>JALMGA010000023.1:2445664-3668497 GCA_023333525.1 Aspidoscelis tigris stejnegeri
TCTTCTTCTTCTTCTTCTTCTTCTTCTTCTTCTTCTTCTTCTTCTTCTTCTTCTTCTTCTTCTTCTTCTTCTTCTTCTTCTTCTTCTTCTTCTTCTTCTTCTTCTTCTTCTTCTTCTTCTTCTTCTTCGTCTTCGTCTTCGTCTTCGTCTTCGTCTTCGTCTCCGTCTCCGTCTCCGTCTCCGTCTCCGTCTCCGTCTCCGTCTCCGTCTCCGTCTCCGTCTCCGTCTCCGTCTTCTCCTGCTTCTCCTCCTGCTTCTCCTGCTTCTCCTCCTCCTTTTCCTTCTCCTCCTCCTCCTCCTCCTCCTCCTCCTCCTGCTCCTTCTCCTCCTCCTCCTCCTCCTCCTCCTTCTGCTCCTTCTTCTCCTCCTCCTCCTCCTTCTCCTAGCTTCTGAGCCTTCAATGTCCTTAAATGGAGAGATGCAGTAATAAAAAACAGACACACGCACACATGGTAACAATGTGTATCTTCTCCATCTTTCAAAGATTATATGACTAATCAAGTTCTGCTGGGCATGGATCCAAGCATAATTACTGAGCCCGGTTGGACCTACATTTTAATGCATCTTTTAAACCACTTTCAGAACAAGCCAATGCATCCCCACAGTGGCGAGCACTTTGCTTTCCACTTTGTCTAGCATAAAGTTGGGTTTTATGGGTTAGATAAAGTGGAAGGGAAACTGCGGAAGGAAAATGGTGGTGCAGACATAGAGGGTTTGCTGATGGTTAAATATAAACTTTTAATCCACAAATAGGAAACCCAGGGCCTTTCCGCACACGCTGCTGTTTTCAGGCGGAATGTTTTAAAAAAGAATCTGACCCATAGAGGGTCAGATTCTCGGAGGCCCCGCGTGTCCGCACACGCGCGGGGGCAGCGGCGGCAGGGCCGGCTGGGGAAACGGATTGAGGTGGGTGCTGTGCAGATGCACCAGCACCCACCCCAAACCGGCCCTGACGGTGCATGCCCAGCTGTCAGAGAGGCAGAACACATGCTCTGCCTCTCTGACAGGAGGGCAAGTGTGTCGGCTGGCTTCCCTGCCTTCCCTCTGGCAAGAGAATCGGCAATCGGCCGTTCTCTGGCCAAGGGAAGGCGAGCCCTACTTCCATCCCCACCCCGGCGAGAGTCCCGTGCCCACACCGTCCGCCTTACCTTGTCGTCGCCAGCACCATTCTGTAGTCCGCGGCACGTGCATGCGCGATTGGCGCCAGCCCTGTCAGGCCCAGAATTGTGCCAGCGATGATGAGGTAAAGTGGACGGTGTGGGCACAGGACTCTCGGCGGGGTGGGGTGGGAGTAGGACTCACCTTCCCCTGGCCAGAGAATGGCCGATTGGCAGTTCTTTTGCCAGAGGGAAGGCAGGGAAGCCGGCCGCCACACTTGCCCAGATGCGCTCTGCCTCTCTGACAGCTGGGCATGCGCCGGCAATCTGGCTTTTCCCCCACTGGTGCGGAAGCATTCACTTCCAAACCGGTTTAAGGGGAAAAGCCAGGATTCGGCGGCAAAACCGGTTTAAGCGACCGGTTTTGCGTGCTGACGTGCTGACATGGCGTTCTCAAAGGGACTCTAATTGGGTTCCCTGTGCGGATGCCACGTCCAAATCCTTCCCGCATCTGGCTCTCAATCCGTTTTTAGAGGCTCTGCGGAAAGGCCCCCAGAATGCTTCCTGAGACACTCAAGATACTGGGATTAGTGTATGATGAGCTACAAAAGGAAACCAAGCATGATGTGAAATGGGAACCAGGGCTATTACCTACTCCTGATTCAAAGAACTCATATTTCCCAAACAGGGTCTCTAAACTGAGAGCCGCAGAAAGGAAAATAAGCTTTTATCACCAAGTCTGCTTAATATCCAAGGTCTTTGGACCGTGAGGATAGATTTGGGAATGAGTGTGCTAGAAGGAGAAATTTGTTACACTTCGGTGTATTTTGATGTGATATGGATGAGGTGCATTTTATATATTTTACTTACTTATTTATTTATTTTGCATGTCCTTATCTGTATGTCTGGCCTATTTCTGTCCTAAACCTGTAAATACCTGTGTTTGAATCTATATGCCAGCATCCCTAAATGCATTTAAAATGCCTTTTGAACATTTCTCCCCTCTCTCAAGATACACATGTTTAACTATATATCACCATGGCTCCACCATACTCATCAGAAGGAATTAAGAAGATGTTTTAAGACCAGGTAATTTTGATGGCAAGGATGCTGAATTATACCACTGAAAACAGTCTGGTACCTAAAAAATATTGTAAGCAGAAATCACAGGCTTGTGGACAAATACTAAGGCCCTTTCTGCACTTACCTGTCCGTGAGTGGAATCAGTGGGTCTAGAATGCCAGGACCACTGACTCTGATCACAGAAAGGTGTAAGCTGGATCTGTGTTGCCATGGGGCGCTTCTAGGGCCATCTGCTGGGACTTGAGAGCAGGAGAAGGTTTGTCCTTGTCTCTGCTTGAGATGCCCATGAGCATTTGGTGGGCCACTGTGTGCGACAGGATGCTGGACTAGATGGGCTGTGGCCTGATCCAGCAAGGCTTCTCTTATGTTCTTATGTTCTTATGTTCATGATGATGCTGGACCATCCCAGACCACTTTTCTCATCCATTTAAGGGGACTCAGAGCAGCTGACAAAGCTTCTATTCTTCTCCCAGCAACATAACACCCTCTGAGGTAGGTGGGGCTGTGAGAGTTCAGAAAGAGAGCTGTGACTTGCCCAAGGTCATTCAGCTGGCTTCATGGAGGAGTGCAGAATCAAACCCAGTATTCCCAGATAAGAGTCCAGCTCCCAAACCACTAGACCAAACTGGGCACAGAACAACAGTTCAGAAGGACAGCACCGACTGCATTCAGATGTAGCAAAACAAAGTGTCTCAAAAGTGCCATGTGAGGACCTCAAGTTCCGATTCCATTTGTTATCCACCTTTTCCAGCCTAGAGAGGCAGATTGGCATGTGAATGATCCCTACACAGTTTGGCATACATGTTTTTGCAGACTGATCCATGACATACACTGCATCTCTGTAACGTAGTAATTTTGATCCCTAAAGCTCTGGATAACTTTTGGATCTAAGTCATGTTGGCTTCATTATCTACCAGTGACATCTGAACAAAAGTTTTTGCTTAGCCATGGAATACGCCACTAACGACAATGGCTGTGATAGCAATTCATTGCAGCCTAATTTGAGAAAGTGGAATTATCCTCATTATTAGATGCCATTTTGTGGGTTTCTATTATTATAATTTAATTTTGTTTCATTTTACATTTACTTTTTGGAAGTCAGCCAATGACTCCATATAAAATAACCATAAATTTTATTGGGAGAAAAAAAATAAATTCATTTGCTGCTGTGATAACAGAGCAACTAGTTCGTCTCATAGAGTTGGCAGCAACTGGATAAATCAAATGTAATTTACCGTAGCTGCTTTCCTTTCCCCCTTTTTTTAAAAGCCTAACACATTCATATTAGCTTATAAAGACACAACAGAAATTCTTACTACTGTGTTCAGTTTGATGTTTTCCTTCATTATATTTTCCTCATTACCATGACTGATGGAGAATCAGCAGACTTAGCAGAGAACAGAAATTCTTCCCAGAAATTCTTCTCTAGATCTCTCAGTTCTGGTTTGTCCTTTTATCCCATTTTCTTCCATTTTTCTTCCCACTTTGACTCAGAAGACAGATCAGAACTATAACATTACCCTTCACTCTGCATGGAATTTCTGCCCCAGATACATACATCTATAAAATATTATCATGTCTCTTCTGAGGTTCTGATGCCTCTCCAAACAAATTGTTTGCTGTAAGTTGCCTTGTGCTTTGATTGTACCAATAAATAATGCCTCATAAATTAAGAAAAAATAAATTAGGGAGGGGGAAATATACTGATCTTCTCAGCGGACCCATTACAATTAAACTATTTTGACAGGATAATCAGGTTTAATTGGTTTCCACACAAACAAAGTGAAGAAGAAGCCCATATTGTGCATCTGTTCCAAATCTGTGTTCCAGAGAAAGTCAGTACCTTTCAACAAGACAATTTCTCAGACAGGTTTTATCACACAGCTATGCCAAGCACAGACAGTGTATACATTTTGGCACTTGGTGGTTCTCTGGGCTTTTGGGATCCTAAAGACCTCCTTGTACTACATTGTTGTTTGGAATTTTTGGTCTTTCCTCTTTTCCTCTTCTCCCTCCCCTGTGATTGGTGGAATATCATGCTATGAGAATGCCAACTGAGAAAAGTAGAGGAGAGATATGAAAAATCTCAGTGTTCCAAGGCGTCTTCTGCAGGAAATGTTCTAACTACGGGTTTGCCGCCGAAAAACAGATCTAAGAAGATCCATTTTTCAGTGATCCGACCTCCTGAGGATCCAGCCCAAATAGGGACAGATCTGAAGGGCTCTCGTGCACCTGTACACACACAGGGAGGCTGGATCCGGCAGGACAGAGGAAGCCACAGCACCCATTCCAAAAGTCTGCTGGATTCCTGGGCTGCCAACGCCACCCCTGGAGCTGTGGGACTAAAGCAGGCGGCAGCCTGTCATCACGTGTTTCCGGCAGCACGCGGCATGTGAGAGAGGGGCTTCCGAGGCAGGCTGTCCTGTTTCCGCCCCTCCCAATGTGGCAGCCACCGGGACACCCGTCCCTTCGCCTAGCCATGTGCAGAAGCGTCCTGCTTCCACACGGATCCAGGGAAGGGGATGGATGGAAGACCTCATTTTTGAGGACTTCAGTTTAATCCGGTTTCTAGCGGCGAGGCCCGTTTTAGAAATGCATCTTGTGCGCCAAAATGGCGGAAGCGACCACCAGGAAGCGTCCCTAATCGGTGCTGCGATGTGGAAGGTAAGTACCTAAGTGTCTTCTATGTGTCTTAAATCTCTGTTTAAACCGGTTTCCGCAGCCAATGCAGAAACGCCCCAAGGATGTGCACAAATATTCGGAACATTCAAAACTTATCTGAATTCATCCAAATTCAGACATTTGAATTCAAACTGAATGTTAGCACCTTTGAAGATTGACATTCAAATTTGAATCAAGTGCCTCAGGACACTTGTACAAAACTTTGTTACATTGGTGGACCTGGGGAGGTGGGAAAGTAGCTGTGCCAGTCATATCTGCAATGGATCCAGAGTAGATTTGAAGTGGATTGAATTTGTATCAAACATCTTTATTGAACTTGACTCCTACCACATTTGAAGGGGATCTATTCAAATGAATATGAGTTTTCTTACATTCAATTCAAAACAATTCAAACCCAAAAAACCATTTGTGCAACCCCTTTTTCTAACCATCTCAGAAAGCCTCCTATATCCATCAAAGTTACTCCATTCCTTTCTTTCTCCCTTTTGCTTATATATCCTTTTTACTAAATATTCAGAATAAAATTGGTGTTATTGTTCTACGTTTAAGGGGGATGGAGGGAAGGGGAATTTGTATTTCCTATGATTCAACACATTTCTGGAAAGGAGTCCTTTTGAATTTTGACATCTAGAAATATTGGACTATCCAGAATGTTTGGTAAAACATGATGACTATTACATGCATCATTGAAACATCTAACCACTTCTAAAAGCCCCAGGGGGAGAGAGAAAGAAACACAGGGTGTTTTTCCACTGTCACTAAAAGTACCCATTAAGTACCCATTAATGGGTACGAAATGGCATTTTTGTACCCATTAATGGGTACTTAATGGGTACTTCTAGTGACTTTTTGAGGCTGTAATTCAGAGGATAGACTTGACAGACCAGTATCAAGACATCAAATCACAAAACTGAGGATAAACTGGAAGGAAAATGTACTCCAGTCCAAGATTATGAAGCTAAAAAATAAAGAAAGGAAGAAAAACCCACAGCAGATTGATTTGCCTCATTTCACCCTCCAGTTCCTAGTACTTCAGACCTGTTTTCCCCTTTCAAACCATTGGAGCTGATCTCCTCTGCCAGTTGTAACTCTGATACATGTATTCATTCGAGGAAGGCAAGTGCCCACGGTGTCTGGATTAGATTTGATCTTGTTTCTTAAATCTCGGAGTGTTTATAAAGAAACTAGAAGTAATGGAGGATGTGAATATACTTCTGCAGCACAGCAACAGAGCAGAGAGTAGAGGGGTGTCGTTCTGATTTCATCCTGGCATCTGATGCAAGAAGTTATGGCAACTCATTCCAATGAAAGAATCTTAAGGTGCCAACGCAGTCAAGGGTAAAGGTGGTTTTTTTTTTAAGGTCAGACACGGGTTGTTTGTAAAAAAAAAAAAAAAAAAGGGCAAACATATAAGAAATGAATACAAATATGGGTTCTTCAGCTCATATAGCTGTAGGCTGTTTCAACTTATGGTCATATGCAGGGATGAGCGTGAATATTTGTAACATTGGAAAGCACAGCAAAAAATAAAAACTGTACAAAACAAGAATGGCTGAACTTCCAATATCTTCACCTGGGAGAACTAGGAGAAAACAAACCTGCCACGACACCAAAATTAAAACGGCCCATGAAACCGCGCCCGCCAGTAGGACCCAGGTTGCCTCAACAACTATCAAAAGACCACAGGGCACGATTCCAGGTCAGGCCCAATAGGAACCTGGACTCTAAATCCCTTACCCCCGAGCCAACATACGACGGCCCCGAAACTATTCGGATAACGACAGAGGTGCATCATCAGATGAACGGAGACCCTGGGTGTTTTTCCACTGTCACTAGAAGTACCCATTAAGTACCCATTAATGGGTACAAAATTGCCATTTTGTACCCATTAAAGGGTACTTAATGGGTACTTTTAGTGACAGTGGAAAAACACCCCCTGATCACACATCCTCTGGTGTAGGCAGCCCTTCTTCTTGTATCCTCCAAATATCCTAGTTGTATGTTTCAACTTAGCTTCAGTTAGACAAAATGCATCCTAAAAAGAGCACAGTGATAGATGTCAGTGCAGTGACCCAGAGCAACCATCAGTAGCCTAGGGTGTTTTTCCACTGTCATTAAGTACCCATTTTAGGACCCATTAAAGACCCATTTGGCTGAGAGCCATATGACACCATTTCCACCACAGACCCCATTAGGGACACATTTGTTTCCATCACAGCTAGGGAAATCCAGATCATAATGGGTCCTTCGGGACCTATAATCTGGATTTCATGTAGACCCCATTAAAAGGGTCTACAATGGGGTCTTCAGCCTGAAAATCTGGATTGTAGGGAGCCTGTTTCCACTACAATCTGGCAATGGGGTCTAAGAGGAGGCTCAGGGGGGAGGCACCCATGGGGGGGGGGTTGTCCCAAAGTCAAGACTTCAGAGTCCCTCTGAAGGCAGCTTTGAAATCACTCCGAAGTTGCCTTTCGAGAGTAGCAAAGGCTCCAAAGTCCCTTGGGAGGCAACTTTGGAGATTAGTAAAGGCTCCGCAGAGAAACCCATTGCGAGAGCAATGAGGCTGGGAGCTGCCTGTTACCTTCAGGCATGGAAAGAGGTGCATATTAATGAGGCTGACCCATAGGTGCTCACAAGGAGCTAATTAATATGCACCTCTCTTGCATTGCTCTCCCAAGGGTTTGTCTTTAGAGCCTGTGCTAAGTTGCCTTGAGAGGGGTCTTTGATAATCTCCAAAGGCAACTTCGGATATTGCACCCACTGTCCCCCCAAACACCCAGGGTGACAGGCAGACCCCTTGTGGGTCAATCCAGATTTCCAAATGGGTGCTCTGGTGGCTCCATGGCAAGGAGGCTAACACCCATTGCTATTGGTGCTAGACCACCCATGGAAACACATTGGGTACTTCCCTTAATCTGGATCTACTAGTACCCATTCCTTAGATCCAGATCTTCTTAGATTCAGATTAAAGGAGTGAGGTGGAAAAACACCCCTAGTCTGGAAATGGGGATAACTCATATCCCTGCTGGAATAACCATACAGTTCTCACACACTATGTGAAAGCTACAAGTTCCAGGTTTCATGATACACAGGTTTCTTCTTTTTTATTGTGATTGTTATCTAGTGATTAAGTGATGCTGAACTTTGGATCACAGCAAACCAGGACCTTCTGTCTTCTGATGTCTCCTGAAGTTTTCCCATTGCTTCCATTGCACTATCAACCCATCTTATCTTCTGCTGCCCCTTCTCTTTTGGCCTTCCATCTTTCCCAGCACCAGGGTCTTCTCCAATGAGTCCTGTCTTCTCATTATGTGGCCAAAGGATTTGAGCTTGAGCTTCGGTATTTGACCTTCCAATGAACAGTCTGGGTCTTTGCCCACCTAGAACTAAGACAGCAATTTTAGAAAACACAGAGAAATGTAAGGGAACCTCATGACACAGACTTTCTTCCCACATGTGGATGTTAATCAGAGACTTGAAGCCAGCCAAAGAGTTTCTGTAAATTCATGGAAATGCTGACAGGGCTAAGTAGCACATTAACGCAAGCTGCCTCAAATGAGCTCTCCCCAGACACAAACAGCTGGATTCTTTGAACATGAAGCAAAGTGATTACCAAGCACTGTCGGCAAACCTTGGATGAACCACAGGGAAGTCAATAATGTATTAGTGCTACTTTCTGGATTATCCCATTTCCTAAAGAGATTTCATTTTTCTTCCCACTACTCCTTGACTAAATGGC
Source organism: Aspidoscelis tigris stejnegeri (assembly GCA_023333525.1). NCBI lineage: Eukaryota > Metazoa > Chordata > Lepidosauria > Squamata > Teiidae > Aspidoscelis > Aspidoscelis tigris. The sequence goes on from JALMGA010000023.1 coordinate 2,454,266, forward strand.
CTGCTTCCAAGAAAGAAAGAAAAAAAAGGAAAGAAATTACCACTTCTCTTTTCTTCTCATGGTCTGAATCCAGACCACAATGCTAATAGTTGGGAAACGTCAAACCCAGGGTGACACTGTGTGTGGCATTCGGACACTGACATTTGTATCTATACAAATGCTTCAGAACATTCGTGACCTGGGGAGCTGGGAAACCGCTGCACCAGTCCCATCTGCAATGGATCCAGAGTGCATTTGACATGGATTGAGGGTGGATTCAAAGTGGCTTCAGGGGGGATTTGATGTTTTCAGAGAAAATATGTTAAGGGATACATATGGGATATGCATGCATTCGTATCGGATATTTGTATGAATTTGTATGAATACATTCATATTGAATAGAATCCTAACACATTCGAAATGGATCTATTTGGATGAATACCAATTTTCTTACATTCGATTTGAAATGAATCTAATGCAACCCCTGCCATTCATGCAGATCCCCATTCTCTTGCCTTCCAGTAATGATTTAAGAAAACTCCAAGTTACCTCTGGAGTTGCCAGTCTAGAGATGCTCATCACAGGACTTACGCTCTCCTTTCCACAGCAAACACCTCAGCTATGGAGAAACAAGTCATTTCCCAGGCTGCCCAATCAAAATGCTGATAAGACTCTTCCTGAAGGGAAACAGGGCATTTCCTATTAAATTAGCTTAAGATAGCCTCAGGACGTCTTGGTCTGAGTGCTCAAGATTCTCAGCTGCTGATTTTCTGGGGGATAACATCTGCTTACAATTGTCTGAAGACTCATTTTTTGGGTTATTTGTTTGTATACCTAAAAGTCTTAATCAGTTAACATTGCCTCCAAAGAAAGCTGGTAACAGAACTTAATGAGTATGTAGAGATGTTCATAAACTTAAATAGGCTGTTCAGTTCAAATTTGATTTTTTTTTCTCAGTCTGGCAGGATGTTTGGTACAAACCTGAACCTTTCAAATGGCTTCCAACCTGCATTTATCCATTACGTCTCTGCTATTGAGTATATGGGGGGGGGAGGGTTGGATTGGATTCGTTTTGAATCGAATGTAAGAAAATTCGTATTCGTTCATATAGATCCTTTTCAAATGTCTTTACAAATGTGGTCCATGTTTCATAAGCCTCCTGAGATTGGCTTTGCTTTTGGTCTGCCAAACACTGTCAGATCATGTCAACAGCAAGGGATGAAATAGAACAAACAGGAGATATTTGAAAATATTTCAGAGTTTGGAAAATTCAGCCAATCTGTCAATCAAATTTAGGGATGGGTATGATTTATTATTATTATTATTATTCAATTCATATTGAATCAAATGCAAGAAATGTTGTATTCATTCAAGTAGAACACCTTTGAATGTAGTGGGATTTGAATTTGAGACGAATGTTCAATCCCATATGAAGCTTTATATGAATGTATCAAAAAATTCAATTCAAATTCTAATGTAAATTTGAATTTCAAATGTGCCAGCATTTGATTCGAGTATGAATGTCCAAATTCGGCCAAATTCATACAAATATTGGACTTTAAGAATATTCGTACACATATATATCAAGCAGGGATGGGTAGATTGGGGAAAGATGGAAAGTGGTATTAAAATGTCTTAGATAAATAAGTAAGGAAATGTGTCTTCAGTCCCATTGGTTTCATTATACTAGCCATGGTAATTCAAAACTAGGAGACCCTGAAAAACTTCTACTCCAAATTAGGACACACTCTGTACTTGCCTTATTCCTTGTGTATTATAACACAGTCCAGCCATTTTGGGTGATGGGTAGGTGAGGAAATGTCTTAAACGAAATTTTCTTATCTGTTCATTTTACTCTCTCTCCCTGTGGGCCTACCTATATACATCTATCTATATGAAATCAATTCCCTTATTCAATGGACCATAATACTGCTATCACCCGTAAAACAGAATGTATACAACTTTATATACACATTTCCTGCCCCATTAAACCATTCTCTCAATGACAAGAAACTATGAATAAGTTATAAGGTGGTTCAGGCAATGGCTGTTTGAGGACCCAGTTCCACATTGCCTAATAAAACTAAAGGAATGTATAATATATCAGAGCACTTCGTGTCCCTCTAATCATGGAACCCAATAAAAATATAGATGCAAAGCAATTTGTGTTTATTCATTAAGAGAAAAAAGATGCGCTTGGGATCAGGCACCAGAGGAAAAGTAGTCGGAAGGAGAGAGGCACGTATATGGGGGGAAAGCTATAGGGCTTATGAAAAGTTTCCTGTACTTCCTAAATTTCACGTCACCTTATCTCTCTGGTTGAAGTGGTGACAATGAAGAAGTCAATATTTGTCCATTTAAGAAAGACAAAGGGTTTTTAGGATCCGAAGGGAAAGCAGAGAAAGGAGAAATAAAAGGCAAATCTCTTTCAAAGGGCCAAAGTGAAGTATGCTGGATCCTAAGGTGTCTCATAATCTCTAAACTGGACTATTGCAAAATGATTTCCCTGGCTGCCCTCGAAGACGACTTGGGGGCTACAGCTGGTTCAAAATACGGTGGCCATATGGTGCTTTGGGCCAGGGTCCAGGTCACATCTTCCCTTGAAACCTTCTTCAGTCCATCTTCAGGTCTAACTGCTCAGACCTTGTCACTTCAGTTTTATTGGTAGACTTTCCACCCTCCATTTGGACTTTCCTGAATGGAAGGTCCACCAATCAAATGGTTAGGAATGAAAAGGTGTGAGCAGCCAGACCTGAAGATGGACTGAAGAAGGTTTCAAGGGAAGGTGTGACCATGGCCCAAGAAGATTTTGTTGGGCTATGGAAAAGATTCACTTCCAAGGGCATTTCTGAGAACACCTCAGAGGTCCCCTTAGCTTGCAACCTTTGCTGCTGGCACACTCCTCCTTGCCCTGATTGATTTCTGGCCATAGGCCTTTTTGCACTACGGCTGTTAGTCTACAATTAGTGAATTTCTGGGGAAGATTGTCCGCACATGGAGAAGGCTATTACAGTCTCCAAGCATGCCCTGCCTCCCCAGAAGATCACTAATTGTTGATTAGGCACACCTTAACCAACCTTAACCTAAGTTTATCTGGAGCATCCTGGCAGTGGCCATTCACACCTCTTCCGGTACTCTGGAGTCGTTTCGGGTGCTGCGCAAGTGCACTGCCACCTTGGACAGGCATAGACATGACTGTGTGTGCACAGAGCATCAAAGTTGTCATGGCAACGGCGCTGATGCACACAGAGTCTTAGAGGCACCGCAGCCAAAATGGCGGTGCCCTGAAGAGGACTGGCCCCACAATCGAATCACGAAAGTATTCAGTCATGGGGGGGGGGTGGGAATGGTTAAAGTTAACTAAGGGTGCTTCCACATTGATCATTTAACACTCATTAAGACCACATTGGGAAAACCGTGTCCGCACAACAGCACCCATTAGATCTTCATAGGAATGTATTGAAATATTTGACTCAAATTCAAATGTCAATATTTGAATCTGCCAACATTCCATTTGAATACAAATGTCTGAATTTGGCCAAATTCATACGAATTTCAAATATGTTCATGCACATCCCAATTCCTATTATTATTTTTCATGCCTTCCTCACTCTGCATTGCATACAGCAACTGATCATTTAAAGCACTGAGTGCCAATCTATTTGATTTAATAATGCACAAATAGATCATTCCCTATAATAATAAAAGAAGACAAGATGCTGATGAAAGGCAAAAAGAAGCAAATATCTTCTTTACATCCCACTTTGCCCACAGAGTAATTACTTCATCATTTCTTATAGAGAAATACAAAATACTTTGCGTTATTCTGATCCTTTCCTTTGTTATGGACGACACAACAAGTCACACTTTTGATGCTGTTAGGCTAAACAAGACTCAGAATAACAAAAGTGACAGTTCTTTTCTCTTTCCTCTCCCCATATAAGAGGCACAGATTTATACACAATTACATTGGATCAGTCGATATTGCTTTGCAAAAGAGAGATTCACAAGTGTATCTGTTTTCAGTTTGTTAAAAAGGACGTTAAAGATGTTCCGTCTACCACCCCATCTAGAAGTAGAAAGGCTTGTCCTACACTTGGATTTAGGCCCCATCCAGACTGGAGGGCAATTCACACTTGGCCTCTTGGGTTGCAATTAGTTAACATCTGGGCAGGTTCATTCGCACTTGCAGGAGGTGGTTATAGCCTACAAACACACCTTGCCTGCCCAGATGTTAACCTATTGCAAACTAGCACCACAAACAAAACTGTGCACCACGACAAACCAACCCATGCCAAACCCAACTCAAAACCTACCTTTCCCATCCAGAAGGTGAGCGCTCACACCTTTTCTAGTGCGAGGGGTCACCTGAGGTACCACACAAGCACACTGGTACCTCAAATGACTCCTGATGGAACTGTGCATGCACAGAGCATCATTGTGACTATAACGATGGTGACGGCTCATGCGCAGTCACGCAGGTACTACAACCAAAATGGTGGCACCCAGCAGAGGATTGGATGTGTGACTGCATGAAACTAAGTGTCTGGCCACATGGGGGCTAAGCTATCATGTATTAGTGTTCCCTAGTGCGAACACTACTACACGTTAGTTTGTTCTGCATCATTCCCATCCAGTGGATGGGAACGCAAGTGCAGACACACCCTGGACCTACCATGTGGGACTATCCCAGGTTTATGCTGGAATTGTCACACATCTTGATTCAGCCGTGTTTTCCCACTGTCACTAAAAGTACCCACTGAGTACCCATTAATGGGAACGTAATGGCATTTTTGTACCCATTAATGGGTACTTAATGGGTACTTATAGTGACAGTGGAAAAACACCCATAGTGTCTCAGTCTTTTATTAGGACAAAACTCTGCTGACTCATGAGAAAGCCAAAAACAGTTCTGATACTGGAAATGTGGACTAAGCTCATGAGCAATGAAAAAAGAACGATATATAGCTCCCTCCCAAAAAAAAAAAAAAAAACATTTTAATCTAATTGTGAAACCATTATGCACGAATATTCATAACATTCAAAATTCCTACAAATTTGGCCAAATTTGGACATTCATATTCAAGTCAAATGTTTCCACATTCAAAGGTTGACATTCAAATTCAAATAGAATGTTCTGATACATCTGTATGAAGCTTCATATGGGATTTGTTTGTGTGAATAGCACTCTTGTGATCCAGAACCATAAATGCCAAGCACAGATTCAATACATATTTTGCAGGGACTGCCCCCCTTCTCATGACCCTGCTGTTAATTCAAGGATCATGCCTGTGTGTATAAAAATCATTTATCTAGGATTTTATGATCTGTCATGGCGCAAAAACAGATCAGTACCTTTTTGCTCTTTGGTCCATGGAGACAGATGTTAGCTGCGATTTGATGGCTGTTTCACAGATAGCCCATCAAAACAAGTCATTTTTTATTTCATACAGCTGACTTTTACTTTCTTCCTAGTAGTTGCTACAAGTTATAAATAATGACAGCATATGCTTGTAGAATATACTGCCTTTTTTCTTGCAATTTAATCTTGAATTTATACATGTATTGGCACTTGAATCTTGGTTGCTTCAGATTCTAGATTTCACTTCATGTGTCCCACGGCCATCTGATACACCATGACTTTTTGATGAAAAGTGTGCATAAAAATATATTTACAACTCATGGTTTAATAGATAAGGGGAAGGGAAGTTCTTGTGCCTCTAGCAGTTCTGTAGCAGGCAGAAATTCAGTAGGTTAAGTACACCAACACGTGTACATTCACTTAACAAAAATATCCACTTGTTCTCATTTGGGCAATATCTACAAACTAAATTTAGCCTGAGACCAAGACCTCTTTGCATCTGGGTGCACACAGAATGTCTGTCTGCATCCTGCCTCGCACTGCGGTTAAATTTCTGTTTAAAAGTTTACTACCAGAAGAGGTGGTGACAGCACTTCTCCTGGATAGCTTTAAAAACAGACTAGATAGATTCATGGAGGACAGATGTATCAATGGTTACTAGAATGGATGCCTAAATTGGAGAGACAGGCAGGATACCTCTAAAGGCCATTTGCAGCCAGACACCCATGAGCAGGTGAAGGTTTTACTGAGAAGCAATTGGTGGGCCACTGTGTAAGACAGGAAGCTGAATTGGATAGGCTGTGGCCTGATTCAGCAAGGTTTTTATAGGTTTTAACACATTCATTTAGGACAGGTACGTCAATGGCTGCTACATAGGGGTGTTTTTCCACTGAGCTCCTTTGTATGGATCTAAGAAGATCCAGATGTAAAGAATGGGTACTTCCCTCTAGTAGATCTGGATTAGGGGAAGTACTCAATGGGTACTTCCGCATTGGACACTTAACATCCATTAAGTACCCATTAAGGACGGGTTTCTAAAACCACATCTGCACACAACACCCATTAGAGACACATGCTTCCACATTGGCTCTCACGCAATGTATCTCTAATGGGTGTTAAGAGCCCGTTAATCCAGATTAAGGGAAGACAACCTTGAAGGTAGTCTTAATGGGTACTTAATGGGTACTTCTGCAGTTAAGACACATCCACTTAGGATGTGTCCGCACTGCTGAAGTATCCTTAAGTGGGCCCTCCCACCGCCTGCCATGGTTGGCTCCTCCAGTGCAAAGCATGGCGAGCCGGGGGTCTCCTATCTCAGGGCTCCCCCTCACCCCAGAAGCCACAGATCGCGGCTTCTGAAGCCAGGGGGCTTCACCTACACCCACCCTATCCCACCATGGGGGGAGCGTGAGCAATCCGCTCCTTACCTTCAAGCAGCCAGTCCGATTCTGGCTGCTGGGGCCCATCCCGCTTTGCACATGCTTGCAGTGCGCCTCCCTATTGGCCAGTCCCGGCTGCTGGGGCAAGGGGGAGCCCCGAGATAGGAGACCCCAGCTCACCATGCTTTGCTCTAGAGGAGCCAATCATGGTGGGCAGGGGGAGGGCCTTTAGAGCATGGATTGAGATGGGTGCTGTGCTTCTGCACTGCACCGACCTCAAATCCGTCTCTAATTCCATCCTACCCTTGTGGTTGCAGACGGAAGGGGTGGTAGTAGATCCGGATCTACTAGATCCGGATCTACTTAACACGGATTTCCAAAATATGGATCTAATAGATCTGTATTTCAGAGGTCCAGTGCGGAATCACCCAATGTGTTTCCATGGGTGGTCTAGCACTCAATAGCAATGGGTGCTAGCCTGCCTGCTGTGGAAACACCAGAACACCCATTTGTAAATCCAGATCTACCCACAAGGGGTCTACCTGTCACTTCAGATCTTTTGGGGGACAGGGCGTGAGATTAGCACAGGCTCTGCACAAAAAACCCTTGCAAGAGCAATGCAGCTGTCAAAGGCTCCGTATAATCTCTGGAGCGATCTGCTGCTAACTTCAAAGATCCTCTGGAGTGCTTGACAGCAGCTTTGCTTTCGCAAGGGCTTTTTCTGCGGAGCCTGCATTAATCTCCAAAGGCAACTTCAGAAGGACTTCGGAGCTGGCTTTGGAGGGACTCTGAAGTCTTGAGTTTGGGGCACACACACACCATGGGTGCATGCCCCCCCCCGAGCCTCCTCTAGACCCCACTGCCGAATTGTAGTAGAAACAGGCTCCCTATAATTCGGATTTGAAGGCTGAAGATCCCATTGCAGACGCCTTTAATGGGGTCTACGTGAAATCCGGATTATAGGTCCTGAAGGACCCATATAATCTGGATTTCCTTAGCTGTGGTGGAAACAGATGTGTCTCTAATGGGGTCTGTAGTAGAAATGGGGTCATCCAGCTCTCAGCCAAATGGGTCCTTAATGGGTGCTTCAATGGGTAATTAGTGCTAGTGGAAAAACACCCTAGATGTTTAGGTACCACCTCCAGTTTGGAGAGACAGGCAGGATGCCTCTAAAGGCCATCTGAGAGCAGGTCAAAGTTTTGCCTTTATCTTCTCCTTGAAGATGCCCAGAACCAGATGCTGAACTTCTGTATGAGATGGGATATTGATTAGATGGGGTCCTCTTGTATTCTTTTCTGTTTAACCCAGCTTCTCCAAAGCAGGGGAAATAATCCACACACAGGTACAGTCTAGGGGAGCTCCTGCCTGCTTATACCTCATCCCCTAGAGGTGTGGCATCCTCTAAACTATATCAGCATGTGGAATGGAGGCTCCTAATATATTTGCTGGTCCAGTATGTTGCCCAGTGAGGAAATGCCCTCTGATGAATGGAGTCATTTATTTTTCTAGATGTTTCTGTGCCAACAGTAAGATGGTGCTTCTCGCCGTGTGTGTGTGTGTGTTTGCGTACACATTGTCATGTTTCTCAGCCACGTACAGAATCTTTCATTGCAGTCCCTGGCTTTTTAGCTGTCACTGCTGTCAGTTTCAGCACCTTTGGACTTGTTGATGATATGCCCTCTCCCAATAAGGCATCAGAGGTGCTGTCATTTTCATGCATCAAATTGGCATCCCTGGAATAATTCAGAAATTATGGCGCTTCTTCAAAAATAACAATGCAGAAAAGACAGGTTTGAGCAGGCTTTTCTTTCTCCACACTCCCTTTTAATTTCATGATATTGGGGCCTAGTTAACTCGTGGGAGTTCTTGGGCATGAAACATTCCCTGGGCCTGTTATAAAATAGGCTTCAGCCAATCCTGCCCATTTTCCTTTCAAAAAAGGAAAGGGAGGGAGAAAAAATTGAAAAAAGCTTTGCTGATGGTGGAGAAGAGCTTGTGAAGCAGCTGGTGTTGATTTCTTTCATAGATTTCTACAGCAGACTGTGTGTTTCTCTTGAAGTTATATATATATGCAGTAAATTAAAAAAAAAGACTACTGCCAGGTAGGGATGTGCACAAATGGGGTTTGTTTGTTTGCTTGTTTGTTTGCATTCAATTTATATCAAATCGAACAAACACAAGAAAATTTGTATTCATTAGAATAGATCCCCTCCGAATGTTTGACATGAATTCAATAAAAATGTTTGATACGAATCACATACAAATCCCCTACACATCCCCTATGAATGAAATCTGCCCTGAATCCACTTTGAATCCATTCTCAATCCACTTCAAATCCACACTGGATCCATTGCAGATGGGACTGGCTCAGCTGCTATCCCACCTCCCCGGGTTCATGGACGTAACAAAGCTTTGTACGAATGTTCTGATGCATTTGATTCAAATTTGAAGGTCAATCTTCAAATGTCCCAACATTCAGTTTGAATATGAATGTTCAAATTCGTACAAATTCATACAAATTTTGAATGTTACGAACATTCGTGCACATCCTTAAAAGCGTGATATGATTTTATTATCAGCTTGGGTGTGGATTATCCATAATTTAGCTATGTCATCTCTACAAGGCCCCATTCACCCTTGTGTGTGGTGTCCTCAGTATGGAAGAGCCAGCTTGCCCCAAAACAAGGAACCTGTCCCAAGCTGGGATGGGTTTCCAGAGGAGCAGATCAGGTGGTCTGTTCCTGGACTTTGGAGTTTCTGATCTGGCTGGTTTTATGGCAGGCCCATTTCCCGTAGAGCATCCTGAAGCACTGTCAAAGAGGAGTCCCCATAGAGGACCAAACCACATGGACACTCCATCTGGACCCCTCCATGGTTCAGTCTACTGGAGTTGGGGCAACTTTAGATCTCTTTGAACAGGTCTAAAACCATACCACCAGCTTCCACCAATACTCCAAGACCGGCTTTTCTGTTCATTCATAACTGGCTTAGATCCCAGTATTTTATATGTCTATTTAGATGTCTGTTTTGTTTTGTTCCAATGCGCTTCATTTACACCCACTCACACTAAATCTATGCTGAGGCCACATTTGGAATATTGTGTACAATTCTGGTCACCACACCTCAAAAAGGATATTGTGGAACTGGAAAAAAGTGCAGAAAAGGGCAACCAGAATGATTAAGGGGCTGGAACAAAATCCCTTATGAAATCAGACTGCAACATCTAGGCCTCTTCAGCCTGGAAAGATGGTGTTTAAGAGGGGACCTGATTGAAGTCTATGAAATCATGCATGGTATAGAAAATGTGGATAGAGAAATATGTTTTCTCTGTCACACAACACTAGAAGCATTCTATGAAGCTGATGGGTAGGAGAGTCAGATCAGACAAGGGGAACGATTTCTTCACCCAGAGGGCCATTGGTCTATGGGATTTGCTCCCAGAATAGGTGGTGACAGGAACCAGCCTAGATGGCTTTGAGAAAGGGTTAGAGACATATTTATGAATGATAGATGTATCAATGGCTACTAGAATGGATGCCTAAGTACATCTTTCACGCTGGGGTGAGGAGGCAAAGAGGATGCCTCTAAGGCCATTTGCAGGGAGTGGAAAGCAGGTGAAGGTTTTGTCTTTGTCTTCTACTTGAGATGCCCATGAGCAATTGGTGCGCCACTGTGTGGGACATGATCCTGGACTAGATGGGCTGTGGCCTGATCCATTTCCCCCAATGTGTAAAGATCATTTTCTTTGTTTGCTACAGACACTCTGCACAATTTGTTATCCACAGATTTCGCCATCACACTAATGAGAGTTCTAATGAGTATGATAAAATGCTGTTATTTTGCTGGAGCCAAAACTGTGACCTTTCCTTCTTGCTTCTTCTTAAAACAGTAGGTCCAAAGCCTCCAATTGGTCCCAGACAAGAGTGCCATGTCCATGTTAATTCTTTGAGGGGATTTAAAAAATTTCTCTACCAAATTCTGAGAGTCAAGGACCAGCATGTATCTTGGATGGGTGCCAGGGAAACAGTTGGGAAACTGGCAAGCCAGAAAACAGACAGACCGAGATTAGCTTGTCTGAGAGATAATTAATTTGGGGAATGTCATAGCATGGATAGAGGAGATTCCTTTTAGAAGAACGTTTCTGAGAATCCTAGGGGCAGCAGATCCATCAGTGACACCAGATTAAGCCTTTAAATACCAGTTCCCTTTCTAAACTGGGAGGCCAATAGGTTGGACATCAACGTTCCATTTAGAACTGCCTATCTTTATCTCAGCTGATTGTCAGCTCTTATGGTTGTATAGGAAGCCATTATAGGAAGCCATCTTTGCTGACCCCAGCCAGGGCCTAAGAAAACCTCACTTGCTTCTAAAGACAACATCCTGGCTCTTGGAGAGCTATAACAGATTTGCGTGGACTGGAATTTAAAATTGGCACTACAGTAGAAACCATTGCTTTGCAATTAAGGATAGAGTTGGGATACATTAATTAGCAAAGAAAATTAACTGGGGTGATCAGATGGCAAGAAAGACCGAAATGAGCAAGTCCTTGGGATCCAGTGCGACAGACAAGGCTCTAGGGTAAGGATGTGCAGAAATATTTGTAATATTCAAATTTTGTATGAATTTTGCTGAATTTGGACATTCGTATTCAAATGAAGTGTTTTCACATTTAAAGACTGACATTTGTATTCAAATGAAATGTTTGGATACATTCATATGAAAGTCCATATGGGATTCGTATGGGATCTATGTGCAATTTTTATGCATTGTATGGGATTCATATAGAATTCAAGTCCCATTATATCCAAAGGAGATCTATTTGAATAAATATGAATTTTCTTGCTTTCGATTCAATATTAATTGAATGCAAAAACAAAACAAAAACCCTCATGCAGATCCCTAGTATAGGGGAGACAAATCAAAGGAACCCCAAGGAGGAAGGGAACAGAGATTTGGGTTGTGGTCACACCTAAGGTTTAATCCAGGTTCAGTTCACTTTCACAGCAAGAGAACATACCAGCAACGTGGCCAGGGATTTTCTTTGCACATTATCTATCCCAAAGGGGAATTTTCTGTGTTATTTGGCACTGAAAGAAAATAGCTTGTCACTTTGCTGATGTGGACTGAAGCTGGATTAAACTTTAGAGCCTTTGTATAAGACTCTAACTGCATTCTGCACTGGCCTGCCATTAAAATGGATGTTATCAGCTATGAGATGGTGCTTTCCCAATGAAGTTATTTTCAATAACGGACCATAGATGGTTGGGGAAATTGCTCTAAATCATACAAAATATAATCTTCCTCAAGGAGGGTTCCAGGGAGCAAATATTCACATAAGTGTGTACATTTTCCAGACCGGCATCAAAACACAGATGCTTTATTCAGAAACGTGCATGCTTCTATTTTGGCAGATTGTATATTGCTAACTATGCTCTAAATCTGAGATGCATTAGGTCTCTGGAAATGCTTCAGTAGCACAGAGGTGTCATAGAATGAGATATGACATTATCAGACAGAAATGAATTTTCCTTCATATTGGATCTTGCGTGTATTGGGTTGTAGCTGTAAGTTATACAACTCAATTAAAAATCAGCCTGTGGATCTCTGAACTGTCAACACTGGAGCATTTGGCAGTTGGGATTCATCCAGAGTGGGTGCTCAGTTGAGCACTGAGGTCAGTGAGTCAAATTTTATATAATTAGACATTTGGGCAGCTCTGTACTTCGCCCAACCCATGTGCTACCAAAACTCCATCGATTCATCTCCAAAAAACCCAGCTCTCATGAAACATTTGCCTACACACAGGCATGAAAACACAGATCTGAATAAGGATACTCTTGCTCTGGAAAAGATGTCAAATGGGACAACTGAATGTTCCAGGAGTCGGTGCTGCTTCACTATGAGGAGATGTTATGTACAAAAAAAGAAATTAGTGGCTGGGTCTTAACTGAGACACGAAGGCACCTTAATCAAGGCACCTGATGCTCTTAGGCCCAGTGGAAGCCAGTTGCTGTGCGGATCTGATGAAGGTTCGGCACTGGACCTTATTCTGGATTTCATCTGGATTATCTGCACTGGTATGCGGATGGCAGCCCCCTATTGTGGGATATAATCCAGAATAATGTCCCAGGGATGTGCAGGAATATTTGCAACATACAAAATTTGAATGAATTTGGCCAGATTTGCCAATTCACGTTCAAATTTAATGTTGGCACATTTGAAGATTTGACATTCGAATTTGAATCAAATGTTTTGATGCATTTGTATGAAGCTTTGCATGGCATTCGTATGGGATTTGTATGGGACTGAACATTCGTACCAAATTTGCATCCTACCTCATTCAAAGGAGATCTAGTCTAACAAATACAAAAAAATAAAAATAAAAATTGTGCACATTCCAACCTAAGGTACATTTACTGTGTGATGGGGACAAGACCATTGAGAGCTCTTTCTTTCTTTCTTTCTTTCTTTCTTTCTTTCTTTCTTTCTTTCTTTCTTTCTTTCTTTCTTTCTTTCTTTCTTTCTTTCTTTCTTTCTTTCTTTCTTTCCTTCCTTCCTTCCTTCCTTCCTTCCTTCCTTCCTTCCTTCCTTCCTTCCTTCCTTCCTTCCCATTGCAGCTGCTCATCTGACATCCAGGGATGCTTTGCCTGAGTAGATTAAAAGCTAGTTGGTATGCATATGCTACAACACTGTCTCCAAGCAGTGACCTCAAGCATTAATATGCAAGGTAAACAGCAAAATGTTTCATATGGAGCATCTGGGATGCTCAAGAACCAAATATCCCAGAGTCAGTATTTGCTGTTCGTACAGTATCGTAGTGATTCTGCCAAATGCTTTCTGATTGGATCATTAAACAGGTGATGGTCACCACTTATACATCATGCCTACTGATCCAAATTGACTTTGGTTAGATTAATAATAATAATAATAATAATAATAATAATAATAATAATAATAATAATAATAATAATAATAATAATAATAATAATAATAATAATAATAATAATAATAATAATAATAATAATAATAATAATGAAGAAGAAGAAGAAACAAACACACCTTTTTTTTATGCCCGTCGCTGCAATGCCAAAGGGTAACCAGCACCTGAGGCTGAGAAACATGTGATGGTCAGTCAAAAGCTGGAACTTGAAGATCAGAAGCCAAAGGCAAACACAATGGCCAAAGAGAAGCTGAGGACCAAGCTGGTCAATTGACAAATGAAACCCCTTCCAACCAATTACTAAGGGGGAATCTACGTTGAACTAACAGTCAAGCTCTCAGAGAAATTGCTGACGAGAGGAATCAGACCTGAGGCCAATGAGCATTTAGGCCTCTGGTCAGCGCTTGGTGCAGCTCTGGTGAAGCGCATATGAATGCCCACTAGGCTACTACAGCCTGGAAGCATGCTTGCCTTCACTAGAGGTGCATTAATTGCTGATTACCAGCCTTGACCGCAGGCTTTCCTGCAGCGTTCAGTGGCACAACCATTCGCACATCTTCTGGCTTGCCACATGTGGTGGGCACAGACACATTGCCGGAGCTGGTCGGTTGCCAGCAGCTGCCACAATTCTGCAGGTCTCTGCAGGCCAGTGTTGCAGCAGCCAGGGACTGATCCAGAGGACAGTGGGGCATGTCCCCCCAACACGTCACCAGGAATTTTCCCACCCCTCTGCATCAGCCTGCCGGCACGTCATGGAACATATGATGTGGCTGGTGGCGGCTGATTGGGTCAGTGAGAAGACCGGACCTCCCGGCTTTCATGGCAGTGGTGCGGGCTGGTCAACAGAGGACCATTGACATTTCTGGCCAGTAAAGGACACTTTGGGGAAGCGTCCCTCCTGGCAAATGCAAATGGACCTCCTGTCCCTGGAGTGTACCAGCCCAAGTTCATGGCAGACTAGTGAGGTAAGTGCTGAAAGGGCTCTGCTCGTGTTCAGATAGAAATTCCAACTGTCTGGTCATGTCCACATTTAGTGCTTTTGACGTCTTCCTTAGCCCCAATGAGTGAGGAGTGAAGCGTCATGGAATGCCAGAGCTGTTAACTTGCGTCCATATCCCACTGGTGGAAACTCTGATGTCACCCACTGTAGGTGGAAATGCAGCATCTGTGGCAAATCATCTTTGCTGCTCTGTCCAGAATTTCCCCAAGAAACGTAACATGATCAGGGAGTTTTTCTACAGAGAACCAAATATTCATTTGGGGAACAGCTAGGTAAATTTTACTTTTGGATAGCTTGTTGAAAATGATATTGTTATTGAGATATAAGCAGAAAAAATGGCGCTGGTTGAGTTGTTTGCATCAAAACAAATATAGAAAGGAGGAGAATCTAAACCTAATTCTTTGGAGCAAGAGCAATTTGTTCTTGTTGAGAGAACAGGAGGTTCGTCAGTAGCTTTGAGTCCCTTAAGTGTGAGAACAGAAGGTTTGTTACTAGCTTTGAGTCTCCTTGAATGGATGAGAAAAGCAGGGTGTAAAAGCCAACTCCTCCTCCTCCTTCTTCCTATGATTTTTTAAGGTCAGTGATCGAAGCAGCAGGAGAAGCCTCCAATGCTCCTGATTGCACCAATAGCTATTATGTTAGGCAACCATCTAACATTGCTGTTAGCACAAACAGAAACTGATCCTTTGCCGAGAAACAATCTACACCACTAAGTGTCTTTTTTAAAAAATAAGAGCCTGGAAACAAGATTTTCCTCTTATGGGTTTTTGAAACAAAAAAGAAAAAAGTTATTTCAAACAATTTAATAAGAAATTGGATTCTTTCTTTTTTTTAAAGTGAATGATAATGTCATATCCCTTTATCTAGTTTGGGTGTTTTTTGTGCATCCTCTGAAACATGGAATTGCTAAACAGGCTAATAAAAGGGAATTATGCCTACTATTCTCTCTCCCCACCCCCCTGTATTTTTTCCGCCTCTCACAGGTTAGGTCAGAGAAATACTTAGAACTTCAAAGGGAAATATAAACATCAACGATGATGAGAAAATAATTATTTCATGCTAGTTGGCTTCTCTGACCTGCTTTCCGACTCTATACTTAATAATTAAAGTAATTACAATGATGTAATTAGAGACCAATGCTTGTATGCTGTAGCAGCAAACCACCCACCATTATGGCAGTTTGGGAAAATGTCACGTCAAGCACAAAAGGAACATAGAAGAAAATAAAGTCATGGCAAAACGACAGCCTGGGGCTCCCTGTCAAAGCCACCAAGTGGACAGAACTCTATCTGTGGACAGGAAGTGAACCCAGAAATCATATGCAGGCTTTCATGGCTAGTTATCATCACATTTGTCGCAGTTTTGGGGCTGTTATGCCTTGTTCCAGTTTTTTTCTGCAGTCTTGCTAGATCTTGTTTCCCTTTTTATAGGTCTGCTATTTGTTTGTCAGTTTGTCTTTTCTTTGAGTTGTTGATGAGTCATTGGTCTTTTCCTGGCTGTAATCTGTTGGCATTGTTTCTTTGAGTGGAAGTGTTAATGGTGGATCATTGAGACTTACCTGTTTCTTATGTATTAGCCTAATCCCTAGGGATGAGTTGAAATGAAGATGATATGGTGTGATAACTCTATGAAGACTCTACTGTATGGAAAAGAGCATCCTGAGAAATGTTTTCTCCCCTTCTCAGGAAACTTCTGAAGTGTGGATAAGAGGTCTGCAAAGTTATGTTCATGTTCAAATATTAGATATAATAATTTGCACTTGAAGATGTTTGCATCAAACTGAACAGGGAAAGAAAATCAAGGTAAGAGATGGGGCAGAGGAAGGACTGTCATGGTAAGAGGGAGGGGGAAGGCAAGACAGAATAGAGGCTGAGCAGCAGCAAGCTGGAACGGTGACCTCCTGGAAGGAGATTAATGGTGTTTCTGCATTGACTGCGGAAACTGGTTTAACCCACCCAAATGACACATTAAAGTCACTTACATTAAACGTCTTCCTCATTGGAGACGCTTTCTAGCACCCTTTGCAGAGGGCGCTTCCGCATTTCAGCATGCAAGACCGGTTTTTTAAACTGGTTTTGCCACCGAAATCCAGGTTAAATGTATGTAAGACCTAAAAAATCAGGTCTTACATCCGTCACTTCCCTCTGGATGTGGGCAGAAGCAGGACACTTCCACACACACCCAGAGGAAGGGCATTTTGGGAAGGGCAAAAGTAGGAGTGCCTGCTTCCAAAGCCCTTCCCCTGCGTGCCAGTCACCGCCAGAGACATGCAGTGGCTGGCAGCCCCATGCTCCAGTCCCACGGCTCCGGGGGCAGCATTGCCAGCATGTGAGCCAGAGGACAGATTGGAATGGGTGCTGGTGCCATCTGCACACCTCCCACTCCAATCTGTCCTCCTCATGTATGTGCCCATGTGTGTGGGTCCCTCTGATCCATCACAAATAGTGACGGATCTTCGGGGGAATGGATTGCCGGAAAGCAGATCTATTTAGATCCGCTTTTTGGAGGCAAATGCGCAACAACCCTAAGTCATGAATGCTGTGTTGGCCCAAATGAAGAAAAGCCTGAAGACAGGGAAGAAAATCCACACACAAAAACTGGCTTGACATTTAAACAGGTAACCAAACAGGCTGGAATTTGGGCAGAAGAGGGATTAAAGTAAAGGTGCCACCGTGGCCCCAGTCTTATTGATTCTTGTTCTGAAGGGACTCCAGCAGAAGAAGACCACAGAGAATTGGATTCACTTTAACTCCTACGTTATGATAAATGGCTCCCTCCTTTGCCGCTCTGTCCTTTCTTTTGTGGGGGGTTGAAGGAAGCTTTTCTCTCTTTTTCAGTGTGATCAAAGTCCTGGCCGCTCTGCCCAGTACAAAGGGCCGCTTGTCACAAGTCTCATGCTCAACAGGTCACCTTTCCTCTGTTCACTGCTGGGTCCAAACAATTGAATGGCTCACCAAGGGATCTCTTCCCTGCTGAGCCACCGTTTAAGTTCACAGCTGTGGCCTGCAGTCATCTGTTGTCTCTCCCGTTTGCGTGATGAAGTTGGACATCTCCGATTCCTTCAGCCTTCATCCCTTTCAGAGGTTTAACAGGCAAGCACCATGGACAGAAGGGAGCCATGTCAGAAAATTTGCCCGAGATATTTTTACATGAGAGACCTGTGGTGAGTGGAGGTCAAGTCGTATAACCACAAGTCAATACCATCTGCTCTTCTGTGCTGTGTTGCTCATCTGCCTGTTTAGGACTCCTGTCGAGAGGGCGTATGAAGATTTTGGGGAAAGGAAGAAGGGTCCAGAATGCCACCATGGGTCCAAGGAAGCACCTATACTGCCTCATCTCCATTTTCAGTGCTGCTCCCCATATATGGCACCAGTCAGACAGACAGGTGGCAGGAGTCCATCTAATGATACTTTGGTTCCCACCTCACAAAATAAAGTGAAAAAGGAAGATTTCCTCCCCCCCCCCATCCCATCCAATATGAAGTGAGCTAGTTGTGGTTAGAGTGAGGAACTCCTATCTGGGAATCACCAGGTTCGATTCCTCACTCCTCCACAAAGCCAACTTGCTGACCTTGGGCAAGTCATAGCTCGTTCTGAACTCTCACAGCCCCACCTGCCTCACAGGGTGTCTCTTGTGGGGAGAAGAACAGATGGTTTGTCAGCTGCACTGAGTCCCCTTTAATAGGTTAGAAAAGCTGGGTGGCCTTGGGCTAGTCGCAGTTCTCTTCAGAGCTCTCACAGCCCTACTTACCTCAAAGGGTGTTCAGTTTTGGGGAGAATAGAAGGCTTTGCCAGCCACTTTGAGTCCCCTTGAATGGGGTAGAAAAAGCGGGGTAGAAAAGCCAACTCTTCTTCTTTTTGGCCTTGAGGGAAAAGTTGCAAAGGATCCATTGACAGATTTACTTAGCTCTGAGAAGAATCCTGTCTGTTACTGAAGTGGGCAAAAGGTTACGACTACCCAGCGTAATTTAGGCCTCTTGATTTACAACCCTTTTAGAAGGACAGCTAAGTTTCCTATGTGGACCAGGATGGTTTAGCAAAGTCCAAGGCTCATTATAGAATGTGTTGAAGAGTTTAGCTGTAGGAGAGGACACAAGCCCTGCATTGCTGAGGCCTTGGCTGCAATTGCTCAATCATTTTTCTCCAAACAGATGTTACAGAGTATAGAACCGGGGAGTATTTTACTCCCTGCAACTCAGGCCTATGGTGAATCCCTGCCTGCATTTGACTTTCACAGTCCTGCTGGAATTCATCATCTAGACAGAACCAAGAAATATTCAGATGAATAAATGTTCAAAAAATATGCTTGCATATGCTTGACAGTCTTGAGGACCCGGGAAGACACCTCTAGTGAGCCTGAACTGTTTGATTCTTCACCCTGAATCAAAGAAATGAGAAAGAATCTCCTTCCTGAGGAAGCTTTAATGAGGGATGGTCATGTAAAAGAAGATTAAAGGACAAGAAGGCATAACACTCTTATAAAGTGGTTGAAAGCCACAAAAAAAAAAATAAAAAAATTCTGACATGCTGGAAACATGTAGGAAGCCAAAACCTTTGAGGAAACAGCAAAAGGGATCATTGATAATTTAATCTCACAAATGCAGAAAAGTCTTCTTTACCACTTACATTAGCTCTAGGTCTTTTCTATTTTGCTGTACACCATTGGGTCCTCACGTGAGGTTCAGCTGATGGCAGCTCAAAGAACAGCAGATCTTTCAAATGAGCAAGGGATTAGAAAGTCTAATTCTCTCCCATCCTGGAGAGGCTAAAAGATCAGGGATATGTTTCAAATTCTGAGAGAAAGACTGTTCTCCATAACTACATGCAACAATCTTGCAGGAAAAAGAGAGAGGAGGAGACTGTATATGCTTTGGAACCTCACTAGGCTTGGAATGGTATAAACCTAAAATGAATTCCACAATATTAGGCCGCATCCCCATTACAAGCTTATTTCGATTTCCCTAACCTGAAATAATAGAACTGGATACAAACGCGAATTTGCCTCATCCCATTACTTTCAACTCAATTGCATTCAATCCGGATTCTGAGGATCGTAGGTGGCATACGTGACTCAAGGGGGGACTCAAGTGGCTACTTTCTAAGAGCTGCTTTTCAGGGCTGCCCTGCCCTCTTCCTCCTGGCATGAACACGCCACCCATAAGGGACCACTTCACGGAGCCTGGCTGGGTGGCTGCTGCTTGCCTGGATGGCGGAAAAATGGCAGCGGGCAGCCAGCAGTTCTTTCCCCTCCTCTCCCCATTGCCCAGGGCACACAGCAGCAGCGGCAACTCAAACCCCCTTGCTTTAAACATTCACACATCTCCCAGAACCTGCAGCTGCTTTCCTTTCCCTTTCTAAAGGTCAGGACACCAAAGAGCTAGAATTGTGCAAAATTGCAACATTGTTATCAGGTGTGAAGTGGCTGGATTGCTACAGTATAGAGGCTGCTGTAAAGGGTGGATTTTTTCACTGAAATCCCTCTTTGGAAGCAAGCTATTGGGAGAGGGAAACCCTAAACATGAATTCTCATCCCTTAAAATGGTAGGGTCCCCACAGTAAAAAATGTAAGACATAGCAAGTGCATGATTCGGAGTGAGACCTGTTGAAATGAGGATTAACATTTACAACATTTTGGGGGCAATTTAACATGCGGAAAGCGTATTAAGCCAAACTGACATGGGGTCTGCAAGGATTGAAACTCTATTGAATCCAAAATAAGCTTGTAATGGGGATGCAGCCTTATGGTTTTTATGGAGACATTTTGTCCAGTTGCACTACATGGGTAGTAATATGACTGGCAATGTCACTATTCCTAACAAGTAAGTTTTAGTGGTGTACCCAAATTATTTGGGTTCAAATTCAACTGAAGAGGCCCTTCTTTGGTTTGGAGTTGAACTTTTCTCTTCAAGTGCCTTAAATTTCCTTGAACCTCAATCAAACAGGGTGTGCTCACTTCTCTAGAACGCCCTTTTGAATTGGGGATTAGGTGAGGCTGTGAGAGCTCAGGGGAGAGCTGTGACTAGCCCAAGGTCATCCAGCTGGCTTCATGGAGGAGTGCGGAACCAAACCCTATGACTGTGAGATACGGGTCCAGCACTCTAACCACATGACGAAACTAGCTCACAGTGGCCGTTAACATCTTTGCTTCCATCTGAATGATTTGCGCTGGCATTCCTGGGTGAGCCATTAGCCCAAAGGTTAGGTTCAAAGCCTCCTTCCCACAAACAGTTAAAAATGTTGCTCTCATCATGCTAGTTCCATGGCAAGAACAGATTTCATTGTGGTGTTGAAATACCTTGCAAACGCAACGCCCTCTCAGAAAGCAGCCAGAAGCTTTGCACAGGTAACTTTCTAGCTGCTTCAATCACCAGCAATGTTCTCCCATGACCGGGTCACAAGGCAGAAGGCCCGCCACTTTGGGATGTCCTCTGCATTCAAGAAGCCTGAAAATAACCACTGAAGGTCTTCTTCTGAGAATCTGGGTGCTTCCGCATTGGACCCTTAACACCCATTAAGCACACATTTTAAACACTTCCGAAATCCGTGTTCACACTGCAGCACCCATTAGAGACAGATCGGGGAGTCCACTTCCACATTGACTCCCACGAGATATGTTCCTTATGTGTGCTAAGTGCCCCTTAAACCGGATTACCGGAAGACTACATTCAAGGTAGTCTTAATGGGTGATTTTGCAGTTAGGACACATCCATTTTGGATGTGTCCACAATGCGAAAGGGTCCCTAACAGGGCCCTCCCCCAGCTCGCCATGATTGGCTCATCTGGAGCTGAGAATGGTGAGCTGGGGGACGCCTATCTTGGGGCTCCCCCTCACCCCATGAAGCCGTGGATCATGGCTTCTGGAGCCAAGGGGGTCTTCACCTAAGACCACCCTAGCCCACCCTGGGGAGAGCACGAGCGATTCCCTCCTTACCTTAACGCAGCCAGGCCAATTCTGGCCGTGGGGTCCCAGCTCCCTGCGTTAAGGTAAGGAGGGGGTCGCTCACACTCTCCCCAGGGTGGGATGGGGGGAGGGGAAGCCCCCACGGCTCCAGAAGCTGCGATCTGCGGCTTCTGGGGCGTGGGTGAGCCGCAAGATAGGAGAGCCCAGCTCACCATGCTCGTCTCTGGAGGAGCCAATCATGGTGGGCTGGGGGAGGGCACTGCACCCACCTCAAATCCGGATCTAATTCCATCTCAGCCTTGCAGGTGTGGACGGAATTTGTTGTAGTAGATCCATAGATATGGATCTACTTACCACGGATCTCTGAAATCTGGATCTAAATAGAACTGGATTTCGGAGGTCAGTGTGGAAACACCCTCTGTCTTCAGAGATTATATGGTCACTGCTGAAAGAATGCCCTTCCTTCACTTTGAAATGCTCAAACCAATTTTCCCTCCTCCAGAGCTCCCAGATATTATATCTATGTTTGTTGCTATGAAACCTGAATTAGACAGCTCTATAACAACACAAGGATAGTCGGAAAAAGATACAAACAAACAAGAAAGGTGTTGCGTGTGTGTCTGTATGTAATGAATTAATATGGCTGGTCTGATTCAGCATGTAATTTAGGGCGTGTTTCTTTAAAGAAACAGTATTTTTTATAAATCTCTTTCAGTGGGGAAATGAATTCTTTGACAGTCTCTTAAGGTCTCGTGTTCCTTCTAACTTTTTTTAAAAGTCATTTCTTTTGAGGGCCGATCTTAGGTTTGCCTGCGTTTGAGACGAGTGGCGTTGTGGTCTAGTGATCTGCACAAATATTCGTAACTTGTATGAATTCGTACAAATTCAGACATTCGTGTACAAATTGAATGTTATGACATTCGTACACTGACATTAAATTTTTTTACAAACATTTGGGAACAGTTGTGCAAACACTTAGTAACATTCATGAACCTGGGGAGGTGGGAAAGCGGCTGTGCCAGCCAAATCTTCAATGGATCTAGAGTACATTCAACGTGGATCGAGTGCAGATTCAAGGTGGATTCAGGGAAGATTTGATGCTTTCAGAGCAAATACGTCACGGAATACATATTGGATATGTATCTGATATGTATGCGTTTGCATCAGATATTCGTACTAATTCGTACAAATACATTTGTATTGAATAGAATCCTACCACATTCAAAGAGCATCTATTCAAATGAATATGAATAACGGATTAAGGACCCATTAAAGACGGATGTTAAACACTTGGCAAGTTGTTTCTGCATTGCAGCACACATTAGAGACACTTTGCAGAGCCCACTTCCACACCGACTTGTGCGAGATCCATCTCTAATGTGTGCTAGAAGGCGCTAAAACCAGTTTCCCGTGAGACCTGAAAGAAGGTAGTCTTAATCAGCCCTTTAACCGTCCTTGTGTGGTACATCTGCATCCACAGAGAATGCTGCCACCCAAGGTTGGGGGAACTAAATGGGCCCTTCCCCTGGCTGGAGGCATACGTGGCTGGCCAATGGGGAGGCACATTGCGGGAATGCGCAAAGCACGCCAGGACCCGGCAGCCAGAATCAGCCTGGCTGCCTGCAGGTAAGGAGGGGAATGTGCGCCCGCGATCCGGGGTCAGTAGCGGGGTGTAGGGTCAAGCCCCCCCGGCCCGAGGAGCCGCGACTCCGGCTTCTGGTGCGAGGGGGAGCGCAGAGAACAGAGGCCCCCAGTTCTCCATGCCTGGCTCCAGAGGAGGCAGTCGGGGAAGCTGGGGGAAGGGCCCTGGGAAGACGGATTGGGGTAAGTGCTGTGCATCCGCACTGCACTCACGCCAAATCCATTTCCCAATCCGTCCTCCCCATGCATGTGCAGACGCAAGGGATCCAGTAGATCCATCACAAATAGTGACGGATCTACCAGCAAGGACAGATTTTTTTTGGTGGGCCAGTATGGAACAGGTATTAGATGATGCTGAACTTCATAAGTAAAAAACACAGGAGACTTCTTGTTCAGAGGCGACACTAATTTTAACATTTTAGAATGTTCCCCTCCCAAGAGAAAATAATCCTTATAGAAATCAGGCGAAAACTATATAGGGCTTGGGTGGAGGGTGCTGAACAGCATTTATTTGTGCTTTTGTTTCAATCTGGAGATAGGGTCACAGAACTGAAAGTAACCTGAGTAAAAATGTCCCATTACTAGTTTTTGTTACTGATAACAGTCATTGAACTGTGATTTAAGTATTTTTCTTCCAAATCCACTGGCTGTGGTCACACCTTCTCTTTAAACCTTCGTCATTCCATCTCCAGGTCTGACTGCTCACACCTTTTCATTTCTATCCAGTTTACCTGTGGACTTTCCACCCTCTATTTGAACTTTCCTGACTGGAAAATCCACAAATAAAATGGATAGAGATGAACAGGCGTGAGCAGTCAGATCTTAAGATGGACTGAAGAAGGATTAAAGTGAAGGTATTGGCATAGCCTTACCTGATATTCATTAACTTTTTGTTTGCATTATCTATCCTAATCAAATTTACCCTCCTGTTCCTCCAACTTATTAATACCACTTGAATTTTTGTATGTTGCAAATAACCTTTTAATTCCAAGGTTATTTGTGGGGCTCAAAGCATGAAGAGTGTGCAGAGGGCACACTGCATCTGGGTGCCCATTATAAGAAAGAGGGTCCAAGATTAAAGGGTCCTTGACCTGATCCCCATATTTCCCTAAATTATGACTAATTAGGGATGTGCATGGATATTCGTAACATTCATTATTTGTACAAATTCAGACATTCATATACAAATCAAATGTTACGACATTCGTAAACTGATATTCATATCCATACAAATGTTTCGGAACATTCGTGAACCGGGGAGATGGAAAAGTGTTCTGCAACAGTCACATCTGCAATGGATCCAGAGTGCATTTGACATGGACTGAGAGTGGATTCAAAGTGGATTCAGGGTGGAATTGATTCTTTCAGGGCAGATATGTTACGTGATACATATCGGATATGTAAGCATTTGTATCAGATATTCATATGAATTTGTAGGGATACATTCATACTGAATAGAGTCCTACTACATTTGAAGGGGATCTATTCAAATGAATACAATTTTTCTTACATTCAATTCGATACAAATTGAATGCAAACCCCCCCCCCCATTTGTGCACATCCCTAGACTAACTGTAAGCCTTGGACTAATGCAAAAACACAAAATTTACTGTGAACTAAGAATCTGGGTTCAAGAAGCAAGAAGCCCAGGGTGATTTCTACATTCTCCTTAGTAATGCAAAAGGCCTCCTGTACATGAATAATCATGTTTCCTCTTTCACTGATGAAAGTGCAAATTACTTCTAAATTTAGCCTTCAACATTTGGATTAGTTCCTTGTATGTCACAGTCGTAGGTTTTTTTTCTTCCCTTTTCTTTTTAACTTAGATCACTGGAAGGTATATATACACCAAATGTCTGCATGAGCTAGTAAAACAATGGATAAAGGCAGTTGCATCTTTATTTTCTTCCCCAAATGGCGAACACCTCACATTTGACCTTGTATCTGGTCATGTGGATGCTTGACTGCACAAGGACAAATCAGGCAGGTATAATGCAAAGAACGTGAAACCTAAAGCTTAGGCCAATGACCTTAACATGTTGCCACAAAGCGGCTTTCTGTAGTGCCAATGGGCCTCAGGTCACTTGCTGAGTGCATGCATCACATCCTAGAGGAGGTTTCCATTTGTGTGTTTTTTTCCTGGAGCCCGAGAGAGTCAGTGCAGAGTGGGATTATAAATGCTTGAAGTAGTTCAAATTGAACAGGGATGTTTGAACTGTTTGAGTTGGAACCAGGTATCCTCCCTGCTTGAGAACTGAGCTCAGACTCAGGCCGCATCCCGATTATAAGCCTAATCCAGTTTCCCTAAACTGAAATAATAGAACTGGATGCAAACACGAATTTGCCTGATCCCATTACTTTCAACTCGATCCAGATTCTGAGGATCGTAGGTGGCATACGTGACTCAAGGGGGGGACTCAAGTGGCCACTTTCTAAGAGCTGCTTTTCGGGGTTGCTCTGCCCTCTTCCTCCTGGCGTGAATGTGCCACCCATAAGGGGCCCCTTCACAGAGCCTAGCTGGGTGGCTGGGTGGCTGCTGCTTGCCTGGATGGAGGAAAAATGGCAGCGGGCAGCCAGTGAATCTTTCCCCTCCTCTCCCCATTGCCCAGGGCACACAGCAGCAGTGGCAACTCGAGCCCCCTTGCTTTAAACATTCACACATCTCCCAGAACCTGCAGCTGCTTTCCTTTCCCTTTCTAAAGGTCAGAACTCCAAACAGCTAGAATGGCACAAAATTACAACATTGTTATCAGGTGTGAAGTGCGTGGATTGCTACAGTGTAGCGGCTGCTGTAAAGGGTGGATTTTTACACTGAAATCACTATCTTTGGAAAGCAAGCTGTTGGGGGAGGGAAACCCTAAACATGGATTCTCATCCCTTAAAACGGTAGGGTCCCCACAGTAAAAAATGTAAACATGTATCAAGCGCACGAACCGGAGTGAGACCTGTTGAAATGAGGGTTAACATTTACAATGCTTTGGGGCAATTTAACATGCAGAAAGCGTGTTAAGCTAAACTGACGTGGGGTCTGCAAGGATTGAAACCGAATCGAAACCGAATTAAGCTTGTAATGGGGATGCGGCTTCAAACTGAGAACTGTGGATGTATGGCTGCTTGAAGGTAATTCAGACTGAAGCAAGGAGTGTCCAGTCTGAATCAAACAGAACCCCATCGTTAACGGAGGCAAGGAACTAGATAGGTGCATGGGCATAATTTTCAAACTGCAAACAAAATGCCCACTTTAGATTTTCAGTTGGGCAGGGTACAAAGTGGCCCTCTCTATACTGATGTGTTGTTGTTTTTAAGTTCAAAACATTTTGCACATGTCCATAAAATAACACCTACATTTTCCAGCTTCTCCTTGGAGCTTTCCAAGGTACCATGGAGAAAAGTTTGAGGATCCATCAAGGAGGCCTTACAGCATCCATGAAGTAAGGGTCGGTTCCAGTGCTGAAATTCTCCAGAATCAAACTTCTAGAGGGGAAAGCAGATCTAAATAGATCACAAAAGACACATAGTATTAAATGTTTACGAAGTCACTGTGAGCATAGTAAAGTTGAGGACGAAGCTCTCTGAATTTTTATCCCTAGAGCAAAAGCAGATTATAGTGGTTGCAATATCAGTAAGGGAAGAATGAAGAAGCATTGGTTACCCTGTGCATTGTGGTATATATATATATGGAACTATCCTTGGGCATATGGGATTAATAGCATAGATCTGGGCATACAACAGTGCTGGTACAGTGGGAGTGCCCACAATTGGTGCACACCAATTTGTCAGTGCTATCTAGTCAAGGTTTGCCCCTGTCTTCTGCTTGAGATGCTCATGAGCATTTGGTAGGCCACTCTGTAGGACAGGATCTTGGCCTAGAGGAGCTATGGCCTGATTCAGCAGGGCTCCTCTCTTGTTCTTATCTAGAATGAATACTAGGTACTTCCTCTAGCCTGGGGGGACAGGCAGTATGCCTTCAAAGGCCATTTGCAGAGAGTGGAGAACAGATGAGGGGTTTGCCTTTGAGTTCTGCTTGAGACACCCATGAGCAATTTGTGCGCTGCTTGGGACAGGGTGCTGGACTAGATGGGCTGTGGCCTCTTCCAGCAGGACTCCTCTTAAGTTCTTAGGTTCTTAAGTACACAGGGTAGAGGTAAATCTCTCTTTGTATCCAGGCTGGGCAATGGATGTATTGCTACTACAGTGTGAACTGTAGACAGAGCCAGTGAACTAGTGCATGCTGCTTCTTAAGTGTGTTCCAGCTGCAGATATAGGCAGATACATATATTGCAGGATAAATAGTAAATGAGATAAGAAAAACTTTATTCACCCTATTTAGTATTTTTGGTTAAGGGATTTATTGCATCTCTCCAGCTGCATTTCTTGTATGGGTTTATAACTACCATAGAGTGTAGCCTGATCAACTGCTGCATTTCATGTTATGCTGGTTTACTGCCTGTTTACTGGTTGGTTGGGTTAGTCATGTGATGGATCCAGGAAAAGGAAATAGTCACGAGATATAGAACAGGACCAGCCATGACGTGGCCAGGTCAACCAAGACAATGACAAGAAATGGCCTTAGCAACGCCTGCATGGCCTCATATTGGACTTCCCAATCAAATAGATGTGCAAAAATAAATAACGGGGACAATTATTTTGTCCTCAGCTAAAATCAACATTAATTAACCACCCACCAAAATTTGTGAATATTCACAAGTAGGGATGTGCACAAATATTTGTAACATTCAAATTTGTACAAATGTAGCTGAATTCGGACATTCAAATTCAAATTGAATATTGGCATATTCAAACCTTGGCATTCAAACCTGGATTGAATGTCTCCATACACTCTTACGAAGCTTCGTTACAAATTTGTATGGGATTCGTATGTGGATTCAAATTGAATTCAAATCAAATTCGTATTGAATTCATATTAAATTTGAATCCTACATTCAAACAAATACAAATATGTTCCTATTCACCATTATTTGAGTGAATCCATCTCTCTCTCTTTTTGCCCCAACAGAGATGGTTAAAAACCGGGCAACCCATGCTATTTTGCATCCAAATATCTTCTTCCAGTCCCTGCAAAAGATGAGCTGATTCCCATTACCACCAGCCTATTATTTCCAATATTTGTTTACTTATTGGTAGACATATGTGTATGATTAATGACAGTTGGCAATTAACAGCACTCAAACAAGGTTTAGCTGGAGAACATTCTGTGGTAAAAGTCACTTTTCTCAAAGTCGTTCCCTGTCACAGAGCCGGCATTTGCTTCGGCGTGGGGTGGGAGGTGGGGAGGGGAGGGGAGGGGAGAGGAGGCTATCAAGGCAAATGATGAACGAAGTATTTGAATTATGTAAATGCTCACGGAACTCTGGGCTATGACCTTTCCTTCTTTTTCCAGCTGTAATTTAGAATTCAAAGCATCACTCTGTCTAAATAGCTGCCGATGTCAAATTAGACACTTGCTATTCTAATTGAAGGCTGTGCGTCCAATATAGTTGAAGATGAGGAGGTTCTAGCTTTGCTAAGTACATGTCTGGAACTGCAGCCAAAATCTTTAATATTCATATATTTCTGGAAATATTTACCAGGTGCTTTTCTCAGACGGGTTTTCTGCCAGTCCAATATACGTGTGAATAGCCCAGAAAATACTGCAATGAGTTTGAGGTGAGTCTGTATTGCACTTGTGAGATGCCATTTCACCCTAGATGCCCAGATCAAGCCCACATTGTGGTGAATGAGAAGTCCCTGGGTTAACGCAAGACCAATGGAGTCAATACTCTCCAATACTGAGCCCTTCGAGGAAAGAAGAGTTACTTTCCTTCCATCATTATAGAAAGTAGCTCAAACTTTGTACAGATTTGTTTCCAAACTTCTTCCTCTTCTTCCTCCTCCTCTTCTTCCTGTTCCTCTTCTTCTTCCTCCTGCACCTCCCCTTCTTCTTCCTGCTCCTCTTCTTCTTCCTGCTCCTCCTCCCCCTTTTCTTCCTGCTCCTCTTCTTCTTGCTCTTCTTCTTCCTGCTCCTGCTCCTCTTCTTCCTCCTCCTCTTCTTCCTCCTCCTCTTCCTCCTCCTCCTTTTCTTCCTCCTCCTCTTCTTATTATACTGGCAGTTTCTCTGAGAGACTTTTTGGACACACTGAAAGGTCTTTTATCAATGACAACATAACAGGGCAACAAAACACAAATCATAATGGGTAGGGATGTGCACAAATATCCACAACATTCGGAATTCATACACATTTGGCTGAATTCAGGCATCAAATTTGAGATGAGTGTTGGCACACTCAAAGACTGACATTTGAATCTGAACTGAATGTTTCAGTACATTCATATGAAACTTTGTATGGGATTCTTATGAGATACGTAACATTCATATAGAATACGACATTCAAAGGGGATCTATTTGAATGAATACAAATTTTCTTGCATTCGCTTCAATAGGAGGTGGAGCAGCAGCCAGTCTCTCCCGATTGGGTCAGGATGATTCCACTTGGTTTGTAAAGCAGAAATAAGTGAATAGGCCTTCTAGGCTCATGTTGTGCCATCTGCATTTCTCATGGCAAACAGTTACCCATTCATCCAGATTCTTCCATCCAATTGTGGGCTGTGAGGCAAGGACCCTTTCTATAACCAACCAAATATTTGTTGATGTTGTTTCCTCAAAGAAGGGAGGGAGGGAGGGAGGGAGGGAGGGAGGGAGGGAGGGAGGGAGAGAGAGAGAGAGAGAGAGAGAGAGAGAGAGAGAGAGAGAGAGAGAGAGAGAGAGAGAAAGAAAGAAAGAAAGAAAGAAAGAAAGAAAGAAAGAAAGAAAGAAAGAAAGAAAGAAAGAAAGAAAGAAAGAAAGAAAGAAAGAAAGAAAGAAAGAAAGAAAGAAAGAAAGAAAGAAAAGAAAAGAAAGAAAGACATTAGCCATGCAGTAAGGGCTGTTGTCTGCCTGCCTGGTTTTGTCCACAGAACAAAAACATGTTTATTTCTCTTGTTATTTGGTAAAGGTATCATTTATGATGCATACACACACACACACAGAGAGGAACTCATTTTTTTCTATAAGGGATTTGTTCAAAGCCAAGGTAAACAAGCAAAGCTGCAGACACACCAGGTTGACTGAATAAATAGCGTGTCATTTTGTTTGTCTCTCGTCAGTTGCTTGATTTCCATGCTGAGCATGTTTTTCCAGGCCATAGTGGCATTCATTTTGCTGCCTGGATGAGTAAGCCCTTGTTCACCATTTAATATATTGTAAGGCATTTGCTAGTGCAAACATCCTGGTAATCATAATCAGCCGCACCCTCTACCTATCTCTGCGAAGGTTCCAGGTGAAGGCAGAGTTTGAGGCAGGAGTTATGCCTCTGGAAGGTGGTTATCTGAGAGAGAGAGGTGGTTCAGATCAAAAAACTGAAAACCTGTGTTTCCTTTTCCTGGCATGTTTTACCTTCTGTTGATGTAGCCCTGACCCTCTGCTGGAGGCAAGCTGAGAGGGATCCAGCATATGTGAGTGTGTGTGCGAGCGTGCGCGTGGGCAGGTGTGTGTGTGTGTCCAAGTATACAAATTCATGCATGGTATACAAAAGAACCAGGGGGCATCCATGGAGCTGATGGGCAGGAGAGTCAGAACAGACAAGGGGAAGTATTTCTTCACCCAGAGGGTCATCGGTCTACGGAACTGGCCACCAGAAGAAGTTGTAACAGCAACCAGTCTAGATGGCTTTAAGGAAGGGTTAGACAAATTCATGGATGACAAATGTATCAATGGCTACTGGAATGGATGCCTAAGTACATCTTTCAGGTGGGGGAACAAGCAGGATGCTTTTGAGGCCATTTGCTGGGATTTGAGAGCAGTAAGGTTTGCCCTTGTCTCTGCTTGAGATGCCCATGGGCAATTGGTGGGCCACTGTGCAAGATAGGATGCTGGGCTAGATGGCCTCTGGCCTGATCCAGCAGAGCTCCTCTTAGGTTCTTTGGGACTAGATGGGCTCCTCTGGCATTCTTATGTTCTATGTTCTTACCTGAGAGCATGCAGAGATGCCAAGTGATGAATGGTGAGCTCTTATCCTGGCAAAGCAAGGAGGCGGGGAGACCCTGGCATGTAGAGCCCTGGCTGGTCCCGTATACTAGCCAGTGCACTCTCACCCTTGCTGATGGCCAGGTGGAACCAGGCTCCATGTGTCCTATCTGAACGCCTCCTGAAATTTGTTTCTGAGCAGCCCCATCCTATTCCTGCTACTGGAAAGAGAGCAGCATACTCTGCAATTCTGAAACCATCAGTTTCTAAAGCCTTCCAGGATCTGGGCCCTTTGTGCACCTGGCCTTATTCTGGAATATATCTCTGGGTAGCAGTCTGCTGGCCACAAGCTAATCAAGGCCGTGGCAGGGTTAGGCTTGGGGCCTTCCATAGTCTGCACTAGCATGCAGGTTACTGGTCCCTATTCTGGGATATATTCCAGAATAAGGCCAAGTGCAGAATGGACCCTTTTCTCCGCCTGCAAGGCAGGGATGTTTGCCTGCAAAGGGGGGTTGGGGTTGCATTTGCTTTGTATCAAACTGAATGTAAGAAAATTTGTATTTGTTTGAATAGCTCCCCTTTGAATGTAGTGGGATTCGAATTTGATCCGAATGTTCAATACCATATGAATCTTCATACGAATGTATCAAAACATTCAATTTCGAATTCAAATGTCAATCTTCGAATGTGTATGGCCAGATTTGGCCAGATTCATGCGAATTTTGAATGTTACGAATTTGTGCACATTTCTACATACAGTTAGGTCTGATCTACAGACACTTTACAGTATATCCTAAAATTACTTACCTTGGCTAGGAGTATGAAACAAAGAACGCTTGTCCCAGAGGCATGATTGTAGGAAATAGTAAGTTCTTAAAAAAAGAAAAGAAAGAAAGATAGTTTTAGCACTGTAAATATTATGTAAATCTTAAAAGTGGCCAATAATAGAGCAAAGAGATATAATCCGCCAACTCTGATGCTTGTAGCAAAATCCCCCAGTGTCTGCAGGCTGTGACTTTGTCACATCTTCCTCCTGTAACAAAGGGAAAGCTTTATATTTTAAGGCAGGTTTTAGCCCGTGCCAGTTCAGTACAAATCTAAATGGTGCCCTTTTATCTTATTATACATTCCAGGGTCTTAAAAACAAAGAAAAACTCTTTGTGTGGCGTTATTTCAACAAAATGGTGCCTAAGCTCCAAGAGGGATAGATGCTGCTTCTCCATACACTCGAACATTGTGGGTAAGGATGGTGAACATCTAGATATCTGGCTGGAACCTGTGGCCTATTTGCACTATGGCCCATAGTGCATGATTAGGGAAGAGCATTTGCACTTTGAAAAGGCTGTTACAGCTTCCAGGTGCCCCTGCCTTCTCAGAAGTTCCCTAATCATGAGCTATTGTGCTCAATACCTTTACCAACCTTAAATAATTGCTTACCTGGTGTGTCCAGTGGCAAGCAGGCACACCTTTCCCGGTGCTCCGGAATCATCTGAGGTTTTCATGCAAGCATGCTGGCACCTCAGATGACCATAGACGCGACTGCACGTGCAGAGAGCATCAATGGGTGTTTTCCCACTGTCACTAAATGGGTACTTAATGGGTACTTTTAGTGACAGTGGAAAAACACCCAATGTGGTCATAGTGACAGTGCTATACAAGTGCAGTCACAGAGGGTGCCGCAAACAAAATAGTGGCATCCTGAAGAGGACCAGCCCCGGTATCGGTCACAGGTGAATGACCAGTTGCATGGGGCTTAGCCTGTAGTTACCTATTGCTCACAAGTGTGGGTGCTAGTTAAGGTTAGGTGATTACACTTTCTCCATCCGGTGGACCAGAAGGGAAGTGTGAAGTCACCCCTGGATCCAAAATATCTTAAGTATCACTTCTCCAGCACATTTCCCCATTCAAAACAAACTAGAATTTTATAATTATAGTTATTAAACGATGAAGTATTTCCTTTATCACTAGTTATAAAACAATTTCAACTTCAAAAATCACAGTGTTCCGGCCCTTTCCACAGAGGGTCATCCAAAAATAATGGACATTGCCACTCATTAATGGAAATATAATGCAGCATCCACTGTTGCCATATTACCTTGTTTTTTCACCTCTGACTTCACTTTCCTCCAAGCTTTCAAATTTAATAGCTGCCTGTATATATTCTTGCAATTGCATTTCTATTACTCGTCTTTCACTGCATCCCCCAGACAGACTCCAATATTAACTTAAGAAATCAATTCTGTCCAGATAGAGGAGCTGTTCATTTTTTACTGATAAATGTTTAAACAAAGGTCTGCATTATTAATCGAGGAATTTTTCATCCCCCCACCCCATTGTCCCAGTGGCTGCAGTTGAAAGACTCCATATTCTGAGAAGAAGGGGTTGCGAAGGGGTTGCAGGATTTTTATTTCAAAAAGCAGGGGTCCTCAACACTGACGTCATATGGCCGCCGTGAGTTAAATTTTCAAAGTAATCCAGTGAACTTGATCCAAAAAACAGATTCGTGCATATCCCTAATCCATTCTCATAAGGAACTCTTTCAAATCCAGAAGTGCTTGAGTTAGCAGACCAGGGCTGCATTCTCACCTAATTTTTAATCTGGCTTCAGTTCACTCTCAGCATGAGAGAACACATCAGCAAAGTCCCAAGCTGACTTCTTTTAGTATTATCTAACTCAGAAAATCCACCTTTGAGTTAGATAATGAACAACGAAAATAACTGTTCATTTTGCTGATGTGTTCTTCCATTCTGAAGGTGGACTGAAGCTGGATTAAAATTTAGGTGTGAACACAGGTGCTGTAATGACTTACAAAGAGAATATCCATACCCCATGCCATAGAAGTACCAATGGGAAGGGTCCTCCTGGCAACCACCCCTTGCTTGGATCTTTGTAGTCTGATCAGGAAAGCCCTCTTTGATGGCTGGTGCCAACTATGTCTGGTGGGAAAAGGATAAGTTACCAGGTACCAAGATTCAGAGTTCTTTGGCTTGGGGTATAACATTCCAGGCTGGGACAGGGCTGCTGTTGCAGAATGGGGGCATTTATGTTGGGATGCCATCCCACCCCTGCAGCAGCTCCCATCACTGTCTTCAGAGCCATCACTGGAGACTCCAAAGGTGAGGAATGAAGGTTTCTGGTCCTGGAATCCCTGAAGGTGGGGCAATTCAGTGATGCCCCCGATTATGCTGTTGAAGGAGGGCCTCTGTATCCCAGAGATGTCCCAAGCTGAGTAGTACCCCAGTAGAACTTGTTGTGGTGGTTTACTGGTAAGCTGGGCTTTGGCACTCTTTTGGACACCCTAGCCTGAGCAGAACTAGAGCTAGATGTGGGTCTTGGGCATCATCCTCGCTGTGGTCCCCTGCCCCCCCCCCACTGCCTTGCCTCTAACATGAATCTGTAGAGGGGAAGTGGATGTGCTGGCATGGAATTTCTCTCGGCTTACTTGTGGGTGGAGATCACAACAGGCTGGGGAGGTTTGGGTGGGGAATGAAGGCCATTTGACCACCCCAAAGACCTTGGTAGGTGCTACCAGGATCAAGATGATGATACCACAAGCAAGGAACTAAGTAACCCATACATTTGGCCAGCTGACCTAGACATCTCTGGCTTGGCTGGCTTCAGAATTTGGAGTTCATTGTTGAAATGCTTGCTTAGGGATGTGTACAAATATTCATAACATTCAAAATTAGTATGAATTCAGCCAAATCAGGACATTTGTATTCAAACTGAATATTGGCACGTTCAAAGATTGACATTTGAATTCGAATTGAATGTTTCAATACATTCGTATGAAGCTTCATATGGGATTCAGATGCATTTGTATGAGATTCGTATGGGATTGAACATTCATTTTCCACTACATTCAAAAGAGATCCATTCAAACAAATACAAATTTTCTTACATTCAATTCAATATGAATCAATTACAAAAAAATAAAAATAAAAAATTGTGCGCACATCCCTAGTTTGCTTGCTTGCTTTATTTATATTTTCATTTTCATTCTCAGGGCAAGTTACTATATTAAAAGCAAAATGTAAATGAAGCCACTAAGGACAATGTCAGGGTCTGGAGGTGGGTAGGGGAAGCTGTTTTGTTGGCCAAAGGCCAGGGTGAATAGGTGTATCTTCACAGGCATCCTGAGCATATGGAGTGAAGGTTCCTGGTGTACCTCAGAGGGCAAATATATACTATTGTTTGGGGGCTACAAAGAAGAAGAAGAGTTGGCTTTTCTACCCCAATTTTCTCACCCATTTAAGGAGACTCAAAGTGCCTGACAAAGCTTTCTATCCCCACAACAGACCTCTGTGAGGTAGATGGGGCTGTGACAGCTCAGAGGAGAACTGTGACTTGCCCAAGGTCACCCAGCTGGTTTCGTGGAGGAGTGAGAAATCAAACCCAGTATTCCCAGATAAGTGTCCGGCTCCTGGATAAGGCCCTATCCCATGTCCCCAAAACTTTAGTTACTGAATGTGATGATATAACCAGGATAACATCTCCTGCATGGACAAGTTGATGTTGGAGAAAACCTTTTGTTAGATCTTTGGGGCCCAGGTATGCTTGTGTGTTAGCCTCCTCCATCTTGTGTTGGGCGGGTCTTTTTTTTTTGCTACCCTTGCTGAACTCCTGTAAAGAAGAGGGAAAGACACAGCCTATGGCTTGCGAAACAAAGCCAAGGAAGAAATCATTTCATCGTCTCTTATGCCTTCTGCACCACCGGGCAGAGATGCAGTTAAATAGATATGTAACAAAAGCAATTTCTCAGTTTAGCATCAAATGGAGCTGGCATCATGAAGTCCCTCCCCCAGCCATTTGACAAACCTACCCCACCGTTTTTTATAAAGGAGGCTTACAAGGGACACTTGGCTGTACGAAAAGCCCCTTTAAAATGGGCAAACAATGAACCAAAGAGTTTTTGATCTATTTTCATTCAGACACAAACTCCACAGGCTGTTCACTGCTTATGAAGACGGCACGCCATGGTAACAGCTCGGGAGCAGAGCACTTGGAGTATAGGAAAGGGCTATTTATAGGCCCAGTTCTCCACACTGGTAAACCCATTTGTAAAGTCAGACAAAGAGAACTGTTTTTGTTTATGTTTTGTGTCAGGCTGACATTGAAGGAACGCCATGGAAGCTGCGAGATCCACCCCAAGATATAAACGATGTGATCACTATCCTACATTCCTTAGCAACAGACCAGAGATGCAATGCAAAGTGAGTGGGCAACCATTTGCTCCGCATTTGCTTCCTTGTTTCTCTGGGATTGGTATATTAACAGGAAGGGAAACACTGAGACTGAAAGAAATACCAATCCTGATATAGGAGTGTGGGGGCCTTTTCTCCCATAGCTGTCTTAATCTGGATTAA
The DNA here is from genome assembly GCA_023333525.1 of Aspidoscelis tigris stejnegeri. Lineage (NCBI taxonomy): Eukaryota > Metazoa > Chordata > Lepidosauria > Squamata > Teiidae > Aspidoscelis > Aspidoscelis tigris. The sequence goes on from JALMGA010000023.1 coordinate 2,490,836, forward strand.
GAAGATCCGAATCTTTGGAATCCGGTCCTTGCGTAATTCGGTCCTTGAAGTTCTGCCTCATGGTGAGGGTCCCATGCAGCTGCAAAGCCCATATAGCACCTGGTGGCAATGGGTGCTAAACAGGGCTGTCATGCAGATGCTGTAACACCCATCCCAAGGCTCTTATTAGGAAGGTCTGCTGGTGGCGCAGGGGCCACTTCTGGTTACAGTCGGCGTGTGCTCAGCTTCATAGACTGCTATGCAGGACATGTGGGCCTACGTAGTGTGTGTGTTGAGGGGCAATGCCGGAGCTGCTCTGCTGCAAATGGTGGCCTCTAGGCCCACCCCAGGACCCCATTGCCCCTGTATACATAGGGAAGTGGGCTTTGTGATCCGGTCTTTGTGGCAGAAGGCCAAATTGAAGACACCATTAAAGGGGTCTTGCGCTAATCCAGATTTAAGGGCCCCCAAACCCCATTAAGTCCGGATTTTGACAGAGCTTGTGTGGACAATGCATTCCAAATAGGGTCCTAATGGGGTCCTTAAGGGGTCATGTGTGATGTAGGTACGTAACTGATCCATACCAATTGTATACCTATTGGGTTCCTAATGGGGTCTTTGTTGCATGTGCAAAAAGTGCCTGGATTTACTTCAGTTTTAAAAATAAAACCCTTGCATAATAGTCCTCAAGGTGACTCATAACATGGGATTACTGTGCATCTTAAAAGAAAAATTAGCACTGAGGGGAAAAGACAACAGTTCCTTGAGATGTCTTGGCGAACACAAGGTTCCACACTCTGGTTGGAAAGACCACATCAATGGCAGCAAGTGAGCCTCTTTGGGGCGGCAGTGCTGTCATAGGGCTGCCATTCAGAAGGGGAAAGTGTGGCCCTTTTGTGGTACTAAGCCTGCAGATGCTTCATGAAACCATGATTCTGGAGTAAAGAAAGGGCAGGAGTGGTCAATGACCATTTACAGAGGGTGCTGTAACCACTGGGTGACCAATGACATGTCAGTTAGCTGAAGAGTGGGCTGACCGCTCCAGAGCTCCATTTGGTGTGGATAAAGCTTACCAGCAGGCCCCTTTCCAGCAGAAGAGGTAGTGACAGCAGCCTGCTTGGATGGCTTTTCAGGAAATGGTTAGACAAATTCTTGGAGGACAGATGTATCTGTGGCTACTAGAATGGGTGCCCAGATACCACCTTCAGGTTGGGCAGGCAGGCAGGATGCCTCTCAAGGCCATTTGTAGGGATAGGAGAGCAGGAGAAGGTTTTGTTGGACTAGGTGGCCACGTCCTAATCCAGCAGAATTCCTCCTACATTCTTATGCTCCTAACTGCACTAAACCTGTGTCTCCACCTAACTTAGGAGTCACCTCTAGGCATCCAAGAAGGTACTAGGGATGTGCCCGAATATTCATCACCTTCAAAATTTGTACGAATTCAGACATCTGCAGATTGATATTCAAATATGATTCAAATGTTTCCATACATTTGTATGAAGCTTCATTACATTTGTGAACCTGGGGAGGTGGGAAAGCGTCTGCCCAGTCACATCTGCAATGGATCCAAAGTGGATCCAAAGTGGATTGAGGCTTTCAGAGTGGATACATAGGGAATAAGCAGCAGGGATTCAAATCGGATTCATATTGAACATTCGTATCTAATTTGAATCCTACCACATTCAAAGAGGATCTGTTTGAACGAATACAAATTTTCTTGCATTTGATCTGATATGAATCAAACACACACAAATGAACTGTGCACATCCCTGCAGGGTCCCTGTTGCCACCCCATCTCCATTTTTGGTGGCAGAGGCTGCTTTCAAAGCGATCATGTGTGCTGCTAGTTAGTGGTTAGGGAGCCGGACTCTTATCTGGGAATACCGGGTTTGATTCTGCCCTCCTCCACGAAGCCAGCAGGATGACCTTGGGCTAGTCACAGCTCTCCTCTGAGCTCTCACAGCCCCACCTAGCTCACAGGGTGTCTGTTGTGGGGAGAGGAATAGAAAAGCTTTGTCAGCCGCTTTGAGTCCCCTTAGACGGGTGAGAATAGCAGGGTAGAAAAGCCAACTCTCTTCCTTTTCCTTTTCCTCTTCCTCCTCCTCCTCTTCTTCTTCTGTTGGGCAGTCTGATCATTCAAGGAGGTTCTCCTGAAGCACAACAGGTTCTCCCTGTCCTCCATGGAAGCCCTAATCGTCCTGAAACAACGATGAGGGTGGCATCACAGAGGGGGCCACCTTCCCCAGATATCCAAAACAATCACCCTCCAGAAGTAGCCTAACTCTCAAATGTTCCACAGAAGCAGGATCTTTTGAATGCCCTTCCAGTGGGTTCTTCTGCCCAATTCCTGAATGCCAGGCTGTTGTGAAAGACACAGAAAGAGGTCCAATAATAATCAGAATAAAACTTGCCAAGCTTCTCTACAGTCTGGGGAGGTGGGGGGGATTTGAATGCAAACCACATTTCAAGATAAGTGGCACTTGGTATGAATACTTAAGACAGCTGTCTAAGAATCGAGATATAATTCCTAGGACACAAATAGGATATGACTCCATATATATGTATAAGCATATGTGGTGTTATGCTTTGTCGCCCCCTCCCCCTTCCCCAAAAGACCCTCACCTACTTTCTGCCCTTTCTCTTTCTTCTTCCTTCCTTGATATAAAAGGTTTGTTGAAGTTGCCAACAGCAAGTAAATATATGGAGGTCCTAAGTGGCCAAGATCCTGCCTGCCTGCCTCGCAGAGCTAGGTCTCCCTTGCTTATCTGTCTTTGCCTTTTCTCTCCACTCGCAGAGATCATGAAGACCTTGACAGCGAATCATTGGCATTCATCTCTTCCAGACTAGGAGAAAGCTGATGGGTCAGAATGATTGCATTTGGATGCCTATCTGTGTGTGACATTGATGGATGGATGGGAGTGTTGATGGAGAGATGGATACCAAATTGCAACTATTCCTCATCAAGTCAAAGGTGGAATGAGCAAACTTTTTTCTCCTTCCCAAGGCAAACACCCATGCAACTGATCTCCACCTTGCAGCCTCAGCTACAATATAGAAGACCTCCTTGGGGAACTTGATCTAAACTGGATTCTCAAGACATGGCCTTCCAAAACTCTGTGCCAGCCCTAGCTGGAACTGAATATGGGGAGCGAAATGCAAGAAACTGTAATCTGGGATCATCTGAAAAGGCTGCCAGTTGAAACACTTCCATTAGAACTGAATTAATGGAGGTTCAAGCTGAACCTGTTCTACGTGGAAATGGTTTGGGAATATTTTTGTCCTATTTAAAGGGTTTTTAAAACCATTTTAAAGCAGAAAGCCAGTTTGGTCTAGTTTCAAGCCTTCCAATACTCTGTGCCATCCCAGTTTGGAGCTGGACTCTTATCTGGGAATATTGGATTTGATTCTGCACTCCTCAATGAAGCCAGCTGGGTGGCCTTGGGCAAGTCACAGCTCTCCTTCTGAGCTCTTACAGCCCCACCTACCCCACAGGGTGTTCTGTTGTGGGGAGAAGAACAGAAAGTTTGTCAGGTTCAGTCAAACCTGTTTGAAAAAAGTTTAAATTTTAACTAGATGACATTGGGTTCAGTCCCATTCAAATTAAACTGTGGTTTTCGCACATGTGCCCATCTCTGCTCAGGAGTGGGACCTCTGGGTGCTGAACGCAAGGTGGAAAGTTTGCACAAGGGTTGTGCAGGACATGTCAAATCTTATTGAGTCATCAGATTGCTTATTTACTCATAAAAGGGCAGGAAATTATTGATGATTAAATTTATTGTTACAGTATTGTACTTCTGCCGAGGAGAAGGTGGAAAGCTTAGGATATTTTCTGATTCAGATTCGACAAGCTCTTGAACAGAGATGAGTGAGTTTCCTGTTGTGATTCAGCAAGCCTGTACCTCCCTTGCATGTTAAATTCTAATCTGAAAGCATGCCGGGTGGGGGGGGGGGGAGTATTGTAAAAGACTCTTGTAAAAAGCATTGACACCTGAATAATCAAATGTTTTGGATCCATGGAAACCTTTCCACAGGACTCTGAGTTCCTCCCCCAGTAAAAGAAAATGTTTGCATGGAAACATGGGTTCCATTTCTTGCAACAGGTTTCTAATTCAGTGTGCCCTTCCATGGGCAGAGATCCAAGCCACAAGCCACATCTGGATACCAACCAGATATGAAGCGACTGTAGGGCCAACGTGGGCCCAAACTGACCAAAGGGCATCTTGTCTTCCGGTTGCAAATGTGATCAGTTCAAACATGCTGCAGATTTCACATTGGTTCCTCCCTCATCTGGAAGCCTCCGTCTCCCAGGAGGGAATATCTGAGCAGGAGAGGTGAGGGTTGAGCACCAATTCAAGGAGACACTTAATTTCCAATCAGCCTCTTTGCATAAGCATCCCAGGCAGATTAACTCTCAGGCATGTTCATTAAGAAGAAGATGAAGAAGAAGTCTACACAGACAGAATGAATTTTTCCTGTCCATGCTGCTTCTTTAGCATCTTCTCCTCTCCTGGGTCTGGTACTCCCCGGTGGAAGCTCTTTCTCCTACATTTCAGTCACAAAGATGGATTTTGCCACTCACTCCCACTGACAGCCCTTCCCGAGCCCCCTCCCTAGGAAGAGTAATTACTCATGGAGATTGATAAATACATCTCCCTCCTATCCAGAGTTTCAGTCCCTGTAGCCTGCTAACGGTACAATATGCTTATTACCTGCCTCTATCATGCCATGATCGAATGTTAAAAGGTTAATCTGTAAAGCACTGTGGAGAGTCAGGAAGAATTAAAGATGTGAAGTCTGACTTTGGAGGTGTCGACTGATGAATATATGAGCTTCTCCTAATGGAACGGGACATGATCCTGGGTATGTGGAAGTGTGCCCACAGCTGTCAGCTGCCTGGACCACCATTGTTGTGATTGGCCAGACTCTGCTCTGCTAGATGCTGTTGAATAACTACTCCAGGTGGACTTCATGAAGGCTGTGGAAAGTCTAACAAGTGAGAGGTGGTGGCAAGGGGTGCAAATTATGGGCATAGCCATAGCTGGAGGCCAAAGAGACACTCATTCTACTGGATTGGGTTTAGGGTCATCTTGTTCCCCTTTTTTTCCCAATGCCCTTCAGATGTTTTAGGATGCCCTTCCCATCTGCTAGACTCATAGAAACTGCAGACCAGGATATCCAGAAGGCAACAAGTCCTTTATGTGGAAGATCTGTCCCAGGACACTATTTCCCAGAGAGAAGATGATTAGAGGGAAACCAGCCTCCTTGACTGGCAGCTTCTATTCACCATGGTCAACCCTTTCAGGTAATGTTGGTGAAATCTGTTCCTGTTCACCACCCAGTCACTTAGCACAAACATTTGCTAACCACGTAGGGCCAATGCAACCTTACTGAGACAATTCCCCCACTATACCTTGAAGGCCTCCCAGGCCGTGGTCACACCTTCACTCGTGTGTGTGTCTTCCCCTCTCTTCACTTTCTCTCGACTTCCCTTTCCCTTTCCCTTCCCTTTCCTCTTTCCCCCTGCTCCTTGCCAGCTGCACTCATGTGTGTATCTTCCCCTCCCTTCACTTTCTCTCAGCTTCCCTTTCCTCTTTCCCCCTGCTCCTTGCCAGCTGCACTCATGTGTGTGTGTATCTTCCCCTCCCTTCACTTTCTCTCAGCTTCCCTTTCCTCTTTCCCCCTGCTCCTTGCCAACTGCACTCATGTGTGTGTGTGTCTTCCCCTCCCTTCACTTTCTCTTGGCTTCCCTTTCCTCTTTCCCCCTGCTCCTTGTCAACTTCACTCGAGAAGGGCGAGGGGCACAAAGCCTGCCGACTTGTAGCCAGCAAGCATGCAGGGTGAACAACAGCCTCCTAATGCTATGCTTGTAAGCGTCTCCATGCTCCCAGGAAAATCCGTGGCTTCCCCCTAAGTCGGATGTAGTACGGTTTGAAAGGGGGGGGGGTTCTGCCACGGATTTGCCTCCTTTGCGCCTGATGTAGCCTGGAGTAAAGCTGTGCATGGAGATGCTCCAAGGCAAAACAAGGTTAAATTCAGAGTATTTTCGGCATATAGATGCACCCAAAGTCTGGCTTCTTAATAAGACAGATTATTTCAGCAAGGTGTGACTTCAGCCTCAGATTTTTGCAAAGCGGGGAAAGGGAGTGTAGAGGCACAATAACAAAGCAAGTGGAAAGGCTTAAGATGCCACTCTGATGAGGATGCAAATTACCTCCACCGCTGGCTGGCCATTCAATAAGCAGGGATGGGTGCTGGGAGCATCTCCGAGGTTGCGTGTTTGCTTGTTTACCTCTAAGTATGCGAGAGATTTGGGTTTTCACACCCACGGTTAATAGAAAGCCCCGAGCAGCTTGATGGAAGCTGAATATAATCCTTATTGTACTTCCATTCCTAGAGTTCATAATTCTGCTTCATGTTTGGGCCACTGTTGCCTCTAGACGGACCCCTTGGGAAAGGCATATGGGGCACCTTTCTTGAAGGAGCCCCCAATTTGACCCCAACGCCTCATGTAGGAGGGACCACTTTCCTTATTTGGGTCTCATATTGAGGTCCGCAGCAAGCAGGACAGGAACAAAGTGGTAACTGACTAAATACAGAATGTGACATATCCACTCGGAAAGTGTCAAATCCTCCCCGAATGTACTTTGAATCTGCTCTCAAACTGTGTTGAATGCACCATGCATCCATCGCTTCCCCACCTCCCCATTTCATGAATGTTCCAAAGCATTTGTACAGATATGAACGTCAATGTACGAATGTCGTAAAGTTCTATTCGTATTTGAATGTCCAAATGTGCATGAATTTGCATGAATATTGAATGTTATGAATATTTGTGCACAACCCTAGAGGCAGGCATTCTTTCTTCAGTGCATACATTTTCCTTTTCCTATGTGCTAAGAGTGGTACTTATGCAGCCTGAAAACTTTTTATTTTTATTTTTTAAAATTATCCTTTCCAATTTATGGAAAGAAATATAGCAGACAGGCAAAAATAGCTTATTAAAGCTATCTATTTTTCTTGGTTTCCTTGTAATTTAATGAACAGTTTGCATTTCAGCGGTGGCATCTCAATGCTATTGCATGAATAATAAGTCTACAGGCTGATTAATGGTGGTTCAATCAAGTCTACCTCCTCTCCTTCTCCCTACCCAACAACCTTGTATTCATTCCGGCAAAATTGATCTTACAGGAATATAGGTAAGTAATTGCTGGCCCAATTGGTTCCCCCCTGGGAGGATAACATCAAAGCACACTGACAGCAGGAAAGAAGTGAACACTGAAGCCCGAAGCTTTGCACCAGGAATTACCACAAAATTGGACAGGAGTCTGGATTTAGCTAAATTTTGCAAAATGTGAAATGCCACAGTTATCCTACTGCTTGCCATGAGGAGGTAATAGCAATATTCTCTGAAGGTGGACTGTGGGGATAACTTTGCATGATCCATAATCCCCCTGCTGTTTGGATTTAAATGCCGATAATGAATGACACACTGAGGCTGTGTCCCCATGCACTCCGTTTAGTCTGAACTGGATAAGATTTAGTCCAAATACGGAATCGAGTCTGAATTCACTGGTCCACATGCAATTGACGAAAGCGCAAGCTCAAGTTGAATATACCTGTCCCCATGCAAACTGTGCTACACTCCTGCTTGGGGAAACAGCATCATTTTCTCTCCTCCCCCTCTCTCCTGGTAGGAGCCAGATTGGCATCACCAGCCCCTGTGCCACCTGCTGTAGCGAGGACAGAGAAATGCCACCCAACGCCTCTTCCCCGATCGCAACTGCTGGACATTTTTAAACGGTGATCAAACGGAAACAAGCCTCTTCTCTCTGCGAACTGGTTGCCAGGCAAACATAAAAGAACTGATCGCCCCAGTTTGACAGGTAAAGATGCAGCAATGAGGGGTGACATCTGGCCCTTGCTGTCCCACAAGCCTCTTCCCGCAACCCTTATTCCACCCCCGCCCCCCAATTGCCAGCAAGCAGTTTCTGAAGTTTGCCAGCTAACCCAAGCTGCTACAATGTTTAGAGGCAGTTTAGCAGATAAATGCTTCTCTGCTAAACTGCCTTTAAACATTGTAGTGGCTTTGGTTATCTTTTTAGCTGGCAAACTTCAGAAGCTGATTGGCCAGCTAAAAAGCTACAACCTGTGATAGTCTGGTTAACTTCAGAAGCTGCTGGCCAGCAAAAAAGCTAACCAAAGCCTCTGCAATGTAAAGGTGGGAAAAGTGCTTTCCCTCATTTTCCCTTTGGGTATACGGCAGAATTGCTGTGAAGTGGGTGGATTGCTACACTGTAGTGGCTGCTGTAAGGGGTGGATTTTTACAGTGAAATCACTATCTTTGGAAGCAAGCTATTGGGGGAGGGAAACCCTAAACATGCATTCTCATCCCACTAAAACTGTACCGTTCCCACAGTAAGAAATGTAAAATGTTTCAAGCGCACGAACCGCAGCGAGACCTGTTGAAATGAGTGTTAACATTTACAACACTTTGAGGTGATTTAACACGCGGAAAGTGTGTTAAGCCAACCTGACGTGGGGACTGCGAGGATCGAAACCGTTTCGAAACCGTTTTAAGCTTGTAATGGGTACTGGGCTTGAGAGATGTAAAGATTTTGATTCATGTTCAAAAAGTCAATCAAATAGTTCAGTTTCAAGCCATTCACATCAAGGTTCAAGGCAAATGATTTGACTGAACAGTTTGATTTTGCTGTGGTTTTTGCATGTGAAAAGGTTTATATCGTGTTTTCAAGCAAATGCAGACAACTTTTTGTTTGATGAAACTGTTTGCCGTTGTTCAGTTTGATTCTGAACTGAATGCATGGTTTTGTTCCTGCACATCTCTATCAGCCAGCTTGTTCCAAGTGTCTGATTCCCTCCCCACTCTATTTTCCCTCCCATTTTACAAAGAATAAATGGTCCTAACAGAAGGAAAGTGGCTCATTTAGCACACGATTGCATCGTCACTATAAAAAAAAAGCCAAAGTATTTGCAAGAAAGGGAGCTTGTGCACCTTTAAAAGGCCACACAGGTGCTGGGTGCTGACAGCTAATGCTTCCCTGAAGCAAGGGTATAAAATCCAAATTCAGGTTACAGATGGTTTCAAATGGGCTCTAGCAAGCCTTCTTAAAACTCTGCTTTTTCAGAATGTGCTCCCACTGAGCGTTAATTGGCTCAGATCCATTGATTCCACCAATATTCCACTGGTTAAAATGAATGTCTTTGATCTAAAGGCCACTCATCTTTCAGAAGAACACAAATGTTATGTTTTGGGGGAGAAATAGGGGCTTGTGGCTCACAGGTAGATAGTTGGCTGTGCGTGAAGAGCCCAGATTCAGCTCTCCTGCTGTCATCACGTAGGGCTAAGTGTAGGAAATGGCTTTGTTTGATGGCCTAACGGCCAGTAACTGCTAACTGCAGTCAATTCCCCCCATCCAGGGATGGGTTAATGATATATACTGCATATTTGTGCTTGACAATTTTTCTTCTGCTGTATGGAAATTGTTTATATTGGCTTCATGGAGAGGCTTTCCCATTGAGGCTTCTGTGACTGAGCAATTGATAGATAAGGACTATGAAAGTGGATCCAATCACCTCTGGAAGAATGGTGGTAATACACTATGGCCATTTCTACATTAGCCCTTATTCTGGCTCATACACCAGGCTAAGGATCTGCCATCCTCATACTGGGACAGACCCTATCCAGGGCCTGCCATTGCCTACACTAAAAAATGGATGGCAGGCCCCTATTCAGAAATGTAATCCAGAATAAGTCCCAGTGCAAACAGGATCCATGATAACCCGTGTAAATCCTACTGAAGAAGTACCAACAATGACCTGCTTGGCCCTAAAACAGGGATGGCTAACCTTCCAAATCTTGTGGAACTACAACTCCCATCAGGCCAATGACAAGGAATGGTGGAACTTCAGTTCGGCAACACCTGGAGGGCCACACATTGGAAGCGCCCAGTCTAAAGCAACTCCCTCAATCCCCTGCCCTTGAAAACTGGGTGGCAGTGGGCCAGCAGATCAAGTGATCCCGTAAGGAAATGTACAACTGAGCGGCACTCCACTAAACAGTTTTCAGCCTGTCCTGTGGCTTGACAGATGAGAGTTTTTATTGGATGTTGTAACTTAATGAACTCCTTTGTTGAAAATGTAATTCAATAATGAATTTGGTTTCTACTTTGTCATCAGCCTTTTGATACAGATGAAGGCGGCGGGGAGGGGAATGTAATTTGACTTGAAGATTGCTTTATCTAATTACTTTGTGTTAAGATTTTTGGAGCATCATGGCCAGCAGTGCAGATTTCCCCCCCAGCATTAGGAGGCAAAAGGCAGTGGGAGTGAGCCACATCAAGGCAGAGTGGAGAAACATCAAGGCTGTGGAGTTCTGCCAGTTTTTCAAACTGTGCTCTGGGCAGCCATTGGGACGTCTGCCAGGAATGGTGGCCTGTTGCAAGCAAGAAGCTACTTTCTCAGTGCGGAAGCTGTGCACTTCTGAATCCATCTTCCTGGAAAATCATGGTCATGAGGGGGTCGCTACATTCAAGTCCTTCTTAGGGGCTCCTTGGAGAGACATCTGTTTGGCCTCTTTGGGAGAAGAAATGCTGGGCCAGGAGGAAACATTTCCATATGATGCACCAGTGGGCTTCTGATGGCAAGTGAAAGTCATAAAATTAAAGCTTGTTAAGCTGCTGGAGAGTTTCTTAGTGTAGTCAAAGCACCCTGTTGGTAGTGATTTGGTGACCTGATTGTCTCCAGTGTGTGGCCATAATTAAACAGAAGTAAAGTGACTTCTGGATTTATTGCTGGGAGGCAAATTACAGGAACTCCAAGAAACTCTGCCCAACATTTCCTATGTGCAAAGTAGCCTTTGCATATCTAAATAATTGCAATAATAAGTGGGTTTTCCTTAGACTGAAACTTGCCTGCCTAGGATTCAAGCCTTTTCTTGCCTTCTTGGATGATTTGGGGGAAAGGAATTGTGACGGTTTCTGGGTACAGGCTGCAAAGTGTTTTGCTTTCTGGCCTTGCAGGCTTCTAGCAAGCTGCAATAGCCAGCCTTGTTGCAAACAGCTTGTTGCAAGACCTGGGCAGAGGCTGCAAAAAGGGCGGGAAATCCTGTGCGGGCCCTGCTGCAATGATTGGCTGCAGATGGTAGTTGGAGGGAAAAGCTGTCCAGGGATCTAAGTGCTGGAGGGGCTAGAACAGGAGTTCCCACCAATCAGGGGTGAGGGACAGGAGTTTCTATCAGGAGTTTCCAGCAGCATTTTATTGCAGCAATCTTCCCCAGGAAGTGACAGCCAATCAGAGCCGCAGAATAAGGTATAAAGGAACTCAGATTACAGCAGCCTAGGTCTTCATGCTGGGAGAAGAGCTGAAAGGAACAGAAGAGCTGAATCCTGAAGGACCCGGACCAGTAGTTGACCAGGGGTCTTCGTGCTGGGACAAGAGCTGAAGGGAACAGAAGAGAGCTGAACCTGAGGGAGCTGGACCAGTAGCTGACCATTGGTCTTTTGGCTGAGTGATTTCTGAAGGAGACAAATCGTGAGGATTGTGGCTCTGAGGGAGACTTCACTAGCAACTGACCAGGCTGGATGATCGGTCAAGCAAGGACGGACTGGGCCTTGTGATCATCTAGGGCCACGTTCTGGTACATTGGCTTGGCTTGAGCTGTGGCAGAGCTAGTCAGGGGGGAAGGAACGTGGAGAGGTTTGTCTTTTAAAAAAGGAACAATTTTCCTTTAGGGAAAGGGGTAGCTCCTAGCCTTAAGAGACTTACTGAGTTAAACCAACAAATACCTGAACCTTATTTTTTCTTTCTAGTATTGCTTGTGTATAATAATAAACTTGTTTTAGTTTACTGTTGAAACGCTTGCTACCAGTGTTTTGTGTCCACACTGTAGTATTCACTTGGCCATTGCACGAACTCAGCATCCTAACAGGGCCAAGCTACTCCTAGAGAGGGCAGGCACTAACTGGATCGCTGGGCATCGTGACAGGAATGCACATTATTTATTTATTTATTTATTTCCCACTCCTCACTAAATGGTCCCAGGGCAGGTTACAGTGAAACTAAAACATATCAAATAGTAAAACATATTTAAAAATATAATTAAATTAAACCTCAAGAGGGAGGCTGTTCCAGAGTAGGGGCCACAACAGAAAAGGCCCTCCTGCAAGTCCCTATGCCTTGTACCTCTGAAAGAGAAGGAACTATAAGAAGGCCCTTTCCCTGAGATCTCAGTGCCCTGGCAGGACTATATGGCACACTTTGGGGGTTTCTGAAGGAAGTGTCATGCCATCTGCCTGTCTTTTCAAAGTTAAAACATGCCTAAATCTTTCAAGATCTTCATAGAGCCTCATTATGATCTTCATTATTGTTCCTGAACCTGTTGCAATTGGAACTCTACTCAAAGAAGACTTTCCTTTACAACTTTTTTACACCAACACAATTTGTTCACCTTTCTACCTAGGCTTGTTTTTTTTTTTTAATGAAAGTGCATTTCAGTTCTCTTTTCTGTAGTACCCTTTGTTTCAGTAAATAGCACAATGCCTTTAACTTGGGCTCAATGAAACGTTTCACCTTCATAAATCCTGCAAAGCAACTTTGATGAGATCTGTGCGGCACTTGTGCCATAGCCAGGATATGGAACCTGTGTCTTTTGTTCCTTTTGTGTTGCAGTTCTCTAGGAATTGATTACCCCTGTCCTTAATTAAACTTACTGACAAATCTATAAAGTGTGATGTTAAAAAACATTTATTAATGGATAGTAGTCTCATGGGCTGGTCTGAAAAGTCACCAGAATTTTGACAGAGGCTATTAAAGTAAGAAAGCAACGTAGGCCTATGTTCTGTTAAATTGGTTGCCTTGGGTTTCTGGAGGGGACGCCGTGGCCCATCAGAATTTGATTATGGATACGTTCTAATCTATAAAATGGATCCTTAAGGTGGAAGATGGTTTGGTTCTGCCTCTCCACTCAGCACCTGTGTTTGGGCAAAAAGACCATGATAAACAATCTCAGCTGTTACCAGCTGTTATACATGGAGTAGACCATTGTGGGCAACTACTGTATTACTGTTGCAGGTTTGTGCCAGTTTGGTCTTGTAGTTAGAGTGTTGGACTCTCAACTGGTGGTCTTCCTGTTTGAGTCCACACTCCTCCATGAAGCCAGCTTGGCAACCTTCAGCAAGTCACAGGTCTCTTTCTGAACAATCACAGCCCCACCTACCTCACAGGGTGTCTGTTGTGGGGCAAAGAACAGAAGGTATGTCAGCAGCTTTGAGTCCCCTTAAATAGGTGAGAAAAGCTGGTTGAAAAGCCTACTACTACTACTACTACTACTACTACTACTTCATGATCATAGGTGATATTCTAAAACTAATGTCCCTGTAGATGTTTGTGGAGTAAAGTACATATATGGACTTCAAGCTAATATATGTCTCCGGCCACTGAACCAAGGTCTGCTCTGAATTCAAATTGTAACATAAATTCAGAATGTAGTTTTAAATGTGGGCAGGAGACAAATCTATGCACTTTCCCCCTCTGAGCAAGCATCTTCTGATCAACCCCATTTGCCCCTCAACCGGAGTCAGACGTTATTCAAGGCATTCTGCAAGAACTGCCTAAATGCTCAGTTCCAAAATTGGACCACACCAACCCTGAAAATCAGATGATAATTATGATCTCTGAGCATTTTAAACAAGGATCGTTCTTTATTAGCCATCTTAATTACAGAAAATATATATTAATAATCACAGGTATTCATCATAAATAAAATGACTTTATCACATCTCTCTTTGCCTTTCTTTCTCTCTCCCTCTCAAAAGTAATGAAATTGAAAACAAACTAAGTCACTGAGAGTTTGTGCATTCCTGTTAAACAAAACTCTGCTCTCATTCTGGGTGAGCTCCTGGATTGGCATTTCAGAATGGCTGAATGGAGCCTGAATTCTTGAACTCCAGCCCAAAAATGTTCAAACAGAAATGCAGACCCCTGAGAAAGCCCTATGGTTGCCTAAAGATTAATCTCTTTACAACGGGGAAAGTATGGGTAAACCTAAAAACTGTTGCTATTGCCACTCGAAGAGAAATAAGGATTTGTCCTTACAGGTCCAGCTGTGCCAGATGTGAACCTAAGAACAAGGGGGGAAAGAGGTTAAGTTAATACCTTGCAGAACAACATTAACAGAATCTAGAATTATCACTTGGTTTCAACAAACTACCATCTACTGCGAAACTATGTAACAGAGAAATTGCTACATGGAGAACATGGGGAAAATCATGGTAGACATCTACCAGTAGAAGTCAGTAGTGCTGTAGAAGGAAAGCCCAGTCTACCAAAAGAAGTTGCCCAACGGAGATCTACTTAGCTGGTGTAAACCAATGGCACAGTGCAAGCACAGTCCACTTGCGTGATGGCAAGATCTGCTTCTAGGCATGCTCTTTCTTAGGGGAAGGAAGCTCTGGAAAAGTCATTACCTGACTCTGGGTCTTTCTGCACTTACAGGCTAGCCTGGAACTCCTGCTCCAGATCAGGAAGATGCTGGCCCTGAACTGGCCTGGATCAGGCCCTGCACCAGTCCCAAAGCTCATGCAGGCTTTGGAACTCCAGGAGACCCATTTCATGTTCTTGAACTGGGTCCCCCATGGCTCTACGGAGCTGGTACACCTATTTAATCAGGTCCATAAGTATTCCAGTCCAGAAGTTGACCAAGAGACTATATGGGGCCTCTTGGCCTGGAATCCACTCCATCTCATGAATATGGAGCATGCCAAAGTGGACAGGTCCTCTCTAAGTCCACACCAGCATGTGGACAAAGGAGGACCAGGAGAGAAGTATTTTGGGGAGTGAAGGTAAGTGCAGAAAGGTCCCCTGTCAACAAAAAGGACACTAACCCATAGGAAGGTGAAAACGGATACTGTGGTCCATCCCCTGCCATTGCTGGTGGATCTCGTACACTGCTGGATGCCTTGGTTGGATTCCTCTGCTGATAGGAGTAACCTGGCTGAACCAAGGGGATGTAGCCAAGGACTGGCGTGTAAGGTGAGCGGAAGATTTGCTGTGGGTTGTAAGGTGTTACCTGTGGGTCAGAGAGAGAGAAAGAGAAAGGAATGAGGCGAAGCCTGGGAGAAGGTTGTCAACATGAGCTCAAGATTTCCTGATGATGCATTTGCTGTCTCTTTTCCATGGGAGGTGCAATGGAAAGTCTTACTAGTAAGCCTTACTAATATGGCGGTCACAGGTTTGGAGAAACAGAGCTGGGCCTCACACAGGGCTGTTTCATTGAAGGGTCTTGCACTCTCTCTACTGCTCCAGCTTCGTCTTTACTCCCTGCTCACCTGGTTGTTTGCTTCGGAAAGACGTTAGAAGGAATGTTGTGGTCTTTTACTCTTAGAGATAGCCACACACACAAAGAGATTTTGGCTTTTGTTCTGAGCTCAGAAAAAAATGAAGAGGTTCCAAAGTGTTTCACTGAAAAAAAACAGGGAAACATAACAGCTGCCATTTGCTCCCCATGGGTATCTCCTAGGGGTACAAAAAGGAGCATTACCTGGTTTTGCAATAGACATATAATGTCCTTGTGGGAGACAGCTATGCAAGCCCTTAATGTATGCTACTTAGGCTGCATCCCCATGCAGCTTTTTAGTCCTGGTTTTGGGGCAATTTTAAAATGTAAAAAAAAGGGCTATTAAATCCCCACCCAACTCTGCAAAATCTGCCTGCAATGGAAACAGCAAACTGGAAGTTTTAAAAATAAATTCTAGCCTAACACTTTCTTTTTCATATTCCCCTTTTGAGATTACCGGCAAAAAGTGCACTCAGCTGCAAGGGAACATTTAAAAAATGGCTTTTACCTTCCACAGCTGTGAGGGAATGTTAAAAAAAAGCGGCTTCCACTTCCTCCCCATGCCTTCAAGAAGCAAACACGAAGGGAAAGAACTTTCCTCTCTCTTTCTGGGATCTAACCCAGTGTGATACATGTATCATTTCAAAAATGTACCATTTTCAAAAAAGTATTTCAAGCTTCCTAAGCATCTCTCTTCAAAAGATGTTTCAAGCAAAAATGTTAAAGCCCCTAAATAAAAATTTTAAAAAGCCCTTTTTGCCTTTTTCATGCCACACGGAACTTTTGCAAGACTGGCAAGGGAGGGGGGAGTTTTACATCTGCAAAAAAAACCACCCACAGCTGGCTGCCATTGGCCAGAATGCTAGACCTCCACCTCAAATAGCCCCGTATTGTCCCCATGTGGGGAAAATAAAGCAGACTTGGCTCAAAAAAAAGGGATGGAGTCCAGTTTTCATCAGGATTTTTTCCCTCCTAATTTAGGCTGGATAGTCATAAAATCCAGGAATAAGGAATTGCATGGTGATGCTGGGTTCTGGATTCAGATTAGATTCGGATTAATTACAGTAGCCATGGGGACGCTCCTTCCTGAATTAGAATAGAATTTGGATTAAAACAGCCATGAGGACGCACCCTTAGAAGCCATACTTTTTACTTCAGTTCTCCACACAGTGTCCTTTGTAGACATCAGGTTCCCTTCCCCCACTTATGCAGGGTACAGATTTATCTGGGGAGGGTCCAGCTCAAGGAGAACAATTGTTGACATGATGGCATACATTCCATTAGCTGCCATCTACCTTCCAAACACCTGTGTCCACACCTGAAGTCATTCAGGTCTAAGAGCAGCTGAAAGGCATAGAAAAGTTGATAGCACCCATAGGGTGTTGCCCTAAACACTTCCCAGCCTATAACATTTCAACTAAAAGAGATGGGATTTCTCAAATGCAAAGAAGCCAGACTGTATCCCTTCCAAACCATGAGCATATGCTGAGGATTAGAAAGCTGCACTGGCTCAGCTCAGGACCCCTTGAAGTGTCTCAGTTTTCCTGAACTCAAGGAAATGAAGCAAAGATCCAAGGCCAATTCGCACTACAGCCTGTAGTGGATGATTAGGGGAAGAGCAACCGCACCTTAGGGGGCTGTTACAGCCTCCAGGCACCTCTGCCTTCCCAGGGTCTTACCTGGAGTGTCCAGGCAGCATCCATTCACATCTTTTCTGGTGCTCTGGGGGTCATCTGAGGTGCCATGCAAATGTGCTGGCAACTCAGATGACCATAGACACGACTGTGCATGTGCAGAGCATCAGTGTCGTCATGGCTGTGGGAAGTGTGAAATCACCCCTGGCTTATTCTACTGAGCCAATTTTGTGCTGTTTTGGACAAGCCAATTGGCTTAGAAACGCTGGACACTGCATAAGAGTGTCCAAGCTTTCTGTCTGTTCCCCAGTGCAACATGAACAGGGCATCAAGTAAAGTGGGGACCCAATCCATCATACATGTCCACGAAGATGCAGAGAAATTTCTTTAGTACCTGTCTGGAAAAACATCCCAATTGAGGATGTAGAGTCTGCTGGTACGGGATCCGGGCTCTTGGCTGATACAAACTCTGTTAAAAACACAGAAGTCAGGAGTTGGGAAGTATGACTTAGGCCTTTATCATATTAACTAAAGATATGTTCAGTTGGCCTCTGGTTTGCAGTGAGCTAGCTGGTTTCTATGCCTTTGAATGCAAACCAAACCACTCTGGGGTTCAAAAAGCCCAGTTTGTCTCAAACTCAAAACCAAAGGATGCTGCAAAAAAACCATGCAAACCATAGTGAACCCAGGGTGGTTCACAATAGTTCAGAAGCAAACCAAAACCCCCTGTTCCTCAAAAATAAAATAAAATAAAATAAATTTTAAAAATCCAATTTGAATCAAGCCCAAATCAATCTCCTTAAGAAAATCTCAAATTGATCTATGGAAGTTGTTAAAAACAAGGGTAAAACCACACACAGGCCATGTTTCCATTTCATTTCAGAAGTAAAACCAGAAGTAGAATAAAGCCTTTTCCTGCCGAGATCATGAAGGGGGAGAGCAGAGGGTGCAGTGTTCTCCCTTTTCCATGGGGGCAATAAGGTTGCCACCCTGGAAAAGGGAAAATGCTGAAGCCTCTGAAGCCTCTGAAAGCAGCTGAAGCTGTGGCTGTCTTTTGCCCTTATTTTACTGGAGATTGACAGCTGGCTTGACAGATCTTGCTCAGCTGAGTGCACTCAGCTAAATCAAGCCTTTCCTTACCCATGCCTTGCAACTTGGGAGATAAGGCACTCCAGCTTCCAATGAGGGTGCTTTTCCAAAGTCACTAAAGTCCGGACTGGATTTGGACTCGGGAATGAGTGTTTCCATTAAATCGGCCAGTAGTCTGAATCCAGGAAGGCTTGTTCCCACATCAGTTCTTTTTCCCTGGATTTTCTGCAGAAACCCCACAGAAAACCGGGGGGGGGAAAACCCTCAATTGGAAGAGGACTTTCCAATCCAGCCTGGATTTTAGTGCCGGAGAAGGCGAGAACCAGCTGTTGGTGAGGTCAAGCAGCAAAAAGTAAATTGAGCGTGCAAGCGAGCAAGTGAGGAGGGGAGAGCACCTCTCCTCCTGCACCCCTGCTGTCTGATGCCACTTCGCAGGTGTGAGGGGGAGAAGCAGGCACCCGAGGATCAGAGGAGGAGGAGGAAGTGAGTGCCAGGCAGCGGGCAAGCAGGTGTGGAGGGGAGAAGTGAGGAGGTTATAGGCACCCGAGGATTGGAGGAGGAGGCTGACGGTGGCAGTCCAAAAACTGCCACGCTGTGCTGTTCGCTGCTGTGTTTGTGCACAGTTGTGGGTTCCGTTTGGGAACAGCCCACAAGTGCACTCAGTGCTGTTCCCAGACTCCCCTGAGCATGCGAGTGAGGGAGCAAGTTGGGGAGACCGCCTCTCCTCCCCGCACCCCACCATCCGATACCATCCCACAGGTGTGGGGGGAGACTGCCACTCCACCCCAGCCCACCCATCCAATGAAGATCTGTCAGCAAGGAGGGGACACTGCCTCCCCTCCCCACACCCTCTGTCCAATGCCACCTTGCAGGTGTGAGGGCAGACTACCTCTCCTCCCCACAAACCCCCATCCGATGAAGCTCCACGAGTGAGGTGGGGAGACTGCTTCTCCTCCCCGCACCGCTCGTCCAATGCCACCCTAAAGGCATGGGGGGTAGACTGCTCCTCCTCTCCACATCCTGTCTGATGCTGCCCCACAGGTGTGGGGGGGGGGGCAGAAGCAAGCACCCGAGGTTCAGAGGAGGAGGAGGCCGGCAGCTGTGGTTGTGGCGGCGATAGCGATGGCGGCTCCTGTCAAAAAACCACTGTGCCGCACTGTTCGCTGCTTTGCTTGTGCGCACTTGCAGGCTCCGCTTGGGACCAGCCCACAAGTGCACTTGGTGCTGTTCCTGGTCTCCACTCAAATCCACAGCAGAACCCAGACCAAAGAAGTCTGGGTTTGCTGTAGGTGGGAACACACCCCAGGTGGGGCAGTTTCACCCAAAGAATGAGCGAAAGGCCGCCTTCTCTGCTGGGCAAATGATTCTGATGTCTTTTAATTTGCTGTTCAGGCATGCAAACGTAGGCTGAGAAGATTTGCTTTTCTACAACACTGAAGGGGAAACAAGGCCTAGAATGCTTTGCTCTAATCTCGGCATAAATTGCACAGCATTTTATTTACTACTGGTTGTTGTATTTATTTATTTGATAGATTTCTATACAGAAGAGCACTAAAAGGTCCCAAGGCAGTTAGCAAAAGAAGATAAGATACCATACAGCAATCGCTAATAAAAGCAACTCCAACCCCTAGGAGGATTTATTCAATTGCAATTCCCAGTAACAGAATGCCTGGGTACAGAGAAACAAAAAGTCTTATGTGGACATCAAAAAATGGACAGTGAACGGCTTATGAGCCCCAAAGACCAGGCTGTTCCAAAGTATTTTTTCTTCAAATATTCTCAATGATCTAAAAATCAATAAATCTACATGTTCAATTTATGTTTCATCCCCAGAAGATTTTTTTTCAAGAACAGAGACTTTAACTGCTGGTTGTCATCCCTTTTGTTAGATTGCATTGTATTCTCTGCTCTGGTCTAGGGTTCAGTTTGGGGCATTTCCAGTCTGGTTCCAAGCTGAACTCGAGACCATGGCGGAACACCTTGGCTTTTGATAAAGCTTCTCTTTTGCACAGTACTCATAATTCTTATCTAAAGTTGCTAATGACTTTGGCTAATAGGAACTATACAGTAGGTGGTACCCATTACAGATCTGCATGGATAGTCATAACATTTGAAATTTCTACAAATTTGGCTAAGTTTGGATATTTGAATTCAAATAGAATGTTGGCACATTCAAAGACTGACATTCAAATTCAAATTGAATTTTTCAATACATTCAGATGAAGCTTCATATGGGACTCATGTGCTATTTGTATGGATTCATCTGTGTTCGTATGGGATTCATGGGGGATTGAACATTTGCACTGAATTCAAATCCTATCACATTTGAAGGGGATCTATTCAGATGAATACAAATGGAATACACAAAGAACATTTGTACATGTCCCCAGTATACCTTGCTTTTACTTCCGGTTGGGAGCTAAACCTTGATCCTCAGGCTGAGTGCCTCATAGTGTTTCTCAATCCGGATTAAGTAACTCTCCTCCACCCACTCTGTATAAACTGTCTTGCTCATTATTAATGATTTCTGCACATCAGTGAAAGAGGCTGAATCATTTACCTGATACTGCGGGAAGCTTGAATGGTTTGGGAAAACGGGAGGTGGAGGGTAATTCAGACTGAGCCACATTGGCTGTTTTAGAGACCCTGTTGTCGTTGAGGTTGCTGGGAATCGCGGGGTGAAGACGTTCCCACTGTATTTGAGATTGTTCTTATCGATAGCTACTGAAGAGGCTGTGAAAACAAAAGTAAAGTTAAGCAGCTAGAGCTCCGCCACCATCACCACCACATCTCTGGACCAACCAACCAACCAACCTACCACCTACCAACCCAACTGCTAAAGAGCAGGTGGTCTTGTGCTATTGTCCTTATGTCCTCTGAAGAGCTATTTCTAATACAGGGCCAATGTCCAGCAGTCCAAGCCGTATGCCCTGCCATGCATCCTAGAACCCATTAGAAGCTGGCACTGCTTTTGGCAGTCAGAAATGGCCACTCAATGGACCTTTCCCCAGTAGGCAGGATTATTGAAGAACTGTGAATATTTGGCAGCACCAATCACTTTCAGACCAAGTCTGCATCCATATGCAACAGGAACAAGTGAACTAGAGGCTCTTCAAAGTCAAAACCATTCTTGTTCACTGGTCTGGGCTTTAGTTTGACTTTAGTTTGCTTACACCATATTTGAATTGTGTTCTAAGGGTTTCAAGTCTTTCTAAGCCATTCCAACATATCATGGCATGGAAGAGTGCAAACGCAAGTAAATAAATAACTATGCCATCTATGCTTGGTCTTAGGACCATGTAGGTCTCATAGATGGATACGAGATCTTGGTGTCCTCTTACTCATTTTGCAGCCACCTTCTGTCTTACCGTTGTTTGGACAGATCCCATCAGCCACCAGTTCAGATTCAGTTTTTGAGCAGATCTTGGCAAACACCGGGAGCTGTTTCTTTTGCCCAAATCCTTGACTCTCCGTCACAGCCATAATGGGAGGTGGTCTTGTGCTGTTGTCCTTGTGCAGTGAAGGCCCAAACACATTGTTCTGCAGAAGGTCCTTGATAAGTTTGGTTTCTTCAGTCACTGTCTTGCTGTCCAGGGTCTTGGCAGCCTCCACACATTTCAGTGGAAACTGGGCCAAGAGTTTTGCAATCTGAGTGTTGCAGCCCACGGTACTACTGTTCCCACTTTCTGTACTTTTGGCATTCTTGTATATTAATTTTGCAGGAAGTAGGATCCCTGTGACTGTCGATTTAGTCGATAGCTGGACATCACAGCCAGACCTAAGCTTCCCCTCCCTTTTGTTTCCAGTGAGGGCTCTGTAGACGTTTTCCATCGCATCCCTCTCATCTAAGGTCTGGTCTCCATCAGAAGACACTGTGAGGTTGTTGGTAGTCGAGGCTTGAAAAGTGGCCTCTGGAGTCACCTCCTCTTCCTCTTCTGATTTTTCCATTTCTAATTCAGTTGCATTCTCCTGGGTGAGGCTCAAATACTCCTGCTCAACCAGCAGAGATATTTCATCTTTGCAAACGCTGTTCTCCAAAGACCTGTGTGAAAGAAATAAAAAAAAGGGCTGAAAAAAGAAATTAGTTTAGACGCAAATGATTAAAGATTTCCATCCACAATGCAACTTGCTCTCATTCTTTAGCATCTTCATGTGCCCAGAAACTAGACTGCACAAAGGCAATGCAGCTTATTTGTTGGAAAAGCTTTGTGAAATCAGCCTGGCCACTAGAGACAAACAGCAGAATCCCTCCTTTTCCTTCCTTCCTTCCCAAAAAATTCTCAACAGGTGAAAACAATGCTAGGAAGCCTAAATTCCTTCAAAACTCAGAAGGAGGCATCAACCAGAGGTCTATTTGCACTATGACCTCTAGTGCATGATTGGTGAATCTCTGGTGAAGAGCATGTGCTGGTGGAGTAGGCCGTTACAGCCTCCAAGCATGTCCGCCTTCACCAGAAGTTTGTTGATTAGGTGTGGAGCAGAAAACTGTTCTCCACACATTCACCAACATTAGCCAGAGATTTACCTTGAGTGTCTGTGCAGGGACCATTAGCTCTTCTTCCGGTGCTCTGGGGTTGTTTGAGATGCCGTGCAAGCGTGCTGGCAACTGCGTATTCACAGAGTGTCCACGGCGTCATGGCAATGGCGCTGATGCACATGCAGTTGTGGAGGGTGCCACAGCAAAATGCCAGTGCCCAGAGGAGGATCAGGTCCTGGATCGAATAAATTAAGTATTTGATGGTGGGGGGAGGGAATGGTCAAGGTTGACTAGCACTCCAAGTGTGAGTGCTAGTCAAGGTTGGTTAATTGCACTCCTTTCCCATCCAGTGGATGGGACAGGAAGTGCGAAAACACCCCAGGATGAAGCTGTTTTGCAGAATGGAACCAAAGGATGACTTTTGAAAGCAAGTTAAGTTATAGGCAGCAAACTAGTCAAATTCACTTTTTTGACTGAAGTGAATCCTTTGCCCTCTGAGATACTAAAGAAACAGCAAGAGCAGAAGTTTGTAAAATTGCACCATCTGGCACCTGAAAAAAAAAATTGTCTGAATTGTCACTCCAGCTTGATTATGCAATAGAAATTGCCATTAACTTAAGTGCAGACTACTCTTTTAACTTTTCCTTTTTTTCATTTTAACCAGCCCCAAGGATGGAACAGCTGGCATTATAAATGTGCACTACGTATATACTTATCTATCTATCTATAAATATTGTGCCAAATTTCTTTGTAAACTACATATTACTTATTATCTGTAATTATGGTATTACTATATAATTAGAACAGCCTTTATTATTTTGTAAATAGAACAGACTGGCTATTATTTCATTAAAATCTCACAGAAACTTTTATCTTCCCTGAGATGAACAGATTGTTCAATGGTGCCTTAAAAGGAAAAAGCAACAGAAAAGAAAAGAAAACTATGTTGCTAAGGATGCCCAAGTTTAAAATATTCAGTATACTCATTTAGATAGATAGATTAAAGATGTACATGAATGGAAATCACATGTTCACTGTACCATTTAATTGGCTTCAAACTTGTTTGAAAACAAAAATAGAAGGTTTTTTGCCATTTAAAAAGCCCTTTTCAAGTGCAAAAACACAGCAAACATGAACCGTTTAATAAAACCATTTGTGTTTGCCGGAGGAAGACCAGTTTGGTTCTATCAAATTTCTGAATATTTGAACCACCGCATGTTCACTTGGATGCAGACAGCTTTGAACACAAAGCATTTAAGTGAATTTTCAAACATGAACCGAGCTTTGTGCCTCTCTTTCTCCTTCCCAGTCTCCTTTTCTTCTCAGCCTCCTTTTCATGTCTTTTCAGATTGCAGGCCTGAAAGTAGGGGCTTGTCCAGCACTATATATTGTAAGTCACTGTGAGAATTTTATTTGGCTTAAGGTGAGCCTATAAATCAACCAAGCCAAATGCATCTGTGATGGTACAGGCCCCTGCTCCATCTGCCAGGGGAACAGCTGATCACCTGCCCTCACTGACCGCTCTCTGCTGGGAGGGCATCTCCTCTGCCCTCCCATTTGAAAAAAGCGATGGAGGGTATAGATGGAAACTGATTCCCTTAATGTGCAACACTTCTATCATCTGCATTTTCTGATATATCCAGGGTTGTGATCACACCTGGCTGAAGCAGGCCATTCCCTTAAGAAACTGAACTGAAGCCATCCTAATTCTGTTCACACCCAACTGGGGAACGATCAGACCTCGGATTGTCCTCAATTCAGGCTGCTATGCTCACACCTTTTATGTTATCTCTTTAAGTCTCCTTTACACCACTCTTTAGTTCTCCACCCCTCTTGACTACATCAACACCACCTGCATTCCAATAGGATAATGTTCTGTCAATCAATAATGGCAACGGAGTGTGTTTGGAGTTGTATAGCTTTGAGGGCAAACTCAGGATACTGCTGGGGTAAGGGGCCTGTGCCCCAAAACAGATACAGCTGAGGCATACCCAGATCAGCATGAAACCACCACCTTTCCTCCCAGTGTCTCAACTTGCGCCCTGTTCGCACTTGGCTTTATTTTGGAATATACTCCAAAATTGAGGCCTGCTGTCCACATGCAAGTGCAGGCTACAGTAGTAGGGATGTGCATGAATATTCATAACATTCAAAATTCATATGAATTTGTACATTTGAATTTGAACTGAACGTTGGCACATTTGAAGATTGGCATCGGAACTCGAATTGAATGCCGTGGAACATTCGTACAAAGCTTTGTTACATTCGTGAAGCAGGGTAGGTGGGAAAGCAGCTCTGCAAGTCACATCTGCAACAGATCCAGAGTGGATCCAAAGTGGATTGAGAGTGGATTCAAACTGGATTCAGAGCGAATACCTAGGGGATTCATAGGAGACCTGTTGGGGATTTGTATGCGATTTTGAATCAAATTTATATTGAACATTCATATGAATTCAAATCCTGCCACATTCAAAGGGGATCTATTGGAATGAATACGAATTTTCTTGCAGGAAACCCAAGTAGGCCCCAAGTGAGGCCTGTAAGAGTCTGTATTAGCATGTGGACAACTGACCCCTACCCTGAAATATATTCCAGAACATGACCAGGTGCGAACAGGCCCTGGGTCTGATAAACCCTGAGAATAGGCCATGGAGGAGACTGGTTCAGCTGTCCTTCTGAATCGGACTTCTGCAAGATTTACTTGTAAATATGTATGCATAGTTTTTAATTTTGTATAACATTGTATTGCTGTCTAATTCTCTATGCTACCTTGGGTCCCCTTTTGGAAAAAAGGCGGGATATAAATTAAATAAATAAATAAACAGAATGGGTGTTTTTCCACTGTCACTAAAAGTACCCATTAAGTACCCATTAATGGGTACAAAAATGCAATTACGTACCCATTTATGGGTACTTCATGGGTACTTTTAGTGACAGTGGAAAAAATACCCAATAATTCTTCCCGGACCTGAAAAATTTCATATCATTCAACAACTATGCTTGACAAAGGAGAGGAAAATTGGCCATGACATGATGCCAAACTTGTGTGAGATGTTCTCCGTGTGTGTGAGAGAACTAGGGATTGTGCATGAATATTCGTAACGTTCAAAATTTGTAAGAATTTGGTCAAATTCAGACGTTCAAATTCGTATCGAATGTTGGCACATTAGAAGTTTGACTTTTGAATTCAAACTGAATGTTTTGATACATCTGTATGAAACTTCCTATGGGATTCATACGGGGTTTGTATGCTATTTGTACGCATTTGCCTGGGTTTGGTATGGGACTGAACATTCGTATCCAGTTCAAATCCCACCACATTTGAAGGAGATCTAGTCGAATGAATACAAATTTTCTTGCCTTGATTCAATACAAAGTGAATACAAAAAATGTTTGTGAACATCACTCATGTGTACGCAAATCCTAACCACCCTCTCGTAAGGCCTGAGATGAAATCTCACTGAATAAAATGAAGAGAATTTTGAGCTTGTCATGTTATATTCTTCTGATTTCTTGGGAGCAGAAGCTTCTATAGCAGACACCTTTGATTCGTTACGGTCTCCCTAAAGGGCAATCTTTTATTTTTATTTTTATTTGCTCTTTCTTCCTTTCTCTGCCCCCAAGCCACAGCTTTAGTTCTCAGCCCACACTCGCCCAGGATGGAAGGTGTCTGT
Organism: Aspidoscelis tigris stejnegeri; assembly: GCA_023333525.1. Taxonomy (NCBI): domain Eukaryota; kingdom Metazoa; phylum Chordata; class Lepidosauria; order Squamata; family Teiidae; genus Aspidoscelis; species Aspidoscelis tigris. The sequence continues at coordinate 2,517,041 of JALMGA010000023.1, forward strand.
CCAATTTGTCATCTGCCGTAACATTTGGGGGCAAAATTACACCTCATGACCTTTTGCTTGATCTGTCGGCCTTTAATTATTTTAACATATTGACTTATGCAAATGAGATGCTCCAAGTCCAATCTGAAAGGGCTCTGGAATCTTTTGAACAAACAACAAAAATTTGCCTGCCAGTGTGAGGTATTTTCTTTTGCTTGCTCGCTCACTCTTTCCCCTGCATTCACAAAGGGATGCAAATTTGGAGAACCCGATCCTTATGTCAACATTATTTTTCATTGCATTAAGGTTGAAAGACTCTCTAATTTAGCATCACACATCCCTTCTGGCTCTCCTGTTTACCCCTTTCTCAGTCAAACTGAAATGTTATGCTTCTTGAGACAAAAATGCAGTGTAGATGGCCAGATTCAGGGACAGACAATCTGAACTCTGTGGGGTTTGATTGTTTTTTATCTTTTGAAATTTTGCAGTGGCAAAAAAAAAGAGAAAAGATTACACCTACAAATATCACTGACCGATACCTTTAAATGGATTAAACGCTTAAGTTCTGAATACTGCAGGGACCTTCTCTCTAACAGTATCTTTGGTTATGGAAATACTTTAAGCACATATTAAGAATTATTGTATGGGCATCTAGCCAAACTCTAAGCTAAAATGGAAGAGGATCCTTATTTGGAAAGCAAACCAAATGGAAAGCTCCACCAAGAGAATGTATAGTAGGGAGGTGCACAATTTATTTATTTATTTATTTATTCATTCATTTTTGCATTCGATTGTTATCTAATCAATGCAATAAAATTCATATTCATTAGAATAGATCCCCTTTGATGTGGTAGGATTCGATTCGGTATGAATGTTCCATATGGATTTGATAAGAATAGTTGGCATGAACCAGCTCTCAATCCACTTTGAATCCACTCTGGATCCATTGCAGATGTGACTGGGACCGCCACTTTCTGAGGAATGTAATGAAGCTTTGTACAAATGTTCAGAAGCATTTGATTTGTGTCCAAATGTCAGTTCTTAATCCACGTGTTCGAATTCGTATGAATTTATACGAATAGCGAATAATACAAATCTTTGTCCAGGTGTGAATAGTCCAAGCACACACAATCTAGGGGCAAACAGGATGGGTTACCCCATCAAGAGAGACAGAAACAAAGAACAGACCCAACAAATGAATATCAGGCTCCAAACCAATGCAAGCCAGATGGCCATGGGCCATCCAGTAAGTTATAGCAAATCTTGGGCCCTTAGCAAGGGGCTGGTCTCACCCAAGGGCAGCTATGCCTCTGCCCAAGGTTAAGGGCCTATAGAAAAGATAAGAATTAACCCACTAAAGAAAGACTTTGTGAACATTTCAGAAAACTTCTTTCAGAGTCCAGATTTATACAGCTATGTAGAGCTTCTGTGGACCTTCAAGCTTATGAACAGTCCTGCTTTCTTTTTGATTGGGCAAATAGAGGTTCCCCCCATCTTTTAAAGTAAAAATGCTTACTCTGTTTGAGAGCTCCCGATGGTCCTACCACTGTCTTCTCTGAGGGCTTCTGAAGATGGGACAGAGTGGCAGCTAACTTGAAGAAGTGGAGACGAGGACCTTGGCTGGAGCTCTTCTGGAAGGCCTTGCACTCTTTTCCAGATCTCATGGCAGGCTTTATCCAAGCTGTCCTGGGGGGTATTGTGGTGGATCCAGATGTGTCTTGGGAAAGGACCTAAGGGGAAAGGACCTTTAGGGTTGACAGCTGGACATGGAAGGTTGCCTCTGCTTGTTAGCATCCCACTTTGCTAATCGTGGAACAGGGATGGAATCAGAAACCAGAACAGAAGAGTTGTCCGCACACCTTTCTACGTTTAATTACTATTACTATTACTATTATTCCTTTTCTTTTAAAGGTGGCATAGAATGGAGCAGAGGGCAACACACTGTGGTAGCCAAGTAACCATAGAACCCTTGTGACATAGCAACTGCTCTGAAAGGAAACGAAACTTGTGGGAGGTAAATCTGGGAATCATCTATGGATTGCCTTTGAAAGGGAGGTAAATAGGGATGGGCGCAAATGGGTTTTTTGGGATTCGATTTGTAACAAATTGAATGTTAGGAAATTTGTATTTGTTTGAATAGATCCCCTTTGAATGAGGTAGGATTCTATTCGATACGGATGTATTGGTACAAATTTGTACGAATATCCAATAGAAGCGCATATGTATCCAATACGTATCTGACAGTAACACATAAGTATCCAATACGCATCTGATGCATATTCTGTAACTTATCTGCTCTGAAAGTGTCAAGTCTACCCTGAATCCACACTGAATCCACTCTCAGTCCATACCGAATGCACTCAGGCTCCTTTCCAGATGTGACTGGCGCAGCCACTTTCCCACTTCCCCAGTTTCACAAATTTCCAAACTGTTTCTACAAATGTCACTATACGAATGCCATAACATTTGATTCATGTATGAATGGCCAAATTCAGCCAAGTAATGAATGTTACAAATATTTGTGCCCATCCCCAGTGGTGAAAGAAGGGCAGATTTTCAGTGGAAGCTTCCCTTGGTCAAAGGAAGGCCACTAAAATCAGAATCAAAGGAACTGGAGCCTCACCTCACTCTTACCCCATCACCCTTAAAACTCTAATATGTGGGTCATTGATCAGGCTGGTGCCTTCATCTTGGGTGCAGCTTCCCACCAATCCCTAGAGCAACACGTTTGTATGGATTGGCATGTCTGTTGCCCCAGGAGTAGGGGCACTCCAGACTTTGCCACTCCAGCAGCACCCAGATCTGTTATTGCAGAGCCTGGAATTCAGGATGGGCACAAATGGCTGATTTTGCATTCAATGTCCAAATTTCGTAACGCGAATATCGAATGTTACAAATATCCATGCACAATCCTACTTGGAATGGGCACGAGAATGCTGCAAGCTGAATTAAGGGGACTGATGGAAGACACGCAACCCATGAGGAAAGCGGAAAGGTTTGCTTTCATATGCAGGCAATGGCACATCCTGAGGAAAGAGCCTCCCTGTGGTGGCCAGGCTTCATCTCAGATGCTTTCCCCCACCCAGCTTTCCACAGGTGAATGCAGCCTGTGTCTCCAACAAGGTGAGACTTTTTGTATGGCCTTCTTAATAAGTTACAGCTGCAACACAGGAATTAAGAACTTGAGGTCCAGATTGACTAGTTCCTTCAAAAGTCTTTTTCAATAAAACTGAGTATCTCATAGGTGAAGGGCAGGTTTGAGGGCTCCTCTCTATTGCTGGTGGACCAGAAACTGCCAGATAGCCATAATTTTAAATTTCCCACGTGGGTAGAAATGATGTCATTTCTACCCTCCCGTGATAGACCCATAGCGCATATGGTCAACCATAGGCCCAATGTGAGAACTGGGGTGTTGGCATCTCTCCTCAAGTGCCAGTAGTAGGAAGGCATCAAGGACAGGTTCCTTGGCATGAACACATATAGAAACCCCTCTCTGCTTCCTCTGTGCTGATGCCCAGGTTCTGCCTGAAGTCCTCAAAAAAAGGTGTCTGAAGAAGCAAACATTTGGACAAAAATCTGAAATGGATCATAAGACCATCCTACTAATATCACATTTTATGTTTTCCCTCCAGGGATGCTGTTCGAAACTTGTTGGCTCCAACCAAAAGAGCTCCTTCCTGTTCTTAAGAAAGGGAAAAAGGGATTCAATCCATATCATAAGGTTTACAGGACTTTCAAAGCAATAATAGGTTTTTGATCTGGTACTTTTACTGCAATGTCTGTTCCCTGTAGGTGGCAGCGCTGAGCAATCTTTTATTGGTGTTCTTTTCGTTTTCTTTTACTAGTTAGGTTAAAATGGTTGAAGTTATGTTCGTGTACATATTCCATTTTCCTTTCCATTTAATTTGTATACCGCTTTTCCAAAAGAAAATTTGCCCCAAGCGGTTTATGACAAACAGAAAATACACAATGCAAAATAATAATCAAAACATTATAACAAAAATACATTGTAAAAATTGCAAAATAAGCCAAATACACACACAAACTGAGGCAGCTGAGGCCAAGTGGAGTCCAGAGCAGCTGACCAAAAGCCTCAGTCCCACAAAGAATCAGCTCCTCCAAGATGTCAGGCTGGAGAGTCACCCAGAGGGCAGAGGGGTCTAAGCTGCCACCACTAGACCACCCCCAGGAGGGATGGCAAGATTCTCCTCCTCTTTTGGAAAAGCATGATGCTGAACAATAAAGAGCAAGGGCTGGAGAAGATCTAATAAAGATAAATTAACCAATATATTTAACTAACCACCGCCTAAGGAGTAGGGAAGTTATTTTTGTAGATGAATGCTATTATTTTTCTGGGCAGGGGGGAAGCCAGCTTGCATGATAAACCTGATATCCAGGAATTTCTGGTTTATTTTCAACTTAAGTTTACAATCAATAATCCATTATATGGAGGATGGAATGTTTGGAGAAAGAAAGCAAGGCTCCCTCATATAATGCTGACCTAGGGGGCCTCAGGCAGCATGGGGAAATGCCGGCACCTTAAGACGGGACCACTTTGTACAAATTCCAAACGTTAAGAATATTTATGCACATCCCTACCTTGAAGACTGGGAGCAACTAGGGCCACTGGAAGCCACCACAAAGCCACCGCTTTCTCTGGTTGGTTTTTTGGTACCTTGCTGGCTGTGTTCTGGTAGCTCCATCACTCTGGAGGTGTGAGATGATGACAGAAGTCAAGGTTAGCGTCACCCTGCAGGAACCCCAGCCAAAGCAGACACACCAAAGTCAGCAAGAAGGGCTTTTGGGGAGGGAGAGATTTGCTCACTGCCTCCTACCAAAAGACAGTACGAGCTGCACTCCTGTACAGGAAGGTCTCAGCTATGGAGCACATGGTATAAAATGGTAACCCAACAGCATATGGAAAATAAGGGCAGAGATGTCCTTCACAATGGAGGAATGGCCATTTTAGGTTGCAAAAGAAAAAAAAAGCATCATGTTTAGGGATGAGCTGATTTTTTTTTTTTTGAAACTCAGTTCGTATAGAATCAAACGCAAGAAAATTTGTATTCATTTAAATAGATCCTCTTTGAATGTTGTAGGATTCATATTCAGTATGAATATTCAATCCCCATATGAATCCATACGAATCCCATACGAAGCTTCATATGAATTCATCAAAGCATTTGATTTGAATTTGAATGCCAAACTCCGAATGCGCCAACATTCAATTCAAACTCGAATGCCTGAATTCGGCCAAATTCATACAAATTTTGAACGTTATGAATATTTGTACACTTCCCTAACCATGTTTGTTTCCTTGTTGTCCACTCGTATCTCTGATAGCAGCCAGATCCACTGAATTCTGAACAGCACATTCTTGCCATGTTGCTACACACACACAAAAAGCTCCAATAATTAAACTCTAGTAACAGTGTCTTTCTTTTTTTAAAAAAGCACAAAAACAGTATTAGAAAAGGAACAGCAACCCTGCTTTTAGAGGATCAGCTGACCAAGACTGCCAAGTGAACAGAGGTCCACCTTGTTCTGCTGTCTTTCTTTCTTTAAAATTTCGCTCTGGTCTCCAGGCCTCAACAGGTAAAGCCCGTTGTGACATGGAGATAACCACGGTTACCTCTGGTTGAGTGAGAATCAAGCTGCTATTAAATTCTCTCAGGGACAAGAGTCTATTAAACACTGGCAGTTCTATTTATGACTGGTAGGCCTGAATACTGTACAGTACTTCAGACTCTCTTTATGTGTTATTAAGTCTTTCAACAATTTAGCAATTCTCTTGCAATCAGCGGTATTGAAGCAGGCTACTCTAAGGGCTCTAAGGCCAGATCTGCTCTACACAAAACTTATCCAGCCAGGGACGGAAATGCATAACCTTCCAGAGCTAGCCCAAGGCATTTTGTTGCTCAAAGCACATCCAAAAGCTAGTTGGCTTGGCAGTTTAATCTTCCATCTGCACCAGCAGTGGAGTAACATCTTCTTATTGTTCCACAGAACACCAGTGTTCTTCAGCAACTTGTAGGCTTGTCAACAGCACTGGGATATTTTCCAGTGGAAATCCAGCCCCTCTCAAGTCTAAATGGGAAGATGCGTGAAAAAAGTGACTGAGGGCCACAGGGCCAAAATCCCATGGGACTTCCATATCCAGACAAAGAAAGTTCCTCCGGTCACAAACACAGTGATCCACCCAAGACTATGTTTAGAAGATAAAGTGTTGCTTCTGAAAGAACTTTCAGGACATTCACAATACTGAGGGGTTCCGATTCTTCCTACTCCAGCCCCCCTAACGCTGTAGTGAGGGGATCATAGGAGCTGCTGTACAAAAATAGCATTCTTTCAGCTCTGTTCATCTTGGAGTTCCATCACACGAGCATCACTAGCCACACACTTGGTGCCGAAACAGATTTTGTCAGAAATAAACTCTGGGTGCTCAGTGGGACAGATATGTCTGCATTATGGGCCTTATGCTCTAGTAACCGTGCATTCTGTTTCTAGCTTTCTTTGGTTTTGTAAACATCACACACTTTAAACAAGAAAAAGCAAGTCAGAACTGATCAGAAATTGGAGAAAGAAACTTGGGCGGCGGTGTGTGTGTGTGTTAAATGATGAGAAATGAACATTAGTTGAACATCTGTGGTAGTTAAAAAGGAACTAATTATCTGGTTGGGAAAGTCTTTGTGTCATTCATGATGTGGACAAAGTGAATAAGTAATCCACCACCACCACAGCAGAAACAATGTATCCTCAGATGAAGCTTAACCTTGGAAAATTCAGACCTGGCAAAAAGTTGTAGCTATTCACATTGTGCAAAGTTTGGCTACTCTGTTCACCACCATGCTAGAGGTGGTGATCTCTCCAACTTGGATGGTTTCAAACAAGGGTTGGATCTGTTCATGAAGGAGAGCAGGGCTGCCAGAGACTGATGGTTATGGTAGTTGTACAGCCAGCTTCACTCCTGGAAGTAGTGTCTCTTCAAATCATTAGTAGCTTACACAGTTCTTCTGCAAGATGGAAGCCTCTGTTGGATCTTTTGGAATCATGGAAGCTGATGTTGATTCTATGGAACTGTGGAATCTATCAGTTCTTATGGAACTGTGGAAACTCCTATTGGTTCCTATGGAACCATGGGAACCTTGGTTGGTTCTCATGGAATTGTGGAAGCCCTTGTTGGATCTTATGGAACCATGGAAATCCTTGTGGGATCTTATGGATCCCAGGGAAGCCTCTGGGGGATCTCATGGAACCATGCTATGGTCTACAGTAGATCGCAACTAGGATCAAAGAGGTCATCAGGATTTTCCCTCACCATCTCCGTAATTTAAATCTACCAACCATCTTTGACTGAGAGAATTGCAGACAGAAGACCTTGAGAAGGCACAACCCTATCCTTCAGTTAGGTTTCTCCATCAACTGCTGTGATGGAAAGCACTTGTAGCGTGGTCTCCTATTGATAACATTTGCAGGAGGAAAGAGAAAGACCTTGCAACCCAGACATGTAGATGGGGAGGAATGGAGCCTTGTCCAACAACAACAAATGTTTCTCACCCACCCACCCACCCAAAAATGTTTCAGAATGCAATAGTAAACCCAAACTAAGAGCCCTGGGAAACTGGGAATGTCAGGGTCAACCCCCTCCTGTGGTATTTTGGGGATCTTAGGGGGGAACGGACCTCATCCTCATGACCTTGTCCTCATCCATCCTTCCAGCTCCTGGCTGCCTGGCCTTTTCACAGCATCCCTGAGTCCTTCACAGAGCACGGGCACTAGCGCGACCCTTTCTTAAATGCCCAGTCCCTAGGGGACCCCTCACGCAAGGGCAAGTGAGCGGCAGGGACAGACAGGCGTTACCACTGCTGCTACCTTCTAATATTCCTTGTCTGGAGAGCCTGAGACTCCATCTAGCCCTGGGCTTTCCAGAGGATGTTTCGGCTGCCCCTCCCCCATTGCTCGTTCCTTCGTTCTTCTTCTTCATCATCATCTTCACCCACCCAAACCACCCTCTGGTTTGCTACCGCTTTGGGGTGCCTGCTGCTCCCCCCCCTTTAATTTTGCTAGAGGAAGGAAGGCGGCAGACATCAAAGTGTGACCGCAAAAGTCGTGTGGACGCCTTTTGGGGGGGAGGGGGGTGTAGCTCTTCCTGGGTAGGGCTTTCGCAGCGCGCGCAATGGGTCCCCAATGCTGCCGGCGGGGCGGGGTGTGTGCGTGCCCCTGACTTTTGGGGGAAGGGCGCCTTTTCCTTTGCGTGTATTTGCATTGCAGGCACATCTATGCACGAGTCGAGCAGGGGAGAAGAGGCTCAGAAACAGACCTCCCCCCTGCCTGCCTGCCTGCCTGCCTGCCTATCTCTGTCTCTCAATGCCTGCCTGCCTGCCTGCCTGCCTGCCTGGGGAAGCTTTTCTGCCCCCCTGGCTTCTGCAGAACGACCGGAGATACCCGAAGGAGCATTAGGCGCAGCCCTTCAGCGCTGCTAAGAAGCGGAGTGACACAGAATTCCCCGTGACTCACACAGTCTCAGATATTTGGGGGAGAGGGCGTTGCGGGGTGTGTGTGTGCAGAGGCCCGTCCGCCTGTCCCACCCAAAGCCCTTCAATTCGCTTCTGCAAGAGGCGGCGGCGGCTCACTGGGGGTCTCCCTCCCGCTTCCTCCAGGCAAGAACGGAGCAATCCGCTTGGCAACACGACCCCGGCGCTGCCCACAAGCTCTTTGCCAATGCAGCCATAGAGCCCCCGTCCCCCCCCCCGCCGCCACCACCACCACCACCACCACCACGCCGCATCCTCTTCAGCCAGAGCCCTTGCCAGTGGTGTGCCCGAGGGTCGGGCGGGTGCGTGGGTAGGTGGGTGGTAGGGAAGAGAAGGTCCCTCCCCAGCGGCAATGGAGGAGAGAAAGTCACCCGCTTCCTCCCCCCCCGTGACTTTTTTCTTTGGGGGAGGGGTCGGAGGAGGAGGAGGAGGAAGAGGGAAGGAAAGAATCCCAAAAAAGATGGATTTATGCATTGATTTATTTGTATTTTTATCCCCACCCCCGCTATACCCCCGGGTGCCAGCCAGGGTTGGCAAGATGCAATTTGGAATTGGGGGGGGGGTCGGGGGAGCATCTAGAACTTCCCAAATCTCCGAGCGCAATCCGGCTGGATCGCTCTTCCCTCGCCACCCCAGCTGCTACACGCAAAGAGACGCGCGTTCACACACTCACACACACACAGGAGGGAATCGTGAATGTAGCGGTTACGGATCACTTGGATCGCAAAAGCAACATTCCCCGGGGAGTTTCAGCCGTTAGAGCCTGGAAAGGCTGCTCCAAGATCGGCGCATATAAATATATGTGTATATATATAGGTCTGGAAAAGAGGGAACCGAGGTTGGGGGGGGGGGCGTTTCAGTCTCTCTCTCTCCCCAAGCTACGGTGAGACTTGGTTCAGTCCAGCTGCAGCCGCTGGGAGGGGGGGCAAAGCTCCCTATGCAATCGGGTCCCCCCCCCTAAGCATTTCCCCCCAAATTATATATATATATAGAGAGAGAGATTCAGATATAATCGATCTCCCTGTATCTGAAGCCGGCCCATGCTGCTTGCCCTCCCCATCCGCGATGCGCTCCCCGGCTCCCCTCCCGCCCGCGAGGATGCTATGAAGCCACGGCGAGGGGTGTTCCAAGGAAGACGAATCCAAGGCGGTCCCCCACCCCTCCGGCTCCCTCCCTCCCCCTCCCTCCCTCCTTCCTCCTCCTCCTCCTCCTCCCAGCGAGCCGAGCCCCCAGCAGCCCCTCTCTGACATGCCAGCCTCTCTCGGTCGGGACGCGTCGGCATGCGGCTGCAGCTTTAGACGGCGTCGGGGGGACTTGGGGATCTTTGCTCCCATGACGGTGGAGGGGAGCTGCTGGCGTCGGGTTCTTCTGCTCACCGTGGGGGTTTTGGCCACATCAGCCGCCGGTAAGTGCGACGGACGGGCGGCGGCGGAGGCGTTAAGTTTTGGGGCTCTGCCTTTTTTTTTTTCGGGGGGCTGTCGGGATGCTCCGGCTTTTTTGCGCATCGCAAAGCTGGGCGCAGAGCAGGCAGCGTGTCCGCCTTTCTCCGGGATGAGGCTCGGTTCGGCTCGGCTCGGCTGCCTGTTTAAGGGGGAACCTACTTATTATTGTGGCTCTGCTCGGCTAGTTTCCGTGCTTCGCGTCTTACCCCCCCCCCCCCGGGAGAGCCGAAGTGTTTTAAGTTTGCAGGGCTCTGGCGTGGAAAGCCACGATCTTCCCCGGGAAATGGGGAAGGGGAAGGAGGATGAAGATGGGCATGGACGCGAAAGCTCTCTCCACCTCCAGGACGCCACAGAAGCCTTGTTCTTAGCTTTGCCAAGGGGGGGGGGGCAGGGAGAGAGAGAGAGACGGAGACTCGTCAAGGGAAGCAACATAAACGGGTGACTTCCCCCCATCCCCCACCCCGTCCATTTGTGATGGAGCCTCAGACGTGTGTCAGCACAGACCTGTAGTTCTTGAATGCCAACCAACCAAGTCTGGTCCAAGTAGAGGCGGAAGCCCATCTCGGTGTTTGAAGGAGAGAGCAGAGGATTGTCCGTGGTTCCTGTTGTGATCTGGCGTTTGGAAGGGACGTGCCCCCCCCCCCAGCCAAGCCTTCCTTGGAAAAAAGCACCTGGAACTGGGGTGGTGGTGGTGGAGGAGGAGGAGGAGGTGGTGGTGGTGAGGAGAAAAGTCTGGTGTCATTTCACGCCACCCCTTGTCGCCACCACCTCATCTGCCTGTTCTCTCACTGCAGAACCTAAGCGAGGAATCCGTATAGTGCTGGAGGGTCTTTTCTTGGTAGAACTTGTGGGTGGAAGAGGTGATGGCTAGTTTCTTCTCCAGAAAGATGTTTGCATTGGTTTACTTATTTACTGTGGGCTTGTGGAGCAAATAGGTTTGGGTCATAGCGGGTTGGGTTGGACAATCTCTTGCACAAAAATGTGGAGAAGCTCTTCCTGCTTCCTCCCTTTTCTTCATATTATTATTATTATTATTATTATTATTATTATTATTATTATTATTATTATTATTATTATTATTATTATTATTATTATTATTATTATTATTATTATTATTATTATTATTATTATTATTATTATTATTTATTATAAATGATCTGAGGAAGTAAGCTCTCTTGGGTGTGCCAGTATGAGTAGTCAACTTTTTGGAGAACCGGATAACCCAGACATCTGCTGGCTGGGAGTGGACTCTGGCACTTAGCTATCTTGTTTGGGAACATTGCCCTCACAAGAAGGGCGTTGAGGTTCTTCCTAGGTGGAGGAGCTCAGCAGGCAAAGATCAGACATTCCTTTTGACTTGCTGAGGGCATTTCTATTCCTGTGGCAACCGAAGTGAGAAAGTAGCTGGATTTGGTTGATCCTACAAGTGGGACCTTGGGAAGACACACATGATTGAGGATTTCACCTCCACCGTTACCCTACAGGTGATGAGTCCTGCTTTCACTTGCATCACTGGTTGAACATTCTCAAGAAATGTTCAACCAGTCACCAGGCGCAGACACACACACAGAGTTGCAAATCACAACACGATGTGGATCATTTTCTGTGAAGTCAACCAGCACTTTGGAATGTATTATTTAGGGATACCCTGTGTGTCAATACACTGTACCCTAAATGTTCATCTTCATGGACTCTAGAAGCTTCATTTGGGATGAAGTGTAATTTCCTTGCATTTTTAAAGACTCCTTAATTCCCTGTGAACTGTACACTCTTTACAATGTCAATCCACAAGTCTGGCTGCCTACTTTATAACCTTGAAAAATTAATTGTTCCATGGCAACTCCGCATCCTTAATATATATGAGATCATGGTGGCTGTAGAACCACCAGATGGGTCCACAGCGTGTCATTTCAGACCCCCTCCTGGGAAGAAAAGGTGCCTTTACAAGGGAGCAATGACCAGCTTTGCCCAAAGTGTGGCACTACAGCAGTGTGAATAAGGCCACCAAGAAGCCGATGTGGCTTTCATTGAATTGATATGCCCCAGTGTGTAACTAAGCCATCCTACCTTGCTGGAGTTGCGTTCATTTCTCACTGCAGATCCTTGCCATTCATTGCACTTTCGGCATTCCCTCCATGACCACCCAAAGGGACCGGGTGGGGGTGGGGGAAGATCCGCTATTGCTAGTTGCCTCTAGTATAGATGGTTCTGTTCTTAGTGAAACTGGAGGCACATTCACATTCCTAAATGAACGGCTTACTCTGAGTTGGCAGCCAGGACCTCCCTTGGCTTAAAACAGTTTACTCTGTGGGAAGGAAGAAGATCCCCTGGTTCCTGTCAAATAAAATTATTACCTAGCATTGGGAAATTTTGGGGTGGAAGCTTTAGAAAGGATTCTGCCTTTGAGAGGCTATTTGCCTTCCTCTGTCCTAGGACAGAGATTCAATGGCCTAAAACCTAAATCGCTTCATCCATTTGTTGCAAACTGAGGCAGGGGAAAATCGGTTTCTGGATCTAGAATGGATGCCTAAGTACATCTTTCAGGCTGGGGGGGACAGGCAGGAGGCCTCTAAGGCCATTTGCTGGGATTCGAGAGCAGGAGGAGGTTTGTCCTTGTCTCTGCTTGAGATGCCCATGGGCAATTGGTGGGCCACTGGGTGAGACAGGATGCTGAACTAGATGGGTTGTGGTCTGATCCTGCAGACTCCTCTTATTCTTATGTTTTCCCCAAAGCAGAGCATTTTCTTGCCCATTCCTGAACTGCGTTTGATTAGGTGGGTTCCAGAGCAAAGGAGGAACTGTGATAGAGCAAACACCCTGGAAAGGGCCTCTGATTAATTCCCCCAATGACTATATATAATAGCATGCAGAATGTACTACATTAGTGGGGTAATTTTTCACATGGATTTGCATGGGAGTGCAACCATTGAGCTTGTCACCTACTACCAGCTCTTTAACTGGCAGCAATTGTTTGTCCTGTGCTCTGTCAGTCTCACTGTCCATCCGGCTTGAGACGTGAACAGCTTTGACTAGGGATGTGCATGAATATTTGTAGCATTCGAAATTTGTACAAATTTGGCTGAAATCTAATGTTCGCACATTCGAAGACTGACATTCAGATTCAAATCAACTTTTTTGATACATTTGTATGAGATTGAACATTCGTATAGAATTCGAATCCTGCTATATTTGAAGGGGATCTATTTGAATGAGTACAAATTTTCTGGCATTCAATTCAATATGAATCAAATACAAGAAAACCATCTGTGTACATCCCTAGCTTTGTGGTTTTTGGTATGGTGCAGTGTGGAGGTGTTGTAAATACAGTTAAATAAGTATGGGAAAATAGTTGGCCAACAGTGAGCAACGTCTCCCAACAGAGAGGTGCACAAGGAAAAAGTGAATGACTTCTTTTGGTTTGAATCAAACTGAACCACAGTGGCCCAGTTCCCATTACAAGCTTAAAACGGTTTTCCTAAACTGAAATAATAGAACCGATGCTAACACGAATTTGTCTGATCCCATTATTTCAACTTAATTGCTGCTTTTTTGGGCTGCCCTGCCCTCTTCCTCCTGGCGTGAACGCGCCACCCATAAGAGACCCCTTCACGGAGCCTAGCTTGGTGGCTGGGTGGCTGCTGCTTGCCTGGATGGAGGAAAAACGGCAGCGGGCAGCCAGCGAGTCTTTCCCCTCCTATCCCCATTGCCCAGGGCGCCCAGCAGCAGCGGCAACTCAACCCCCTTCGCCTGCTCACTCCACAGCCACAGGCTTAAACATTCACACATCTCACCGAAACTTCAGATGCTTTCCTCCCTTTTCCCTTTCTAAAGGTCAGAACTTCCAAAGAGCCAGAATTGTGAAGAATTGCAACATTGTTATCAGGTGTGAAGTGGGTGAATTGCTACAGTGTAACGGCTGCTTAGGGGATGGATTTGTACAGTGAAATCACTATCTTTGGAAGCAAGCTATTGGTGGAAGAAAACCCTAAACATGCATTCTCATCCCACTAAAACTGTACTATTCCCACAGCAAGAAATGTAAAACGTTTCAAGCACACAAACCGGAGCGTGACCTATTGAAATGAGGATTGAAACCATTTCGAAACCGTTTTAAACTTGTAATGGGAATTCACCCAGAGAGTTTGATTCAGTCTAGAAGCAGGTGGAATAGGCTCAAAATGGTTCAAACTGAACCTTCAATTTGAAAAAAATACATTAGAAGCCTTACTTAAGGGACCAGGTGGGGTCAGTTTTGAAAGGGCTGAATCCAACTGTTTGGATTGGGCCAGTTTGAACATGCACACTGGTTCAGATCAAATCAAACCAGCCCCTTTCAAATATTACATTATGCTCTTAGATAGTGAATGCCAGTTCATTTGGACAAGTATTCTTTCCATCGCGTTTCTTAATCCCGTCCATGGCTGAAATGAATTCTTTGTGTCCAGCCATAAGTCGAAAGTAGAAAGCAACTGCAAATTAAGGAAGGGGAAAGCAAATGCTCCAATTATTATGGCATTTCTCATCACCTTTGTTATTAGTTGTCTCAAGCATTGATTAGTCTTGATGCACTCGTGAGGTGCTCAGAATCTGTAATGATTCAGATACCGTGTCTTGTTGCAGTTTTTAGAAACACTTGACAGCCAGAATTTGTTCACTGCTAACACTTGGCTCATGGGGAGGGGGCTGTAGCTCAGTGGCAGGGCAAGGAGCCTAGGAAGTGGAAGAAGCGCCTCCCTAGAAACAGGGAATGGCAAACCGCTTCTGTAACTCTGCCTAGAAAACTGCATAGAGGTGCCCGTGGAGTCTGGGAGGGGCTGTGACTCAGTAGCAGAGCAAACTGCCGAGAAAGCAGAGGGTTACTTGTCTGAACACCAGCAGTAGGCAATGGCAAACCACTCCTGTATCTTGGCCTAGAAAACTGCCTAGATGTACCCATGCTGTCAACCAGAAGTCAGCTACAACTCAGTGACACCCAACAACAAACTGTTATGATACTCTACTCAGATTTCAAATTGAATATACTCCACTCAGATATTCAATTCGAATCGGATCCCAGAAATTGTGTTTTTGCATACCCCTAATATTTGCTTGGTTGTCCTTCTTAAACTATTAAAAGTTGTGCTCTGATTAGACTAGACTAGGGAGGGAACCTCTCAGAAGCATCCACTTTAGGTGGGATCTTTTTTGGGGAAAAAAGCTTTTAAAAATAAACAGCAAACTAATACAGGTCCCAAAACACAGATAGGCTGTTTTAAAAACACTCCCAAACAATAAAAATCTACAATAATTTATTTCAAAAACAATAAAATAGGAATAGGGATGTGCACAAATGCATTTTTTGCATTCAAATTCAATTTGAATCCGGATTATCTGGATTCATATTTTAAAAAATCTGATTCGAACTGGAATATACAGATGTTGGGAGCATTCATATCCGATTTTCAGATCCGTTCGCATCCCGTTTTTGTCCCGTTTGCATTTTGTTTGCATCCCGTATTATAAGCACAAATAGACCCAATATTGGGATGCGCTACACAATGGCGAATTCAGTAAAGTTATTCAAAATCCATATCAGATTTTTGAAAATCTGGAGTTCGATCTGGATTCGAAAATTTGGATTTTCAAAAATACAATCTGAGTTTGAATGCCGATGTTTGTCGAATTCGAATCGGGTTTTCAAGTTTTCAAATATCAGTGCCCATCCCTACTTAGGAATAGCAGAAACACAGATCTGTGTACAATCAGCTGTCTCTGTCAAGGAACGGTCAAAATACACAGAACCCAGGCTAGGGTGGTGCAGAATCAGATATGGATGGCGTACAGCTCCGGTGGGGCTGTGTCTGTTCCAGGCCACTATAGGACTATTACAGTGTATCCAAGGACTGCTAAGCTTGTTAGCAAGGGAATGGGGTCGTTTGAGGTTAGCATCTCTCAGGAGAAGGAAAGGTTTGCAAGCCAATCTGGGCCAAAATCCGTATTCTAGCAAAGAGAAGTCCTAACCTAGCAGAGGATGTTAGGGCTGTGCACAAATATTCATAACATTCGAAATGTGTATGGATTTGTTTTGGTACAAAGCTTCATTACAGATTCCTATGGGATTCCTGTGGGATTTGAATTGAGTTTGCACTGAACATTCGTATCAGATTCAAATCCCACCACATTTGAAGGAGATCTATTTGAATGAATATAAATTTTTGTGCGTGTTCTATTCATATGGAATCCAATGCAAGAAAAAGTTTGTGCACATAGGGGATATGGATAATTTCACCCTCCTGGCACTTTGTGGCTAGGGTATGGAATCCGTGGGAGTCCAGTCAGTAAAGTTCCACAAAAGCATAAAAATGGAGCTCAACAGCTGTTCAGTGGCCAAAAGTACAACACCAGCCAAGGTCCCTGTGATTTCACTCAACTGGGCTGCTCCCAACTGAAGTGGAGTCTTGAGTTGAGACTGAGCCATTAAGTGGCAGAATTTAAAATACAGTTCTTGCACATTCTTCTCCTGCAGTAAGTTCAGAGAATGATGGGGATTGTGCAGTGGCAGGCCATAGGATGGGAACCATGTCAGCCAAAGCTGATGATGGTGACCATACCCACCATCCCGGCAGTAGCTATATTTGTTACTTAACTCTACAATGGGGCAGCAACTCCAACCCTCTGTCTTCCCAGGATATGGCCACCTGTGTTGCTTCTGGAGCAATATACAGATGTGGTCTTTGCACCTTCACTGAGTCTTGATTGCCTTGAGATGGCCCTGTGCAGCTGGAACAAAGGGTGTGACAAGCCAAGACAATGCAGCAACATTTCAGAATAATCAAATCATATGAGGTGAGACCTCTCTCTCTACTCCAAATCAGACTATCTGATGCATTTGCTCGGGTGTAACAGCAATGAGGCAGAAGCCAGAATGTTCCAGCAAATATCAAATTTCCATCAAACTTTCATTAATAGTCTATTATTCCGAAACTGGAGGAAACCTGTTTTGGGAGATTCTATTGTACTGAGAGAACCTGAGTAGTTACCCAGTAATTAAATCCCTGATTGCTTTGAGAAGAACTATTTCCTTGTAGCCAAAGGTGATGTGGAGAGTGTTTCACAACATCTTGTGCCTTTAAAATAGGCTTTGAAGTCCCAGTATGGTTTCTGCCTATCCAACATGGATCCGGTCTTCACTCAGGAATGCCAGGTTTTATCTAGTCTATTCCTGTTCGTACAACAGGTTACGCCAACTCAAACTCAAACAGTCCCGTTTCAAAAGCAGCTGGCTGCTTTTTTTTTTCAAGCAGAACTCTGGGTACAAACTGTACTTTTTCAAGGACAGGCTTAACAATGCCATGATGATGGATGCATATCTGAGCGGCTGAGCTTTTGCCTGCATCCAGCTTTTAACAGTGTTCATTTTTTACCTAAAACTTGGCTCAGGGGAATGTTCGCCTTGATGAGGTCTGAGGGTTTTAATAGCAAATGCTGAGGAAGTTCAGATTGCCACAGTCTGCCTATGCCAGGGGAAAGCTAATAAGTAGAAATGGAAAAAAAAATTGTAAACAAACCAAAACAAAAAAAACATTTTGGTCATTCCCCACCCTGAAGGTGCTACATAAAAGAAGAAGAAGAAGAAGGTGGCTTTTCTACCTGGTTTTTCTCACCCATTTAAGGGGCCACAAGGCTTCTGTTCATCTCCCCACAACAGACACCCTGTGAGGTGGGTGGGGCTGTGAGAGCTCAGAAGAGAGCTGTGACTAGCCCAAGGTCACCTAGCTGGCTTCATGGAGGAGGGTAGAATCAAACCCAGTATTCCCAGATAAGAGTCTGGTTCCTTAACCACTAGACTGAAACAGCAGTACACGTTTTCTTTGTACTGAACCTTCTCACCAATAGACTAGGTAGCATTCTTTAGACCAGAGGCTACATGACCCTGAGCTAAAGATACTCACTGTTATAGCAAGGTGCTCTGAGTAGGGGATTGTTTTCATATGGGGAAGCAGATTCCCAAGAGTTTCAGTTCCATTTTTGCAGCTTGGTTCTGTGTCGACGCACAAGCATTCGTGCTTGGTGTCCTCCGAGAGAAAGGAACATTCACTGGAGGTGGACGTCAGCATGGACAGGGTTACCTTTCCTCCCATGAATGGGTGTTACAATGCCCAGTTGCAACTGAATGGGTGGGCTGGTCTAGGTGTGGACAGTATATCTGTCCAGCACTCTAAAACATTGTGTGTGGGTTAGATACAAATGAGACGAAGATGAACGAAAACTGGTTTGAACATGAAAATTCAAGCAGAAGCAAAGTGTAGCAACTGGATCAACGCCTGATTTCTGATCACTTAAAGGAATTAAAATCCATTGAAAATGGGAAATCTCTCAAATTTCTCACCAGTTCCCAACTCACATGGGCTGCATTTTCAGGGAACTGTTGATTTGCTTGTGACTCAGTTTTTGTTAAACAAAAACATCACTGGAGAGTTGCGGAAAGAAACAGAACGACATGGGACTTGCTAGGTTTATTGAAGAAGATAGCTGGCATTCGTTGGTTAGGAAGATGGGGCCGCAATCTACCCTAGTAAGGGAATTCTAGCAGGGAGACCAACTTTTGACAAACGTATATCTTTACAGCCTAGGAAATATTTTCACCATGTTGTTTTAGGAGGACTCTAAGGGGGGGAAAGGTGCTGTAACAATAAACTGAACGGGGAAGCTTGCAAAATTAAGTCAGGGAGCCCACAGGACCTACAGCGTCTTCTGTCTTTGCTCAGTGGACATTTTTTTCCTTTCTCTACCATATTTCTTTATGATTTTATTTAGAAAATTTATATCCCGCCCATCACCGAATGGTCCCAGGGTGGAAAAACATAATTAAAAATATAACCTCCTCCCTCCCTCCTTCTCTAACAGAACAGCATCCTGCGGAGGCTATTTAAACAGTAAAAGCCTGAGTAAAAAGATGTGTTTTCACCAACCACTGTAGGCACCTGTGAAACCTCAAGAGGGAGGCTGTTCCAGAGTCTAAGGGCCACAAAAGAAAAGGCAAGTTCCTACGTCCCTGTGCCTCATATCTCCGCGAGAGAAGGAACGCCAAGAAGGGCCTCCCTTGAGATCTCAGTGCACCGGCAGGTCTATATGGGCGAAGGCGCTCCTTCAGACACCCAGGGCCCGAGCCATTTAGGGCTTTATACATTAGCGCCAACACCTTGAATTGGGCTCAGTAGCAAATAGGTAACCAGTGCAGATCCTTTAAGACCAGAGTGATGTGAGTCTGTCCAGAGACTCCAGTCAGCAGTAGAGCTGCTGCATTCTGCACCAATTCCAAGTTCTGGACCGTTTTCAAAGGTAGCCCAACATAGAGCGCATATATCAAAATACATTATGCTCTCCTTTCCTCCTCTTTTTGGTCTAGTTGTTAGGGAGGTGGACTCTTATCTGGCAGTACCGGGTTTGATTCCACTCTCCTCCATGAAGCCAGCTGGGTGACCTTAGGCTGGTCACAGCTTTCTTCTGAGCTCTCACTGCCCCACCCACCTCACCGGGTGTCTGTTGTGGGGAGAAGAATAGAAAAGCTTTGTCAGACACTTTGAGTCCCCTTAAATGGGTGAGAAAATTGGGGTAGAAAAGCCAACTCTCCTTCTCCTTCTCCTCCTCCTTCTCCTTCTTTCCACCACCTCTTCCACCACCTTAACACAATACCCTTCCAGCAAGGGTCTGCAGCATCTCTCCTTATGCAAATCAAGGAATATACGGTTTCATCCTTTCACTAGTAAACTGGGGGGAGAGACAGATTTTGTCCCTCTGGGACTGCAGTAGTGAAGTAAGCAGGCCAGTGGCTTGCAGAGTTATTTTCCCTACAACAAGATCTGGCGAAATAAACGCCCCCAGTGAAAAAATAAACTTTCTCTGAATTACCAGTGAAAAAGCACCATTTGATTTTGATGGGCCTTATATATATTTTGTATATTATACTATAAATAAATAGCTTCCACCTGTCTCGGAAACCGCAATGGGTAAAAGAGGTACATGTGTTGGCTGATTTGTTTGTACTCTGCAAGAGGTACAATTATTGATAGCTCGCTGCAGAGTCAAAACCTGACAGAAAATCTGGCATTTTTCCTGTGCAAAATGCGGACAAGGGGCATTGCACAAGGCAGAGAGGCTGTATTGCATCTGCTGGCCTCTGAATTCTTCTCTGTGAATTGGGGTGTTTTTCCACTTAGCACTAAAGGACCCATTAAGGGTCCTTAATGGGTCCTTGAAGGGTCCTTAAAGGGTACTCTAGTGCTAAGTGGAAAAACACCTCTAGCGTCCCACACAATAAAATACAAATAAAGCCGGGAGGAAAATGAAGAATTCTTGAAACATCAGTCAAAAGGAGAGTTGCCATGTTGAAGGAGAGAGCAGCTCTACCTTCGTGGGACACAGAGGACAACAGATGTAGTGCCCAACATCTCTCCAGGAAGGAGGTGATTGGAAACCATTTTTGTGTGGGCCCAGAAAGCAATATGGCGGTGCCTGTGCTGTTCACTAAATGGTACAAAGCAAGAAGAACCCATTTGTTGCATGGCGCTGGGGATAGTTCATGGATTGGGTCTTCCAAACCGAGAGAGGTGGGCTGAGACACCGGCTGAAATACGAAGGCCCACACTTCAACAGCTTGAGCTTTGATGTAGTTGCAATGAGTAATCACTGACCTTGCCCTCACTTTCCAGCCCCACAGACACAACCTGCAAGCCATGCCAGATGAATTTAAACTGTTTTTAGTGAACCCTTGGAAGAGCAATGTGTGAATGTGGTGAAAACATTTTAATTTGGTGATGTCCACCAGAGACCTCCAGTTCTCCACCAGGAGCAAATCTGGACTTTCCTCTGTGTAGTGTCAGAAAAGAGACATGCTTTCCTTGTTCAGCTTAGATCTTATAAGCATATCAGTACTGAAAATGGGCTGATTGTTCCCGAGAGCAAAGGAAATGTCTTCAGTTCCGCAGCAGATTTCATAAATGCAGCTGTTAAATCCTGTGATGGTCAGACTCATTTGTTCCTGTTGCTGTTGGGTACCCCTGAGTTGGGTCCGACTCATGGCTGGCTGCACAGCCATGCTGTTTTCTTGGCAGAGATACAGATCTGTGAATGCCTACTTCTAGGAATAAACTGGGGATTGAACTAGCAACCCTCTGCTTTTCAGGCAGTCTGCTCTACTACTGAGCTACAACCACTTCCGGACTTCCCTGGGCATCTGTCTGCAGTTTTCTTGGCAGAGCTACAGAAGTGGTTTGCCATTGCCTTCTTCCAGAGAGAGGCTGGGGATTGAACCAACAGCCCCCTGCTTTCCAGTCAGTTTCCCCTACCACTGAAGACCCATTTCCCTAGTTCTCCAGAGACACAGGCCCTTCGAGGTAACACCAAAGAGCTACCCTGCTTCCTGACCTTCTGGCCTGTTGGCAGAACTGTTGATGGAGAGGCAGTGAGGGCCGGTGATGACCCCCCACAGGTCTCTTCCAGTTGTCTGACAAGCTCTATCAGAAGGAAGCACATTTCAAATGGGTGCGCGCAACACAATCCAGGCTCTGTGCCATGGATCTCAGTCATTCACATTCACTGTCAGGTTGATTTACTGTTGAGAGTATCACTGAGCAATTTGCCGGAATGCATTCCCCTTCGTGGCGCCTCTCTCTCCCCTCCTTCTCTCTTGCACTAAGCCCTTCCTTGCTGCCATTGATACAGGCTGTCTCAAGAGTCACGAGTAAGGCATCCTGCGAAGCCTACGGGCTGAATGACTTGGATCTGCAAGGCAAGGTTGCAGGCAGACCTCTTTCCTCACCTTCCGACAGAGGTGTTCCAGCTAGAGATGTGTAAGAATATTCATAACTCTCGATATTCGTATGAATTCTTTGGAACATTTGTGAACCGGTAGGGTGGGGTGGGAAAGCGGCTGCGCCACTCACATTTGCAATGGATCCAGAGTGCATTCAACATGGATTGGGAGCAGATTCAAAGTGGATTCAGGGCAGATTTGGTCTTTCAGAGGGGATAGGTTATGGGATACTTATCAGATACGTATCGGATACATATTGGATACGTATCAGATATGTATTGGATACCTATGTATTGTATTGGATATTTGTATGAATACATTCATATCAAATAGTATCCTTGCACATTTGATTACGGATTTTCTTACAAATTGAATGCAAAAAAACCCATTGTGCGCATCACTAGTTCTTCTAAAATATTGCATGCATTAAAGATTCCAAGAAGGTCAGCCCCATCCTGCCACTTTCCCTTGTTTCCAGGGTTCCTTTTTTAATGCATAAATCACTGGCATAAAAGTATCCTTCCATTTCACTTCACAATGAGCAGCAAATCATCCCTCCCTCATTGCAACGAGAACTATAGGAGAACAGAGAGGTGCACCCCAATTATCTATGGTGGCCACTCATTTCTGGGTGGGAGGGAAAAATAAAAGACTGTTCATACTTCATTTCCGTGATGCTCCCCTGCAATGAGATCTCACTAGGGATGGGCATGAATATTTGTAACATTCAAAATTCGTACAAATTTGGCCAAATTTGGACATTCGTTTTTGAATCGAATGTTGGCACGTTAGAAGACTGACGTTCAAATCTGAATCAAATGTTTCGGTACATTCATATAAAGCTTCGTATGGGATTTGTATGCATTTGTATGGCCTATGTCTGGGATTCATATGAGACTGAACATTCGTATTAATGGCTACTAGAATGGATGCCTAAGTACATTTTTCAGGCTGGGGGGACAAGCAGGAGGCCTCTAAGTCCATTTGCTGGGATTCGAGAGCAGGATCTTTGCCCTTGTCTCTGCTTGAGATACCCATGGGCAGTTGGTGGCCCACTGTGTGAGACGGGACGCTGGACTAGATGGGCTGTGGCCTGATCCAGCAGGGCTCATCTTATGTTCTTATGCTCTTATGTTCTTATGTATCAAATTCGAATCCCACTACATTCAAAGGGGATCTATTCAAACAATTTTCTTGCATTTGATTCAAAATGAACCTAATAAAAAAATTTTTTTTATGCATATCCCACGATCTCACCGTTGCACGGTCCTTCTTGAGTTTCTATTGCCCTGGTCACACCTTCACTTTAAAACTTCTTCAGTCCCTCTTCAGGTCTGACTACTCACACCTTTTCCTTTCTATCCCTTTTATTTGTGGAAGGTGGAAAGTCCACAAATACAATAAAAAAAGAAAGAAAAGGTGTGAGTGATCAGGCCTGAATGGTGGACTGAAGGAGGTTCAAATCGAAGGTGGGACCACGGCCCTTGAGATACTACAAAAGATTCAAATCAAGAGTCCACTTGCACGCAGGATGTTGTATGGGAATTAGAATGGGGAGCTCCCGGATCCAGATTTTTGCACGGTCATCAGTTCACTTTGTGAACTTTGTCTTCACTGCTGGGGCATTTTGTAAACTATGAAACTGTAATGCTTTTCAGAAGTGAATCCTACCCTCACCTTATTTGCATGTTCTCTCTCTCTCTCAGCATGGATCTGCAGGACTCACTTGGTCTCAGAAGTAATGGAGAGCCACTCCTATTAAAATCTGGTTTATTAAATTTGACACATCCATTATAGATAGCAGCAGCTAAAGCTCAGGTTCCTGGCCCTGTGCTTGCATCCACACAACTCCAGTGATGGGAGCACTGTATTTCTTTAGCTTAATCCTGCAGCCCCAGGAGCTAGTGGCCTGTTGCATTTCTGCCTTTTCTCAAGCAGCCTGTTTTTCTCCCTTTACCCACGACCGCGCCGACTGTTGCTAGAACTAATAATTGAGGAGTCTGGCAGTTGTACAGGTAGATGCTTCGTGGCATGTCCTTGCTCAAGAATAGCTTTTGCTGAGCTTCCCTTCCCTTTCAAGAGAGCATGTGTGAATATCGCCTAGCAACAGCACCGCCAGTTCACTCATCTCTTCTCTGCTTCCCAGGGATAGCAAGGCATTCATTCATCAGCCAGAGAAGAAAGAGGGGAATGAACTGAGAGCGAAACCTAGGAGGCAGGGTGCAAATGATGGACTCCGTCCTGTGTGTCGCCTTCCTCTCTATACTGCTTGCTAATATGTCCTTCTTCTTTATTTATGGCCTGCTAGAGACTGGCGACCTTGACAAAAAGAATCTTCCCCTCCCTTCCAGTTCATTGCAGAGGGTTTTGCGGATGGTGAGCCGGACGATCTGCCAGCTTCTTTGGATTAGGATGCACAATCTTTCTGTGGCTTCAGAGAGCTGGTTTTGCAGTATTCCTTGGGTGAAAACAGATGGTCTTTTGTTGCATTGCAGGACTTCTCTGGGCTGAATTTTGTTTCCCGCAGGTTAGTTAGCCACAGTCAGTGGCCTAATCCTGATTTCCGGACTGGTGGAGAAACATCGGTAGAAATAACAATCATCATGGGACATTCCTACATTGCAGCGCTCTACCCCTGAGCTGCAAAGAGGTTCTGTGATAGCACAGGTGCTTATCATCTGCTTCCTTTTCTGCCCTCCCATGTTCTGGGGCCCACCTGGATGCCACAGTCCCAACAGGATCCCTGCAAAATATCTGCAAACGTTGATCTTCAAACTTCCAGATGGGGAAGCTGCTACAGTTAATGTCTCTGCATGTTGAATGCTCAGTGCAGGAGGCTTTGCTTACCTTCCCAATAAGAGGTAGAGATAGGTGCTGTGGTCACACCTAAGTAGGGACGTGCACAAAGTTTTTTTAAAAAAATTGATTTGTATTGAATCATATGCAAGAAAATTAGTATTCATTCTAATAGATCCCCTTCAAATGTAGTGGGGTTTGAATTTGATATGAATGTTCAGTCCCATATGAATGCACACACATGCCATATGAATCCCATACAAAGCTTCATACTAATGATTAGAATTCACATGTCAGTCTTTGAATGTGCCAACATTTGATTTGAATTTGAATGGCCAAATTCGGTCAAATTCATACAAATGTTGAATGTTATGAATATTTGTGGACATCCTTACACCTAAGGTTTAATCCATCTTCAGTCCACCTTCACATCAGCAAAGTGACCGGTAATTTTCTTTCCACATTATCTATCCCAAAGGTGAATTTTCCGAGTTATTTAGTGCTCATCCCTCTGCTCATATGTTCTCTCAGCCATGTGACCACAGCCATGGAAAGCCTGGAAAAGCAAAATGAAACAACACCAGGATGATCCTACTTGAGGTTCTATTGTGAGTTCAAACCCATCTCCTGCTCAGGGAAGTTTTTAACACTTTTATTTAACAATTTTTTGCAATACTTAACAACAACTCTGGGAATGTTTTGCTTCACTGCAGAAGTGGTGGCTTTGAAGCCATTTTTCTGAAAGGGGAGATGTTTACAATTAGGGGTTACCGCGTGGTGCCGTTGCACGTTGCTTATGCTACGGAATGTTAGTGACTCTAAGGATCTTGGTGTGGTCTATTATCATGTTGCTTTGGGTGCAACGTCCTTGCAGTCACTTGGCATATTCTTTAGGGTGTGAATTAATGGCATCTGTTGAAAATGCCAAACAGCCTGCCTCTTTTACAGAGTGCAACTATTGTTGAATAGAGTATTAGGAATGTATTGCATCATCATTGTTGTTGTTGTTGTCGTCATCATCATTCTTACTACCCTCTTAGTGCATCAGGGTTGGGAAAACTACTGTTACGTTGCAGACACAGATCTGGAATTGTAAAGATGCAACTGTCACCCTGCTCCTTTTGACGCCACCAAAAGAACTGTTCATTCATCTCTCAAGAGAGAAGGAATTACACTTTCCTAAGTACATAAAGCATAGCTCTTTCCTTTATCTAGAAACAAAACTGAAACCCCGAGCATGTTAAGATCAATGAAAACCTCATTGGTGGAACAGGCTATGAAGCAGAAAAATATATATGCACAGACAGACGTACAAGAGATGTAGAAAACTTCTTTCCATAGTAGTAGCAATGCTCACCCACTTACCATGGCCACCAGCATTGGGGATGTGCACAAATATTTGTAACATTCAAAATTTGTACATATTTGGCGGAATTTGGACATTCGAATCAAATGTTTTGATACATTTGAATGAAGCTTCGTGTGGGATTTGTACGCTATTTGAATTCATTCATATGGGATTCATGCTATTTGTTTGCATTCAGATGGGATTCATATGCGATTGAACATAGGGGATCTATTCAAATGAATATGAATTTTCTTGCATTGCATGCAAAAAGAAACAAAATTGTGTATATCCCTAATTAGCACTAATATGAGATTGAAATCTAATAGTAATTTGACCAATTTTTTTTCTGAAAGTAGTATGTTTGAGTTATGTGCCTATAACCAGAGAAGGTCAAGGCCGAAGTGTCATTTTGGGCAGAATTCTATAGGACCTGTTGCTGCTGCATTCCTATTGGACTTTAGTTTGCACTAATGCCTTCAGTTTGTGGTTGGCCCCCTTGCAATGATTCTGATCTTCCTTTTTATTGCAAATTGCCTCATTGCGCACATGTCTGATCCGGTGAGTGCACCACCTTAATGTTTTGTGTAGCTAAACACACCTGTTAATTGTCCTTGGAGCTTCTGCACATTTCATATGTAACTAGTTAATGGTACACTGATCCTTTTGACTGAAGACAGCTAGCATGCTCCGAGTCAGCACCATTCGTACCTATTCCCAGTGCGAAGCTGTGAGAAGACAGGATAGTGGGGCAGGGTAGCTGTGCAATAGCACACCACATCACGATCACCGTGGCAGTGGTTGGGTGTACGGCGGAAGTTGCTGCTGCTGTTTCTTTGCCAATGTGGATGGCCCAGGATTGACAGTCTGCGCTACTAGTACAGGTGGTTCGGTGGTTCATGACCGATTGTGCCGGGCATGAGCTACGGTTACCTGTTGCCCAAGGACTTACACAAACACCCACAAGTCAAAACTAAAGTCTCATAGTCACACAATCCTTATGGCTCATGTTCTCACAGGTTCAGAACAAACCAAACATGCAGTGATACGCCTATCCAGAAATTTGATTGAACTGAACCAGCTCCCCACTTGTGAACAAGAACTCCTTACATGCTTTATCACAAGCTCTTTTTCAATGGGGGGGGGGAAATGTAATTTTTTTTTTGAAAAAGTTAAGAATCAAATTTTGTTTGCAGCAGTTTGGGGGCTGTTTTGCCGTGTTCCAGGTTTCTTCTGAGAACCTAAGCTTTTGGATATTGCTGCAATGTCCATCTTCAGAGGATGTGGCTTCTGGAAGAGTCAAAAGCTTAGGTTCTCAGAATAAACCTGGAACATGGCATAAGAGCCCCAAAACTGTTACAAATAAGATCAAAACCCACCATGAAAGCCTATATTGCAGAATCAATGGCAAACAACCCTTTTGTTCAATGAAGCAGTTCACTGTTGAGCCAAACCAATGTGTGTTTGGCTCAGTAGCAGACTGAACACACCATTTTTTTGTTTGGAGCATCCCTACTGGTGGGTTGAAATTAACACATTTGGTTGGGCTGCTCCCGGCATTTAATGCTCTTTCTAAACAAGTCCTCTGTCTTCCACTTGATCTGATGAGAATACAAGTTCCACCCTTCTCGTCTGTGCTTGTCCTGTTTACTTCTTTCTTTTCAAGGAAGCATCTTGAGTGCTTTGTGCTCCTTCTGAGCTTTGCTTGTTCTTGCACAGTGCGAGCTGCTCCACGGACGGCCTTGTTCTTCTGTGAAGGCTGTTCTTGTATCTGGTAATGGTACAGAAGGATTGCTATGGATCACAGAGATCTTCCATCAGTCTGGGAAACCCATGATTATCATTTGGAACTTCAGACCCTTCTCTGATTTCATGCCAATGGTGACTTGAAAGGAAATTAGACAGTAGGATGACAACACTGTGGTTCTTTAGCTGCTTTGCTTCATTAATTAAACTAAACACATTTGTTGCTGAGACAGTGACTTTTACTTATATAATCCCCCCTCCCTTTATGAATGGGAGCTGTGCATTTATGTAAATTGTTGAATCAGACTTGAGATAAAGTGTGTGATAGTCTTTCCTTCTCTTACATACCTTAAATGTACTGCAGCAACAAGCTGTTCTGATGCCACTTAAAGGTATAATAGGGAAGATGATGAAGAAGAGTTGGCTTTTATGCCTCACTTTTCTAACCCATTTAAGAGAACTTGAAGTGGCTGACAAACTTTCAGTTCTTCTCCCAACAATAGATACCCTATGAGGCAGGTGGGGCATAAGAGCTCACAAAGAAAGCTGTGGCTCACCCAAGGTCACCCAGCTGGCTTTGTGAGGAAAAAGAGGAGGTGGTAGCTGACAGACCTTTAGTTCTTCTCCCACCAACAGACGCCCTATGAGGTAGGTGGGGCTGTGAGAGCTCAGAAGGAGAGCTGTGACTAATCCAAGACCACCCAGCTACCTTTGTGGAGGAGTGCAGAATCAACCCCCTGACTACGAAATACGAGTCTGGCACTCTGAGCACAAAACCAAAGTGACCAAATTTTGTGAGCATCCTTTTGCTGTGGGGTGGATGTGTCTGGTTGTGGGGCTTTTCGATGCTCCTAAAAGCCAGCTGTGACTTTTATGGGCATCTTCTGCCACAAAAGTGGAAGGAAGCCCATTCAAATGATTCAGGAGCTCCATGCGGCACCTGATTTCATTCACCTGTTGTTTGGATCAGTATGGCCTTTCCCTGGTGAGGATGAAACATCTTGCAGTCCCATCCATACATGGGCATTGGAGTGATGGTGCAAAACATCTACAAAGGCACCAGGATGGGACAATCTCATCTTGTTTTCTTCCTTATGGCATCACTTGCATCACTGTGCACAGACCTTTGGGTGAGGACATACCTTTCTTAGATTATCTGAGTTGGTGATTTACATTCAAAATGTTGCCCACCAGATGTTAAGCAACAAGTCCCTACAGCCACAAACAATATGGCTAGCAGCAAGGAGAGATAGGTGAGCCAGATGGTGTAGCTGGTCATTCGGGAGCTGGGAAAGTCTAAATTGCCTTGAATTTTTATAAAGGTAACCCATGGAGTGTTTTAACAATCAATATAATAGTACTAATGATATATAATATCATAGGTTGGCCATCACTGTTTTAGGTAATCGAGAGAAAACATTTAGCAAACCAACGTCTGGAAGTTAAAATCCTACAATAAAAAGAAACAGATGAGTTATACTGGATACTTTCATACAACTGTATGAATTGCATTCCCTGGTCTTAAAAATGATACACACTCACATACAAAAGTCAAATAATTTTGCAGGGATATGGTGGATTGAACCTCGGATGTTACACATGCAAATCAAATGCTATGGCACTAAGCTGCTGGCCTTTGCTCTACGCTTGCTTTAATATCATGAAAAAGCCACTCAAATTGAAGTCCTTGAAACTGTGCACAGATCTATAAATTCAGTTGACATTAGCAAAAGTCAGCTGCTTATTCAACTACACAAATAATCTTTAATTGAAAGACAATCCTAAACTCAACAAATTTTTGAATTCAAAGGAAGAATGTAGAAGGTTATCCGCTGGCATGCGGGGGATGGTGGATTTATTTTCCCTCTGAACAGGAAGCTTAGATTACCTTAAATATCATCTGGTGAAAATGGCAGAGAGAGAAATGGATGGCAAAGCTTAAACCTGTTAAAGAGATACGGAGCAAATGGTGCTTGTTTTATAACTGTGAAATGTGAAATGACAATCATCGGCGTGTTGATTCCAACTGGCATGTTCAGTAAAATGACTTTACTTAACTGTGAAAATTAAGGAGGAGACCAGAGAAAAGTTGGAGCTGCTGGAGAGAGAGAGGCCAGCTGCAAGGAAGATTAAGGGGACACAGGTTTAAAATAAATGTTTGGATTTAATGTCTGTCCTAAGTTGGTGGACGTCTGTAGGGATGAGAAGGTTTCTGGAATTCTGAATAAGGAGTACAAAGGACAAGTTGCCTTTCTCTCCCATACTGTTTTGGTCGCAAGTCTTAGTGGTGGATCACTCAAGCTGATTTTCAGCAGGTTCTGGTGTATAAGAAGTCAAGGCTGTGAATCCATCTTGCCTGAGAGGAGTGGAGAAGAGGCAGCAGGCTGGGCTGCTCTGCCATCTTGCTCCCAGCAGTGCCCCTCCCTCCTCCAACTGCCATCACAAGGCTAGGAACCATCTTGCCTGAGAGGAATGGAGAAGAGGCTGCAGGCTGGGCTTTGCCATCTTGCTCCCAGCAGTGCCCCTCCCTCCTCCAACTGCCATCACAAGGCTAGGAACCATCTTGCCTGAGAGGAGTGGAGAAGAGGCAGCAGGCTGGGCTGCTCTGCCATCTTGCTCCCAGCAGTGCCCCTCCCTCCTCCAACTGCCATCACAAGGCTAGGAACCATCTTGCCTGAGAGGAGTGGAGAAGAGGCAGCAGGCTGGGCTGCTCTGCCATCTTGCTCCCAGCAGTGCCCCTCCCTCCTCCAACTGCCATCACAAGGCTAGGAACCATCTTGCCTGAGTGGAATGGAGAAGAGGCTGCAGGCTGGGCTCTGCCATCTTGCTCCCAGCAGTGTCCCTCCCTGCTCTAACTGCCATTACAAGGCTAGGGACCATCTTGCCTGAGAGGAGTGGAGAAGAGGCAGCAGGCTGGGCTGCTCTGCCATCTTATTCCCAGCAGTGCCCCTCCCTCCTCCAACTGCTCCCTTCACAAAGTGGCAGAGACTATGGCAGCCGATCCACCTGTTGAGAAAACATCTGGTTCTGAGGCCGAGCAGGGTGGGGCTGAGTAGATGCCAGCTGACCATCTCTACCATCATCCGGTTTGTCAACAATGAAGAGAAAATTCAAAGTAAAGTTAATAGGAAAATTCCAGCAATAAGAGACGAAGAGAAAAATAGGAACTGAAGACCTCACGTGCTTGCTTTTTCCCACACCATTTTCCTTTTGTTTCTTGTCTCTTTAGATTGTAAGCCTGAGGGCAGGGACCTGTCTAAGATTAATATTATATTGTAACCTGCCCTGAGACCTTTGGGTATAGGGCGGGATAGAAATATAAATGAATGAATGAATGAATGAATGAATGAATGAATGAATGAATGAATGAATATTTATCTCAAAGGTGTGTTATTTACTAGATCCTCTAGCCACAATCGTACACTAGCCATTAGGGATGCACATGAATGGGGTTTTTGCATTGGATTTGTATCAAATCTAATGTAAGAAAATTCATACCCTTCAAATGTGGTAGGACTCTGTTTGATACGAATGGATTTGAACAAATATCTGATACGAACGCATACGTATCCAGTGTGTATCTGATATGTATCTTTGTAACATATCTGCCCTGAAAATGTTGAATCCATCCTGAATCCACTTTGAATCCACTCTCGATCCATGTTGAATGCACTCTGGTTCCATTGTGGATGTGACTGGTGCAGCCGCTTTCCCACCTCCCCAGGTTCACAAATGTTCCAAAACATTCATACAAATACGAACGTCAATGTAGCAATGTTATAACATTCAATTCATATATGAATTAGGGATGTGCAATTTTTGACATTTGATTTGACTTGAATCGAATATTCAAATGTCCAGATTCGTATGAATAGAGAGAAATGAATGTATTAACATTCTAACTGATTCAAATACATTAGTCTCTATTCATATAAATATTCAGTTTGTATTTGATGATACAAATGTCAACAAAATTTGTATGTGTCGTACGCATCCATATGTATTTGTATACATCCCGTTTTTATAGCGTATGCATCCCGTTTTTGCCCCGTACTTATCCGTACAAATGCATACCAATATGAATAAGACGCCTACAGATAAGTACATAATGCATACATGTCCATACACACACAAATGTTGGAATAATTCGTACAAATAATTCAAAACATTCAAATTTGTTCAAATGTTAAGAAAACGAATGTACAGACATTCAATTTGAATCCGAATGTCAGAATTCAGCAAATTTGATCTAATTTTGAATGCATATCCCTTCTAGCCATGTGTGTATAGAGATGTCAGATAATTCTGCGCAAAATGATCTGTCTGGTGTATTGAGGGTGGCTTCACGAGGGGGTTACCTGTGAACTGGAAGTGGCAGGAAGAGGTGTCCACAAACTGAATTTTAGTGGTTTTGTTTGAATTGAATCAGCTGCCCCTGGTTTAAGTATGATTTGAACTGACATTTTTTAAAGCAAACGGTTGGTTGGATTGGCATGCAAGCCAAGCAAATCACAGCAGCCAGCCCTTGATTTGCTACTGTCCATTTGGTTAGTTACAGCATCACTTGGTTTGCATTCGATTTGAACTGGGTTGGTTTGGTTCACACGCAAATCACGCAAACACTCCAGGGGCCAATTCACCCTACAGCCCGTAGTGCATGATTAGGGAACTTCTGGGAAGAGCATCCATGCCTCTAGGTGCCCCTTGCCTTCCCAGAAGTTTCCTAATCATGCACTAGGTGAGCAGCACAAAATCATGCTCCACACTTTTACTGACCTTAACTAATTGCTTACCTGGTGCATTCAGTGGTGAGCGTCTGCACCTTTTCTGGTGCTCCAGGGTCATCTGAGGTGCCACACAAAAGCACTGTCACCTCAGATGACCATAGATGCGACTGTGCATGTGCAGAGTGTTAGCATCATCATGGTGACAGTGCTGATGCAGTCGTAGTCGCTGGAGGGCCCTGCAAACAAAATGGTGGCACCCCACAGAGGGCCAGCCCCAGGATTGGTCCCAGGTGAGTGACCAATCGTGCAGGGCTTAGGCTGTAAGTGACTTGCAAGTGCTATCCAGCGTTGGGTGATTGCGCTCCTTTCCCATCCAGTGGACAGGAAGGGAAGTGCGAGATTGCCCCAGTTCTCTGCAAATGACGAACAGACCAAACCAAATTTGGCACATTTCTAGTGGCAGGACAGCTGCCTGGAGAGCAGACGTCACAAGGCTGAAGGTGGCATTTTGATTTACCATAGAAACTTGAGTTCTCTTCCATTCAGCGTTAGGGAAAAAGAGGTTTGAGAATCCCTAGCAGAACAAGATATTATTTACAGTACGTAGGGAAACTGGAACCTGTTCTGTACCTATTCAGGTCATTGGTCTGTTTACCTAAGCAGTGTTTACTGTGGTGCTGTATTTTCAGCCAGCCACCATCTGGAGAGAAAAATAGGCTTGATGGAATTAATTGGTGTTTATTGTAACAAATAAGCAAGTGTTATCTCTAGGTGAACGAGCAAAGCAGAACCATTTGGCAGTTGCAAAACTGGTGGATGCAGCCACTGGGATCCATGCTTATCCCTTGGCCCAGTCTTGTCCTCGTTTATTTCTTCTCTTTCTCCTTCCTCCTCCTTCTGCTCCTTACCAAGAGGTTGACAACTTGCGTCTACAGCATGCCCACTTCTTGTGACTCTTAGCTGACTATAAGTCTTTGGGGTAGTTTTTTTTCCCCCAGGACAAAGGGGGAGGAGCCCTTTCTACAGAATAAGAATCATCTGCACAAGTTTCTTGCACAAAACAGTTGATTAGTTTTTGCAAAGGTCCATTACAGTCCCAAACAGCAGAACTATTATGGAAAATCTCAGAAGCACGATGCGGATGCAGACATGACTCAGCTCCCAGATTTCTTACCGTTCCTTTAGTTTTTCTTGCTGCAGGGTGGTTTAAAATTGTCCACAGCAGGGACGGCCTGGGGACGGCTCAAGCAGATTCAATCCCACTGTGGCAGACATGACATCTCAGCAGACAGTGTGGGACATTCCTGTGATCTTTTCAAACACGACCCTAAAAACTTGTCCATGGAAAATAGACAATGGATTTAATTTCCTCTGGAAAAAACAAAGGAAGTGACTGAGGATGTCTTTGCGCCATGTTCGAGTCTTTGCTTAGTTTGAAAGGGATCTGGGTGATTATTTATTTCATGAACTTTGAGAAATAGAAGACAGCTTAAGTTCATGAAATAAACTCAAGACTATGTCACGGGATATGCATGAACAACAACATCAAAAATCATGTTTGATTCAAAATCAGAGCAAAAGTCTGAAGATTTATATGTTCGTCAAACCGTGCGTTCAGATGTGTGAAAATGTTGCATTCACAGTTGAACATATTTGTGGTTTTTCTGACTATTGACAATACCTGTTTTCTAGCGATGTGCACAGATATTCAAAATCCAAATATTCGTTTTGGATCCGACGAATGTCAACATTTGAACTCAAATTGGATTTTCAAAAATCCAAATTTGCACATTCGAACTCAAATGGGGATTTTTGAAAATTCGATATGGAATTCGAAATTCTGCGGGAAAATTATCTGTATCTTGCGCTTAAAATAGGGGATTAATACAGAATGCATATGAGATAATATGGGATGCATAAGGATTTTTATGGAATGCGCATAGATACTTATAACAGATATGAATGTTGTCGACATTTGCATCTTTAAACACAAATCCAACATTTGAATGTACGGATTCGAGTGTTGCAGACTGGAATGAGATTTTATGACATTTGGATCTTAAATATCCGATTTGAATCAGTTTTTTTGACATTCGAATCTACTCAGTTTATAAACTTACTCAGTGTAAGTTTATGAGTATCAGTAACATGTCTGGGTCTAGTGAGGGTATTCAAAGAGTAGCTGCTTCTCTGTTACCTTTTGCTTTGCTTTTCCAAGATGTTTTATGATATTTTATTTTGTGTTGGTGCTCTAAAATAAAACACATCAATTTCAATGACAACTTCCTGCTAGCAGGACTTGTCCGGGCCAGCTTGACTTCCAAACTGTCTCCTGACTGGCTCCTATCATTACGGAACTTTAGGGTTGGGTAGGATCCCTCCTTCCTTGTCAAACTTTTCAGATGGACAACTGAAGTCCACCTTTCTTGATCTGTATGTTCAGTGCAGGATATTTTTGAGATCCACCCAGCTGGACTTTCAACATGCTGTGAAAATGATCTTTTTTCAACAGGCAGGTTAGCCAATGTTGTGGACTTTCCATTTTGCATGCAACCTTGTTTCCCTTTGTTTAATGGGTATTTTACTGTCAGCTGTTGCAAATACCTGTTGGAAGGGAAGTGTGGATAAAAATATTTAGGAGTAAATAAATTCTAAGGGGATTGGCTGGCATATGTATGTAATTAGCAGTGTCAGGAGTAATCAAGGAGAGGCCCTGAAGACAGAGTGAGGAAAACCCACAGACGAATGTGCTAATACACTGAGTAATGTGTGGGAAGGATGGGTGCTAATTGGTTAATATTTATGAAGTGCTTTGGAGGTGTGAAATAGCAGCACAAGAGCCTGTGCTTAGCACTGGGCTGGCAGTGAGTGTGGCAGGAATGCAGAGGAAACTACCAGGATTGTTTACATGCTGCAAGCTTTGAAAAGTCCACAGGTAATACTCTGCCCTCCTGCAAGAGGATCCTGTGAATGAATCAAGCCTCCTTTTCCCATGAGCTCTCCAAGATCCAGATCTTCAAGATTTTGCAACGGGTGCTGAGCAGGGTGTCGTGGGGACTCCTAAGAACCTTCCCAGCTCCGTTTCACTGGAGCTGGAAGAGGGCAGGGTGGAGAGGGAAGGCTTCGTAGCTCCTTATGGCGCAGCTACGGAGCCAGTGCTGGGCGGTGTCCCCCTCCTCCTCTGCCATTCCGGGTGACGGAGGAGGGGGGAGATGGTAATCCTGCCTCCTCCGCCACTGTTTCCAGGCACCTGCAATGGGGGAGTGGCAGCAAAGGCAGGTCCCACGTCCCCACGCCTCCTCCCCACCAGGGCTGAATCAGGCTCCTGGGGTGGGGGTGGGCTGCTGGCAGCAGCAGCAGTGACCGTGGGGCTGCACGGACAGAGGGGGCTGCAATCGCTGCCTCTGTAGTCTCTGCCACGCCCCCCTGTGCTGCCCCAGGGTGACGGGGGTAGCAGAGGCATAGGGTTGTGTGGCGGAGACCACAGAGGTGGAGATTGCAGCCACCTCTGCCAGTGTGGCCCCACTGTCACTGCCCTGACACCGCCACTATCAGCACCCTCCCACTCCTAGCAGCCTGCATGGGTGCTGAGGGGGAGGTGGCGGGGGGAGCATGGCAGTTATGATTGGAGCCCCTCCCCCACCCTGGACAGGGATATGTAGCCTATGTTGTGAGGGGGCAGTGGAGGCTGCACCACGGATATGTGCAGCTCCGGTCCTCCTGGCCCAGTCCCTGGATGTCTGGTCCCCGTCTGCAGGTATGTGGTGTGGATGGGTGTCCAAAAATGGGGCCTTCATGCCTGAAGATCCTATTGTGGGCACCTTTAAACAGGCCCTCGTGGGGTAGGGCCTCCTTGATGGGCCCTTAGATGTGGTCTGTGTGGGGACAGGGCCTTCCCAATTGGTACCAATCGGGTCCCTAAAGGGGTCTTAAATGGGTTCCTAGCATTAGTGGGAAAAGGCCCTTAAGCTTTGGGAGGCTTGTCACAAGCTGGAGGTGAGCACATTTTGACCCGTCACGTCATTGGCATCCTGGTCTTCATCCTTAGACCTCACACTTGTTGAGGCCACACAAATGCACTAGACTTA
This sequence comes from Aspidoscelis tigris stejnegeri, assembly GCA_023333525.1. Lineage (NCBI taxonomy): Eukaryota > Metazoa > Chordata > Lepidosauria > Squamata > Teiidae > Aspidoscelis > Aspidoscelis tigris. Next base: position 2,553,492 of record JALMGA010000023.1, read on the forward strand.
CCCAGATTCGATCCCTGCCAGGTGTTGAGTTAAAGAGGGAGGAGGAGGCACCATGGGGAGGCTGGCAAAGGGGCTGCCCAGCTTTCCCTGTTTCCTTCATTGCCCTCAAGCAACACGGATCTTCAGGGGTTTCTGGGGAAGGGAAGGACCTCCATTGGGAGCAGATAGAGGAGCTCTCCAACGTATTTTGCCTCCTCCGTTTGCCTTATTTTAAGGTACAAGGCTGAGTTGCTTCAGCTCATCATACCTCAGTCCCTTTGGAGATTGAGTAGCTCTAACTCCAAAGGAGATTCCAGTATGGGGGAATTTGTGGGCTTTACACACATTGCTTCAAGTATATGAACAGCCGTTTGGCACAGCTCCTTTGCTCCCATTTGGCTTTTCCATATTGGCTGCCTGGAACTATTTCTGAAAAGCCTCCTAAGCTCAGTTCTCCACACTACAGAGTGTTGCATCTTCCCTGACCAGTTTGGGTGTGGATTAAGTGGGGTTTTTGTTTCCGTAACACTCTTCCTGAAACGCCCGGCTGAGCACTATATCCAAACTGGATTGTTGTTTATTTGGCCCGAAGTCCATAATAAACAGGGAATTCCAGAGCGTCTACATTCTTTGCAAGATCCAGTTCTGTTCTGCTGGCATTCACTTGCCTAACAGCAACATGGGATCAGCCGTCTTTCTTTCTCTCTCTTTCAGCTACTGCACCCGGGTTGTAGAACATGCTCCCCATGGGCCTAAGAGGATTATTGCCCCTGGAAGCCTTCAAGGGAACACTTAAGATCCCCCCTTTCATCCTGGATTTGCCCAATGATTAATGGGCTTAATGGAGGGGGGTAGTGTTCTCGGTAGCTTTGTTAACACTTTCGCTGTCTTGGCTCTGTGGCATTTGCTGCTCTGAGTCAGTTGTCTATGAAGAGAAGATACAGTAAAGATAATAACCATTGTCCCTTGTATAACACTTCTTATTATTTATTTATTTATTTATTTATTTATTTATTTATTTATTTATTTATTTATTTATTTATCAATATAGTTTTGCTCTTGCAGGGTGGGTAAGATTCGACTTAGTTTCGTGCAACCTTGGAAACGCTACTGGCTTAGCACGGAATCCTCTTATTGGATAGTTGGAGTCCACCCTCAACAGTGCCATTGACTCTCATTGGCTGAAGCTGCCTTCAGTCAAGTCCTGGGAACTGGGCATTGCAGCATTACACCCTCCCCCCCCCCAAGGACCTGTCACGTGGTCCATTGCTGGGTTGGCACAGTGCTGCCTTTTACAGCTGCATGGCATCATACTTTAAAGGCATAAGTAGGGCTGGCAGCTCTGATGCTTTGCCAGTACAGGCCATCTCACATGTGTGGTTGAAACAGCACATCGGGGACTTTTTTTTTACCCCACTCCCAGCCTTTCTGTGATCCCAGAATGCAGATGGGCAGCAGATGTGTGCATACTCAACCAGAGTGACTCCTGCCTCTTTAGCATTATTGAACTGGACAAGATCTTCATTCTAAGCCCCCCCCCCCTCTCTCTCACACACATACTTTTTCCATAGAGGGAAAATACTTGCAACCTATGGTCTTCTGCTGTGTGGCGCCCCTTTTGGAGAATCCAACCACAGCATTAGAGAAGCAGTGTGCACAGATGGGGTTTTTTTTTTTTTGTATTCAATTTGAATCCGTGTCGAATGCATTCTGGATCCACTGCAGACATGACTGGCACAGCCACTGTTCCGTCTCCCCAAGTTCATGAGTGTCCCAGAGCATTTGTGCAAATGTGCCGAAACTTTTGTACGAATATGGCTGTCAGTGTACGAATGTCGTAACGTTTGATTCATATACAAATGCCCACATTCATACTAATTTGTACAAGGATTGAACGTTATGAATGTTTGTGCATATCACTAGCGACGAGTGCAAATTGTTTCTAACAAATGGAAAACCCACACGCAGCGCTACAGCTGCCCTAACTCCACCAAAGTGTGTTTTGCCTTTTTAGTTTTGCAAGGCATTATTGGAGCCACGGGTGCTGATCCACAAATTGAGTTGCATTGCGCCTAGATCCTGTGTCTGCTCCACCTCTCCTGGGATGCAGATTACATCTGGTTGACGCCTCGCTGAAGCACAAAGGGGGCAAAACCCAGTGTGATTTCAAAGCGTCATGTTTGTTTGGCTGAAGGTGCTGACCATCCCAACCCTAGTTGCTCCTGTGCCCACAGTCAATTGTGCAAAGCATCTCTTGTTATGATTTTACGCCATAGTCTGGGATCTCTGACATCCTGTTTTGCTGCAAAGGCCTGATGGCCGACAGTATACCAGACTGCAGCCTGTGTTGCTGAATATTGATGACCCAGGTACTGAGAAGGCCAGGGGCAATTTCACACTTCGCTTCCCATCCACTGGCTGAGAAAGGAGTGTGATGAAGCAACACTGACTAGTGCTCACACTTGGAGCACTAGTCAAGTTTAGCACACACCCACACCCACTTGAATACTTACCTGATTTGATTGCAAGGCAGGTCCTCCTCAAGGTGCTGCCATTTTGCCTGTGGTGCCCTCCACGACTGCATGTGCGTCAGCGCCGTCGCCATGATGGCTCTAACACGCTGTGCCCGTGCAGTCGCATCTATGGTGATCTGAGGTGCCAGTGTGCTTGTGCAGCAGACAACCCCAGAGCACCGGAAAAGGTGCAAATGACCCCTCCCTGGACATTGTAGGTAAGCTTAGGTTAAGGTTGGTTGAGGTGTGGAGCACAACACCTAATCAACAATTAGTGGACTTCTGGTGGGGCAGGGCACGCGTGGAGGCTGTACCAGCTTCCTCCGAGTGCAGATGTTCACTAATTGAGTGTGAAAAGGCCTCTGGATGCAAAGATGACTCAGAAGCACCAGAAATCCTTCAGCAGCTACACTAGTTGCTGGCTTTTGCTTTTCTTTTCCTTCCTTCCTCAAAATCCTATTGCAAAAGGAAGCAGAAATACTAAAACTCATCCTGCCATGGACTAGCACAGCTCTCAAAGGCCTGGTTTGGTGAAACTGCTGGTGGGATAGACCGGGAGCCTCCTTCACTAGGTGTTAGGAGGCTTCCTTCTCACTCCATGATCCTCAGGTTTCCCTGGGAAAGGGACTGCGTCTCATAGCTGTAAGCCCTTCTGAACATAAATTTGGCTTTGTCCTAAAACAGAGCATAAAAGGATCGTCCGTGACCCTGCTCCTTTCAGGGAAGCTGCGACGTCACCGGAGAGGGGGCAGATGGGGCGCAAAGGGGCCATTCCCAAAATAATAATAAGACAATTTGACTGGGTCATTTTGGCAGGAATGGCTGACCCTTAAACTCATCTGATGATTTGTTAGCTGGTAGAATGGGAAAGGCTATTTTTTCTTTTCAAGAGACACATAGCAGGGGACGCCAGGAAGGATCTTTCCCAGGCCTCTGCTAAGCCGTAGCCTAAAATGAGCCCCACACAGAACTTCAGTCTTGTGTTTAGTCATCACCTCTTGCAGCAAAGGAGCAAGGTGGGTGGACCCTCAAAGCGCTCCCGTTTTTTTCTCTGTCTTTCTCAGCCACAACTTGTCATGCTGTCTGAATAAATATGGCTTATGTTTAAATACAGTTTTAAGCTGACTTGCTTTAAAGGAGGCGTAATTAACATTAACCATCTCCAGCCGCGTTTGATGACACAGCTGGCTGTAGTTAAGTTTAAATGCTGCTGCTCCTCAGAGCAAACTCAGATGCTTCCCTCCTTGCGAAGGTCTGGAGTAGCCCAAAGCCTGAATGTGGCTGGTGGGTTTTTCTCAAGATATCCCACATCGTTGCCATTTGAGTATCACGTCCCAGTGACTGCCAGGAGTTCCTACCATCATCTTTGTCCAGTCCACCAGCTGCCTTGTGCTAACTCTGCCACAGGGACCCATGCTCTGGTGATCTCCAGATTAGGAGACTGCAATGCACTCTATATGGGCTACCCTTGAAAAAGGTTTGGGAGCTGGAACAGGTTCTGAATGCAGCAGCTCGACTCATATGCTGGTCTTAAAGGAAGAGATGGTGGAAAGAAGAAGAGTTGGCTTTTCTTACCCATTTAAGGGGACTCAAAGCGGCTGACAAACCTTCTGTTCTTCTCCCAACAACAGACACCTTGTGAGGTAGGTGGGGCTGTGAGAACTCAGAAAAAAGCAGTGACTAGCCCAGGGTCACCCAGCTGGCTTCATGGGGGAGGATGGAATAGAACCCAGTATTCCCAGATAAGAGTCCAGCTCCCTAACCACTAGACCAAAAAGAGGAGGAAAGGAGAGCAATGTTGAAGCAAAGGACTGTGGTCAGAGCATAATGTATTTTGATATATGTGCTCTATGTTGGGCTACACTTGAAAACTGTCCAGAAGTTAGAGCTGGTACAGAATGCAGCAGCTCTACTGCTGACTGGAGTCTCTGGACAGACTCACATCACTCTGGTCTTAAAGGATCTGCACTGGTTACCTATTTGCTACTGAGCCCAATTCAAGGTGTTGACACTAACGTATAAATGGCTTGGGCCCTGGGTGTCTGAAGGAGCGCCTTCTCCCATGTAGACCTGCCCGTGCACTGGGTTCTCAAAGAGAGGGTCTTCTCCGAGTTCCTTCTCTTGCAGAGGTACAAGGCATAGGGACATAGAGAGGGCCTTCTCTGTAGTGGCCCCTAGACCTTGAAACAGCCTCCCTCTTGAGTTTTGCCAGGCACCTATGCCATATAGTTTTCAATGCCTGGTGAAAATGTATCTTTGCAACTAGGCTTTTGCCATTTAAATAGCTTCCTCAGGGTACTGTCCTGTTAGGGAGGGAAGGGGTGATATTTTTTAATTACTCATAAATTCTGGCATATAGGACAACTGGGCGTATAAGATGACCCCCAACTTTCCAGTTAAAATATAGAGTTTGGGATATACTCGCTGTATAAGAAGACGATACCCGGCGTATAAGATGACTCCTGACTTTTGAGAAGATTTTTCTGGGTTAAAAAGTAGTCGTATATGCCAGAATATACTGTATGTTTTATTATTTGATATGTTTTATTCTTGTTGTGACCTGTCCTGGGACCATTTAGTGAAGGGTGGGATATAAATTTCTTAAATAAATAAATACATAAATATTTAGGCTTTCATATTTTGGCCTGTGACTGTAAATAAAACTCACTCACTCACTCACTCACTCACTCACTCACTCACTCACTCACTCACTCACTCACTCACTGCTGATTTTGTCTGAACTTGGGAGCTAAACAGGTTGGTTCTTATGGCTCCAGGCTGGGATGAAGATTAGGGCAGCAAAACGAAAACATTTGGAGAGAAGGTGATGGTTGGCCACTTCTGTATTATTGCCAAGAAATTGCACATACCTTTGGATGGTTAGAGAGAACTGAACTTGGGTAGGAAACCATTTACTTTTATTCGCCAAGAAAACCTTCCCCATGGACAGAAGTTCAAAGGGAAATGAGGAGTCAATGTTGCACATTATTATTTCCTTCTGTTTTCTCATGTTCTTCCTTTCTTCTGCCTTTCAGCTTGGCATTCATAGGGCAGATGTTTGTCCTTCAAAAACACATTCTTAGGCTTTAGTTCTTCTTTGAATCATTGCAAACTCCCTGGATTTATTGTGGAGGCATTGGTGATTTTGACACACAGTAATAACAGTATTGAACGGGAATAATTTTCTCCAACACATAACAGGACTGGATTTCTGTTTTGGGGCCTGGCTTTGGAGGACAGTGGGAAAGTGACAGAAGGGTGTACTTAGAAAATGCATGGACCATCTTTATGGGGGCTGTTATGGGTCTTAAAGGAAAAAATTGGAGAAAAAGGACAGAGATCTTGAGTAGAAAAGAGAACCCCAATAGGTGTGACTCCCAAGAAGGCAATATCTGCTAAAATCCCTTCTTTTATGCAGTTATTAAAGGAGCAGGAACCTCTCCCTCTTTTTGCCTGACCTAACGAGGGATGTGCACGAATATTTGTAACGTTCAAAATTTGTATGAATTTGGCCAAATTTGGACATTCATATCTGAATCAAATGTTGTCACATTGGAAGATTGAGATTCAAATTTAAATGAAATGATTAGCTACATTTGTATGAAGCTTTGTATGGGATTCGTATGTATTCATATGGGATTCATATGGGGTTGAACGTTTGTATTGAATTTGAGTCCCCACTATAATTGAAGGGGATCTATTTAAATGAATATGATTTTTTTGCATTCGCAAAAACAAACAAACAAAACATTCATGTACATCTAGCCTTAACCCTATATGGCAGGAAAGGACTCTTTTCTGTCACACATTTCTTCTTCAAAACAAACAGGCATCAGCAGGTGTTACAATTCAGCAACTTTCTCCTTTTTTATGTCTATCGTTCTGAGACCTCAAATTCCTTCTGCTGAGGAAAAGGAGAGATGTGAATGGTTTAAAACAGCAGCAGCAGAAGCAGTGGAAAAATAAAATCAAATTAAAATTGCTGTTGCTAAATGCTTCTCTTGGAGAGCCATTTTCTTGAAATGCTCCGGCTTTTGTCTGCCTAGGCTGGGTCAATTTATCCGCTTGTTTGTGTATCTGAGAATAGACTGGCTTAATACAAGGAAAGAGGAAAGAACTCAATAGGATAATGAAATTACTGATGAGTTGCTGGCTGCTTCCAAGTTGCTTGGTTAATTCTTCTAGCAGGGCTCCCTTTGCTGGGAATTTTTTTTGCCTCCTGACAAAAGGAGTGTCTTTTTCCCATAGCAGCGATTGAAAATGCAGGGCACCTGAACTCTTCTAGAGCTATTGACTGTGAAAGCATTACAAGCTTCATCAATTATTTGTTGTTATAAAACGAGAAGTTGCGTGCCTGCTTTTGTGGAAGACTAATTGTGAACTGCAGTCATGTAGCAAAGGGGAGTCACTGAGTCTGTCTGTGGGTAAGGCCGTGGAAAGCAAATAGAGATCTTTCTCTGTCTATTACTCTTGACTGCTTCAGCTTAAAACATAAAGAGGAGCTCTGCTGGATCAAGCCACATCCCATCTAGTCCAGCATCCTGTCCCATCCAGTGTCCACCTATTGCTTGCTGGAATCTCAACACAGAAGGCAAAAACTTCACCTGCTCTTGAATCCCACCAAATGATCTTTAGAGGGATTGTGCCTGTATCTCCAGTTTGGAGGAGGAGCCTAGGCATTAATTCTAGTAGCCATTGATATACCCATGAATTAAGAGGAGCCCTGCTATATCAGGCCACAGCCCATCTCGTCCAGCATCCTGTCCCACACAGTGGCCCACCAATTGCTTCAAGAAGAAGACAAGGGCAAACCTTCACCTGAGGCCTCTTTGCACTACAGCTAAAACGCTGTAGAACGCTTTGGCCCGTATGCGTCTAAGACCCTTTCCCATCTGCACTGGCAGGTAAAGGACATGTTGCAAATGTGTCTTTTACCTACCTACATGTGGATGAAAAGCTGTCTTAGATGTGTTCGGGCCGAACAGCCATCCCGGGACTCACGAGTCCTGCCCTTGGTCTCCCCCCATTGGTTGCTGTGGAGACAGGGGTGGCCAGCTCAGGCGCCTCCCTTACCTGTGGTCACGGGCACTCCCACTCCCAGGGGCGCACACACATGAACCAGTTCAGTGTGGGGCAGCAACTGGGGCAAGGAGGCCGGCCCCGTTCTGTGCCTGCGTGCAGGGTAGTTCCTGATTCACCAGTCTCCTGCACCTGTGCAGAAGGCAGGTTGAAGCCAGGCATGGGTGCCTGGCAAATCAGGGACTGCCCCGTGCACAGGCGGAGAACACAGCTGGCCTCTTCGCCCCACTTGTTGCCCCACGCTGAACAGGTAAGCCCTGTTCACACGTTCATGCCCTGTGGTGGGTTGGGGGGTGCTGGGTGGGGGTCCAGCCAGCGCTGGGAAGCCGATCTGGCCCCGGGGATTGCGCTCAACCACAGGGAAGGGAGGCGCCAGGGATGTCCACCCCCCTGCCTCCACAGCAGCCAATGGGGGGAGGCCAGGGGAGGGGCCCAGTTGTCATGGAGGGAGAGAGTGCAAATGCTTTCCCCAGGACAGGCTGAAGGTGCCAGGATGGTTTCAGAGCACTATTTTGTGCTCTGAAATTCAAATGTGTGTAGACGCATTGAGACGGAACGGGGTGGCCCAGAACGGAGCCGCCGGCCCACAGGAGCGAATGCTCTGTCCAACCCCTCGTGTGAAAAGGCCTCTGCTCTCAAATCCCTGCAAATGGCCTCCAAAGACATCCTACCTGTCTCCTCAACCTGGAGGATGTATCTAGGCATCCATTCTAGTAGCCACTGATACATTTGCCTAACCCTTATTAAAGCCACCCAGACTCTTCTGGCAGCAAATTCCATAGAGTGATGACACTCTGGTGAAGAAGTCCTTCCCCTTGTCTGATCGGACTCTCCTGCCCATCAGCTTCATAGAGGCCCCCCTGGTTCTAGTGTTGGGTGATAGAGAAACATTTTTTCTGTATCCACCTGTTCAGACCTAAACTTTGCAGTCTGAATGAACTGAACCGACACAAATGTGGGCACAGGATGTACACAGATGGTTTTTTCCCCCATTCAGTTTGCATCAAATTGAATGCAAGAAAATTTGTATTTGTTTGAATAGATCCCCGTTGAATGTGATAGGATTCGAATTCGGTATAAACCTTCAATCCCATATAAATCCTATACGAAGTCTCATACGAATGTATCAAAACATTCAATTCAAATTCAAATGTCAGTCTTCAAATGTGCCAACATTAGATTTGAATTTGAGTGTCCGAATTCATATGAATTCACATGAATTTTGAATGGTACAAATATTTGTGTACATCCCTAAAATGTTCCATACACATCTGATATGAATGTTAGATACATAACCTATACGTATCTGCTATGTATTCCATATGTCCCCCATATATATCCACTCGGAATGTGTCAGCTGCTTTCCCACCTCACCAGGTTCACGATTGTAACGATGCTTCATACTAATGTTCCAAAGCATCAATTTGAATTTAAATGTCAGCCTTCGAATCCGCCAACATTCAATTGGAATCCAAATGTCCTAATTCATACACATTCGTTAACAATAATGAATAATGTGATTATTTGTGCAAATCCCTAGTGGACACACACACACACACACACAAACTTTGCTGTTTTAAACTCCATAAGCAAGGTGGTTTTGTCGTGTCTTCTTGGCTTGCCCATGCTACAGAATAAGTGGCAACTACTAAGGTAGGACCCAAGGTGAGCTATCAAAAGGAGGTGGTAATAACCCAAATGTTTTGCTTTTTATCTGCTGCTTCCAAGAGTAAAAAGTGCCATCCGTTATTTAATTGCAGTCTTTACAATAAGGCTTGCAACATGTGGCATTGACCCACACTGGGACTGGCCATCCACATCTTAGACAGTCCAGCCCAGCCCAGCCCAGCCCAGCCCAGCCAATAAGGCTGAAAACTAACATTCATAGTCCTCAAATCTGCCAGCAGGGACAGTTTGGTTGGGTTCCCAGAAGTTGTGTCCTTTCAGTGCCACTTGTGGGTGCCTGGTTGGTACAACACGTAGCATGGTATGCCAGATGAATCAGAGTGTGCCCTCTGTGGTCTGTTTTTCCATTGTAGACTGCTGGCAAGCTGCTAATAAGCAGCTCACGAGTGGAACAGAATATGGTGTCCCATACATAGCTCCATCTGCTGCAGACAGACCACACTTGGTAGTCTTGTCCTCCTAGGCTGCTCAGTCATGACGATGTAGGAGTCCAGCACACCTTGTGAGCTGCTCCACCAGCCCAGTAGGTAGATGGGCATTGTGAAGGTGTCTATGCAACGCTTTTTATGACAGTGTTTCTAAGTCATGAATCGAGGGCTGAGGCTACATGAGTCAATGATCAAAAAGGGAGCTCTGTGGCTGGATCTGATGATGTGAAAATCTGATTTGGTCAGGCTGGTTTCATGTCATAATTAAACAAGCAATTAAGCAAGCAAAGGAATGAACAAGCCTCCTAGCAGCCTTCTTGCCAAAGAAGTGAGAGCCAGAAGCAAAGCTGGTAGCAATTCCCATCCCAGCCCAGATAAAACCACTCTGAGCTCTTGGAGATGCACATAATGAAACTGCTTGGCAGTTAAGGTGGCTAATCAATCCAAAAGCGGATCTATGTCAGACCTGCCCTTGTTCTTTTGTTCTTCTTCTCCCCGACTTCTGGTTTGTAATAGGTGAATTGGCACACTTCCCCACCATCCAAGGTGGCAGCATCTAGCTGACCTCAGTTGATCCAGAAAATATAAGAGACAGTAGTATTTGTATGGGAGACGACACAGAAACCCTCTGCTACACTAGTAGTTTAGGAGGAACTGAGATCATCTTCTGGTCACGTTACTCACGTTATTTTTTATTCAATTTGTTTTCCAAGCTGGCTTATCCCTGTCAGATCATTCTAACTGGAGTCCTCTTTTCCAGAGGACTTAGACCGTCCTGCCCTCCCAGGCTGTCTTGCTTCCTCAGTGTGAGCAGGGGGATGGGCTAAAGGAGGCTGAACTGTGCTGTGGTGGGCAGGTCCAGTCTTTACTTTTGGCCAATGTCTAGTGGAGGGCAACACTCATGGAGTTCATGAGGCACCTCCACTTGTCTCCTTAGTTTATGGTTCCTCTTTCTATCTAGTATATTTCCACAAATTTATCATTATTATTTTTTAACAAATTAATAACATGGAGAAGAAAAGCACATAAAAAAGGAAGGGGGGATGGAGGTGGGGGAGCAGGCTTAAAAAAGAACCACAAACACACACCGTTGCCTCCCTTGAGTGACAGTAAGGCATCCAATAAGAAAGGAGGTAGCTTTGACACAGCAAAAGGGGTGGAGAGCCAAGAGTTCCATGGAGGAGACTCAGGTTGATCGTGGGGAAAGGTGTGAGCGATGTGGCCCAAAGCGAGGACAGCCTGAGGACGGCCTAGAACAATCTAGGTGTGAACAGAGCTGGTATGAACTCAGCTTGAATTAACGAATAGGACGTCCTGTCTTACACTTGTGTGACCAGGGCCAAAGTCAAAAGGAGGCTAGAAGAAGAAAGTTCAAGCTTTCTCTATCCCGTTTTCAAGAAATACACAGCAGTGTATCCACGTAGTCATCAAAGGTCAAGCTCTGTGCAATTATACCTTTACTATTACATTGGACTCTGTCTTAATTGCATCCCAGAGGCCTAAGTGCGAATTCAGCTGAAGAATAGTCTTGCTGGATCCTAGGGTGCTTCCTCATTTGCCGCCGAGAAACGAATCTAAGAAGATCCGTTTCTCAGCGAGCAGTGCTCCGGAGTATCTGTCCCAAATAGGGATGGATCCAAGGAGGCCTCCCTGCATCTGAACATGCATGGGGAGGCCGGATCGGGTGGCCGGATCCCCTGTGTGCTGCACGGAAGCCACAACACCCATCCCAAAGGGCATCAGGCCTCCTGTGCCGCTGATGCTTCCCCCGGAGTTGTGAGACTGGAGCATGCAGCTGCCAGTCACCATGTGTTTCACGCAGGAGAGGGTGGAAGGAGGCAAACTGGCCTGCTTCCGCACTCCCCACGATGGTGGCCGAAAGGACATCCATCCCTTTGCCTGGCCATGTGCGGAAGTGTCCTGCTTCTGCCTGGTTCCAGGCAAAGGGACGGATTGAAGACATAATTTTTTAGGTCTTCATTTTAATCCATTTTTCAGCAGCGAGACCCATTTTAGAAGCGGATCTCGCTTGCCAAAATATGGAAGTGGACTCCAGGAAGGGTCGCTGAAGAGTCTCCAGTGTGGAAGGTAAGTCTAAATGTGTCTTCTATGGGGCTTAAATGAGGGGTTAAAACAGTTTCTGCAGTCAATGCGGAAACACCTCTAGATACATTGTCCAGCCCGGACAGTATTAGCATGATAGGTTGGGAATGTGGCAGAAGCTCTTAAACAGATCTTGCTCTATAGAAAACAGCTATTGGCATGGTTTTGAGAGCATTGCAAGCTGTATCTCATAGTCATGGGGTTTGATTCCACACTCCTCCGTGAAGCCAGCATGGTGACCTTGGGTGTGTCCCAGCTTTCTTTCTGAGATCTCACAGACCCATCGAAGAAGAACAAAAGATTTAAACGGTTGAAAAAAATTGTGGTATAAAAGCCAACTCTCCTTCTTCCTCCACAAAGCCAGCTGGCTGACCTTGAGTGAGTCACAGCTCTCTTTCTGAGCTCTCACAGTCCCACCGACCTCACAGGGTATCTGGTGGGGAGAATAGTGGGTTTGTCAGCTACTTTGAGTCCCCTTAAATGGTTGAGAAAAGCAGGGTAGAAAAGCCAAGTCTTCTTTTTTCTACATGCTCCTTTATTCTCCCTATACACTTGTTTTTTTCCCCTCCTTTCTTCCAAAAATTGCAAGGCAGAGTAGATGTATGCCTACATGAGCATATGGACACACCTTCCTCTTCCTCCTCCTCCTCCTTTTCTTCCTGTTCCCCCCTCCCCCCTTTCCTCTGCTCAGGGCCTGCTGTCTGCCCCACTAGCCGAGAGCCCCTGCTGCTTGAGGAAATTGCATTTTGCAGTCACATTGGTTCTGTCTGCCCTGGTGTTTGCTGGCATCCGCTGTGACACTGATTCAGCTTGATCAGACAGCTCTGAGGCGATGTGCGGGGGCAGTGCTGGGACACTTTAGATTTATGACAGTGCTCTGTGCAGGCTGAACTGTAAGTGGCACAAATAAAGCCACTTCTACCGTCCCTTGCAAAGCGTTTCTTGGCTCCTTTCGTTCTTTGCAGGTGCGACCCACGTGGTAACTGGCACTGAGGTCATGGAGGAGACGATGCTGTACTCCTCCATCGTTCATGCCAAAGCGCAAATTGCCAGGAGCGGGGATGTCATAATGACGAGGGAGCTCAAACATTCCCATGTGCTGGAAGGGTGTTGCATGTGTCCATGGTTAAGAGACTTATGCCCGAGGCCTCTAGCGCATGAATGGTGAAGAGTTTACGCACACGGTGTAAGCTGTTACAGCCTACAAGCATGCCCACCATCAGCAGAAATGCACTAATCACTGATTGGGTGTGGAGCATGAAATGGCGGTGCCTAGAGGTGGACTGGGCTCCAGATTGAATAAGGTAAGTATCTGATTGCAGGGGGAGGGAATGCCCAAAGTTAACTAGTGTTCCAAGTGCTGGCGCTAGTCAATGTTGGTCAATCACACTCCTTTCCATCCGGCAGACAGGAAGGGAGGTGCAAAAATTCCCCTAGTACTCAGTCGATCAGTATAGTTATTCCATGTATAACATGGATTAGTTTTCACATGGCTGGAAAAAAAACACCATGCTTTCACAGACATATATTCCCACTGGGAAAACCATCCCTTGACTATACGGACCTTTGTTTCTGCTCTGAATTACTGGTCAGATGAGCTTCCCAAAATAAAAATAAAAATAACACACCTTGTGTGATTAACTTGTTGCATTTACAATTTATTACGTTTGATGTTTTTGCACCTTATTTCTTTTGGGTGCTGTTGTAATTTATCATTTATATTTTTCTGTCAGTGGGGTTACCATACTGTTTTAGTAATTATTATATTTCTTTGTAATTTTGGCATAGTACCCTAGTTTGGTTTTTTGGTTTTGGCTTTTTGGGGGGTTCTATTAGGGATTTTCGGTTGCTTCAGATGAGCTTCCCCTCAGCAGTGCATTTGTCTTAGATTGTCTGACCAGAGGCCTATTCGCACTACAGCCCATTATGCATGATTAGGGAACTTCTAGGGAAGAGCATCCACACCTTAAGGTGCTCCACACCTTTACTAACCTTACCTCAGTGGCAGTGGCCATTCACACCTCTTCTGGTCCTCCGGGGTCATCTGAGATGCCGCGCAAGGTGGTGATGCCCTGAAGAGGACTGGCCTTGCAATCAAATCAAGCTAAGTATTCAATTGCAGGGGGAGGGGGGGGCGTGTAACATTGACTAGCCCTAGTCAACGTTAGTTCATCACGCTCTTTTCCCGTCCAATGGGCAGGAAGTGTGAAATTGCCCCTGGTCTTTCCTGATGTTGAGTTAACAGTGGTAAAAGGAGACTTCATGGGTTCTCCCAACTCTCCCTCTCTCTCTTCCAGAAGTGGCAACCACTTGAATAGCAATTCAACTAGGCATAGTTTTGTGTTAAACAAGAGACAACTGTATTTGTTTTAAAACACTTTGTAGTACCTTTAATTAAGGATCCTAGGATGCTTCACAACATCTGCCTGTTGGCTTTCTAAAGCTAGATTAAATTAAACAAACGTTGACATAAAAACCTCAGTCCAAAATCTAGAAATGCATGCATAAATGGTAGAGTCGTTTGGATGATCTGTGAGCCATCAACCACATAAAGATGCCATACCTGCTGCAACAGGAGAATTAAACAGCCTGCATAACAATCATCATTAGCTCACACCTGGAGGGAAGAGAACGTTTTCATCTTTTGCTTAAGGAATGTTAGGTCCAGTGCCAGCTGAGCTTCCACAAACAGGGAGCCACCACAAAAAAAGTCCTGTCTTTGCTCATCATTTTCCTGGCCTCAGTTCTACATTCATCATCTCCTTAAACTGCATTGGATTGTGAAGATCTGTCTGAAATGAGTCCAGAAATGTATAAGCAGCTACTGCTGGTGGGCAAAGATGCATGTCATGTGATCCTTATTGGTAGATCCTTCTGGACTCTTCCTGCCCTAAGCCCAGTTGCCAAAAGCAGCCATGTGCAGAAAGCACAAACGTAATCTATGTGAGGCATAGATATGGGTGGAAAGTGCATACCCATCATCCCAAGAGAGCTCTGAATGGGCCACCAACCAGTGCAATCCCCCTGAAGAACTTCTGTCTTGGTACTTTGTTTTGTTTCCTCAGGAGATGCAGAAGAAGACAACATCTTTAGATATCAGAGGAACCCAGGTTACACCTTGGATATTCTAGTCTGAAGGGCTGTGGTCACGCTTAAGGTTTAATCCAGCTTCAGTCCACCTTCAAAGCGAGAGAACGCATCGGCAAACTGGCCAGGAATTTTCTTTCCACATTATCTATCCCCAAGGGGAACTTTCTCAAGTTATTTAACACTGAAAGAAAACAGCTTGTCACTTTGTTGATGTATTCTCTCACTCTGAAAGTGGGATGAAGCTGGATTAACCCTTAGGTGTGACGTCAGCCTAGGACCTTTATGATGCTGAAAGGATATTTGCTAAAACACAAACTCTTTTCCATATTTAGCAAAAAATTCTGGCAAATGAATGCTCAAAACTTTCTCCATATTCTGCACCTGGCCTTGAAATGCAGAATTTCCAATTGAAGATGGCTGATCAAACTTGGGCTGAACGACAGCCAAGCTAAACCAGATTATTTAGCGTGAATGAAATCTCTTGGGCCTCCTTCATCTCTTTCCCGTGCTTTCTTACTGGACTCATCACCCTCCTGTATAATCCAAACTCCTGCCTATTATTGCTTATGAAGAATATATTGCCTTCTAGGAGGCTGGCTGTGAGAATTTCTCCTCTCCAGTCTGTGTTCTCCCATCCCTCTGCAGCAAATAATCCTTCTTTTCGACATTTTCATCTACACACCACTTCCTAGCCAGGAACATAAATGCAAAATCATTTTAGTAGATTGCTTGGAAATCTCCCTTCCTTACTTGCTCTTTTTTAAAATTTTTGTTATTGTTCTATACTGTACACTTTATGCTTTATATCTTCCATCTTCAGAGGTAGCAATAATCATGTATCCAATCTGTTAAACTTTCAGCCCAACATGATGTACAAAAACGTTGCTCTTTTTCCTACGTATTTCATGTATAGTGCATCTATTAAACCCAGTTTTATGATCTATGCAGCTCCTGTGAGTTTCACCCCTTTCCCTCAAATGGGCCCCTGAAATCTGAAGAACAATAACTTTGGGTGCCTCTCTGTGGTTCTTGTTTATTTTTAAAAAACCTTTCATGGTGGGAGCAAATGGCTTAGGCTTTACTAGTATTTTACAGGTCTTGGTCACACCTAGATAAGATAGGACATCCTGTTCATCATTTGAGCTGAGTTCATACCAGTTCTGTTCACACCTAGGTCATTATAGGTCGTGCTCAGGCTGTCCTCGTTTTGGGCTGCATTGCTCACACCTGTCTCCGCAATCGACCTGAGCCGCCTCCATGGAACTCTGCGTCAAGTTGATATCTTTTCTTATTGGATGCTGTTGTGTCAATCTAGTCGTTAGGGAGCAGGACTTGTGGGCAAACGAGGGTCTTCATGCCACCAGGTCTACAAATATTTTTGTAGGCAAAAGTTTGTGGCAGTGCCCATTTCTAGCTTTTGTGGTAACTTCCCAGAGCTTGGAAGTATTCTTGCATGGGGGGCAACAATTCACAATCTCCTCCCAAATTTCTTGTTGTAGGCTATTTCCTGTTTGCATGCCATCTGATGTTTCCCTATAGGCTTCGCTTTCATGAGAAAAAGTGACGCCTTTCCTACTTCAGAGTGATAAAAAGGGGGAGGGGAAGATCGACAGCAAGGACTGAACCTCCCCAAAGTGACATTGCCACTCCACTGCCTTTGATTGCAGGTTCATGGGGCATTTCTGCCAGCGTTAAGGGGTGCTGTTTCCAGAAGTTGTGTTTGGAACTTGCCAGACTGCCTTGGCTGCTGAAACTGGGACAATATGGCTTGGCAAGTGCTAAGCGGCTGCCTGGAAATAGAGCTCAGCAGCGCTGATGAGAAAGGCTTGCTAGGAAATGAAGAGTGTATATTAGGGTTCTGCACGAATATCTGATGAAGTAGGTGCAAGTTCTGACATTTGCAGATGAATCATGCATGCACAGAACCGGAAGACCTGTTTTGGTCTCCAGAAGGCCTCCCGTCTCCCCCCTTACCTTTCAGTGGCCCTTCAGTGGTGTCCCAAGCCTATTTCAGCACTCTCTGAAGGTCAAAGTAGGCTTTCTGGAGGCTAAAAAGCCACTTCCAGTTCAGCACACACAGACCTGGAAGGGCCTTAGAAGAAGGTGCAGCGGTGGTAAGGGGGGGGGGCAGGAAGGGAAGAGGGAGGTTGCATTTATTTCATGCATGAATATTCATTTAAATATTCATGTGCGAATACAAAGCCCCCAAATTTGTGGGAGTGGGATTAGGCTGAAGCCGAATTTTTCCACTTCCGATTCACACCAAATCGAATGTGAAAAATGGCTTTGTGCACACCCGATGTGTGTTTCTCTAGCACCCAGTCCTTCCCTCCTTAAGCTTTCTTAGTTGGGGCTAGTTGGTCCCAAAATTTGAAAGTAAATCAAACTGGAAGACTTTTTATGAAATCTAGACATTCTGATTTTGAGAACATTAGAATTTGAGGGTCTGGTCCATCCCTGTCCACCGTTTCTTCAATTCAACAGACCTTGGGGTAATTTTCTGGCAATGTATCCTTTCTAAATCTCTCCATGCTTTTTCCATGTATCCCTTAGAGTCAGACTGGCTTCCTCCCCATCTTCTCTTGCCTTGCTTTTGTATCGTTGCATTTCTGACAGGGATGGAAATGAGTTTTGTCAGGGAGGGTAGAAAATTGAGAGGTTGGTGGCTTCTGTGTTGCTCTGTGAGGCCCTGAGGAAAACAGCATGTATGTTGTCTATTTGCCCCTACATGAGTGGGGATAAGCCATCTTTCCAAGTGATGACCATCATTTTATAGACAGGTCTGTGGGCCCTAGGGAAAAGCAGAATTTCCAAATCCCAAAATCATTTTTTTCTCCTTAGTCCCATCAAGATTTATTTATTTTTTTTGGATGTTCCCTGATCATTATGACCAAACACCATCTTCAAAGTGCTTCTTCACAGGTGAATTTTATTCCCTTGGTTTCCCCCCCTCCTTCCCTCATATTCTGACTTCTGGCAATTACTTCATTCTTCTTTTGTTTTCTTTTCAATGGAACAATGGGCACTTTGTGGTCTCTCTGTGCTTGCTGGTGTTCCAGGTCAGCAAGGGCACTTAGGGGTCCATTCTTCACTTTAGTGTAGAACGCTGGAGGCCCCACCTGCCACAGGCATGTTCCACCCACACCGGATAAAGCGTAATCCAGACCAGGAAGCCTGTAATTTGGATTATACCTTTATTTTCTAGTTACCAAGGGACCCATTTTGGTGTTACACTTTCATTCCTAGCCATCAGTCTGCCCCTGAAGCTCATGATGGACCTCATCCGGACTAGCACTTGATGCTGATGGTGCTTTTCCAGGTCACACCTTGCTGATGCCTGGTCACGAGGACCTTGCCGATCCAGACCCGCTGGTCTGGATCATGGCAAGAGCAGCAGCAAGACCCTTAGTGTGTGAAACAGGGATTTGCATGAATATTCATAACATTTGATATTCAAACAAATTCAGACAAATTCAGATATTTCTTTACAAATTGAATGCTATGACATTCGTACATTGACGCTCGTACTGCTCTAGTCACATCTGCAACGGATCCAGAATGCATTTGACATGGATTGAGAGCAGATTCAGGGTGGATTCAGGGCAGATTTGACACTTTCAGGGCGGATATGTTATGGGTTACATATGCATTCGTATTGGATATTTGTACAAATTTGTACAAATACATTCATTTGAAGGGGATCTATTCAAACGGATATGAATTTTCTTACATTCTATTCAATATTTATTTATTTATTTATTTATTTATTTATTTATTTATTTATTTATTTATTTATTTATTTATTTATTTATTTATTTATTTATTTATTTATTTCCCTTTCTATCCCGCCCCATACCAGAAGGTCTCTGGGCAGGCTTAAGGAACGGCTTAAGGAACTAGGAATGTTTAGTCTAACAAAAAGAAGACTGAGAGGAGACATGATAGCTGTCTACAAATACCTCAAGGGTTGTCACAAGGCAGAGGGATCAGCCCTGTTCTCACTCTCTCAAGGAAGGACTAGAAACAATGGGGTGAAACTGCAGGGGAAAATATTTAGTTTAGATGTTAGGAAAAAATTTCTAACAGTAAGAGTGATCAACCAGTGGAACAGGCTGCCAAGGGAGGTGGTTGGTTCCCCTTCGATGGAGGTCTTCAAGCAGAGACTGGACAGCCATCTGTCTGAGATGCTTTAGGAGATCCTGCCTTGAGCAGGGGGTTGGACTCGATGACCCAGGAGGTCCCCTCCAACTTTACCATTCTATGATTCTATGATTCTAGGTAACAATGGGTTAAAATAGATTAAAACAAGATACAAATTAAGAACAGATACAGATTAAAATGAAAATATGAATCAAATGTAAAAAATCCCATTCGTGACTGTCCTTAGTATGAAGCATTCCATATTGCATCAAAAATGCTGGAAAGAATAAGAATAAATTTCCCTTTCTCTTATTGGAATAGTGTCTAGCAAGTTATTTATACATCGGTCACCTTGGTGCATTTCTGTTCTAAAGGCACTGTAATTTCCCCTTGCTGGTCGGCCTTAACTGCGTGACTCAGTGGTGTGCCATCCCCCTGGAGACATCCTGATAAATATGAACATTTGCATAATCTGGCTATAGACCGGCTCTCCTCTTGGGATAAATATGGCAGCTGGAGATCTACAAAGGATGGCAAAAGAGTTATAAAGCAATCAGACAGAGGCAGAGCTTCTAAAACAAGAATTGGGGGGAGGATGCTGTGTGTTTTCTTTTAAAGAAAAGGTATTTCCTTTTCTTTTTTTTTGATGTCATGGAAGGTCAATCAAATTATGACTCTCTTTAATGAATTTTCATGTTTAGTTCCTCGGTGGGTTCAGGGAGCAAGCAGAGAGTTAACCAGCTGCTCCTTATTATATGAAAAACCACCACTTACGACGAGTTTAAAGATGCAACAAGCAAGAAAAATAAATAGGTTCAAAGACAAGCGGATGCATTTTAAATAAGAACAGCTTAGCGGTCAGGATGGGGCTGCCTACAATTGGGATGGGCTTCCCCAGGAATTTGATTCTTTTGTCTTTTCTTTCTTTTTTTTTTTTTTACTGCAGTAATGAAGTTATCAGAATGTTTTGTTCTGCTCGACTAGATTTCATTTGTTGGGTCTCAAACAAAACCTACCTCTAAGCAGCTTACTGAAGGTTTTGTCTCAGCATAGGTAGAATAAAAAAACTATGTGTATGATGTCCTGTCTACACTCACTGCCCACCAATCGCAAGTGAACATTCCAGTACCCAGGTTAACTGACTGAAGACTATCCTCTTGATACAGATGAATGCAATTAAAAAGGAAAAAAGTGAAAAATCTGGAAGATGGATGAGCTAAGTCACATGTGACCGATCCTGGGGCCGGTCCTCTTCAGGACGCTGCCATTTTTTTTTCTCCACACTTAGTGGATGAATAAGGAACTTCCGGGAAGGCAGGGGGTGCCTGGAGGCTGTAGCAATCTCCTCAAGGTACAGACACTCTTCCCCAGAAGTTCACTAATCATGCACTACAGGCTGTAGTGCAAATAGGCCCTAAGTTCAGAGGCCTTTTCACACTACAGCTGTTCTCAATGCGTCCCTTACTGGCCAAGTTATGAAAGGTACAGCTGTCCCCCATGGTGTACCAGCCTCTGCCACCACCACAGGAGCCAAATGTCCTGCTCCGGGCTGCCGCCATTGGGTGCTGTTGGCCCACTGGCTGGCAGCCCCATTCCAGAGGCCGGACTGGACTGGCCCAGGGGCATACTGGGGTCCCACAGGCTCCTACCGGACCAAATGGGCTGGCAGCAGCCAGCGGGAGACTTCCAGTTGCCTGCCCTTACCCAGGGGTGCGTGCGGTCCCCCATGTGCCCTTCTTACCTGTCCAAACCACTGGCCCAGTCTGGATGGGTCGTACTGCTTGCCGAGAGCGATCTGCCATGTTCTGTGCAGGCGCATGCTGCGGTGTCACCCCCCACACAGACCTGATGTCAGACCTTCAGGTCAGTCCCACCCGCAGAACAGGGTTGCCAGCCATCAGGCCGATAAAATCCAATGGTGGCAATCTAGGGCAGGCATCCTGAGCTGTCTGGCAGGGAGCAATGCGAATGCTCCCCCTGCTGGATGGATCAGGTACACCCGGGAATGAGATGGGACAGACGTGGAGCACAATTTCATGCTCCACACCCTGGAAGGAAGTAGCACAGCTCTGGGACAGGCCAGGACGCTTCTGGTGGAACTGGCCTTCCGCAAGAGCGAATGGCTTGTCCCCGAGCTGTCCTCCTCCCATGCTAGAGGCCTAAGTGCGAATACGCCTCAGGGGTGCGTGAAGGACGACGTCAAGATGGTTCTTTTTTGCTTACCTTTTTCTCCTTTCCTCTTCCCCTACAGCCCAAAACTGCAGTTACATTTTGCGAGGCCCAAACGGGACAATTCAAAGTCCGGGATACCCATACGGCTATCCAAATTATGCAAATTGTACATGGACACTCACTGCTGAGGAGCAAAACAGAGTCCAGCTTATATTCCAGTCATTTGCACTAGAGGAAGATTTCGACGTCCTGTCCGTCTACGATGGATTGCCTCAACAGGGAAATCTAAGAACAAGGTACGGAGGGGGTCATTTGGGAATGTGGAGGCATTTCTCAACCCATGAAGATGTTTGTGGCACATTGAGATGTCTGCTGGTGGATTAAAATATTTCGAACAGTGGTTTTATGTTGCATTAAAACGAGGACATCCTCGCTTTCCCCGGAAACTCTTTTCATCTCTCTTGGTTTTGTGTGCTTGTCAGAGGCTCACAAACGTTGCAAAGCCATATTTGATTTTGTGGCATTGCCACAGCAGATGCTGCTTGAGACATTTGGGGGAATTAATTATGAGTTGGTTTTGGCATGGCCATCAATTTAAGAGCCACGTTCCCCATTTGTCACCCCAAGGGACCATAGAAAAGGGGACACACACACACACACTGTCCTAATGCAGCCAATACTGCCTCCAAACCTGTGGAATAAATCCGCAGTTAAACGTAAAAGCGCAGTATACTTACTGTGCAGCAAAGACTGGCCGTCCTGACTTGAAAAGCTGTTCTATAGCTTCCCCTAATGGAGCTGCGAGAGCTAAGGAGGAACGCGTGGTCACATGGCTTAAGGCAGCCAATCAGATT
The DNA here is from genome assembly GCA_023333525.1 of Aspidoscelis tigris stejnegeri. Taxonomy (NCBI): domain Eukaryota; kingdom Metazoa; phylum Chordata; class Lepidosauria; order Squamata; family Teiidae; genus Aspidoscelis; species Aspidoscelis tigris. The sequence continues at coordinate 2,575,536 of JALMGA010000023.1, forward strand.
TGGGCTGCCCTTCAGCTCTCGTCCCTCTGTTCTCACTGTTGTGCCTGCACTGAGGAAAACTGTGCATTTCTGTTTCTAGTGTGCAGCGAATGTCCCGATTGGATAATCCGATGCCTCAGCGATACATCGATTGTCACGTGTGACACCTCAGTCATAGCGGTGCATTCCACTGCACAGTATAAACATGTCTGGACGCAGTCCTAGACCTTCAGCCTGTCATAGGTGTATTCCAGACCCTTGACTTGCTAATTGATGGTGATCTTGCTGCACCGTGACTTCAAAATGAAATTAGAGCTCTGATAATACAAGGCAGTGATCTCCTATCAGGGAGCTGAAGCAAAAATTAACCGAGTGAGTGTCTCTGTGACCCTTTCTTATGCATCAGGTCAAATGTTGACAACTTCCAACAGCCTCCATTGGCCTTGGAATACTCAAAACTTCTCTTGTGTTACACCAGAAAGCAAATGACTTTGCTGTGTAATGTAAGTTCACAATGGAGCCCCATAACCTTTTGGTGTCTCGGTGAGCTCGACTAGAAGAATCTGGGTTAAAGAAGCAGAAGTGACAGTGAAAAGCAGTTCCTCTGGTAGTGTGAAAGATGAGAAGGTTGTGTGAGTAAATAAATTATGGCCTATGATGCTGATAACTGAGATCTCTCTTGCTTTCCTCCTTTCCTTCCATTTGTATAACTGTTACTTAAGCAGAAGCTTTCTTGCTTCTGTTCCCTTGGAACGAGGGATGAGAAATATCTCTTCTAACTTACCCCGAAACTGCCACTGAAGAGATAATTCCTCAAATGTCGGTGAGGAATAGAGATTGCATGAATATTCATAACATTTGGAAATTCAACCGAATTTGGACGTACAGATTCAAATAGAATGTTGGCATATGGAATTTTCATGAGATTCCTATGGGATTGAATATATGTATCGAATTTGAAAGGGATCTATCTATTGGAACAAATATGATTTATTTATTTTTTGCATTCAATTCAATAGAAATCAATTTTTTTTAAAAAAAAATTGTGCATGCCCATAGTGATAAAATGTTAATATTTACTGAAACGAAGCAGTAATGGGTATGCCTGGTGTTTTTGTTTTTGTTTTTTTGTTTTTTTTGCTAGAAGTTGCCGGTGGTGGTGGTGGTGGGATCTGGATACTTGCAGATCAAGGTCATTGATTGCTGAGTTTGGAAGTTAGGGCCAGTACACAGACGACAGAGGCTGAAGCAGGAGGCTGGATGGACTTCTATCAGACCAGCAAACTATGCATCTTCTTTCTGCACGCTAGGGCAGTCTAAGGAAGGCCACATATCTCCCTAGGCCATGCCCCCTGGGCCACACCTGCACATGGAAGAGAGGCATCTAGCCAGTCTGGTGTATCGGCTAGTGTAGAATCTCCAAGAGCAGGACTTGAGAGCAGAAGTGAAAGCTAGGCTGGGATTAGAAGCAATGTCAGGGCAGGGCAGGAACAACTCAGAGCCGGAAACAACTGCAAGTCATTCTTATGTTCATTCTTAATCGGTTTTGTCTTTTCATCTCCCATAAGTAATGACCATGGGGAGGCTTACTAGGCCAGTTCAAACAACTTTTCATTAATAAGAGCTCCCCTTATTGGAGAGGAGCCAGTTTGGTCTTGTGGTTAGGGAGCTGGACTCTTATCTGGCAATACTGGTTTGATTCCACCCTCCCCTGTGAAGCCAGCTGGGTGACCTTGGGCTAGTCACAGATCTCTCCTGAGCTCTCACAGCTCCACCTGCCTCACAGGGTGTTCTGTTGTGGGGAGAAGAACAGAAGGTTTGTCAGCCGCTTTGAGTCCCCTTAACTGGGTGAGAAAAGTGGGGCAGGAAAGCCAACTCTCCTCCTCCTCCTCCTCCTCCTTCTTCCAGTTTGGTCTAGTGGTTAGGGAGCCGGACTCTTATCTGGGAATGCCAGGCTTGATTCTGCCCTCCTCCACAAAGCCAGCTGTGTGACCTTGGGCTAGTCACAGCTGTCTTCTGAGCTCTCACTGCCCCACCCACCTCACTGGGTGTCTGTTGGGGAGAGAAGAACAAAAAACTTTGTCAGCTGCTTTGAAGGGGTGAGAAAAGTGGGGTAGAAAAGCCAATTCCTCCTCCTCCAGTGCGTATATGTGTATACTTTGTTGAAACTTTCCCTTATTAAGCTTCCATCCCTGTCCCCTCCCTCCCTCCCTCTTCTTTCTTTCTTTCTTTCTTTCTTTCTTTCTTTCTTTCTTTCTTTCTTTCTTTCTTTCTTTCTTTCTTTCTTTCTTTCCAATTTCTGTTACTTTTCTAAGCTATCAATTTAATGTCTCCCTGCCTTCTCTCTCTGCTTTTCTAATGTACTTCATTCATCATGTAAGTGCTAGTCTTGGGGATGGGTGACTGTATATCATTCATCACAACTCATGCCCCTGTCTTGCTGCCTGGAAAAGAGGTGAGGGAATAAAATGACACAGACTCTTTTAGGGACCAGATCTCAACATGCTGCACCACACTGTGAAGGAGCTAAACTGCCTCTTGCCATGGAATGGAGATAAGCGAGTTGATTTCATAGGAAAACTTCTCCAGCCAGGGTTGCACGAAGCTGCCGTCTCACCGGCTATTTTCTGCCTGCTGTGAGGTGCATTTATGCTTCACATTTGTTCATTCCTGCTCCAATTTTTTTTCTTTCCCATGAAATTTCCAACACACCAATAGATGGGCTGAAGTTGTAATGATTCCAGATTGAGTGGAGATATGCATGGGGTGACATTTAGGGTGAATCCCCTTGGCAAGCTTATTTCAGATTCAATACGGTTTCAATCCTCGCAGACCCCACATCAGTTTGGCTTAACACGCTTTCCACTTGTTAAATTGCCACAAAGCATTGTAAATCTTAACCCTAATTTCAACAGGTCTCACTCTGGATCATGTGCTTGATACGTGTTACATTTTTTACTGTGGGGACCCTAACATTTTAAGGGATGGGAATCTATGTTTAGGGTTTCCCTCCCCCAATAGCTTGCTTCCAAAGACAGTGATTTCAGTGTAAAAATCTGACCTTCACAGCAGCCACTACCCTGTAGCAATCCAACCACTTCACACCTGATAACAATGTTGCAATTTTGTGCAATTCTAGCTCTTTGGAGTTCTGACCTTTTGAAAGGGAAAGGAAAGCAGCTGCAGGTTCTGGGAGATGTGTGAATGTTTAAAGGAAGGGGGCTTGAGCTGCCGCTGCTGCTGTGTGCCCTGGGCAATGGGGAGAGGAGAGGAAAGAATTGCTGGCTGCCCGCTGCTGTTTTTCCTCCATCCAGGCAAGCGGCAGCCACCCAGCTAGGCTCCGTGAACGGGTCCGTTATGGGTGGCGCATTCATGCCAGGAGGAAGAGGGCAGGGCAGCCCCGAAAAGCGGCTTTTAGAAAGTAGCCACTTGAGTCCCCCCCTTGAGTCACGTACACCACCTACGATCCTCAGAATCTGAATCGAACGCGATTAAAGTTGAAAATAATGGGAACAGGCAAATTCACGTTTGCATCCAGTTCTATTATTTCGGTTTAGGGAAACTGGATTAAGCTTATAATGGGGATGCGTCTCATGTGTCTGTTAGCGCCCTAGACAGCCAAGTCCATTAGGATGATTTCCTGCATTTCCGGCCTTAAATTTTGGAGACATTTTCTGATATATCTGCCTGTTACTCCTGTTTGGCACTTTACAAAACCAAGGGGAACTTGGGGAAGATGTGATGGCAATAGAGATATGCATGGACATTTGTAACATTTGATATTCATATGAATTTGGATGAATTTGCTTATTTGTATACAAGTAGAATGTTACAACATTTGTACATTGACATTCATATTCCTACAAATGCTTCAGAACATTCATGAAACGGGGAGGTGGGAACGCGTCTGTCGTATCTGCAGCGGATCCAGAATGAATTTGACATGGCTGGAGAGTGGATTAAAAGTGGATTCAGGCTGGATTTGACACTTTCAGAGTGATACATATCAGATGCGTCTCGGATACAGATACGTATGTGTTTGATATTCGTACGAATACATTCATATAGAATAGAATCCTACCACATTTGAAGGGGATCTATTCAAATGATTATGAATGTTCTTACATTCATTTTGATGTGAACTGAATGCAAAATCCCCCATTTGCGCACATCCCTATTCTTAATATCAAAGAGGAAAAACATTTTCTCGCATGGTTGCTGCGAGATTAGAGGAAATGCTCGTGTCTCATAGATATATTATCCACTGAGTGTCGGCTGGCAGTTGCTTGCTGTTTAATGGGCGCCGTTGAGCTTGGGGCCAGAAACATAGATCATTGGTTAACGGAGAAATGCCCTTCCCGGATCCATGTGTGAGTGCTGTTGGCTTCACGAAAATAAGCGTCACAAATGCTTTTGCATTAGCCTGTTTAGCAATATGTTCAGCCGATTAAAAACAAAACAAAAACAACAACAGAAAGAAGCTCAGTGTTGTTGTTTATGGCAAAAGAAAATGTCCATAGCACAATTTCCTGGCTTGGATGAGAGAATGGCAGTGATTGACTAGGTTAGCCAATTTGAAGTTCATCGCTAAATTACCTGCTTTCCTGTATGATTAATGTTTTAATTAATTCTGAGATAATTGGGCTACAGTGTTCTTCAGTAAGGTGTGTCAGACCTCTGAGTACATCAGAAGGAGTCTGAGTAAACAAAGTAGCAATACATAGTAAGGCCGCTTACTACAACTCGGTGGGCTGCATAAGGGTCGTGGCTCCTACCTATGGAAAGAGTAACTGTATTGCAAGTATAAGATTCCAGGGCTGTTTCTGCACTTTCTGTGGTTACTCTGGATTAAGTAAATCTGGTTCTTCAGAATCCTCCCGTTACAGTTCTGAATACAATGAAACACCCCTATATCCACAAGGGGCATATAGCAGCTGATGGTGATGGGTGCTAAACACCCTGAGTAGGCTCATATGGGAAGCGCTGGCTGTGGTGTGGTATGATTGGCCTGCAGTCAAGGGTTGCTTCCGTTGACAGCGGGCATGGAAGGGTGGGATCCATTGTAGATGTGACTGGCACAGCCCCTTTCCCACCTCTCCAGGTCACAAATGTTCCGAAACATCCGTATTAATATGAATGCCGATGTATGGATGTCATAACATTTGATTTGTGTATGAACGTCTGAATTTGTACAAAATTGTATGAATATTGAATGCTATGAATATCTGCGCACGTCGCTACTGGGCAGTTTTTTCAGGGTGCCCATAGGAAACTGGGATGGGCAAGGTGCCTCTATAGTGCCTGCCCTGTCCAGCCATCACAAAAGGGGCAAACAGAAGGAAACTTTGGATGCAGTAAGTAGTGTCCCCCCCCCCTTATTGTCCATTTGTCCTGAGGGTTTCAGATTCACTTCAGGGCCATCCCTAATCCTGTGTGTGAACACAGCCTTAGGGGCAGTTCACAGATGGGATTGTTTCATATTCCGGGGTGCCTCTGTCCCCTTTCATGAACATTGCAGAGGGGCTGGGAGCTGAGCAGCTCTGTCTTGGCTCTGGCTGTTGCTTTATTATCTAACTCACTTTCCAGCCTCTGTGGAATATACAAAGTACTTGTATTTAGGGAAGTTGTATGCCTCTGCATTAGCTTTTCTGAAAGACAAATCTCACTGTCCTGGAAAGGAGTGGAAAGCTTATTTTTGTCACCTCGCATCAACGTGCCAGGAGTTAAATGCACTTAACATCCACGTGATGCAGTGAGAATGTAATAAGCTCCACACCATTCGTCTTGCAGATAGATTCACCTGAGAAAGGTCAGTTAGTCAGAGCGCCTCTCGCCTCACTTTAGGGAGGTTCTGAATATTTATGTGCCTTTTTCTGACTCCCACTACAGCAAAAGGTGAGGGCAGGAAGGACAGTCAAAAAGGGACTAAGGAAAATGAACCTGCATTTTTTCTGTGGAAATGAGAAATCGGTGAAGGTGCAGAAACCAGGGATTTATTTTGTTGATTGGTTTCAAAGACCTCTCAGCTTCCTTTCTGGAAAAAACCCTTATAAGGCAACTTCCAAAAACACTAAGAGCATACAAGGAGTCCTGCTGGCTGAGGCCACAGCCCATCTAGTCCCTACGAACCTAAGAGGAACCCTGCTGGATCAGGCCACAGCCTACCTAGTCCAGCATCCTGTCTCACACTGTGGCCCATCGATTTCCCATGGGCGTCTCAAGCAGAAGACAAAGGCAAAACTGTCACCTGCTCTTGACTCCCTGCAAGTGGCCTTTAGAGGCCTCCTGCCCGACTCTCCAACCCGGAAGTGGTACCTAGGCATCCATTCTAGCAGCCACGGATACACCTGCCTTCCATGAATTAAGAGCAGCCCTGCCAGATCAGGCCATAGCCCATCTAGTCCAGCATCCCATCCCATGCAGTGGCCCACCAATTGCTCATGGGCATCTCAAGCAGAAGACAAGAGCAAAACTTTCACTTGCTCTTGAATCTCTGAAAATGGCCTATCTCTCCAGCCCAGAGATGGTACCTGGGCTTCCATTCTCATGGCCATTGATGCACCTGTTCTCTGTGAATTTGTCTAGCCCTTTCAGGGTAAAAGCAATGAAATCAGGAAGATGACATCTGAGCAGAAAGTACATGGTCTGCCTTTGGGCTGTAGCCACCGCCTCCTTAAGAGGCAGGGACTTTCATCAGTCCAGGGGCCACAGGACACATATCTGCACAGCCAAAACCTTCCTGGGGACACATTCCAGAGAAAATCCATGTTGGGAGCCGATGGACCTATCAGCAACACAGAAGCATAGCCAAGTGTGAATGCACAAGTAGGGATGGAGATGTGTGATGTCCCAAAGCAGCTCAAATACCAAGGGCTCCACTAAGGCTCACAAGAGAACATAATTTATGGAGGGAGGAGTCCTCTGGAATATTTATTTTCCACCCACTTGCCCTACAATGTTTCTCCTTACTTGATGGCTTTGGCACAACATTTAACCACGCCATTCCTCCTTACCACTGAGCGCCCACTGTGATGGTTCGTGCTTTAATTCTTCTGGATCTATTGTCACTGTGCATGATTGGGAAGGGAGGTTAGCTCAATTTCCACCATCAGAGGTGATCTGGAGACCAGGCTTCTAACTAGTTTGTGTTTCCTTCCTTCCACTTTTGTTTTAACACCTGTAATTGCCTGTATCATGTTACCTAAAATGCTTTGTGATTCAAAGCATTCTAAAATGCTTTTCATCCCGCTTCAATCATAAAAACAAGATTCTGTACTGTTGTTTCACACACAAATACTTGATGATCACTTTGGCCTTCAATTAGCATGGTTAATGAGTGAGCAAGTGAACGCTGGTTGTAGGAGAAAAATAGAACAGGTGATGCAAAATTGCCGTTAAAAGGGCTTGAGAGGGAATTTATACATGAGTAATGGAAATGGATGTAGCCTGCGCCGTCTGCTCTCTCTTTTTTTTTAAAAACACACACACGACAACTAGATATTGTGAAGCAGACGGAGCTGAATCCTGCAACAAGTATGATGTGTGCAAATCAAGGAAAATGTCACCCCTTTTCCCCTGTCGTTCTGCATCCCTCTCCTTTCTTCCTGTTGTACATAATTAATTTGAGCATTGCTTATTGAGATAACAGCTTGAATGAGTCGCTCAGCACATGGAACGTCATCCCAGCCGTGTCCTGAGGAAATTCTGTCCTGTCATTCTTCAAGCTTCTGACATTCTACAAGCATTGCCTGCACGCTCTTAAGAGCTGGTGAGGTCCACCATGAGGGCTTTCACAGTTGGGTCCTCCCTGCCTTCCCTGAAAATGCTATTGTGATCTTCAACGATTCAGCAGGTTCCTGGTTGGTCAGTCATCCGGCACAGCACAAGATTCAATTCACCATGTAGGCAATTAATTAATTAATTAAAGAAACATGGGAGGGGCAGCTCTGCAAGGTCCTGGAAGTTCATTTTGTTCCTGTCTCAGAGGGGTGGAAATGTGCCTATTTTAATAACAGTTTATGGTTGAAGCCTTGGCACAGCTCCTGGTGGATGGCCTGTCGTTTGAGGAGGTTGGAAAGGAAGTGCAAGAAGATCAGCTGCAAAGAAGACAAAAACCATCCTAGGTGCTTCAAGAGGAGTCTTGAGTCTATATCTCAAGAAGTAATTATTCCTCTTTACTCTACCTTGGTCAGACCTCCTCTAGAGTACTGTGTACAATTCTGGGTACCCCAGTTCAAAAAGGACATTGACAAACTAGATCAAGTCCAAAGGAGGGCTACCAAAATGGTTAGTAGTCTGGAAAGCATGAGGAAAGGTTGAAGGATCTAGGAACGTCTAACCTACAGAAGAGAAGACTGAGAGGAGACATGATCATGGTCCTCAAGTATCTGAAGGGCCATCACAGTGCAGAGGGATCATCTCTATTCTCACTTGCACAACATGGGAGGACTAAAAACAATGGGATGAAACTTCAAGGGAGCCGATACATATTAGATATCAGGGAAAACTTCCAGACAGTGAAGGTGATCAGTCAGTGGAATAGGTTGCCATGGGAAGTAGTGGGTTCTCATTTGCTGGAGATCTTCAAGCAGAGGCTGGAGCTACATCTGTCTGGGATGGTTTAGGTAATCCTTCATTGAGCAGGGGGTTGGACTTGATGGCCCTAGAGGTCCCTTCTAGCTCTATGATGCCATGATTCTATGATCAATGGATTTAGGTTTGAGACAATTTACTATACTTACTGCTTGGGTGTGAGACATTTTTCATATTATTCTTTCTGATTCAAGAAGTGATATCACCAGACCACATTTTGATCCTTGGTGGTTCAAAATATTTTTGAGGGATAGAAGAGAAAGTCCCAATGTGAGCCAAGAGATTGGTAGCCGAACTGGATCTGCGGTCTGTTAATGGTATCTGACAGTGACAACTAGTTGCATTTGGAAATCAGCAGCAAGCAAGGCTTAAGTACATACTAGAGATGTGCCAAACAGTTTTGGGTTCAAACTGGTTTGAATATGTTTGTCTTTCAACCAAAGACTTCTGACTGTTCAAAAACAGAGTTCTAATTTGAACCAAAACGACGAGGTATTTTCACAAACCTAGTGAAGATACCATGTATGAATGATGTGTGAAGGTGTTTGAATTGAACTGAACATACTGCTGTTTGAAGTAAAATGTTTGAATTAGAACCAAACCAGCTTCTTGGCTTGATTTGAAAACCAGTGATGATTTTGCACTTCCCTTCCCCTCTGCTGGATGGGGAAAGAGCATAAGCACCCAATGGTAACTAGTGCTAGTTAACTACAGCCCACCCCATGCATGACCGAACATTCACCTGTGTTTGGTCATGCCGCCTCTCCTCTTCTGGTCAAAACCATTTTGTTTGCGGTGCCCACATCTATGGTCATCTGAGGTGCCAGTGTACTTGTGTGGCACCTCAGAGGGGCCTAGAGCACTGGAAAAGGTGTAGGTGCTTTCTGCCAGGTAAGGTTTCAGGTAAGCTTAGTAAAGTTGTGGAGACAACGTCTGGGAAGGCAACTCTAGGGGCCTATTCGCACTTGGCCTTTTTCTGGAGCATATCTCAGGATAGGGGTCTGTGGTCCTCATGCTAATGCAGACTCTGGCAGACCTCACTTTGGTCCTGCTGAAGCCTGTACCAGCATATTGACAGCAAGTCCCTATTCCAGGATATATTCCAGAATAAAGCCAAGTGTGAATAGGCTTCAGGTGTGGACACTCTTCCCCAAAAGTTCCCTAATCATGCATTATGGGCTGTAGAGCGAATAGGCCCTCAGTCTGTGGACATCTCTAGTCCATTGTGCTGTTTTCTGCCTTCTATGTTTGCCTCTCTGAAATCACAGAACCATCAATGCTGGTTACTCACTGTGACTCTGACTTTTGTGGCTTGTCATATCATCACCTGTCTGTCTCTTCTGCCAGCCAGATCACGGAAATAAGGTGACACTGCCGTTCATAACGGTTTGGTTCCAGGTTCAACAGTTGTGGAAATGGTGTGCCATACACCGTGGCTGTGGTCACACCCTAAGGTTCAATCCAGCTTCAGACCAGCGTCAGAGCAACCAGCTACTTGTCACTTTGGTTATGAATTCTCTCACTCTGAAAGTGGGCTGAAGCTGGATTGAACCTTAAGTCTGACCACAGCCTATAAAGCTGGAGGTGGCTGGAATTTTTGGCTCAAATCTTGACCTTCATTAAAAATTCCAAGTGGCTGCAAGGCAATAAAAACCAAGCAAAATCGGCCACGCGGTGTCAGGATCAACTACCACTGAGTTCTTTATCTGTTTATGGTGCCCTCACTAAGACGTTGTTTTGTTGCTTGGATACTATTTCATTTCTGGCAGATAGCCTTCTTCTGGAAATATAAAAGCTGTATCTCAGTATTTTATTTCACTTTTACATTACAAATAGAAACAAAACTGCACAATAGCCTCACCATTCACATTTAATGGCCTTTTTACACACAGTGCATCTCTTCCCCCCCCCCCTTCGCTTCCCTCCTCTCCACACGCCCTGCCAGCATTCTAAACTGTCCCTATTGCTTTGTTTCAGCTGTTGAGTTAGAGAATTCAGGAACGAGTTATTGGTGTGGCAGCATGACTCTGGAGGCCATTTACAAGGAGTGAAGAGCAGGTGAAGGTTTTGCCTTCACCCTTTACATGAAATGCCCAGAAGGAACTGGTGGGCTACTGTGTGAGACAGGATGCTGGACTCTATGGGCTGTGGCCTGATCCAGCAGGGCTCCTCTTAAGTTCTTATCTAGAACGGATGCCCAGGTACCACCTCCAAGTTGGATGTCTCTAAAGGGCATTTGCAAGGAGTCAAGAGCAAATGAGGGTTTTGCCTTTGCCTTCCGCATGAGATGCCCAGAAGCCATTGGCGGGCCCCTATGTGAGATGGGATGCTGGACTCGATGGGCTGTGGCCTGATCCAGCAGGGCTCCTCTTACGCTTTTCTGCCATTGGCAACCATGCCTTCATTTCCTAAGGTGGAGGTTGTTCCGTGAGGCCTGTAATGCCCATTGAGGTGTCTTGAAATGAGATGATGAATTAGTGCTCTTAGGGGAAAGGACAAAATGGAGACATGGAAGAACCATTCATGACAATGAAAACAGGGCTTCCATCTGTTATCATGGACTCTCTGCTGGTGACAGTGGGGACAGAGCCTTTCTAAGGGTGATTTCAGTGTGGCTCACGTGCTGTTTGAGAAAGTGCAAATACTCTACCTTCTCATTTATGGGTGAACTTCACATTTCTCTCACGTTCCTGCTGGTATCAAAGGTTTGACTTTGAAGCAGCCTTGTTTTCTAATCTGATATTATTGCAGAGTTTTGCAGAGTTTTGCTTGCAATTTTCACATGCGCGGTAACCTTCACAATATCCTGAGCGAAGCCTCCCTTTAGCTGCCACATTTCTGTTTTTGCAAAACCAATGACTATCTATAAGCGGCACTAATATTTTAGTAGATCATTGCAGATCCAGTGAAATGGCGAAGTTGCTCTCTTGCAGAGGTATGAAGCAGAAATGTGCACAGACTTAAAACGGCAGCTTGGATTGCGTCGAACTGAGCTGTTGGAGAAAGTTGCCAGCCAAAAAGGAGAAAAGTGCTGAATCAGGCCGGCTCAGCAGCGATGGCATTTTACAGCATTGTTCTGCAGGCATTTTCTTTGTTGTTTCTTATGAGCTGAAATGTGGCTCCAGCCTTTCCTATCTTCTTTGGCAAAGCTTCAGCTAAAAATAGCCAGCTTTCTACTTAACCATTCCCTGTGGGCGGGTTGGGGGGGGGGAGTCATTGCTACTGAGCTTAAAAGTTTCTGTTTGTGTACATGTGTAGGTGCAGTTTTTGTGTGTGTGTGTGTGTGTGTGTGTGATGTACTCTGAAAGTGGGAGAGAAATGCATAAAATGCCAGTGAATTATTTTAAATACCTTTGGGCATTATTTAGGAGGATATGCACCTCTCTGCTCCTATCCCACTGCCAGATATCCTGTGTCTGAATATTATTCAGCAGAGTGAGGAAGACAGAGATGCTTTCCATGGTGCCAACTCTAGAGAACCTGTCCGTCTTTTTTTGGAAAGCTGAAAAGCCCTCAGCTCATTCTTTCCCAAGCACAAAGTTGGTACTTTCAGGCCGCGTTCCCATTACATGCTTAAAACAGTTTCGAAATGGTTTCGATCCTTGCAGTCCCCATGTCAGGTTGACTTAACACGCTTTCTGCATGTTAAATCGCCCCAAAGCGTTGTAAATGTTAACACTCATTTCAACAGGTCTCGCTCTGGTTCGTGCACTTGAAATGTTTTACATTTCTTGCTGTGGAAACAGTACAGTTTTAGTGGGATGAGAATGCATGTTTAGGGTTTTCCTCCCCCAATAGCTTGCTTCCAAAGATAGTGATTTCACTGTACAAATCCATCCCCTAAGCAGCTGTTACACTGTAGCAATCCACCCACTTCACACCTGATAACAATGTTGCAATTCTGCACAATTCTAAAAGTTCTGACCTTTAGAAAGGGAAAAGGAGGGAAAGCAGCAGCAGGTTCTGGAAGATGTGTGAATGTTTAAGGCTGTGGCTGTGGAGTGAGCGGGCAAAGGGGGCTTGAGTTGCCACTGCTGCTGTATGCCCTGGGCATTGGGTAGAGGAGGGGAAAGAATCGCTGGCTGCCCGGTGCTGTGTTTCATCCATGAAGGCAAGCGGCAGCCACCCAGCCACCCAGATAGGCTCTGTGAAGGGGTCCCTTATGGGTGGCGCGTTCACGCCAGGAGGAAGAGGGCAGGGCAGCCCCGAAAAGCGGCTTTTAGAAAGTAGCCACTTGAGTCCCACCTTGGGTCACATAGGCCACATACGATCCTCAGAATCCGGATCGAACGCGATTAAGTTGAAAGTAATGGGATCAGGCAAATTCGAGTTAGCATCCACTTCTATTATTTCCGTTTAGGGAAACTGTTTTAAGCTTGTAATGGGAACCGGACCTCACTGTTGTTCATTGGGTTAAATTTCAAGTATACAGATCTGAGGATGTTTCCTGCAAAGGTCCTCTGTCTGGATTATAAACCAATTGGAAGAACATGCCAGAAAAACAAGCATAGGCCTGTTCACACTACAGCTGGTAATGCAAGATTAGTGAACTTCTAGGGAAGGGCATCTGCTCTAGAAGGAGGTCTACGCCTTAACCAACGCTGACCAAAAGCTTACCTGGAGTGTCAGGGCGGCAGCCATTCACACCTCTTCCAGTGCTCTGGGTCATAGTGATGGTGCTAACACATGCCCAGCCACAGAGGGTGCAGCAACCAAAATGGTGGCGCCCAGAAGAGGACTGGGCCCCAGATCGGTCACAGGGGGCTCAGTCTGTTAGCGACTTGCACTCGCTAGTGCAACCGCTAGATAACATTGGGTTATTGCATTCCTTTCCTGACCTGCAGATGGGAAGGGAAAAGCAAAAATGCCCCAAGAATGGAATGATAATAAAAGCAGAGATAGATGGGAAAATACTAAAGCCAGGCAAAAGCAAACCCCTCAAATTGCACTGTCTTTTTTTTCCCCCCCGAAAAGGTTGGAAAACTACAAGGCAGCCTGGATAAAAATCCCCATAGCAGGAAGCTATAAATTATAAGGGCTACTGTAGAGAGTTCCCATCATGGATAATCTCCTGGGTATTCAGACAGATTATGATATCTCAACTGTTTACAATTATCCCTTGTATAACACTTAAAAAACACACAATATTTTCTTATCTTCACAGTTGTGACACCTATTGTTTAATGTATTTAGTAGGTTGTGATTTGGCTCAACTTAGGGTGTGTTGACACCCAGTGAAAAGCAAACAAACCATCTATAAGGTGGGTCAGAAATTGCTTCAAAGTGGTTCTGAGCTGGCAGCAGGAAGGATGTCTCCAAAGGAAGTCAAGAGCAGGTGAGGGTGTTGCCTTTGTCTTCTGTTTGAGAGGCCCAGAAGCAATTGGTGGTGCATTGGGTAAGACAGGATGCTGGACTAGATGGACTGTAGCCAGATCCAACAGGGCTTCTCTTAATTGATGGAGAACAGGTTTATCAATATCTACTGGCATGGATGCCTAGGTCTATGAGCCAGTTTGGTCTAGTGGTTAGGAAGCCGGACTCTTATCCAGAAATACCGGGTTTGATTCCACCCTCCCCCATGAAGCCAGCTGGGTGACCCTGGGCTAGTCACAGCTCTCTTTCTGAGCTCTCACAGCCCCAGCTACCCCACAGGATGTCTCTTTGGGGAGAAGAACAGAAGGTTCATCAGCCGCTTTGAGTCCCCTTAAATGGTTGAGAAAAGCAGGCTAGAAAAGCGAACTCTTCTTCTTCTTTTTCTTCTCTAAAGGGCATTTGTTGGAATTCATGAGCAGGTGAATGTTTTGCCTTTGGCTTTGGCTTGAGATGCCCAGAAGCAATTGGAGGGCCATTGTGTGATATGGGATGCTAGACTAGATGGGCTGTGGCCTGATCCAGCAGGGTTCTTCCTAAGAACATAAGAACCTATCGGTTTGCTTATCCTTCCTCACGTGAACATTCTAGGCTAGAAGAGCAGAATGGGAGAAGGAATGGGACCTCAAGGCCCACACACACCTGTCTCCGAGGAGCTTGTGTCTTTTGGTTATGAAAGTTTGCGAAACGTTGCAACAAAAGATGAATATATTGACATAACTACTATAATTATTAATAAATTAAAAAAACTCAGTTGCTCCTGCTGCTCTCATCAGGCTGCCAGAATGACTTCTGTACTGTAATAAGAGCTGTCATTTCAAGAACTCCAGGCAGAACAATTCTCCCCATCTTGTTTCTCCGCATTGGCTTCATTAGACGGTTTGTTGATTCTTTTAAAAGCTGGCTTTCTGGAATGTTTTAGTTTTGTCGTCTTATTTGTGTTTCATGCTGCTTTGGGCTATCTTGATTGACAGTAGCTACCAGAAGAGGCTGGTAGTCATCTCCATATGACCTGGAAGGTTGGATGGGCTGGACCTAGCAATGCAGTCAAAACTGACATCTCATTCCTGAGGCTCTTGTAGGAACGAAAGGGCCTTTCTGCACGTATCTCTCTTGATCTGCATTAAGACCTGGATCTTTGATATCTGGTCCTTGTGGAATCCAGTCCTTGAAGTTCCGCATCACGGCAAGGACACCATGCATCTGCACCATGCATCTAGCAACCAGCGACAATGGGTGCTAAACAAGGCTGCCTTGCGGACACCGTAGCACCCATCCCAAGGCTCCAGTTAGGCTCAAACAGAAAGGTCCTTCGGTGGAGCGGCGCAATTGGCCCATGGGGTCACTTCTGGTTACAGTGGGTGTGGTGGAGAGATGAGGCTTTCGTGCTCAGCTTTGTAGACTGCCAGAAAGGGTGTGCGGGCCTAGTAGTGTATTGAGGGCTGGAGCCAGAACCACCCAGCTGCAAACGGTATCCTCTAGGCCTGCCCTTGGACCGCACTGCCCCAGTATACATCCGGAAGCATGGCCTCTGATCCGGTCTTCACAGCAGAAGACCACTGAAGACACCACTAAAGGAGTCTTGCGTTAATCTGGATGTAAAGGCCCCAAGACCCCATTAAATCCAGATTTCATTGGCGGTCATGCAGACAATGCATTCAGAATGGGGTCCTAATGGGGCCTTTAAGGGGTCATGTGCGCGGAAGGTACGTATCTGATCCGTATCAATTGCGTACCTATAGGTTCCTAATGGGGTCTTTGTTATACATGCAAAAAGGGCCTCAGAGGTGGTTTGAAGGCTAGCAAAGACTGATTAGAGATGGAATGAGAACGTGAGAACCACACGCTACCTTCCGTAGGGCACTTGCAAGCCATTTTTACTACCTATAACCCCAGCTTATCTCCTACTTCAACTCTTTGATGGCTCTTTGCTTTCAAAATATCTTTAAAAGTGAACAAGAAAGATCTCAGACTCCCTTGCTTTGTGTATGAATGCAAAACCTTTATTTCTGGTTTTGTTCAGGCTTGTCTGAACGCCTCTTTTCTTCATTTCATACTTCATTTTCAAATAGGGCAGGGTGTGCAGTTTGAACCCAAACCTTTCGAACCTCTTGTGTTCAGTTCAAACTGGTTCAAACCCAAACCAGTTTGGCACTTATCTAAAATGTTTATGATTTGAGAGAAATGGTGGAGCCATCTCCTGGACTCTTCTTTCTTTCTTTCTTTCTTTCTTTCTTTCTTTCTTTCTTTCTTTCTTTCTTTCTTTCTTTCTTTCTTTCTTTCTTTCTTTCTTTCTTATTTGAACTTTTATGCCCCCCATACCCAAATTAAAACCACCACAGTGCCTGAATGTAGGGAGGAAAGCCATTTCCTTGTTTAGCCAAAGGCCAGGGCAAAGACATGCGTCTTCACAGCTCTCCTGAATGAATAAAGTGAAGGTGCCTGATGCATCTCAGGAGGGAGTCTATTCCACAATTTGGGAGCCATCACTGAAAAGGCCCTATCCCTGCTACCCATCCCTTTTGCTACTGAGGGTGATGGTACAACCAGAAGGGCCTCCCCTCCAGATCTTGGGGCATGGGCAAGTCAATATGGAGGAAGACGTTCCTTTTAGATATTTGGGGGCCAAGTCATTTAAAGCCTAATTGGTTAAAGTTTAGTAGCTTGAATTGGACTAGGTAGTGAATTGGCAGCCAGTGCAACTCTTTTAAGACCAGCGTGACGTGAGTCCGGCCAGCTGTTCCTGTCAGCACTCTAGCAGCTCTTAGTGGGGTCCCTTGATTCTAATGATGGTGATTTTACCCCCACCCCTGTCTTTAGAGGGGGAACTCATAGGATAGCTGCTGACATGCATTCTTCACGATTCGTCTGAGTTCCAGTGGTCTCACCTCACGCCTGTCTATTTCAGGCATACAGTAGAATCTTATTTACCACACCTTGTCTCACCCTAGAGGTACGCCCACATCACTCACATATTTATGGAACGAGTTTGTAATAGCTGGCAAAATTCTCATTTGCCACGTCAATTTGCACTGTCTGTCCATATTTATTTCAGCCATCAGCTGCTGTTCATCACAGCAAGAGAAGATGTTGTCTTAATCCTGTGTCTATGCTTAATGGGCTGTGTGTATGTTGGGTTGGTTTCCCCCCTCCCCTCCCCATCAAGTGTAAACTGAGTAAACACATATTTCTCAATTTTGGTTTCTAATCACCTCAGTGCCTGTGAATCACAGACTCTGTCAGTATGGAAGGGAAGATTTTAATGATGGTTGCCTTGGGTTTGCATTTCTCTCCATGTGCACATACCTTCCTTGCGTCACTATGGCCAGTGGCTATTCAGCCTTGTGTCTCTATGGCCCTGGTCACACCTTGAGTTTAAGATGACTTCAGGTCGCCTTCCGGTTGCATTACTCACATTATTTATATTCAATTCATTTTCCAAGCCGGCTTATTCCTGTCAGATTGTTTTAACTGGGGTCCTCTTTTCCAGAAGACTCAGCCCATTCTGACATCTCCGACTGTCTTTGCTTCCTCAGCATGAGTGGAGGGTCAAGCTAAAGGTGGCTGAACCATGCTGTGATGGGTGGGTCCAGTCTTTCTCTTTGGCCGATGTCTAGGGAGGACAACATGCACAGAGTTCGTGAGGCACCTCCCCTTCTCTCCTCAGTTTATGTGTATGATTCCTCTATCTAGCACAGTGGTTCTCAACCTTCCTAATGCCGCGACCCCTTAATGGAGTTCCTCATGTTGTGGAGACCCCCAACCATGGGGGTGGAGCAGCTGGGAGGTGGGAGGGAAGGGCGGTGGGAGACTCGTCGTGACCCCTCTGAAAAGGTAGTTCGACCCCCAAAGGGGTCCCAACCCCCAGGTTGAGAACCACTGATCTAGCATTTTTCTGCGAATTTATTTCTTTTTATCATCATCATCATCATCATCATCATCATCATCATTATTATTAATTGCATGGAGAAGAAAAATGGAAGGGCGTGTGGAGGTGGGGAAGCAGGCTTAAAAAAGAACCCCAACCCCTGCTCATTTCCCTTGAATGACATGAATGGTATCCAATCAGAAAGGAGGCAGAGGATGACCTATAATAACCTAGGTGTGAACAGAACTGGTATGGACTCAGTTCAAATTAATGAATAAGATGTCCTGTCTCATATAGATGTGAGCAGGGTCTATAACATTCCAGTTTCCCCTGTGGCAATGAAGTCAGTTCTCACTGCACAAAGCACTCGACTGCAGGAGAGGTGAGCATTTTTGAGGCCTGGATTCAGTACATGCGTGACTGTCTTAAGCATGAAACTTTAGAACTGCAATTAGCTGAAGAGCGGATCATAAAGGGAACGGAGGGCATTTTCATACATCACTGTTCACGCAAAATGCAGGAGGCTATTAGCTGCAGCTGAAATATGTTCTGTGCTTCTGAGTCTTTGTTTCTTTCCCCTCTTTTTTGTTTTGTTTCATTGTTGTTTTGTTTTTTGGGGGCTGGTAGTAATTCTGGCATAGAAGACAGAGGCTGCGTCCCCATGCAAGCCGGTTGCTTCGCTTGTGGCGCGTGTCCTAAAAATCCACGTTGTAACTCACAATAAAGCGTCCCCATGTGGTTCAGGGCAACGCAGATTCAAATTGTACGTGCCTGTGCCCATGTAAGCCACATCTTTTTCTCCCCACCCACCATCTCCCCTGATAGGAAGCCAGGTTGACGTCACCATAACCCGTCCCTCCCGCTGCAGCGATGACAGGCAAACACCTCAGTTGCATTTCCACAAACACAAAGATCATTCCTTTCCTTGGCTGCAACAGTTAAAAGCATAACCAAAAGTTAGTTAAAAGCATAACTAAAAGTAGATCATTCCCTTCCTTGGCCGCCACAGATTAGTGGAGGTGCGCACATCCGCATGACAGCGGGCATGACAGTGGGTACCCCCACTCGCAACTGGCTCAAAATTTTCTCCCAACTCAGGTCCCAGACTTGCTATCAGGGAAGGAGGGT
Organism: Aspidoscelis tigris stejnegeri; assembly: GCA_023333525.1. Lineage (NCBI taxonomy): Eukaryota > Metazoa > Chordata > Lepidosauria > Squamata > Teiidae > Aspidoscelis > Aspidoscelis tigris. The sequence goes on from JALMGA010000023.1 coordinate 2,594,473, forward strand.
GTAATAAATGTAGCCGTTTATTTAAAGAAATCCCCAAGCGGCTGCTGATTGCAGCACACACGGTAGGAACAGGGAGCAGAGGTGAAACCCTGCCCACTAATATTGTGGTTGCCAAGCTCTGCCCCAAATAACCTGGGAGTGTATGCATGACCCCAGGACAATACATGCTATCCCCCTATTTTGGAATGAGTACACTTGCTAAGTGGGTTTTTTTTTACACATAGGTTGTTTTTCCACTGTCACTAGAAGTACCCATTAAGTACCCATTAATGGGTACAAAAATGCCATTACATACCCATTAATGGGTACTTAATGGGTACTTTTAGTGACAGTGGGAAAACACCCATTGTCTCACATTTAGCCCATACTAGGGCTTTGCATGGAGACTCTCTTGAGGCAATCGCAGACTATTTTCAGCATGGGGACACCCCCCAGAGGCTGCATTCACACCTTATGGGTGTTTTTCCACTGTCAGAGTACCCATTTTTGCACCCATTAAGGACCCATTTGGGTGTGAGCCGGATGATCCCATTTCCACCACAGCACCCATTTGGGGCATATTTGTTTCCACTGCCGTGGGGGAAATCCGGATCTAATGGGTACTTTTTGGCCTTTAATCCAGATTTTCTGTAGACCCCACTAATGGGGTCTACAATGGGGTCTTCTGACAGAAAATCTGGATTAAAGGGAGCCTCTTTCCACTGGAAACAGGCAATGGGGTCTAGAGGTGACTAGGGAGAGGGGATGCACCCATGGGAGGGGAGGGAGCTCCGAAGACCCAGCTTCGGAGTGATTTTGGAGTCATTTTGGAATCATTCCGAAATGACTCTGAAGTCCCTCCGAAGCGATCACCACAGACTTTGGAGAGGCTCCGGAGCTGTCAGCGCAGTCTGTTCGCTATTAGTGCAGACCGCGCTGACTTCCCTCCGAAGTCCCTCCAAAGCGATCGGCAGAGACCGTAGCGGCCTCTCCAAAGAGATCAGCGCAGACTTCGAAGCCGCTCCGGAGTCCTGGTGCCGCCCCCCTACGTACACCCTTTGAAGCCCCACATGCCCTACATAGAAGTTTACATAGCTGCCCACAACCCATGTAGCTGAACATAGATGCTACATAGACAACTACACTGCTAGCTCTGCCATGCCCGTTGTAACCAGATGTGACCCTTGAGTGATGGTTGAGCCAATCCGTCATGCAGTACTGTGGAGAGCACTTCTGGAATGGGTCTGGTCTGTGCCTAGGGGTGCATGCTATGGTGTCTGCACAGCATCCCTGTTTAGCATCCATTGCCATTGGGTGCTATATGCCTTGTGGAGATCCATGGGGTATTCCTTTTGGTCTGGAACTACATGAACCAGATTAACCCAAGACCAGATCCTGACAATCCGGATCTACTAAATCTGGATTTACAACAATAAGTGTGGAAACAGCCAATAACTGCCCTTCACCAAAGGGTTTGGGTTCTTGCTGTCTCTTTTGCTCAGGTCCGTCAGGGATCGGGGGCAGGGGGGATAGATAAATAAAGCAAAATACAGCATAATCGTCCATGTAACACAGCATAGCAGTAATATGACGTGAAACAAACAAACAAGAAGGCCCCAGTCCCAGCGTTAAGCTGCAAGGAGGAATCGGCAGTGCGGGAAGGGCAGGATTTCAAGTGGACTCTTGATTTCTCTGCTTGGTTTCTTTTCTTTGTTCCACCTGGATTGAAAGTAGAGGAAAACAAGTGAGAGTAGCGAACATTTTTTCTGCTTTTGGTTGCTCCTTCCTCCTCCTCTTTTTCTCTTCTGTCTTCTTGCAACACAAGGATAAGCAAATATCCCTTCAAGAGTGAAAGATAATTCTAAATGGAAGCATTATGAAGCAGTTAGGGAGACCCAGAGCAAAAGCTTTCCTTAGCGTGCACAAACACACACAGACCCACTCTTCAAAGAAGCTCGAATCACAGATAAATGAACCACACTGGCTCGCATTTTACCCTCCACTGCTTTAAATGGTTGATTGTAATAATTCAATAGCCATGGCAGCAAGGGAAGCGAAAACAAAGGGGCCTGGGTGAAACCTGCCTACACTTCCCCCTCTGCTACCCGGGAGAAGAAAAAAAAACCAGAGGGAGAAAGAAAGAAAATAAGACGTAGGAATCGCAAACCATTCTGCAGCAGCGACCTGCAGGCTGCGATATTCATTTTTGACATTATTGATTGCTGGCTGTATATTCTCCGGGCTAGAAATATAATTGACCATTCTGTCAGACTCACTGGGTGGAATTGCTTGTCAACATTTTATTCAAATGGATATTTTTGCTCCTTAAGACAAGCAAAAGCAAAATAGAAATAGCTAGACACATGTTAAACACAATTTTCTGTATTCGATTTCAAACTGTGAAATGTTTTTGTTTAAAAAAAACAGGTATTCTACTGTCCAGATGCTGAGCCTTGATAAAAAGATCTTTATTAATGTAGCAGAAGCTGTAGAGGTATTCAGTGTTTACTGTGAATTTGGGCTGTTATAAAGGCAGGCACATTCTGCTTTAGGTTGCATCCTCATGGGGTAGGTTGCAGCCGGGAGCTAGGGCAGGACAAGTTGTGTGTAAGCCAGCCATTTCCTTGTGCCCCCTGCCCTGGGAGAAAATGTCACTGAGTGTGACACCCCCCCCCCTCAAAGCAGAAGGACATTTCTACCATCTCATGGGATGGTTGCAGTGAGTGGTTAGGTGAGTTAGGTGAGTTGAGAGCAGCTCCATGTGGTCCTTCAACTCCTTCAGCATTCTAGCACTCAGGTAGATAAGACTGGAGTAGATTTTCCCTTTCCTTCACAAGCGGACAGCTCTTCCTCTTTCAACCATTTCCTGTTTTCCTCCCCAGGACCTTTACTGTTGGCCTGTCAGAACTTCCATGAAGCTCTTCACCCCTGAGCTTTTTCATTTCTCCAGGCAATGTCTTCCAGCTCTGTGTGGGTTCCTCTTCCTCTTCCTGGTCCCCTTCCTTTTCCTTTCCTTTTGGAGACAACTACATTGCCCTTCTCCAGACTCTTCTTCTTTCCTCCTGAAGATGCATGGCACACCCTTGTTCCATACTAGGCCCAGGCTCCTAACAACACTGAAGGATGGAGCAGAACCATAGCCAATGAGAAAAGAAGTTCTGCTTCTGTAACATGTGTTCATCTGGGCCCAGGGAATTCCTTTTATCATAGACCTTTCCTTCTGTATGTGGGTGTGGTCTAAGGGAGGCCCTGCAACCAAGGTGGAGTCTTAGGGGATGGGGCCTCCCCTAGATTACTGCACCATTGAGTAGAAGGGAGTCTCCTAGCAGGCTTGCAGGGCTGTTATACTGGTCAGTGTGGAATTGTCCTTAGTATATAAAGCATTGCCAGTGTTAGACTGAAAGACAAGGGAGCTGTTTGCATTTGATTTGTTTTTGACACATGGGGAGTCAAGGAACAAAAGCAAAAAGACCTATCCATGATTACTGACTTCAAGACTCTTTGATTTATCCTCCACTGCATGAACACCTTGGTGCTAAGCAGGAAGAATGAGAAAGTCATTTAAAAAAAATGTGATGAAGAAATGCTAGAAAATCAGGTCACAAAAAAGATTAAGGCATGAGCCATGGACTGACTCTGTTCAAACAGTTTGTGCGCACCTATCATTGGGATTTGATTCCGTTCTCGCACAGAGGAGGTGCTTGCAATTCTGTGGGAAGAGAGAAGGAGAAAGAGAAGTAAAGAAAGTTTAATGAGAGCAAATGGCTTCCGTGTTACTGTGCTTCCTTTTTCAGGTCTTGACATTTTTATTTCTCTTTGATGGTTCTTTGCGCAAAGATGTTATCTGTACTTCAAGACCAACGTTTGTAGGTTCACCATATAACTGTTAGAGTAAGATAATGGACCACTTCAAAACGAATCTCTCTGTGTGTGTGTGTGTGTGTGTTGAAACCTTCTTGAGAGGGGGACTTATTTTCTAGTAGCAGAAGCAATGGATAGGAAGAAGAAAGGAAATGTGAACTGTCATCTAAATTTCACAGAAATCCAGTGAATTGGATCAGTTAGCAAATGTACTTACACAAAGTTGTTCTTTTCAGTGCAGATATAGTCCCAGAAAATGGTTAGGCACATTTCTCTTGAAACACGCTCATGACAGAAACTGTTTGTTGAGATCATCATCATCATCATCTTCTTCTTCTTCTTCTTCTTCTTCTTCTTCTTCTTCTTCTTCTTGCCACTTGACTTGAAAATAAAAGAGGCTTGCTGTTGGTCATAAATCATTCCAGCGTTCTGGGGCGCATTTCTGTCAAGCAAGCTATGTGTGAACCCTCTCATTCTGATGTGCTCAGGAGAAGAAGAAAGATTAAGGACTACTGGAACCAAATGAGCATGATCTTTTCTTTCCTTTGCATTTTTAAAATTTATTTTCACAAAGCATTTTACACACATTTCAGTATAAATATTCACCACATCCCATTATTACAATGCTTTAGTATTATCCATGTGACTTCCACTGTTCTTCAGACTCTTCTACTTATAGTCTTTTAGTACTTTGCTCCCCTTGTATGCCTTTTATTTTTTCCCCTGGAAAATCAGCCAAAACCGTCCGCCGTGACCTCCAACCCCTGTAGATATTTGATAAAGGGACCCCAATCTTCCAAAAACTCTTTCACCGTTTTGTCTTTTAATAAATTTGTCAGTTTGTCCATTTCAGCCATTTCCATCAATTTAATTATCCATTCCTCCTCCTTGGGTAACTCTTCTTCCTTCCATTTCTGTGCATATAACAATCTGGCTGCTGTCACCATATATAATATCAAAGTCTTTATGCCATTTAAACGATCAACCACAATTCTCAACAAAAACATTTCTGGCTTAAACTTGAAATTACTCTTCAGAATTTTTCTCATCAAATTACTTATTATAACCCAGTATTTTCTTGCTTTTTCACATGTCCACCACATATGATAAAAGGTACCCTCTACTTTTTTGCATTTCCAACACCTCGTGGAGTATTTTGATACATTTTCCCCAACTTATGTGGTGTTAAATACCATCTATACATCATCTTATATATGCTCTCTTTCAGTGATTTACAAGAATGAGAAGATGAGCTGCTCATCTGACCAATTCTTGGCTTCTTGGCTACGGTCAATGGTGTGTGTACGTGATTATTTTATCCATTCATTTAGTCATCCATTCATCCATTTTCCAGTAGTTTCCATTTTTAGGGGCTTGGATAATATTCAGTTCTTCAGTGAAGTCTGTTTTACATTTTTATTAAAATACTCCTCTAATTTTTGTTTCATTTGTTTTATATAAGTGGAAAGATTCCACTTACAGACAAGATGGGTGAATACACTGTTTGCATGCTTTTTGTAGCCAGCACACCTGGCTTCATGTACTCTAAATTGCAAGATTACGTAACTGAGGAGCAAGGAGGTTATTTCAGATCAGGAAGCAAAAGTGTCCAGGAATGCCTAGTGAAGAAATGGTTACAAAAACATCTGCCTGTCCTTCATGCTTGCCTTGCAATATTAAGAGCTTGGCCCTGCACCAGCCAGGGGCCAGGAGGATGGGAATCCAAGTTGACATGGAAGGTAGAGGAAAAACAGAATATTTACCATATTCTTCTGAGCAGGTGAAGCACATGTTTCAACACAATCCCGTTTCAATAAGTGTCTGTGGTGTTCCGTTGCTTGGGAATGTCACTTCCAGCAAGATGTTCTTCAAGTAACTTGGTTTTTAAGGCCAATGTTCTAACGAAGACATCTTTAGCGCTCTTCTATTGAACCACAGGATGGCCAATGCCACAGTTCGAAAAGGATCGCCATAAGAAATTGCTGGGAGCCAGATATTGCACTCAGGGTACTCTTTTACCTGGAAGTGTATGACCACCATACATGTGTGGCCACCATGTTGAGACCTCCCACATATGTGGTGATCACATTCAAGATGGCAGCTACCAGTGGAAATGTCCAGGCAAGTTGGATATAGTGCTGTTTCAGGAGAACCCACATTCAGAGTCACATCTTCACTTGTGAGGCTGTGATGGGGTTGGCACAGATACATGTGGAAATTCCAACATAGACAAGACATAATAGCCCTATTTATCCGCCAAGGAATACAGCCCAAGCCGAGTTCCTGGTGGTTACATAGACATAACTTTGCAGTATTTTTGACAGGACAGAAAGGGAGATGATAGGAATTAAATCTACATCTCTCTGTTCCACCGCTGAGCTCAGTCAAGATCCCTGATTTGCACCCAGCTTCCAGCTCGAGGGCCATTCCCACTAGTACTGAAGAAAGGCGAAGAGGAGAATTCTAGTTAATGACCAGGGGCCACCGTTTGCAAATCTACCCCTTACCCATGTAAAAGCAGTTTTCGTTATTTGCCATTTGGCACAATATTTGTCTTCTACGTGAGATATAAATCAGAGGGATTAGTCTAATCACAGAGTCATGGAATAAATGCCATTAAATAAAGATGAATGGCCCCAGAAGCCTCCATGAAGGATTTGCCTTTGTGCTTCATAACAATGTAAAGTTTGAAATTGTCTGCGCCTCGCATGCCCTACGGTTGTGCTTTGGCCTCCTGGGAAGACCAATTTAAAGGACAACCGTCAACGGGGCGCTGATAACCGCCGTGCAAGAGACAGCGTTGCCCTTTAAATGTTTCCTTACCAGCAGCGGAGCCGCATTTTGCCTGGCTTCTGCACCAAGCTAATTTTCTTTCCAGATTAATGAGGTTGTTTAAGATATCAATTATTATTATGCCAATATAAAATAATGTCGCTCTACAAATCTCATTGTAATGGCTTGTAGTATTAAAAATTTAAAGTTAATAGCTTGGGGGGGGGGGAGAATGGTCAGGGAACATGAAGGGTGACAAAACTTTTTTTGTAAAACTTCCCCTTGCATTTCTCAGACGGCCCTTTGAGGTAGGAAAATGTTACCTGGAGGCAGCAGTTGAAACCTGTGGAGAAGGTGAGGGGTTTATCCCCCCCCCAAATAAAACCCATCCCACACCAAGCTACTACCACAAATTATGCAGTCAGCTACTGCTCTGTTGCTGTTTGGGGGTCAGGATGCTTCTCAGGTACTACCACTGAGCTACAAACATTCCTAGACTCCATGGGCATGTGTGTGCAGTTTCCTTGGCAGTGATACAGGAGTGGTTTGTCACTGCCCACTTTTGGGCAGAGCTGGGGGATAGAGCCAGCAAGCCCATTTGTTCCTACCAATGAGCTACAGCCCCTTCCCAGTCACAGTTGAGGGTAAAACGGGACAGTTTGGGCCACTTCACATAGCATTTCTTGCGTCCCTGAACCCCGAAATGGGCAGCTATATGTCAGAGAGTTACTTGTGCCACATGTGGCCCACAGATAGTGAGATGTGAATTATAAATTAATGAAAACGAATGAAACAAATCCGAAAATTCCTTTTGTTCCATCTTCTTCCGAGGAAAAGTTCATTTCTGGAAATGTCCCCCTGTTTAATCCCCGTTAATGAATGAGCTTTGAAAGGTCTGCAGCTGCATCCAGTGCTTCAAAACATCCCATGTTTCTTTGGCTCTAACTGAGGACATTTTTTCCAGTGCCTGCTCATTTGTGGTCCTTCCTTCCTTCCTTCCTTCCTTCCTTCCTTCCTTCCTTCCTTCCTTCCTTCCTTCCTTCCTTCCTTCCTTCCTTCCTTCCTTCCACCTACCCCTAGCCAGGCTCCATATCATATTAACTGCATATGGTCAAAAGGAAGAGAGAAGATCATTGGATGCGGGAAATTCTCATTAATAGACGACTTTTAAATTGGGTGCAGAAAAATTCACTGGAGTAATTTAATGCCAGGTTAAATGGTGCGTTCTGTTGGATTTTCATTAGAGGAAGGCAGAAAGGTTTGGAGAAGCTTCTCCCTCGATCTGTGTTTTAATGGCCCATCCGCCTATAGCAGTAACTGTATTTATTTATTTACTATTAAAATGCTGATTGGCTTGATAATGAGATTTGTACCAGAAAAGTAAAAAAAAAAAAAAAAGTCCTCAACTTTAACTATAGTTTTGGGATGTCCACAAATATCCATAACGTTCTAAATTCATACGAATTTGGATGAATTGGGACATACAAATTTGAATTGAATGTTGGCATATTCAAAGACTGACATTCAAATTAGAATAAAATGTTTCGATACATTCGCATGAAGCTTCGTTTGGGATTCGTATGGGATGGCACATTCATATCAAACATGAATCCTGTCACATTCGAAGGGGATCTTGTTCCGGCATCCTTTCCTTACTGGCAGACTGAGTTTCTTCTGGGGGTCAGAATTGGTTTAGAACAGTGGTTCTCAACCTGTGGGTCGTGACCCCTTTGGGGGTCAAACTACCCTTTCAGAGGGGTTGTGATGAGTCTCCCGCCACCCCTCCCTCACCCCTCCCAGTTGTTGAGGGTCTCCACAACATGAGGAACTGCATTAGCAGCTGCGGCATTAGGAAGGTAAAGAACCACTGATTTAGAAGAAGAAGAAAAGTTTTATACCCCACTTTTCCCACTCTGTTCTTCTCCCCACCGCAGACACCCTGTGAGGCAGGTGGGACTGTGAGAGCTCAGAAGAGAGCTGTGACTCACCAAAGGTCACCCAGCTGGCTTCATGGAGGAGTGTGGAATCAAACCCGGTATTCCCAGATAAGAGTCCAGCTCCCTAAGCACTAGACCAAACTGCCTCACTACAGTACTCCCAAGAGCTTCGCTACTCCCCAGATTTTTGTAGGTGGCAATTTTGCACTACCTGTTGGCTGTACTAATTTTTGGAAAACGAGACACCTGAAAGCATCTCTCAGGTCTGGTCATCCAGGGAATCAATGAAAGTGTTCTGCATGGTATTGGAACCTGTGTAGATGTGTTTTTTGTGTATAGTAGGTTGTTTACTTGTTGATTAATTTACCATGTTGCTATTCAGGCACTGAGTGGGTTCGGCCGTGGGTGTAAGGTGCTCTAGTTAACTCAGGGTACCAATGTTAAATCACCTAACTTGGAAGCCAATACATTTCTGTTGATTCCAATGAAAGGCGTAGGGTTTTAGGGTGTGGGTGAGTTTTCAGTGTGACTTAGGTGTCTGTAAGTAACCTGTTTTGATGACAAAAATCCACTCTGTCTTCTGCTCTTCTTGAAGAGCAAGGATATGCTGCTCTGTGTCAGTGTGTTGCTCTAGCAATGCAGTTGAGATTAATGTGCTTTCCCCAGAAGACTTTGCTGATGACCTGTCTTTGTGATGTGGATTGATATGTGCTGGTAAGAAGTGATGGGTCTGAACACTGGTAGGCTGTCACGCTTGGGCACACTGATGTTCTTCATATTGCTAGGTGCATATTATTGTTTTATATGGTATTTTTTCATGCCAGGAAAAGACTTGGAGGCTGCCTCAGCAGTCTCAGGACTGTTGAAATTCTTGCAAAGTTCTCTGCGGTCACATGTACGGTTTAATCCAGGGCCCTTTCTGCATTTGGCCTTATTCTGGAATATATCTCACGATAGCAGTTGGCTGGCCGCAAACTAATGCAGACTATGGTAGGTCTCACTTGGGGCCTTCCATAGTCTGCATGAGCGTGTGGGCAACAGACCCCTATTTTGAGATATATTACAAAATGAGGCCAAATGCAGAAAGGTCCCAGCTTCAGTCCACCTTCAGAGTGAGAGAACACATCAGCAAAGTGACCAATCGTTTTCTTTTCACGTTATTTCTCCCAAAGGGGGATTTTCTGAGTTATTTAACATTGAAAGAGAGCAGCTTGTCACTTTGCTGATGTGTTCTCACACTCTGAAAGTGGACTGAAGCTGCATTAAGATTGCATCCAGACCTCTTGTTCCACTGCAGTTGGATGTTCTGGAATAAAATGTAGCTTAAATCAGTCAAAGCTAAGTTCGCCTTGGTTCCTTGAGAGCCTTGCATTTGAACCTCGTACTTTTGCAGTGGGTTAAATATTTGGATTCCTTACATAAACAGCATCATTACCAATATTTAAAGAAGTTCTTGCTTATTTATCTTTTTTCACTCCGAGCATTTATATCCCAGACTTCACCCTCATTTCTAGTGTTGATTGATTCACCACATTTTGGTATCAACAGAACATGTCTGTCAATGGCCTTTGTTCGTAACATAATTATCACTCCCAGAATGAGCTTATACAGTGTCAGAAATAAGATAGTTGCTGCCTCCAGGCTTGGTGTAAGCAGGAAAGAGATTGGAAAAGGGGGGAATCTCTGTGGGTTCTGATTTCTTGCAATTACCAGATATCCTGTGGAATAGCCTCCCCCTCAGGCTGCATCAGGCACCCTCACTTTGCGCATTTACAAGGGCAGTGAAAACGCCAGTTTCATCTTGTGGTGAGAGTGCCGGACGGGGTTTGATTCCACCGTCCTCCATGAAGCCAGATGGGTGGTCTTGGGGTGGTTACAGCTCTCTTTCTGAGCTCTCACAGCCCCCCCCCCCCCCATCACAGGATGTCTGTTGTGGGGAGAAGAACTGAAGGTTTATCAGCAGCATGAAATCCCCTTAAACGGGTGAGAAAGGCGGGGTAGAAAAGCCAACTCCTCCTCTTCTCTTTGCCCTGGTCTTTGGCTAGATGGGGGTAAAGCTTTTTCTCCCCACTTTTCAGACACTTTTGTTGTTTTAAGGCTGTGGTAGCACCTAAGGTGTAATCCAGCTTCAGTCCTTCACATTATCTATGCCAACTGAGAATTTTCTGAGTCATTTACTGCTGAAAGAAAGCAGCTTGTCACTCCACTGATGTGTTCTCTCACTCTGAAAGTGGACTGAAGCTGGATTAAACCACAGCCAATATGTTTATATTTGGTTTTAAGTGTTGTGACCTGCGCTGAGACCTTCGAGACGTGAGAACGTGAGATTTGGAAGCAGCATTCCTGACTCTACCTTTCTCCTTTTTGCCTTTGGTTTCATTGTCCTTCCCAAAACTCATTTTCTATCTCTGAGGGAATCTGCCAGGGCTGACATTTTCATGGAGATGAGATTGTGGTCAAAACAAGGAGTGGGGAGAGAAAGGAAAGTTGTCCTGTATTTAGCTGAATGGACTGAGTAAGAACACCATCACTAAGAGATTGTTTTTAGGCAGTACCTAAAAGGATTAAGGTTTCTTGAGGTTTTCTTCTAAAAACTGCCAAGGCGTGGAGACTAATTTCTTTCTTTGGGCAGGAGGCCATTGGCACAGTGTTTTGACATCTCTGAGGTTTCAATCAGTCTCCTTGTAATTATTTATTGTTGTCCTTGTGGTTTCTGCAGCTGTTTAGTCCAGAAGTGGAAAGAAGAAATCAGCTTGCCAGAACTATTACAAATCGGCAGAATTTCTGCTCTTCTCTATTTTGGTGACATTTGAATGGCACAGTCCATGGCCTTAAATGTATTCTGATGGGCTTGATCTCAAAACACATTGAGACCACCACCACCACCCCACATTCAAAGGCCCTTTCCACATTGGGCCTTATTCTAGATTATAACCCAACTGTACACTGAAATAGGGACCTGTTGCCTGCATGTTCAGACTACAGCAGACTCCGGGTGGGACCTGCCATAGTCTTGTCTAGCATGCAGAAGGTGGGTCCCTATACCAAGATAAAATCTGCAGTATGGTCTATTGCAGGAGAGGGAAAGTTTTTCTCTCCACCATAAAATGTTCCAGCGCCAGGTATGAATGTCAGATTTTTGCCCGAATCAGACACGGAGGTGTACTGAGGAGTTTATTCCCAAAATAATTGCATGAACATTCTTAAAAGAGAAACCCAAGCAAGAAAGATGAATAATGTTAAGGTTATGTACAAATGGTTTTTTATTTTTATTTTTTTGCATTTGATTCAAATTGAATCGAATGTAAGAAAATTTGTATTTGTTTGCATAGATCCCCTTCGCATGTGGTAGGATTCTATTCTATGCAAATGTATTTATACAAATTTGTATGAATATCCAATATTCATATCCCGTTACTTATCCATTCATATCTGATACGTTTCTGATACGCATCTGGTACGTATCACGTAACATATCCGCTCTGAATCCACTTTGAATCCGCTGTCAATTGAATGCACTCCGGAGCCATTGCAGATGTGACGGTGTAGCACTTTGCCGCCTCCCCAGGTTCACAGTGTTCCGAAATGTTCATACGAGTACATATGTCCATGTACAAATGTCGTAACATTTAATTCACATACAAATGTTCAAATTCGTCCGAATTCATCTGAATATTGAACATTATGAGTATTCTTGCACATCCCTAAATAACGTTCCTTACTGTGTCCCTAACCATAATATCATTCTGCATTTGGGAGGTTGCTAGAGCTATCATAATCTCGTTTCTACAACGCTCTTCTACAAAATTGTCTCCAGTATGATGTAGATGTTTCCTGAATTACTATTATCCACACTGCAACTGACTGTTTTCTCATGCTTGCATCTGTACAACATTTTTTTTTGGGGGGGGGGGCACCATGGATGTTATACAAGAAAGTCAGCCTGGGTGGGCTGCCAGAGCGCATGGGAATCAGCTAGTGGCTGTTAATGCTCTTGCTTTTCCTGAGACTCTACAAAGGGTGATCAGAGGAACAGAGGATAAAAATTAAAAAAAAAAAACAAGAGAGAAGAGAAAAAAGGAATAAAACGAGCAAATGGTAGAGTAGCGGAGGGAAGATGCGAAATGGAGAGTGTCCCAGGACGCTCTCCTGGAGGATAGGAAGGGAAGGAATATTATGGGAGTGAAGGATAGGTGATCCAGGAGAAGACAGAGATAATGGAATGAAAAATTGTGAAGGATAAACTCTTTTGCCCTCTGATGGTTTATGATATAAATCCTCTTTTGGGGATGCTGGAGACTTCAGTAAAAACCTTGGCTATAGAAGAGTGAAGTTTCGAAAGGAAGGCCATTTGCAGGGATTCGAGAGCAGGTAAAGGTTTTGCCTTTTGTCTTCTGCCTGAGATGCCCAGAAGCAATTGGAGACCACTGTGTGGGACAGGATGCTGGACTAGAAGGGCTGTGGCCTGATCCAGCAGGGCTTCCCCCGTGGCCTTATGTAGAACGAAAATTTGGTTTCACATCCAGGGTAAGAGCAACAAGTAGGATGCCTCTAAAGGCTATTTGCAGGGATTCAACAGCAGGTGATGGTTTTGCTTTTGAGATGCTCAGAAGCCACTGGTGGGCCACTATGTGAGACGGGGTGCTGGGTTAGATGGGCTGTGGCCTGATCCAGCAGGGTTTCTCTTAGGTCATCCAAGAGTTCTTAAGGAACTCAAATGCAAAATTGCCGACCTTCTATCAAAAATGTATAATATTTCCCTAACATCAGGCTCTGTACCTGAGGACTGAAGGTAGCAAACGTAACACCAATCTTCAAAAAGAGATCCAGGGATGATCCCGGCAATTATAGACCAGTTAGCTTAACGATGGTTCCATGTAAGGGGAGGCAGGCGGCAATTGGAACCCCCGATCGGGCCCCTATGTCTTGGGTGGGGGAGGCTGGCTCCCTCCCTCAGGCTGTCCCGTGACCCCCGGGGACCCTGCCCAAGTGGGAGGCACCCGGCGGGGCCTGTTGCCCAAGCCACGCTTCCCTCCCTTTGATGCCTTGGGGGGGGGGGGAGGGGAGTCCTAAGATCCTTACCGGGTGCAGCTCTGCCCCACCCCCACCCCTGCGCAGTCACAGGGATGACCCACTGACAGCCCCTGCCCACCGCGGAACCAGCACTTGGCGTGAGGGGGCTGGGGGGGGGAGTCCTTCCAAATGGGCCCACCTCCCAGCCAATTACAGCAGCCCATGGGCAGGACTTCACAGTCCCAGAACAGCCAATCTGTATGGAACGCATGGATGACAGCTTCCCATTTGCACTTAGGCAGGTAAGGGATGCTTTGGAAACACTTCCCTTACCTGCCAGTGTGGACGGGAAACTGTCCTCCACGTGTTCCAGCCGTAGCTTGCTACAGCTGTGTTAGCTGTAGTGCGAAAAGGCCTCAGAATGATTAAGGGTCTGGAACACGCCCCTTATGAAATCCGACTGCAACGTCTGGGCCTCTTCAGTCTGGGGAGACGGCGTTTCAGAGGGGACCTGACTGAAGTATATAAAATTATGCATGGTAAAGAAAAGTTGGATAGAGAACATTTCTCTGTCGCACAACATTAGAACCAGAGGGCATCTATGAAGCTGATGGGTAGGAGAGTCGGATCCGACAAGGAAAAGTAGAGGCTCATTGGTCTATGGAATTTGCTGCCAGAAGAGGTGGTAACAGGTTAATATTTTATTTTATCTGTGTTATCCCTTCAGTCTGCATGAGCTCACATCTGGCAGCTGATGGGACGGTCTTCCCAGCCTGCTCCTTCTGCTCCCCTCCACTTAGGCAAGGTGGTGACCTTAGAGGCATGGAGAGGCCACCACTGCGAGCCAATGGATGATCTTTCCAGCTTATTCTTTCTCATGGAGACTCCTTCTGATGACAATTGATAGTTTTCCATCTATTCATTGGAAATTTTTTTTAATAAAGCCATCAAAATCTCAGGAGGGACAGGAGTTCATGGGTGCTGTCAACCTCAGCAACATGATCCAGTTTGGTCCAGTGGTTAGGGAGCCAGTACACCCCCCACCCTCCTCTGTGAAGCCCTCTCTTCTGAGCTCTCACAGCCCCACCTACCTCACAGGGTGTTCTGTGGTGGAGTGAAGAACAGAAAGCTTTGTCAGCCACTTTGAGTCCCCTTAAATGGGTGAGAAGAAGTGGGGTAGAAAAGTCAACTCTTCTTCTTCTTCTTCTTCTTCTTCTTCTTCTTCTTCTTCTTCTTCTTCGTCTTCGTCTTCGTCTTCGTCTTCGTCTTCGTCTTCGTCTTCTCCTTTCCCTTTTTCTTCTTCTTCAAAAACTAGATATTTTCCTTATTTTGAACCCACTAACTATAGCTTGAGTAGACAACTGTCATCCAAGAGAGGAACTTCTCCAGGTTTCCAAACTGAGACAGGTATGGAAGTTCTTCATGTAGGATTAGACAGAAGACCATGGAAACTGTAGTGCCCCTTGGGAAATGTTCCAGATTCCAGGATTTTGTACCTTTAATACAAAAGTTCTACAACTTGAGTTATTTCGCTATCCCTGGCTTTTTTATATATAGGTGAATGCTATTTCTTGAGCTGAAAAAAAGCTGTTTAAATTAAAATGCATATTTAAAGCTGTTTTATAAATTGCCTTAGCCAGTGAGAGGCAGTAGGATTAGAAGATAACCCTGTAATTGTTTGTCAGAAATGTGCATTAGCCATTTCTCAACTGTGTCAATAGAACAGCTGGGAATTAATACCTACGATCTCATAATGCCAGTTCAGCAATTATTGCCGAACAAACCTGTGTTAATAAAATTAACAATTGCCATTGAGCTATAAAAGAAATGCCATTTAAGGAGGGAACCCCGGACAGTAGGAAAGTGCCACCAACTATTACTTTTTAATGCGCACATCAAGGCAGCTTTTGTTGAACTCGTCAAGGTAACCCTGCGGGTTGCTCCGACGGCAGGTAAAATGCACATGGAGAGCTTTCACTTCTTAGTCAAGGCAGATAAGGGTACAAAGCTGCTTTATACTGTGAGATTTCCAGCTAATCTGGACTATGGCTGGTCAGAAAGCAGGGTGCCTCCATTTTCCATGAGCTCAGCAGATTTCTTGGCAGAGGTACAGAAGTGGTTTGCCATTGCCTGCTTCTGGGAAGGGGTTCCGGATTGAGCCAGCAACCCTTTTGCTTTCCACTGAGTTTGTCTGCATCGGCATGCTAAGTTTTAATCTAGCTTCAATCCACTCTTAGAGTGAGAGAATCCATCAGCAAAGGGACAAGTTATTATTTCTGCATTATTTCACTCACCTTTGTGTTAGATAATGTTGAAGCAAATGTCACTTTTTTCACTCTGCAGGTGGACTGAAAGTGGATAAACAATTATATGTGAACACGGCAGGGGTTTTAACAACTGAGCTACAGCCCACCCCCCAACATTAATGGCAATTGTATTAATTTGGCATCCTATGAATTACTATTTTTACTGCATTGTATACTGTCATATTGTTTCATTCTATTTCTGTGATGCCCTAATCTATTAGGGATGTGCATGAATGGGGTTTCTTTTGGGTTCGATTCATATCAAATTAAATGCAAGACAATTTGTATTCATTTGAATAGATCCCCTTCAAAAGTGGTGGGATTTGAATTCAGTACAAATGTTAGTTGCAAATTTGATATGAATCCCCACTACAAATCCCCTATGAAACCCCTCTGTATGCCCTACAAATCCTACGTATCTGCTCTGTATGTGTCAGATCTGCCCTGAATCCACTTTGAATTTGCTCTCAATCCACTTTGAATCTGGTCTGGATCTGCTTTCCCACCTCCTCAGGTTCACAAATGTAATGAAGCTTCATACGAATGTTCCAAAGTATTCGATTCGAATTTGAATGTCAATCTTCGAATGGGCCAGCGTTCAATTAGAATTTGAATGTTCAAATTTGGATGGATTTGGATGAATTTTGATTGTTACGAATATCCGTGCACATCCATATAATCTATAACCATACTAAAGCATTTCTACCTAGAAAAAATAGTTATTTGGATTGAGATGACAGACACATTCCACAATGTATGCCTAGAATAGGTTCAGTGGGGAACTGTCCTACCATTCGAGAAAGTGACGTTTCCAACGTCTCGTCCTCCCAAGTCGAGATGGTGTGATATAGGTGGTTGTACCAACTGATTCTTCCTTCGATGCTCACATGTAATTTGCTAACATGCCTCTTCCATCTGTGCTGTCTTACAGGTTAACTGGGTTTCAGCTTCCTCCTCCTATTGTGAGCACTGGGTCGGTGCTGTCCTTGTGGCTAGTAAGCGACTATGCCGTCAGCGCTCAAGGATTTCAGGCGAACTATGAAGGTAGGTCTGCTTTTCGTGTTCACCCCATTAAGTCATTTAGAAGCAGCTGCCTCGACCTCTTATTTATTTATTTATTTATTTATTTATTTATTTATTTATTTATTTATTTATTTATTTTATTTCTATCCAGCACTATAGCTGAAGGTCTCAAGGTGGGTAACAACATTTAAAAGCAAACATATATGTGACAATATGTGTTAAAACAGTAACAGTGTCTGAAAAGTGGAAAGAGAAAGTATATTCCCTTTAAGCAAAGACCAGGCCAAAGAGGTGTGTCTTCACTGCCCTCCTAAATGTGTACAGTGAAGGTGATAGAGGCACCTCAAGGAGGAGACCATTCTACAGCCTAGGGGCCATCACTGAGAAGGCCCTCTTCCAGGTGCCCAACCCCTTTGCTGCTGAAGGTGGTGGTACAACCTGGGGGGGGGGGCTCCAGATCTTAAGGCATGGGCCGGTCAACATAGGAGTAGATGTTCCTTCAGATATTTGGGGCCCAAGTCATTTAGAGCCTTATAAGCTAAAGTTAACATCTTGAATGGGCTCAGGAGCAAATCGTCGGCCAGTGCAGCTCTTCTAAGACCAGCATGATATGTGTCCAGCCAGCTGTCCCGGTCAGCAGTATACAGCTGCATTCTGCACCAGCAGCTTCCAACCCCCCATGGAAGGGGGCAGCCCAATGTACAGCACATTACAATAGTCCAATCTGGATGTTACCAGAGTGTCCATAACTGTGGCCAAGTCATCTGTATCCAGGAATGGCTTCAACTGGCACACCAGTCATTGTTGGGAACAGGCACTCTTACGCAGAATCAAATGGCCTGCTTCACAACAGCATAGTATAGCTAAGTATAATATAGCCTGGTGCCTTGCATGTTGTACATTTGTATCTATGGTCAACTTTTTACCAAAAATAAATGCACAAAAATAAAGAATGCACTTTATTCAGATGGGGGGCATGATAGCTCTAGGCTTGGATGTACTTTGAGATTCTGGCTTACCTGGGAGAAGTGTCTTCAGGCATTTTAATTTATACCTAGGTTGGGCATCTGTGCTGAGACTCCCTGTTGGGGCCTGGTGGCCATGTGTTTTGACAGAGATTTATTCATATATTTGAAGTATTTCTACCCCCCTGTACATATGCATGTTTCTGTCATGACCCCTCATGACTCTTCTTGGAGGAGGAGGGTGCAGTTGCAAGGGAGAGACAGCCTGGGCAGCAACCAGGCACAGCGCTGCAGACACTGAGGGTCTGAGGCCACTTGTGGGGGGGCACACAGACAGCTCTGGGGACGAGAGCTCGGACAGTCAACCCCAAGAGCACCCATCCCCTATGCTTCTTTGACAACAGAAGCAAGTGAAATGCCATTCACAGCGTTTGCTTCAGCTGTGATGACTCCCCTATTTAGTCAAGCAGCACACGCTGAGCCAGTGTTGCAGACAACTCTGATGCAACTCCCACCGTGCCTGTCTTCTGACTCTTGGACCCCCCCCCCCTTGTGTCTTTGCCATACCTCTGGAACCCCAACCTTGGACTGCCCGACTCTTGCTGTGAGTTTGCCATATCTTTGGAGCTCTGAACTTGGACTGAATTGACGCTGACTATTTCTGAGTCCTCAAAGGACTGTCGTAAGCATCCGCATGTGTTTGCCTCGCTGCCCTCACCTGCCTAGGACACAAAAGTTTCAGAGCTCCACTAAAATGTATGCATAGTTTTGGGAATGGATCATTATGTCCTTTGTGGAAGTGACATAGTTTAGTGGTCAGAAAAGTGGATGAGAACCTGGACGGTTAGGGTTCAAGTCCCCTTTGGATCCCAGAATCTTCCTCGACATCCCTGCCTCATGTAGAACTGTTGGGAGGATAAAGCAATATCCACTGCTTTGAGCTGTTTGGAAGAAAAGTGGGGTTGAAATGCACCCATAAGTGCAGTAAATCTTGAATGAAGATGCTGTTATAAGTTAAAATGATCAATTGTGTGTGCAAGGATGGAAAGCAATCAATAAAATGTATTTACTGAATATTAAATTAACAGGAATGATGATTCTCCTATGTTCAAGACGTTGGTAACTTTGGCGTTTGAACCCGTGGGTTGCATTTTTGAAACAATCTCTTAACACAGGAAAAGGGAAATAAAAATATGAATAATTTTCAATTTTTTTAAAAAACAAAACAAAAAAATACAGTCTGCAATAACCATATGAGCAGTAGTGACAGCTGCTGCCCACTTGAAAATAGACGAGTGTGGTAGCAGTGAGAGGAGTCAGGGTGCATGGAGGAGGAGCTGGTTGTACATTCCTGTCGTTTGGAAAACCCATTCTGAATTGATCCCAAACCATGGGGTGGTCTGACAAACCAATCTAACCATAGTGAGCCCAGGTTGTCTTCAGGTAAGTAACTATGGTTTGCTTGGTTCAGATGTGAACAAAGGTACCTTACTAATTTTTAAAAAACCAAAACAGGTCAAAACAACCCTGAAATGAGGGCACTTTGGTTGAATTTGAACCAAATCACTCTACATCTATAGTTCTCCCTTCAATGTCTTCGTTTTCCTTGGAGAATAGTATTTTAAAAACTAATCTAGCCATTTGCAGACCATATCAATATCTTTGCCTGCATGAAACTCTCCCTCCCTTTTTCTCTTTCTGTCAGTCATAATCTTCCTGCCTCATGAAATGAGGTGGAAATTTATTTCTGTCTGCACTTTGAGATCAACTAGGCCTAATTTAGCTACCCGGGACTCTGAGACTGATCAGAATGTAACCATCAATCATGATGGGCATCTTTCAAAATTGTATGGTGCAATTAAAAAAAAAATGTGGATAGCATGTACTCGTATTCTGGAGGGAAGGAAAGATCTAGATTTTTTAAAATTTAAATTTAAAATAATCCTACAAATTGTTCTAAGTAACAAAAAACATGCAACAGTATATCATTAGCACACCTACTGTGTCCGAGTGGAATATGCATTCAGGTTTTGCAGGTATTTTGGTCAAATTTTTCACTAGGCAAAGCAGAATTTTGTTGCCTGAAATGATTCACAAAGGTACAATGTCAGTTCAAAACTTCACTTACACCATAGATTCTACTTTGCTTAATTTTCAGTTGCAAATTTAGTATGTAGTTTTGATGTTTTTGGTTACGTGATCTTGGGTAAAGAGCTAAGGCTGTGGTCACACCTTCACTTTAAACCTTCATCGGTCCATCTTCAGATCTGACAGCTCAAACCTTTTCATTGCTATCCATTTTGTTTGTGGGCTTTCCATCCTTCATTGGACTTTCCTGAATGGAAGGTCCACAAATAAAACAGACAGAAATGAAACGGTGTGAGCAATCAGGACTGAAGATGGTTGAAAGTCAAGGTGTGACCATGGCCTTAGAGAAGTACAGAATGTTGAATTTCCCTCCCCTTGTGATTGCGGTATATTTTTGTTTTGTACTGTTCGATAGTCTGTGAACCTGCCATTATCTGGAAACTTCAAGACTTGGCATATTTAACATGCCTCCCCCTCACATATGTATATATAATGCACTTTATGGCTCCTCTCTGTTAATAAGAAGGCCTGCTGTAGCTTTCTGATACTTGTCAAATCAACACTTCCTACATTCCTATTCATTCCCCTTCCTGGAGTCCAAACAACCTTCAGAAACTCAGCTGTTAAATCCAAGTTCCAGCAATTAGGACCAGGAGAATCTTGAGTCTTTGCTGTTCGTTTTCTCTCAAAAGATGGGCTGAAGTGCCTGATCTGGTACACTTGGGCTGCTAGGAATGTGGAGAGTTCAGAAGCAGGGAAGCTGGAGTTCTTGGAAGTTCCTTTTTATTTCACAGCCCCAGAAATGCAGATGAGACGACACTGCTCATGTCATTTCCAAGTTCAAGATCCTTAAGCACACTTGTGGGTGCCCTTGAATTGCTGTTCTCTGCTGGAAGGAAGGAAGGAAGGAAGGAAGGAAGGAAGGAAGGAAGGAAGGAAGGAAGGAAGGAAGGAAGGAAGGAAGGAAGGAAGGAAGGGAGGGAGGGAGGGAGGGAGGGAGGGAGGGAGGGAGGGAGGGAGGGAGGGAGGGAGGGAGGGAGGGAGGGAGGGAGGGAGGGACAGGGACAGGGACAGGGACAGGGACAGGGACAGGGACAGGGACAGGGACAGGGACAGGGACAGGGACAGGGACAGGGAAGGAAGCTTAATAAAGAAAAGCTTCAACAAATTGTGCATGCGTACACGGAGGAGGAGGAGGAGGAGGAAGAGGAGGAGGAGAGGAGGCTTTTCTACCCCACTTTTCTCACCCATTTAAGGGAACTCAAAGCATCTGACAAAGCTTTTCTATTCTTCTCCCCACAGTAGAACACCCTGTGAGGTAGGTGGGACTGTGAGAGCTCAGAAGAGAGCTGTGACTAGCCCAAGGTCACCCAACTGGCTTTGTGGAGGAGTATGGAATAAAACCCTGTATCCCAAGATGAGAATCTGTCCCCCTAACCACTAGACCAAACAACCTTCCCCTCATGAACCATCACTAAGCTTGCTCAGGGGTGCCTTTTTTAACTGTGTGTAAGTGCACTCTGATTAGTGAGAGTCTTTTGAACAAATGGCAAAGTCAGAACTCATTTTCCCTTTTGCCAGGAGGGCAGGCAAGGTTTTTGGGTTGGTTTTTTTTTTGGTTTTGTTTTTTAGAAGGAGTGATGCCATGTGTTGGATTCTTCTCTAGAAAGAGAGAAAGCTTTGTAGAAATCACACTGTTACTGGAACGATTATTGGCTTGTAGGCAGCCAGGTATGATTGACAATTTTTCCAGGGAGGGAGAGGGGTTGTGTATGCTAATCACATAGGCAGAAGTGAAATTAATTACAATCAACTCTACGGCATACCTGAGAATATGTAGTGTGGTGACATTTAAAATAAATTGAGTGAGTGCATTGCAATAAATGGAAGATCAGTATGAATTCCACACTGCATCCTGCATCCTGGTGAAGACCGGCCACAGATTTCTTTTAAGAAGTGCATTAATTTTGTGTGCATGACAGAATTTGCATTATAATTTATAAACCGCCTTCCTCCTGTTATCATGGATGGCATGAAAAATGCATTAGAGCAAGGTACATGCAACGCTGGGAAGGTTTGCTCATCATAAAGCAAGTGAAAAGGGAACAGTTCTATAAAACAACAATCTGGCCTTAATGAAATTTTAATAATGTTTCCAAATTGTTTATGTTCAGCTCCTGGTTCAGCGCTTCTAATATTTCATCTTCAGCATGGGACCTCTGGGAGCTTTGAGAAGCCAGGAACTCCCATGGCACTGTCTTTAGGGATGTATCGGTTTGTATTGAATCAAATGCAAGAAGATTCCTATTCGTTTGAATAGATCCACTTATAGTGTGGTAGGATTTGTATTCGATACGAGTGTTCAGTCCCATATGAATTTCATACAAACCTCATACAAATGCATATGAATGCATATAAATCCCATGTAAATCCCATACGACTCCCATATGAAGCTTCATACAAATGTATCAAAACATTCCATTTGAATTTGAATGTCAGTCTTTGAATGTGCCAGCATTCTATTCGAACTCGAATGTCCAAATTCATACTGGGAATGCCACATAATATCACTCTTTGGGGGGATCTGGGGGAAATGACAGGTTTCCCATAACAGCAATTGCTCACCTTTTGTGATTATGGACCTTGCAACCAAGATGGCAAACATATACCACATCCACAACAGGAGTGGGTGCTTTACTGCCATTGGGATATCTGCCAGAGGAAGTATAATGCATTATGCCTCTAAAGGCCATTTGCTGGGGTTGGAGAGTAAGGGAAGGTTTTGCCCTTGTCTTCTGCTTGAGATGCCCAGAAGTAATTGGTGGGGCACTGTGTGGGGCAGGATGCTGAACTAGGTGCCCCATGGCCCAATGCAGCAGGGCTCCTCTTATGTTCTTATGTTCTCAAAGGAGCTGGAAGGAAGTTAAAAGGCCACAATCCCTTCCTGCACCTGGCCATCCATGTTTCTTCACCAACAACTTCCAGCACTTCCAGCTTTCTGTGACAGTACAAGTGGAATGCTGGGAGATACTGTTCAGGTACATCTGGAGGGCCATGGTTCAGAAGCCATGGTTCTAAATTGCCCGTCACTGGGTTGAAATTCTGGGAAATATCAGGTTCCCAACAATCTCTGTTCATCCATCATGTCCATCTCAACATAAAAAGCTGGCTCGGCCACTTTTGTGTGAGGTTAGGAAAGGACACAGAGTGGAGAACAGCTTGTCA
The DNA here is from genome assembly GCA_023333525.1 of Aspidoscelis tigris stejnegeri. Taxonomy (NCBI): domain Eukaryota; kingdom Metazoa; phylum Chordata; class Lepidosauria; order Squamata; family Teiidae; genus Aspidoscelis; species Aspidoscelis tigris. The sequence goes on from JALMGA010000023.1 coordinate 2,617,642, forward strand.
CCCTCTTGTGTTTTTTTTTTTAATCAATGCACCAAAACCATTTTGTTTGCCTGATGGTTTGTGGCCTTTCAGGAAGATGCTTAATGCACTTAAAATAAGAAACAACCTGCATTCCACCACTATCCCTCTGAATGCTTTAAATTATTTATCAGCCTCTAAAGAGCATCTTTTTTTACATCTATTACTGTCTTTCCATATAGTATTTTCTTCGTTCAACAAGAGTCAAGACAATGATTCTGCCTTCCTCTTTTCCTAGAGTGTTCATGTTTTTCCCTTAAAGTGTCAGGGCACACACTATAAGATATTTACCACCTATTTATTATACCAAGATGGAAGATGACATGGATCAGTGAAGAAGAAGAGTGTCACAGGTTTATCCCCATTATGTCCTTGCAAGAAATAAGGGTTTGGCTAGGACCATTTCTTAAAATGGAATTCATTAGCCCGGTGCCCTTCAGATGTCTTGGGGTATGATAAGACACACCTAAAGATCGGTGCTAATGGAACAATGCTAATGCTCTATGTCAAAGTTCCACGAGCAATAATGGGAATTGCCCCATTCCTAGATGTATAAAAATATGCCCTCCAAACAAAACCTACCTTTATTTCCCACACTGCAGCCTATATTTACATCCAAGTCAGATGAAACTTACCCTGTCTATGGGGACTACCCACTGACTGATCATTCAGTGGGAAACCTCTGCCTCTTTGCTTATGTAGTTCCCTGCCCAACTCAGCTTAGAGGGAGAGGACACGTTCAGAACAACAAAATCCGAAATCTTGAACAGTGACTTCTGAGACTTCAAGCTGGTTGAAAGCCAAGAGGATAAAACCTGCCATTACAGACTCAAATTTGCCAGGGAGCGACTCTTTAGGCATGTCTGATCATATCCCAAGTCATCTGAAGTGCACCAGGTTAATGAAGTCCGTTTTAAGAATTGGTCCCAACCACCTTTCAACACTTAGAATTTCCCTTTCTGATGAGTAAATTCAATTTGCAACCATGCCTGGTGCAATTTAAATCCATGCGAACAGTATTCTGCTCCTCAGTGATTCCTTCCTTCCTTCCAAATGATCGTACATTTTACCGTCATCTTACTGCAGTAGGGCAACCAGCCCCCGGTTACCCTTAATTTGTTTCATCTTGTCTGCAGATACACCAAAAGGGTGTGGACTCTGGTTCCCTTGATTGTTTAAATGTATTCACCCTTGAACACCTTGTGTTCTTCCTTTCTTCTGCACAGTGCATATCTTTGTATCTGAGAAGCCACCTTTTGCCCCTGTGTCTCGCTGCGGCTCCTCAGACCAACAGTGACTGTCATTTTAACAATACCATCTGTGCATATTTTGAAAGTCAAGGACACAGAAGCAGAAAAGAAAGGCAGTCAGAAGCAAAATAGCTGAACTTGAGTATGCTCAGGACATAACAAGAGGCTTGTTGACAGTTTTTGGCACCCTTTACTCTGCAGAGTGTCGTGCCTCCTGACTTCAGCTCCTCAGAAGAGGAGGAGGAGGAGGAGGCCACTGGCCCCACACCCCCGACATTGCCAGAGACAGGCCCCACCGACCGCGAATGCCGAGAGCCCCACAGGGAGGGAGTGCTCAGATTCCTCAACAGGTGTAGAATTACAAAGGCCTTCCTAAATAACGCTGAGGCACAAGAAACAGATCATGCGTCGCTTGTTAAGACTGAAACAGCTGGAGAAGTGCGGGTGGGGTGCAGCATCCCCTACTTAAGGAATCAGCAGGCGCCCAGTGGGCATTGCAGAAAAAGCCATGCAACCTTGCTGTGAAACTGGACTCGTGCCTTGAACCTTGGATCTGTTGGACTTGATGAACTTCTGGACCCCCGACCCTGGACTGGACCCCCGACTTTGCTGACTCACTGGACTGCCCCTCAACTTGCTGAATTCCTGGACTCTTGACCGTGGACTGCAACCTGACTTTGAGAACGCCACAGCCGCATGTAGCCGCAGCACATGCATGTGTCTGCCTGAGCACCGCGCTGGCCGGGACCCGACAGTTTGAATGCAACCCCTTTACATGCAGAAGCACGTTGCCGCTGTGGGATGGCTGAGTTACCAGCTGAGATCAAATTCCTCATGGAACAGATGAGCCACCAGGCTGCCGCCATGCTTGATTTACAGCAGCGACTCCCATTGTCAGGGGCGGAGGCTGCCGTGCCAGCCACTCCATCCCCCCCACCCCACCCCACCCCACCCCAAGGGCTGAGAAATGCCCGCTGCTACTCCCAGACCAATTTGCGGGGGACGTGCAGCAACTTCCAGACTTCTTAGCACAAGCCCAGCTTTACATCACAGTCCGTGCGGGGGGCTTTTCTGGACGAGAAAACGCAAGTGGCTTTTCTCATAAGTTTGCTGTTGGGGCTTGCCATGTGCTGGGCAACACCCCTCTTCCTGGGAAACAGCCCTCTCCTCCAAAACAAAGTGGTGTTCATGTACGCCATGCAACAGACTTGGGGGGATCCTGTTCAGGCTGAGACCTCCGACCGGGAGATTCAGGCGCTGAGCCAGGGGAGGGGAAGCATGCATGTGTACATGACCTCCTTCCGTCTTCTGGCCCACGATCTGGCATGGAATGACGCCGTGCTCCAGTACCAATACAAAGAGGGACCGGCAGCAGAGGTTTTAGACAAGCTCGCGCAGCACGATGCCCCCCACTGCCTGGAGAAGCTCATAGAAATTTGCCTTCGCATTGAGGGTTGCCTGGAAGCGCACCTCCGAGTGTGCTGCTTGCCAAATGTCGGCACCAGACCCGCCTTGCCACTGAGCCTGGAGTTGGGCCCCGTTGTTCCTGTGTCTGTGAACCTGCAGGTGGGGGAGGAGCCGATGCAGGTTGGTGGAGCCCGCCCACGCCTGACAATGCAAGAGAAAGACTGGCGGCGACAGGCAGGCTTATGCCTGTACTGCGGGGCCACAGAGCATTTTCCCAGAGTCTGTGCCATGAAGCAGCGCAGCCCCCCGCCGGTGGGAAACACCCAGCCCTTGGCCTGAAGGGGCTCCAGGTCAGGGGTGAACCGGGACGCAACCCTGAGCCCAAACCAGCCACACTTTCCATGGGATCAAGCCAGGCAGTGCCCATGGGGACCCTCGTGGATTTCGGGGCCTCCAACAATTTCATGGACATCATGTTTGCCAGACACCACCAGATCCCCATTCTAGACCTACCCACGCCCTGTGCCATAGAAACCATCGACGGCTACTGCCGCCGCTCGGGCCCAGTGCGTCAGCAGACGAAGCCAGTGCAAATGGAAATCCAGGGACACTCTGAGACCCTGCAGTTTTATCTAGCCACAGTACCCCACTTCCCAGTAGTCTTGGGGATGCCATGGTTGGTCCAGCATGACCTGGGGATCTCGTGGACGCAGCATGAGGTACTGTTCGTGTCCGCATACTGCCAGGAGCATTGCTGGCCAAACCAGCCGGGCTGTTCTGACCATGCTCGAGGGGGTGGCCCCTCATTGGCTGGGAACCTGCCTGGTCTCAACTGGCCATCTGAGCATGTGCGGGTGCCAAGCCAATGAGGGGCCCCCCTTGAGCATGCTCAGAACAACCCAGCCTAGTCTACACAAAATCAGGCCTGCAGAGAAGGTAAACCCCATTCACATGCGCGCACAACCCTGGGGATGGGTTGGGGGCTTTTGGCTGGCATTCCTGCCCACCCCCGGAGCCTGATCTGGGGTTCAGGAGTGAGCAGGAACACAGAGAAAGAAGGCACCCGGGCTGCCCACACTGGGTTTATAGGAGCCAATGGGAGCAGCCCAGGGAAGGGTCTTCCCCCCAAATGGGTTGAAAACACTTGCCCATTCACACTGGTAGGTAAGGGAACTGCTCTCAAAGTCTTCCTTACCTGCCCTCGTGTGAACGGGAATGTGTTCTCAACCCATTTGGGGGGAAGCGTTCCGAGGCGTCTTCGCCTTGGTGCGAAAACATCTCTGATTTGTACATCTCTTTCTATGACATTTTGAATTAAAACCAGATTTGCATTTCAGTCTCTCTGACGTTGAATTCAAACCAGATTTGCACATCTCTCTCTCTCTGTCTGTGGACGCCCAATCCATCGAAACAGATATAGTTTACAAAAGCCAGTGCGGATGTCTGTGCTCACTTTACATCTCTGTGAGCTTAGTGACCCCTGACAACGAAGACCAGGTCCACATTTTGTTGACGCAGTGCCGAGACTGTAGATGTCTGGCTTACTGAGGTTGTAGGTTTGACGTGATAAACATGACAGTTTTCCAGATTCTTCCAGCAGTTGCTGTCATCTGCCGGGTCTCAAATAGTACCAAAATTGGCTCATTTGTAGGACAGTGTGTTCTGGTTCAGGGAGAAAAAAGTAGCATAATCCGCTTTATCAAATCTCTGTCTCCTTTAACTTTCAGCTGCATTGGCGGGATTTTCCCAGCCAAACTTTCTTCTTCATATTATTATGATTCGTGACCAGCAGGACTTTGCTCACCCTCTTAGAATATATTATTACTTCTCCTGCCAGCATGAACGATGCTGGGGTGTGAGCCCCCGACAGATGTACAGGTCTCTAATCACCTCCATTAAGGGATGAAACGCAGCCATGCTGGAGATAATGAGGGAATGTTGCAAGGTCAACTCTTCCATGTGGCATCAAAACTACGAGACACGGTTCTGTAGATACAGAGCCTGAAACGAAGGAGCGTTCTTTTCAAAGGCTCCTTCTCTTTAGGAGATGGCATCTTCAGTCTGTCTGGCTCGAGCTAAAGGTTGGAATGGCAAATTAGCCACTGCATAAAGTGGATGCTGAAAATTCTTCCTAGGCTGTCCCAATAATGATGATGATGATGATGATGATGATGAATTTTTACACATGCAGAGATCTACATTTGCATAGTCATTTAATTGTACCACATTATTTAAGGCCATCAGAAACTCCTGCATTCTATTCTGGTCAGTGGTCTTAGTAAGGTGGAAATATGATCCCGTCCGTCTGTGTCATGGTCGAAACACACCTTGAGTTTTGGCAGTGAGCAATTTAATTTAACTTCCTGCATTTACACCCAGCTTCATCCATCATGTTGTTTCCAAGAGGGGTTCCATCCTAGGACGAGCCGTGAACAGAGGTCAGAAAAGGTGCAAATAAATTCCAGAGAAGTCTCACAGTTAGATCTTAATATTACAATCAAAAATGTTGGGCAGAAATTTAAAAAATTAGTACAAAAATAATAGGGTACAGGAAATGGCATTTAAGGTATTTTATAGATGGTGTAGAATTATTGCATAGAATTCCTGGATTGTCACCACAATGCTGGCACAGGTGTGGACATAGGGAAATGTACTTCCGTCTTTGGTGGGAATGTGATAGTATTAAAAGTTTTGGGGGGATTATTCAGAATCGAATTAATAATATTAAAAATATAAACGTGGAATTAGCACTTGAAATAACATTGTTTAATGTGTTAACTGGTAGAATAGTAGATAAACAACATTTATCTGACCAAATGATACGTGCTGCACAATCTACAGTTGTATTGGAATGGGAGGATAGTACAAAATGGTCATTAGATTAAGAGTATAAATATTTAATGGAACAATATAGATTTGAAAAAAAATATGGGAAATAAGATTTAAAAGCCAAGGCTTGAATCTGCAGTCCAGGGTGGAGGACAATTGGAAAGACTTGTATTATTCAATGAGACCCCAAACACCAGAATTTTTGAGAGAGGAAATAACAAGGCTATTTTTTTGGTCCAAGTAAAGCCGAAGAAAACGAGAAGATATAAAGAAGTTGCCAACTGGCAGAGGAATGTATTGGTGTCTGTAAAATCTTTTGTAGTTGTTGTTGTTTGTATTATGTGTTTATGAAAAAATTATTTTTAAATTTATTTTTAAAAAATCCAAAGAAGCTGAATCAGAACAGACAAGGATGTCAGCTTGCAGGGCTTGAAAAAAAACGATTTTATTTATTTATTTTATTTATATTTACATTTCTATCCCACCCTATACCCTGAGGTCTCAGGGCAGGTAACAGCATTTAAAAACAAACATGTCAAAATAGAACCAGATATATAAAACAATATAAAAATGTATGTGGTGGGGGAAAACTATTCCACATTTAGCCGAAGGCCAGAGCAAAGAGATTCGTCTTCACTGCCTTCCTGAACATATACAGTGAAGGAGCCTGACACACCTATTCCACAGCATGGGGGCCATCACTGAGAAGGCCCTCTCTCAAGGGCCTTGAGGGTGGTGGGACAATGAGGAGGGCCTCCCCTCCAGATCTCAAAGCACAGGCAGGTCGGTATGGGAGAAGGCGTTCAGATATTCGGGCCCTAAGTCATTTAGGGCCTTATACGTTAAAGTTAACACCTTGAATTGGGCTCGGTAGCAAATTGACAGCCAGTGCAGCTCTTTTAAGACTGGTGTGATGTGCATCTGTCCCAGTCAGCAACCTTGTAGCTGCATTCTGGACTAGCTGCAGCTTCAGAACGGTCTTCAAGGGCAGCCCCAGGTAGAGTGCATTGCAGTAGTCTAATCTAGGGGTTACCCAGAACACCTCAGCCAGCTCAGATAGGAATGATGCTGGGCGGTGGGGTGAGTGGTGTACCAGCAGCATTCCTATTCTGTCTCTCTGACGCAACAACAAGAACAGGCTCTCAACCCCCTCAACAGAGCAAATTGGCTGTCTGGTGAGGGAGATGGAAGTCCGATGGACTACAGCAACACCTTCTCCCCTACTTCCTCAACTGAAACAGTGCTGCAAACCGGGGAAACCAAGAAGAAGGAGAAGAAAAGATAGGACTACTTCATGGAAGCCAGGTGTTTTTGCCTTGTTTTCTGCTTGAGAGGCCCAGGAGCCATTGGAGGGACACTGTATGAGACAGGATGCTGGACTAGATCCAACAAGGCCTCTGTTATGTTCTTATCTAGAACAGATGCTTAGGTACCATCTCCAGGTTGGGGAGACAGGCAGGAAGGATGCTTTGAAAGATCATTTGCAGAGAATCTAGCGCAGGTGAAGGTTTTGCCTTGTCTTTTGCTTGAGATGCCCATAAGCAATTGGCGGGCTACTGTGTGAGACAGGATGCTGGACTAGATGATCTGTGACCTCAGCCTCGATGGCTGTGTACTATAGAAAGTGATATCTCACTAAGATCTTGCTGCAGGTACAATTTAATTTATTTCTTGTGGTCACACATCCAAATACTATATCCAATGCAAAGTTCATGCTATTAATAACAACCAGTTAAAACAGTTTACTGTCCAATTAAGCACTAAAGCAACCAGGAAGTGATGCTGAGCAGTAAACTATTTGGTTATTTTATCTGCCAAAAAGCAAACCAAGCAAACAAAACCTGACTGTAGTCACAGATCCTGTTGCTTCTTTATTCTGTCCTTCTAGGAAAACCTTGCTGTGAGGATAGCCTCCTAAACTACAGCAGATGGAACCATTGGTCCAATCTAGAAGGATATTGCATATGCTCTGATAGGTGCCTATCTAGTATAGAAGTGGAAAGCATAACTTATATGATGTTGTGGGAGACACAATAAAGTCAAGGGGACCCAGTCGGTACAAGAGCCTTGGCTGTTCACACAGGCTTAGAACTGGAGTTCCTTAACAGAAACCCAGAAGGAATTATCAGCTCAGCAAAACCCCACAAAATCTGCCAGATGATCACCTTGAGAACTGGCATTCCAACAGTTTAGTTGACTGGATTGAAGGTACACCTGGACCCTTTTCAGACTCATCCCAAGCCATAAGAAATATGGTGATGAACCATACCAGTGCCATCTACCAATCTGTTCTCACAGTAAATAACCAGATATGGAGTGTGCACCTGTAGAAATGATCACAGGAAGACTTCCCTTGTCTAACGTTCCCCATCATCAGGTCTTCAGAAACCAACCACCTCTACTGATCTCAGGTTGGGGAGGCAGTGGTGGGTGTTTATGACCTCAGCTCAAGGTCACAGGAGGAGCAAGACACACACAGACCCTCAAGGGGCCAGTTTGGTCTAGTGGTTATGGAGCTGGGCTCTTATCTGGGAATGCTGGGTTTGATTCCACACTCCTCCACAAAGCCAGCTGGGTGGCCTTGGCCTAGTCACAGCCCCACCGACCTCACAGGGTATTCTGTTGTGAAGAGAAGAACAGAAAGCTTTGAGTCCCCTTAAAGGGGTGAGAAAAGGAGGGTAGAAAAGCCAACTCTTCTCCTTCTCCTTCTCCTCCTCCTCCTCTTCCTCCTCCTTCTAGGAGCTTCTAGAATTTGCCCACTACACTTGCATTTTCTGCAGAATCCTTTATAGTTTTTGTCAGCCGAAATCCCAGCGTTTTCCAGGAAAAGACTAGTTAGTTTGAAAGGGCAGAAGGAAGTGCTGAATCAGCAGTTCAGTGCAAATGTGCTGTGATCTGTTACAAAAAAATATTGCAAACCTGGGAGGATATGGCTTGGGGAATATTTTGCTCTCCTATATATAAAAAAAGTCCTTCTGTTATACATAAAATATTTAGAATCAATCTGTCAGCTCATTCCTCGTATTAATATGAAGTGGCATCATTCAGCATAAGGACCATAGCTCAGTGGTAGAGCATCTGTTGCCATGGAGAAGATGCCTGATTCAGCTCCTAGCAACTTCCAGGGTGACTCTCAATGAGCTCTACCTGGAAATCTTGCAAAATGGATGCTAGGGAAGGGTCTGCAGGTTTCATGGGTGTGCGGAGTGGACACATGAAGCATTCCAAGAAATTGCTGGGAAATACAAGGGAGAATGTATACGTCCATTCTAGAGTGAAGCCTTTGCTTCTCAGCCTGTCTGCTTTAAATAGAGAAGGTCTCTGGTTCAATCACAGTGGGGGAGATATCTAACAGACTAAGCAAACCTGAGCTAGATGGGGGGAAAAACCCACCCCAGTATTGGGCACCGTCCTATATTTCAGGACATCTGCCTAAACTTTGGGGTGCTTCCTCATTGGCCGCCGAAAAATGGATCTAAAAATATCCATTTTTCGGTGATCCCAAGGGCCCCTCACGCATCTGCACATGCATGGGGAGGCTGGATTCCGGAGAACAGATGGAGCGGGTGCTGTGCAGACGCACCAGCACCCATTCCAAAAGTCCTCCGGCTCGCGCACCGCTGATGCCGCCCCCAGAGCCCCAGGACTGGAGTGGTGAGCTACCAGTCATTGTGTGTTTCTGGCAGCCCCCAGCGTGCAAGGGAGGGGCTTTGGAAGCAGGCAGTCCTGCTTCCTCCCTTCCCAACATGGCAGCCAGAGAGACATCCATCCCTTTGCCTGGCCATGTCCGGAAGCATCCTGCTTCCGCACACATCCAGGCAAAGAGACAGATATAAGACCTGATTTTTCACACCTTACATTTAATCCAGATTTTGGCAGCAAAACTGGTTTTACAAACCAGTCTTGCATGCCAAAATGCAGAAGCGGCATCCACAAAGAGTCTCCAATCAGGTCTGCAGTGCAGAAGGTAAGTTTTTAAGGGTGTGTGTGTGTTAAACTGGTTTCCACAGCTTGTGGGGAAGTACCCTACCCAGGTAGTCCTGGTTTAATGGCTTTTCCCTTGAAAAAGACTTTTCTTCAATGAAAAAAAAAATGCATTTTTTGTCTTTGAACAAGCCTCTTTCGTTCTATTATGTTTTATTTCATTTCATTTTCATTTGTATACCACCTTTCCAAAAGAAAATTTGCCCAAGGCAGTTTAAAAAAAAAACACAGAAAATATACAGTGCAACGTCATAATCAAAACATTATAATAAAAATGCATTATAAAAATTGCACATCATACAAAACATTGCAAAATAAGCCAACACGCACAAAAATAAATAAATAAAAATAAAAATTAGGCAGCTGAGACTAAGCGGAATCCAGAGAGCTGACAAAGAATCGCCACCTCCAAGTTGCCCATGCCCAGCCAGGCTGGAGAGTCATCCAGAGGTCAGAGGGGTCTAGGCTGCCACCACTAGACCACCCCCAAGAGGGATGGCATAAGCAGCTGTCCTTCATGGTGCAGCTGAAACCTGCGGTCTTTTCACACTTAGGCCTCCAGGATGCAATTAGGACACCTCTAGTGCAGAGCATGCACACTTTAACAAGCTGCTTCAGCCTAGAAGCGTCCCCACCTCTCCGAATTGTGTCTGAGGTGTGGAACATGAAATCATGCTCAACACCTGCCTAATCCATCCCTTGGGCTTACTGGGCAACCGTCCAGCGGGGAGAGCATTCTCTCTTCTTCCAGGACTGCTGGCGGGTCCCACCTCCTGCCTGGCTGGATCAGAAAGCCCTACGATATCAATGAAAGGGGGGAGGAAACACCCCACGGATTGTGGAGGGGGTGGAGGAAGGATGGCAGGGCGGCATCCAGGCATCCCCTTGGTTGATGCCACGGCAAGACGGCGGCATGGAGGCACAATCCAGGGGTGGCAAAGCGCCCTGCCCAGGGAGTTCTATCCCTCCCCTACTCCAGATCCATTGACTGGCCACCTTCCAGCAGCCGGCGCGTCACCGAATGTGGGATGCAGGTGTCGTCACTGGCCAATCGCGCCAGCCAGGGGACAGGACTTCCAGCATCTGCGGCGGCAGTGCGGGTTGGTAAACGCTGGGTACAGGAGGACCATATGCATTCTGGCCAGTAAGGGACACTTGGAGTATGCTTCTCTCTCTGGCCAATGTGAATGCTCCTCCTGTACCCGCTGGGTCCTGGGCTTAATACACGATCCACTACTGACCCAAGTGGGAAAAAGCCTCAGGTGGAGTCCAGAGCAGCTGACAAGAGGGACCCAGTCCTGCAAGGAAGCAGCTCCAAATTACCAGGGCCTGTCCAGGCTGGAGAGTCATCAAGAGGGCAGGATGGTGTAGGCTGCCACCACTAGACCACTGCCTGGGAGGGATGGCAAGCTTCTTCTCCTCCTCAGGCAAGGCTTCCCAACTGTTTACCATTGAGTCAAACTAATCACTGTTTGGTTCGACAGTGAACCAACCATGCAATCTTCATTCACACAGGCATTCCTAGATGGGAGACCAATCTTATCTGATGGCCGACTGCATTATTGGATAGAATGGATTGTTTTGATTTGATTTTTGAGCTTGCTTCCCCCCCCCCATCTACAAGCATTGCAGCTCTTGCAATGTCATACTTTTTGAAAGGATAATGGATAAATGCTATTGCTGTACTTTGTGCTGAGAGATAAAGATATATTTACTGGATAATGCACATTTTCTGCTTATCTCCGCAATTACGTCCTGTTTTTGGGAATCACTTTAATGCAGCATCTCATTTCAATGACGATTCAAGCAGATGCCCCATTTTTCCAGACTCTTCCTTTTTCCTTTCCTTTCTTTTGTCTCCATTATGACTTCCGATTAAAGCGGCTCCTGCGGGCCAGTTGGAGCCTCTTTCACGTGTATTATCTTTCTCTACTACTACTTTGTTAAGCTGTACAAAGAGAGAGAGAGAGAGATTTTTATTACTTAAATGAGCTCCCAGCTAGTGTAGCTTAATATACTAACTAATTGATTTTCAAGGTTGGCAAAGCACCGAGGTTTAATAGCATTTGCCGAGTCAGCTAGAAAATAGAACGCTGCCTGTAGACATCAGTGAAAGGGAATGGTTTGTGCCAAATTCAAAACGTGGGCTTCAGATGCTGGAGACAGTTTCTCCTCCTTTTATTTCATAAATGTCTGGCTCCTTCCTCCACTTCCCACTCCCTACACACTCATTCTGTCTTAAACCATTAAAGCCAGGAAGTGGGAACCAAGGGACTGTTTGCTCTTAGCCATATTCTGGAATATATCTCAGGATAGGGTTCTGTTGTCTGTAGCCTGCATGGGCAAGTTGACAGCAAGCCCCTGTTCCAGGATATATTCCAAAATAAAGCCAAGTGCAAACAGGCCCTAGGCTGGGGGAAGAACAGCTCATGAGATGCCACTGAAGAAAGCTCCCTTTGGTTGCAACCAATCTAACTAGTCAAGGAACTAGGAGAACTATAGTTCCATAGGCTCTGGAGACCCAAGGTTTGGTGAGCTAAAGAGCTTTGGAGACAGAGACAGTGCCTTTGGCCTCACTTTATGACACTGTAATTGTTTTTAGTGGATCCCTTTTAATTTGTTTTTACTGTTGTAACTGCCCTAAGACATTTGGATATAGGGTGGGATAAAAATGTCAGTCCATCATCAGTCAATCAATCAGGTCCCTCATCAGTAATGGAGCTGGTACAATTGAGGTGCCGCCTGCAGCCTTCCAGGTGTTTGTAGACCATAGTTCCCATTCTTTCATGCCAATCCCAGTTTCTTTTCTTGAAGGGAGATGCCAACCACCAGGACCACTTTCGGTTGTACAGAATTATTGTCAGAGGCCAGAATAGGCATCGTCTGATGAGATAAAAATGAAAAAAAAATCTGCAAGTCTCAAGCGTCTTTAAATGGACTGTTGATGAACCACTGTGTTAATTTGTTTGGACAACCATACTGTAAGGAAGCGATTAGGGTGTTTCTTGGGGTGGGGAGAAAGACCAAAATGAAAACATGTGTCTGTCTTCTGCGCTACTGCTTTTTATTTATCACTGGGTGAGACCCTGGATTTCCTACACAAATCATCCAGATGTCTTCTGTTAAGATGCTGGAAATGAACTAGACCAACTCAAAGCAGATGGTTCATTGTCTGGGACACTGTGAGGGGTTCGGAAGATGAACACTGCAATTGGTTACCCATCTGTTCTTCCTCAAAGCATCCTTCACACCTTTCCTTTCCTTTCCTTTTGTTTTGGTTTTTGGATGCAGGCAGAGGAATCCTTGGCTGTTTGAAAACATAGCTCAAGAGCAATCTTATCTGGTCTTGGGAGGTTAGCAAATGGGGCCAAGTTAGTGAGCAGAGAGGAAACAAGCCGAGAACTGCAAGTGTTATATACCAAGAGAGAACTGAAATATGTCCTGAAAGAGGACAATGAGAAACCACTTCTGTACTTTTGCCAAGAAAGTGCCATGTCTATGTCCAAATAGTCGCTAGGAGTTTTACCCAGCTGATGTCCCCCTTACATTGACTAGGTGAGGGAAGAAATGGTCATGGCACTAAAGGGAAGAAAGATTTCCTGTCTGCTCCCATCCATCAAGATAGGATCTTCTCTCTATCCTACCCTTTCCTTCTGTCTGTCCTAAATCATTTGAACTTCGGTAGTCCTTTTAACTCTCTTTTGAAAAGTATATATGAGTCCTCTACTGCTAAATTGTGGATCAATAACTCTCTTTCCTTCTCTTTCCATCTTGCTAGAGGGACCCAGCAAGGATGCCCCCTGTCCCCACTGTCATTTCCCCTTGCCATTCAAGTATTAGCATCCAGGATACAAAATAATCCAGCTGTTAAAGGCTATAGTTTTGGTAAACACTCTGTCAAATTCTGTCTCTTTGCAGATGACCTTTTAATACTGACCCAAGATCCAGGGAACACTTTGTCTGCCCTCAAACAGGAATTAGATCTTCTGGATCTAATTCCAAAAACATTCTGGATTTAAAATTAATTACAATAAATCAGAGATCCTGTTTGTCAACATGCCTCCCCGTATACAAGATATTATCCAAACTCAGTTTGGCCTTACTATAGCCTATAAGAAATTAAAGTATCTAGGGATTTGGTTAACTGAAAATCTTAACAAAATCATAAATTATAATTATGCCCCTGTAATGAGTAATTCTCTGAAACAAATGTCCAGATGAGGAAAACTAAATTCCTCAGTCTGAGTGGGCCGTATTGCAGCAGTGAAAATGAAAATTTTGCCTGCCTTCTTTTATTTATTTCGTACCCTTCCCATATTGATCCCCTCTGCTATAGCTAAGTCCTGATTTTCTAAAACTGATCAATTCATTCTTTTTCAATAAATGGCCCAGACTTTCAAAACAAATCCTTTGGAAGCCCACTCAGCAAGGAGGTTGGGGCTCTCCTTCATTGCAGTGATGTTATGACGCATGCCAGTTGCACAGATTCCTCTCTTTATTATTGCCATCCCCCCCGCCCGCCGTGTGGGCTGGTATAGAATTATCAGAGTTGGACCACCCGATTCATTATTATATAGCAAAGCAGGTTGATGCCAGATTGGTCAGCACCCCCAACCAACTTACATATTCTGTCCTGAGCACCTGGAAAACTTGGCAGAAATGTCTGGCCCCTCGTCTCTCACCTCTTTGCCTCACTTCCTCCCGACTGGAGGCTTCTAGTCAAATTCCTGTGAGTGTTTGGGAAACCCTTAAAGGGAAAGGCTTAGTTGCAATTCAGGATTTTATTTCAATTGATTTTACCTCATGTACTTCCCAAGAAATTTGAACTTTGATTGATGGCGGCAAATAAAAAAATAAAAAGTCACTTCGAAGTTCACTCCGAAGATCAGCACAGACCAAAGATGCTCCAGAGTTATTTTGCACAGACTTCAAAGTGACTTCTAAATGACTTTGAAGCTTAGGCTTTGTGGCTTCCTCCCAAGGGTGCCCCCCCCCCAGCCTCCTCTAGGCCCCATTGCCAAACTAACGTGGAAACAGGCTCCCTTTAATCTGGATTTTCTGGCTGAAGACCCCATTGTAGACCCCATTAATGGGGTCTACAGAAAATTCGGATTAAAGCCCCAAAAGTACCGATATGATCCGGATTTCTGAATTTTGAATGTTATGAATATTTGTGCACATTCCTACTTGTAAATGAAATTAAGGTTCTGCGTGGTTTCCATATTTCCAAATAGAAGTTGGGATAAACATTATTTGCCTGACAAAGAGTCTGGGAACCTAATGAATTCACACGGCAAATGCTACAGCACTAGACATTGGATTTGCAGTGTTTTCTACCTTACAGTGGTGAGCAAGCCTTTTAAGAAGTGAGCTCAAGCTTTCTTGGTGTTACAGTTCTGAATGATTTCCTCTCCTTCCCACAAAAAAAGAATGGCCAATGGGATGCTCATTTTTTTTTTTTGGCTTACAGCCAACACTATCTAGTTTCCGGAGAGCAGAGAAGAAAGACCATCTACTGAAGGAGGAGAATGGGAGAAGCAAATATTGCTTGAAACCCTTGTCTGCGTACTTCTGTGTGGAGCTGGAGGAATAAAGGGGAAAGGCAGCCTTGGAAAATCCACTTCTGCCAGCTGATTTAGATCTAAGCTGCTTGTAAAACATTTCATCTCAATCCGCTCAAATCCGCCTGGCCTGTGGCTTGCATTTTTCTCTCCTCTTCTTCACCTGGTGGTATTTATTTCCTCTTTCTTGCGATTAAAATGCCAACCATTCAAGCAGAACCTGACTGGGGAAAAGGTGTAAACTTCAAAATGCCTGGCCCATGATGTGCTTTCCTGACTAAAGGATGAGATAACCATGGTTTCGCTTTGCAGGATTTGCAACTGACAACTACAGATGCTAGAGTCCCAGATATTGCTTCCTCACTCTGTTTCACTTGCACACTTCTGGCTATTTTGAATCACTGGAACACTCAGAAATAGGGGTGTGCACCAATATTTGTAACATTCAAATTTTGTACCAATTTGGCTGAATTCAGACATTTAAATCCGAACTGAATGTTGCACATTCCAAGATTGATATTCGAATTTGAATTAAATGTTTCAATACATTCAGGTGAAGCTTAACATGGGATTCCTATAAGACTGAATATTCATATCGAATAAAAATCCTACTAGAGATGTGCACAAATATTCCAGCATTAAAATATTCGATTCGCATCCGATAAATGTCAGCATTTGAGCTTGAATCGGGTTTTTCAAAACCCAATACAGATTTTTGAATGATTTGAATGTGTAGATTCGTATCTGTCGTAAATGAATCTGTGCGAAAATTATACATATCTTGAGCTTAAAATATGGGATTAAAACCGGATGCATATGGGATAATACAGGATGCATATGGATTTTTACGGAATGCTCACAGATACGTATAACAGATACGAATGTTGTCGACATTCGTGTCTTTAAATATGAATCTAACATTCGAACATATGGATTTGAATGTTGCTGATTTGAATCGGATTTTATGACATTCAGATCTTAAGTATCCAAATCGAATTGGATTTTTTGGCATTTGAATCTATCACATTTGAAGGTGATCTATTTGAACAAATAAGAATTTTCTTGCATTCAATTCTATGCTAACGAATGTACGTCCCTCCTAAGAAATATCCACTCCCTCGTCATGAGAGCAGGATAAGGCCTTGGCTGGTCCTACAGCTTCTCTGTGCCATCCAGAAGTTCTGATGAGGAGCAACTGAGAGGTCTCAGTAAGTGGCCGCATTGTCCTCTCACCTTCATCTTCTGCATCCTTCCAGGTGGATTGAGTCAAAGATGATTTTTGAAGGGGGTTTCTGCCTCTTAAGGACTGGTAGGGGTTTGAGTGTGCAGACGCCCATCTCTCAGGGAAGGTCCCTAGATGCCACCAAATTTAAGAAGAGAACAAGAGGAGAGATTCAGTCTCATGTTAGTTCTTTTAAATGTCTCCATAAAATTAGGAGTGTGTGAAAGCCAAACTCATGTGTTGTGCTGATAGAGACTAAATGGACTTGGGTCAGAATCTACACTGATCCTAGTGTAATGCTGAGGGTGACCGGAGAGCGAATTCATCTTAATTCAAATTAAATGACGTTAATTAGGATAATCTCTACTTGCAGAAACAAGCTTAGGCACCACTTGTTTATCTTTGTGCGTCTGATTAGACTGTGTTCTCACCTTGAACAATATTTTGATTAACAATTTCAGGACAATTAGCCGTCAACTGTTTAAAGTCTGGGCCAAGGGAACAGTGGTGGATCAGGAGAAGACATTCACCCAGGATCCACACCAGTGGCAAACTGGGAGTGCGTCTGCCAATTTTTATGTAGACAAAGCAATGTTTGTCCTCCCACGAGTGGGAGAGAAGAAGAGGCTTCCTAAATTAATTCCTTAGTTTATAGAAACACGTGAAACTGCGCATGTGAAATTGCAGCCCAGCAACTGCCTCTGTGGTTTTTTTGTGGCTGTTCATATCAGTTTAAATTTTAATAAGGAGGAAACAGGAGTTTTGAAGAATAATGTTGTCCCGAGGCTCAGAAATCAGAGGAGATAAGGACGCCTTATTTATTTATTTACTGTATTTTATTTAACAGTGGTGAGCGAATATTCTCATCAGTAATTTCATCTTTTTTTCCTCATTATTGTTTAAACAGCTCAGCCCCTTGCTTAAGACAAAAGATCTTGGTGCTTCCTTTTGTTTTGCCTTGGGGAACGGCAAATGCATTTTGCTTGTATTTTGATGCTGCTGCCAGAGATTAATTGGATAAACAAGCAATATACCACACATATACCAACCGATGGATACAGGCATGTAAATAGGTGTCTGCCGTAACTCAAATACATTAACCTGTGCGGCTTATTACGAACTCTTGCTTCCCTTCCTCTGTGTACAACAGGAATGACGAGGGCTTTTCTACTCCCAAGCTGCAGATTCTAGCTAGCCAAATAGGCTGTAAATGCTCATGGTTTGTTTTATTTTGAGATTTGTGATGTGCATATGAATGCTGTCCTGCTTTCAGATTTCATCAGCTAGGAATCCCAGGGTATCACAAAACAAAAATGTTTCCCATGGTGCTGGTTCCTAAGAATGGATCTACCTACCCACCCACCTACCTAATATTTATCAATTCAGTTGATCCGTTTATTAATTTAAAATGTCCACTGAACACAGGGTACCCCTGAAGGCCAGTTTGCGAGGAGCTGAGAGCAGGTGAAGGTCTTGCCTCTTAGGTTCTTATGTTTAAGTGCAGAACTTTTCAAAATAAAAGCAAAAGGGGGATAGTCTTTTTATTTCTTGGCTTTTTATTTCTTGGGTGTGAGCCGGATGATGCCATTTCCACCACAGCACCCATTTGGGACCCGATTGTTTCCACTGCCGTAGGGGAAATCTGCATCTAATGGGTACGTTTTGGCCTTTAATCCGGGTTTTCTGTAGACCCCATTAATGGGGTCTGCAATGGGGTCTATGGCTATGAAGTGTCAGTTTGGAGGACCAGCATGAGCCTTGAGTGTCCTTGCTCTGTTTCTTTCCTTTCTTGCCCCCTAAGATCTGATCTAGTCCTAAACTGTGCAGCAAGGCACGCATTCCAGGCACTGACTGCAGCTTGTACCTTCAAACAAGTACAACATATTGCTGCAGGTCCCAAGTGTTCATAAATTCACCACTACAAAGGGTTTTTTTATGCTGAACAAAATCCTGTTATTTTCTTCCTCTTGTTTTAAGGTGTGTGTTTTTTTTCTCTTAGCAAAGCATATACTCTGCTGTGGGACACATAAGCAAAACTAGTTTGCAAGAAAAAGATGGAGGGCCTTTCTGCACAGGCTCTAAAAAAGCATTTCGGGGAAGGATTTGGATGTGGCTTCCACACTGGAGGCCAGATTGGAGCCCCTTTGAGGACGCCACGTCGTACGTCTGGCTTTTCCCCTTAACCGTTTCAGAAGCAAACGCTTCCGAAGCGGCAGGGGAAAAGACAGTTTGCCGGCGCATGCCCAGCAGTCAAAGAGGCAGAGTGCAGGCTGGCTGCTGGCTTCCCCGGGTTCCCTTTTGCCTGAGAAGGCGCGAGAGCAAGAGGGAAGCTGCGGCCGCCACCCCCCCACCCTGCCGGGGGTTGTGTACTCACAATCGCTGCCTTACCTGGTCGCTAACGCGTGGCTCCTGGCAGCTGGAGGTCTGGCATCCATCACCCATGCACGCACCGCGGCTTCCATTTCCAGCTGCCCTCACAAGGGTGGCTGGCCAATGGGAAGGGGCCAGCCACCCTCGCAAGGGCAGCTGCGTGATGGAGGCACATGCGTGATAGACCCAGGGCCCCCGCTGCCAGAAACCGCCGCTCAGTGACCAGGTAAGCACCGGATCGAGAGAGTGCAACCCTGGGCAGGGTGGGGGGTGGCAGCTGCGTCTTCCCTCTCACTCGAGATGGTGCCATCGTGCCTTCTCGGGCGAAGGGGAACCCAGGGAACCCGGCTGCTGGCCTCGCCATGGCAGCTCTGATGGAGCCAATGGTGAAGGCCGGTGGGCAGGGCCAGCTGTCAAACAGGGAGCATGCGCTCTCCCTCTTTGACAGCTGGGCAGGGCCTCCGGAGGCCGGATTGGGATGGGTGCTGGTGCATCCGCACCAGCACCAATCCAGCCCTGCCTCCACCACCCCAGACACGCAGGGCCTCCAAGAATCTGCCCCTGTTTGGAGAAGATTCTTTTTAAAAGTGTTTCACTGGAGAACGGATCTTATAGATCTGTTTTCTGGCAGCAAATACAGAAAGGCCCAGATTCAACAGCTTTCACCACCCTATTACGTCCCCAAATCCTTCAGGTACAATTAGTGGCTTACTAGGAACAAGCCCTCGAGGTGGAGGATCTGGGCTCCTTTTTGTCCCGGCAGGAAAAGCTTGGCTCCTATGCTAGCCGAGTAAATGCTTGGAGCATATCAGGTGTCACCCTGCATCATGGAGGCATTTTAATGTGATTTGAGTTTTGATTTTCTTATATTTCCCCAAGTCTTTTCATTGTACTTTGGTCATCTCTGGCTCTTCCTGTACTCAACCTTAGTCAAATTATATTCTGGAATAGAAGCCGCTACCTGCATGCTACTGCAGGATACAGAAGGCCCCAGGTGAGCCCTGCCATGGTCTGAACCAACATTAGGATGGCAGGTCCTTATTCGAAGTAATAATCTGGAATAAGACTCAGTGTAGAAAGGGCCTCTGGCTGCATCCACACCTAAGTTTTAATCCAACCAGTTCACTTTCAGAATGAGACGACACATCAGCAAACTGACCAGTCATTTTCTTTCTACTTTCTAACCCAAAGGTGGATTTTCTGAGTTAATGCCAAAATCAAACAGCTTATTACTTTGCCGATGAATTATCTCAGTCTGAAAGTGAACTGAGACTGAATTAAAACTTAGGTGTGGACACAGCCCCCCCCCCTGTCTCTCTCTCTCACACACACCATTACACCTGGAATACAACTTTCCAGTCCCTGAAAAATGTAGTTTGTTATTTTATTCTGAAAGCCCAAACAGACTTCTTCTTTCTTGTTGATTGTATAGAAGACCTGCCAACCTGTCCCTTTGGTAGCTGGGATATAGCCATGGTTGGCACCCAGCAAGTGTCCCAGACCTCAGGATGCCATCCACAAGTGGTCTATGACAGGTGTTGCACGCGTTTTATTTTAACAGAGAACAAATGCATACTACCATCTTTCACACTCTTTCAATGAAATCTGCAAATGATTGTGCAAATAACAGCTGACTGGCATTTTCTTTCAGGTGATGTTTCCGAGAACTCTGTGTGTGTTGTGTTGTTCACACTTGCATTTGCTGTGATATGTAATCAGGGCCAGGCTTTGACAACAGGAGGCTGGGCTGACAGGACAGGGCACGACACCAGGAAACATTGGCCTCCCTCCATTCGTCCATGGGGGCTTAGAAACACATCAGAAGAATCCTCCGGGATACCTTAGTGCGGTGATGGCCAACCTATGACACGCGTGTCACAGGTGACACCCCAAGCCCTTTTGGGTGACACACCTGGTCACCCTGGCACCTGGGCGTGTAGTGCTTGCTTATTCTTGAAGTGTGCGAAATACCAACTTTCAACTGAAGATTTAGCAAACAAAATTCAGCAACAAAAGTCACTAATGTAAAGAATGGTTTGTTTTTGCTTTTAAAAAATACATACATCAAAAATTTAACTTTTTTACTAGAGCTACAATTATCACAAAATTATGGATATTTCTAGATGTGACACGGCACCTGAGTTAAGCTAGGTTTTCTTGCGAATTTTGACACACCGAGCTCAAAAAGTTCGCCATCACTGCCTTAGTGTCAGTAAGCATCACGTTGCTGACCACTTATTTAAGACTGTACAGAGATAAGGTCAAATACCAGAGATGTTCATGGGCTTCTTTCCTGCTTGGTTCAAACTGGACCAGTCCCTCTGTGGCTCAGCTTGAATTTCAACGTTCTGCTTCGAACAGCCGGCCATTTGGTTTGAAGGTTTGAACCAGCTCAGATGTAATGACACGTGTCTTTGCCCTCTCTGCGCCTGAGCGGATAAGACGTGGGTAATTCCGGACAGCTTGCAGACTTTGAAATCAAGAAGTAATGTGATGGGAGCTGTAATTGACCCTTTTCACCCTAGCTTCACACCCCCAACTCCTCTCCCGGTGCAGACCTTATGAATAATCTGAGCAATGAGATGCAGAACCTTCAGGCATGCTTTTATGACACAGTTATGCCATTTCAGCTTTGTTTTCAGTGCATCCTAATAGGATTTCTTCTTGGACTTCTTACTTTCTCGTTTGATGACCGTTTATGACTGCACATTATGTCATCAATCTCACCGGCTCTGCAAGAAAACCCCATAATCATTACAACAGTGAAATGGCCTGGCAGCCCATTGAGGGGAAATTTATGTGCCCTTTTGCATTGCCACGTAAACTAATGTGAACTATGAGCTCAGCATTTCTTGAGTGCCTTTTTAATGATCTCCAGGCCCTGGAGGCATGGCTTGCCAACACACACACACACACTCACAAACACATGTGCACACACACAAACACACACACACACACACAGCCTCCAGCAATCTCATTTGATCCACAGAGACCCTTTGGGTTTAAACTCCATGTTGCAAAATGGAAGTGTCAAAAGGGGGCATGCTTTCTATAAACACAGCATTAAGCAATATGACCTTGAATTCCCAAGCATATTCCTGGAGGCAAAGATTCATCCCAGAGAACCCCCTTCAGGCTACGACCACAGTTTTTGGGCAGGGATGACCTGTGAGGGCAGGAAGGCCACCCTGGAATAACAGGAAGTTATTTCTTGCATGCCTGGAAAGCAGACCGGTAATTTGATGGGGAATTGTCTCCAGTACTTGTTCTGTTATCAGCCATTGCCATGTGCTTTGGACACAATAAGAGTGCAAGTGAAGGGCAGGGAAAAGAAACCGTGCTTGGCAAAGTTAAGAGAAGAAGAGAGAGAAGACAAGAGATTGGGTGGATTGGCAGATTCACAGATAATGTCTACAGAAGAAGTAGAAGAAGAGTTGGCTTTTCTACCTTGCTTTCTTACCCATTTAAGGGAACTCAAAGCAGCTGACAAACCTTCTGTCCTTCTCCCCACAACAGACATCCAAGCTGCATCCCCAAATGACTTATTTGCCTCTCTAGTTTCCCTCTATCATCCCTCTATTCAAGCGGACTTTAAAAGGGCCGTGCAATTCCGGAATAAGCATCCGCATGAGTCTCAGCAAAACGTGTGTTTAAAACGCACCTTCGGTCCCCACGGAAGCGTGTTTTGCTTGCCCGCTTTGTTTTTCTCCCTGCCCCCTCTCTTGTTGATAGGGTGCCGGCAGGAACGGGGAGGGACTGCGCTCTGCGTGGCCACAACCAGGTAGAAACCCCTGACAAGTTCAAAGGAAAAATAGCCATCGGTTCTCTGTTCGTCTCCCAGATCTCCGCCCCCCGAAATGGCTTCTGGTGCCGGCAAAGGCAGCGGCTGCAGCCATCGGCCATGCGATCGTTCGCTCATTCACTCTCAACACTTTTACAGATCACTGTCAAAATCCACCCGGTAGAGCAGCAGTGACTGTAGCAATCCACCACTTCACACCTGATAGCAATTGCAACAATGTTGCAATTCTGTGCTATTCTGGCTCTTTGAAAGTTCTGAACTTTAGAAAGGGAAAGGAAGGAAAGCTGCTGCACTTCTGGGAGATGTGTGAATGTTTTATGGCTGTGTGCGCAGGCAGCAATCCCCGCCCCTTTTGCCACGGAGCATCCCCATGGTAAATGCTGCCAGGAAAACCCGTGGCTTCCAAAAAGAGCACTGGAACTCTTCTTTAAAATGCACTTTTTTTGTCGCGGATTTTCCTCCTTTTGTAGCGCTGGAAGCTTGTTGAAAAGCCGGGCCTGGGGGCGCTCAGAGGCAAAGGAAGATTTTTAGAGGGCTTTAAATTCCTTGGGGACAGAGCCCCAGTGATGCAGGTAGAGCTGTGACTAGCCCAAGGCCACCCGGATGGTGCAGAATCAAACCCTGTGACTACAAGATATTAGTCCGTCACTCTAACCACAAGAGTGAACCCCACTTCGTTTAGTTGCTTTAGTTTTGCATTTCCTTTCCTAGTGCAGATTGAAATGCAGGGGAGGGGGGGACCCTGATGAGTCTCTCTTTTCTGAACAGTTATTAATGATGCAATGTCTTTGACCTGGATTCTATTTGGAGACTCGACTTTCAGTTGTGTTTGATAATAAATACATGGAAAATGGAAAGGCCTCCCGGACTGCATCTAAAGTGCTGGGAGGAGGGGGGGGGAGCGCACGGTGCCTCAGATGTTCAGCCTCCTGATTTACCTCCATCTGTTTTCCATTGGCTCTGTTTCTGTGTTTTGAACATCAGTCTGAGGCAAATACAGCATGATTTTTACCCAGCAGTTTAATTCCCTACTTATGATCCCTTTGATTTTGTTTTCATTTCCGTGGGCCTCTTGGACGTTGTCCAGAAATGTCTGCTCAGAACAACTGACGCTTCCTGTCCCAGGTGATTACGCGGCACACTGTAGGGATGCTTTCCTGCCCACTTCAGCAGAAGTAAGCACTAGGGCAGAGGTAGGCATTCCACGGCATGACGGCACTTCTAATCTTCCAGATAACATAAACATGCACACAGTCAGGGACACCAATTGCGTAGCTGTTCACAAGCACATCACACACCAGCCAGCAGGTATCTGAATGTTTCTTCTCTGCCCAAATAGGAATTGTCCTGTTTTTACCAAGCTTCCTCTGTATGCACTACCAAATATGGTATATCCTGTTTCATCCATAACAGTGTATTTCCTGTGACAAGAGAAATAAGCAACCATGTGTCAAAGTAAAGTAAGCAGCAACTCTTCACCATTAATGTCCCTGTGCCGTTCATTGCAACAGCGCATCTTTCCCACTGAGGCCTACGGTAGCGACACAGGGCAACGAGAGTGAGCGGCTCAGGGATTTCGTCTTCTGGTGACTGGTCACAGAAGCACGTTGAGTTCTTATGAGGTCAGATTTGCTGGAGCTTCAGCCCCGGCTGTGTTCATGCCTAAGTTTTAATCCAGCTTTGGTCCACCGCCATAGCAAAAGAACACATCAGCAAAACTGATACCAATTTCCTTTCCACATTATCTACCCCAAAGGTGGATTTTCTAAGTGGATAATGCTGACAGAAACCAGTTGTCACTTTGCCGGTGTGTTCTCCCACTCTGAAGGTGGTCTGAATTTAGGTGTGAACGCAGCCCTTATCTCCTTGCATGTGGGAATCAGATAAGACTTTGGCAATAGTGGCTCTTCAGATATAGAAGGATCTTACCAGAAAAGTCCACCAACTGGGATACGGTGCTGGATAACTGCTGGACAACAAGACAAAACACTCCGGGCGAGTCTTTTCCTTGGTTTTGTAGTCAAACTAGGAGAGATATTGGGGACTAAAGTCTGCCTGACTGCTTTGACAATGGTCTTTGAGCTCCCTGTGGTGAAGAAGAAGAAGAGTTGGCTTTTTTCCACTGCTTTTCTCACCCATTTAAGTGGACTCAAAGCAGCTGACAAAGCTTCTTCTCCCCACAGCAGACAGCCTGTGTGGTAGGTGGGGCTGTGAGAGCTCCGAAGAGGGCTGCGACTAGCCCAAAGTCACCCAGATGGCTTCATGGAGGAGTGTGGAATCAAACCCAGTATTCCCAGATAAGAGTCCAGCTCATTAACCACTAGACCAGACGGCTGCCATTCTACATTTCAAGCTGATGACGGAAGAGTATCAATCCCTTCATCACCAGGATGCTGATCTTGGAGAATACAGTTCCATCTCTGCAGCTTCACCATGACGGTTGTGGCCTATTTGCTGCTTCTACCCAAACTATGGAGTTCTTTGGGGTTAAAAAGCGTTGCTTAGGAGATCCATCAGGCCAGTGGCCAGAAACTTCCACCAAGTTTACTTGCTTCCTCACTTCCTCCCAGTCCTGAAGGAAGTCTCTGCTGCTCTCTGAGGTTTTCCTTCCAGTCCTGGGTTTGGCATGCATCTTTTCTCTGTCTTGTCTTAACGAGGTTTTAACTTTTCTCCATCCAAGCAGAGGAAAGAGGCCAGACGGAAAGGGGGAAAATATCTACCCACAGTAAATTACATTCTCGCTCACTTTGATGAATGTCCTCAACCATGTTCCTGGCAAGATGTTTTGTTCTTTCTCACCAGGCGGCAACAGGGAAAGGTCAGGGAGATAGCAAACTTTCCAAGCTCACTTAAAGTTGCTATCTTCAACCACTGTCTTGATCAACAACAAAAGCCTGGTTTTGACAAGAGAGAGTCTCTCTCTCACTCCCCCCTCCAGCCCATTATACTGTGTAGATCAACACTGGCACCCAGTGTTTAGATTAAATCATTTCAGATCTGAACCTCTGTCCTTCCTCTCCCTTTCCCTCTTCTTTCTGTTGATGAACCAAGGTGGGAACATGTTCCGGTTTTGTTGTCTGTCAGCCAAAATCTGGGAAGGCAGCATTTGGTGATTGCTCTGGCTGCCTCCAGTCAGGGGTGTCAGCAAGGAAGGGCCAGAGCAAATGCTTGGAGAATATTGCAAAAGGCCAAAATAGCTCACCAGGATGGTGCTGTTCTGAGCCAGTTTGGTTAAGGAGCCAGATTCTTATCCGGAAATAACGGGTTGGATTCCATACATCTCCATGAAGCTGGGTGGCCTTGGGCTATTCACAGCTCTCTTCTGAGCTCTCACAGCCCCATCTACCTCACAGGGGCTGCATCCCCAAATGACTTATTTGCCTCTCTAGTTTCCCTCTACTGTCACTCTATTCAAGCGGACTTTAAAAGTGTCGTGCAATTCCAGAATAAGCGTCCGTATGAGGCTCAGCAAAAAGTGTGTTTAAAATGCACCTTCGGTCCCCATGGAAGCGTGTTTTGCTTGCCTGCATCTTTTTCTCCCCGCCCCCTCTCTTGTTGATAGGGTGCCGGCAGGAACAGGGAAGGACTGCACTCTGCACGGCCACAACCAGGAAGAACCCCCCGACAAGTTCAAAGGAAAAATAGTCATTAGTTCTCTGTTCGTCTCCCAGATCTCCACCCCCTGAAATGGCTTCCAGTGCCAGCAAAGGCAGCGGCTGCAGCCATCAGCTGTGCGATCGTTCGCTCATTCACTCTCAACCCTTTCACAGATCACTGTCAAAATCCATCCGGTAGAGCAGTGGTGACTGTAGCAATCTACCCACTTCACACCTGATAACAATGTTGCAATTCTGCGTTATTCTGGCTCTTTGAAAGTTCTGAGCTTTAGAAAGGGAAAGGAAGGGAAGCTGCTGCACTTCTGGGAGATGTGTGAATGTTTTACGGCTGTGTGTGCAGGCAGCAATCCCCGCCTCTTTTGCCACGGAGCGTCCCCATGGTAAATGCTGCCAGGAAAACCCGTGACTTCCAAAAAGAGTGCTGGAACTCTTCTTTAAAGTGCACTTTTTTGTCGCGGATTTTCCTCCTTTTGTAGTGCTGGAAGCTCATTGAAAAGCCGGGCCTGGGGGCGCTCAGAGGCAAAGGAAGATTTTTAGAGGGCTTTAAATTGCTTGGGGACAGGGACAGGGTATCTGTTGTGGGTAGAAGAACAGACTTTGTCAGCTGCTTTGAGTCCACTTAAATGGGTTAGAAAAGCAGGATTGAAAAGCCAACTCTTCTTCATCTTTTTCTTTTATTCCTTATGCTTGCATAACTTTAGTGGTGATTTAGGGATACCTTCTTAGATGTACCATACTTTCAGTTAAAACAATAGTTTTAAAAGGGGGGGATATTCTTCCATTCAAAGCATTAATATTGCAAGACCAAACTAGCACTGTTAATGCCCAAAGAGGAGCTCATCTAAACTGGGAGAAACACACACACACACTTTAAGGAGGCTTTTGGAATGGATGAAAAATACTTTGTCATCTGCCATTAGCTTTCTTTTTCACCCCCCCTGATCCTTTCAACCTTTCAGCCCTTTCTTCTGCCAGTTTTCTAGCTTCAGGTTCCCTCTGAAGTGCTGGGTATCATGTCTTTTTGTGGAGGAAGGGTTTTTTTTAAAAAAAATCCACCGAAGGGAGGGAGGGAGGACACTGTGGAGTGTAGCTCCAGTTATGCCCCAGTATGCAACACACAGATCCTTATCATTCCATGTTGGTTGTTCAAATAGCAAGTTGGTGGCTTTTACAAGCCCATGTTCTTGAGTTGTGGCAGGCAGGAGGCGGCTACTTTCAGCATCACATTTTTGCTTTTCCTTTGACTTCTGGTTGACTGCATGGGCACCTTCCAGGGCCAGCTCTCTGCAATTTTCTTGGCAGAGATGCAGAAGACGTGTGCCATTGTCACTTTTGGAGAGAGGCTGGGGCTGAAACCATCCACCTTCTGCCCGACCACTGAGTTACAGCCAATCCCAGGCACTATGGGCAGCTCCATGAAGTTTTCTTGGCAGGGATACAGAAGCGGTTTGCCATTGCCTACTTCTGGCGAGAAGCCAGCGACCCTCTCTTTTCCAGGAAGTTTGCCCTGCCGCTTTGCTGCAGGTAATGCCTGTCAGCTTCTCTCTCCAGCCTAGCAAGTTCTGAAACTGGGGACTGAAAAAGTAAATGTTCACATTAGGAAACCGCCTCTCTAAAAACTGTATCTACAAGATGAATGGCAGAACATCCAAGCCTATTACTGCACAGAGGGAGGAGAAGGAGAGAGAGGAGTTAAAGGGTGCGTGTGTGATATTTCTGGCTGTCCTTTCTCTGTTTTTAAATGAACAAAAGAATAGTGAAAAGGGAGACAATCGCTTCCATTTAGCTTTATCTTTCTTGGCCATACTGGGAATGAATCATTACATAAAAAGTGGATAAAAATGAAATGGAAAAAAAAAAAAGATGCCTTTTATTTCCTCTTCTCTACAGCTCACTGGACACTTATTCTGAAGGTTAAAAAACTTTGCGTCAGCACTGAAATACACTACATGAGAGCTGAGATAAAAGCCCCCCAGCCACAAACCTTGCAGCCTTACGTAGTTCGGGAGTTATGGCCGAAGGCGGCCGGGGGGAGAATTTAACAAGCAAGATAAAGGTTAGCAGACCAGAAATGCTCCAGCCAGTGGTGGTGACCTTGGGACAGAGGAGACCTCCGAGGGCCCTCCCCAGGGTCCGCATTCTGGCATTCCCATCTAGCACTAGGGATGCACACCATTTGTTGTTGTTGTTTTTGTATCCGATTCATATTGAATTGAATGGAAGAAAATTAGTATTTGTTCGAGTAGGTCCCTTTCGAATGTAGTGGGGTTCAAATTCAATATGAATGCTCAGTCCCATACGAATCCCATACAAATGCATATGAATGCATACCAATCCCATACGAAGCTTCATAAGAATTTATTGAAACATGCTATTTGAATTCAAGTATCAGTCGTGAATGGGCCAACATTAGATTCAAATACAAATATCCGGATTTGGCCAAATTTGTACGAATTTTGAATGTTACGAATATTCGTGCCCATCCCTATCTAGCGCTGGTTAAAGGTCATCACCAAAGAGGAAATGGGGATGGTGAGGAAGAAGATTGGGGGGAGCCATTAAACTGCAGAGTTTCCCCATCTTCCCCTTCCAGTAGCAATCTACCTACCTACCTACCTATTTATATACCTACCTACCTACCTACCTACCTATCGATCTATCGATCATCTGTCTGTCACTTATATTATTTATTATTTGTCCCACCACCCTCAATAGGAAAAGGGGTGGGCACCCCGGAGAGGGCCTCCTCAGTGTTGGCCCTCAAGCTATGGAATAGTTTCCCCCTTGAGGTGCACCAGGCCCCTTCACTGTATATGTTCAGGAAGGCAGTGAAGACACTCCTCTTTGCCCTGCCCATTGCTTAAATGGGAATATACTGTCTTTTCCCACTTTTCAGACACTGTTACTGTTTTAGTATAATTAATATATACTGTCATTGTTCTAATAGATGCCTGATTTTAAATGTTGTTACTTGCTCTGAGACCTTCAGGAATAGGGTGGGATAGAAATGCAAAGGATTCTTCTCTTCTTTATAAGTTTTCAAAGGTAGAATTGAAATGGTATTTTTAAAAATAGCTGTCATGGTTTGCTGCAGATTTTTCAATTAATAAAATGTTTATTTTGGGGATACAGAAATAAGCCCATAGGCAAAAGGGTGCAACTGGGATCTATTAAATAGTTGTATGAGTGAGTGAATGTGTGATGTGTGTGTGTGTGTAAGGGGGGGGGATTACAACCAAAGATTGATCTGGATAAAAACTGGGGATGACGTTTAATCAGAATGGCAAATGAGGAGCGAACAGCATCCATCCCCGGCAATTGACTTGCACGGTGCTGTTCTTGCCAGATTTGTACGAGTGAAAAACGGGAGGGGAAGCAACTTTCTGCTACCTAATGAATCCGTTTGCAAGCTTGTATCTCAAACACAGCCAGACTCAATTTTCTTCCTGGCTGTTTTGCGGCAAAAGCATCGATCACAGTTTTCGACCTCTGTTTCCCTCTCTGCAGGAAAGGAGTGGTTAATTTTTTTTTTTTAAGTCCTTGGCATCTCCTCAAAAGTTGTAAACTGTGGCAACTTGTCCATGATTGGACGAGGACATTTTAGCATCTGGTCCTTTCAGCTGGAATTTACTACTGGAAGAGGTGATAACAGCAACCAGCCTAGATGGCTTTAAGAAAGAGTTAGACAAATTCATGGAGGACAGCTGTAACAATGGCCGTGTCTTCACAGCAACCTTATTTCGCTTTCCCTAAACCGAGATAACAGAACAGGATGCAAACGCGAATTTGCCTGTTCCCATTACTTTCAGCTTAATTGCGTTCAATCTGGATTCTGAGGACGTACGTGACTCAAGAGGGGACTCCAGTGGCTACCTTTTAAAAGCCGCTTTTCGGGGCTGCCCTGTCCTCTTCCTCCTGGCGTGAACGTACCACCCATAACAGACCCCTTCACGGAGCCTAGCTGGGTGGCTGCCTTGCCTGGATGGAGGAAAAACGGCACCAGCAGCCAGAGATTCTTTGCCCTCCTCTCCCCATTTCCCAGGGCACACAGCAGCAGCAGCAGCAACTCAAACCCCCTTCACAGCCACAGCCTTTAAAACAGAAACTCCAGGGCTTTCCTTTCCCTTTTGTAAAGGTCAGAACTTTCAAAGAGCTAGAATTGCGCAAAACTGCAACATTGTTATTAAGGTGTGAAGAGGCTAGATTGCTACAGTGTAGCTTTAAGGACTGGATTTTTATAGTGGCTGTTTTGAGGGTGGATTTTTTCAATGAAATCACTATCTTTGGAAGCAAGCTATTGGGGGAGGGAAACCCTAAACATGGATTCTCATCCCTTAACAGGGTAGGGTCCCCACAGTAAAAAATGTAAACGTTTCAAGCACAGGATCCGGAGTGAGACCTGTTGAAATCAGGATTGAGATTCACCACGCTTTGGGGTGGTTTAACACGGAGAAAGTGTGTTAAGCCAAACTGCCGTGCGGACTCCAAGGATTGAAAACGTTTTGAATCTGAGATAAGGATGCCATGAAGACATGGCCAGTGGCTACAAGAATGGATACCCAGGTATCACCTCCAGGTTGAAGAGACGGGCAGGACACCTCTCAAAGCTATTCGCAGGGAGTTGAGAGCAGACGTCTATTTGCACTACTGCCTCTGTAGCACAATTAGGCCTTCCTTGGGACAGAGCATTCACTGGCTGGGAGTGTGGTTCCGTACAGAACCGTCCCATCCTGTCCTGGGGGGCCTAATCGCGTTATGGGTGTAGAGCATGAAATCGTGCCCTACACCTGGCCCAGGCCATCCCCGGCTGTCCTACAGCAGTCCAGCAAGGAGAGCATTCACACTCTCCAGCTGTGGGACCCACCCTGCAGTCACTGGGTCCTTTTGGGCCCTCTGGCCAACAGCCCCTTTTGTGGGGAGGGGCAAGACCGGGATGGCCCGTCCTCAGGTCCCACGAGCTGTAGCTGACCCGATTGGGTCAGCTACGGCTTGCAGGGACCCCCTAGGCACCACCCAGGGGCCGCGCCACCCACCAGGCCCACACGAGATTACTTACCTTTCTGGACCCTCTGGTCTGATGTGGTTCTTCCACAGTCAGTCAGAGTGGCCTGCCGCTCCATGCGCAGGTGCGTGAAGCAGCACATTGCCCTGGCTGGCTGCGTGAGCACCACATCAGACCAGAAGGTCGAAAAAGGTAAGTGTTTGCCCAGCTGGGGGGAAGGCATGAACCCCCTGCGTGCTGGTGGATCAGGGCTGTGCCAGCTGCCAGCGCAACAGAGCAAGCTGGCCTTCAGCCTCCACGGAGTGCGGTCGCCTGGACTGAAAAGGCCTCAGGTGAAGGTTTTGCCTTTGTCTTCTTCTTGGGATGCCCAGAAGTAATTGGTGGACCACCGTGTGAGACAGGATTCTGGACTAGAGGGGCTGTGGCCTGATCCAGCATTGCTTTTTATTCCATTTTAGCAATCCACAAACTCTAGAAAGCAAAAAGGAAGAGCTTTCCATTTACTTGTAGCCATTTTTCTCTTTCCCCTGTCTTAGTTTTCAGATAAGAAGGGGAGGGAGAGGACATCTTAAGTGTCTATCAAAAGAGAAACTTCTTTAGGAAACAGGAAGAAATGCAGTCCCAAAAGCTATAGAGGAACCTTGGATATGACTGGGGAAGGGGTTTGATATTCGGATTGCCCTGCAGAAAACAAGATGTAATAAATAAAACTAATGCCTTTATCACGGTGTCTGACAGAAAGTGGGATGGGTCTGAGATATTATGGTCTCTAGTCGTGTGATTGCCAGGGGAAGTTTATGGTGGAATTTTAATGTGTTTGGATTTATATGATGCTGTACCCCTGGGGTTTACAGTGTGATTAATGTTGTAGTATAAAACATGAAAATATTATATCCCTTACCCCAAAGACTTCCCACCTCTTAGTACATAGAATTATGAGGAAAGGAAAGCAAAGTGAAAATAAAAACAGAAGGATAAACAGGAAATTCCTTTGTAGGGATGCAGTAGGACAGAGGTTGGTTTGCGAGGGTGTTAATCCCAATCAGTTTATTTAGTATTAAACAAAACTTGCATAGTTAGTCTAGTAATCCACCCCAATCAGTTCTAGTTGCAGCAGTAAAACACACAGGAGGCAAGGTCCCATTACCTCTTTAAAACGGTTTCAAAACGGCTTGGATCCTCATCGTTCCCACCCCCCAATTAATTAAAATAGTTTCAAAACAGTTTGGATCCTCTTCATCCCCATTCCCAATCAGTTTCAGGGGTATTTTGAGGATTATTTGGCTTAAAAATGGAATAAATAAACACTGAAATTTTCCAGTGTTTCCCCCCCCCCCCCACTTTTGCTTTTAAAATGTTTCTTCCTTAGTGCTGTGGGAAAGCTGGAGTATTCCCCTGTACAAGAGACTACTGTTTCATTGTAACAATTCACACCTGATAACAATGTTTCCTTTCCCGCCCACCAAGCCTAAAGATTGAAAGAGGCAATCCTGTGCAATTCTGGCTGTTTCCCCACTTCCTTGATCTTTAAAAAGGGAAAGGGGTGAAGCTGCTGCAGCAACTGGGAGATGTGTGTATGTTTAAGTGTGTAAGTGGAGGTGGAGGTGGCAGCAGAGCCAGCCAGCCAGGGTGCTTCTTTTGGGGTGAAGCTGCTGCAGGAACTGGGAGATGTGTGTATGTGAGTGCAGGCGGAGGTGGCAGCAAAGTGAGCCAGCCAGCTAGGGTGTTTTTTTTTTTTTTGTTGTTGTTGTTGTTTTTGGAGGAAAACCCTGCTGGGGATGCTGGAGGTGGAGCAGGCGAACGGGGTTTGAGTTGCCGCTGCTGCCGTGTGCCCAGGGCAATGAGGAAAGAGGGTTGGGGAAAGGCTGAGGAGGGGAAAGAATCACTTTCCCCGATCTGTTTTTGGAAGCGTTTTAAGTGTTTAAGAGTGGGGACACAAAATCGGGGTTGAATCCGATTGCCAGATGCTCCTTTGCTTCCTCTTAACGCGCTTGACATATCGATGTAAATTCTAATGTAAATAGCCTTGTATATAGCACTTTATTCCTTGAATGGGAACTCGCCCAGGGTGTGATCACATACAGGAAAAAGGGTGTCTCTGAGGCACATTTGAGGCAGGTGCATTAGCAGGTTGCCCCTGCCTTCTTCCAGGAATTCACTGGGTATGAAACCTTCCAGTGAGGTTCAGCCAATGACTCATGCATTGCAAAATGGCTCAGTCTTCTATCTACAAATCAGAAAAAGTGTGTGCAGGCTTCAAAGCAAGTCTTGCAATCTGCCCCCGCCCCCTGGACAAGATGTCCTCGTAATTGCCTTCATGCTGTTATTTCCCTTTCTTTTACCCTCCCAATCAACTTGTTGCTGTCCTGGGGTGGGTGGGGGGGAGCGACCAGGGAAGAAGCTGACACCAAGTGGTAATAATAAACAAAGAAACAAACAACAAACACGATTGGCTGTTCTCATCTTGCTACTCTCTCTTCTAACATCCCAGGGTTTTCTCCTCAATAGAGACTTCAGACCACTTCATGGAATCATAAAGCTGGTTCTCCATGTGAGGTTCTTCAAAATCTAATTAGGATGGAGCAATTAAGGGAGGCTTCCAAACAAATTGTGCTTTCACACAGTAGCTTTCGACCCTCACACTACTAAGAATCTTTTATCATCCAAGATGATTGTAGGCTGCCTTGTGAACCATCAATGTCTGTTTTGTTTTGTTTTAAGCCAATGGAGCTGGTATGTTTTGTTAATTAAATATTTTTGTATATAGCCAGTTACAGAAAGGTTTCCTTAGCTTTCCTGCACAAGAGCTGATGTCTCTGAAAATTCACGCCTCAGAATCAGACCAATATAGGTCACTGGGATCTAAGGGGTGCTCCCATTCTGATCTTTGCACCTCCATCCTGAAAGGGATTAATAGTCCACTTCTGACTGTAACCTACCATCTCACCTGGAGGGAAGAACTTTTGGGCATCCTGGTATTGGTGGATTGCAGCCTCCTTCATCCCTGATAGTAGGCTGTGTCACCTGAAGTTGATGGGAGTCCATCAAACAGGTCATAGGACTCTTTCTCAGCCTAAATCTTCAGGATACTCCTGTCGGCTGAGAACTGAAGGTTGGGAAGCCCTGGCCAAAGGTTTCACACATCACCCAGACATTGTCAAGACAGACATTATTTGGCCTGGGATTTGCTCCAAGTTTGAGAACCAAAACTAAGGGCACATCCCCATAGGGGGTAAAATCCAGAGTGGATTCGGATTCAGCATTGAGGGTTCCCATTAAATCCCCCAGTATGAATCCACTCCGGATTTTAGCCCCCTGTTCCCATGCCAGTTTTCTTTCCCTGGATTTTCCTGTTTCAACAGGGGTTTCCCCGGCTGACTCGGATTAAAGCTGAGCAAAGGAGGATAGCTAGCAGCCGGGTGGGTTAGTGATGGGGTGCAACATGGCACCCGACTGTCCTTCTTTGCTCAACTTTAAACTGAGCCAGCAGCCGGGGACGTAAGGAGGAGGAGGCAGGCAGCAGCTGCATTCCATCCTTTCCCCTCTCCCCCCGCCTGCTGCCCGATGCCACCACATCAGAGGGGCAGCCTCCCCTCCATGCACCCCCTCACTTACTTACCCAGCCACCAGCTGTCCTCCTTCACTCGGCTTTAAACCAAGCCAACCTCTTGGATGGGGTGGGGTCGAGTGGCAGGCGGGGGAGGGGGGGAAGGAAGGAAGGCAGCCACTGCCAGCCTCCTGCTCCTAACATCCTCAGCTGCCTCCCCCTGTTTTAAAGCTGAGCGGATCAGAGTAATCTGGGTTTGCTCTGGGTTTGCGTCAGGTGGGAATGCGGCCTGAGATGAGCACAGCCTCAGCATTTGGGACAGGGAAGTATCATGGACCTTCAAAATGGACTAGTTCTCTCCCTTTTTGTTTAATATCTAGTGGAGCCTCCTCTCTGCTAAACTTCAGACCTCCTTTCAGGTCTTAGCTTTTGTGAGAGAATTCTCATCTAGGCTTGGTTCTTGGTCCCACCTTTCTCAACCTATGCTTAACCATTTTTTCTCCTCCCACATAGGTGGACATTACAAGGTTATAAGGGACACCCAAGTTTGCAGTCTGTACCTGCAAATGAGGTGGAATCTGTAAATATATCTCAACCTGCCTCTGAATAGTTCATCAAAGCTCTGGTCTCAGCTCTGGTTTAAGACGACTTCAGGTCGTCTTCAGGTCATGTTATCCTCGTCAGATTGTTCTAACCAGAGTCCTCTTTTCTGGAGAAATCAGCCTGTCCTGGCATCCCAGGGTGGGTCCAGTCTTTCTTTTTGTCAGTCTCTAGGGGAGGGCAACACATGCAGAGTTCATGAGGCACCCCCCTTTCTCTCCTCAGTTTATGTGGATGATTCCTCTATCTAGCATTTTTACACAAATTTATTATTTTTTTAAAAAAAATACATGGAGAAGAAAAGCTCATAAAAAAGGAAGGGGGGACATGGAGGTGGGGAAGCAGGCTTTAAAAAGATTTGCAAACACACACCCTCGCCTCCCTTGAGTGACACAACCATATCCAATAAGAACAGAGATAGATTTGGCCCAGCAAAAGGGGTGGAAAGCCAAGAGCTCCATGGAGGAGGCTCAGGTCAATTGCGGAGAAGAGTGTGAGCGATGCAGCCCAGGGCAAGGATGGTCTGAGGATGGCCTATAATGATCTATGTGTAAACAGAACTGGTAAGTTCTGTTCAAATTATGAATAGGATGTCCTATCTCATATAGGTGTAACCAGGGCCCAAGAGTACTAAGTACTAGAATGCAACTTAATGGGGAAAAAATCTTTACTTGGACATAAGTTATGGCCATTAATTCTAGAGGAAGGGGCTCAAAAGTTGGGATTAGGTTCCCTTTGCGTAGTTACTTTTTAAAATGTCATAGAAGATATAATTAAATAGGTTTTAGAGTCACTTAAATACAGGAGCTTAAATTCATCCCTCTGTGCAAAGGATGATGGCCATTCCAACTTTATATTTTACTGTGGTTTTACTGTTTTGCAAACTGCTTTGGGACTTTTAAGTTGAAAGGTATCAATGTTTCAGTCAGGACTAAGCAAATCCCTTCTTCTCTTGTGTCTTGTTCACAGTTCTGCCTAGTCACACATGCGGAAACCCAGGAAGGCTGCAAAATGGGATCCAGCAAGGAACCACGTTCAGCATTGGAGACAAAGTGCGCTACAGTTGCAACCCAGGGTTCTTCCTGGAAGGACATGCGCTTCTCACCTGCCATGCAAGTTCAGAGAACACAGCCTCCTGGGACTTCCCTCTCCCCTTTTGCCGAGGTAGGTATTCCTCCTTTCCTTTCCTTTCCTTTCCTTTTGGGAATGGCATTATCCAACAACATCTGGCTTCAGGCCAGCATTACAGATTTTCTTCCTCAGGTCTGTGAGGGAAGAACATTATGGACAGCTTCTTTAGGGAGATGTTTGGTTTTTAGTGGGATGGGATGGGAAAAAAAGAGAGGAGACACCTCTTAGTTTGAACCTGTGCCTGGAGGTCCAAGAATATCTAGATTATTTCACGGAAAGCATTTCCCCAAAGGAGCAGGTCTGCACACGTGTTAGCCACATAAGTCTGCCCATCTGAGTGCAGGCTTTTGCTGTGTGGGCAAGTGTGCTGGCCATGGCCTTACACAGACATGGAATGAGGTGGCCAAGGATATCTGAGAAGAACCTGACCAGCCCAACTCAGAACTTACTCCACTTGCACAACATGGCCCCCAAGGAAGGAAATGTGACCTTGACTTGCTGCTGTTATCCAGTCTCCATGGTGGCCTGATGCATCATCTGATGTCCACCTGGATCAAGATATTGGCAGACCCAGTGCCCATCCATCCATCCATCCATCCATCCATCCATCCATCCATCCATCCATCCATCCATCCATCCATCCATCCATCCATAGCCAGCCCAGCCAGCCATGAGTCCTATCAGACCAAACCCATTGCAACAATGCCAGTCATACTTGACCCTGAAACTAAACAGGCAGAGCCCTGAGGTCTCTTCAAAAGTCAGTGAACTTATATTTGTCCACCTGCTGTTACTGTTCTCTCAGCCACAGCCACCACTGGATACAGGGATGACCCATTCCCACCCTACTTCTCTGTGCTGGCCCAGAGTACCCACCCAAACCAGTACTGGCATTCCAAATGGCAACTTCCATCATTCCATGACAGCTACAAAAGGTTGGAAGTTGAATGCTGCCATTTGTAGATATATGTAATTTATTAACTTTAAGTATGGGGCTGGGGAAAGATGAGCATGTTCAATCTTCTGCTTCATATCAATCCATAAACTAATATCCAACTACTTTTGGAATTTTGTGATGCAGCCCTCCAGATAGAAAGCCATATTGTAAATAAAGATGAAATATATTGTGGCAGGAAAATCACTTGGGGAAAAAAAGGTTTATACTGTGTTAGATAATATTGTGGACCCATGTTGTTGATGAAACTGTTGAATGAAAAATCTAGGCCCTTTCAGAAACAAACAAACAAAAAACCTAGCTAATTTCTCCTTCCCGGCCTATAAATTTCTAAAGGCACTATTCAGATGTTTTATTATCTTCTATAATTGTAGAAGATGCTGGGTCTGAGCTTTCAAATATTTATTGACATCAAAAGCGCTAGAATCTCACCTTTCAATTAGAAGCACATATTCATATCAACCTGATATATCACTTTGCATTTTTTATGAGTTTCATCCGAATAGCAACGTACAAATTGCCTCCTACCCGACTCTTATAGCCCTTATAAATGTATTTGAAGGCTGCCGCCATCTTCTCCTTGCAGAGGGGCTCCTTATTGCCTACAGAGAATGGAAGCAGCTAGGTGGTAATATAAAGCAGCATTTGGCTTATGTGCCTGACATGTTTGCAGGGAATTGCCTCTCTGTTTCACTTTATGCCCACCCTAAATCTTCTGCATCCCTTGGGTAAAAATCCCGCACTCGCCTCTGTTTTGAATCAAGCTAGATCATGGGCAAAATGGCACCTCCCTTCCCATCCCCTTGATGGGAAAAGAATGTAATCACCTAACATTAACTAGCACAGCAGTTCTCAACCTTCCTAATGTTGCGACCCCTTAATGCAGTTCCTCATGTTGTAGAGACCCCCAGGCACGGGGCCGGGGCAGCTGGGAGGGGGAGGGAGGGGCGTCGCAACACCTCTGAAAGGGTAGTTCGACCCCTAAAGGGGTCGTGACCCACAGGTTGAGAACTGCTGAACTAGCACTTGGACTTGTGAACACTAGTCACTTACGCAACACGCCCTGCACAATTGGTCACTCACCTGAGACCGATCCTGGGGTCAGCCCTCTTCTGGGCACCACCATTTTGTTTGCGGCACCCTCCGTGATGGTGCGTGTGTCAGCACTGTTGCTATGTCGACCCTGACACTCTGCGCACACGCAGTCGCGTCTACGGTCGTCCCGGTGTGCTAGAGCTGCAGGCGACCCTGGAGCATCAGAAGAGTTGCAGATGTTCACCACTGGACACTTCTGGTAAGTCCCTGGGTAAGGTTAGTTAAAGTGTGGAGCGCAATTTCATGCTCCACAGCTAGTGAATAATAATTCATTTCATTTTATTTATTTAAGAAATTTATATCCTGCCCTTCACCAAATGGTCCAAGGCCGGGTTACAACAAGAATAAAACATATCAAATATTAAAACATAATTAAAAATATAACCCCCTTCCTCCCACTCTCACCCTCCCTCCCTAATGGGACAGCACCCTGAGGAAGCTTGGGTGAAAAGACATGTTTTTATCAGGCGCCCAAAACTATTCAGTGTAGGCACCCGGCAAACCTCAAAAGGGAGGCTGTCCCAGAGTCTAGGGGCCACCACAAAAAAGGCCTTCTTGCATGTCCCTATGCCTCGTACCTCTAGGGAACTTCTGCAGCGTCCTCCTCCAAGTTCAGATGCCCTTCCCCAGTTAAGAAGAATAGTTGGCTTTTGTACCCTGCTTTTCTCACCCTTACGGGGACTCAAAGCGGCTGATAAACCTTCTGTTCTTCTCCCCACAACAGACACCCTGTGAGGCAGGGTGGGCTGTGAGAGAAAGAGACTAGCCCAAGGTCACTGAGCTGGCTTTGTGAGGAAGAAGAAGAAGAGTTGGCTTTTGTACCCCACTTTTCTCACCCTTAAGGGGACTCAGAGAAGCTGCCAAACCTTCTGTTCTTCTCCCCACAACAGGCATCCTGTGAGGTAGGTGGGGCTGTGAGCTCAGAAAGAGAACTGTGACCAGTCCAAGGCCACCCAGATGGCTTCATGGAGGAACATGGACCCAGAGCAGAAAACCTCCAGATAAGAATCTGACACTCTAACCACAAGACCAAACATGGCTGTATTAAAGCACCTAGAGGCATTTCCTTGGCCTGCTTTAGGGGAGACAGTTACCGTACTTATTTGCTTAAAAGGGGGCTTGCTCCCAGTTGCTTCCAATCAAAGAGAAGCTTAATTGGATGAGTGGCTCTACGTGATTCATTCATGGACATCTCCTACAGACCCAGACAGGTGACAGCGGTCCTTTTCACAGCGCAATCCCAGATTATCCAGTGGGACTAATTAGGAAGACATGGAATGCCATAGCGGAAGAGGCCACTGGGGAAAACCGTGGCCCTGAACAAGCTTCCTAGAGAAAAGGACTGAATATTTCAACAGGCCAAAGCCTCTTAAGGAGGGTCCTTCTCTGCTGAAGCTGCTTCCTGCTAAAAAACAAAAACAGCATGCCTGCATCAGCCGCGTCTCCTCCTTGTTGTTTAATAGATTCTTGTTCACTTTTACAGGGTCCATGTTTCCGAGGCAGGTATAACCAATCAATAGAATACAGCAGAGACCTCCAATTTTTTTCAGGAGCAAAGCACATGATCAGATATCCGTATTTGCACAGGCACATGAATTTTTATCGATAACAGTGTTGAAATGCAGTACGTCAGCTGTTCAAAGCTATGGATTTTATAGTAGTAATATAAAAGCAGACAAAAAAAACAAACAAACAAAAATAAAAAGAAATAGAATCCCCACAGCATAATCGACTTGGTTCATGCAAAAGGCCATAGTTATTTGCCTAGTCAGGGAGCAGTATTGACTATTGCCGGACAAGAAGAAGCAATGCGGATGTAGAAAAGAATTTAGCATTGCTTTTCACCATGTCCTGAAAAGCTACAAAACTCAGCTTATCTGCATACTCAGTAAAGGTGCATGCGACAGCATTTTGCTGGGGTCCTCGGAGATCTTGCTGTGTGCCAACCCTTTTCTTTTCTTTCTGTGCACTTGGGGAGTTCCTGCAAATTCTCAGGTGATATTTTACACATCTCATCAGGTCTGTAGCTAAGTGGGGAAAGCGAGCATTGATGGTGGGTTGTCTGTAATAGCAAATCAAAGCTAGAGATGTGCAAAACTGATTCAGGTCAGAGCCAGTTGGAATTGAACAGGTGGGTGTTCGAGTTTGAACTGAACCCTCTGGCTGTTTGAAAACAGAGTTTGAATTTGAATTGAACAAAGCCACTGTTTGATCTCAGTTCGAAAGACTGCATGTTGAATTGAACACCATGCCTGTTTGAGAGGTCATGGTGAATTTTGACCAAAGCAGAAAAAAATGTTTGTACACATCTCTATGCAATGTATTCCCCTCATGTTGTTATTGGCATTGCTTTGGTAAGGTCACAGGTCACAATTCCAAACCAAGTCACCTTAATTCAAATCAACAAGCAAGTTAAAATCATAGAATCATAGGGTTGGAAGGGACATCTAGGGTCATCTAACCCAACCCCTGCTCAATGCAGGATTACCTAAACCATCTAAGTGAGATGTAGGTCCAGCCTCTACTTGAAGACCTCTTGTGAAGGAGAACCCACTACCTCCCGTGGAAACCTATTCCACTGACTGATCAACCTCACTGTCAGGAAGATTTTCCTGATATCTAATATGTATTGACTCCCCTTGAAGTTTCATCCCATTGTTTCTATTCCTCCCATTTTGTGCAAGTGAGAGGATGGATGATCCCTCTGCACTGTGACAGCCCTTCAGATACTTGAAGACCACTATCATATTTCTTCTCAGCTTTCTCTTCTGCAGGCTAAACATTCCTAGATCTTTTAACCATTCCTCATAGGACATGGTTTCTAAACCACTAACCTTCTTTGGACTTGCTTTAGTTTGTCAATGTCTTTTTTAAATTGGGGTGCCTATAACTGGACACAGGACTCTAGATGAGGTCTGACCAAGGGAGAGTAAAGAAGAAGAAGAAGAAGAAGAGGAGTTGGCTTTTCTACCCCGCTTTTATCACCCATTTAAGGGGACTCAAAGTGGCTGACAAAGCTTTTCTATTCTTCTCCCCACAACAGAACACCCTGGATGCATCCCAGAATGGGGTTTGTCTTTTTGATATTTCACACACCAACCTATTTTTGAGATCTCTACCAACTCTTCAGTTAGGCTGCACTTGAGATTTGCCCCTGGAATTGCATCACTGCTGATGTATCTCTGCTTTAATTTCAGTATTCTTTTGGGAGAATGAATGTACTTTCCCACAGCCAGGTGCACCAAGTTCTGAGATCTCTATACTTGTCTTTCAGATACCAGAGATCTGGTACTAGATTGGTTTTTCTTGAAGGGAAACTACACCGTTTGGACAAATGTTTGATCGTTTTGACTTGTCCAATGGCAGTTAAGAAACCTAAAGCACGATTCAGGCTTATCAGGATCTGGGATTATTTCTGAGACTATTTCTTGTGAAATAGTCAAGTCCTTCCCATCAATTAGTTCTGAAGTCTTCAAAATCTATTATTTCATTCAGCTTAAGGCAACTTAGAATGAAGAAAACTCTACAATGTTTATTTACCATCTGGTCAGATTACTTTGCCTTTGTTTATATATTGTGAATAAACAAAAATAACTAGTTTATTAAACCTCTGATGGATATCAGGTGAGCTGCATATGTGATAACCCAGATATTAGATACACTAGCCATGTACTACTTATAAACCAAGAGTTCAGAAGACAAATATTAGCAGTTAAACCAGATTTTCACACCATAGTCCTCTGCTAGAAGTTTGAATCAAACGGGTGTTTGAAAGGTCCAGGTTTGAACCAAACAGCTTGTCCGTTTGAAGAAAAAAAAAGAGTTTAGAATTAGAGCCAATCAGAGTTATGTGTTAATGAACCTAATGAATGCATGCACCCTGGTTGATCTGAAGTCTGAAGGTGTTTGAATCAAGCCAAACACCTTGCAGTTTGAGGAAAGAAGCTCAAATTCAAACTAAACAGTTCTGCTGCTTTGCCCTTCAGGTCTATTCACTCATTCCGTGGAGCAACTCCAAAATGCCACATCCACACATTTTGTTGCAAGCAACTTTCATGGCACTTTCTGCTTAGTGTGAAGGTTGCTGGAGGGAGTGCTGAGTGCATTTCAGACCTTGTGGTGGGATCTGCTCTCTAGTCAACAATTAGTGAACTTCTGGTGAAAAGCATCCGCACATGGAGTAGGTTGTTACAGCCTCCCGGCTTGCCCACCCTCCCCAGAAGTTCACTAGTGTTGATTAGGTATGGAGTACTAAATCGTGCTCCACACCTTTACCAACATTGACCAAAAGCTTACCTGAAGCGTCCAGTGGTGTGGCTGGTCATAGGAGTCATGAGAGGGCCATTTGATGACAGGCACTGACGTGGTCAGCCACAATGTGTTCCTGTGCTCAAACACATCTCTCTGCAATGGCATCCAAATATGTCATAGAACAGCCAATCATGGCAGCAAGGAGGTGGAACTTCCAGCTTTGGGTGCAGCAGGGCAGGCTGATAAGTGGGAGGATCATTCACATCTCTGGCTGGTAATGGATGCTTTGGGAAAGCTTTCCTGATGACAAGTGCAAATGGTCCATCTTTACCAGAAGTTTACCAGCCCTAGTGCATGGCAGCCTAATCACGTAAGTGCGAAAAGATTCCTGCTTTCTACCTCTCTACCTAACCTAACCTACAGTAACCTGGTTCCTGCACCCGTCTGTGTTCTGTAAATGTTGGAAACATCCCACAGGTTTGACTATTGTAATGCACTCTACATGGGGCTTCCCTTGAAGATGGTTTGGAAGTTGCAGCTGGTGCAAAATGCAACCTCCAGAGTGCTGACCAGAACAGCTAACTGGACACATATCATGCCAGTTCTAAAAGAATTGCACTGGCTGCTAATTCACTACTGAGCCCAATTCAAGGTGCTAACTCTGACTTATAAGGCTCTAAATGACTTGGGCCTTAGATATCTAAAGGAACGCCTTCTCCCATATCAACCTGCCCATGTTTTAAGATCTGGAGGGGAGGCCCTCCTGGTTATCCCACTGCCTTCAGCAGCTAGGTGGGTGGGCACCTGGGAGAGGGCCTTCTCAGGAGTGGCCCCCAGGCTGTGGAATGGTCTCCTCCTGGAGGTGCGTCAGGCCCCTTCTCTGTTTATGTTCAGGAAGGTGGTGAAGACGTACCTCTTCACTCAGGCCTTTGGTTAAACGCTTCCCCCATTGCAAACACTGCTGTTTTTAAAACTGTTTTTGTATCAATTTTTTTTTTAATTATTATTATTATTATGCTGGATTTTTAAACTTTGTACTGGTTTTAGGATTGTTTGATACAGTTTTGATATGTCTGTTTTTAAATGTTGAGAACTGCCCAAAGACCCTTGGGTATGGGGTGGGATATAAATATAAATAAATAAATAAATTCCTTTAAGACGGCTAGCTGGAATCCTCTTGTCTTGGAAAAAGCTTCATCGACAGAGAGGGCAAGGCTGTTAAACAAAAGACTAATGGGAATCATAATAAGGTGTTAGTCAATTGTTCAGAGGGCCAGACGAATCAATAGGCTGATCGTAACAATCCATCACGCCTTTTGCTGAGCGGGTTTCCAATCCACTCCTCATTGACTTGCTACTCACTTAAAGTATGAGTGTTTGCTTATTGACTTGAAAGTTGTTCCCATGGTATTTGGCAGGGGTGGCTTCCCCAGAAAGTACATCTTTAGTGGAAAGGTAAGTAGCTGTCTGGGTCACCGTTAATGCCTTTTGCTTAGGCTGAAATCTGGATGACAGGTAGTCTGTAGAAGTTTGCAGCATTTTAAATGGAGGGTTCCAAAAGACTGGAGGTTCACCTTGCACCCCAAGGAAATCTCCCTCGTCTTCAAGGTCTTGCAGAAAATGGACTCGCTCCACACAGGAGACCTTGCATTTTCCAGCAGGATCACTTTGAAGAGAGCAGTTGG
Organism: Aspidoscelis tigris stejnegeri; assembly: GCA_023333525.1. NCBI lineage: Eukaryota > Metazoa > Chordata > Lepidosauria > Squamata > Teiidae > Aspidoscelis > Aspidoscelis tigris. Next base: position 2,661,968 of record JALMGA010000023.1, read on the forward strand.
TGCAACAGCTTTGTTATGCCATGATTGATCCTTAAACTCTGGGCTGAAAGAGCAATAAATACCTCACTTGCACAGACTTCCGTTCTTGACTGATGGACATCACTTGCGTTGTAATGCAAAGAGCCTTTTTGTTTTAGTTTTAAAGGGAGGGGCACAAAGAAAGAAAGCCACTTTCCCACCTCCCCAGGTTCACAAATGTTCCAAAGCATTTGTATGAATGTTCTGAAACATTTCTATGAATATGAATGTCAATGTATGAATGTCATAACATTCCATTCATATGAATATCAAATGTTAATGAATATCCATGCCCATCCCTAGTCCCTCCATCGCATTGTTCAGACCATGGAGCATCCTCCATTGATTTCCACTTTCTTTCCTTAGCCATCTCTTGAATAGTTCTATTAAAAAAAAAATCCTAAAAAAAAAGGAAGGAAGGAGAAAAAGGAAGAAAATGTGGTGAGGGCAGAGATCAAATTGTTATTCCGAAGGTAAGGTTTCAAAGCAAATATTGAATGCAAGAAGAAGGAGACCTGGATGCTCTACACCTTCCATCATCTTTGTAGATTGGACTGCCAGGAACTTGAACTGTATTGGGGAGAGGATCTTGAGTTAAACTATAGTCAAAATAAAAATGTATGACATAAATGATTTGGGAATTGCAATGCATTAGAAACAGGTAAAATGAAGGACTGAATACACTTGCATTCTTCAGTACAGCATGTCTATAGGTAGATCATATATTTAAGGCCATTTTCTGAATTGCTATCCATACATTTACTTAGAAAAGCCTTAGTATATGCCAGCAGGGCAGCTTTCTCCAAGGCCATCTGTAAAGAGACAATAGGTTTTCTGCTGTGTCTAGGACATATCCATAATCTTTATTATAGATGAGAAAGCAGAGAGGTTGCTGGTTTGACTCCCAGCCTCCTCCCAAAAGTAGGCAATGGCAAACCATTTCTGTATCACTGCCCAGAAAACTGCACAAACATGCCATGACTCGCTGGCACTGAAAAACAGCCAGCAAGGACCACTGCCCAATCCCATCAAAAATCAAGCTAATACTAAATATAGTTGCCTTCAGGTATTAAAAATAAATGGAATATAAAAACACCTTCACCATCAAGGAGAGGCAGTTCCAGCCCTGAGACAAGATTTCAGGAGCATTTTTATTTATTTGACCTCTTTCTGAACAGTCTAGAATAAATTTAAAAAGTATCACAAATTCTGTAAGCTGTGTTTAAGCTGAAAGATTCACCATAAGCTATCTACGAATCCAATATTGTAAATCAGTTTGCTTAGAAATGTGAATCCATCAAAAGTCTCCTTCACTGCAGACTCCAAAACTTGAAAATTCAACTACCTCGTATTCAGCACAATTAAATCTTCTATTAGTTTATGAGTCATTCTTTTAGGATGATCCAGATCTAATCACTTAAAAATCCCAAACAAATGCATGAAAGCAGAAATAGTAAAATTTGCAGTTTGAGTAAGGACAAGGCATTAGCAAATTTGGGATCCAACATTCATCATTTGGATGAATTCGGACATTCGTATATGAATTGAAAGTTACAACATTCGAATGTTTCAGAACAATTGTACGAAGCTTTGGAACATTCATGAAACAGGAAGGTGGGAAACTGGCTGCACCAGTCACATCTGCAACAGATCCAGAGTGAATTCAACATGGTTTGAGAGCAGATTCAAAGTGAACTCAGAGCAGATTTTACACTTAAAGAGCAGATATGTTAAGGATATATATCGGATAAATAAGGATATGTATGGGATATATATGCATTTGTATCAGGTATTCATATGAATTCATACAAATACATTCATATCAAATAGAATCCTACCACATCCGAAGGGATCTATTCGTACAAATATGAATTTTCTTACATTCGATTTGATATTAATCAAATGCAAAATAAAAAATAAAAAAATTGAGCACATCTTAGTTAATGGAAAGAAGGAGAACTCATGGCTGTGGAGCAAATCGAACAGGGTGGAATCTTTTTATGGACTCTAGAGGACATGAACTTCCCCAAAAGTTCCTCTCTGCTAAGAGTGTGTGAGTCTATCAACCAAAATAACCTTCCTCAAAAAGTGTGTTCATCCAGGATGCCAGAGCTGAGTTTGGAATACACGTCTCCTTCTGTAAAGAAGATGCTTGCAGTCATTTGCTGAATTTAAGCAGAGCTGATAGGTTTATCACTCTCATTGGCAGATAGGCATAGAATTTGGGCTCAGGATGAAGAACTTGAAAACATTTGTAATGTCGTCTTCTGCAGCATATCAAATATGCATTAAATCATTAAAAACGTCCCAGGCTGTTAGAACTCAACACAGTTGCTTGGAGTACCCTCTGCTCAGTCAAGATGTGCATATATGTTTGCGAGATGGTTTTGTTTTGTTTTATTTTCAGATTCTATTGTTTTGTTTAATCCTATGCTCTTGACAAGGATTTTGATATTTTGCAACAATAGCTTAAATCTGAGCTCATCAAATTAGGAGGAATTCTGCTGTTGGCATTTGGCACTGGAAGCTGTTAATATTTTAAAAGGATTTTCTGATTAAAGTTCTAAGAATAAAGGAGACAATTTTCCAGAAAAGGCCAGCTGGTAGATGCTAATTTAGAACTCCTTCTGACACTCTGGTTTAATTTCAAGGAAATGCGCTGGGGTGATGGGTGGAAAAAATTGCAATAAAATAATGGGAAATGGAGAATGGACACTTCATGGAGGTTACTGGTTTTCTAATTTCCACATTTTCTATCGGTTGGTAATATGCTGCTGTCAAGTTCCTGAAACTGTCCATTAGCTTTTGCATCAAGACGACTTCTGGGCTTGAACACACAAGTGTCATAGCCCTAAACTGCATAGATGCCTGAATATCTACCAGATGCTATTGCTGCCCAGGCCTCAAAACTCTCTTCTGACAGACAATGCGTGCTAATAAACTGGGTTTTAGCTTTTATTGCAACCTGCTTTGAAACCTGAGGGTATTCGACAGAGTGGAAATGCAGATAAATAAATAATTGTATACGTATACATGCTGGGGATGTGCATGAATATTTGTAACATTTGAAATTTGTACGAATTTGGCTGAATTTGGCACATCTGGAGACTGACACCTGAACTCGAATGGAATGTTTTGATACATTCGCATGAAGCTTCATATGGGATTCATATGGGGCTGAACAGTCGAAGAGGATCTATTTGAATGAAGATGAATTTTCTTGCATTCATTTCAATACAAAAAGAACTTTTTAAAAATTCATGCACATGCCTGGATATATATGGTGGTGTTCCTTCATTAACTTCAGCAACCATGACGACAAAAATTTAGGCAGCAAAAGTTCTGGGGTTGATCAGATTGGGTGCACATCTTTGAAGTTTGCTGTTTGCCATTCTCTGCCAAACAGAGCAAAATCCCGTTCCTCTCGGTCCAAAACTATTGGTTTCAGGGGATGTTAGAAGGAGAGAAAGAACTTTCCTTCTCCTTCTCCTTTCAAGGAAGGCACACGGATTGTGGTCTGGGCTATTTGTAACCTAAGCAACAGCTGCCAAGCCACAGGGATGGTGGCCTTCTGCCTCTATTTCTGTAAGGTGCTTTTTGCACTACTTTGCTGCTCCCGTAGGATGCCAGATGGCCATGAGTTGATGTTAATGAGGACATCTGGGCTTATGGGCTCATGAAAGCATGGTTGAAGGGGAATTTTGACCACACACACACCCCCAAAAAAGGGAAAAGTAAAAAGCAGTCAAATCCTAACTGAACCATAGGTCCCTCCCTCCCTTCATTTGATTTCAGAGGCCACAGAGACTGACTTACGGTCTACACTGTGAATGAGAGCAAAAAGGGCAGAAGGCATGCTTTGCTTCAACTGCACAGAGAAACCTTTCTTTCTCTGTTTATATTTTTATCCCGCCCTATACCCGGAGGTGTCAGGGCAGGTAACAACATTTAAAATCAAACATTATGAAAACAATAACAGTATTGTTTTAATAACGTGTACAATGTAGGTAACTGACACACCTCAAGGGGGAGATGATTCCATTGCCTAGGGGCCATCACTGAGAAGGCCCTCTCCCGGGTGACCACCCCTTTTGCTGCTGAGGGTGATGGGACAACCAGGAGGGCCTCCTCTGCAGATCTTAAGGCACAGGCAAGTTGATATGGCAGAAGGCGTTCCATTCAATATTTGGGGCTCAAGTCATTTAGGGCCTTATAAGTCAGAGTTGACCCCTTGAATTGGGCTTGGTAGCATATAATTCCTTGCAGCTCCTTTCTTCTCCACGTCCAAAGTTCTCAAAGGGTAGCCAAGTGCTGCTGGGTAGCCAGTTCCATCCTCTGAACTTAGCACCAATTATTATTTTGGCCATATTATCCTACAACAACAGGTTGTGGGGGCTAGAAAGGGAAACCATCTATTTGAAGGAAATGTGAGGTTTTGTCTTCAAAAGATGAACACTTTTGGCTTTGAACCTTATAAATATTTTTCTTCCCTCCTTTGGTTTGAAACAGTCAGCAAAAGTGTGGTGGCATTTAAATGCTTGGGGAAGTGTGTGTGAGTCAATGGGAAAATCTGGTCAGTGGCACCAAATACTGTGATCTCAGATCTCCAAAGCTAATTGGGTTGACCTCTAGGCTGAATCCCCACCTAAGTTTTAATCTGGCATCAGTCCACTTCCAGAAGGAAAGAATCCATACACAACGTGAGAAGCTGTTTTGCTTTAGCATTATTTAACTCAGTTTGTTGATGTGTTCTCTTGCTCTGAAGATGGACTGAAGCTGGGTTAAAACTTAGGTGTGAACACAGCCCTAATGTCATTGGTTAGGTATGGCAGGCTGTGGTCCACGGGGCCATGGGGGGCAGGCATGACTAAATAGCAAACACCAGCATCTCCACCACTGGAAATTTTCAAGTTGCTTAGGTTTCAGATGGAGGACATTTGAAGTGAAGGAGGCATTTATCAGAGGATTTAAAACCACTAGAAATAAATAGGTGTTCATAATGTGTAGCTGAGATAGCCCCTTGACTAACACGCTGGAGCACTGTTCTGAAGCGTGGATTGCAAAGTGAACAGGCTTTCATCGATGTCTCCTCAGCGAACAGCGTGGAATTTTGATGGCACTCAAGCAGGCTTATAAGTGACAGAGCACCACAATGCAAGCCAAATTAATTCTTGGTTTCCCTTTATCTTCCTGCCCATGTTTTCCTCCAGTTTATCCTCCTCCTTTATTTGCTCTGGTTGCTTTGTATTAATAGAGCCCAGCTTGTATGAGGAGATAACCTGTGACAAACAGTGAATCCGGAGACGTTCCCAAACAGTAAATGTTGTCAGCCCTAATGGCATGGCACTTTTCTTAAAAAGAAGAGGAAGAAAAGGACAGTTACTTATTTAGAAAGTGAGATCTGCAACAAAACCCTGAAATATCGGCTACGTTGGCATGTATCAGAAACGGCTCAAAAGCACCTTAGAAATGTTAGCATATGGCATTCATATTTGCATCTCTATCCACCTTTTCTCAGCCATGGCAGAGGGGAGGGATAGCACATTAAAAAGGCAATAGGTGTTCAAGTCGCCAGCCGTGTGTGACAGACTGAGGGTGGTATCTTGTAGCAGAAATGACCTGGAATTGGGCCCCGTGGGCTTTGCATGAAATACAATGCCAAGGGACCTACTAGAATGATGATGCTAGCATCTTCTCCCTCAGAAAGATGCCATCAGATTCTGGAGTGAATGCTCAGAATGAGCCTCTGCGTTTGGGTCTCTCCATCAGGAATCGACTCTGAAGAGCTATCAGCCCGGCTCTTGCATGTTTTGTTGAAATCCTTGGCTGGTTCTTCATTTGTGTGCTTCCTCTGGTTCCCTTGCAAAGCTCTCCAGGCCCACCACAGGCCCTCTGATGCCTAACACATGAAATGAAATAAACAAAATGCCCCCAAGTAGGGATATTGAATCAAATGTCAGAAAATTCATATTTGTCGAATAGATCCCCTTTGGATGTAGTAGGATTCACATCTGACATGAACGTTCAATTCAAATTCTCAAACTAGTCATATATGAGTCCTTAACGAAGCTTCGTATGAATGTATCGGAACATTCTATTGGAATTCGAATGGCAAGCTTTGCAGGTGCCATCGTTTGATTCAAATTTGGCCAAATTTGTATGCATTTCAAATGTTACAAATATTGGAAAAATCCTTCAGCTGGTAGCACCTCTGCCATCAAATACTCACAGCAATTGCAGAAATCGGCAATAATTCTAAAGGTTATGATTTGTGACTGCAAGTATTCCGTTAAGCAGGAGAAAGAGAGAGGAAGTTTAAAGGCCTCTTAAAGGAAAATCAGCAACAAATATGCTTAATTCTGGGAAATCTGGAATCAATCCTTTCTTTTTGCCAGTGGCTGTTAACAACCGAGTTGTTCAGTGTGTCAGTTGGCCTATACATAGCTAAGCTTTGCACAGAGTATTAAAATAAACAATAAAAAGTGAAAGAAATTCAATGTACCCTTATAAAACCATACATAAATTTAAATAAACTAAGTCTTAAAAAGGCGAAATGCCCAAGACATCATCATCAACAAAAGTCACTCTGATTTTATGGAAAGCTAGGAAAAGCTAGCTTATAAATAATCCGGCAGCCAGTTATACCTACATCCATCCTTTTTATTGCACCCCTACCATTAATTTCCTCCATCATAGTTTATTCTACAATATTTCTGCCCAGGACACAGATCACATCTCCTCTTACCTGCCCAAAAGGCTCATGATGGTGGAGAAGTCCCTAGTTCCTACACTTCTCCATTCATGGTGGATGCTGCTTCCCCAGTGGTATTCTCTCCACTGGCATTATTGCCCATAAAGGCACCTTGTTTGCTGCTAGGAATGAAAAAAAATGCAACAAAAGGGTTCTGCCAAAATATATCAATAAACAGGATAAAATATGACCCACTACCAAGTGTAGAAAGGCAAATATAACAAATAAAGAAGTAAATGAACTCTGAAGCAGGAACACCAGTGTAATTTCTAAAAGGGTAGCAATACCCCACTGAAAAACTTTATAAAGTCTATAAATGCTAAAAATAATAAAAAAACAAGTAATATAATAAGTTATAATAAGTTACTAACTTGGTATTGAACAGAGTCACATTGTGTGAGCTGTGGTATCTGATATTTTATAAACTTTTTAAATACTTATAGGCCACTGAAGAAGACTGGTAGTCGAAAAGTGTTTGGCCTTGTGTTTTGATATTTTTACTTCTTTATTTGTTATATTTGCCTTTCTACACTTGGTAGTGGGTCATATTTTATCCTGTTTATTGATATATTTTGGCAGAACCCTTTTGTTGCGTTTTTTTTGGTTACAGTACTTGGGTTTTCTGGCTTTAGGGACTTGTGTTGGTTTGCTGCTAGGAATGTGCATGGATATTTGTAACATTCATGATTCGTCTAAATTCATCCAAATTTCGACATTTGTACACCAATCAAATGTTAGGACATTTGTACATTAACAGTAGAAATATATGAAAGGTTTGGATATTTGTACAAATAGTTTGGACATTCATTAAACTGGGGAGGGGGGAAAGTGGCTGCACTAGTCATATCTGTAATGGAACCAGATTGCATTCAACATGGATCGAGAGTGGATTAAAAGTGAATTCAGGTCAGATTTGATGCTTTCAGAATGGATATGGTGCGAGATACGTACCAGATACATATCAGATATTCGGACACATGCGCAGAAATACATTCGTATTAAATAGAATCCTACCGTTCATACAGGATCTGTTGAACATCTGATTTGTTACTAATCGAATGCCAAAAAAAAAAAAAGGTGTGTAGATTTCTATTTACTGGGCACAATTTCATGCTCTACACCAAGGTACCCTGGAAATGGCACCTCTGCATTCCAAAATAAAGGCATAGCAAGTGCCTTTTCCCACTGCAGATTGGGGCACCTCCCATATGAACCCAATACAAAGCTTCATACCAATGTATCAAAACATTTGATTCAAATTAGAATGTCAGTCTTTAAATGTGGCAAGATTCTATTTGCATACGAATGCCTGAACTTGGCCAAATTTGTCCGAATTTTGAATGTTATGAATATTCATGCACAACCCTAGAACTAACGCCTAAGTAATGCTTCCAGGTGGAAAGAGAGAGAGTGCTTCTAAAGGGCATTTTCAGAGATTTGAGTGCAGGTGAAGGTTTTGTCTTGGTCTTCTGCTTGAGATGTCCGGATGAAGCTGGTGGGCCATTGAGTGAAGCAGGATGCTAGACTAGGTGGGCTGTGGCCAGATCCAGCAGGGTTCCTCTTAGGTTCTTATGGACTGGATGGGCTGTGGCCAGATCCAGCAGGGCTCCTCTTAGGTTCTTATGGACCGGATGGGCTGTGGGCAGATCCAGCAGGGCTCCTCTTAGGTTCTTATGGACAGATGGGCTGTGGCCAGATCCAGTAGGGCTCCTCTTAGGTTCTTATGGACCAGATAGGCTGTGGCCTGATCAAGCAGGGCTCCTCTTATGTTAGAAATGAACTAATGAATCTAAATCTGTTCAAAGTTAGTATGTTCTGATTGGCCACGTAGGCAATGGAACACAAATTCCATCTGTACAGAACCTAAAATGCAGAAGTTTTGAAAACATTGTTGAACTCCACCTGGTCCATCTCTAATTTGTGACCAGATGGAAAGCAGGAATAGAAAACAGCCAAGAAACAACACTCACACCACTAGCCTGTTATGGAGCAGGAAGCGAGGTGTGGGTGGGTGTCACATGGGGTTTCCTGGCTCTTATGCTCTTTTCCCCCTCCCATGAATAGTTCTACTCATTCCCTGGAAGGATAAAACAATCTAGGAGAGACTTCTTCAACTCCTTCAAACTTGACAACTGACCTTTCCAGCATCATCCTCTATAGCCTCCTTTCTCTTTGCCTTTCAGCTGATGATGCCTGCGGTGGGACCCTTCGGGGACAGAGTGGCATTATTTCAACACCCCATTACCCTTCAGAATATAACAACAACGCTGACTGCACGTGGACCATTCTAGCTGAACCTGGGGACACCATTGCTCTCGTGTTCCTGGATTTCCAACTGGAAGATGAATACGACTTCTTGGAGGTCACGGGAACAGAAGGATCCTCCTTATGGTAATATGACTAATGCTTCTATCTGTCTCTGGGAGTGGGCTTCCCCTGTTTGCCCAGGGGCAATGAATTGGTTGAATGTTCAAAGCTCACAGTGCTGATTCCTTATTGGAAAGGTCACCTTCTTCCCTTCTGGTGTATTGAGAACTATGGGAGAGTCCAGGCTTATGACTCCATTTTCATTGTGTGGTTCAGACGTGCATAAGAAGACCTTCTGCCTGGTGGCACCCTGGCACTGTCATGGTTTTCTCCTCTTGTGCCTTTTTTCACCTCTTTCAGGAAGGGCGAAACATATGTCCTTTCTCCTGGTGGAAGGCTTTGGCAAGTCATTTATGATAAGGTTGTGGAGTGCTACATGTTCAGACTGGAGCAGGCGTGAACTTCATCCAGTAACTATATGTTGATGCTGTTTATTTAGAGGAAGAGTTTGCATTGCAGTTTTGTGTTAGTTTTGGAAGTTTTACTCAGAACACTGCAAAGATACAGTTAAAGGTAGGCTCGAAACACCAGCAACAAACCTAGAGCATTTGTTGAACAAACTTTGCACCGGCATTACAAAAATGCTGTGAATGGAGGGAATCTGTGCAGAGTTCAAAATCCCTGTGTGCTTGAACAAACTAGGCTCAGTGTGTGTGTTTTACTTTATTTGTGGTGTCACTTTGTGTCAAACCAGTTGGCTACTGTGGCTTCTGTGACCGCTTACAGCTAGCAATGTAAGTGTGAATATGATTGCCTGTGTCACCAAACTCGGGGAGCGAAGATTCTTTTTTGCAGTGGGATGAGCCAGTGAGGGAGATAACTTCCCAACAGAGCACAACCTGTGGATAGAGATATACACGAATGTCCATCACATTCAAAATGCATATGAATTTGTCTGATTTCAGACATTCGAGTTTGAATCATATCTTGGTACATTTGAAGATTGACATTCAATCTCAAATCGAATGTTTCCTTACATTTGTGAACCTGGGGAAGTGGGAAAACGACAGCCTAGTCCAGTGATGGCCAACCTATGACACACGTGTCACAGGTGACACGCCAAGCCCTTTTGGGTGACACACACGGTCACCCTGGCACCTGGGCGTGTAGTGCTTGCTTGTTCTTGAAGTGTATGAAATACCAACTTTCAGTTGAAGATTTAGCAACAAAAGTCACTAATGTTAAGAATTATTTGTTTTTGATTTTAATAAAATACACATACTGTATATTCTGGCATATAAGACTACTTTTTAACCCAGGAAAATCTTCTCAAAAGTCAGGGGCCATCTTATACGCCGGGTGTCATCTTTTTATATGGCGAGTATATCCCAAACTGTATTTTAACTGGAACGTTGGGGGTTGTCTTATACGCCAGAATATACAGTATCAAAAATATAACTTTTTTACTAGAGCTACAAATATCACAAAATTATGGATATTTCTAGATGTGACACAGCACCTGAGTTAAGCTAGGTTTTCTTGCGAATTTTGACACACCGAGCTCAAAAGGTTCGCCATCACTGGCCTAGTCACATCTGCAACGGATCCAAAGCAGATTTGGGGTGTTTTTCCACTGTCACTAAAAGTACCCATTAAGTACCCATTAATGGGTACTCCTACCACATTCGAAGGGAATCTGTTCAAACAAATACTAGTTTTCTTGCGTTCAGTTTGATGCGAATCGAATACAAAAAAAAATTGTGCTCATCCCTACTGGTGGGATTGCTCTGAAAAAAAGTGTTTGCCTGTTATTTTGAATGAACCATTGTTCCTTAAGTGAAACAATGTGTTTCTTGTGTTTGTGTGTGTTTTTGCTATCTTCCAGGAGTTCACAAAGTTAGTCTTTCCTTGCTTCTGTAGTGCCAGCCGAGGTGAAGGGAGATGACACCTCTATGCATTTATGACTTTTACTCTGAGTTTAAATGCTTGCTGATATCCAGGCTGCACTAAACACTTGCATTTATAGGGAAAATTACTTGATCAGCGTTGCTCCTCTTCTGGCTGATAATATGATATTTTTAAAGAGGGTAGCAGTAATATAACGTGCTATAGTTTTTGATCGCTTTTTGAGCTTTACAGCAGTGGGGTCCTGACTTTGATGGGTGTCCTTGCTAATGATTTCCTCTGCACAGGGCTGGAACAGAATGTCAAGTCTTAGCTGTGATTCGCTTTTGCTGAATGGGGTTGCTGAAAACTGAAAAACAAAACTATGTGTTGTAGAGCTACAGGAGTTCTGGTGAATTTTATGAAGATGGCTTTGAGGGGGAGGGACTTTTAGCTTCTGTAGCCAAGTTGGCCTGATTTCCTTTGTGGTTTCATATCCATTCAGTCTCCATGGGGACAATTAGCCCTCATGTTCTTTGTGGATTCTTTGAGATCCATCTACTGTACTGCACTTCCCTCATGTGAAGACAAAGATGTATGTTCTACAAGTGCCTCAACATTTTATATTGAAACCTACCAGGGATTGCAAGACTTTTCAACACACAGGTTCATAGGGTGTGATCAGATAGGGCTTTTTTTGGTTTGCATCTTTAAGAAAACTATCCCTTCTGCAGATGCACATACTGTACACCTTCTCCCATATCGACCTGCCCATGCCCTGAGATCTAGAGGGGATGCCCTCCTGGTTGCACTGCCAATCACAGCAGCAAAAGGGGTGGGCACCCAGGACAGGGCCTTTTCAGTGGTGGCTCCCAGACTGTGGAATAGGCTCTCTCCTGAAGTTCATCAAGCACCTTCACTATATGTGTTTAGATGAGCTGTGAAGATGCGCCTCTTTGCTCTGGCCTTTGGCTAAGTAAAGGAACAGCCTTTTCCTCCCCACAGTGAGACACTGCCATGGTCTTAATATGTTTAATATGTTATTGGTTTAATGTGTTCATTTTATCTGTTGTAACCCACCCTGAAATCCTTACAAACAAACAAACAAACAAACAAATAAATAAGCAAGCAAGCAAGCAGCATTTGTAGCTCCCCGCCCAATCTGGCTAAAGGAAAGAGTTGTTCTTGGTGTTATTAAACCTTTTGTGAAGAAGGGGCATCTGTTCCCAGGCTTTAAGGTGGGATAAGGTGAGTTTAGGCATTTTAAAACATTGGGACTTCTGCAGTGGAGAAATGGGGGCTACTCAGGTTGTAACATCATTATTTCTGCACAATTCTTATGTGGAAAGAAGAGTAGGAGCAGCAGGCATGTTTCACAAAAAGTGGGACCTCATCCTTACTCACTCACATCTGTCCAAGCAGGGGGTCCATGCCAAGATTTTTCATCATGGCCGCCGTTTTGGCTTTTACAGTTGGAGCGCTCCGGAGTCCTGCATTCGTGATTGGCAGTGGTTGTTCTTTTGGGTATCTGTGTCACCATAAGCATTTGGACACTTTACTTTCTCTCTCTGCCTGCTGCGTTACAAGATGCTGCGGCGGAGAGATACTCAGAATAAAAGATGCACAGCGCCATGCATGCGGCTGTCTTAAAATAACATAGGCTCCATCTGCTTAGAGCAAAATACATCAATCTTTTCCTGTAATCACACTTCTGTTGCTCATCAGTTCTTTGGTAAATACTTCTCAGCGGTACAGGAGTGGTCTTCAGATTTTGGGAAGGGGATTTATTTCCCTAATAAAGATGGCACAGATGGGTGCAAGATCAGCTTCTGTAATTCTCAGTGGAGTGCCATGCTTCCATGCTTCCATGTGTATGTGTGTTTTTTTTTTACTGTTTTCACACATACCTCCATTATGCCAGAATAAGAAGATCTGGATCTTTGATACCCTTGTTTAATCAGGTCCTTGAAGATCCACATCATGGCAAGAACCCTATGCATCTTCACAGGCCGTCTACCACCCGGTGGCAATGGGTGCTAAATAAGCCTGCCGTGTGGATGCTGTAACACGATTGGCTCACCTAGCTGTCAGTCAGGGGTCACTTCTGGTTACAGTGGGCATGGTGGAGAGACACCGCTTCCTAGAAGCATACGTAGCCGCTACAAAACTGTGCTCAGCTTCATAGCCCAGATGTGTGGGCATATGTACTGTGCATGTTGAGGGGCAGAGCTGGAACTGCCCTGGGGAAAATGGCAGCCTCTAGGCCTGCCTCTGGACACCATTTCCCTGATATACATTTGTACACACAGCCTCTGATCTGGTCTTCGTGGTGGAAGACTGTCTTGAAGACACCATTAAAGGGGTCTACTCTTAATCCCAATGACCCTATTGTTTGTGGGTACTGCCCATTCAGAATGGGGACCTAATGGGGTCCTAATGGGCATGAGCCAGTTTGGGCTAGTGGTTAGGGAGCCGGACTCTTATCTGGGAATACCGGGTTTGATTCTACCCTCCTACATGATGCCAGCTGGGTGATCTTCTGAGCTGTCACAGCCCCAGCTACCTCACAGGGTGCATGTTGTGGGGAGAAGAAAAGAAGATTTGTCAGCTGTTTTGAGTCCTCTTAAATGGGTGAGGAAAGCGGGGTAGAATAGCCAACTCTTCTTCCTTCTTCTTTCTTCTTCAGGGGTCCTGTGTACAGAAGGTACGTACCTGATCTGTGCCAGTTGCGTTCCTAATGGGTTCCTAACTTCATTGCTAGGGCAAGTATAGCCGTAGTATGCATGAGAGAGAGAGAAATCTGCAGAACAGAAATTGACGAATGGAGTGTTGAAGTGCTGCAAAGACGATGGGAATATTCATTACAGGTGATGATCCACCTTGAAGGGTTGCTGTGCAAAGGATCGTTGCTACTGTGTTATTATTGTTATGGACCCTGAAGAAACAAATATCGAAATCAAAGTGAATGCAGCATCTTTATTGAAGGTCACATCAGATAAAGTATGAAGCAGAGCAGCGCAAGGGAGGTTTTTGAAGGAAATATTCATTTCACAGACAACAGCAGAGCAGCAAGCAAGATGAAATGACTCCCCTCCTTCTTGAGACAGAAATCGGAGAGGGAAAGAGTGCAGAGTTAACTCTTCTGTATGCGTAGAACGTCTTTTCTTTCTCTGGTGATTGTCAGTAGAAAAGTACCCTGGCTGGGTTCTCCAAGCATGTCAATCACTCCACGGAGATGATTTCTTTATAGGACAAGCCTGGCCATGGTCACACCTTGGGCTTGTCTCCATGCACTATATACCCCGAAGCGAACCTGAATTCAACTCGGAGCATCCCCATGCAAAGGATCTAATCCAGGCTACATGTGGAACAAATCGCCCAAATTATTTATTTATTATTATTTGTTTACATTTCTATCCCGCCCCATACCCTAAGGTCTCTGGGTGGGTAACAGCAAATTAATCACAAGATACACATTAAAGACGAAAAGTAGATTAAAAACAATATAGGCATTAAATACAGATTAAAAACACTTAAAAGTTCAACAAATTTAGAACAGTACACTCCATATTGTGTTTATTGTGCCTGTGATTGTGTGTGTGTGGGGGGGAAGAATATAATCATCTCATCTCAGCTAAAGGCCAGGGTAAAGAGGTGCGTCTTTACCTGTAAGGAAGGGGCATGACGCACCTTGAGGGGGAGGCTATTCCATAATTTGGGAGCAATCGCTGAAAAGGCCCTTTCCCAGGTGCCCACCAGTCTCACTAATGAAGGTGGTGGGATGACCAGGAGGGCTTCACCACTTGATCTTAAGGCACGGACAGGTGTGATATGGGAGAAGGCGCTCCTTTAGATCCGCAGTAAAAACAAACAAACAAAAACCCTTGCAAAACCATTCTCGCTGTGGGTTGGGAGGCAAGTATGGATTATCTTGGAGGCATGGAGACGCTCCCGGGTTATTGGAGGAGGAGATTGGTGCTCGCATCATTAGAGGGCGGGGTTTTGCCTGTGCTCGCCGTTCCTGTCCTGCGCGTTGGGGATCGCAACTGCTGGCCATTTTTAAAGATCAAACAGCATAAAAGAACTGATCGCCCCAGTTTGACAGGTAAAGATGCAGCGGTGAGGGGGTCATCTGGCCCTTGTTGTCCCCACGTGCAGCTTCTAAAGTTAGAGGCAGTATATCAGAGAAGCGGAGAAGCTGCCTTTAAACATAGTAGCGCCTTTGGTTAGCTTTTTAGCTGCCAGGCAAGCGGCTTCTGAAGTTTAGCAAAGTTAAACTGCCTCTAAACATTGTAGCAAACTTCAGAAGCCGCTTGCCTGCCAGCTAAAAAGCACACTGAAAACGCAGAGTTCCTTGAGGCTACCAGGTCCCGGAAGGCAAAGCCCAAAGAAGTTTGAATTCCCCCTTTCCAGCCAGGACAGCCACTGAAGCAACTTGTTTAATGTTTCTTTGGCTGCATTCACACCTAAGTTTTAATCCAGTTTTGACCCACTTTCAAAATGAGAACATGCCTCAGCAAAGTGCCAAACTGTTTTCTTTTAGCATGATCTAAGTCAGAAAATCCACCCTTGGGTTAGATAAAGTGGGCGTGTTCTCTCTGATCTTTGGTGACCTTTGCCCAGGGATCTCCCATTTCCTTGCCTTAGTACCTGCGGGAACTGTGAAACCCATCCAGATTACTTATACAGTGGAAGGAGGACCTTCTTTTCCTTCTGCCACACCACTTCAAATCATCTCTGAAAGGTGACTGGTGATCAGCGTCTACCGTCATTAAAGCTACAGCAAGATATTAAATTAAAACGTGATGCGCTTACCACAGGCATGTCAGAGCCACAAATGAAGATGTGTTTATGGAGTCAATTTTATATTTGTCTGACAAGCCATTTGGACGGTAATACAGCCTCGGTTCGTGCAAAGCTATTAATCTGGGACTCCTGCCATTTAGCTCTGACCCAACTGTTTACTTCTTCTCGGAACTTGTGTGTGGGAATTACACGCCGTTTTTTAATGAAGCCGCGGCATTTCTCTGGACGCATGAATATTTTAAGGCACAGTTAACTTTCATCTGGGGCTGTCTTACTGCATCAGCACTGAGGTGCTTCTGATACGACCCGTGCGCCTGGCCTGTCTCAATGAAGCAGGTGGGAGCGTGGATGCCTTTTCCCCTGATTGCTTCCTAGGCTGTTCATCTCTATCAAGAATAGCAAGGAAGCCAGGCTTGGAGCCGGATCCTAAAATAGGGCAGGGGTAATTTCAGAGAGGAATCCCTTCTGTGTCAGTTTGATTTACTTATTAATGCCAGCGAGGCAGAAAACCCAGTCCTAAAGGCCTGCCTCCACTTCAGAGAGAATGGCTGATCTGGGTGGAAGGGCTGATAATGTTGATCATTATGGCATTTGCCTCACATGTTCTGGTAACGCCAGTGTGTCTACCTAATAGGCTATGCATGAAGCAATTGCCCACATTCAGTTTGGTGCGAATCGAATGTGGGAATGTGGGAATGTGGGAGGGTTTGACTTCAAACACGAATATTTGTCTAAATATGCATGCGCGAAATGCATTGAACGCCCCCACTCGTCCCTTCCCACCCACCCCTCACCTGCCGTCCCCACCATGACTGAACTCTGAAATAAAAACCAAATGCGGAATCACATGGAATAGGAAGATTTTATTTGCCAGTTGTGGAGAGTTGAGTTCATTTGGAGTCTGCACCAAGCATTTTGGTGCTTCTCTTGAGTTTTAGATCACATGTAGGCTGCAGAAGAAGAACACAGTAAAGGCGAGAAGAAATCTCCGTTGCTCATGAGAGTCCCTCTCTTGGGGGCCCACAGAAGCATCTCCACTGAGGAGGCGTATGAATTCCGACAAATTTAGATATTCATACTGTATACGAACTGAATGTTATGGCATTCATACATTGACATTCGTATTTGTACAAATGTTTTGGAACATTATATGAAGCTTTGGAACACTCATGAACCCGGGGAGGTGGGAAAGCAGCTGTGCCACTCACACATGCAATGGATCCAGAGTGCATTCGACATGGTTTGAGAGAGGATTCAAAGGGGATTTAGGGTGGATTTGATGCTTGCTGAGCAATTATGTTATGGGATATGTATCAGATATGTATCAGATACGTATGCATTTGTATCAGATATTTGTATGAATCGTGCAAATATATTTGTATTGAATAGAATCCTACCACATTCAGAGGGGACCTATTCAAACAAATACTAATTTTCTTATATTCGATTAGATAAGAATCAAATGCAAAAAACCCCACTTGTGCACAACCCAAATCTCCACGGCTTATCTCCGCTGCACTTCTCCTCTCTGTTAGCCCACACGGCAGGAGAGGAACTCACCTTGGCTATCTCTAGCTGGCCTGAGCATCACTATTTGCAGCCCACTGGCTTGGAGGACCCCATCAGTGTTAGCCTAATTCGAAAAGTCCAGGAAGGTAGGTAGTAGCACATGGAGACTAACAGGAGAAGGGTTGGTGGCATGAGCTTTCATGGGCACAACTCCTTCTTCAAATGCTAGGAGGTCCAACAGGCACGTCTCCTTCTTCAGATGCTAGGGGGCCCAATGGGCATGTCTCCTTCTTCAGATGCTAGGGGGACCAATAGGCATGTCTCCTTCTTCATATGCTAGGGGGCCCATTCGGGCCCCTTAGCATATGAAGAAGAAGACGTGTCTACGAAAGCTCATGCCACCAACCCTTCTCCTGTTAGCCTCCAAGTGCTACTAAGTACCTTGCTGGACTTTTGGAGGACCCCAGTGATTCTAGCCTGACTCAATTTCATGTTTGTAAGAAACCAACTTTTCAGCCCCGGGAACAGACTTTGAGAAGGCCTTTTAAATTTTGCTTTTGAAAGCTTCCATGGAATACCCAGAGGTTGGTAATTAAATCCAAATGATTCATTTTCTCTTTTTCTTCTTTTAAATAATGTTTGCCTGTGGGAATCAAGGGTGGGCTAGGAGAGAGGAATTTGGTGTTTTTGTTTAAAAACATGTTTATGATTCCGCTTCAGAATATTGCGAGGAAATCATTCTGCCTTTCTCCTTTTAATTTCCCTTTATTAAAAATAAAATAACAAGCATAATATCGGTTATTAGCAACGTGCTAGATAGGCTAAAGACCAAATAGAGCGTGATGACTCAGATATTTAATTAGAATGGTAAACAGCTACAGCTTGTCCCCCAAAACTCCAAAAACGCATTCCACGTCTGTCTACAAACTGGAGCATCAGCCAGCGTTCACTGTACTCAGAGCTTCTGCAGAAGAAATAACAAGGTCTGCAATTCCTTCTCCTGAATGTCAGTGCCATCCTGAGGCCTAAATGCACAAGGGCCGACAGAATGCATGTAGGACACCCTGGAATGGAGCATTCGCTTTGCTGGGTGGGTGGTTCCGTTCAGAACCACCCCAGCCCACATGCATTCCTGGTGTAGAACACTTAATTGTGTCCTACACCCGGCTCAGGTTGATCGCGGCTTCCTGCCTAAGAGCTGCAGGCCCTGCCCCAGGCCTGTCTGGATTGGGTCCAGCTGGACGCAGGGGCGGACAGGCTAGTTGTGGTCCTTTCCCCGTGCAAAAAGGCCTCTCTTCTTCAGATTAAGTTGACTTTACCCTTCCTTTCAAGTTCTGTGGTTGCATATATGTGTATCTGCCTGCCTCATCTGTCTGCCCCATGCACAAATCTGCATGAGAAAACTGGAAAACTGCATAACTTCATAATATGTGTATTGGTATAAAAGTAAAGGATAGAATGTTGACCTACCCATGCCCTAAGATCTGGAGGGGATGCCCTCCTGGTTGTACCTCCACTCTCAGCAGCAAAAGGGGTGGGCGCTTGGGATAGGGCCTTTTCAGTGATGACTCCCAGACCGTGGAATAGCCTCTGTCCTGAGGTGCATCAGGCACCTTCATTCCATGTGTTTAGACAAGCTGTGAAGATGCTTCTCTTTCCCCTTGTCTTTGGCTAAGTAAAAGAACTGTCTTTTCATCCCCTCATTCAGACACTGCCATCATTTTAATATGTGTAATATGTTAGTGGTTTTAATGTGTTCATTTTATATGTTCTAACTGCTCTGAGACTCTTGGTATGGGGCAGAATAAAAATGCGAATGAATGAATGTGTGGATGGAAATCTGTACAGAGTGGGGAAAAAAACTTTTGTAAAATGCATGAAGAAGAAGAAGAAGAGTTGGCTTTCCTACCCTGGTTTTCTCACCCATTTAATGGGACTCAAAGGCCGCATTCCCATTATAAGCTTATTTCAGTTTCAAAACGGCTTCAATCCTCACAGTTCCCACGTCAGGTTGGCCTAACACACTTTCTGCATGTTAAATCGCCCCAGAGTGTTGTAAATGTTATTCCTCATTTCAACAGGTCTCACTCCAGTTCATGCGCTTGAAACGTTTTACATTTTTTTTACTGTGGGAATGGTACCATGTTAAGGGATGAGAATGTGTGTGTAGGGTTTCCCTCCTCCAGTAGCTTGCTTCCAAAGATAGTGATTTACTGTAAAAATCCACCCCTTAAAGCAGCCGCTACACTGTAGCAATCCACCCACTTCACACCTGATACCAATGTTGCAATTCTCTGCAATTTTGAAAGATCTGACCTTTAAAAAAAGGGAAAAGAAAGCAGCTGCAGATTCTGTTTTTAAGGCTGTGACTGTGGAGTGAGCAGGCAAAGGGGGCTTGAGTTGCCACTGCTGCTGTGTGCCCTGGGCAATGGGGAGAGGAGGGGAAAGAATTGCTGGCTGCCCGCTGCCGTTTTTCCTCCATCCAGGCAAGTGGCAGCCACCCAGCCACCCAGCTAGGCTCTGTGAAGGGGTCCCTTATCACGTTCACGCCAGGAGGAATTGGGCAGAGCAGCCCAAAAAAGTGGCTTTTAAAAAGTAGCCACTTGAGTCCCCCCTGAGTCACATACGCCACCTACGATCCTCAGAATCCGGATCGAGTTGAAAGTAATGGGATCAGGCAAATTCGCTTTTGCATCCGGTTCTGTTATTTCGGTTTAGGGAAACCGAATTAAGCTTATAATGGGAACTCCCCCAAAGTGGCTGACAAAACTTTTTTATTATTCTCCCCACAACAGAACACCCTGTGTTGCAGGTGGCCTGTGAGAGCTCAGAAGAGACCTGTGACTAGCCCAAGGTCACCCAGCTGGCTTCATGGGGGAGGGTGCAATCAAAGTCGGTATTCCCAGATAAAAGTCCAGCTCCCTAACCAAACTGAAATCCTTCCTTCCTTCCTCTTCCCTGTGTGGCAGACACTTTCTATTGCCTGTACAGAACTACTTGAATTTCTAGTACCAAGAGAAATTGAATTGTTGCCAAGGCTAGAAGTAGAGAGGTAAAGAGGCAGCTCAGTAGACTGTCAAATTTGGATGAAGAGGTGCTATTAGATATTAAATTGAGGCTGGAGAGATGCAACGTTTTCTTGAGTACCAAGCGAGACCTTTTCTCATTGTGATCTGTTTAAGCAGCAACAGTATCTCCTGGCCAGGTACAGTGCTTAGAATACAGCCACATGCAAGATCTTTGCTTTCTTTTGTCCCTGTTCCCCCCTGGTATATCTCTATACAGACATGCACACACTAGAAATATGCTGAATTTGTACAGGCTTCAACCTGCTAAAATCAGATAAGGGTACTTGAAATATCTGAGTTCAAAAACATACTTCAGAACTGAACCAAACAAAGGGGTGAATCTACTTGGCTGTGGTCACACCTTCACATTCAACCTTCTTCAGTCCATCTTCGGGCCTGACTGCTCACACCTTTTCATTTCAACCTGGTTTATTGGTAGAATTTCTACCCTTCCTGAATTTCCATTCAGGAAAGTCCACTGATAAACCAGATGGAAATGAAAAGGTGTGAGCAATCAGGCCTGAAGATGGACTGGAGAAGGTTGAAAGTGAAGATGTGCCAAACCCCTAGAGTGACCTGTGAGAAGGTGTTAGAATCAAACCAAATCCCATGCCTGTTCGAAGAAAAAAGTTTGAATTCTAACTGAACTAGTAGTATTCACTTTGAGTCAAAGCAAAAAAAAAAAAGAAAGTCTGTGCTCATCTCCATCTTAGAAAAGAGAAGAATGGGGTCTTAAGTGATTCCTCAAGTTTCCCATAATTGGCCGTTATTATCAATATATCACTCATGAATTTCGCTGCCAATATATGAAAGGAAAAAGGGAGTTTGCACCAAGGCTGAGTTCCCACTGGACTATTTTACTGCTATTTTAAATCTGTATTAATTTGACCAGCATTCAATCCATTTTTTTATGTCCCCATTTATGGCTTTTAATGTGGACTTACGGGGGGGGGGGACCCCTCCTTTCTCTCTTTTGCGTCATACCCTGACTTTATGGGACAAGGATCCAAACCCTGTAAGCCTGCCCCTGATGAATGTTAGGATGAAGATTCTAACATTTTGTCCGGTAGAAACAGCTAAGCAAAAGAACAAAGCAATTTCACACTTTTCTTTTCAGATGGAATCTCTTTCCCTGCTGGTTCTTCCTGTTTGCGCTTAAACAGGAGAATCGACATTGCAAATTCTAATGGAGAGCTGATAGCTCTTTCTCTTTCTGTTTCTGTGAGATTTGCAACAATGTAATGGCTTGAGGCATGAGTTTTAAATGAGCAAGAATTTTGAGGCTTTCTTTTTCCTCGTACAATCGTGTTCAGAGTAGGCATGGTGACGGGAGGAGGGAGACCTTCGGAGCTGTGAAATCCCACCCACATCTGTCAGGCATTGGCTAAAAGGGCATATCCCCCCCCCCCAAATAATTCAGTAGTGTTCCCATTGGGGAAAAATAAAATGGGCTAGCAGCAAAACCTTGAGTGAGAGCTGTTTCTCCAAGGAATTTTTAAAGCGAATTTTGGCTATTTACTACTTAGAAAATCCAGGAATCTATATTTGAATTGGGCCAAAGGACATCCAAACTGTTTTCAAGGCATTATAAACCTTGAATAGGGATTCAGCCCAAGGCTCATGACCTACATGTTACTTACTGCTTCTGTAACTGCTCCTCAGACAACCCTGGAGCACCAGAGGAGGTGAGAATGGCTACTGCCTGGACACACCAAGTAAGCAATTAGTTAAGGTTAGTAAATTTGTGGAGCACGATTTCATGCTCCACACCTAGTACATGATTAGGAAACTTCTGGGCAGGCAGGGGGCATATGGGGGCTGTTAACAGCCTCCTCAAGGTGTGGATGCTCCCCAGAAGTTCCCTAATCATGGACTACAGGCTGTAGTGTGAATAGGCCCCAAATTTGAACAATCATTCCACAGGCAGCTGTTGGATGCCAGACACTGTCTGCATACAGCGTGGGCTAAGAACATGCACTGAAGTATGGCTGTGTTCTGCTCTTTGCAGACACTTGCACTTCTACTCTGTTCTACAGAGAAAGAAGAATTGGTCCAGAGGTAAAGGAGCCTGACCTAGAGCACTGTTTTCGCCACGAGCTGGCACTTTCTCTGCCAGTCATCTGTCACTACCATTAGTATTGTGAGCAAAGATAATAGCTGCTGATTGCCAGAATGATTTCCAAGTAATGCTTGCTCCCCTAACGGAACATTTCTTTAGATGCTTTGGACAATGTTCCAAGTGTTTCTCTCTCTGTATCCATTTCAGGGTATCTTTTGGTTACCCATGTTGGCGCAGCAGGTACTTTCCACCTCGACTTCCTGTTAGATGTCTTTCTTGCCTTCTGCTGCACCAAATGCATTGGACACCAAGTGCCATTAATAAGATCTGCAACTTTTGGACTGAAGGACACCTTGAACCTTCAACTTTCTTTTTATGAGCTTCTAGTTAGAAACCAGACCCTTTGCCAGTCACCTTCTATTTAATACCTTTATAGCATTAAGTAGACAATGGGGCTGTAGACTATGCTGGATTTTGGCAAGTTCATCTGATAAGTGTCCCACCTAAATTGCAGCAGACCTGGAATGATTTTGCATTCCCTTCCTGTCTGCTGGATAGGAAAGGCGCTCAGTCACCCAGCGTTGACTAGCACTCACACTTGTGAGCGCTAGTCGCTTACAGACTAAGCCCTGCGCAGTCAGTGGTCACTCACCTGTGACCGATCCTGGAGCCAGTCCTCTTCTGGGTACCGCCATTTTGGTTGTGATGCCCTCCGCACACATGTGTCAGTGCTATGACTCTTGACGACTCTGACACTCTGCACACGTGAAGTCACGTCTATGGTTATCAGTGCTTGCTCGGCACTTCAGATGACCCTGGAGCACCAGAAGATGTACAAATGGCCACCTCTGGATGCTTCTGGTAAGTAATCGGGTAAGGATGGGCATAAATGTTCTAAACATTCGAAATTCAATCAAATTTGGTCAAATGTGGACATTCGAATTCAAATAGAATGTCTTCACATTCGAATTTAAACATCTGAACAAATTTTGAATGTTCCAAAACATTCATTCAAATGTGGGGCGCCTGGAGGCTGTAACAGACTTCTCAAGGGGCAGATGCTGTTCTCCAGAAGTTCCATAATCATGCACTATGAGCTGTAGTATGAATTGGCCTCTGCTCTTTGCTGACTGATGGCATTATTTTTTAGATTGGCTCAATGAAAACCTTTAAGCAAATAGTTCTGGGTCCTGAAAAAGGATTTGCATTTTTTTTTCTTTCCATAAAGCAAGAGTGAGGAACCTTTTCAGCAAAGTCTGCAGTAATTTGCTAGGTGTCTCTAATGACATAGCTGCATTTGTAATAATCTGCACGTCTGGATATGTGGAGGGTTTTTTTGCTTGAAGGAGAATTAACCTGGAAAATGTTCAGGCACTTGAAGTAAAGTTGGGTTATTTATTAATTGATTGCCTCTCCATCAAAAAGATGTCAATGCAAGTCATAAAACCAAACTGCAATAGCTTGCAGTTTCTTAAGGCAAGTATTCTTAGATATTGGAATGATGAATATGGGAAGTTAAAAGAGTAATATCATTTAATTGATTTTTATAACTTTTGGGCAATTGTCATTAAACATTTAGCTTTTGGGGGAGTGTAGAAAAGAGGCTCTGGTGGTTTAAATGACACATTTTTACAACTGCTCTGTCCTCAGAATATGAACAGCTTCCTCATCATGGTTAATTATTACTTTACCACTGAATGGTGTCTTCTGTAATGGTGATGAACAGCTTTTGATTTTAGTACTATTGAGGCCCCACACTTGGAAGATCAAATTGGAAACTTTAACTTTTAAGTGTACTTTCCAAAAGTATTTTAATATCTAACACGATTGGTGATTAAGCAGTGTTTTTCCTTAAAGAAAGAAAGATTTTCAGAACAGTGGTCTGAAATACCGTCAGTAGAATTAGCACAGTAACCAGCACTGTGAAAGTCAGAAAAATCCAGATATAATGGTGCTTTGCTTGAATCTGAGACAGTCCTAAAAACAGCGAGTGCCCCCCAGAAACTGCAAAATGAGTGGATAGCAGAACAGGAATCTACTTCTCCTTCAACTTGGATAAGACTGGACGAGGGCTGAATCCCCAAAAGACTTATTTGCCTCTCTAGTCTCCCTCTACTGTCACTCTATTCAAGCAGACCTTAAAAGTGCCCTGCACTTCCGGAATAAGCGTCCGCATGAGGCTCAGCAAAATGCGCATTTAAAATGCACCTTCCGTCCCCACAGAAGCGTGTTTTCTTTCCCCGCATCTTTTTCTCCCCACCCCCTCTCTTGTTCAAAGGAAAAATAGCCAGATCTCCGTCCCCCGAAATGGCTTCCCATGCTGGCAAAGAGTGATTGCTCGCTCATTCACTCTCAGCACTTACTTTCACTCTGTTCTTTGTTTGGCTGCAGCCATCGGCCACGTGATCGTGCACTCATTTACTCTTAACACTTTCACAGATCACCCACTTCACACCTGATAACAATGTTGCAATTCTGCACAATTCTGGCTCTTTGAAAGTTCTGACCTTTACAAAGGAAAGGAAGGGAAGCTGCAGCATTTCTGGGAGATGTGTGAATGCTTTATGGCTGTGTGTGCAGGCAGCAATCCCTGCCCCTTTTGCCATGGAGAGTCCCCAAAGTAAATGTTGTGAGGAAAACCCGCGACTTCCAGAAAGAGCAATGAAACTCTTCTTTAAAGGGCACGTATTTTGTCGTGGGTTTTCCTGCTTTTGTAGCACTGGAAGCTCATTAAAAACTCTGGCATGGGGGCGCTCAGAGGCAAAAGAAGATTTTTAGCAGACTTTAAATTGCTTGGGGACAGGCCCTAGGACTAAAAAAGGTCTTGTCGTTGGACTGGTGGTTATTCAACCAGATTGCAGAGGCTTCTATGTTTCAGCTTAGTGGGGGACACATTTGGGGGGTACACCAAAGCACTCTGCCAAAGTGGTTCCCTCCCATTTGGGTTCCGTAGGATCTGGCTCTGGGGGCCTTTTTGCACTTCAGCAGGGAGCTGTCCTAACTGCATGCCAGAAGCCTAAGTGTGAAAAGACCTCAGATCTTGCATGAGCTTCAGGACCAGAGTTAAGGTCTGTCCCAGAACAGCCATCCAAGTGCAGACAGCCTTTTCCCAAGACGTTTGGATCATTCCAGGTAGTAAACTGCTGCAGGTGATCTGCGGCAATTTCGCACTTCCCTTCCCATCCCATGTACAGGAAAGGTGTGTCATGAACTGACATTGACTCAAGAAGGTGGGCCCTGTGGAGGAGCAGCCCGGTTCTCAAACACAGGTGAGTGATCCATCATGCAGGGGGTGGGCTGTCATCCCTGCATGATTGATCACTCGCCTGTGTTCGATAACCGGGCTGCTCCTCCACAGGGCACCACCATCTTGAGTATGGCGGCCTGCGCCACTGCCTGTGCACCAGCACCACCACTACAGTGATGCTGGTGCTCTGTGGAGTTGCAGTGGCATCAGGGGGTTATGGGAGCTGCCACTGCACTTGTGCGGTAGCTCTGATGACCTCCTCAGCCATTTGGAGTGCAGATGGTCAACAGCTGGGCATGTTAGATAAGTTCCCAGTCACAACTGGGGAAGGTTGAGTTCCTTGTGGTGCGGGATGTCATGCACCACAGCTAGTTTACAATTAGTCAACATCTGGGCAGTCAGGCGGCACTTGTATGCTGTAAGTACCTCCTGTAAGTGCAGATGAACCTGCCCAGATGTTGCCTAATAGTAATCTATGGGCCAAAGTGCCAGTCGGCTCCTGGTCCCACTCCAGTTAAGTTTGGAAAAGGCCAGAGTCATCCAGAAGGGGCCAGTAATGGTTATGCAAGCAGAGGTGAAAGTTATTCAGGGGATTGCTGTCGTTTTGCTATAGCCAGATGAATCCAATAACTTAAAGTATCACTGGATCCTGGAGTTGTGGCAAGGCTGTAAAAGTGGGAGAGTTTCTGACTCACAAAGACAGACACATACAGGGCTCAACCGGAGGCAGAAAGCAATCATCTTGGGAGAATTCAATTTTAGAAGTTCTTCTTCTACCTCAAGTGAAAACAAAAGTATCCTGAGTTTTGTTTTGAGTCTAGACAACATTCAAAATCTACTTCAGGTGTGCTTCTAATCCAGACTGTCTTTAACAAGAGCAAGATATGCTATCTTGAGCATAATTCTGCAAACTCGTATACCTTAAGTTTTCAGTCACAAGCTAAATGGAGTGTGCTATCTGTTTATAAAGCTATAAATCAGCCATCTGAAAAGGTAGGGAGAAATGCCCTTGCTTGGAGATCTTGCATAGATACGAAAGCCTAACTTGATTTCTCTCCATTTATCTTTCTGAAAGCAATTCCATCTTTCCTGCCTCCGACTAAACAGATGTAAAAGCTTTTACTGTTATAAATTCTTTGGGGGTGATTATCAAAGCAAAGCAAAGTGCTGTTCTATTTCATCGATTCTGTTGGGATGTACATACTGAACCTTCAAGGAGTTGATGGACTTTAGGAGGTGGAACATTATGAGGATCCTACCCAGAAGGAAAATTAGAAAATCAAGCGCGTGTTGCTTGCCAAAGCGTCTGAAATTGTGTTTAAAAGTCTGCTAGCATTAATATTTCTATCTAAGCCTAAGATGCAATTCTGTTTCAATATTTTCTTCATTGCAATGGACTTGAAGCTAAGTCTAGTTTGAGTCTCCTGGAATGTCTTATCTTCTTTGTGATGCTTTTTGGGGAGAAATGGGTTTTTCTTCACCTCAAGAATACCAGGAACATAGCATAACATAGCAACGTTTATTTCTAACGCCCTTTCACCAAAGCGTGGCACAAAACAAAGTATACAATCATCACATCAGAGGAATACAGCAAGTAAGGAAATCCATTTCAATAAATTAAACATCAAATATGCATCATGAGCAATGTACAAAATTCTAATAATAAGCTACCATATGTAAGCTAAGAAATTACAGTACACAGTATCAAATAAGAAAATAATAAGAGGAGTAATTAATACGAGACAACTCAGAAATGTCAAAGGAGAAACTAAAGAGAAATTGCAGCAAAGTGGCAGCAACAAAAAACTCAGGTGGTTTTCTGTTCTTCCATCTTCAGCTGGAACTTACACCTAGGGTGAATATGTAAGGCGTGTTGAAAGGAAGCAAAGGAACATCTAGCAATTGGATTCAACCCCAATTTTGTGTCCCCACTCTTAAACACTTAAAATGCTTCTGAAAACAGATTGGGGAAAGTGATTCTTTCCCCTCCTCAGCCTTTCCCCACCCCTCTCTCCCCACTGCCCTGGACGCACGGCAGCAGCGGCAACTCAAGCCCCGTTCGCCTGCTCCACCTCCACAGCCACCATCCCCATCAGGGTTTCCCTCCAAAAAAAAACACCCTGGCTGGCTTGCTCTGCTGCTGCCTCCACCTGCACTCACATACACACTTAAACATACACACATCTCCCAGTTCCTGCAGCAGCTTCACCCCAAAAGAAGCACCCTGGCTGGCTGGCTCTGCTGCCGCCTCCGCCTGCACTCACATACACACTTAAACATACACACATCTCCCAGTTCCTGCAGCAGCTTTACCCCTTTTCCTTTTTAAAGATCAAGGAAGTGGGGAAACAGCCAGAATTGCACAGGATTGCCTCTTTCAATCTTTAGACTTGGTGGGTGGGAAAAGAAACATTGTTATCAGGTGTGAAGTGGCTGAATTGTTACAATGAAATGGTCTGTTGTATAAGGGAAAACTCTAGCATTCCCACAGCACTAAGGAAGAAACGTTTTAAAGGCAAAAGCGGGGGGGGGGGAAATCTGGAAAAATCTGGTGTTTATTTATTCTGTTTTTAAGCCAAATAATTCTCACAATACCACTGAAACTGATTGGGAATGGGGACGAAGAGGATCCAAACAGTTTTGAAATTGTTTTAATTGATTGGGGGGGGGGAGACGAGGATCTAAACTGTTTTGAAACTGTTTTAAATTGGTAATGGGAACTCGCCCCTAGAAGTGGCCATGGCAAAGGTGCCAATCCCACATTTGTCACATGGGACTCAGTTGTCTCTGTTCTCACCCCAGACAGATGCAGCTACAGTTTTTACGTCCAACCGGGGGCGGGTGTGGCAGAGGCTTCAGTCTCACAGGAAACTGTTTGACAAGGTTTGCAGGGAAGGAAGAAAAGAGGCTGTGGAGGTTTTCTTGGTAGGCAGGTGACTTTCTGCGATGCTGTTAGCCACATCCCTTGGGTTCTGGCAGTCTGTTGAGATCCGTGTTTTTCAACTTGCCGACTGACATTAAGATAGCAATTGCATGTCACTGAACTGATTGCTGCCTGATGGGAAACAGCTGACCACGGTCCCCTTCCATGTTTTGCTCCACTCTCTGCTGTTTTAACAGCTCGGGTTCATTGTCAGTGCCATCAAAAAGTCTAGCCTCTGGCAGTCCAGGCCTTGTCTGACTAAATGTGTAGATGCTGTGCACTCAGGAATACAATAAATCTTCACTCTGGAATGTTTTCCAGTGTTTGTTACAGCAATGAGAGATGCCAGGAATCTGTCTTGCCTACAAGCTGATCCTGCTTAGAAATGTGAGAGGGAGGAAGGAAGGAAGGTGGTGTTCGTGGGCTCAGCAATATAAACAGCTACGGAGGCCATATGTGCTACTGATGTAGCTCTAAAATTGCTGAGGCAACATCTCAGCACCTTGGCGTTGATAGAGTGACTATCTGTAAGTTACAAAAGGAATCACTACTGGGAACAGCACCCATTCAGAAAATCACAGGATACTTTAGTTTACTATGATTTTTTTCACACTTGTGGTTCTACCGATTTTTGCTAGCCGGTATAAACCACCCTTTGTGCCACTGTTCTGATGGATCATCCTTGCTCCTTTACAGTTCCTCCCTTTATAGGTGATTTGTGCAGCTACAGATTAAGTGTTCGACAGTTTTCCCATTCTCTTTGCTCAAGAGGAATTTCCCATCATTACGTGATTTTTCAATCTGTGTCATAACGGCCTTGGTCCAAAGGGCTCAGTCCTGCACTGCCATTTGGAGGCCACTGGCTCCTCCCTTCAGCGTCCATTGGGCAGGATTGAACTGCTGACCCATGAAGTTGTTGTGCTGCTGCTGTTCATGAAATGTTACCAACAGGAAGATCTTTTCTCACTTCATTTCATTCAGTAAAGCACACTTAATCCTCCCCCCCCCCCCGATGTTTCCTGGCTGATTTGAATTCTCTTCTACATACATTGCTATGAATAATTCACCTTCCCACATGCTGTAGTAGAAAGCATTATCTATGAATATCTAGGATATTTTTATTGGCTGAATAATCTTCTAGTTTTGCACCACTCATTATAAGCAAAACAGGGTTTATCTATCTTATATGTGTGTGTGTTTTCCTCTTGTGTGAAATAAGTAGGAATCCTTGAGATAGCACAGAGACGTTGAGCACGCATCTCTGTCTTCCTCTCATCCAATCTGCCATCCTTCCCATGGCTTTTTGGACTGCTGACCCAAGGGAGGGGACATCTTGGGAGAGAGATCTTCTGCCACCCCTGCGTGTCTCAGTGAACCACGGAGGCAGCCAGCTTGGGTGTGGGAGGGAATCCCGTTGCATTTCTGTACACAACTGTTCCATCCAAAGTGATTCAGCGGTCTATATCAACCCATCACTCTGCAGTGGATAATCAGATTTGCAACCCACTCAAGAGATTTTTTTCTCTGCCTGATGAACAAGAGTGTGTGTAAGCAAATAATGCTAGCTGACACTCTTTTTCTCCCGTTACCGAAAGTGCCTCTTACCTCAAGTTTTCCCTCCACCAAATCCTTGGCAGGATCTTCAGCTGAAGAGGCAAGAGAAGAGAACTGGCATTTAAATCAGGAACGGAAAAAAGTCTTTGGCTGTGTTCCCACCTACTGCGAACCTGGATTACTCTGTTCTGGAGTAATCTGGGTTCTGCTGTGGGTTAGGGTTGGAGGCCGGGAACAGAACCCACAGGTGCACACAAGCACACCTGCAAATGGTGAGGCGTGGCCCTTTTTGAGGACAGGAGCTGATGCCGCCGACACCACTACTGGTCTCCTCCTCCTCCTCCTCTCCAGTCCTGCAACCAACAAGGTCAGCAAAGCCCTGTCCTCAGCTGCCTTCCTTCCTTTTCCCTTCCCCCCCCCCACCGCCTGACGCCTGATGCTGCCACATCTGAAGGGTGACCTTCCCTCTCCGCCACCCCCTGATCGCTCACTCACTCGCCGGCTCTCCTCTTTCCTGCGGGGGCAGGATAAGGAAATCCTCCCCAGGGCTTTTCCTTACAAGACAGGAAGCAGAGAAGAGAATGGGCGGGCAGGCAGGCAGGGACCACCCCATCCAGAGGGGCTCTTGGGCTGGAGTTGTGCAGCTCTCGTTCTCTAATGTCCAGACTGGATTAGAAAGTCCTCAAGTGACCAGGAGTTTTTTCTACACTGCAGGGTTTCTGCAGAAAATCTGGGGGGAAAGAACTGTCATGGGAATGGGGCTTCCCGGATCTGGACTTCTGGTCAATTTAATGGGAACTATTGTTCCCAAGTCCGAACAGTCTGGAATTTAGCTCCTATGGGAACGTGGCCTGAGTCATTTGTAAGGAGGACTGATGTAGCTCAGGGTTATCCCTACCTAAGGCTCCTTCTCCATCCAGAATAGCGGCCTGGAGCTATAATCAGGGACGACAAGCAGATTGGTACCATTAATCCAAAGGCATTGCCAATACTTTAGATTTTATTTTTTTTACTTTAATGAGTCCCTACACAAGCAGTCAATCTGTTGCAAATGGTTGTGACAAAAGGATTCTCAGTGCCCCAAACTACCTATCAATTCGCTCAAATTAGAGACCAGTATCCCTTCTTCCATTCTTGTCTGAGGTCTTAGAGAAAGTTGTTTTGTCTCAACTAATACCCTACCTGACAACCGGATCACTTAACAATTACACCTTCCCAGTCTTCATGTCACCTTCCACCTGATCCCCACCTCTAAGGCCAGAAATCTCGGAGTCTTGTTAGACGATCATCTAACTCTATGATCCTTCATCCAATCAACAGCCAAAGCCTGCAATTTCCATCTGTTCAATATCCATGGGATCAGAAACTCCTTGACAGCCAAAACAACCAGGCGCTGGTTCAGACACTCACACCTCACTTACTGTAACAGCTTATTGGTGGGCCTCCCCCAGTATTTCTTTGTGCCGCTGACTTTAGTGCAAAATGCAGCTATCTGGGTGATTCTTAACCTACCAAATTACGCACACGTCTCTGTCCACCGCAGATCCCTTCATCGGCTGCCAATTTGAGCTGGAGGCCAATTTAAAATCCTCATAGTGGCCTTCAAGACTCTCAGATTAAACACCCCAATTACCTGGCATCCAGGAATTTAAGGTCAACAGGTAAAGCCCTACTGGCGGTCCCTCCCTGTGACATGGACTGCTTCCCCTAGACTTCCTCTCCAGGCATTTCAAGACCTGGTTCCATGGCTTTGGAACTCCCTCCCATTAGAACTCAGGATAGAGCGGCAGTTCTCAACCTGTGGGTCGCAACCCCTTTGGAGGTCAAACTAGCCTTTCAGAGGGGTTGTGACGAGTCTCCCGCCACCCCTCCCTCCCCCCTCCCAGCTGCCCTGCCCCCAACTGCGTTAAGGGGTCACAGTATTAGGAAGGTTGAGAAGAGCTGGGCTAGAGGAAGACTTAGTCCGTTTTCAGAAGGGCTTAAAAACCTTTCTCTTCAAGTCTCCGGAGTGAATGTTCTAACCGAGCTATTAATAGGATGGATTTAAACCATAAAATGTTTGTATTCTCTTCATGTGTATTGTAAATTATCATGTAATAAGGGTGTTTTATCATATTTTATATTTAAGCTTTATTACTGGTGGGTTTTTTTTTTTTTGCATTTTTGTACTAACCTTTGGTGGAAATGGTGCTAGAAATAAACACTATTATTCTTTTGTTGTTGTTGTTAATTAGCCTTTCTCTCCATGGCTGTGGTCGCGCAAGGCTTAATCCAGCTTCAGTCCACTTTCTGAGTGAGAGAATACATCAGCAAAGTGATAAGTTGCTTTATTTCACTGTTAAATAACTCAGAAAATTCACCTTTGGGATAAATAATGTTGAAAAGGAAATTACTAGGGATGTGAATTTTGACATTCAAATTTGAATCAAATGTCCTTAAACTTATTCAATATGGGTTTGTACAGGATGCGTACCTGAGGATTTGCATCTTTCCTGCATCCGTATGCATTAGTACGGATCTGTATGGCATGAAAACAGGTTGCATAAGGGGTAACTACGTATGGATGCATACAGATGTGTAGGGACCCAGGGAAAATGCGTACAGGCATCTACAAACGTTGTCAACATTCGTAAGTGCAAATTCAAATTAAAAAAACTCCAATGAATAGATTCAAATGAATAGATTCAAATTAGCTTAATTCTAATCGAATTTGGTTAAATTCAGGTTTTAAACATTCAAATCGAATTTTCGGTTATTCGATTCAAATCGAATTGAATCCTGAAAATTGCATTTGTACACACCCCTAGAAATTACTGGTCACTTTGCTGGTGTGTTCTCTTGCTCTGAAAGTGGACCGAAGCTTGATTAGCCCTTAGTGGTGACCACAGCCCATCGAGCATCAGTACTGTATGTGAGCTGAAATTCTGACTCAAGTAGCCTTTGGTTTGGTTACGTTGCCTCTGAATGTGTGCAGCTGTAGAATGCTGCAAAGGCATGAAGTCTGGCAACCTAAATCCAGAGCGGGAGGGAAACTATTTAAATGTTTCTGTTTGCTCGTTCCTCACCTCCACCCTTCTGATGCTTATACTTGCTTCCAAAAATAACTCTTTCCCACAGCTAAAAGAAAGTGTGTGTGTGTGTGTGGAGAGAATTGGCAAATTATGCAAACATCGCTCCAAAAAAAGAAGGAGAAAAAAAATGGACGTACGTGTTGCTGTGGAGATAAGCAAGATGTCTACACAGCACATAGTGCATGATTAGGGAACTTCTGGGGAAGAGCATCTGCAACTTGAGGGGCCTGTTACAGCCTCCAGGCACCACCTGCCTTCCCAAATGTTCCCAAATCATGCACTAGGGGTGGAGCTCAAAATCCTGCTCCACACCTTTCCTAACCTTACGTGCCGCATCCAGGGGCAAGCATCCACACCTTTCCCTGTGCTCTGGGTTCGTCTGAGGTGCCACACAAGTGTGCTGGCACTTTGGATGACCATAGACATGGCGGCTTGTGTGCAGAGGGTCAGCGTCAACATAGCGATGGCGCTGATGCACACGCAGTCACAGAGGGCATAGCAAAAATGGTAGCAACCTGAGGCGGACTGGCCCCTGGACTCGTCACAGGTGACCCCATTGTATCATGTAGGGCATGCAGGAACCTGGGGAACCAACGAGACAGGCCTGCCCACCCCTGGGTCGAACTAGACCCAATGCCAGCAGCTGGTGGCGGGGCCCGCAGCTGTTTGGGATGGAGCGTGTGAATCCTCTCTGTCCCAAACAGCTATGGGATGTCCCAGGATGTCCAGGAACATGTGTAGAGCACGGAACGCGTGTAGGAAGCCCTGGGATGGGTTGGGGCAGTCCCAAACGGAACCGCTGGCCCAGCAGAGCGAATCCTCCATCCCTGGGTGTCCTACATGCATTTGAGAGGCCCTCGTGCAAATAGGCCTCGAGTCTATGACTCTGTGCTTTTACTCCTGGCAGTAGGAAATGCTGTGTTCTTTGACTCCATAAATGCCAGAGACTCAAGATAGAGAGAAGGACTTTGTAGGCAGTCTGCCCAATATTTCAGTGTTCTTTGTAGGAAATTACCCTGCTACACATGGAAATACATGGAAGGGCCTTTTCTGTGGTATCCCCTCTGCTTTGGAACAGCCTTCCAATAGAGGTACACCAGGTACCAATGTTATATGGCTTTGGGCGCCCGGTTGAAGCAAACGTCTTCACCCAGACATTTGCTCTTTACCGTTGTCCTCAGGATAAGAGGCTTATATTTTAAGTCCATTTTAGTCAGTTTTATGGATTTTACCTTTGAATTTGCCCTGGGACCTTCTCCTGAGGGGGAGGCTATACACACAGGCATGTTGATCAAACAGGGAGAGTTTGAAAGGTCTGGGTTTGAACCGGACACCGTACCTTCTTGAAAACAGTGTTCAGATTGGAACTAAGCAAAGGAGTGTTCAAATGAACCTTAGGAAGTGAATGGTATCCAGTTGTGTTCAGGACAAGTGTGTTCGAATCAAAAAGTTTTACATTCGAACTGAACAAAGAACTTTTGGGTTTGATTCAAACGGCATTTAAGCTTGTGTCCATCTCTAGCACGCATGCATGAAGCCTCTTCAGGTGTGCCGGGTGCCCAGTTTAACGTACAAGTGTTCTTTTGAGCAATGGTTGGTGTTTTTCCTCCTCAATCTAATTAACATGTTTCCAGCTGGAAATTTCTGGGGAGAAAAAGCCATTCTTTTCTCCCCCATTTCCTCATAAGGCAAGAGCGCTTCTCCTGCCCCATTCATAAGGAGCCGAAGGAGGACAATGACTGGGTAGACTGGCAGAGTCTGGGCTACAAAAACCTTAATTAAATGTGCCTCATCCAGGCCAAAATGCTGTGCAGCAGAAGAGGTAAGACAAAAGCAGCTCCGCATCCCACTCAGCCCCTTGCCACAGCCTAGAAAAAGAGACTTTTGTGATAAAGGATTAGGAAATACTTGGAGGCCGGCCATCACTGTCGCTTCTTTCATCACATTTTAATAGGTTTAGGATTTTCTTCCCCTTTTTATTTTCCCACCTGCCTTTTCAAGTTCAGCTTGGAATTCGGCCGGGCTGACCTTGAGCACAAACCGGGCTGAGGAATTTATTTGGTCTCTTTTCATCCAGACTCTTATCTGGGAATGCCTCCACGAAGCCAGCTGGGTGACCTTGGGCTAGCCACAGCCAACTTTTTGAGCTCCCAAAGCCCCACCAACATCACACGGTGTCTGTTGTGGAGAGGACTGGTGGTTTGTCAGCCGCTTTGAGCCCCCTTGAATGAGTGAGAAGAGTGGGGTATAAAGGCCAGCTCCTCCTCCTCCATGAAGCCAGTTGTGTGACCTTGGGCTAGTTGCGGCTCTCTTCGGAGCTCTCACAGCTCCATCTACCTCACAGGTTGTCTGTCCTTGGCAGGAGAACAGAAGGTTTGTCAGCCACTTTGAGGCCCCTTAATAGGTGAGAAAAGTGGGGCAGAAAAGCCAACTCTTCTTCTTTTGAGGCTGGTGGCTCATTCCATGCCTTGTGCCGCCCCCATTGCAGGTGAAATTGCTTTCAGGGACACAGGGCACGATTCCATCTCCTTCACAGAAGCATCAGCTGGAAATGGCACCTCCGTGCTCCAAGAGGGGTCTTTTTGAGTGTCTTTCCCCCCCCTCCCTTGCCTGCAAAAGTGGGACCTTTTGAGGAGAGAGCTCCCTAGGGGAGTCCACCAGCTGCTAGTGAGAGTAACCATTTTGGTCCTGAGTGTTAGGCTGATGGGACCACCTTTGGGCAGTAAGCCAGTGCCAGCCGGCGTGCCAATGGGGCAACCTCAAGACGGAGCTAAGAGAAGTGGTGAATGATCAAAGGTGGTTTGAAGAGTCTCCTCAGTGCAAAGCAATGCTTTCCTCCAGATCATCTCCATGGCTTCCTGATGCCCTCAACCTGCGTGGTACCTCTGGCTTCTCCTCAGTCCATGTATTAATTTTCTTGGCATAATCTCCATACTTTAGGCGAACACCATAAGGCCCACAACGCGCAGTAGGTTCCCTCTTTATCAGCCTCTGAACTTGACCTTCAGTTTACTGAACTTTACTTCCTGCAAGGGAATGGGAGCCATATTAAGCTCCCCTCGAATGATTAGCTCTGTTGGGGAAACGTCAGACTTCCCTCCCTCCCTCCCTCTCTTTCTTCCTGGGCTTTAATCTTGAGTGCCTTTGTCATTTGCAGAGCAACTCTATGAGTCTCTGTGTGTATATGTGTGTGCATGTAATTCTTCTTCCCCAGAGAGGCTGGTAGCCAGTGAAAGAACACTAGCTGACAGAGGGATTGCTCTGTGAAGGTTACATCCAGGTTTCAGAAATAATTGCTGGCAAACACCATACCCAGGGGGTCACAACCAATATTTGCAAGCATTACCCTGGGTCAAAGTGAGAAAGGTTGAAGGAGGACAAGCAGAAACTCTGTAACCTACTGATGTGCTTAAGAAAAGAGGCTAACCGGAGTATTTCAGAGTCCCTAAAATACAAAACGAGAGGTATGCCTGCCTTTCCTATAAGAAAAAGATCTTATTTTCCCACTCAGTGTGAAGTGCTGGGGCAAAGAGAAGGGCTGAGCTGCTAAGTCAGGCAGAGACTTGCAGCTGAAGAAGCAGCCAGGCAGAGAAGTGAGCAAAAAAGCCTTAATAGCCTAAATCTAGACAAAGAAAGCAAATATAGTGCCTGTTCCAAAACTAGGGCTACAGTGATTCCTAATCAGGAGCCCAAACATGTGCAGCTCCAACAATGGCACACATGTTTGTTTGTTTGTTTGTTTGTCTCCTGTAATCTTGATTTTTCTCTACTTCATCTGTTGTCTGCCTTCGCTTGGTTTCTGGAATTCCAATCCCTCAGAACAGAGATTGTCTCCTGGGCCCTGATAAATTGCCTCATGTTTGTCTCAGACATTGCACCAGCTTCTTCTCAGTAGCCAGAAGTGGCTGCCCCACACTATGACCCTGGTCACGCCTAAATGAGCCAGGACATCCTATTCATAATTCAAACTGAGGTTGTACCAGATCATTATAGACCATCCTCAGGCCATCCTCGCTTTGGGCTGCGTCTTTCACACCTTTCTCCGTGGTTGACCTTGGCTCTCCACCCCTTTTGCTGTGTCAATACCTGTCTTCCTTTTTTTTATGTGCCTTTCCTTGTCATGTGATTAATTTTAATTTTACTAATAGTTATAATGATGATGATGATGATGATGATGATGATGATGAATTTGCAGAAAAGGCTAAATAGAAAGAGGAATCATACACATAAACTGAGGAGGGTGCTCCATGAGTGCTGCCCTCCACTACACATTGGCCAAAAGGAAAGACTGGACCCCCCTCCCCCAGCCATAGCATGGTTCAGCCTCCTTTAGCCCATTCCCCTGCTCACACTGAGGAAGAGAAAATGTCCTGGGATGCCAGGATGGTCTGAGTCCTCTGGAAAAGAAGACTCTGGTTAGAATGATCTGATGGAGGTAAGCTAGCTTGGAAAATTAACTGAATAAAAGTAATGTGAGTAAAGCAAACTTAAGATGACCCGAAGTCGTCTTAAACTAGAAGTGTGACCAGGGCCTATGGATGGTGGGATGGAAAGCAAAGGGGTTAAAAGGATTTGCTGCAAGAGCTCGAAACAGGTCATGGTAGGCTAGATGCTGTCAGGTGTATTTCTGATCCCTCTCACATTAAAATTAGCCTCATAGGCATGAAGAAGACAAGGCAGGTAGACTCAGGATTCATGTCCACTGTCCTTTAGGTTAGTTTTGCCGTAGCTCAGTGAAGTGGGGTCACAGAAAGCAGCTCCCCTGCTTAAAAGGAAGCACCTTTTAAGGCAGGTCTGTGTCTCCACACAGGTCCCATATTGTGGCCGAACAATCCCTTGAGCGAACAGCAGCTATTTTGCCACGCCGCGGGGTCTTGTGGAGGTGACCTTTTTCTTATTCCTACATCACTGTATTTTAAGTGCCTCTGACTGTCCTTATGGCACAGCCATCTCCTCTGGGTGCCTTGGTAGGACCAGGAGTAAAGACTGGTTGTCCCAGTGGCCCATCAAAGAAATCTGGGTTCCACCTTAGAGATGTTTGTGGCCTCAGACTCTGAAATACTAAGAGTGCTATAACCAGAGGCCAATTTACACTACAGTCCATAGTGCATGATTAGGGAACTTGTGGGGAAGGACATCTGCCCTTGGAGGAGGCTGCTACAGCCTCCAAGCACCGCCTGCCTTCCCAGAAGTTCCCTAATCATCCACTACCTGTTGAGCATGAAATTGTGCTCCACATCCTCTCCAACCTTCCCCCATCACTTACCTGTTGCATCCAGCAGGGGAGCATTCGCACCTCTGCTGGATGAGGAGGTCAACAGGGCTGACATGCAAGTGCGCTGGCAACCCTGCCACCCTCCTGCCATGACTGTGACTGCATAGAGCATCAGTGTTTTCATGGCAACAGTGCTAACGCATGCACAGTTGCACAGGGTGCTGCAGCTAAAACTGTGGTGCCTTGAAGAGGATCTGCCCCGTGACCGAATCTTGTGGCAGGAGGGAACAGCTAATGTTGACAAGCACTCCAAGTGTGTGCGATAGTCAATGTTGGTTCACCATGCTCCTTTCCCACCCAGCGGATGGAAGGAAGGGAAGTGCAAAATCACCCCAAATCTATTTTGTTCTCAAGAGAATCCTTACTCCAACTTACCTGTCAGTACCAACCACTTTCAGGAATAGTTAAACCAATTCATGGAGGACAGGTGTATCAATGGTTAGTAGAATGGATGCCTAGGTACCGCCTCTGGGTTGGAGGGACAGGCAGGATGCTTCTAAAGGCCATTTGCAGGAATTAGTGGGCGGGTGAAGGTTTTGTCTTTGTCTTCTGCTTGGGATGTTTGGAAAGAATTGGTGGGCCACTGTGAGAAATGGATGCTGGACTAGATAAACCGTGGCCTGATCCAGCAATGATCCACTTAGGTACTTATAGGCCTGGGCAAATTTCTGGAGGACAGTAATATAAATATTTTCTAGAATGGATGCCTAGATACTCTGCATTGGTAGAACAGCCAGGATGCTTCTAAAAGCCATCTGAGAGCAGGCGAAGGTCTTCCGCTTGAGATGCCCAGGAGCAATTGGTGGGCCACTGTGTGACGTGGGATGCTTGACTAGATGGGCTGTGGCCTCATCCAGCAGGGCTCCTCCTATGTTTTTGATTTCTTATGTAGTTGGACATTTGGGTATGGGGTGGGATAGAAATGTAAATAATAAATAAATGCATTTAGTACCATATATAATGTGACCTAGTGGTTGATCTTTTATTCCTTTTTTCTCTTTTTTTTGAAAAATATATTTGTTTTTATTTTATCTAGTCCATTGGGGAGGGATGGTATCAAAATTCTTTTAAATAAGCAAGCCTAGTCATTGTGCAAATGTCAGCCAATAGAGAAGAGACCTGTTTCCTCTTCTCTTCCCACTTGCTGACTATCTAAAAATGTATTTTGCTGATTGTCTTCCAGGTAATGAGAGGATTCAAATTAGTTCTTTGGCAAGCATTCCTTGCATATTAAGAATCTCTGTAAAAAAGCATGAAGGTAATTAATTGCATCAATTATAATAATGTAGTTAGGCCCCTGTTAGTTTTCTCATTATAAAAACACCAT
Organism: Aspidoscelis tigris stejnegeri; assembly: GCA_023333525.1. Classification (NCBI taxonomy): domain Eukaryota; kingdom Metazoa; phylum Chordata; class Lepidosauria; order Squamata; family Teiidae; genus Aspidoscelis; species Aspidoscelis tigris. Next base: position 2,701,767 of record JALMGA010000023.1, read on the forward strand.
TTGTCTAATGCCAGGTATTATATTTTTCTCCTTCCAAAGGAAAGTAAGGGGATAAAGCTGCAGGCAAGATGGTTGTTGGATGTATATCAAGGTTTTGGTGTCAAAACTTTGAAGTTGATTATTAACAGAATGCAGCATTTCAGAGGAAAGCTTTAACAACTAACAATAAGTAGAAACAACTGATTGAGTAGGAAAGATCCCACTTGGCAGAAATTACAGCCGCTTCTGCACTTACCAGCCTGTGTTCACAATTAGTGGCTCCGGGATAGCCAGCTCTGCTGATTCCACCCACCCCACACAGGTACACATATAAATAAATACCTTTGTCCTTCCCTGGTTTCTGTCTCAGCTCAATACACATTCAGCTCAATACTGGAATGGAGAGATAGGCCATTTGTCATTTGACCATTGACTCTACTGGTAAGATTTCACTCCAAATCTCTCTATGACCACCTTCTGTAACTGCATGTGAATGTTGACAAGCACAAGAGTAATCCCTAGGTTACTCTCCCAAAATGTTTCTCTAGCATCAGACTTGGAGACAAAGTTGTAATATGGTGGGGTCAGTTCCAAAACCATGAAATTCAGTGGTATGAAGAACTACTGAGAGATCAAGAGCATCCCCTCTGTGTTTCTCTCCCAACAAATATTATACAGTGGGCTGGTAAAGACCCAACCTAGCCTGAAGCCAGATTGAAATGGAACTAGATAATCTTGTTTCTTCCCTGAATGGCTGTAGTTGAATAGTTACTACCTTCCCATGGAGTTTTCCCTGGAAGATAAACCATTCGTAAATAATACTAATTTTATACCTCTGGGTTCTCCCCCTGGAAGAAGAAGTGAGAAGGCTACAGCCTTCTGAAAGAGCTGTTGGTGTATCTTCCGCATTTGTGGTGATTGCCACAAATTGTCCTTCCATGATGGACAAGGGTCAAGGGAACATGGAATTGGTGGACCCCTTCAAACAGCTTGTCCTCAGTCTCAGGCCATAGTCGTTGAAGGTGGAAATGGCAAGGTCTGTGAGCAGACCATCAAAGAAACAAGTCCAAGCTTGCTCCAGGCTTCAACCTGCTGTCCCCTTGCCAAATCAATAGAGGGCACCATGTCTGTCAACCCTCCCAGATGTTCCATCTCTCTCTCCCAGGAAAGCTACAAAAGCTTCCTTTCTCCCACATTTGGCAGAAAGGGAGAGGGGTGGCTGAGGACCAGAAGATCCACCACAGCCAAGACGTTTCCCCTCTGGTATTCTGAAGGTTTTGAACTACCTCTCCCCAAGACTTTGCTCAGATGCCCTCACTTGGCCACAGACATCAGACTCCATCTGCTTCCCCTCCATTAGACTTGTCAGAGCCAAGTCACAGGTCCTTTCTGGAGATCACTGGTACAGGCAGAGACTTCTTCAGAGCCTGCGCCTCATTGTCACAAACCCCACGCAGTCACTGGTACCACTTCCTTCAGTAAACCGGGTTTTTCATCCACGGGCAGCCTTGCTTTGGAATTCTTATCAAAATCCCTTGGCTTTGCAGAACTGTCACAATGACAAAAGGCCTGAAGCGCATCCTAGTCTGTGCAGTCCCAGAGGGTCAGCTCTGCAAAGCAGGCTATGTCCCAAGGGGATGAAAGAAGCCAAATCTCCCCCCTCCTTGATCTGTCAATCCCACCTTTCTATTCTCAGGAGTTTCCTCATTGGCAACCTGCATTTATCCAGGGGAAACCTGTTAGGCAGCTCTTAGGCTTACAGGCAGCCTGGATCTCTTTTCTTTGCAAGGAAGCAGAAGCTATTAAGCTGCAACAGAGCTTGAGAGGGACTTTTTCCCCCCTCCCAAGAAGAAGACTGGCAAGGGAGCTAGGCTGATTCTCCTTACCAGTGCTGCCTTGATGATTTATTTGTGACAAGAGTATTCTGCCACAGTTCTTTAAAACAAGGTGATAGGAAACGGTCAGATGTGAATTGGAAGATGAAGAAGAGTTGGCTTTTCTACCCCACTTTTCTCACCCATTTAAGGGGACTCAAAGTGCCTAACAAAGCTCTCTATTCTCCTCCCCCCCCACAACAGACACCCTGTGAGACAGGTGGGGCTGTGAGAGCTCAGAAGAGAGCTGTGACTAGCCCAAGGCCACCCAGCTGGCTTCACGGAAGAGTGAGGAATGAAACCTTGTATTCTCAGATAAGAGTCTGGCTCCCTAACCACTAAACCAAACAGGCATCCATTCCTAGTGGTGTCTTTTGAGGGCACAGTGACAAGAAAGAACTTGCAGTCAGAGCCCCTTTCTCACCTCTGGGGAAAGGAAGAGAAAATGTCCCACTTGGGTTGGGTGTGTGTGTAAATGATGCAATTAAATTCTTTTTGCAGAAGAGAGAGAGAAGTAAGGAGAAGTGTTTGAGGCATTAAAAGCAGAAATGAGGTCCATACAGGTTCAGGTTGTCTCGTGGGTGCAATGGAAGACCTTGGCAGATCCCTATCTACTCCATAGGTGCTACTTTGGGGACCCTGACATTGTACTGGTGCATGTTTTGGATTTAGGTGAACAGGACAGGATTAGAGTCCAGGACCTTAGAATCGAGTTTGGTCTAGTGGTTAAGCAGCCAGGCTCTTATGTGGGAATACTGGGTTTGATTCCACCCTCCTACACGAAGTCAGCTGGGTGACCTTTGGCTAGTCACAGTTCTCTTCTGAGCTCTCACAAGGTGTCTGGAGTGGGGAGAATAGAAAGCTTTGTCAGCTACTTTGAGTCCCCTTAAATGGGTGAGAAAAGTAGGGTAGAAAAGCCAACTCTTCTTCTTCCTCTTCCTCCTCCTCTTCTTCTCAGTTGTGAGATTTAATGTACCTCCCCCTTGAGGCTTGGTGGGTGGGTGGCAAAGCAGCCTAAGGGAAGTGATGTCACGGTTTTGAATAGGTAGGTTTTGAATGAGATGCTATGAGGCTGCAGCTTCATGCAAAAAGCCCATGGAAATTGGCCCCACTGGACACAATGGGTTAGGGAACCATGAACTGCAACATGCCTGGAGAAGAAAGGGAAAATGTTGTACACCTGGTTGAGCTGGTACAGCTCATTTCCCCATTCTGTGGCTGTGGTCACACCTTAACTTTGAGCCTTCTTTGGTCCATCTTCAGGTCTGACTTCTCACATCTTTCCATTTCTATCCATTTTATTTGTGGTCTTTCCACCTTCCATTTGGACTTTCCTGAAGGGAATGTCCTCCAATAAACCAGATGGAAACGAAAAGGTATGAGCAAGATGGACAGAAATTTTCAAGTTGAAGGTGTGACCATGGCCTGTGTCAGCTGTCCTCTTCATCCATCTCAGTTTTGACTAGAAGGAGACAGGTACTTGTCCTGATGAGCTTTTAAATCACCTGTGGAAGAAGTGGGGAGTTAACAGGAGGAAAAGGACTGCGCTAACTGCCAAAGCTAAGTGAGCAAATGGGAGAGTTTGCCCTTAAAAACAGTTGGAGCTCATTGACACTTTGGCAGATCCAAAAATCTCTTCCAAAAGCAGTTAATTAGTTCTCCTGTCTTCCTTTAAAAACAAAACATAGCACCTTCCCCTCTAACCACTACCCAGCCAACACAACCAAGCAAATGTCATGCAAACTGCACTGAGAATCCCATTTTCCACTAACAATAGGACTTTACCACAAATGGACCACTTCTTACATGTGGGGTCACTGCAATTCTTGTGACTGCCTTCTCTCTGTGCGTGTGTGTTTACATTCCCTCCACCCCCGATTTACTGTATACATCACATTTTAGGACATGTTTTCTCCTTTGACAATTTCCCTTAAACATGAAATGGCTCTAGAACATAATGGAACATGTTCCAATTAAACATACCTTCTCTTTGCTTCAGACTGAGCGGAACCAATTAATATTTCACCAGCAGCACTTGATACAAGGAATGACGGAAGCCCGTGACTCACGTAAGAGAAAAGGAAACAGCCTAAAAGAGATTCCTGCCCCTCGGAGTAATAAATCCCCAGCCTCCTTTATTATAGTTTGCATGCTACAGTTCTGTATATAACAAGCATGCCCGCCCTCTTATTCCATCAGTGAAATTGGTTTCAGGTTCCGTCTCTGCCTGGAAGCGAGTAAGAGCACGGCATCTCTGAGGCTGCCTGGAGATCTGGAGGATGCAAAAGTTCCTTGACATTTATTTAATAAATTTATATCCCACGCCCCTTCACCAGATGGTCCCAGGGCGGGTTGCAGTTAGAATAAAACATATCAAATATTAAAACATAATTAAAAGCATACCTCCCTGTGCCCCTCACCCCATCCTCCCTCCCTCCCTAACAGGACAGCACCCTGAGGAAGCTATTTAAACAGCAAAAGCAAAATGATACAGAGAGACTGTTCCGGAGTCTAGGGGCCACCACAGAAAAGGCCCTGCTGCATGTCCCCATCCCTCATACCTCTGAAAGAGAAGGAACTCCAAGTAGGCCCTCTCCTTGAGAGCTTAGTTTACGGGCAGGTCTATATGGGAGAAGCCAATCCTTCAGATGCCCGAGGCTCAAGATGTTTCGGGCTTTATATGTTAGTGTCAAACAAAGTCCACACGGGATCTTCTTACCACAGGCAGCAGCTGCTTGCACAAGAGCAGGTGAGAGACGGTTCTGCAGCTTGGCTTCAGATATGGGGCTGGTGATTTGGGGTGGCAGTGTGTTCTCTCTTGTGCAATGCGAGCCGGGCTGCAGCTAATCTCTTCATGAATTGCTAATGATACTTTTGTCGCCAAGAGCAGCAGCAGCTTGTACAGACTAAATCACTAATTCAATGGGTGGGTGTGTTATTTAGATAGGACTCAATTGTGCAACCTGTTCCACATTTATTGACTGTCAAGCAGAGGTCTTACATTTTGTTCTTTCTTAAAAGAAGAAGACTTGGCTCTTCTACCCTGCTTTTCTCACCCATTTAATGGGACCCAAAGCGTCTGACAAACCTTTCTGTTCCCCCCACAACAGACACCCTGTAAGATAGGTGGGGCTGTGAGAGCTCACAAAGAGAGCCGTGACTAGCCCAAGGACACCCAGCTTGGCTTCGTGGAGGAGTGCAGAATCAAACCCAATATTCCCAGCTAAGAGTCTGGCTCCCTAACCACTAGCTGGCTTTGAGTCCTGCCAGTCAACCTTCTTTTTCAACAAGGGGAAATAGAGATAGATCTAGAAATGTCAGGATGGTCCTTCTCTTAAGACGTTTGCCCAATTCAGAGGTTCAGCTTATTCTTCTTCTTTTTTGTGGGGCAGCTGTTTGCAGTGTGATTGCATCTGAAGGGTTACCTGACTATCTGCCACCCTGCTGCTACACTCGATGCTGCCAGTGCTTTCCTGGACTCTCTGCTTGACACGAGCAAGAGACCTATTTAAAGGAGAGCTCTGAGTGGGTAAGAGATCCAGCTGGAACAATGGCCCTGCCCGCTGATGAAGACTTGAGCACCGAGCATAAAAAACCTGAAGGATAATGCAGATATTTGAAGGTTACCCAGGGGCAGATAAAACTTCCCATTAAATGCCTTGAACAAAGGCAGCTTCGGGGTGGCAGTGGAGGGAGTCAGTGAATCAGGCTGCTTGCTCAGGGAATGCAGGAAATGGGCCACCGTGCCATTGCTCAGCACTTAATCGGCATGAGTGCTTCAATTGCATCCAAGAGCCGTGCGAGCATTTGCTAATCAGTGAGTAATACAGTGGGCCGCTGATGTGTCAGAGGAAGGGAGGATTACAGCCTCAGATAAGTCTCTTAGTCATTGGCGAGAGGCGGGAATGAGAGAGAGGAACGAGACTGGCGTCTGGGAGCTTTACACAAGACTTTTGGCTCCAATGAGATGTGCTCTCCTCTCCTCTCCTCTCCAGCTGCTTGGTTATGCAGCAAACTGGCCAGGAAGAAGGAAGTTTTCCATCTCGGGACAAGCTCTGATTCACTCTCCTCCAACTGCAATATTAATCGGGGGAAGAGGAGTGGAATGCAAGATCAGAGGCCCGTTTGGCTGTAGTGCACTTAGGCTACGACACTTGGGGACGCGTCCGCATTCACACATAGGCATTCACTACCTGTCTTCGTGCGAATGGGGAAAGTCCTCAAGTGTCCTAGCCTGAAAAGGCCTGGACAGGGGCAGGACCTGGACCCCACTCCCAGGCCTGTCTGCCATTGGGTCCGGCTGGTTCCTTCCCCAGGTTCTTGCGGGTTCTAGCAGGTCATGTTCACAGATGTTTGCATCTGACTGAACATGCGGTTGTCCACACATCCAGAAATTGTGTCAGATCAAACCAGTTCCTCACCTGCGAACATGAGCTATTCAGTTAAACAGTTTGTGCTTGCTGTGTTGTCGACCTTGATAGAGACTCCCCCCACCCCCCAAACAGTGGGGAAGAATAGTCATTCTTGTTCTCAAACAAGCTTGAAATTAAATGCAAGCAACACTTTTGTTCAATCAAACCATTTGCCATCAAGATGAAGACGTGGCTGTTCAGTTTAATGGCCCACTGAACATGTGATTTTTGTTCATGGACATCTTTCCTTCCCATACCTTGGAGCAGGCATGCCTCACCCCACATACTGTGGTATGGAGAACAGTGGATACAAGGTGCCCCTAAGTCATGGGAATGACACTTGAGGTCAAGAAATGGGGAGACCATCAATGACCGTAGGTAAGCAACTAGAAAACAGTGGGCCTCATATGAGGTTTTGAGGAACATTTACCCAGAAGGGAAGTACTTTTGGGAGACAGAAGGTTTTATGGTCAGTCCTCAGACCCTCTTCAGAAGAAAGAAAGCCCCCCAAACTCTCCCTTATTGTCTCCAAGAAGATTACAGAGAGGTTTCCACGGAAGCACGAAGAGTCAAGTTCAACTTAAGGTTATCTTTTGCCTTTGTCATTCTGTCAAGGAACCGAGAGTGCACAGTATGGACGGGTAATGATATAAATTGTACCTGAGACAACAAGTGAATTAGATTGTTGTGAATTCTGTTTTGAACTGCCTTGATGTGCATCTCGCTAGAGTAGACAATTGAGTAGATAAGTTGTCTGCCAGCATTTACCCTTATGAGGTGTTTTGATGAATTTGTTAAAAACTCTTGTCAAAATATATTTTGCAGTGAGGAGAGAAAACATGCTTAGAAACATGGCATTTTTCAGCCACTATCATTTCCCAGAGTTGTGTATGCTGAAGTGTGCTTTATTTGTAAAAAAAAAAAAAAGTCTGGACAGGGAAGCAGTTAACAGTTACCGTTCCGGCAAATCTGGGAGCCTTTGGGCCCGTCGCCATGCAATTTTTATTCTGAACTTAACCCTGATTTCCCTCAGGGGCGTCTCCATGCAAAGCCCTAATATGGGCCATATGTGAGACAATACGCGTTTAAAAAACCCCACTTTGCAAGTGTACTACATCTGAAATAAGAGGCTAACACGTATTGTCCTGGCGACATGCTGACACTCCTGGGTTATTTGGGGCGGAGCTTGGCGGCTGTAGTATTAGCGGCCAGGGTTTCACCTCTGCTCCCTGTTCCTGTCATGCGCGCTGCAATCAGACCCTGGCAATCTGTTGACTCTTAAGCCACATAGAAATTAAAAGGTTTTTCCCTCCTTCAAAGTGATGGAGACAAATAGCAAGTCTGAGACATGAATTGGGAGAAAATTCTGAGCCGGTTGCGAGTGGGGGGTGCCCACTGTCATGCCCATGTGCGCACCTCTGCTAATCTGTGGCGGCCAAGGAAGGGAATGATCTGCTTTTAGTTATGCTTTTAACTAACTTTTGGTTATGCTTTTCACTGTGGTGGCCAAGGAAAGGAATGATCTTTGTGTCTGTGGAGGTGCAGCTGAGGTGTTTGCCTGTCATCGCTGCAGTGGGTGGGATGGGTTATGGTGACGTCAACCTGGCTTTCTATCAGGGGAAAGGGTGGGTGGGGAGAAAAAGATTGTGGGTTCACACTGCAGTTTCCACGGGGACAGGCACGTACGATTTGAATCTGTGTTGCCCCAAACCACATAGGGACACTTTATTGCGAGTTACAACGGGGATTTTTATGACACGTGCCACAAGCAAAGCAACCGGCTTCCATGGGGCCTTTAATTATCTGTTCTATCCAACTGAAAACCAGCTTGGCAAATGGGAATTTGGATATCCAAAGCAGTTAAAAAGAGACAAAATACAAGTATGTTAGAATTTGCTGTTTTATTGTGCATTTATAATAAATCATATTGCGCCCAAGTTGCATATGTACCTGCATATAAATGATAGTGGATTGATTTTTTGCTAAATTCACCGGAGACTGAATCATCAAATGGTATTAGGGTGGCCTAGGAGACATTTTGGATCACCAGTCTATATTCTGCCAGTTTTGAAAAAGAAAGGTGAAAAATCTCGCTATGTATTTTTTTTTGGGGGGGGTGTTCTGGGGGAGCATGCTAGTCTGTGCTGCTCTGAACAGCCATGACTTTTGAAGCAGATGCAATGGCGCCGCTACTTCAGAAAGAAGGTAATTTGCAGAAGTTTATGGGAGACCACTTCCAACTATGACACCTTTCACTGAGTCACATAAAGGACAATTCTACCATCCTCACCTTAAAACAAACAAGGAAATAGACCTTTTAGGGGGTGAAATGAGGGCAGAGTTGTTGGGATCATGAGCCAGTTTGGTCTAGTGGTTAGGGAGCCAGACTCTTACCTGGGAATACCGGGCTTGACTCCGCACTCCCCCACGAAGCCAGCTGGGTGACCTTGGGCTAGTCACAGCTCTCTTTCTGAGCTCTCACACCCCCACCCACCTCACAGGATGTTCTGTTGTGGGGAGAAGAACAGAAGCTTTGTCAGCTGCTTTGAGTCCCCTTAAATGGGTGAGAAAAACAGAGCAGAAAAGCCAACTTTTCTGAGTGAGGGAATATTAGCCATCTGAACACCAAGAACTCCAAAGAAATCGCTCCCCCCCCCCTCATTTATGCACCACACTTCATATTTTTTTTAAAGGGGCATCAGGGGGGAAACCTCTGCCAAGGGGTCTATGGAAGATGGTCCCACCATCTAAGGCTGTGCACAAAAATTTGTAACATTCAGTATTTGTACAAATTCATATGAATTCAGACATTGCTACGTGGATCAAATGTTACAATATTCATCCATTGACATTTGTATTTGTATGAATGTTACTGGTCATTTGTGAATCAGGGAGGTGGGAAGGTCACATCTGCAATGGATCCAGAGTGCATTCAACATGGTTTGAGAATGGATTCAAAGTGGATTCAGGGTGGATTAGATGCTGTCGGAGCAGATATGTTACGGGATATGTATCAGATACGTATTGGATACATATGGGCTACATATGAGTTCATATCAGGTATTTATGTGAATTCCTACAAATGCATTCATATCGAGTAGAATCCTACCACATTTGAAGGGGATCTATTCAAACAAATACGAATTTTCTCACATTCGATTTGATACAAATCGAATGCAGGAAACCTTTCGTGTACATCCCTACCGCCATCTGGGCATGCAAACGTATCTCCACATGATCAGGAGTGAAGAATGCATTTGTCACACAAATTGGGCCACCCTGGAATTTCTACCAACCTTGAAGGCTTATAATTAACACTCGCTTATGAATTAAGTGGCAAGAAGATTTGTTAATGCTTAACACAGCTTTATTGGTGTCATTCTTTGCAAATTTGGGGGGATAATTAAGTCCAAAGGGACAATAAGATAGATTATCCACGTGCCTGGGTGGCGGAGTGTGTATGCCAACAATAAATTAGATGCTGGCATCTCCCTTTCCCCAACAAGTAACTGTCCAAATGGAAATAAAGATTAAAAAACAAGGAATGCAGCACCGTAAGCTTTGGTGAGCACAGGTAGAGGCCAGGAGCCTATTCGCACTATGGCATCTAGAGAAGGATTAGAGAACTTCTGGTGAAAGCATCCTCAAGTGTGCCCTGCCTCAACGGACACCTCTACAGCCCCTCCCCGGGCTACTGCCATTGGGCCCTATTGGGCCCGTTGGCTGGCAACCGCTTTCAGGGGTGGGGCGAGACCAGGCCAGGCCCATCCTGGGGTCCTGCGGGCAGCTGCAGCCCCAATTGGGCCTGCTGCAGCCTGTGGAGGCCTCCTATGTGCCCTCCCCCACCCTGGTTCAAACTGGGTAGGCACAGTTTGTCAGATCAAACTGTGGCATTCTGCACAGGAGTGCACTGTGGCCCAGTTGAGGTCATGCTGTGTGCCTGTGTAGAACACCACATATGAGATTCGTATGGTATTCATATCAAATAGAAATCCTACTACACTAGAAGGGGATCTGTTCGAACAAATACAAATTTTCTTGAATTTGACAAACTAGAGCAAGTCCAAAGGACGGCTACCAAAATGGTGAGTGGTCTGGAAACCATGTCCTACGAGGAAAGGTTGAAAGATCTAGGAATGTTTAGCCTACAGAAGAATAGACTGAGAGGAGACATGACCAGGGTCTTCAAGTATCTGAAGGGCTGTCACAATGCAGAGGAAGCCATCCCTCTTCTCACCTGCACAAGATGAGAGGACTAGAAACAACGGGATGAAACTTCAAGGGAGTCCATACAGATTAGATATTAGGAAGAACTTCCTGACAGTGAGGGTGACCAGTCAGTGGAATAGGTTGCCACGGGAGGTAGTGGGTTCTCCTTCACTGGAGGTCTTCAAGCATGGGCTGGACCTACATCTGTCTGGGATGGTTTAGGAAATGCTGCATTGAGCGGGGGTTGGACTGCATGACCGTGGAGGTCCAACTCTATGATTCTATGAATAATACTAATACTAATACTAATACTAATACTAATACTAATACTAATACTAATACTAATACTAATACTAATACTAATACTAATAATACTAATACTAATACTAATAATAATAATAATAATAATAATAATAATAATAATAAAATCCATTTGTGTACATCCATAACAAGCACAGAAAGGGCCAAGGAATTTTCTACCCATGGTTTCGTTGGGGCTCTTCAATGATAGGGAAAGACAGGGAAGTGGATGGAATAATATCAGTGCTTTTTGCTGGAAATGCCACTCAAACACCTATAAAAATTACTCTCCAGCTGCAAAATGTTCTGTTTTAAAGTTGGATCCAATTTGAGTAGGAATGTCTCTAATATACCACAGGCGATTGTGGTGTACGTTCTGTGTGAATCTGTGCATGAATTTTTTGGCAGTAGCACTGGGCTTGAACTGTAAGAGGATTTTTAATGGCCTTTTATTGATTGAAAGAGGGGGAGAAGTTCATCTGTGCTGTGGCTAATTTTGGCCATTTTCTAGAAAATTTGATTGCAGCAGAGTGGTAATCGCAGCTGGGAACTGCAGAATGGTGTATAAGTAACGCCACTAATAAACCGATTACCATATTGTGCTTGTTTCTCTATTGTAAAAAGGCTGCTTTGGAAGGGCACTTGACACGCCCATTGTCTAGGGCTAATTGGCTGGTCGACAAGATCAAATCTCTGTGAAATGTTTGTTTGTTTTTAACTCCCTGCAGACCTCACTGGCTTTTTAAAAATATGCTTTTTCACCTTTCTAAACGTTTGTTCCACCTTTGGAAGGGAACAGATCAGTAAATAATCTTCTAGAACTCTTTGGATGAGCAATCATTTGGGTGGAATTTGCTCCAGTTTCCAAGAAGAGCAGATGGGCTGCCATTAGGTGTTTTCCCACTGTCACTAAAAATACCCACTAAGTACTCATTAATGGGTCCGTAATGGCATTTTTATACTTTAGATTGTAAGCCTGAGGGCAGGGACCTGTCTAAGATTAATATAATATTGTAACCCGCCCTGAGACCTTCGGGTATAGGGCGGGATAGAAATACAAATAAATAAATAAATAAATAAATAAATAAATAAATAAATAAATAAATAAATAAATAAATAAATAAATAAATAAATAAATAAATAAATAAATAAATAAATAAATAAATAAATAAATAAATAAATAAGCAAGCAAGCAAGCACAAGACAGCAGGACAGCCCACGGTTTAGGGGTTTTCCCCATCAGAGAAATTTCCAGGTAACGCTACCTTTCCTTTGACAAATATTAGGGAAACTTTTAGAGATGTACATGAATGAATATTCTGTATTGAAACTGATAAATGACTCATTGGGTGTTTCTCCACTGTCAAAAGTACCCATTTTTGCACCCATTTAGGACCCATTTGGGTGTGAGCTGGATGACCACATTTCCACTACGGCACCCATTTGGGACTCGATTGTTTCCACTGCCATTGGCAAATCCGGATCTAATAGCCTTTAATTTGGATTTTCTGTAGACACCATTAAAGGGGTCTACAATGGGGTCTTCTCCCAGAAAATCCGGATTAAAGGGAGCCTGTTTCCACTGGAAACAGGCAGTGGGGTCCAAAGGAGGCTAGGGGGAGGGGATGCATCTTTTCCCCCCCCCCCCCAGCATTGGCTTCAAAGTCACTTCGAAGTCACTTCGAAGTTGACTTCACATTCACTTCAAAGTGACTTCGAAGTTGCTTTGAAGACTGCCCCCCCCCCGCCCCCAAAAACATCTGGGGTAATAGACCGATACCTTGTGGGTTGATCTGGATTCCCCAGATGGGTGCAAAGCTGTTTCCACAGCAGGGGTGTTAGCACCCATTCCTAATGGGTGCTACACCTCCTGTGGAAACACATTGGGTGCTTCCCTTAATCTGGATCGTTTAGATCCGGATTAAGAAATGTACCCATTCTTTAAATCCGGATCTTCTTAGATCCAGATTTAAGGGCTGCAGTGGAAAAACACCCATTGTAAGCATTCTGTTTAGATATTGTTTAAAAAATGAAAAAAACCACACCCATTTTTCCATTGAAAAAAGCCATTTCCAAGCGTAAAACCACAAAAATTGTCACCCTTATGAGCAGAGGACAGGTTCAGTTGGATCAGACTTCCAGATGTTCGAACAACCACGTGTTCAGTTCAGTGCAGACAGCTTCAAAGACAAACATCTCGAGTAGATTTGCTGTGAAGGGTCAGTCTCCAATCATGAGGCTTGGGAGAAGTCAGGCAAGTCACCCAACAGATAGAGACAATAACACTTTCTGAAGAACCTGTTCAGACTTGACCCGATTCAAATATGTCAGGTGGCTTGACATGGCTTTAATTGCACTGAACCAGGGGGTGTTTGATTGAATGGATTCAATTTGAACTGCTTCAGGTACAACCAAAATAGGCCTTTAAAAAGGCTTTTAAATTGGTTTTCAATGTTTTTTTAAAAAATAAAGTAAAATCAAACAGTTTTGAACCTGCTCAAGGTTTGAACTTGAACTGGATTTAATGTGCCCAACCCAGTTTGCATTCAAACCGAACACCATATGGTTTAGTTCAGTTCAGTTCAAACCAAACCAAATCACATTTTTTGAGCTTCACTTCTTTCAGTTCTTCTTGCAGTCAGTCTTTTCCTCCTTGATTAGCCTTTTCTGTTGTCTCCCATGGGAGAAAAAATTGAGTCACTTCGGTTTCACTTGCAACATGGGTGTTAGCAGAATGGATGCTGCTACATGCACCAATTCACATAAACACATACTGTCAATTTTCTTTGATTGAATGTAGACTATCACTAGTTCTCTCCTGGGATGTTAGACCCAATTAAACTACTTTATGTAAAAGAGACTTGTTTATGGTAAAAAGCTACCATTTCTAGTAAATGAGTCCAGTTTTTTTGCAGTAAAAAAAGATGCATAGAGATTCTGCTCTTATTTATTGAAGGGAGCATTTGGACAGGAAAGTTCTGATCCTAACTAATGTGTGTTTGAGCCACTGGGATCACTGGGATCAATTTTAAAATGAATTTCCATAGATTTGCAGTCTTAATCATGTCTAACCACCCCTCAGTTCTCCCCGTTCTGACCCTTAATACATCTTTCTTTTAGCTTTTGCTCCTGGTTATTGCAAGGGGTTAGTGCAAGACATTAAGCAATCACAACACTTTTCTCCCAGTAGCAATGCCTTTGCTTAATATTGTACAGTCAATAAGGCTGTATATGGAGAAAGAAGCGTGAAATGAGCAGGATTTTTTTTAAAGGCAGCAAGACATGGAAAATCAGATAACTAAACATAAGATGGATAGTGGAAACAGAAAAAGATTATCAGAAAGAGGTTTACCTGGACTTCACTGACTAACAGGAAGGCTTTTGTTAGTGTAGATCATGCAGGAATGTAGAACACATTATAGCTAATAGGTGTGCCAGATCATTTATCTGAGGAATATTTATAATGAGCCATAGTAAGAACTGGAATGAAAGAGAGAGAATTATTTCAGATCAGAGGAGGAAATTAAACAAGAATTTATATCGTGCCATTTATCTGTTTACTTTATACAGTGAAAAACTAAGAATAGCAAGACTGTAATTCAGGTGGGATGTCAAAGCACTATCAATGTAGGGATGACACCCCACTGTCAGCTGAAAGTAAAGGATACCTAGAAGAAATTATCAGGAGCGTGAAATCAGAAGGTGCAAAGTCTGAGTTATGCTGAGCCATGTACAGGGGCAGCAAAGATGATCTCAAAGATATAAGCTAGAGGAATGCCGGTTTGATGGTGATGAGGAGGAGAGAGCATGCAAATAGATGAAGATGTAGGAAAGTAATTCAAGAGGAACATAATCCTAGAGAATAAAGTACTTAAGGAGGAACAAAACCCTGAGGACTTAAGGAGGAACATTGGAATCTTCAGAGATTACTGTGAAGGCTAAGGACATTTCAGTGAAGGGAAAGATCAGAATAATCAAAGTGGTATGTGGTAATGCATGTTTGCAAAATCTGGATGCTGAGACAGAGTAATAGGGCAGGAAATTCTTTGAATTATGGATCTAGAGAAGATGGCTGAGAACTGAGAACTGAAATCTTGGTACAGACAAGTCAAATTTAGGAGTATTTGTTCAAGGAGTCTCAAGGAAGCTGGTGGCCTTTAGCAGTCCAAACATAAATTAGACATGTTGGCTGGAACTAATAGGGATTGAGGGCTTCCTGACTCCCTGGTTAAATGCTGAAAAATGTGCACCAATGGTTTTTGGGGGGTTCAATTAATATCAAATTGAATGGAAGAAAATTTGTATTTGTTCAAATAGATCCCCTTCTAAAGTGGTAGGATTTGAATTCGGTGTGAATGTTCTGTACAAATTCAATTCAACTCCCTGCTATAAATTGCATCAAAATCCCCTACATATCTCCTATGAATCCCCTACATATCTGACATGTATCCCCTATGTACCCACCCTGAATCTGCTCTCAATCCACTCTGAATCTACTCTGGATCCATTGCAGATGGGACATGGGCAGCCACCTTCCCACCTCCCCAGGTTCACGAACGTAACAAAGCTTTGTACAAATGTTCCAATACTTCGATTCAAATTCAGATGTCAATCTTTGAATGTGCCGACAATCGATTCAAATTTGAATGTCCAAATTCAGAAGAATTTGTGCGAATTTTGAATGTTACAAACATTTGTGCACAGGCGTAGCTGCAAATCCTCCAAAGTAGGGATGCTTTACTACCTACTTCCAGAGATCTAATTGGATAACAATTCACAGTAATGATTGCAAAGTTCAGCAAAGAGGAAACAGTGGTAAATAATTACGCTTTCCTGCATAATGAATCTTGGCTTAACAAACAGAAGATGTTTGTTTCCAGGTTCTCCCAACAGCCACCAATTAACAGAGTAAATACAGTTTCTCTGAATTTCTCAAGAGTGTTAACACCTTTAAGGACATGGAGCAAGTGATGAAAAGCTGTTGATTGTTTTCCATGTGGGAATTCGCCAAGGGGGTAATTCTAGCTCACTGGTGGAGCATCTGCAATCTATGCAGAAATTCCTAGGCTGAACTTCTGGGATCTCCAAATAGGGATGATGAAAACCTTGGTTTCCACAGTTGCTGAGCCCCCCCCCAAAAAAAAAAAATGGTACAGAGCAACCATTCTAAACCTAGGGTGTTTTTGCACTTCCCTTCCCGTCCGCTGGACAGGAAAGGAGTGCGATCAACCAACGTTGACTAGCCCTCGCACTTGGAGCGTTAGTCAACTTTGGCCGTTCCCTCTCCCTGCGATCGAATACTTACCTTATTGAGTCTGCAGCATGGTCCTCCTCTGGGTGTCGCCAGACGACCCCGAAGCGTGGAAGAAGTACGCTTTTGAAGTAAGCTTTTGGGTAAGGTTGGTTAATGTGTGGAGCACAATTTCATGCTCCACACCTAATCAACCATTAGTGCACTTCTGGTGAGGGCAGGTTACTCCACGTGCATATGCTCTTCACCAGAAGTTCACTAATCATGCACTAGAGACCCTGCTGTGCATAGGCCTCTGTTGGCCTTCTCGTGCTTTGAGCTACAATTCCAAACAACCTGCATTAGCAATAACCGATGCTGGTATTTCTGCACTAGTAAACCCAACGTCCTGCTGTGTATGGAGTGTGCGTTTCTTTCCCTTCCACCTCCCTGGAATGGAGAGCTGCAGTGCTCTTTGGAGCTTGAGTTGGGCCTTTCCCCTCCGAAGGCCTGTGGGCAGGATTGCCTTCTGTCCTGCAGCTCTCCATCATCTTTTGCCTCCCAGCTTGTATGAGCTGCCAGAGGGGCGTGCCTGGCATTCTGTGGTCACTATTCTGTGTCTTGTCTCGTGCTCCCTCAAGCGTCTTCGAGGCGAGGGCAACGGCCATTTCATACTAGGGATGTGCACATACTAGGGATTTGCAACATTCAAAATGCATATGGGATTCGTATGCATTCGTATGTGCTCATATGGGATTCATATGGGACTGAACATTTGTATCGGATTTGAATCCCACTACATTTGAAGGGGCTCCATTTGAATGAATAGAAATTTTCTTGTATTCAATTCAGTACAAATTGAAGTTGGAGTTTGCAGAATAAGAATTCTTCAGCAGTGTCTTGTTTTGCCCAGCCAGAACCAAAAAACGGGGCCTTACTGTTTATTTAGTTATTTTCTTTTCAAATCCGTCCCATTTTAATTAAACAGAGAGTGAGCTTAAGGTGTTTGGTATTTGTTTGTTTTGGTGTCTGTGACCTCACAGAATGTCTCACATCTGTATTTGGATTCTGCTGGTATTAGAGATGTGTGTTCAGAATTGAACCAAGCCCCTATGTTTCTTGGGCTTGACGGTGAGCTGTTTAATCAAACTGTTCACGTTTGATTTTGAACTTGTTCGGAAACAAAAAGATACCAATTTTCCATTAAAAAAGGGCAAAACCACAGTGAACCGGAACTCTTTGATTGACTCATTCATGTTCCCCAGCGGGGTGTGTGTGTGTCTCATTTAGTGTGATTGACTTCTCAATATTCAAGCAACCACATGTTTGGTTCAATATGGACAGCTTTGAATATAAACTAATTGACTGAATTTTTGAATGTGAACCAGACTTTGCACATCACTAGATGGGTTCATTCTGAATCTAGTTTCCCCTGTTTTTCTTTCCTCGTTTTCTATGCATGTCTAACATTTGTAGGCTATGTTTTATATTCTTTCATTTCATGTGATTTGCAAAAACCAATTTGCTGCGAAGAAATACTTTAAACTGAGCTGAACCCACATTATAATATTCTGCCCAGTACCAAAGGTATCCTGGCAGTTTATGCAAGATAAAAGCAAGACAAACAAGTTTTTAAAAAGGGCTAAGTGGATTATACGCAATCACAGTATGGTGTATAATTCCTTAAAATATATCATGCTCTTAAAAACAGGCAACAATAACAAAGCTTCTGTAATTAAACATTTAAAGCCATTTAAGTAATTTCTGTGTGAAAGAAATATCTCCTAAGATTCATCTTAAAAATGGGCAGAAGGGGAGATGCTAATTCTGTTTGGTAAAGTGTTCCAGGGATCTGGGGCAATTCTGGATCCCCCAAGACGAGTAATTGGCGTTCAACAGGAGGCAACCACTTTAAAGGACCTGGGGGTGCACTATACTTGAGCATTCCAGAACAAAACCTAAGAATGTGCACAAATATTCTAAACATTTGAAATCCAGTCGAATTCATTTGAATGTGGACATTCAAACTCCAATCGAATGTCTTCACATTTGAATTTAGACATTCAAACAAATTTCAAATGTTCCAAAACAATCATTCGAATGTACAGATGCGTATGTATTACATACATATTTGTACAAATATCATATGTATCTGTACACATTTGTGCTTATAATGTGGGACGAAAACGGGATGCATACGGGATAAATTGGAATCCATACGAAATGTGTACAGATATGTATAACGGGTACGAATGTTGTTGACATTCGTATCTTCAAAATACGTATCTAACATTCGAACGAATAGATTTCAATGTAACGGATTCGAATCATTTTTTGTTGCATTCGGATTTTAAACATTCAAATTGAATAGAATGTTTTGACATCTGATTCAACTTGAATTCAGATGGAAAAATAAAATTGTGCATACCCCTAGTGGGTATTCTGTAATATTGATGCCTTGTTTTGGAATATCCAAATTATAGTGGAATCAGTAAACATCATGTGGATGCAGCCTTGGAGGATGGGCGGGTAACGGATGAACAAGCAGTGTCTCTAAAGCCAGGGTCCATGCCATGCAGAGCTTTGTAAATTAGTCCTTTATTGTTTGGAAACCTATTAGAAATAAGTTTGGATCTTTTAAAAGAGGCGTATTAAGATTTCCTCAGCCCGTTCTGGAGACTAGACTAGCTGTTACGTTTTGAACCAGCTGCAGTTTTTAAATTACCAGCGAAGGAAAGGCATGTGCATATATTTATTCAAGAATATGCATTTTCACTGTAAATATTTTCCCATAGAAATATAATACAGACTTGCACATTTCCAGGTGATTTCACAACATGCATTGCAGGAAGAGCTTTTCTGTCAAGTTTGCAAGTGATCCAACTCCTTTTCCGGCACCAGCATGACCATTATCTATCAAAGACTTTTGAATAACCAGTGCATTCCACCTCTGTGTTTGGGGGTCTGCTTTTTTTTTGGGGGGGGGGATTTTTAAAAGCCCTTTTCATGGACTCTGGTCTCTGGTGCATTGGCTTAAAGGTATAGAAATGAAAGACATTTATAATAGAAAATGCTGACACCACCATATCTCTGCAGTTTAGAATGTATATAGCTACAAATAGCGTCCATTAGGTAAGGAGCAGAGAGGTTTACTCAGAAAGGCATTTTGAGTTTGGCCAAAGCTGGCTCATCTCTCTATCCCTAGCTTTGCCTTCTCCCTTGGTGCAATAAATCCAAGCAGCTTGAGATTTTAAAAATCATGCCTGTTGTTTCCCCATTTTAAGAAGCACTTAGCATACCTGATAGTGAAATAGCACTGAAGTTAGCAATACGCTTTTGGCTAGAATGTAGCATATCTGTCAAAGAAGTATCCATTGAGTTAGTTTATTATTTCTTTTAAGGGAACGAGTTTGACCTTCAAACAGTGAGCACTTTCTGGGGTGGGGTGTAGAAGAGGAAGAAGAGAAGTACTCACACATAGCTTTCAGAAATGCATTAGTCCTATAGGCATTTCCTATACCTCGGCCTTCCAGCTGCTTGAGTGAAAGTCAAGACTTTGGCCTGTCCCGAACTGCAAAGGGAAAATGTTGTGACTTGTTAGCTTGCATGCAAGAGGATCCAAAGTTTTAATCCTTGGAAATTCAGTATATCCCACTTTGGCTTTTTGACGTCTCCAGATCAATGTTAGATCAGGCAGCTTTGGAAACGTTTCCACGAGAAACTTCGGAGAGATGAGACATTGCTAAACCTGAAATTCTATGCAAAATACAGGGAAAATTAACCATGGTAGCTATAGGGAATGGCATATTGGACCAGCAGGTGTCCTAGGAGTCTCCTTTCTCTGTGCTGGTATGGTGGTCTAAGAGAGGCCACACCCCTTTGCCCTTTGCCCATTCCTTTTGACCCCCCCAAGGTGGGGCCTTTCTTTAGACTACACCCGTGTGTGGAAGGGAGCTTCCTAGTACACTTGCCAGTCCAGTATTCAAGTCAGTGTGGAATCATTGGCTGTTTCCGCATGGGCCCTGTAGACCCCATTAAGAACCCGATTGGTACAGATTTAATACATATTTTCTATGTACCTTCCGCACTGCGGGCCCCATTAGGACTCCACTGGGATTGTGTCGTCCACTCGAGCGTCATCAAGTTCTGGATCTAATGGGGTCTTCAGGCCCCATCATCCATATTAGCCGTAGACCCCTTTAAAGGGGTCTTTAATCCGTTCCTTTGCCTGTATGACTGGATTTCAGAGTGCGCGTCCTCATGCATGCTGGGCCAATGGGGTCCAGGTGTAGGCCTACATAGCTACCATATTCCCTCTTCATAGAACAACTATGCAGATGAGCTACACAACGGGTGGCCAGTAATGTAGTAAGCTGCATAGGCAACTACACAGCTGTCTCCCTTCCATGCCCGCTGTCAAAGGAAGTGACTCTCAATTGACAGTTGCACGGGCCAATCGCACCATGCCGGGGGAAGCACTTCCTGCATTGGGCCAATTTGGGGCCTTAGGATGGGTTCTACGGTGTCCGCATGGCACCCCTGTTTAGCACCCATTGCCATCCGGTGCTATAAACCCCATGTGGATGTACGGGGTCTTTGTTTAGATCTGGAACTACAAAGGACAGATTCCCCAAGGACCATATTTACTTAATTCGGATTAACTACAGTCAGCCATTCAGAGCTTCCAACCTTGAACAGAAGCATGCAAGTAGAGGAGCAGGGTCTGCAGTGGGCAACATCAGCTTTGCCTTCATTTAGACAAGCAACCAACCAAAATCAAACTCAGGTTCCATCATGGTATGTGTTGTTAGATTTCTGCCTTTTATTCCTCTTACATTCCGTTTGCAATGGTCTCCAAAGACAGTCTTCTGTTTGAACGCCTTGGGCAACAATAAAGCCAGAGACCTTTTCTTTATTATTTTTCATTCCCCTGTTAGTACCTTGAGGTTCCCGGGTCATTTTTGTTCCTTTGCTCTCCCATAAGACCTGCACCGGAGCAGGACCAGAGTGTGACAACATAGCTGCCAACTCCTTGGCCAGGAATGCTACGGATTCTGTCCCAACCCGCCCAGTTTCTTCCACTTCCCTTTTAACACTCTAAATCTCAGCAGTTGCACCTTTATGGCTGCATATTTCAGGAGCTGACACTACGCCGGGAAGACCAATTTGCTCCCAAAACAGGAGGCACAAAAGCACAAACAAGAAAAGACCGATGCTGTGCCAAATCTCCCTGAGCCCTTGCTGCAAGTGTAAGGGAATGAGAATGCTTCGTGAAATAGATTTGCATTTAATTTGCTGATTCAGTCCCCAGGTTGAAGGATGGAGTGATCGTCTGAGCACCAGAACAGTCTTAAACATTTCTAGCCTTTCTGTGAACTTACGGAAAATTCCTCCCTTGAAGACGGCGTATTTTGGTGATCGCTGAAGCTCAACAGTAATGCAGACTGCCAGGAGAACAGACAGAGGGTTACCGGTTGGATCCCCAGCCTTTCCCCAGAAGTAGGCAAATAAGTGACCCCTCTGAAAGGGTAGTTCGACCCCCAAAGGGGTCCCTCCCCCCAGGTTGAGAACCACTGGTCTCTTATCAGGCAATACCGGATTTGATTCCGCACTCCTCCATGAAGGCAGCTGGGTGACCTTGGGCTAGTCACAGCTCTCTTCTGAGCTCTCACAGGCCCACCTACCTCACAGGGTGTCCTGTTGTGGGCAGAAAAAAAAGAAAGCTTTGTCAGCCGCTTTGAGTCCCCTTAAACGGGTAGAAAATCCAACTCTTCTTCTTCTTCTACCAACATTTTGCTTAGGATTGTCTGTACTGAAATCCTTTTTAATTATTAGGAACCTTTAACAGAAATGTGGGAAACCAGAGAAACCAATAAAGTTTCAAAAGAGCCTCTGCATTCTTTGTCCATATCAGGTAGGCATCTAAGGGTATTTTCTACCCTCCCAACATATGTACACATCACACATGTATGCACAACACACACACACACACACACACACAACACCACACCCCATCCCATTACACCACCAGCAGCGGCCATTTATCTGCCAATGATCCAAATTAATCCATTTAGGTTGTCTTGCTAAATTGAAAGAGACGTCACAGCTGATTTTC
Source organism: Aspidoscelis tigris stejnegeri (assembly GCA_023333525.1). Taxonomy (NCBI): domain Eukaryota; kingdom Metazoa; phylum Chordata; class Lepidosauria; order Squamata; family Teiidae; genus Aspidoscelis; species Aspidoscelis tigris. The sequence goes on from JALMGA010000023.1 coordinate 2,723,886, forward strand.
CTCAGCAAGACTTAAAAGGTGTTCTCCCTGCTCATCTCTTGCCTCTTAGCAACGGTGACAAAGGCTGCATTAAGTTGTACAAAAATGATATTACAAGATCTATTATAATATCATTATCATTATTTTGGAGCGTGTCAGAAGTATGCGGAGCCGCTCTTCCGGCTTAAGGAGAGACACCAAGGAACAACGCCATGAGCCCAGATACTTTTTGGCAACACACAAGACAAATATTCGTAACACTCAAAATTCACACAAATTTGGCTGAATTTGGACATTCTTATTCAAATCAAATGTTGGCACATTCAACGATGGACATTGAAATTTGAATCAAATGTCTTGATACATTCCTATGAAGCTTTGTATGGGATTTGTATGGAAATATATATGGGATTCGTATGGGATTGAATATTTGGATCAAATTCGAATCCCACTGCATTCAAAGGGGATCTGTTAGAACAAGTATGAATTTTCTTGCATTCAAATACAACCCACCATTTGTGCACCTCCCTCCACAAGACACAAGATTTACAAATGTGGTCCTGGTGGCACAGGTGAAGGAGTTGGTATGTGCTGGTTGCATGGTAGAGCAGAAGGAAGGAATGGAGTTTGGGCCTGTCATTAATTTGGACTCAAACCAAAGGATATAAGAATCAGTTATTTATAAGGAATGTGATCCAGGTCAAAAGGTGCTGCTGCTTTTCTCAGTTGCACAATGGTTAACTTAGCTTTTCCAATATCTCCTAAATATTTATAGAATTTCTTTGATATCAGAACGTGTGCAGCTAAAATGACCGAAATAACCATTTTGGTTGCTATTTTGGGGTAGTGTTGGTGGTTTTGTTGTCTCCCAGGGGCATTATATTTAAATGTGTACATTTTGCTGTTTTCTGGCATTCTCCAAATGTTTCTCCTCGGTTCCACTTTCCCTTGGACTAGCCACATCTACGGTTGTAGCCCCCACCCCCACCTCAGCTATATCAGGCTTATTCCAATTCCATTGCTTAGCTGAATTGAGACATCACATCACATCACGGCATCAGTATTTCTGACAACTTTTCCTAGCGCTATGTTATTAATAGCAGTGTGGGCTCTGCCCCAGGGGATAGCAGGGATTTTGCTACTTCTACATAATATTGTTTGAGACCAAGTATCAGGTAGCTGTGAGTATGTGAAGCTAATGACGCAAATGTGTTGGCCTTGTGCGGTCAATTGCAAGTAATATCCAGAGTTTAGTGGGCATCATATCACAGCCCTACCAAGGATTTAGAAATCTGCAAGTTCTTTTACAGGTATACAGCTAGTTCCAGGTGCTTCCTAATGACAGTAGTTGCTGTTTCTAGCACCCACCTCATTCACAGCTCATCACATTAACCATTTGGCTGTACTGATTGCAGGAGCCATTAGGGATCACATCCGTGATAAAAACTGGATGACAGGGTTGCTTCATGGAAGTAACTGGGTGCAACAGCATCCCTCAGTCATTGAATGGAAGCTGGCCTGGCATTTACAAGGAGAAATTAAGAAGGAGATGGATGCTAAGCCCTGCTGCCCTCCCACAGAAATGAAACTGCCCATTGGGGTCTGCCATAGTCCACACTAGCATGTGGATAGCAAGTCCCTATTTGGGGGCATAATCCAGAATAAGATGAAAGGCCTATGCACACTAATTGTGCATAATTAAGGAACTTTTGGGGAAGAGCATCAGCACCTTGAGGAGGCTGTTACAGCCTCCAGGCGCCCCCTGCCTGCCCAGAAGTTCCCTAATCAGGCACTAGGGGTGGAACATGAAATTGTGCTCCACACCTTTATTAAGCTTACCCAGTCACTTACCTGATGCATCCAGGCAGCGGCCATTCGCACATCTTCCAGTGCTCTGGGGTTGTTTGAAGTGCCGCACAAGTGTGTTGGCACTTTGGATGACCATAGACACAACTGTGCATATGCGCGGTGCCAGCATCATCATGACAACAGCAGTGACGCACGCACAGTCACAGAGGGTGCCACAGCCAAATGGCAGTTCCCTGAAGAGGACCACCCCCACAATCGCATCAAGGTAAGTATGCTTTCCCGCCCAGCGGACAGGAAGGGAAGGGAAATATGAAATCACCCTGGTGCTGAAAAGACCCAAATTGCTACAAAAACCAAGAGTTTACCTGCTTTTCTTTCCCACTGTTTTTTTTGCTGAAGTATCTAAAGTTTGTCCTAAGTGTGTCGTATCATAGACAGTAGGAAAGTCCCCGGTTCTGAAGGAACAGAGATCAACCCATGCTCCCCACAGAATAGATATTATGGAGCAATGATTGTGATGAAGTTTTGCAGATATCCAAGTGTCTTCTTAAATGTAAATAAGCTAGCCTGTGCCCATGAAGTGCGTCCTTGTGACCCAGATCTTTCCCTGGACACTTCATGCCATTGAGTCTCTCTCTCTCTCTCCTTCTTCCTCTCTCTCTGTATTTTAACTTAATTTCCTTTCTGATGCTTTTAATCATCGCAGTGGGCAGTAAAAATAGTTCATGCATTTATCCTTTTGGAGTAAAGTTGGAAATAGACTTTTAAAGAATTAATTCTGACAAGCACTGTTCTAACACAATTCACTATTTTGTCACCAAGTCATAGAGCAGAATTGTTCTGCTTTCTTTTCTTCCAGAAGAACTCAGAACCATCTGCAATGGCAAATGGTTTTTGCTGCTGAATTTTTCTCCTATCTCCAAGACAAACCTGTGGGTATCTTGACTTATTCTCTTAGCATTAGAGCAGAAAGTGTCAAGTTCCAGAGAATAGGGGTATCGGGCATTAACACTGTATTGGCAGACTCCCAAGATATTCAACTTTAATGCACTAATTTGGAGCCTGTCTAAGTTCTGATTGACTAGACTCTAGGGTGAACTCACAAAATGGATGGCTAGGAACCAGAGGACAGACTAATGCCCTGCTCACACTCTACGGCCGTGGCATAAATCAACATAAGAACCTAAGAGGAGCCCTGCTGGATCAGGCCACAGTCCATCTAGTCCAGCATCCTGTTGCACAAAATGGCCAACCAATTGCCCATGGGCATCTCAAGCAGAGACAAGGGCAAACCTCCTGCTGTCAAATCCCAGCAAATGGCCTTAGAGGCATCTGAACGATGCCCCCAGCCTGAACGATGTATGTAGGCAATCGTTCTAGTAGCCATGGATACATCTGTCATCCATAAATTTGTCTAATTCTTCCTTAAAGCCATCTAGGCTGGTAGCTGTTACCACCTCTTCTGTCAGCAAATTCCTCTAGGGCCATTTGCTGGGATTCAAGAGCAGGAGAAGGTTTGCTCTTGTCTCTGCTTGAGATGCCCATGGGCAATTGGTGGGCCACTGTGTGAGACAGGATGCTGAACTGAATGGGCTGTGGCCTGATCCACCAGGGATCCTCTTAGGTTCTTAGGTTCTAAGTGGACTTTGTCAAAGCACTTCTGGAGAAATTTCTTTGCATGAATTCCCTTATCAGGAAGAAAAAAACATCTAATCTCACATGTAACCCATAGACGCTTGTTGTTATGTGAAGTTGAGCCTTTAGCCAGGTCAATAGCTGGGCAGCTCCTGTATGTGACTTCATCCAAAAAGTCATTGTGCATAGAAAGACGTTTCTCTGGGTAACTTTAAAAAATGTTAGGGCAGGGGGACATCAAATTTCTCTCTCATAGCATCTCTTAAGTTATTTAAACCGTGTCCGTCTCTTTGTTCGGCCAGTGAATCCTGTTTTCTCATTATGTAGCCAAAGTATTTAGCTCCAGCTTCAGTATTTAGCTTCAGTTACTTAGGAACATAAGAGGAGCCCTGCTGGTCAAGCCACAGTCCAGCATCCTGCTCCACCAATGGCTTCTGGGCATCTCAAACATAAGACAAAGGCTTCTTCTCCTCTTGACTCCCTGCAGACGACCTTTAGTGGCATCCTGTCTGTATCTCCACCCTGAAGGTGGTAACTGGGCATCCATTCTGGTAGCCACTGATGCATCTGCCCTCCATGAATTTCTCCAAACCTATATGGACATAAGAGGATTATGTTCTAAAGGTACAAAACAGGCAATGCTTTTGTTGTAACTTCTCAAAAATGCCAGACAGGTAAACCATCAGTGTTACTGTGTCCATTCAACAGCATCCCATGGCTCAGGAAATAGGGTGAGATACCAACTGAGGGCCCATTTTTGATCTTGCTGAATTGTGTTTTGGTCTACAATAGGCTGAACACAGTTTGGTGATTTCAAAGTAAAGCTTCCAAACAGAACCTTCCCTTATGCACTTGGCCCTTGAACAAACTGCTCTGCAAAACTGTGGGATAGCCATGAACAGAAACTGAGCAAGGACTCTCCCAAACTGCATGCCTGCTTGTTCAGGGGAAATATGTCAAAACAGATTGGCTAGGCTTTTGCACCGGGGTCGATCAAACTTTCGATTAACGCCATGCCTGCCATGTGGAGCAAGGCTCCGTTTGCCTAATCCTAAACCATTTTGGACAGTGACCCTCAGATGTTAATTAACGGGTCCTTCTGACATTGCAGAATTGGAAGAGGGAAGCAAAACAAAGGGGGCAAAAGCAGGGAATCACTATTAGATCACATTCCCAGAAAGTTTTAGACCTCAGCCAAGGGTTTTGTACAAGTATCGCAAACAAAGAACAGTGCGGGGCAGGAAATACGTCTCTTCTAAAAGCCTTCTCGTTTATGTACACAGAAATGAATAATGCATAGAGAGGAGGTGTTTAAAAGAAAAGAACTGAAGAAAGACACCTTGATTTACACTCTCATCTGACATGAGGTTCTCTCTGGCTCTGAAAGTGGTTGCTGAGAAAATCTATGAGCCTTTGTGAAATGTGTTGCACCATTAGGTCCTATTTACACATCCTCCAATTTGGCTTCTTCAAAAAAAAACCCTGAATGAATAAAAATAATCTCATCTGTAATAATAATCCATTGTCAGCTGTGCCATATGATATATTAAAATATATATGTAAAGGGAGAAAGATTGAGAGGGAGAGATGCAACCGACCTAATCTTTTTGACAGGGTATTGTACACACAGGTCCCAGTGGGGCTGTTTATGGAATAAAATTCATACTCCTTTATCAAGCTTGAGTTGGTAATAAGGAAGTTATTAAGTATGTGGTGATAAGTCAGGTGCGACTTTGTCATAAGCAGCTGCGGCAGCGTGGAAATCTCCTAAATAAACTCCTGGTGACTTGACTTCATCATATGTTAATTACCTTTTGTTTGCCATTTATTACATGCATTTCTGTGGTGTCATTCGTTCATTGATGGTGATGGGTAGCAGCTCTCTTGCTTACTTCTATCTTCAGAACAACCCAGCAGGGTAGATGACATTTCCAGGTGGGGAACTGGATTCTTCTTAGGCTACTCCATTCCCAGAGTTGAACATAAACAGCTGGGAATGTACAAAAATGTTTTCTTTGTGTTTGATTCATATTGAATTGAATGAAAAAAAAATACTGTATCCATTCGAACAGACCCTCTTCAAATGTTGTAGGATTCACATTCGATACAGATGTTCAACACAGATCTGATTTGAATCCCCACTAAGAATCGCCTATGAATCCCATAAATCCCCTACAGATCCCGTACATATCTGCTCTGTATGTGTCAAATCTGCCTCTCAGTCCACTTTGCATCCGCTGCTTTCCCACCTCCCCAGGGTCACAAATGTAACAAAGCTTCATACAAAATCTATCATTCAGTTTTATCATAGTTTGAGCTGCTTTGCTTTGGATTGAGGGGATGGAGATAAGGATGTGCACAAATCAAATGTCATAAAATCCATATTCATTCTGATAGATCCCCTTTGGAGGTGGTAGGATTCTATTTGATATGAATGTATTCTATCCAATATGTGTGCTGTAACATATCTGATCTGAAAGCATGAAATCTGACCTGAATCCACTTTTGATCCACTCTCGATCCATGTTGAATGCATAAGAACATAAGAGAAGCCCTGCTGGATCAGGCCACAGCCCATCTAGTCCAGCGTCCCGTCGCACACGGTGGCCCACCAATTACCTAAGGATGGGCATCTCAAGCAGAGACAAAGGCAAATCTCCTGCTCTCGAATACCTGCAAATGGCCTTAGAAGCACCCCACTTCCCCCCCCCAGCCTGAAAGATGTACCTAGGCATTCATTCTAGTAGCCATTGATACATCTGTCATCCATAAATTTGTCTAACCCTACCTTAAAACCATCTAGACTGGTAGCTGTAACCACCTCTTCCGGCAGCACGTTCCATAAGCCAATGACCCTCTGGGTGAAGAAATACTTCCCCTTGTCTGATCCTACTCTCCTTCCCATCAGCTTCATAGATGCCCCCGGGTTCGAGTGTTGTGCGATAGAGAAAAGAAATGTTCTCTATCCACCTTTTCTATACAGTGCATAATTTTATATACTTCAATCAGGTCCCCTCTTAAACGCCGTCTCTCCAGACTGAAGAGGCCTAGACGTTGCAGCCTGATTTCGTAAGGGATTTTGTTCCGGACCCTTAATCATTCTGGTTGCCCTTTTCTGCACCTGGATCTGTTGCAGTTGTGACTGGTGCAGCCACTTTCCCATGTCCCCAGTTTAATGAAACATTTGATTTGTGTATGAATGTCCAAATTTGGATGAATTCAGACAAATAATGAATAGCCATGCACGTCCGTAGATGGGGACCAGTGGTGGGATTCCTAAACCCGAAATGAATTTGCTGCTCGAGTTTATCTAGGAAGGAACCTGGTGCTACTTCTATCCAGTGCACATAGGGCCACCTAACAGAATCATCCACAGGTTTCAACATGATTTAAAACATAGCAAATGTAATGTATTGTCTCCGGCATTCACCTGTCAGCAGCTGCGCACTCGAAAGGGGTTAAAAGAATAAGTGAGCAGCACAAAGCAGCGATTCTGGGCAATTTCTGAACAAGTTGCTTCCAAGCTGCAACACTTAAAAATAAACGCAATAAAATAGCTTTCTAGGTTGCAGCTGAGGTCGTGAGTGCAAATAGTGGGGATTTTAGAAGGGAACAAATTTAACCTGCAAACAAAAGGTCTCCAAAATGACAAAAGCTCCAGGTTAGAGATGCACAGAAACATTTTTCCCTGGTACCCGTAGAGCTTCTAAAGCATTTACACATCTCCCAGAAATGCTGCACCTTGCCTTTCTAAAGCACAGAACTTTCAAAGAGCCAGAATTGCAGAGAATTGCAACATTGTTATCAGGCGTGAAGTGTTATCAGGTGTGAAGTGGATGGATTGCAACATTGTTTTCAGGTGTGAAGTGGGTGTATTTAAAGTCACCGCTGCTCTACCGGGTGGAGATTGACAGTGTTCTGTGAAAGTGCTAAGAGTGAATGAGCAAACGATCGCTCGGCCAATGGCTGCAGCCGGCACGGGAAGCCATTTCAGGGGATGGAGATCTGGGAGACAGAGAACCGATGGCTATTTTTCCTTTGAACAAGAGAAGGGGTGGGGAGAAAAAGATGCAGGGAAAGAAAACACGCTTCCATGGGACATGGAAGGTGCGTTTTAAACGCGCGTTTTGCTGAGCCTCATGGGGACACTTATTCCAGAAGTGCAGGGCACTTTTAAAGTCCGCTTGAATAGAGTGACAGTAGAGGGAGACTAGAGAGGCAAATAAGTCTTTTCGGGATGCAGCCTTAGGGATGTGCATGAAAGGGTCTTTTCCCCATTTGATTTGTATCGAATCAAATGTAAGAAAATTTGTATTCATTTGAATCGATCCCTTTTCAATGTGGTAGGATTCTATTTGATACAAATGCATTCATACAAATACATGTGAATATCCAATACGAACGCATATTTATCCTATACGTATCTCGTAACGTATCTGCTCTAAAGGCATCAAATCTGTCCTGAATCCACCTTGAATCCGCTCTCAAACCATGTCAAATTCACTCTGGATCTGTTGCAGATGTGACTGGTGCAGCCACTTTCCCACCTCCCCGCTTCATGAATGCATTCATTTATACAAAAATTCATATTTGTATAAATGTCAATGTACGAATGTCGTAACATTTGACTCATATTAATTCGTACAAATTTATACAAATAACGAATGTTGCGAATATCTGTGCACATCCCTACTACTATAGATATGCTCTATTATCTAATGAATCCAAATTGCGGTCAGGATCGCCTATGTATTTCAGGCCTTAGCTAGATCCACACAGAATAGCTCTGGCTGTGGCAGCATTTCCCACCTCCAGCTGCAAAAACCAGCAATGGTTGTCTGTACACCTATTGGACCAGCAACGGCTACTGGTCCTTCTGGTTTCACCCCAGTTCCTAGGTGAGCAGTGATGATGCTTTAAAAAGCAGCTGAGCCTAGGATTGGTTCGAATGCTGGATGTCACATGGACCGGTACTGGACCCTGATTAATCCTGAACTCCTTTCAAATTCTACCAGCAGCCTTGGCACTGGTCTTGGCAGAACCTCCTTCCGGTAACTTATAGAGCAATTGCCCAACACATCATTAAACTACCTCTTGGGATGACCATTCTCCTTCTTGTTTTAGATGGCCAGATGGGGACTATAGGGGAATTCTAAATAGCCCCAATTATTCTTGATATTGCGAACTAAGAAACCTCTAAACAATTACCACTTGATATTGCGCCCTAAGGAAGCCCTAAACTTTTCTTTTTTTCCTCCTATTTTGTTCTCTCTCCCTACCAGCCTTTACTTCTGTTTGTTTGTTTGTTTTAGCAAATAATTAAGCTGGATAGGGACTTGCAATCAATTTTACTCAGGCGTTAACAGAAGCATTGAATAGACCATACAAGGAATTCTGTGAAAATGGCTACTCGGCCTCAGCAGCTGCCAAAGTGTTCTGGGTTTCTGAGAGGTTTTTTTGTTTTGTTTTCTTGTTTTCAGCATCCTCAGCACTATTTCTGCCTTCTGCCTCCCTTTTTCTTTTTTTTTTTCCTTTTTTTGGGTTCCTTCAGCATCTCTTCCCCTTGCCCGTTCTATTTTTTTGCCTCAGCTGAGCTGCAGTACGCTTGTATCTTTCTTTATCTTCATTACTTTGTTGGTGCCACATCGTACCAAGTCTTTTGGCCACTTGGATTATATCCCACGATGGGTTGTCACACTCCACACCTCGGCGCCTGTCTTTCATGAAGAGAAAGAAGGCAGGCAGAGGCCTTTTCCTCCTCCCAGAACCTCGTTTCTTCTTCCGACGCAATCCCAACTTGCTTCTCTTGCTCCCTCTATTCTTCGAGCAGCCTCTTTTCGCCTTGGCCATTGCTTCATACTTCTGTGTTCCTTCTTCGGCTATGTTCTCCTACAGTCTGTGCGCATCTAGAAATACCTCCGCCACTTCAGCCAGTTGGAGAATTCCTTGCAGAGTACTGGTTTGCCGTGATCTCAAGATTTTGACATGCTATCTCAGAGGTTGCCTGCAGAGGTTGTTAACGCTTGAGGTTGGTCATGTTGGAGGGGTGGGAAGGGTGGCCTCCACTCTCGCTGTTGAAAAGGCAGCCCCTCGAGGTCTTCCTGATGACTGTGGGAGTGCTTAGATGATGCCCCACTGTTACCTAAGACACCTTGATTGTGACTTCATTTTTCAGCACTGGCCAATAAGAGCAAGAGGTGTTTTTAGCCATTTGCATGCTTCAAGGCTAGTGGCTAATGCAGTAGCATTCTCACTTAACAAGAATGTTCCAGTTCATTCGCATATTCATTAGCCATGTACTTTTAACCACTAGTCCTGGGAAGTTCCACTGCTTTGTGTTCAGCATTGCCTCTTTTCTAGGGTGTTTTTCCTCTGCGCTCCTTTAATCTGGATCTAAGAAGATCCAGATCTAAGGAATGGGTACTTCCCTTAATCCGGATCTAGTAGATCTGGATTAAGGGAAGTACCCAATGTGTTTCCTTGGGTGGTCTAGCACCCAATAGCAATGGTTGCTAGCCTCCCTGCTGTGGAAACACTGGAGCACCCATTTGGAAATCCAGATCTACCCATGAGGCGTCTGCCTGTCTCCCCACATGTTTGGGGGGACAGGGGGTGCAATCTTCGAAGCGGCTTCGAAGTCATTTCAAAGTCACTTCGAAGTCTTTGCAAAATAGCTCCTTTGAAGTCTGTGCTGATCTTCAGAGTGAACTTCGAAGTGACTTTGGAGTCACTTCAAAGACTTCAAAGACACTCCGGAGCTATTTTGCACAGACTTCGAAGTGACTTTGAAATGACTTTGAAATGACTTCAAAGCTTATGTTTTGGGGCTCCTCCCCCCATGGGTGCCCCCTCCTCCTAGCCTCCTCTAGACCCCATTGCCACACAAGCGTGGAAACAGGCTTTCTTTAATCCAGATTTTCTGGTTGAAGGCCCCATTGTAGACCCCATTAATGGGGTCTACAGAAAATCTGGATTAAAGGCAGAAAAGTACCCATTTGATCCGGATTTCCCAACCAGCAGTGGAAACAATCGGGTCCCAAATGGGTGCCATGGTGGAAATGGGGCCATCTGGCTAGCACCCAAATGGGTCCTTAATGGGTGCAAAAATGGGTACTTTCTGCCAGTGGAAAAACACCCCATGTTTCTGCCCATCCAGAAAATACAGATATGGCAACGTATCCACAGAACAAAGTGAAAGACAGAGGTTGTAGGACTCAGGAAGAGAACAATTCAGCAGATGAGCAACACTAAAGCCCTTTTTGCCCTTACCTGCCTTAGATTTAGATCCGTGCGTCTGTATAACTGGCCCCACTAATCCAGATCATGGAGAGGTGTGGGTCAAGTCAGTGGGACGCAGGGTCTCCCTGATCCACATTGATGTGCAGATGAGGATGCCAAGGATCCAAACTAGGAGGCTCCTTGAACTGGATTACAGGTAAGTGCAGAAAGGGCTCCCCAATCCAAATTTAGCTGAGCTGCTTTGGTCTGAAGCCGTGATACACTTGAGCTGTTGGAGGAATTTGTGGGGCAAAGCCCTTCAGGCAGCATGAAGGGTGATTTTAGTGATGGAAGACCATAACTGGACTTTACTTGGGGACATTTTTATCATCAGTCTGGACATGGGGAGTCACCTAACACATGTGGACGCCTGCAAGGCAAAGCAGAACCAACATGATGTAAACCCTGGATCTTGCAAAACAATGAAGTGTAATTAGTGTTTGGAAATCTGATTCAAGTGTGCTAATTCTGACCGCTTTTGCAGGGGGATGGCACCTTCATTGTACACATTTTGGCAGTGAAGACGCACCTCTTTGCCTGGCCTTCGGTTAAACGAGGATATACTTTTCCGTTCCCATTTGCAGATGCTGTTGTTTTAATACATACTGTCGTTTTAATAATGCTTGATTTTAAGTGTCGTTATCTGCCTTGAGACACCTGGATATAGGGCGGGATAAAAATGTAAATAAATAATAAGTAATAAAACAAATAATAATAAATTGGAGACTTCCTTGATTGGAGGCTCTCCTGATTGCTTCAATGTGTGCCATTTCCTTATGGGCAAAAAGGAAGGGAGTTACAATAAAATTCCGTGTCTGCATTTTAAAATGGTCTCTTCCCCACCTTCCCAAGAAGGAGTTTGGTGGAATTTCCATGGTCAGTGCCCTGCAGTAGGGATATGCATGAATATTCCTAACAATTGATATTCATATGAATTTGGACATTCATATAGAAACTCTAATGTTACGACATCACAAGAGAAACAACACCGTAACACAGAAACTGATATTCATCAAATGTCTTCAGGCAATGTAGCTAATGGTTGATTTTCTTATTATTTGTTGGCTGTTATGTTATTTGTTGGTTGTGGACTGTTATTTATCATTTCAGTAAAAAAAGGAAAAAATATGACGAGATCTGTACATTGGCATTCATATCCGTAGGAATATTTAGAAATATTTGTATGAATCCTTCAGGACATTCGTGAACTGGGGAGGTGGGGAAGTGGCGGTGCCAGTCACATCTCCAATGGATCCAGAGTGCATTCGACATGGATTGAGAGCAGATTCAAAGTGAATTCAGGGCAGATTAGGTGCTTTCAGAATCCTACCACATTTGAAGGGGATCTATTTGGACGAATACAGATTTTCTTACACTCAGATGAATGCAAAAAATCCCTTGTGCCGCCCCGACCCTGCATATCAAATCTGTTCCAAATTCACATGTGCCTTCTGGTCCAAGGCTGCTTCTATCCTCATGCAGCAGGATATGCATAACTTCATATTTTAATAGACGCTTCTCATGACACTTGTGATGGGCGTGGTGCTCCTGGAACTTCAAACATGTTCTAATTGAACTTCCCATCCAAGTTTGAAGTTCATTTAAGACTTTATTAAATTGTCCTTCACAGGGAACAAAGCCGGAGAGCAGTTATGTTATGGAGCGAGATGGATGATTTTAAACCAAAGGGCACATTCAGATGTCCTGCCCCCAGATTCACATACCAGTTTTGGGAGGCACCTTTATAGCAAAAACAATTAGATTAAATATATTGTGACTGGGATTTGGATATCATCACAGGGTGCGTCCCCATGTACGTTTTGCCTCGAACTGAAATCAGATTCGGGAGGGGCTGTCCCCATGAGTTTTTGATTACATGTACAGCGCTTTAGAAATAAACTAATAATAAACTAATAATAATTGATTTGATCCAATTTTCTTGAACCATATCACCCAAACCAGGCCTGGGAAAAACTGTTATCACCACGGTTTGGTGGCTTGGCATGCATTGCTTTGCGAGCCGAGCCTGCGCATGGGGACAGTCCCGGGCTATTTGGGGAGTTTTTGGATGAATGCATGATTTTCTCTTGTTTCCACAGCAAGCAAGCCCCCCCCCCTTCTGATCCCCAAAGCAGACAGGGCAGCGGTTTGATTTTCTCCATTTTCCATGGCAAGCAATCCCAGATGAAGTGGAGGTACACAGAACAGCTCAAGTGCATGGGGACAGCTGTATTTGTACACAGCCCACATTAGCAGTCGTGGCATAGGGACCGGCAAGATTCATTCAGTCCCACACCCAGTCAAAAGCGAGCCAGTCCCACACCAAATTGCTTGCTTGGGGACGCAGCCACAGCTTGGGGAGCCCTCAAAGTAGTTCAAGTCATTAAGTGTCATGTGGATCCCAAGTATGGTCAAGATCTCCTAGGCTGAAGAGAGAAGCTTTCAGGCCATAGCTAGATGCAAATAGAATGGTTTTAAGTTGCCCAGACAGCCGGAATTGTTTGTTGCAGCCCGGGGGATGTGGAAAGTGATTGGAGATTTGACTGAGATCTGGGGCATCTTCAGGGCCAGCTCAACCAATTGAAGCTTGAGATGCCCAGAAGCAACTGGTGGGCCACTGTGTGGGATGAGATGCTGGACTAGATGGGCTGTGGCCCAATCCAGCAGCGCTCCTTTTTGGTTCTTATGTTCTAAGCTTGAGGATCAGGATAATGTGGATTGTCTTAAGGATGCATGTAAAAAGAGCTTGAGAAGTCTAAAAAAGAGGAGCACCTGAAATAACATTTCAAGGAGGCACCTGAGGCGTTCAAAGCAGAGCTTGCACAGAAAGACAGAAGTTAGCACAGGGAGAAGAATTCCAGCTTTTTCATAGGGCAGTAGCTGCTGAAAAAGTCATACTAGTAGACCCAGGTCAGGATACTGTTTCCAGAACCAGTGTCCAAGACACCACTAAACAACCTCTTTGCAGGAGCACTGTCCTATCTTGTTTCAGATGACCAGATGGGAATTATATTCCCAGTTATGCCATCATTATTGCTCAACATTGTACCCTAAGATATTTGTTGGTTTGTTTTTTACTTACTTACTTACTTAACTTTCTTTCTTTCTTTCTTACTTACTTAACCTACTTACTTAACTTACTTACATTTTTATCCTGCCATCTCCCAAGGGTCTCATGACGGGTTACAACATATAAAACGAACACATTAAAACCAATAACCTCTTAACCATATTAAAATGACACAGTGTCAGAATGTGGGGGAGGAAAAGGCTCATACTTTACTTATCCAAAGGCCGGGGAAAAGAAGTGCATCTTCACAGCCTGTCTAAACACAAAGAGTGAAGGTACCTGACACATCTCAGGAGGGAGACTATTCCACAGTCTGGGAGCCACCACTGAAAAGTCCCTATCCTGAGTCCCCACCCCTTTTGCTGCTGTGAGTGGTGGTACAACCAGGAGGGCCTCCCCCTCCAGATCTTAGGGCACGGACAGGTCGATATGAAAGAAGGCATCTATTTGTTTTTAATGTTGTTGTTCTCCCTCCCTGCCAGCCTTCATTTCTGTTTCTTTTCTCTCTTTTTTAAGCAAATAATCATGTTTAACAGGAACATGCAATCGATTTTACTCAGATGTTAACAGAAGGATAGACCATACAAGGAGCTCTGTGGAAAAGGCTTCTCAGCCTTAGCAGCAGCCGAAGCTTTCCAGTTCTCTCCAAAGTTTCCTGCAGGGTCCTCCTCGGCGTGATTTCTGCCTTCTGTGTCTCTTTTTTTTGTTCTTCCTCCCGCACTTCTTCCCCTTGTGCATTTTGTACTGTTTCCACAGCAGAGCCGCCTTTTGCTTGTATTTTTCTTTATCCTCACTACATTGTTGGTGCCACATCACGCCTAGCTTTTTGGCAATCTGGACCACAGTCCACTTGGGGTTCTGACATTGGAGGTCATGGCGCTTGTCTTTCATGAAGAGAAAAAAAGCAGGCAGAGGCCTCCGGCTTTGCTTCTTCCCAGGCCTTCTTTGCTTTCTCTTTCTGGGCTTCCTTGATTTTCTTCTCCGGCTACCATGCCCTTTTCTCTTCTTAGAACAGCGGCTGCCGTATCTCATTTCTTCATATTTATGGAGTTGAGCTACTCTAGAAATACCTCAGTTCACTTCAACCCGTTGGAGAGTTCCTTGCAAATTGTTGGTACAATGTGTTCCACAGATGTTGACATTCTATCCCAAATGGTGTGCACAGGGACTGTTAACATATGAGGCTGGACATGTTGGGAGGCTGTACATAGCGGCCTCCACACTTGCTGTTAAAAGAGGCAGGCCCTCATGTGTACTTAGGTGCTGTCCCATTGTTCCTTGATTGTGATTTCAGCTCCAGCACTGACCAGTAAGAGGCAAGGGCTGGTTTTAGTCATTGGCATCCTTGAAGGCTGGTGGCTAGTGCAGAGACATTCTCACTAACAAGAATGTTTCAGTTAATTAGCCTTGTATTTTGAACCTCTGGTTTTGGGAAGCTCTACTGCTTTGTGTGCAGCATTGCATCTTTTCTAATGTGTTTCCCCCCCACAAATTCCATGATTTATGAAGGTGTCAATTCTAGTGGATCACTCTATTCTGAACTACACATTAATCTAGGGGTCAAATCTCATCTATTCATAAATTCAGAAAACTCAAATACACACACACACACCACATTAGAACCCTGGAGAACTCTGTGAAACTGATAGAAGAGTTAGGACCAACAAGGGGAAGTATTTGTTTCATTGAGAAGGTCATCAATCTATGGAAGGTCATCAGGGGTGGTGACAGCAACAAGCGTGGATGGCTTTAAGAAAGGGTTGGACAAATTCAAGGAGGATACATGTATCAGTGGGTACAAGAATGGATGACTACATACTTTCTCCAGGTTGGAAAGAAGACAGGATGCCCCTAAGAGCCATCTAATAGTAATGATGAAATTACCTCCCCTTGATTACAGATTATAACCAGACTCTTTGTGGCTACTCTGTACGTTCACAGTGCAACCTTGTCAGTCTTTCATTTACACTCAGCACTAATTAAACAGGGTGTGAACTAGTGTATATTGGGTGGAACTGCTTTTTAGAAATAAAATTACTGATTGATCGATCGATCGATCGATCGATCGATCGATTGATTGATTGATTATATGTTATAAACTTCTGAAGAAGCAGCGATAATAGATATAACAGTAACATGATGAAGAAAAAGGATGAGAAACTTGAGAGATACCAGAGACTGTAAGAACTCAGAAAACTGACCCCCAAGGTGGAAGAATGGTTGCAACGGATGCCAGAACAAACCTTGGAGTTCTCTGTTCAGTCCTAGGAACAGCTAAGATACTGTGCCGGACTCTCAAGCTCCCAGGCCTTTGGTAGAAGACCTGAAAGTAAAGGTGGACATACCAACTCTCCCCTTTTCTCTCTCTTACAGACTCAAGAGTAAATGTCTACTCCGATCCCCAGGTTGGTGCAATCATTGTTAATTCTTCACAGTAGGCAGAGCTATTTTGGCACTTAGCCGCCACTTCTGACTTCAACAACTTAGGCAAAATCATCATCACTATGGTTCTAGCGCTCAGTCACCACCAGGTGAAGCTCCGAGAAGAAATCTTGCTCATGCCCCCAAGTCCCCTGTTTCATAAACATGGGTCACATCGACGTACGCAAATGGACATGGTGGCAATTTATCATATTCTGGCAGAGCAACAGGGGAAGCTAGGTGTTGAAGACATATTTTGCTGCTGCTATTAGAATGACAAAAAAAACATTGATTGTCGTGTCAGCTTCTGTGAAGTGGCAGGACCACAATGTAAGAATGGCTGCAACCTTAAAAATAATTGTATGTCACCGCTGTTTCTGCTTGCTGTCACTAAACACTGTAATTTAAATCTCCAGCACTTGGACTACAGGTCTAATTAACTTGGGTGGACTTTTCATTAACTTGAAAGGTTCTCAGGGTTTAAAAGCCTTCATTAATTACATTTTAGTAAATGAAAACGTAATAAGGTTCCGTTAGTTCACCAGGGAGCACACCTAGCTTTTCCTGCTAATGTCCTGAAATTTGAATTTGTTTGTTTATTTTGTGTGGAAAAGTGCAAGGTGATTTCTAGGCTGCAGGGAAACGCATGTGGCGTTCTACCCTCTTTCTCTTCCCCCACAACCGAGTGGGGGTGCGTTTTGTTTTTAATTTTTTGCTTCTGTTATTTTGGAGAATTGCAGGGAAGGGCCTGCAAATAAATTTGATGTGGATGTTTTCATTCTCTTACATTTGGAACTTAGTAGTGATTTCAAGAGGTCTCTTTCTTTTGGAGCATGCTGTTGTTCACATAGTCATCTGAACAGAGAGAAGGCCCATTTCCTTGAAGTTCATATCATACTCTTCCTTCGGCCTATCCTCATCACCTTTCCAGCATCATTGGGTGAACCAAGCCAAAGAGCCTCTGGATAAGGGAAACCCAGTACACACCCACAATGGGGCTATAGGAATTTGATTGTTGTTTTTTTCTCCCACCATGCTCATGGTTATTATTATTATTATTATTATTATTATTATTATTATTATTATTATTATTATTATTATTATTATTATTATTATTATTATTATTATTATTATTATTATTATTATTATTATTATTATTATTCATAACACAACAGTAACACACAGCAAACAAGATATTTATGCTGGTTTTAGTCATTGTTATCACTAGTTGGGCCCTTCCCAAGTGCCTAGGACTGAGTGACGTATCGACGAAAGATACAAGCAGATCCCAGCAAAGTGGATTTCTGTAGCTGGCAGATGGATATTTTGTTGATGCCAATGCTTTTCAAGCACCCACTAAGATCTTTTGGCACTGCCACCAGTATGCTGAGAACCACTGGGACCCCTTTTGCTGGTTTATGTCAGAGTCGCTGCAGTTCTATTTTCAGATCTTCATATCTAGTAAGTTTTTCTAACTGTTTTTCTTCAACTCTGCTGTCACCTGGAATAGCAATATCAATGATAAACACTTAGATAAACTGCGGGAATTGTGAGCTGAACAACTTAGACAGAAAAACCAGAAAACTGATGACAATCCACCATGCACTACATCCTCGTAGTGATGTCAACAGACTGTACTTGCCCAGGAAAGCAGGCGGTAGAGGACTTTTGCAAGTGAAGCAAACAGTGGAAGAAGAGAAGCATGCATTAGCAGATTACGTGGCAGAAAGCAAAGAATCAGCTTTGATTGAAGTCAACAACCAGAAGCTTCTCAAAGTGCAGCAAACCAAGAACCAGTACCGGAAAACTGTAATTCAATGCCGAACTGACAGCTGGCACAGTAAAGCACTGCATGGACAGTTCGTGGAGAACATTGAAGGCAAAGTGGACATGGAAAAGACCTGGTCTTGGCTTACGAATGGAACATTGAAAAAGGAAACAGAAGGACTGATTCTTGCTTCACAAGAACAAGCAATAAGAACAAACGCCATCAAAGCCAGAATTGAAAAATCAGTAGCAGATCCAAAGTGCCAACTTTGCAAAGAAGTTGATGAAACCATCGACCATATACTCAGCTGCTGCAAGAAGATCGCACAAACTGATTGCAAGCAGAGACACAATGCTGTAGCATAAATGATCCACTGGAACTTGTGCCAAACGTATCATCTGCCAGTGGCAAAGAACTGGTGGGATCACAAGCCAGAAAAAGTTGTTGAAAATGAACAGGCAAAACTACTTTGGGATTTCAGGCTTCAGACTGACCGAAAATTGGAGCATAATACCCCTGATATTACAATCGTTGAGAAAGAGAAAGTGTGGATCATCGACGTTGCTATTCCAGGTGACAGCAGAATTGAGGAGAAACAGTTGGAGAAACTCACCAGATATGAAGATCTGAGAATTGAACTTCAGCGACTCTGGCAAAAGCCAGTGAAAGTGGTCCCAGTCATCCTCGGCACACTGGGTGCGGTGCCAAAAGATCTCAGTGGGCACCTAAAAACCATTGGCATTGACAAGATATCCATCTGCCAACTACAAAAAGCCACTTTACTGGGGTCTGCTCGCATAATTCGCCGATACATCACGCAGTCCTAGGTGCTTGGGAAGTGCCCGACTAGTGATATTATACGAAATCCAGCATAGTGATCTCGTTTGCTGTGTGTAACTGCTGTTTTTACATAATAATAATAATAATAATAGTGTTCTTTGCTCTGCCTTTGTTCCTTTGCATCTCAGGAGCGACATTTGGTACTTGTCTTAACACTTGACAGCCTATTATCCTTTGCGCAAAAGACTTTCCAGCATTTGGTGGTTTGGTGTTCCTATTCCCTGCTGTATATGATAACTCAGTAACACCATAATAAAATGAAACAAGGAGTTATCTGATAGTGGTTTATAGGGGGCTATAATTTTAAAATGACTGACTCTAGCTGATAACAAAAGGAGGGTACATTGAGCGTGCTTTTTATTCTGAGAGAAGAAAGTGGATATGAAGGCGCCTCCATGCCGTAATATGTTTCTGTCTGCTTTTCTCCTGTTCTCTTCAGTGTTGACTTAAAAGCTTAGCCTTATCTCTTTAGTGAATCTGGCCTCTTATTTCTTTTCAGAATAAATGCCTCAGGACCTTTTTTTTTAAAAAAATATTATTTTATAAGGAAGTTGTTTTAGTTTCTTTCCATCCATTGTTTTCTGGGCAGGAGCCCAGGGCTTGCAGGAATGTATGTAAAGGGATGATGAAAGATATCTCAAATATTGAATTCAAAAGGGAAGACAGAACAAAAAAAAAATCATTTTCACATTTCTCACTGAATTTATGAATTTATGGAATGCCATTTGTTTCCGGAAGACATAGACTTATTCCACTTCTTCATCAAAACCCATCTCTTCCCTCCGTCATCTGGTAGGATTAAATATGCTGCGTGCAAAACTAGTTTTCATTGGTCAGAGAGGAGGAGACAAGGAGAGAGAAGAAGTTGGCAACTTTGATGTCCCAGTCTTGGTTTCATAATGGGTCTCTGGCTTGTCCCTGCATGGCGAATGCAGAAACTGTGATGCACCTTGCTTCATTCTTGCAAATTTCCTGGCCTCTCTGTCAAAGTGTGGAAGACGTGGTGGGAACATGGTTTACAGCCCATGAGGAATCGATAACTGATCTCTGGAACCTAACTGTATTTTACGACAGTGATTTCCCACAGCAGACTTGGGAGGGTCCTAAGGGAAAGATGGAGCTCAGATAAGAGCATCATTATTGCTCTTTCTGAATTCTGTTTTGATCTGCTGTGGACCAGAAGAAGAAGAGTTGGCTTTTCTACCCTGTTCTTCTGACCCTTAAGGGGACTTAAAGCGGCTGACAAACTTTCTATTCTCCTCACAACAGACACCCTGTGAGACAGGTAGGTCTATGAGAGAAAGGGTGTTTTTCCACTGTCACTAAAAGTACCTATTAAGTACTCATTAATGGGTGTGTAATGGCTTGTTTGTACCCATTAATGGGTACTTAATGGGTACTTCTAGTGACAGTGGAAAAACACCCAAAGAGAGCTGTGACTAGCCCAAGGTGACCGAGTTGGCTTTGTGGAGGAGTGCAGGATCAAACCCCATGACTGTGACATATGAGTCTGACACACTAACCCACAAGGCCAATCTTGTGTTAAACCTTAAAGTGAGCTCCCTCTGGTGTGAACACGCTCATGTGTCAACCCCATGGTCCAATGAAGCAGCTATGTGGGCTAAATGAGCAGCCTTATACTTTTACATTTCTTAATTCCAGTCTGTGAGACTGTGCACCCGAGCTAAAGAGAGAGCCTTCTGTTTCATCTTTTTCTCCACACAGCCCACATTATTATCATCCATGTGTAATTAGTACATCATGAGTTTGGCTCTTGGAAGAAAATTGTGGAGGGACTTGAACATTTTTTTTTCTTGGCTTTTGGACCAGTAATCTTTTAAACTGCCTTGACTGAGGCTGCATGCATATCTATACATCCATTCATCTATCTATCCATCCATCTATCCATATACCTACCTATCTATCTCTATTTCTATACATATTCCAAATGGTTAACATTTGATATTTGATATGCCCCCATTTTAATGTTTTAATTTATGCAGCACAGGTATGCCCTGTTTATGAGTCCTTGGGGAACCCTCAATTACTGAGAGCCTGGCAAATTTGACCTTGGAGGGCAATTTAATTCTTTCTTTCTGCTGCCTGCCTGAAGTCATTAAAAAAGAAGAAGGAAGGAAGGAAGGAAGAAAAAAAATATGACAGTCCTTGCAGGGTCTCAGAAGAGGCTTACTAGGTATAAAGGGGGCATATTTCTCTTGTTAGTGCTGATTCACACATTAAACAGAGACTAGGGATTTCGGTGTTGATAAGATGGTTTTCTGGAGTTTTGAGTGTGTCGGTTGTCAGTGTCTGGTTGAGAAGGCTGCTCTTTTCCTGTTGAACCATTTGCTTTTTCTGTAGCCGCAGCTGGTGTCCTGAGATGTTCCCCTTGGCCCAAGGGTGCAGGTAAGGGGAGACTCAATGGCCAAACAATTTTCCCAATGTTTAGACCATCATGGATTATTTTGGTTGCAAAGCAAACCTTGAAGCCTTGCAGATCCACCGCTCATTTTATAACTGTTTCTGTATTCTTCCTGTGTTAGCGCAACAAACAAACAAACAAACAGAAAGCCAGCAAACACGGATAAATTATAATCACAGCATTATTCCATGCAATGTGTGTCTTCCCATTCTGAACTCGCTTAAATCATAATGCCATCAAGGCAGCAAGAACGGGGCGAGATTTGTTCTTGCTAGACTGCTGATGCTGAACAGATTTACTTGTGAATAAACACCATTTTGTTGTATGAAGTGATAATACATATATTAAAGCAAAAGTGCCTCTTTGTCTTGCCCCGTCTTGCCAGTCCAGTTTCCTCAGAAGAGGAGAGTGCGGTTTCAATGGCACAACAGTCTGGGCAGCAACCGGGGGCACAGCAGCGTGGATATTGAGAGCCAGTGGCAAGTTTTGGGGGAGCACACAGTCAGTTCTGGGGAGGAGAGCTCAGACAGTCAGCCCCAAGAGCACCCCTCCCCTTTGCTCCTTTGACAGCAGAAACAGGTGAGGCGCAGATCACAGAGTCTGGCCCAGCTGCACCAGCAAGGGTGTGGTGCTGCCTCCCCTACTTAACTGAGCAGCACACACCGGGCTCGTGCTGAAGACAAAACACTTGTGCAACCCCTGTCCACGCCTTCACCCGTAATCCTGACTCTTGGACCCTGTTGTGACTCTGCTGTACTTCTGGAACCCTGACTTTGGACTGACCTGAGTTTTGGACCTTGCAGTGACTTTTGCCAAAGTTCTGGAACCCTGACTTTGGACTGACCTGAGTTTTGGACCTTGCAGTGACTTTTGCCAAAGTTCTGGAACCCTGACTTTGGACTGACCTGACGCTGACTACTCTTGAGCCCCCAACAGACTACCGTAAGCATGTGTGTGCGCGCTCGCCTCGCTGCCCTCATCTGCCTGAAACACGACACTCTTGGCTTCTAACTAGAGGGATCTTTTTGAAGATTGTAAGGCAGATGGGGGATGCCATGGCTGTTGGAGGTCTCCATGTAGAAATGCGCACAAATGCTTTTTTGTGTTTGGTTTGAATTGAATCAATTGCAAGGAAATTCACATTTGTTTGAATAGGGCCCCTGTTAGCAGACGTCCTGACACGTGTCTTTGGGGAAATAGCTTGTCGGGGCGTCTTCTTGTGTTGGGATCTTCTTCTGTAGAGGTTTGAAGAATGCCAGAGCAGTTTCAGTGCTTAGAGGCATAGGATAGCAAGGAGAGAGAACCCAGAGTCTGTTTTTCCTCAATAGGAGAATGATTTTATTAATAATCAGCATTAAAAGGAATCAGAAATGAAGGGACACTACTCAAAGTGCCAAAACATAAGCAAAATAGATTCCCAGTGGGGTAGGACAAGGCTTCAACCAGACACGAGACAGTAGCTTGGCAAAAAAGTATCAATTTAAAAAGCATACCTTTTGGCAGGAGGTAGGGAAGAAAAAGGAAGAAATAAACCTATTCTAAGAACACTATGTTGTAGTTCAACTGGCTTTCACCCACACAGATTCCTCTTCAGAGCAGCAGTAACTGGTCTGGAAACCATGCAGTGAGGATCCAAGTCTCTCTCTCTCTCTCTCTCTCAAGGCAGCAGAGACTTTGTACAGGGTCAGATGAGCGGATGGTGAGCAGGAACAAGAAGCCAGCTGTGGCTTGCTAAAGAAATGGCAGGAAGGACTGCCTAGTGGTTTCAGCTCATGTATAGATTGTTTTCAGCTAGTGCAGTGATTTCAGCAGGGCAGGAGAGTGGGAGTGACAGAGAAATGACCATCGAAGTGACAGAAAATGACCATAAGTCTCTTGAGTCCAGAGGGCTCCTTCTTTCCCCCCAGAATGCAGGGCCAAACCAATAAGATCCAAAGCAGGAAATCTGAATCTGTGAAGGGGCAGGGCCAGACCACCTCAAGACTGAACTTTTGACCTGCCTGGCTGCTTGATTAGCCAGAGTTTGTTCTGCCACTTGAGATAAGTGGTTGTTTCCAGCTGGGCGTCTTAAACAAAAGGCTGTATCTTCCGCAAAGCTGCTTCAGGTGCTAATGACTTCAGACCAATCAGATCTGTTTAAGCAAACTAAGGAGTGACCTTTTGTTTGTCTGTTTAGTATTTCCAGGAAGTTTTTCCTGAAAGCTTGCTTTGTAGCATGTAAAAGATCTTTATTGGGCCTGGCACAGAATTGTGATATATATATTGTCAAATCTGCATGTCATGCCAAAATGCCAATTCACATTTGCCATGGCACTTATAAGACAGCATTTCATGGCAGTGTCCTGGTTTTGCCATGGATCAGAGAGAGAAGAAGGTTTGGGAGACACACAGGCCACGCCCCTTTGGATGTTGTAGGATTCAAATTCAATATAAATGTTTGATACTAATCCAATTTGAATCCCTGCTGCTGCTTGTGCCCACAAAACCCCTATGAATCCATTATGATTCCGTGCTGACTGTATTGAATCTGCTCTCAGTCCACCTTGGATCTGCTCTGGATCTGTTGCAGCTGTGACTGGGCAGCCACTTTCTCACCTCCTTGGGATCACGAATATAACAAAACTTCAAATGAATGTATAGAAGCATTGGATTCACACTTGAATGACAATCTTCGAATGTAGCCGACGTTTGATTCAGATTCAAATGTCTGAATTTGACTGAAATTTAAATGCCATGAATATTCATGCAGATCCATATCTCCAGGGGCTCTGCTTTTGGAGAAGTCAATCTTCACTTTTGAAGGGAAATGCGATCACAAGGCAGACTTCCCTTTTGTTATCTATTTATTATTTACACCTATATTCCATCTTATGCCCTGCATAAGAGCAGAACTGAATCAGATAAAGGAGATCTGAATTCACTGCTATTTTAGACCTCCAGCAATGGAGCTGCATTCTTAGCCAGACCTCCTCTAACACCTCTAACAACATGCAGTGTGTCCACAATTGCACCCAAGAAATTAATTCTGGCAAAGAACACACCTTCTTATTGGGTAGCATTTCCCCAGTGAGCTGAGGGCCCGGACACAAAATTTCTATTTTTCTAGAAAATGAACCATTACTAGTTGAAAAATTCCAGTTTAAAGGTAAATAACCGAAAGAAGGATGTACCTGTGAAAAGGTGCAAGATCTCCATCCATGAAGTTGGCAGCTGAAGTGCTGAGCCAACAGATGCTGCTCAAATGGAGCATTCGTCACTGAGTGTACACTTCTGTGTAATGATTCTGGACCACCATTTGTGCCTAAAAATCTGTATTTTTAATAGCAGTGCCAGTGGGAATTGGGGCAGAGAGAGAGGTGTGGTGGAGCTCAGTTCTGCTACAAAAGGAGGTGGGAGGGTTTAACAGGAAGGAGACCTGTTTCCTGCTTCACCCCGGAATGGATTCAGCCCTCAGGCATCCTTGTCTTGCTCTGGAGCATTTGCCTGTGATGAAGGAGAGCTGAGAACCTTGAACCTGCTTAGAAAAGTGAAGGGGACGACTATGTTCTGGGCTCTCCGGGGGAGACGGGTTTCTCGCACAAAGCATAAAACAGAATAGCCTTGATCCATCCGTCATCGCTCCACATATCACCCAAATCCTCCCCTGTTGAATTGCTGCCACAATCCTGCCATTAATGTGGCAGTGTTTTCTACTGTGTGGTTTTCAGCGGAGGGACCCAAAGCCAAGCCTCAGTCTTAGCAGTTCCCAGAGCCTGCATTGAACCTGACAAGAAGGAAAAGGAGGGAGGGAGGGAAGGAGGGGGTATTTATAGCCATGTGCAAATTAAGCAGGTGAGTGTGCGCAAATGATGTATGAATATTCCCACTGTGGCTGGCTTTGAACAGCCACTAATTACAATTAATTCTTCTTCTCTGGCAACTTGACCGTTTCTGAAGCTGGCTGGTATAGGACCACAGCCTCCTGCAACGCTACAGAAATGGCGATGCTCAGTCTGAGAGAACAGATGGACTCCTATGGTGGGGATTTAGAGCACCCTGGTGCAAGGCTGATCTCTCCTGAGATTGGGTTAGGGCAAGAAGAGGCACGCTGCCCCAAATACGTGCTGGGGTCCTATGCTGCGGTTGGTCTCTCCACTCCTCCCCTTTCTTTTCTATTTCCTTCCCCCCTTCCCTTGACAGGTAAATATTCAATAGGTTTAGAAGGGAAATTCAAAACAGGCAGGTCTACAAATGCAGTTTGAAGCAAGCCCTCTGAGGAGATGAATGTAAAAGATGACGAAGTCAGACATAATAACTATAAAACCGTGTGTGAATATACTAGAAAGGAAGGGAAGAGGCTTATTCTTAGGGGTAAGAAAGGGTGGAACAAGAAGCCAATTTTATAGCTGTCAGGATGATTATTAAACAACAGAATAAGTTGCCAAAGGGCCAGGTTGAATCAGTGCCTCTGGAAGCATTTAAGTGTTTGAAGTGTAGAATAAAAGGTAGAACTTCTTTCAACTTTGGGTAGATTGCAAGGACGCCGCCTGCTAATGGACGGCAATCATAGGAGCTGGAAGGTACGAAAGGGTGAGCGTGACAGCAGGCTTGGCCGCCCCCAGACCCTCTTGCAAACACACAAACATGTCCACACACGCACACATGGCAAACACATGGATTGTGAATCTCTGCGTGTTTCATGGTGGTTATGAAGGAAGCGGGAAAACCCAGCTACCTGCGGAGGTGTGCCTGTGTGTCTTCTAGCTATGTTAGGAGAGACAAATCAACGTGTGTAAGTTTTAGGACACTCCCAACAGGAAGGCTGTGTTCACACCTAAGTTTTAATCCAGCTTCAGTCCACTTTCAGAATGAAAGAACACACCAGCAAAGTGGCCAGTAGTTTGCTTTCCACATTATCTATCCCAAAGGTGAGTTTCCTGAGTTATTTAACACTATAAGAAGAAGAGTTGGCTTTTCTACCCCAATTTTCTCACCCATTTAAGGGGACTCAAAGTGGTTGACAAGCCTTCTGTTTTTTTCTCCACACAACAGATACCCTGTGAGGTGGGTGGGTCTGTGAGAGCTCAGAAGAGTGCTGTGACTAGCCCAAGGCCACCCAGCTGGCTTCATGGAGGAGTGCGGAGTCAAACCCGATATTCCCAGATAAGAGTCTGGCTCCCTAACCACTAAAGCAAACTGACTCACTTTACTGATGTATTCTCTCACTCTGAAAGTGGACTGAAGCTGGATTGAAACTTACATGTGAACGCAGCTTAAGGGGAAACAGCAAATAAGGCCCTTTCCACACTAGGCCTTATTTCAGATTATATCTCAGGATGGGGACCGACCATCTGCATGCCGGTGCAGACTATGGTAGGCCCTGGTATGGCCTACCATAGATAGGACTAGCATGAAGATGGCTGGTCCCTATCCTGAGATATAATCCCGATTAAGTTCCAGTGCGGAAAGGGCCTAAGATGCCGAACAGTTTATTTCCAGTCACCCACTGGCCCCAGTTTAATGACACCTAAACACGACAGCCATGAAATGAGGAAAATTATTTTCGGTTTATCCCTTGAATCTGTAACAGATGCGACACCACCACCACCACCCCCTTTGTGGAGAGGATCTCTGGTCGTTTGAACCCCCCTTGACACCCATTGCAGAAGCCTTCCAGCTCCATCAATTCCTGTTTAGAAACGAGATGTGGCTATTTGCTCCTTTCTCCTGTGGCTTTTAATCCTGCAGAGCAACTTGACCTAATTACTTGCTTTCCGCGCAGAAGTCCAGCCCTGGTGGGATTCCTCTCATCCTGCTAGTAAAATAAGATTGAGGTGGGGAGGAGGGTGTCTTGGCGGCAGTCTTTATGAAAAAAATAGGCTAAAATAATGTGGGGGCTTTGTTTTGGTTTTAGTAAAGGGCTGCCTCTTTCCCACTCAGGATAATTAGACTGGATGCTTGGAAGAAAAGGTTAGGGGAGTATTTTTAAACAGATACAGTAATAAATAATGATGTTGCATTCGGTGAACCATTGTCTATTCAGCTCACCTGAAAGCCTGGATAAGAGTCTCTGTCTGGTAGCTAAACCACTTCATGATGAAATTTTAATATTTAAGTGGGTTTTTTTCCAGTGGATGAATATTGCAAGCTTTTCTCCAGACAAAGTTAACATTTATATCAGAATTAAGAAACCAGAAGAAGAAGAAAAAGAATGAGCTTTTCTACCCTGTTTTTCTCACCCATTTAAGGGGCCTGAAAGCTGCTGACAAACCTTCTGTTCTTCTCCCCAAACAGACACTCTGTGAGAGACATGGGGCTGTGGGAGCTCAAAAAGGGAGCTGTGACTAGCCTGAGGTCACCGAGCTGGCTTCGTGGAGGAGGGCAGAATCAAACCTGGTGTTCCCAGATAAGAGTTTGGCTCCCTAACCGCGAGACCAAACTGGTTCTGGTGTTTCAAATGAAAACGGAAGAGTTGGCTGCAAAGGTTTCTCTTGTAACCTGCACTTTCATCTAGACATTGCTTACTTATTCTGCTATATTTCGGGATTCTGGAACAACGCAAGGATCTTTCAGAATATCCATGTTTTATTCTAGAATATCAAATATGGCAGAATAGCCAACTGGCATCTAAACGGCCTAACTCTGTTGGTTCAATGCATTCCTAAAAACATCCAGGGATGTAATTCACTCTTTGAGGCAACACTTATTTACACTGGATGAAAAAAAAAGACTCTGCCATGTAGACTTTTGACCATACCAGCCTCTCTTCAGTTGGTCTAGTAGTTAAGGAGCCAGGCTCTTATCCGGGAATACTGGGTTTGATTCTGCACTTCTCAATGAAGCCTACTGGGTGACCTTGAGCTAGTCACAGCACTCTTCTGAGCTCTCACAGCCCCACCTACCTCACAGGGTGTCTGTTGTGGGGAGAAGAACAGAAAGTTTGTCAGCTGCTTTGAGTCCCCTTAAATGGGTGAGAAAAGCAGGGTAAAAAATCCAACTCTTCCAAAATGGAGATGAGGAGGGTGCCTTCTTCTGCTGTCCTCCTCACCACCACTGAGCTGCCTTTGTGCTGAAGTGAAGTGAAGACATGGCCTGATCCACCCCTCTATAGCAACACTGATGCCCTCTTGGACTGGGCCTTTCCTCTAAAATCTGGGCATTCCTCAGCTGTCATCTCTGTGGTGCCATTAGTGAGCTGGGCTTCACAATTCCCTTAAAACCCATTTTTTCATAAGTGTCAATTAGTTCTGTAGGGACCAGAACGTTGTCTCAGATGAAGAAGGCTCACTATTTTCTTACATGTTCTTGACTGGATTCTCAGCTCTGACCACCTTCTTCTCCGGTGCAGCTCTTCTCCACACATGACTTAAGCCGCGTTCCCATCATAAGCTTATTTCAGTTTCAAACCGTTTTCAATCCTCGCAGTTCCCACATCAGGTTGGCTTAACACGCTTTCCGCATGTTAAATTGCCCCAAAGCGTTGTAAATGGTAATCCTCATTTCAACAGGTCTCGCTCCGGTTCATGCACTTGAAACAGTTTGCATTTCTTACCATGGGAACAGTCCGTGTTAGTGGGATGAGGGTTTCCCTCCCCCAATAGTGAAAAATCCTGTAAAAATCCACCCCTTACAGCAACAGCTACACTGAAGTGATCCACACACTTCACACCTGATAACAATGTTGCAATTTTGTGCAATTCTGCCTCTGAAAGCTCTGACCTTTAGAAAGGGAAAGGAAAGGAAAGCAGCTGCACGTTCTTGGAGATGTGTGAATGTTTATAGCTTTAGTTGCCACTGCTGCTGTGTGCCCTGGGCAATGGGGAGAGGAGGGGAAAGAATCGCTGGCTGCCCACTGCTGTTTTTTCTCCATCCAGGCAAGTGGCAGCCACCCAGCCACCCAGCTAGGCTCCATGAAGGGTCCCTTATGGGTGGCGTGTTCACGCCGGGAGGAAGAGGGCAGGGCAGCCCCGAAAAGTGGCTTTTAGAAAGTAGCCACTTGAGTCCCCCCTTGAGTCACATACGCCACCTACGATCCTCAGAATCCAGATCGAACACGATTAAAGTTGAAAATAATGGGAACAGGCATATTCGCGTTAGCATCCAGTTCTATTATTTCAGGTTAAGGAAATCGGAATAAGCTTGTAAGGGGAACTGGGCCTTAGAGGCTGCCTTCACTCCTAAGTTTTAATCCAGCTTCATTCCACTTTCAGATTGACAGAATACATCAGCAAAGTGTCAAGCTGTTTTCTTCCAGCAGTATATAACTCAGAAACTTCACCTTTGGGTTGGAAAATGTGGAAAGAAAATTAATGGTAACTTTACTGATGCGTTCTCTCACTCTGAAAGTGGACTGAAACTGGATTAAAACTTAGTTGTGAACAGCGTAAAAGTCTTATAGGAAAGCACACCATTTCAAAAGCTCTAGTCATATACAAGCCCATAGGTTTGACGGTAACATGAGAAGCTCGGGGACATTTCGTTTTAGGTAGCAAAAAGTCATTTTAAAAAAGTTGTTTTTTGTCTTCTGTCCTTCAGCTTCCCATTCTTCTTATGCAACTCAGGAGGGACTGGATGGCTGGCCAGCTACCGAGATTAAACTGGGGATCAATAATCATGATTCACTAGTGGAGCTCCAGTGGCCATTCCAAATTAAGCTCTGCATGTGGCATGGAGGAGACAAGAGGGAGAAGAATTGGAGCAAAATCTACCAAGACAAAATGAGCAAACCATTTTAAGCACAGTCTTTAACCCTCAAAGCCCCTTGTGCAGGCGACAGATTTAGGTGAGGCTGGATTTTAGGGGACAAATTGATGGGAGTTTATTTGAAATATTTTAACATGACGCACCACGGGTCGGCGCTGGTATCTAAATGTATCTTACAGCAATTAAAAAGTATATAACTCTCTCAATGCACGTGGACAAGTCCTATTATCTACTCTAAGGCTTTTCAGGCTTCCTAATGAATAATTATGCTTATATAACTATTTTTATAAGAGACGTTTTTAGTAGTTTTATGCTAATACTGGGGATGTTCTCTTGAATTATATGCAGTTTTATTTTAACTGTGTGTGAAAGAGTCTGCAAAAGAGAGAGAGGGAAAGAACAGGGGCCTATTTGCACTACAGCCCATAGTGCATGATTAGGGAAGTTCTGCGGAAGAGCATCTGAACCTTGAGGAGGCTGTTATAGCCTCCGGGTGCCCCCTGCCTGCGCGGACGTTTCCTAATCATGGACTAGGGATCTAGCACAAAATCATACTCCACATATTTACCAGTCTTAACTAATTACTTACCTGGCATGTCCAGGCGGTGGTCACTCACACCTCTTCCAGTGCTCCAGGGTCATCTGAGGTGCCACATAAGCGTGCTGGCACCTGGGATGACCATAAATGCAACTGCGTGTGCACAGAGCATCAGCATTGTCATAGTGATGGTGCCAACACATGTGAGCTGCATCCCCATTATAAGCTTAATCCAGTTCCGCTAAACCGAAATAATAGAACTGGATGCAAACGTGAATTTGCCTGATCCCATTACTTTCAAGTCAATTGCGTTGGATCCAGATTCTGAGGATCGTACGTGGCGTAGGTGACTCAAGAGGGGACTCAAGTGGCTACTTT
This sequence comes from Aspidoscelis tigris stejnegeri, assembly GCA_023333525.1. Taxonomy (NCBI): domain Eukaryota; kingdom Metazoa; phylum Chordata; class Lepidosauria; order Squamata; family Teiidae; genus Aspidoscelis; species Aspidoscelis tigris. The sequence continues at coordinate 2,754,706 of JALMGA010000023.1, forward strand.
CTAAAATTTGCTTTTCGGGGCTGCCCTGCTCTCTTCCTCCTGCTGTGAACCCATAAGGGACTCCTTCACAGATCCTAGCTGGGTGGCTGCGTGGCTGCTGCTTGCCTGAATGGAGGAAAAATGGCAGTGGGCAGCCAGCGATTCGTTCCCCTCCTCTCCCCATTGCCTAGGGCAAACAGCAGCAGCAGCAACTCAAGCCCTCTTGCTTTAAACATTCACACATCTCCCAGAACCTGCAGCTGCTTTCCTTTCCCTTTCTAAAGGTCAGAACTCCAAAGAGCCAGAATTGTACAAAATTGCAACATTGTTATCAGGTGTGAAGTGGCTGGATTGCTACAGTGTAGCGGCTGCTGTAAAGGGTGGATTTTTACAATGAAATCACTATCTTTGGAAGCAAGCTATTGGGGGAGGGAAACCCTAAACGTGGATTCTCATCCCTTAAAAACGGTACGGTCCCCACAGTAAAAAATGTAACATCTATCAAGCGCACAAACCGGAGTGAGACCTATTGAAATGAAGGTTAACATTTACAACTCTTTGCAGTGATTTAACACGTGGAAAGCGTGTTAAGCCAAACTGACGTGGGGTCTGCAAGAACTGAAACCGTATCAAAACGGAATTCAGCTTGTAATGGGGATGTGGCTGTGCAGTCGTGCAGGGTGTCGCAAACAAAATGGTGGCACCCAGAAAAGGAGCTATGGCATGGCTAAACCCAATTGAGTGTTTGGTCATGCTGTAGTAATGGGGAGGGAAGTGTGAAATCACCCCTAGTTGCAAATAGGCCTCCAAGCTGTGCTATATAGAGATACATTCATGTGGTCACAGTTTGGGTGATGTTGGAAAAGAGGAGGGGGCGGCACCAGGGAAAGGACAAGCCCCCACCTCCAAACTCCAACTGCAATGCAAATGTATCTGGCTCTGGTTCTATTTTTAGGCTTGGTGGCTGCCTTTCCCAATATATACAGGTTCTAGCGTTTGTCGATAGCTGACAACCATTGTCACAAATATTGCGAGTAAGTCTAGGATTAATTTATTCTCTTGGGGACTAATATTGAGTTCTGAGAACAGCACAGAACGATGTCTCCTGAATATCACTTTCTGAGCAATTATACTAATTAAAAGGCAAGCTCTTTAATACAAAAATATATTTATATTCTTTCATGCAAGCCCAATCCTGTTAATGAAGCCTAATTTTGCATAGAATCTCCCCTCCATTTTTTGTATGGGAAGCTGAATTCCTTCACAGTTTGCACATTATCCCATATGCCTTCCATTTTAATCCTGTATATTAAGCACAAGATACGGATAATTTTTGGGCAGATTTGTATACAACAGATACAAATCTACATATTCGAATCATTCAAAAATCCATATTGGATTTTTGAAAATCCGTATTTGACGTCAAGTGTCAAATTTGGATTTTCAAAAATACAATTTGAGTTTGAATGTCGGAATTCTTTGGATTCGAATTGAATATTTGAGTTTTCGAATATGGACCACTGCAGCAAGAAGCAATTGCATCATTTCAACAAGAAACGTCTGGTCCTGAGGCCGAGCAGGGTGGGGCTGAGTAGATGCCGGCTGACCATCTCCACCATCATCTGTTTTGTCATCAATGAAGAGAAAATTCAAAGTAAAGTTAATAGGAAAATTCCAGCAATAAGAAACGGAGAGAAAAACTGGAATTGAAGAGCTCAAGTGCTGGCTTTTTGCTGCTGCCTGTTCCCTCCCACACCATTTTCCTTTTGTTTCTTGTCTCTTTAGATTGTAAGCCTGAGGGCAGGGACCTTTCTAAGATTAATATAATATTGTAACCCGCCCTGAGACTTTCAGGTATAGGGCAGGATAGCAATACAAATAAATAAATAAATACCACCGTAAGGAATTAGGGAGGCCAGTGTGTTTGCAAAGACTGATAAAAGCATCTGCAGATTTTGCAGCTTCAAAGGACTGACTGGTCTGTGCCGGCCAGCACAAACTATGCTTGCACTATTCTTACTTTGCCTTTGTGAGCCAGTTTGGTCTAGTGGTTAGGAAGGCAGACTCTTTATCTGGAAATTGTCAATCTCAGAGAAGAGCTGGACAGTCATTCAGACAAATAGATCCAGAGATAAAGTATTTCTTTCCTCGCTGGAAGGTTCAGCAGCTTTATTTCAGAACTTCTCTTTAAACAGCAAGCTGAAGGCAAAAAAACTTGTTCAACACAGAGCTGTTTTTATAGCCCACAAGCTGCAAGTCATGAGGTTTCAGAATGATGTCATCTAATTACTGCAACTGCATGAGATTGAATCACAAGACTCTTGAGTCATCTGAATCACAAGACTCTGAGTCATAACTTGCTGATTCATTGTGACTCTTCAGTTCCTGATAACAAATTCTAAACTGTTTGACAGGAATACCGGGTTTGATTCCGCGCTCCTCCATGAAGCCAGTTGGTTGACCCTGGATTAGTCTCAGCTCTCTCCTGAGCTCTCAAAGCCCCACCTACCTCACAGGGTATCTGTTGTGGAGAGAAGAACAGAAGGTTTATCAGCTGCTTTGAGGCCCCTAAAATGGGTGAGAAAAGTGGGTAGAATGTACTTCTCCTCCTTACTATGAATAAATTAGATGCAAATTAACTCTGGAGGGTATAAGAAGGGGTTATTGGGAAGACTGTAAACTTCTGGCCAGAATAGAGATAAAAAGTGAGAGAGTTTGAACTTGTCCTGAAGGGATATCTGGAAGGCAAGTTTCCTGTATTGCAATATAGACAAAGAAATCCTTCCTCTCTAGCTCGTTTGTTTACTCAAACCTCACATGGATGTTAGAAAGCTGATAGGGCAGCAATTTTCCTAAGACCACAATTTCTACTCACTGTCTGGAAGTGAGAAAGCAAAACCAGAACCTACTGTGCTGTGTTCACACCTACATTTTAATCTGGCTTCAGTCCGCTTTCAGAGTGAGAGAACTCGCTGGCAAAGTGTCAAGTTGTTTTCTCTCAGAAAATCCATCTTTGGATTAGATAAAGTGGAAATAAAATTACTGGCCACATTGCTGATGTGTTCTCTCACTCTGAAAGTGGACTGAAGCCAGATTAAAATGTAGGTGTGAACACAGTCCTACAAAGTCATCTCTATGCCTGTGCTGCTCGGAGATACTGAGTGAATGACACATGCTGTGCGAAGGCTGTTTGGACAAGGGACAGGCTAATTCAGCATATAGGTTTCTAATCAAATATTGAATATTTTAGACATGCCTAGGCACATTGTGGTATGTTTTATATACCTGCATATTCATACTTTTCTATCTATACCAGTCATGGACCATAGGTGAGCAAGTAATACCACACCGTTAACCCCACCCTTCCTACACATCCAGAAAAGGTCCAGAGGAGAAATTATTTGTACTGGTCTTGATGAATTGATGCACTTTTGAGCTTCCAGCCTTTTGCAGGAATCAGGCCTGTCAATAGGCCTGTGAGGGCTCAAGCCAGGCCTCTGGGGATACAGAATCGGGACCGGTGAGCAACATTTGAATACAGGGTCTTCCTATAGCCATGATTTCTGTTTTTGCATTTTTCCACACTTCATCATGTCAGATCTTGAGATGAAATAACAGAGTCTGTGAAGTGGGAAGAGTCAGTTTATTCCAATTTAACCAAAGGACAGGGCAAAGGAGGAGACTATTCCTTAGCCTAGGGGCCATCACTGAGAGGGTCCTCTCCTGGGTTACCCCTTTTACTACTGAGGGTAGTGGGACAACCAGCAGGACCTCCCCTCCAGATCTTAAGGCACGGGCAGGTTGATCTGGAAGAAGGCATTCCTTCAGATATTTTGGGCCTAAGTCATTCAGGGCCTTATAAGTCAAAGTTAACACCTTGAATTGGTCTTGGTAGCAAATCAGCAGCCAGTGCAACTTTTAAGACTGGCATGATGTACGTCTGGCCAGCAGTCTCAGTAACCAATCTAGCAGCTGTGTTCTGCAGTAGCTGCACCTTCCAAACCATCTTCAAGGGCAGCCCCATGTAGAGTGCATTACAATAGTTCAGTCTGGAAGTTGCTAGAGCATGGATAACTGTGGCCGGGTCATCTCTAGAAAAAATCAGGAAGGGGACACGTGTGTTTTTTCACAGCACCCTGTAGCAAGTTAAGCAACAAACTAGCAGGCTATTAGCTCTAATGTAACCTTAATGGATTGTTCTGATGATTGAAGTTGGCTACTTATTGATTGGGAGATTTGCTCCTGCGGAAGATTCTGAAAAACCTCCTCTTGAAAGGCAGAATATATGGGCCTGCTTGTCATTATCATGCTCTTTTCTTATGCTCTTCTTGAAAAGCAGAATTGGTCTTGGAATACCAATAGCAAGTAACTAATGTGACACTGTCTCTAATAAAATGTCTGAAATGGACTTTGGCTAAAAGTAATTGGATTCTGTAATAGCTCTTATCATGTTAATGTTGTTTGCACTGTTCTAGTTAAGGCCATTAATTTTGCTCTCATATACCCCAATTTCCAAAGGTGCCTGTGCCTATTAGGTAAACATTTGTTTCTGACAGGATCCGTGATCACGTGGCCAGTTTTCCCCATTATTATTAATTCTCCCTGAGCCCCACCCGAGTATGTATGCCAGGGAGATATATTCCCTGCAATGTGTTTGTATATTAATTTTAAGGAGAGTATAGCATTGGGTAAGGGGACAGAATTGTTTTAGACTGAATTGGATTGAGAGTTGGAAGGCTAATGTGGGATATTACTTTGTTTATATTTATATCTCACTCCATACTATGTGATGGGGGGGGGGGTTTACAACTGTGGCAGCCGCCAGAGAGATGACCCGTGCTTCACAAGAGGGTTTATTTCCTTAGTCTTTGCCTTTCTCAAGGTCCTCACAGTAGCTGGGAAGACTCAATGAGCTTCCATAGTGGAGGAGAGAATTGAGCTGATGGACACAAACTGACTTCAGTCTGAATAAGGCCAGAGGCCTCTTCATGTTTCCCTTCCCATCCGTTGGTAGTGAGAGCTAGTCAACTTTGGCCATTCCCTCCCTGTGGGATCAGATAGTCACCTTATTCGACCGGGACCTGGTCCTCTGCTGGCCGCTGCCATTTTGGCTGCAGTGCTCTCCCATTGCATGTGAGTCAGCGCTGTTGCCTTGATAACTCTGATGTTCTTCTACAGTCGTCTGAGATGTCAACACAGCACCTCTAACCACCCCAGAGTGCCGGCAAGAACAAATGGTCTAGTGGTTAGGGAGCTGGACTCTTATCTGAGAATACCAGGTTTGATGCCGCTCTCTTCCATGAAGCCAGTTGGGTGACCTTGGGCTAGTCACAGCTCTCTCCTGAGCTCTCACAGCCCCACCGACCTCACAGGGTGATCTGTTGTGGGGAGAAGAACAGAAACCTTTGTCGGCCACTTTGGGTGTTTCCTCATTTGCCACCGAAAAGCGGATCTATTTAGACTATTTATGACGGATCTGCGCATCCACACGCGCGGGGAGGAAGGATTCCGAGGACAGATTGGAGGACAGATTCTAATCTGTCCTCTGGCTCGTGCACCCGTGACGCCACTCCCGGGGCCATGGGACTGGAGCATGGAGCTGCCAGTCACCGCTGCTTCCGCGTGTTTCCTGCTGTCAACAGCACAGGGGGCGTGGCGAAGGTAGCGATCGCAGCCACGGTGCTACGTCTCCCTCCCCTGATGGCAGCTGCTTGGCTGGGCCATCAGGGCTGGATGCAGATCGCCATCTCCCCCCTGCCTCCACTGCTCGGCAAAGCAGCCTCCTGGAGGAGGGGATCGGGCGGTGGCAGAGTCACCGCCTAGATTTCCCCTGTCCCTGGAGGCTGCTCCGTTGGCAAGGTGGCGGCAGCAGCAGCGGGTGAGAGAGGTACTCACCCCCCACCCCACCCCGTCTGCGGCCTCAGTCTCCTGCTAAAAAGTGTCTCCAATGTGTCTTGTATGTGTTTTTAATGTGGTTTTACGGCCAGTGTGGGAACATCCCAAATTTGAAGCAAACAACGGAATGTTCAAATGAACCTACTGAGCACACCCGGGATGTTCTCACACTTTCAGAGTGGGCGAATACATCAGCAAAGTGACCAGCTGTTTACTTTCAGAAAATTCACCTTTGAGTCAGATAATGTGGAAAGAAAATTACTGGTCACTTTGCCAATGTGTCCTCTCACTCTAAAGGTGGATTGAAATGGGATTTATGTGTGACCGCAGCCCTGATTCAATCCTAGCTTTCAGTGATGTTTGAACTAAACCAAACACCATGCTTGTCTGAAGAAAAATACATTTGAATTTGAACCAAACAGTGTAGTATTTGGTTAAAATCGAACCAAATGAGAAAAGAATTTCATGCTCATCTCTTGCTTTTATCATTTGTGACTTATCTGTAAATCAGGCTCATTTTCTTTAGATAGGTTTTCAAGAAAAAGCGCCACAGCACCAATACAGAGAGAGAAGTGGTTCATTTTCCCCTCCTCAAGCACAGAGAGAAATATAGGAGGCTTATTTTCAGCGGACTGTTCCTATTAGTCTCAACAGTTAAATTGCTATATTTTCACCAATGGTGTACATTCTGTTTGCTCAACAAAGGCGAAAAAACTGTGTGTTTGACCTGTACCGATCGCCTGGATATTATGAGATATAAATAATAAATAATGTAATCCTAGAGTACACTGCATGCTTGTAACAATTTATTCTCAACTTGATCCAAGGCCGGACTCCCAAATCTCGCTTGCTGTACTTCTTAAATCTTCCCATCAAGCCTGTCGGAAATTGCCGCACTTGGTTGTGCGCTGAATGTAGCCTTACCAGTCCAAGATCAATTGATGAAACATCTTCAGGAGAATAACTGGTTTACAACTCATTAACCTTTTCCCATTTCACTTAGCCTTTATACTGACTAACTGTCTTTTATTTTTATTTTTTAGGTCACAGTCCTCTGAGTTTAGGCAAGCTGTTTATTTTGAAACTGAGGCCCTGGTCACACAAGTCAAAGACAGAATGTCCTATTCATTAATTCAAACTGAGGTTGTATCAGCTCTGTTCACTCCTAGATCATTCAAGGTTGTCCTCAGACCATCCTCGCTTTGGGCTGCATCGCTCACACCTTTCTCTGCGAGCAACCTGAGCCTCTTCCATGAAACTTTTGGCTCTCCACCCCTTTTGCTGGGTCAAATCTAACTCCTTTCTTATTGGATGCCATTGTATCACTCAAGGGAGGCGAGGGTGTGTGTTGTGGTTCTTTTTAAAGCTTGCTCCCCCACCTCCATGGCCCCCTTCCTTTTTTATGGGCTTTTCTTCTCCATGTGATTAAATTGTATTATTATTATTATTATTAATAATAATAATAATAATAATAATAATAATAATAATAATAATAATAATAATAATAATAATAATAATAATAATAATAATAATAATAATAATAATAATAATAATAATAATAATAATAATACATTTGCTGAAAAACACTAGATAAAAAGAGGAATCTTACACATAAACTGAACACATACACATCCCTCCCCTGCTCACAGTGAGGAAGTGAAGACACCCAGGATGCCAGAACGGGCTGAGTCCTCCTTAGTCCTGTAAAAACAAGGACTATGGTTAAGATGGTCTAATTGGGATAAGCCAGCTTTGAAAATTAATCAAATTAAAATAATGTGAGTAACATGATCCGAAGATGATCTAAGGTTGTCCTAAACTACTTGTATGACCTGGGCCTGAGTTAGATTTGGTACAGGAAGAAATTCATGAGCTTCTTCAGTTAAAAGTTTTGCTGTTTTGTGTTTTGTGTTTCATTTTACAGGTTTACTGGAACAAACCTTCCAGCTCCCGTAATCAGCAGCAAAAATTGGCTTCGTCTTCACTTTATGTCGGATGGAAATCACAAGCAGAAAGGCTTCAGTGCTCAATACCAAGGTATATTTGCTGCTTAATTTTGCCCTGTATTCATACCTCCTGAAATCTGATTTTAGTAGAAGAATTGAAGCATGCACGGCTTGCTGCAGATTGGTTTCTCTTTAGGTTTACTCTTGATTCTGGCTGTTTTCGTTGTGCATTGAACCCGGGGAAAGAGCAGCACAAGAGAGGTGCAGAAACAGGCAAGCAGAAAGGCAACTGGTCTGTAATTGCCTGGATCACCCCTGGATCCCTTTTTGAAGATTGGTGTTACATTTGCTACCCTCCAGTCCTCAGGTACAGAGTCTGATGTTAGGGAAGGATTATATATTTTTTCAAGAAGGTCGGCAATTTCGCATTTGAGTTCCTTAAGAGCTCTTGGATGAATACCATCTGGTCCCCGGTGACTTGTTCACATTTAGTTTATTAAGACATGCAAGGACCTCTTCCTTGGTTATCTCTGTCCAGTTTAACTCTTCAGAAAATATGGGCTCAGCTAGTAGCACGTATCCCATGTCTTCCTCTGTAAATATGGAGGCAAAGCATTCGTTTAGTATCTGTGCAATCTCCGTGTCTTCTTTAATTATCCCTTACTGTCCTTTACCATCTAATGGTACAACTGCTTTCCTGGTTGGATTCCTACTTCTGATATACTTATAGAAGTTCTTGTTATTTCTTTTGATGTTTTTAGCAATGTGCTCCTCAAAGTCTTTCTTAGCTTTCCTAATGGCCGTCTTGCATTTGTGTTGCCAGTGTCTATGTTCCCTCCTGTTCTCCTCATTTGGACAAGCCTTCCATTTTCTAAATGAACCCTTCTTGTTTTTGATGACTTCATCTACTGCACTTGCGAGCCACATTGGTTTCTTCTTGGACCTAGTTGCACTTCCATTATTGTGTTTTTAAGTAGTCTCCATGCATTTTGACTTTCCCTTTCAATTTCCTTTTTACTAATTTCCTCATTTTGGGGAAGTTTCCCTTATGAACGTTTAAGGTCTCTGTGTTAGACTTTATTAAGAACTTACTCTCCGTATTTAAGTTGAAGGTTATTGCATTGTGGTCACTGTTCCCAACTGGATCAGCTACAGTGACGTCCTTTACCAGGTCCTGAGCATTACTTAGGATCAAGTCCAGGACTGCATTTCCCCTGGTTGGTTCCATGACCATTTGTTCCATGGAACAGTCATTTAGCAGGTCTAGGAATTTTCTCTCTCTTTCCTGAGTTGAACAGGAGTTCACCCAGTCTATATGAGGATAATTGAAGTCCCCCATTATAACTACCCTATCTTTATGGTATACCTCCTTTACCTCCTTCTCCAATTGTTGATCTCCTTCTTGCATATGGTTTGGAGGACGGTAGCATGTCCCTATTGTTAGACTTTCTTTTTGGCTTGGTATTTTCACCCACACTGCTTCTGTGGAAGAGTCAGACTCACCTGCACATTCCAGTTCATAAGATTCTTTCTCTTCTTTAATATACAAGGCTACACCACCTCCATGTTGCCCTTCCCTGTCTTTCCTGTACAGTTTGTAACCTGGGATGACTGTATCCCCTTGGTTTTCACTGGTCCACCAGGTTTCAGTTATGCCGATAATATCAATCCTATTTTCCATAACTAAGCTTTCTAGCTCCCCTATTTTGGCTCAAAGGCTCCTAGTGTTAGCATATATACATTTATATTCACTCCTCTGGTCCAAATTCTGCCATTGAGGAACATGTGAATCCTTATACTGCCCCTTGCATCGTTCTGTTTGCATACTATTAACTAATCCCCCATTTAGCTCAGCATTATCTGCATATTTCCAGCCCTCCTCACTTGAGGGTGCACTCTCCCGAACCGGATGCTGCCCAGCTCCTGTCGGCTTCCCCTAGGGATCAGTTTAAAAGCTGCTCTGCAATATGATCCTTCTGCACTTTGTGCCAGGCTGTTGTTTCTGACTAGTAGGCAACTCAGCCATATTGACAGCCCTCCAGAACAGCTGAGCCAAACTGGGCACAACTCTATTTTTTTTACTTTTTTTTCTCACCTCTCTTCTTTGAAACCATGAATATGTACATTGAAGAACAATAATGGTTGCCACACTCCAGAGAGCAACTACATGTTAAATTAAAGCTCTTCTGGAGCCCTGCATGGATTGGAGATAGACCTATCACAGCTGGCAGTTTAGATGAACAAAATTTTCAGTGGTGGACTCTCTCCTGTAGATCTAACATTACTGAATTTTCTGAAACTTTCCCTCACCTAATAAAATGATTCTGCCTCTGTTTAGTTTGCTTCTGCCAATAAATGCCTGATGTATCACCCTAGGATACCAGGAAGACAACAAAAATCTCACCCCATGCTTTTTCCTCTGCTCACGCTAGTGGAATGAATGTATGAGCTGCAGGAGCGATCTCACCTGTGGATTCTTTTTCACTACAATGCTGCTGTGTGTTTCAACAGCATTATTTACAGCTGCCAAACAAGCCTCCCGTAAAAGTGGAAGCCATGGGATGGAAAGCATATCATAGTCAAAAGAAAGTGTTAGGAAAATTCCAGACCACTATGAAAACAAGTTGCTGCTCTATCAGCAAATGCTATTCATATTAGTTTCTTAATAAGCAGATGGGTCAGAGAGAAAAGATTCCTTTACTTTGACTATGCCGCAGGATAGGAAGTCTGCTTTCTCAAAACCTCATCAAGACAAAACTTCGAAACTCCCACATTCCAGCACAATCCATAAACCTAAACCCGGCTGGTAATTACAATATTCACGGTAATGCCTTCCAAGTATGGAAAAGAACTACATATCAGATTTCTCTGCCATCCACAGTAGAAACAAAATCCATGGCTGACTGGTTTAGACCAGTTATTCTTTGAAGACTTCTAATAATAATAATAATAATATTTATTTGTATAGCGCCCTATGGCAAACCAATCCGGGCGGTTAACAACAGTAAAATATAAAATATAACAATTAAAAACACCTTATCCCTCCCCCCCTTAAGACAGTATTAAACAATATAACATATTAAAACACAATATCAATGCGTAAAACAATAATTTAAAAACTAAAAACCCTGATGTCCCTCTGTTGATCCTCAACCATCACTAAGATGGGGCCACGGGAGGAATCAGGGAATCTGGGCCGGGATGGTTAATCTGGAAAGGCCTGCCGGAAGAGATCCGTCTTGACCGCCTTTTTAAAGCTGTCTAATGATGTTATCTGACGGATCTCATCCGACAGGTCGTTCCAGAGTTTGGGGGCGACAGCAGAGAACGCCCTCTGGGAGGTCGCCGCAAGCCTAGATTTTAGAGGCTGCAGTAAGTTCCTCCCAGAGGACCGGAAAGTGCGGGGAGGATTGTACGGGAGGAGGCGGTCCCTGAGATAGCTTGGACCCAAGCCATTTAGGGCTTTAAAGGTGATAACCAACACCTTGTACTGGGCCCGGAAGCTGATAGGCAGCCAGTGGAGGGACCTCAAAACGGGAGTGATGTGGTCCCTCCTAGATGTTCCTGAGACAAGCCTGGCTGCCATGTTTTGAACCAGCTGTAATTTCCGAGTCAAGCACAGGGGTAGCCCCATGTAGAGTGCATTACAGAAGTCAAGGCGTGAGGTTACCAGCGCGTGCACAACAGTCTCGAGATCCCTTACTTCCAGAAAAGGGCGCAGCTGGCGTATCAGCCGAAGCTGATAACAGGCACTCCTGACCGTCGCATTAACCTGATTTGTCATCAGGAGCGACGAGTCAAGGAGCACCCCCAGACTGCGAACACAGTCACTGGAGGAGAGTGTGACCCCATCCAGGACTGGAGGTTGCAACCCAATTCTTGGTTTCGGGGCCGCTACCATGAGCACCTCCGTCTTGTCTGGATTCAGTTTCAGTCTGTTTTTCCTCATCCAGCCCATTACCGCCTGAAGACATTCATTGAGAGAAGAGATGCCATCGGAATTCGAGGCCGACGAACGAGACACGGAGAAATAGATTTGGGTGTCATCAGCGTACTGATAACACCCAGCACCATGACTCCTTATTATCTCACCCAGCGGCTTCATATAGATGTTAAATAACATCGGGGACAAAATAGCCCCCTGAGGAACCCCACAAGTGAGGTACCTCTTACTGGAGCTACAGTCCCCGAGCAGCACCCTCTGAGACCTGCCCGAGAGGAAGGACCGGAACCACTGCAAAGCAGTGCCCCCGATGCCTAACCCCTTCAGTGCCCCCGATGCCTAACCCCTTATCATCTCTCTTGGCAAACACACGGTCCTTGAGAGTATTCCTCACAAAAGGCTGGTGTGGCAAAACTTTTTTCGAGAAAGAGCAGAAAGGAATAGAAAGATGGAAATGTGTTAGGAATCTTTGACCTTGGGAGGTGGGAATGAAGGTCTCCTAGAAACTAAGGGTTTTTTCATGCCCACAAGGTGAAAGCCCTCTCCCAACATTTGACTCAGTTGCGAACTGCATGAAACAGAGGGCCTTTCTGCACAGGCTCTAAAAACGCATTTAGAGCCCATTCGGGGAGGGATTTGGACGTGGCTTCCACAAAGGGAATGGAATTAGCATCCCTTTGAGGACGCCGTGTCTGCGCATCGGCATGCAAAACTGGTTTCTTAAACCTGTTTTGCCACCGAAATCCACTCCAGATGTAAGGCCTGAAAAATTAGGTCTTACATCTGGCCTTTCCCCTTAAACCGTTTCGGAAGCAAACGCTTCCGAAGCGGCAGGGGAAAAGCCAGATTGCCGGCGCATGCCTAGCTGTCAAAGAGGCAGAACGCATGAGCACTTTGACAGGTGGGCACGGCCACCAGCCTCCGCCATGACGAGGCCAGCAGCCAGCTTCCCCGGCTTCCCCCTCGCAAGAGAAGAGGCAATGGCCCCTTTTCTTGCGAGAGGAAGCCAAAGCCTAACTCCCCCCCCCCATTCCTCCCAGGGTCGCACGCTCACGATCGAAGTCTTACCTGGTCATGGCGCAGCTTCTGGAAGCAGAGACCCGGCTTCCACTGCACGTGCATGCGCCACAGCCGCCATTGGTCATAGGGATGGATTCTCAGAGGCCCCACTTGTCCTCACACACGCAGGGAAGACGGATCCAGCAGGATGGATCATTCAAAAAGTCCACCAGATTCCCATGCTGCCAACGAGGTTTCTGCCAGTCATCAAGTGTTTCTGGTGGCACAAGGTGTGCAAGGGAGGGCAGAAGGAGGCAAGCCGTCCTGCTTTTGCCCTCCCCCACATGGCGGCCACTGGAACATCCATCCCTTTACCTGGCCATGTGCATAAGCATCCTGCTTCCACATGGAGCCAGGCAAAGGTGTTAAGATTTTTAGATCTCTGATAAGATAAAGTCAGAGATACTAGTAGAAAGTTTTAGCAGAGTAGCATAAAGCAACTGCACAGCGAAGCATGTTCCTGGAATCACTTGCAAGGAAGAGAGAGACTAGTATTCATTCCAAAAAGGAAGGTGCTTTAATTTCTGGTGAGTGGGAGTAAGCACTACAGATGCAGAAAAAGAATGGGTGCACGAAAGCATGAAATAAACAACAGTTAACAGCCTACAACTTACAAACAGTTTACAGGCAGGTTACAGACAGCTTCAACATAGATACAGCGATTCAGCCACGGTTACAGTATACATTCATCAAAGTGTCACGAAAGCAGCTCTATCGTACTGTAACAAAGACTCAACACAGCCCAAATTATACACACACCACTACATTGTGCAGGTGAACGCAATTAACATTTCAGCTGAGGCTGAGATAAGGCTAGTTAACAAGAAAATGTTAAGGTCCTAAAGAGAGTGGATTTCTGAAAGCACATTTTACTTAAAGCAATCCTGACAAAAGGGATGGATTGAAGACCTCCGTTTTGAGGTCTTCAATTTAATCCATTTTTCAGCGGCAAGACCCATTTTAGAAACGGATCTTGCTCACTGAAATGCGGAAGTGGCCCCCTGGAACGTGTCTCCAAAAGGTCTCCAGTGCGGAAGCTTCCAAGGAAAGCGTCTTAAATGGGTGCTAACATAAGCACGCAGTGCGGAAACACCCCAGATGTCCTTTTGGACAGAAATGCATCTGCTGGGTATTATTCTGGATGCTGCAAAGGGCAGTCAAAGGGCTGTAAGACTTGCAAAGTCCAGATTTCATTTTATTGTGTACATGATACCTGGATGATGCAGTCCTACCATGAGGGTCTAGACCTAGTGGAAGTGAGCATTGAGAGAGACCTTGCATGGATAGTGAAGGACTTTCTCCTCATTTTGTTTGTTTTCTCCTCCGGAACTCTCTTTAGCTCCAATTTTGGTGTGCCATGTGCTGCCATCTTGCCAGCAGGCAGGCAGCATTCTACTGTGTCTAGGCACTACCACAGTGTGCAAGATAAAGGAACAAAGCTTGAGTGGAAGGAGCTCACCTAAAAGACGCAGTGGAATAAGGACTGTGATGTGGAAACGTTTGGCTTCCTTGCGGGCTGGAACTGCTCTTTTACAAGCCTTTGTTTTTCTCCTCTGCCTTCCTTCCTCAGTTAAAAAGCAAATGGAAATAAAGTCCCGGGGAGTGAAGCTGATGCCGAGCAAAGACACAAACCAGAAGACTTCTGTGTGTAAGTTTCATTCATCGTTGAAAGCTTAATGAGGACTAGCACCTTAAAACATTCCATGTGACTTTGTAGCAGTCTCCGGAATTTTGCCACTCTTTCTTTAAAGTTTTATTGCCTGTTTGACCCATCACCTCTCTTGCATTATCACCTGACCTCCTCTTTCCAGTACTCTGTATGCATATGTACTAACTGTGAAAAAATGGGGTGATGGGGAGGGGAGTCAGTGGGAGAGCCCGAGTGCGGATTATGGTATGCGCAATGATTTGTAGGGATTTGGAAAGCTTGCTGTCTCTCCTTCTTGTCGCATATCCTATAGACATCAGGGCACAAACACATTTTTTGACAAGCAAATGGATTTGTCTAGCAGAAGTGTAAACTCTCTTAGATCTGTGATGTGAGAGCAAGCGACAAAGAACCCACTGTAACTGTGGTGATAATCTGAAATAAGATCTTCCTCTCCTTTCTTGCTTTTAGAGTTTCAGGGAGCCTAGGAAAGGACTCACAGTTTAAATGGAAGTTCAAAAGGGGGAATATTTATATATATTATTCTTATTTGTTCTTCTGTTTTTTGCTATTTTGCCATATTTAGGACTGAAGGAGCATATATATAAAGGTAATAAACCTTGGGTGTCCCATTGTGGTGAGTGTGGACATAAAACTATATTTATTCCTTGCTTAGGTCTGTGGTTTTACAGCTGGGCTATTAACAGTGGCTCAGCCTAGTAGTGAGTGGTTAATGGCCGTTCTGGGTAAGAGAAGGAAGTCCTAAAGGTATCGACACAGAAGCAAGACTTCTATCTAGATCTTGCTCTCTAGTGAACTATAGGGCGACCCATAAATGGCATAGAAAGCCCATCTGAGTCGGAGGAGGCCATCTGGTCAGTTTCGTAGTGCCCTACTCTCCTCTTGGCTTTTGTTTGTGTGTTAGATTTGGAAAATGTTCAGAGATCTTCAGGGGTGGCTCAGAAATTTGCTTGTGCTGTTTTTGGTGGTTCGGTAGTAGTCCATTGATGAATATCGTTTGGAGGTCTACTTGTGACAGAGAGAGCAGAAAATAAGTATGTTGTTCTGATCGTCTTATCTCTCAGCTATTATTTTGCTTTGGCATAAGGGTGGGATGTAGAATTCATGTCAGGAAGCAAAATGAGTGCACAGCGGATACATCTGAAGATCGCCAGGGAAGGAGAATTTCCATACTTCTGGGGGGCTGGTCAGATTTCACTAGTTCGGTGGCTTTTCATGACACTGTGCTACACTTCCATGCTACTATTGCATGCACTGCTCAGTCTCAACTCAGGGCATCTTGGAATTGGGGCGCTTGCACTGAGATCCTGTTCTTTGTAAAGATAAAATGGCCTCCAAAGAGAGTGGAATTTCCCAATGCGAAGGCAACTTCAAAGGCGCCTGTCACCAAGGAAGAACATTTCATGAGTGGACAGTAGGGATATGCATAAAAGGGTTTTTTGCATCCACTTTGTATTTGGTTGAATAGATCCCCTTCGAATTCGGTAGGATTCTATTCAAAATGAATGCGTTCATACAAATTTGTATGAATATTCGATACGAACACATTCTTACCTGATATGTATCCGTACATACCTGGTATGTATCCAATATATAACCCGTAACATATCCGCTCTGAAAGAGTCAGATCCTTTAAGACAGGGGTCCCTAACCACCGGTCCGTGGACCAGCGCTGGGCCAGAGGGGTTTTTTTGCTGGTCCGCAGTACTGACACAACAAGCTGCACTGCTGTGTCATGCCACGCCCTGCCATGCCATGCCATGGAAAAGAAGGCCAGTCCCTGGTGCAAAAAAGTTTGGGGGCTCCTGCTTTAAGACCAGCATGATATTAGTCTGGCCAGAGACTCCCATCAGTAGCTGAGCTGCTGCATTCTGCACCAGGAGCCTATTCACACTTGGCTTTATTCTGGAATATATCCTGGAATAGGGACTTGCTGTTCATATGCTAATGGCGGCTTCAGCAGGCCCAAAGTGAGGTTTGCTAGAGTCTGCATTAGCATGTGGACCACCGACCCCTATCCTGAGATATACTCCAGAAAAAGGCCAAGTGCGAATAGGCCCCTGTTCCAACTACTGAACTGTTTTCAAGGGTAGCCCCACATAGAACACATTACAGTAGTATAATCTGGAGGTTCAGAATCAAACACAAACCGCTGTTTGTTCAATGAAATTATTTGCCAATGAACTGTACAGTTAAATGGTGAGTCAAACCTGTAGTTTCTATTCATGAACATCCCTGATGGAGAAAATTAGGTGATATTTGAAGACCAAAGTGCTAAGTAAGATCAAAATGTCTTTTCTTCCTTCTCAGGTTTGTAGGGATCAGCACAATATAGTAGTTGGTGTTTAGAGAAGCATAACAATTTCTTCCATTATATATCTTTTGTTCTAGAGATGTGCCAAACCAATTTGAGTTTGACCTTGTTAAACTGAACCAAACAATATGCCTCCTTGAAAAGAGACCCCTTTGAACTGAATTGAATCAAACTGTCCATTCAGATGAATTGAACCAACTGTTTTGATTCAAACTGGTGGCAATTTTTCTTCAAAGGGTGCTTTTGCCATTGATTTTTTTCTTTTTTTTGAGATTTTAAATTCAAACCTGATTGCAAACAGAACACAGTGTGGTTTGGTTCAATTTTAACTGAACCACTTTTTGTGTGTGTGTGTGTGTGTGTGCAGATTTATAAGAACTCTACCCTTAGGTGACTGGAAAGATTTGAACTTCAGGCTTAGCAATTTAGTTTTTTTGAGACTTCTTACACCAGTGATCCTGGCTTTAGAATTAAGAGCAGAGATAGGTTAGATTCCAAATAATTCAGATTTTGAGTCCATTTGAACACTAAACCAAAATAATAGAACCGAATGCAAACATGAATTTGGCTGTTCCCATTGCTTTCAGCTTAATCACGTTCAATCCAGATTCTGAGGATCGTAGGTGTCATACGTGACTCAAGAGGGGACTCAAGTGGCTACTTTCTAAAAGCCGCTTTTTGGGGCTGCCCTGCCCTCTTCCTCCTGGCGTGAATGCGCCACCCATAACAGACCCCTTCATGGAGCCTGGCTGGGTGGCTGGGTGGCTGCCACTTGCCTGGATGGAGGAAAAACAGCAGCAGGCAGCCAGCGATTCTCCCCATTGGCCAGGGCACACAGCAGCAGCAGCAACTCAAGCCCCCTTGCTTTAAACATTCACACATCTCCCAGAACCTGCCCCTGCTTTCCTTTCCCCTTTAAAGGTCAGAACTCCAAAGAGCTAGAATTGTGCAAAATTGCAACATTGTTATCAGGTGTGAAGTGGGTGGATTGCTACAGTGTAGCAGCTGCTGTGAAGGGTGGATTTTTACACTAACATCACTGTCTTTGAAAGCAAGCTATTGGGGGAGGGAAACCCTAAACATGGATTCTCATCCCTTAAAACGGTAGGGTCCCCACAGTAAAAAATGTAACACGTATCAAGCGCACGATCTGGAGTGAGACCTGTTGAAATGAGGGTTAACATTTACAACACTCTGGGGCAATTTAACACGCAGAAAGCATGTTAAGCCAAACTGACGTGGGGTCTGCAAGGATTGAACCCGTGTTGAATCCAAAATAAGCTTGCTGAGGGGATTCGCCCTCAGAGTGGATTCAAAGGGGATTGAGAGTGGATTTGACATGCTCAAAGCAGATACGTGGGGGATATGTAGGGGATTCATAGCAGGGATTCGTATGTAATTCATATTATACGTTCATCGAATTTGAATCCTACCACGTTTCAAAGTGATC
Organism: Aspidoscelis tigris stejnegeri; assembly: GCA_023333525.1. NCBI lineage: Eukaryota > Metazoa > Chordata > Lepidosauria > Squamata > Teiidae > Aspidoscelis > Aspidoscelis tigris. Next base: position 2,772,961 of record JALMGA010000023.1, read on the forward strand.
TGTTCGAACAAATACAAATTTTCTTGCATTTGATTTGATGCAAGCTGAACACACAAAAATAATTTGTGCGCATCCCTAGTATTCAAATTTACAGTTTCTGCCTGTGAAAGCAGGCGATTTGATTGAACATTCATGTTTTCCTGTGTTTGGAATCATGAAAAAGCACTTTTCAATGAAAAAAAAAATTCTTTACGAAGAAGTTCAAAAATGAATGTGAAAAACCAATTTTTTGATTTAAAAAATCAACAAGTTGAACTAACAGTCTTTCATTTTGATGGTGAAATAAACATGCAATTTTCCTTTTGCACACATCCCTACTCTGTAAGTATAATCATAGATTTGCATACTTATGGATCAAAGAGAGGGAGAAAGCTGTCAACATGGCAACTTAAGAATACTTTATCAAGGAATCAATTGAGGATAAATATCTAGTACACATTTTCTGATCATCACAGACTTACCCTTTTGCATTGTTAATGTGTTTTTATTATTGCCAAATAATAAAAATACAATATTTACGGCATAATGGTCCAGAGGCAATCTCTTTTTTTTAAACGCATATTTTATTTTTACTAAATGTGATCCTTCCCTGGACAATAGGAAACTCATTTATCTTATAGCTGATATTAAAAGCAATCCCTGGTTGCCTGCAACCGAGTCCTTTCCAAACAAAGTGAGAAATTGGATCAATGAAAATCCTGTTATTAAGGCAGGGAAAGAAGGTTGATGTGAATTGGTTTGGTTTAAGGGGGGAAATTAAAGCAAATTGTCATAACACATAATGAAACTAGAATTTGATGCATTAAAACAGGACAGTGAAATGGCTTTTAAAAATTCATCTGGTTTTATGTAGAAATTGTGAGTGCTTGGAATTTAGCTGAGGAAGATACCTCTGATCCAACCTGTCTGTATCCATGGAGACTGGTGTATATTAGGGCATATGACCAGGAGCCAAATGCATGGTGAGGGCTTAAGTCTTTGTGGCCTTCCGAGACTTTTCAGGTCACACTATGAATCTGCTCTCAATCCACTTTGAATCCCCTCTGGATCTGTTGCAGTTATGACAGGGGAAGCCACTTTCCCACCTCCCAGGGTTCATGGATGTAACAAGGCTTTGTACAAATGATCTGAAGCATTCAATTTGAATTTGAATGTCAGCTTCGAATGTCCCAATATTTGATTCAAATCCGAATGTCTGAATTTGTACAAATTTGTATGAATAATGAAGAATACAAATATTCATGCACATCCCTAGGTCACAGCTAAATCTTGAAGAATGTAGTGGATATTGGATCTCTTGAAACCACAAGATCTACCATTATAATTCTGGCATTATGTGGATTCCACTTCAAGTGGTTGGCTGTATAGATTTGGAGCACCAGTTCTGTTCTGGTAAAGCAAAGTTGAGAAAAGTGATGTAGAACAAAAGGTTTAGATCAAGAAGGCATCTTGGCATATGCATGCAGATGTCTGCTGGAGGTGTCCATGATGTTGGTTGGTGCAACACCATTCAGTCCTTGAATGAGCCTGAAGCTGCATTTTAAGCACTTTGGCTGCCTTTACACCTTACCTTTAATCCAGCTTCAGTTCACTTTCAGGATAGCAGATCACATCTGCAAGGTGAACAATCATTTTCTTGCCCCGTTATCTATCTCCAAGATGGAACTTCTGAGTTAAGATTATGCTGGAAGAAATCAGCTTGTTGCTTTGCTAATGACTTCTCTCAGTTTGAAAGTGGACTGAAGCTGGATTAAAACTTAGGTGTGAACGCACTTTATTTCCGTGAGAGGAGAGTCTTCAGTAAAAGAGATCTGCTTGGCTTTGACAGCCATTCTTCCCAGGGGCTCAGGAGTAGCTTTGATTTCATTGATAATTTTGGGCTGGAATTCTCAGAGCCAGAAGAGACCAATGCAACTTGTTCAGAACATGGACGTCCAGGCATAGTGGTTTCCTCGTGCCCCAGTGCTCCTGGAAAACATCTGGTGGATGCTGGTTCTGCCCCCTAACCACAACCTCACCCACCATGAAACCAGCTTGGTAAAATGCTGGCTGGTTGCCATGCTTCTTTCATTTCCCATCAACTTGGATGGAAATCACTGTTTTGTTCTTCCTTCTGTTAATCACTGCAAAAACGCAGTAACGCCTGGTAAAAGAGAAGTCACTGGCTACTGGGAGCTGAGATGCGCTACAACAATCCATAAAAAAGATCACGCAGATGGCTGATTCCTTCATATAGATACAAGAAGTGCTCCAACAGCCCATTGCGCCTTCTGTCTTCCGTTACCCACCATATCTATGTGTTCCATATTTTTTTACTTTATGCTAGAGATACGCACCAACTTAAATCAGTTGTTTGATTCAGACTAAATTCATTTGGTTTGTTTTTGAGCTTTTGTCTTTGAATAGCCAGTGTGTTCAGTGTTAACACGTTTTAAACTTGGATTGCACAGGATGTCTTCCCTAGGTTCATCTGAACCACCTTTCGTTCAGTTTGACTTCAAACCCTGTTCTCAAACAAACAGGGTGATCAATTTAAACTCAAACTTTTCAAACACTCTCCAATTCTGACTCGTTCAAATCCAAACCAGTTTGGCACATTCAATGCCACAGTAGAAATTATTATACCACCACCACCACCACCACCACCACCACCACCACCACTACTACTACTAATTTCCTCATATCTATGCTCTCCTTCTTCCTCTTCATTTTGTTCTTCCCTGCAATCTGAATTTTTATTTCCCTTGCAGATTACCCAGGAAATTATGAACCCCTTATTTATACCATTATCAGCCAGGCATGTGGATCTATCCACGCTCAGGTGCAAGGCACTAGGGTTGTGCACAAATATTTTTTTAAAAAAATCCTATTTCTATTGTATCAAATGCAAGAAAATTCATATTCATTCAAATAGATCCCCTTCAAATGTGGTAGGATTCGTATTCGATACAAATGTTCAGTCTAGCGATGTGCACGAATGGGTTTTTTTTTTTGCATTCCAATTTGAGTCAAATCGAATATCCAAACATTCAGTTTGATTTGAATGTTTAGAATCTGAATGCAACAAAATCCAATTAGAATAAAATATGTTCGAATCTGTTCATTCGAATGTTGGATTTGAATCTGAAGATACGAATGTCGACAACATTTGTATGTGTTATATGTATCTGTACACATTTGGTATACATCCTGTTTTATCCCCGTATGCATTCTGTTTTTGTCCTGTACTATTAGCGCAAATGCGTGCAGATATGTATGAGATTCATACATTTGTATCTGTACATTTGAAGCTGCATCCCCATTATAAGCTTAATCCAGTTCCCCTAAACCGAAATAATAGAACTGGATGCAAATGTGAATTTGCCTGATCCCATTACTTTCAACTCAGATCGCGTTGGATCTGGATTCTGAGGATCATACGTGGTGTACGTGACTCAAGGGGGGACTCAAGTGGCTACTTTCTAAAAGCCACTTTTTGGGGCTGCCCTATCCTCTTTCTCCTGCCGTGAATGTGCCACCCCTAAGGGACCCCTTCACGGAGCCTGGCTGGGTGGCTGCCGCTTGCCTGGATGGAGGAAAAATGGCAGCGGGCAGCCAGCGATTCTTTCCCCTCCTCTCCCCATTGCCCAGGGCACACAGCAGCAGCAGCAACTCAAGCCCCCTTGCTTTAAACATTCACACATCTCCCAGAACCTGCCCCTGCTTTCCTTTCCCCTTTAAAGGTCAGAACTCGAAAGAGCTAGAATTGCGCAAAATTGCAACATTGTTATCAGGTGTGAAGTGGGTGGATTGCTACAGTGTAGCGGCTGCTGTAAAGGGTGGATTTTTACATTGAAATTACTATCTTTGGAAGCAAGCTATTGGGGGAGGGAAACCCTAAACATGGATTCTCATCCCTTAAAATGGTACGGTCCCCACAGTAAAAAAATGTAACACCTATCAAGCGCACAAACCGGAGTGAGACCTGTTGAAATGAAGCTTAACATTTACAATGCTTTGGGGCGGTTTAACACATGGAAAGCGTGTTAAGCCAACCTGACATGGGGTCTGCGAGGATTGAAACCGTATCGAAAGCGAATTAAGCTTATAATGGGGATGCGGCCTGAATGTTTCGAATCATTTGTACGAATGTTTTGGAACCTTTGAAATCTGTTCAAATGTTTAAATTTGAATATGAAGACATTCTATTCAAATTCAAATGTCAATCTTCAAATGTGCCAACATTAGATTTGAATGTCCAAATTTGACCGAATCCATACGAACTTTGAATCTTATGAATATTCATGCCTGTCCCTACAAGGCACTGACCATCTGCTTCTGGGCTTTCTGGCTGATTATTCCTCTGGTTCTACAGCACAGGAGATCTGTATAGCCATGTGTTTGCATTCCGTTCCAGTATGAAATTTGCATGCAGTATGGTATGTTCATATTGTTTAATGATGAATAATGAGTATTTGTGGAGAGTTTTCTATTTAGATGGACAAATAGAAGCCCTACAGTGGAGTCACAGGTCAGTCCCATTTGGGGGACATAAACCATCCTTGTGTTAATAACTGTAGTCTACAAAGTGGGGTTCTCTTTCCATCTGTATTTTTCCCTCCTGCTTGCAGAAATGTTGCAGGGCAGATCGCCGATAAAGCTGCTGGTGGGATGCTACTGTGATTAATTAAAAGGGGGAGAAGTCATGCTATATGGGTTGATGGGGAAAATGTGGCTGGGTGTGAGCCTGGTGGTGAGAAGAAAATAGGGGGGAAAGTGGTTTCAGACTCTCTCATTTGACTAAATGTGGCACTCCTGAATGTAGTTTTGTCTTCTGTAGCATTGTAGGGGCCTTTCTTCTAGTGGGCTGGAGGGTTTGTGCCTTCTTTCTGAGAATATGGATGTGGAATAAACAATTCAAAGGTAGATGCTAATGGGGCTCTCTGAATCTGTGGTCCATCAAGCAACTGTCCTCCCAAAAACCTCAATATGTATTCAAAAGGTATGGATTAGTTTCACTGCCCATGTATGGCACAGTTTTCTTCTTTAAGAAATATTTGAGCTGGAGGAAGGATTGGTGCTGAGCCAGCTGAACTGGAAGTTGTGACGGAGGAAGAGATAGGCATGAAAAGTCAAGCGGTTTCCCCCCCCCCCCCCCAGAATCTGAAGTTCTGAATGTTGCAAATTCAAGCAGATTCAGGCAGGAATAAAAGCTGCCAGGCAACAAGGGAGTTATCTACCTCTTTAACAGTGTTGTTAAATGACAAGGGTGGGGTATCATCCATCAGAGAGGAACATGTAAGGAAGCTTTCCAGCTTTCCTGAAAATTCAGCAGCAAATTTAACTTCTTTTTGAAGTTCCGTAGTATCTCAGGAACCTCAAAGAGAAGCCCATTTGCAGGCATTGTGGGAACTTGAGAAAAAAGCCTGTAAAACAGTGAAGGAGTTTCCATCTGTGCCCTCTTTCATGGATTAACAGTGGCTGCATCCACAATACATCATAAACTGTTTGGAATTGAAACCCAGCCATGAGTAGCTTTTAGGTGCTTCCTAACCCTTCTCCTGTTTGCCACTGTGTGATGCGTAAATTGGACCTTTCTGTCAGCAGAAGGTCACTTTCCATAACGATGTGCAGATGCCTTCAGATCTCTGTTGAGTCCAGGGAACGTTTAAGCTAGACGTATGTGTGTCATTTATTGGGCCAAGTGAGATTTGTCACTGTATTCAGTCAATAGGTCATATCCAGTTCTTTGTGACCCTGTGGATCCATGGATCCTACACACCAGGCCCTCCTGTCCTCTCCTGGCTCCTGAAATTTGTTGCGTCCATGACACTATCTATCCATCTCATCTTCTCCTGTACCCTTCTCCTCTTGCCTTCAATGATCCCCAGCATCAGGGCCCTTCCAATGAAGTCCTGTCTTCTCCTGATGTGCCCGAAGTTTCTGAGCTTCAGTATTCCTCCTTCTATTGAAGAGCCTGGCTTGGTTTCCTTTAGTATGGACTGATTTGGTCTCCTTGCAGACCAAGGGGCTCTGCAGAGTCTTCCCCAGCACTACAGGTTGAAAATGTTGATTCCTTGGTGCTCAGCCTTCCTTCTGGTCCAGCTTTCACAGCCATGCAAGATGACCAGGCAAACCATTGCTTGGACTCTCTGGAGGGTTAGGTGTGCACATTTGTGTTCTTCATGCTGTTCTGCTTTAACATTGACTGCTAAGAGCCTCCCTATTTCCTGCCACTCACTCATTCACTCACCCATTGCAGTATAAAAGTAATAAACAACCTGAAAAACACAAAGGAAAAGAGAATTAGATGCTAATTATCACAATGCATGATAGTTACACAGTAGAAAGTCTCTTTTGAAAAATAAGTAGGTTATTTATTTAGTTCTTACTCTGGCGTGTGCAGCTAAAAGGCCAATGTCTTGCTGAGCGTTTCATTTCACTCTTAATGGAGTGAGGGCTCCTTCTTAATATATTTATTTCCTGAATTGTAAGGTCTTAATGGGTGTCAAAGACTGAAAAACTGGTGTGGAGCTGAGCCGAGCTAGTTCTGGCGCAGATGAATGTTTTCTCTGCTGGGAGAAGGAAGCGGCTGGCTTCACAAGCTCCTAGAATTCAGAGCAAACCCCCAATGCAGCAATCAGTGCAATGGGGTGTTATCCTTGCCCATCTCTCCTCATCTCTCTACACACTTGTTGCCATACCCTGCCCTGCCCACAACTTTTTTTGTTTGCCACTTGTCTTCCATTTGCATCAAACAGGTGGTGGCTGGTGTCGATTTCAATTGCTGGCTCTGGAAGTGAGGCCTGTGATTTGGATTTTGTTTGTATTTCCCAGATGAATTGCAATAAACATCTCAGTAGTCTGCTTCAGTGGTAATGGGTGGGAGATCTATGGGCTCGTACCTCTCTTAATCCGGATTAAGAAGATCTAGATCTTTGGTATGCGGTCCTCGTGGAATCCAGTCCTTGAAGTTCGGCATCATGGTGAGGGCCCCGTGCGTCCGCATGGGCTGTCTAGCACCGAATGGCAATGGGTGCTAAAGAGGTTTGCCACGCGGCCACCATTGTACCCATCCCGAGACTCTGATTAGACTCGAGCAGGAAGGTCCACCAGTGATGTGGTACAATTGGCCCGCGTAGCTGTCAATCAGGGGTTACTTCCGGTTACAGTGGGAATGGCAGAGAAACACGGCTTTGTAGCTGCCTATGTAGCCACCACGAAACTTGTGCTCAGCTTCGTAGACCGCTATGAAGGACCTGCAGGGCCTATGTCGAGTGTATATGGGTGGAGCTAGACCCGCCCCGCTCCAAATGGTGGCCTCTAGGCCCATTCCAGGACCCCACTGGCTCGCTATACGTGTGGAAGTGTTCTCTGTGATCCGGTCTTCACAGCACAAGACCGGAATGAAGACGCGATTAAAGAGGACTTGTGTTAATCTGGATTTAAGGGCCCAAAGACCCCATTAAATCTGGATTTCAACAGTGCTCGTGTGGACAAGGCGTTCAGAATGGGGTCCTAATGGGGTTGTGTGTGTGGAAGGAACATAAGTGATCTGTACCAATTGGGTGCCTGTCGGGTCCTTAATGGGGTCTTTGTCGCATGTGCAAAAAGGGCCTAAGACTGTGTGGTTTCCTGTTTTGATCTTTGTGCGTGCCGACGTCCTAAGCAGAGGCGATGGTGTGGCAGCGGTGTGGGGTTGGGGCATCCTCCCTCTCTCCCTCTCTCTTCCACCGTTTCTATCCCCTAAGCACGTGCTGGGTGCATCCCAACTTGCCCATTTTCTATCCACAGCCACCCAAATCAACACAGCTGTTTTCTCTTTTTTTTTAAAAAAAAAAGAAAAGCCTGCCTTCTATTCTGTCTCTGTATATGCTGTTTCTTTGCTTTGTAGTAACACAGGTTGGTGTCTCCCAGGGGCACAACATGTGTCCCGATCCTGGAATTCCAGACCGAGGCAAAAGGATAGGCAGTGATTTCAGGTAAGAGCTTTCTCCACCTTTTTCTTTCCCTCTCCCCTTGTCTGTTGGGTATCTGACTGTGAGAGAGGGTATTTTTTGGTTTCCATCTAAACATTTCTAGGCTTCATGGGCCTCACAGTGAAGTTTCTAAATTGTATCTTCCAACTCTGTCCGATATTATTACTCTTTCTACCTCTTACCTACCTGTCTTTTTGACAAACGGAAGGCATCTCTTCGACATGTGGGTGCTCTTTTTTGGTTCAGTTTGGTTTGAAATTGATTTTTCTTTCTTTGAATAGGTGTGGGGATCCATTCACCTTGGGCTCCCTCTGGACTCAGATCAAACAAGGTGTGTTCATCAGGTCCATTAGAACACCCCTTTGGTCTGAACTCTGGCCGCAGACAGGCAGAGTGCTCAATATGAACTCAGCTTTTTTGAATGCCCTTTGTTTAATTTGAATCGGTCTGAACCCAGTTCAGCAGATCTCTATTTTTCAAGCTTTGTAAAATTACTGGTTGAATTGACTGATGCAAAGATTTTGGACACTCACCCACCCAAAACGACTAACCAAGTCATGGATGAACCATGTTCTTCAGGCGAAATAGTTCAATTGAAGTTCCACATTCAGAGAGTGCTTGTCTTTGAATACTGGTTCTAAAGTGTTGGGAGATTGTTTTTTTAACTTGTATTGATTTGTGTATTCTTTGTATTTTTTTCTGTTTGTTGTAAACCGCCTTGGGCAAAATTTTGTTTTTGGAAAGGCGGTATACAAATAAAAATGGAATGGAATGGAATATGGTTCCTTCATGCTATGAAAGCTTTTCTGGCCACCTTTGCAAAAGAATGCCAAAACAGTTGGAGTTCTGATCAGTTTCAGCAGAACTAATCTGATCAAACTGTCCACGACTGAGGTCATTCTAGTTACGTTCAAATACCTGAAAATTCCAGCTATATAAATGAGTAAGCTGTGCCCAGAATCACAGCTCAGAACAATCCCCGTTTAGTTGCAAGATATGTCCATACTATCTGTATTCTCTCTCTCTCTTCCTTTTTCTCTGCATGACAACATTTCGTATATTACAAAAATTGGTTCAGTGTGGATTACAATCGGAGATCCTGCCTTTATAAAAGTAAATTCGTCTTGCAAAAGAGCCAAGAGATGGGAGACATTTCTTCTTATTCATTCATTATTTTTATTTTAAAATGGATTTAGTGCAAACGGTTATGTGACGTTATTTCAATTCACGCTGGCTCACTTGGCTTTCTTGGAGCCACCTCAAAATGATGTTGCTTGTATTTCCCCTCCCTCACTTTAGCAGCCTCCAGATCCTCTTGCAGAAGTTGAATGATGGATGGATCTGCCAAGTGACTCTTACCTCTTTCAGAGAAGCCTGGGATAGGTTTTAGACCACAGTGTCTGTCCGTGCACCTATCCACCAGATCTCTCAGAAAGATGAGGGAGAAATTATGTTGGTTTGCATTTGATCTGATTTCTAACTTCTGAACCAGGGGTGTTTTCACACTTTTCTTCCCGTCCGTTGAATGGGAAAGGAGCGCAGTTAGCCAATGTTAACTAGTGCTCAAATATGGAGCGCTAGTCAACTTTGGCCTTTCTCTTCCCTCGCGATCGAATACTTACCTGATTCAATCCAGCGGCCAGTCCTCCTCTGGGTGCCGCCATTTTGGATGAGGGACCCTCTGTGACTGTGTGTGCGTCAGCGCCATCGCCTTGATGACACTAATGCTCTGCGCACCCTCAGTCACATCTATGGTTGTGTGAGGTGCCAGCGGGCTTGCGCCGCACCTCAAACAACCCCAGAGCGCCAGAAGAAGAGTGAATGGTCACTACCCCGGATGCTAGAGGTAAGCTTTTGGGTAAGGTTAGTTAACGTGTGGAGCATGATTTTGGGCTCCACCTAATCAATGTTTAGTGAACTTCTGGTGAGGGTGGGCAAGCTTGGAGCCTGTAACAGCCTACTCCATGTGCAGAGGCTCTTCACCAGAGGTTCACTAATTATGCACTAGAGACCGTAATGCGAAATGACCTCAGTGTGTGTCAGAAGTGAAGCTTCCCTTCGACATATGTGTGTAGGTTTGTGTGTCGAAATGTGGTAACAACAGTTTCCAAACCAATACTTGCAAAAATGTACATATTAGGGTGAAGCACACCAACACAAATTATTGTCATGTTGCTAATTAAGTTCAAGCTGTTTTATTTAGGGAAATCACTTTTGAATTGTTTGTAGGGGAAAAAAGGTAACTTGCTCTGCATCTTGAATGAAGACGTGAGGCAAAGAGACAAGATGCTATAAGTAAAAGCATAGACTGTAAATGTTTAGGGTAGTAGGGTTGCATTTTTGTAATTATCTTTTATATTGTTTCATTGATTTGACTCAGTTTTTTTTAAAAAAATATATTGAATGTTGTGACTCACCCTGAGACCTTTGGAATATACATATTTTAGACAAATAAAATGGACTACAAAGATAATTTGAGAGGGAGAACCATAGATGCCTCCTTGTCCAACCAAAAATTGCTCCTCCTTTGTCTCCAGTTCAATCCAGCCATGACAGAGAGGTTGGGTTAAAAGTATGGAGAAGTTGAGAACTGGTGGACCGAGTGGCCACTTAGGTCATCTTGGGCTTGCCCTTCACGGAAGGACAAGCAGATGTTGCATGTAGAGGAGGTAGGAAGAAAAGCAAAAGAGGTTCAGTCCCAGGGCTTGAAGATTTATATAGGGCCTGAGGGATAAAACTGGAAAGGAAGCTATTAAGAGGAATGCATGAGAAAATGCGTGCTTGGGGGAAGGGCCGCCATTTTGTCTCTCTCCACCAGCAGCACAATCTCTTCAGCTAACCAGGGGATCAATATCTAATTTTACTCTTCTGATGAGTGTTGTTTTGTTCACCAAAAGCGCCTTTCAGTTTTTAAATTCAAACTGCCATCCATTTTCTCCCCTAGAGACCCTTATTCTTATTACAGTCATAGGCAGCAGCAGAAAAGAAATGGAATGCGAGTCCTAAAAAAGACTTATAAACGTGAGATCTACACGCAGAGATATCCAGCCATACTACTGTAGATAAACCTTCCAAGATGTTTAAACGTAACTGCCTGGCACTTCCTCAGTCAGTGGAACTAGTGCACAGCAATCAGATCCAAAGCTTTATTTGCTCATAAGTATAACAAGCTAAAGATGACAGAACATGCAACATAATACATGGAGGCATTAAAGACCCGGTCTTCATATCTGGAATACGTCAAACTTTTTGACACAAAAAATAATCCTCATTGGATAAGGTTGATCTAGCCACGTAGCACAGCTGATATCAATTTTCTATGCTTTTCTAGACCTGAGTAAGTAACAATAATAATAATTTCTATTATAGGATTTTATGCCGTACCTTACTGTATTTTCAGAATGAGACAGTAAAGCGATAGTAAAATACTCGACACCCTCATCTATCCAGTTCCTCTGCCCAGGATCTGAGTTGTCCCTGGACATAACGAATTGACATGAGAAAAAGACCTACAGATTGGTTTCACATTCTGTGGTTCTTGCTCCCTTCTTTGGACTTTTGGATGGTTGTAAAGTTGTAGCCTAAACTGCATGGCCCATCACTTGCACAAATGGTCTCCTGGTTGGAATTCAAAACAAACAACTCCTCTCTTTGGAGATGACCCGAATTCTGTGGCTGAAAGAAAAATTCCTTCTGTCTTTCAGGTTAGGATCCAGTGTCCAGTTCACCTGCAATGAAGGCTATGATTTGCAGGGATCCAAGAGCATCACCTGCAAGAAACTGAGTGGGATTGTCGCAGCCTGGAGTGACCAGAGACCAGTGTGCAGAGGTGAGACAACTGTCTCTGAAACCCAGATTGGGCAGGAAATTGGTTTCAATTTCTCTCTTCTTGGGGGGTCATTATAAGCAAGGAAGGGCAGAAAATAGGATGGTGTGAAGTGTATCAAGCTTCCGCTACAGGGGTCTCTTTGCAGGATAACAACCAATTTTCAGGATTACATCTTGCTGAGAGTCTACGGCCACAAAGAGGCTAGAATTAGATTAATTGATTCTGGTGTTTTGTTTTGAGATTTTCTTTAACTCATGTGTCCTTGCATGTAAGGGTTGAAGACAGCTTCTGATGCTAAATTAGCTGAGAAACAAGGTTAAACAAGACTTCTGAAGCCTTTTGAGTCATGCATGATGTAGGAAAGGTGGATAGGGAAGAATTATTTCTTTCTATTGCACAACAGTTGATTTAGGACCAACAGGGGAAGTAGTTTTTCACCCAGAAGTTCACTGGCCTATGGAATTTGCTATCAGAAGAGCTGGTGACAGCAACCAACCTGGATAGCTTTGCAAAAGGTCAAACAAATTCATGAAAAACAAGTGTATCAGTGGTGACTGGAATGGATGCCTAGATACCTTCTCCAGGTTGGAGAGACAGGCAGGCGGCCTAAAAGGGCCGTATGCTGGGAAGAAGAGCAGGTGGTGCCTTTGCCATAGTCTTTTGCTTGAGATGCCTGGAAGCGGCTGATGGGCCACTATGTAAGGCAAGATGTTGGACTAGATAGGCAGTGGCCCAATCCAGCAAAGTTTCTCTGATGATTTCTTATGTTCAAATGACAGACATGGGCATTAAGTTCCAGCTTGTTATCTCACAGAAGTGGCTAGGAGGTTTGATATAGACGTGGATCCATAAGGTCCAAAGAGCAAAAGGAATGGGTATGCCACCACCATTTACTCCATGTACAGTCCGAAGAGGAACTGGGATCACTTCACGTTTATTTTACTAGTTTCTGAGGGAGTTTAAAAGTACAGTTTGGATTCCCTTATTTGCCACAAGGGTCCCTCTCTTTTCTTTGCCCAGGCAGAATTCCTATGTGCAGGGTTAGCATGCATTAAAGGATTGCTTGTGATGCTCACAGGACCATGTTTAATGATCGAGCTATTTTCTCTTTTCTAATTAATACTGGGCACACAATACACATGATAACCAGAGCGTCAGAGCAAATAACAGGACACGATCTTCAGGACTCAAATCTGACTGAGTGGGGTTGGAAGAAGGACGCTCTTTGTAGAGACTCCTGTATCTTGCGCAAAGTGAATATGTAGCAAAACAAAACAAAATGCAAGGCTGTCTGTTTTTTGTTTCTGTGGTTTGGTTTTTGTCCCAGGAAATAAGAATAGTTTAAAATTATCTGCTGCTATAATGCCTTGTGCTTTCCTCAATCTCTCCATCGGACACACATTTTTGATGCACCCCAGCATCAACAGCTTTCTGTTTCTCCCTTCTTTTCTGATGGCCACTTAACATAGTCATCCAAGAGCTTGGAATCCCTGTTAATTCCCTGAAGTCAGTGTGAATGAATAAAAGTAAGAGGATATTTGGCAGAAATCTCTGACTCAATGACTGAGAATCATAGAAGCTTTTCACATGTAACAAAGGAGGCGTTGCCAGCTTAATTGTAACGATGTTATTAATTATTAGTGTGTGTGAGAGAGTGTGTACACACACAGTCACCCACTTTTTCTCCATTTTTCTAAAAATCACAATCTACTTTTTTATTTTTGCAACTGCACTTTGTTTTTAAATAAATTTGCATACTTTACCTTTCAGTCACAATGTGAACAAAATGTGTCTGAAATAAGGAAGTTTTGCTTGGTATCTTCATAGGCCAACGATGCAGGCAGGTTAACCTCATTCCACAATCTCCCCCTCATAATTTTCTGGGTCCCTGTGAAGATGGTTCCAGGGTATTGTCGACTACATGTCTTCAAACTCTTATCCCATTGATAAAGTAAGGTGTGATCATTAAGTGGGTTTTTTTTTTCTTATGTTTTCTGTCCCTAGAGCCTTAAATGTGTCCCATTTTAGCACATCTGATCACACTCTAGAATTATATAGACTTGTAGAGAGTCTCTATCGACAATCTTGGCATAAATGCCAGGAGGAATTAATTGACCTCTGTAAAAAAAGAAAAAAGAAAAAAAAAGACCAATGAAGCTTCCCTTTACTGCAGGCTGAAATGATCAAGGTGTGGCACTGTAGTTTCTGAGGCAACAACCACACACAGGGTCCATAAGGCAGAATTCTGGGTAGAAAACGTATTTCCAGATTATTCTAGATTCCTGCACTGAATCAGTCCATATCTCTCCAGTTTGGTCTTTTGGTTAAGGAGCTGGACTATTTTGTATCTGTTTTCTCTCAGAAAGGAAATGAAAAACTAGCTGGCCCTCATTGTGCTATTGAAGAAACAAGAGCATCAAGGCTCTGTGTGGACAAAGAAAAGGTGAGGGAACACTTAGCTAACATAAATGAATTCAAGTCTCCAGGCCCAGATGAATTACATCTTAGGCTACTGAAGGAATTAGCACATATAATTGCTAAACCACTTTCTGTGATCTTTGAAAATTCCTGGAGAACAGGGGAAATTCCAGAAAATTGGAGAAGGGCAAATGTTGTCCCCATCTTCCAAAAAAGGGAAGAAAGTTTACCCAGGTAACTGCAGGTCTGTGAGCCTGACCTCAATACCAGGCGAGATCCTCAAGCAAATTATTAAACAACATGTGTGCAAGCACTTAGATGGGAATGCAGTAATTAACCAGACCCAACATGGATTTGTAACAAACAGGTCATGCCAGACTAATCTAATATCATTTTATGACACAATCACAGGATGGGTTGGTCAGGGAAATGCTGTAGGCATAGTGTATCTTGATTTCAGCAAAGCGTTTGACAAAGTGTCTCATACCATACTTATTGAAAAATTGATCAAATATGGTATAGACAGGACAACTGTTAGGTGGATTGTAACTGGCTTAGTGATCACACTTAAAGGGTGGCAATAAATGGTTTCACATCCAATTGGAGGAATGTTTCAAGTGGAATTCCGCAGGGGTCTATCCTGATCTGGATGAGGGAATCAAAGGGATGCTGATCAAATTTGCAGATGACACAAAGCTAGGAGGCATTGCTAACACTAGGGAGGAAAAAGAGAGGATTCAAAAAGATCTAGATAAGTTTGAACAGTGGGCTGGAAACTAACAGGATGATATTTAATAGGGACAAAGGCAAAGTCCTACATCTTGGTAAGAAAAATGGTAGAAATGAATACAGAAAGGGAGGAATTAGGCTGAGTAGTAGCACAAGTGAAAAGGATCTGGGTGTCCTGGTTTATCACAGGATGAACATGAGTCAACAATGTGACGCAGAAGCAAAAAAGGCAAAAGTCATCCTAGGATGCATCAAGAGGAGTATTGAGTTTACATCATGAGAAGTAATTATTTCTCTTCATTCTCCCTTGGTCAGACCTCATCTAGAATACTGTGTCGAGTTCTGGGCACCCCAATTTTAAAAAGATGTTGACAAACTAGAGCAAGTCCAAAGGAGGGCTATCAAAATGGTTAGTGGAGGAACGATTGAAGGATCTAGGAATGTTTAGCCTACAGAACAGAAGACTGTAGTAAACATGATCACAGACTTCAAGTATCTGAAGGGCTGTCACAGTGCAAAGAGATTGCCCCTATTCTCACTTGCACAAGATGAGAGGACTAGAAGAAAAAGGATGAAACTTCAAGGGAGTCGATACAGATTCGATATTAGGAAAAACTTCCTGACAGTGAGGGTGACCAGTCAGGGAGGTGGTTAGCTCTCCTTCACTGGAGGTCTTCGAGCAGAGGTTGGACCTACACCTCTATGGTTTAGGGAATCCTGCATTGAGCAGGGGGTTGGACTTGATGACCCTAGAGGTTCCTTCCAACCCTATTATTCTGTGATCTTACCTGGGAGTCACTGGGTTTGATTCCGCACTCCTCCATGAAATATCTGTTACGTGCCTTGGGCTAGTTACGGATATTTCTCTGAGCTCTCACAGGTTCACCTACCTCACAGGGTGTCAGTTGTGGAGAGAAGAACAGAAGGTTTGTCAGCCACTTTGAGGCCCTTTAAATGGGTGAGAAAACGGGGGCAGAAAAGCCAACTCTTCCTCTTCTTCTCCAGAGTCAGAGACAGTGGTCCTGGCTGTTCCACCCCACTGATGGCAATCATGGGCCTTTCTGAGCAGGAAGACCTCAAGTTTCTTCTCTCTTTGTTCCTTCCTTAAGTGTTTGTCTGTTGGGTCTACTCCCACTTTATAGTGATGCTTGTATAACTTTTCAACTATTTCTAATAGTCTGAAGATGTGAATATGGAATTCAGACAATTTTATCACACTGATTTGTTTGACAGTTTTATTTTGAGGATTGTTTTAGTAAATAAATTATGATGCAAACTCCCCAGAAATGCTCAGCTACCAGCATTGTTGCAATTGCTGGGTATCACTGAGTTGTGGCACACTCCTGGCAGAATGCTGTCAGTAAATAAATCAGCAACTCTCTGTTGCTTCTCTCCATGCCTGTCTTTTCTGGCCCAAGCTCTCCCCCCTCGTCCTGGCTTCAGCTTTCAGCTTCTCCTCGGGAGCTGTTCTTTCAGCACCATCACACCTCTGTCGCAGGTAGAAAGAATCCACGCCAGCACAGCCAGTCACCGAAAAGGATTTATTGCTTCCATCAATATATACAAAGTCTCCCCCGCTCTCTCCAGCGCTCCGTCGAATTGTAAACAATACATTGGCTACACACCTACTTATATAGTTTTACTAGCAAGGTCACTATGACTCAAATGACACACAAACTCCTGATCTTGAGTCATTTCCCTCTGTCTTACGCAAGCTGTTGCAACCTCTATGATGCTGTCTCAGTCTAGGAGAACTGGTGATGTTTGCACACCTCACCTATCTTCACCTTGAAAGAGTCTTCTTACTAGATACTAAGCTAACTAGATTATCTTCTGTACTTCCTGTGTGGAATTTGTTTTCCCTATTCACATCTACACATTTTCTCCTCTATCTCTTGACAAATGCATGGGTAGTTTTCTTGGCAGAATTATACAAGTGGTTTGCCATTGCCCATTTCTGGGGAGAGGCTGGGGATTGGACCAGAAACCCTTTGCTCTCCAGGCAGTTTGCTCTAGCACTGAATCCCAGCCCAAAGTGCCCAAATGTTTGGTAAAACTGATGTAGGCAGTTAAGGATAGATGTGGAAGGAAACAGTTTCCTCCTAGATCAAAGCTCCATTCATCACCCTGGATGGACATCAAAGTCCTAGCATCATATCCCACATACCAGCTGCCAGTGGTTCTGGCTTCAAAAATGCTTGACCAAGACCCCCCAAATGTTGCTGCTGCAATCAGTGTTCAAAACCACAACCATGCAGAAAGACACCAGCATTGGGCCTATGCGCACTACAGCCTATAGTGCATGATTTGGGAACTTCTGGGGAGGAGCATCCGCACCTTGAGGAGGCTGCTACAGAAGCTCCCTAATTTTTTTTAATTTTTTATTTATTTAATTAATAAGTCAATACACTTAAAGAGATTATACATTTACATTTTTCAACCCACCCTTCACCCTCCCCTTCTACCCTCCCTCTTCCTCCCGGGACATGGATATGTTTGTTACAGTACAATTTTAGTTTAGAATTCTCAAGAAATGAGCTTCATCAGGTATGCTGATGTTGTTATTGTTTTGCCCAGCCCTGATAAAAGGAATCCAGACTTTCTTCCACACGTCTTGTGATCGTTCTCCCAACATCTTGTTTTTTAAGATAGTCACAAACTCATTCATTGCAATATCCCAAAGAAGCTCCCTAATCATGCGCTAGGTGTGGAGCATGAAATCGTGCTCCATACCTTTACTAACCTTAACTAATTGCTTACTTGGCATGTCCAGCTGTGAGCACCCTCACCTTTTCCAGTGCTCTGGGATCATCTGTGCGAGTGCTAATTAATGTCGGGTGATTACACTCCTTTCCCATCTAGTGGACAGGGAGGAAAGTGCAAAATCACCCCTTGATTCTAGCATCCCCATACACATGAACAAAGTTGTCTTTTTTAATTGTACTTCTCTCTCCCCTTAAATCTTGCGTTTTGTTTTCTTTGTTTTATTCAAAATGTTCTTTAGAGCTGGCATTTCCGTGGAAAGATCAGGCTTAATTTGGTTGCCTTTTATTAAAAATTTAGTGTCTTGGGATTTGACCAGGGGTGTTTTTCCACTGTCAAAAAGTACCCATTTTTGCACCCATTTAGGACCCATTTGGCTGTGAGCCGGATGATCCCATTTCCACCACAGCACCCATTTGGGACCCGATTGTTTCCACTGCCGTGGGGGAAATCCAGATCTAATGGGTACATTTTGGCCTTTAATCCAGATTTGGCCTTTAAACACCCCTGGTCAAATCCCAAGACACTAAATGGGGTCCAAAGGAGGCTAGGGGGAGGGGATGCACCCATTGGGGTTCCCCTAAACCTAGGCTCCGAAGCCACTTCAAAGCCATTCAAAGCCACTTCAAAGCCATTTCAAAGCCATTTCAAAGTCATTTTGAAGCCACTTTGAATTGACTTCAAAGTCATTTCAAAGTCTGTGCAAAATAGCTCCAGAGTGCCTTTGAAGTCTGTGCTGATCTTCAGAGGGAACTTCAGAGTGACTCCGAAGTGGCTCCGAAGTGACTTCGAAGTGGCTCCGAAGTGACTCCAAAGTCATTTCGAAGTTAACTCCGAAGATCAGCACAGTCTTCAAAGGCACTCCGGAGCTATTTTGCACAGACTTCAAAATGACTTTGAAATGACTTCAAAGTCAATTCAAAGTGGCTTCAAAGATTGCACACACACACCCTGCCCCCCCGAAACACCTGGGGTAACAGACCGACCCCTTGGGGGTCTATCCAGATTCCCCACACGGGAATTCCTCCTTTAGCAGACATTCTAGGAAGCTACCTGCTCTTCTACACCCATCCTTTCCTTTCTTCTCACTCCCTCCTTTTTTTATTTTTAACAAAGCACTGGACTGAGTTTTCAGTTTTCTATTCATGCCCCCATGCTCTGGTTTAAAACTTCCTGTAAGTTCCATGAACGCATGGTTTTACTTAAAAAACAATGAGTTACTGAGTGCAGGGGTTTTAGGGTCTCGACTGTGTTTAATGCCAATTTCTGATGCGTTCCTCATGGGTGTGGACTTGGAAATTAGATTCATGAAGAAAAATCTAAATACAGCCATGCGAGATGCAATTTTGTTTTGTTTTGAAATCATTGTTCGCATGTTTAGAAATGTCGCCTTTGCTATGTGGCCCTACACATCAGACAGATTATGCCAACACACACACAAACATACACAGTTCTTCAAGTGATGAGGGACTCAGAATTCTCCTTTGTTCTGAAAGTTTTGGGGGGTTTTGCTTTCCCATTCCGTAAGGTTTCAAGACCTGCCCATGTCTTAAGATCTGGAAGCCCTCCTGGTTGTCCCACCATCTTCAGTAGTAAGAGGGGTGGGCACCTGAGGGAGGGCCTTCTCAGTGATGGCCCCCAGGCTATGGAATAATCTCCCTCTTGAGGTGCGTTAGGCCCCTTCACTGCATATGTTTAGGAGGGCAGTGGAGACGCACCTGTTTGCCCTGGCCTTTGGCTAAATGGGGATATACTGTCTCTTCCTGCTTTACCGACACTGTTACTGTTTTGATATATACTGCTGTTGTTTTAATATATGCCTGATTTTAAATGTCGTTACCTGCCCTGTGACCTTCGGGTATAGGGTGGGATAGAAATACAAATCATAATAACAAGAAGGAGAAGACAAAAAGCACAGGTTTATTTAAGATCTTCAGGTGTGATCTACTTAGCTTGGTGGGTCTCCTGTTGTTGGTGGAACAGGACCTTGCACTCATTTCAAATTCCTTCCAGTCTTTTGCCTTTTTGGTCCCGCCACGGCTGATAAGAAGGGGAGGAGGAGTTCAAAAATTAAGCCAGCCTCGTCCCACGCCTGTCTGCATTCCTGGTTCTCTTTAAGAAAGGACCATTCCTGCTTCGTCTGCCTTCTACGTATGCTCCTTCCTTTTCCTTGTTTCTTTTTTTCTCCCTCGACAGCTAGGATGTGTGATACATACCTCCGAGGCCCCAGCGGTGTGATCACATCTCCAAACTATCCTGTGCAGTATGATAACAATGCATACTGCGTGTGGGTGATAACAGCAGTCAATCCCGCCAAGGTAGGTCTTATGGATTCTTTGACTGAGGCTTGAATGGATGCCCCTCTTTCCAAGGCCTATGTGCCATCAGGGAGTGCCCTTTGCCAGGTCAAACTGATTAGCCCTGTGGGAAACATGGTGATGGACAAAAAAAATTGGGCCGGGTCAAAATGTGAGTAAAACCTTAGACAGGATTATCATGATGCAAAATTAATGGCCCAAACACATTTGCGGAAGCACAGGGCGTCCCATTCAGTTGATGCTCTGGAGCCCAAGATTTCTAGGCCGGTAAAGAGATGATTTATATCGGTCCAGTAGGCCAGTAGAGGTTGGGATGGAATACAAAGCAGGACTCTCACTTTGGAGAGGGAAAGAAAATACTTAGAGGAATCACAAATAAATATTGATATCGATTGATTATCTTTATTGATTGGCCAAGAGATTGTATCAAAACCTAAGGAGAGGCATAATAAATGAGAACAACATAAAATTAAAATGTACAGTGGAAGTACAAATATCACACAAAGCAAATTTGCTAAAATAATGAAAGCATGCAATAAAAAAGCCATTGCAATTGCACAGTGACACCAGCATGTATCACATTCATTTGATAAATAAAAACTCTTGTTATTGTACTGGCCTTTCAGTTGGGTTCTAGTCCATACCTTCAAGAAGGAGGAGTGTTTTAGCATTGGCATCAGATAAGAAGGTAGATGTTCCTTCCTGGCTTTCCAGGCAGTCTGCTAGCATGGAGCATTTGAACCTGAAGGCAGTGAAGAACCTAAGAATCTCTGGGCTTCAGCATGTAGCAGCCCATGCATGAGGCCGACAGGGAAGTAGCAGTGAAGCATGTCTCCAGCTGGGAACCTCATGCCAACCTTGCTGAAACACATTTTCAGCAACAGGCGTTTAGACAGAGCCTCTCCCATGTCCCTTGAAACACTAAGCCACAATCAACACTTGCATTTCTGCGTTGACCGTGAGGTTGGACTTAATGGCCTCCAACTTCCAGCTCTATGATTCTTTGCTATTATCTTTCTATACTGCCGTTTTTCCCATTCTGGTTGGAAGGACTGGGGGGTTTTCCCCTATGACACATTCCTTTTATTCCCTTTCTTTGTGTCTCCCTGTCCCCTATATAAGAGGTAGCACCGCTGCTTCCAGGGTCGTTTCTGCACTTGCCTTATTCTGGCATATATATCGGGACAGGGATCTGTTGTGCACATGCTAATGCAGACTATGGAAAACCTCACCTGGGGTCCACCATGGAATGTACTAGCATGCAGACAGCAGGCCCCTATTCCAGGATATATTCCAGAATAACGTCAAGTGCAGAAAGGCCTATTCCAGCCTGCATTGGGCATCCCTGTGTGAGCTGATTCCCCATGTTTGGATCCATGCTCATCTCTAGTGGCATTTCTTCACGGTCCCAACCCAGCCTTGCTTGTCCTTGTTTCTGCAAATTAGATGATTGCCCCAAATCCGTATTGATGGATCTCAGAAAAGTGCAGCTGCCTCCACTTGTTACTGCTCAGCTTGTTGCTATTAGTGCGCAAACTTGTGTCACAGCTGCGCTCTGATATATTTCCCAGTGTTTAAATAGCTGAGGATGTTGCTTGCAGTCCCGTGGGCTTCCCTTCTCAGACGGATGATGGGGAAGAGAACGAGACGGATAGAGCAAGATAGAAAACAAATCAATTCCTCTTGGCGCCGGGCGGCTGTCACTCGAATCTGCCGAGATTGCAGAAATGTAGAGCCGAAAGATGTTGCACTGTGACAGGAAAGCAGAGAGAAGGGTGGATAGAAGGAGGCAGGGTGGATGCTAACAGTTGTCCACTGGAGAAAGCAGAGAATCTTCCCTTCACAAGTAGCAGTACACAACTGTTATAAAAAGGCTCTTTTTCTCTCTTTCTTACACACACACACACACAGGTCATGTCCCCATGCACTCCATTTAGTTCAGAATGGATTCAGATTAGTCCGAATACGAAGACAAATTCAAATTGACCCGTCCCCATGCCATTGCCAGAAGCGCGGGCTCAATTTGATTACGCCCGTCCTCAAGCAAACAACGCTCAACCACATCTT
Source organism: Aspidoscelis tigris stejnegeri (assembly GCA_023333525.1). Taxonomy (NCBI): domain Eukaryota; kingdom Metazoa; phylum Chordata; class Lepidosauria; order Squamata; family Teiidae; genus Aspidoscelis; species Aspidoscelis tigris. The sequence continues at coordinate 2,795,043 of JALMGA010000023.1, forward strand.
TTTCTCTCCACCCCCTCGTTCCTGATGGGTGGGATTTCCCTGCCCTTGCTCCTAACACCCCCTCCCCAATCACAACTACTGGGCATTAAACAGTGATCAAACAGAAACGAGCCTCCTCTGATGGGCCCCAGGGCTTGCTGGAGTGGTCAGCATGGGGGCAATCTGCCGTGGCACATGCCTGCGCAGTGGCGTCTGATTGGGGCTGGGGGTCCCCCCCCCCCAGCAGCCTTTTCAGGCTGGTACACACTGGGGATAGATTGACCATTTGCACCTTAGCCGATAAGTGACATGTTGGGAAAGTATCCCTTACCAGCCAAACCAAAGCGAATGGTCAATCTGTCCCCCAAGTGGATCAGCCTTAGTGCACTTTAGTCGATAGGCTGAAGTCTGAAAAAGCCTCTGGTCTTCCAGTCCCTATTTACTAGTTAATGTTATTGTTAATTTAAAAATAAGTTTGTATTTGTTTTAACAAGTAAACCTGAAGACAGGACTTTGTTTTTTCTTCCGTTTCCCTCTGTGAGTATGGAGTTGGAATCCCACAGTGCTGGTGAAGGGTTGCTTATTTCAAACAAACAAACAACACTACAGAATGTCTTCTCACCCTCATTTAAAATATCCACCTTTAATCCAACATTTGGGCACATCTGAGGGCTGGGTGGGAGAAAGTGTTGTAGGAAGCACATTGAGTAAAGCACAGATATATGCTGTATATGCTGCAGGGTTGTATGTAGGTTGTATGTAGCTACCCTTGTAAGGGAAAGTTGTGCCCAGGAACTAAAATAATGTTTGATTCACCTTTGAGCAGAACATTCATTTGTTCAGCTCATTTGTGAACCACAGTTATCAACGCTCTGGTAACTTCCAGACTGGACTACTGCAATGTGCTCTACATGGGGCTGCTCTTGAAGACAGGTCAGACGCTGCAGCTGGTGCAGAATGCAGTTGCTAGACTGCTGACAGGATCAGCCTGCCGGCCACACACCATGCTGGTTTTAAAAGAGCTGCACTGGCTACCAGTTTGCTACTGAGCCCAATTCAAGGTACTAACTTTAACCAATAAGGCCCCAAATGACTTGGGCCCCAAATATCTAAAGGAATGCCTTCTTCCATATCGACCTGCCTGTTCCCTAAGATCTGCAGGGGAGGCCCTCCTGGTTGTCTCACCACCCTCAGTAGCAAAAGGGGTGGGCACCCAGGATAGGGCCTCTTCAGTGGTGGCTCCCAGACTGTGGAATAGGCTCCCTCCTGAGATGCATCAGGCACTTTCACTATGTGTTTAGATGAGCTGTGGAGATGTACCTCTTTGCCCTGCCCTTTGGCTAAGTGAAGGAATACCCTTTTCCTCCCAACATTCAAGTACTGTTTAATATCTTATGGTTTTAATATGTTGTAATCCACCCTGAGACCCTTGGGTATAGGGTAGGATGGATGGATGGATGGATGGATGGATGGATGGATGGATGGATGGATGGATGGATGGATGGATGGATGGATGGATGGATGGATGGATGGATGGATGGATCAAAAGGGTTGTTCATGTTCAATTCTGAACTTATTAAAAAACAAAAGAAACTGATTTTTTTTCATTGAAAAAAGCCCTTTTCAAGGGCAAAACTACAGGGAAGCAGAACTTATTAGCTGCTTTTCTGCAATGGACCAGCAGTGACCCGCAAAGCGGAGCCCACCACATACCAGTGGAAGAGCAAGGTTCCAACGGGAGCATCAGCTTTGATCTTGTTGCATCCCCCTTTGCTCTGCAGCAGGTCAAAGCAAGATGGAGAGAGGTTGAAGGCAACCCAGATGGGATTTCCACTCTAGCTTGCTGCCTACCGAGGTGGGCTGCACAAGTTGCTGCCAACATTGCCAGTTTGGAAGCTGGACTCTTATTTGGGAATACTGGGTTTGATTCCTCACACCTCCATGAAGCCAGTGGATGGCCTTGGGCTAGTCACAGCTCTCTTCTGAGCTCTCTCAGCCCCACCTGCCTCACAGGCTGCCCATTGTGGTGGAGAGAAGAATAGACAGCTTTGTCAGCTGCTTTGAGTCCCCTTAAATGGGTGAGAAAAGTAGGGTAGAAAAGCCAGCTCTTCTTCTTCTAAAATAAGTTGACCAATAGAACTTTTTTTTTCCATAGCTCTGGTATTAATTAATATTTTTGTGCTCATTAGAAGCCACAACAATCTCCTACACTCCCTTCTCCTAGCTGTTTTCTTCGTGTTTTCAAAAGTGAGCTTTATGTCATCCATTTATCTATATTTGCCAGGAGGTCTATTTTTATTTAAAGACTCATTAAATCATTTCCCAATCTTTAACTAAAGTGAAGGCAAAACCAGGGCAAGACAGGGAAGAAAGCAGGATGGAATGCATAAATAACCCTTGGAGTCCAGAAGCATGTGGGGTTTTTTGTTTTTGCAGCAAGGTTATGGTCTTTGGTGAACTAAAATGTAATTAGCTATTTAATTAGGGTCAGACTTGTTAAAATGTAGTTTACTTGAATGGCTGCTTTAACTAATGATGTGTGTCACTTAACAACTATTTTTTTTCCCTTTTGTGTTCATTTCTTTATTTCCTCATTATTTGGTTTTGAGAACTATTTTTAGCCTAGGGCGATAATTCAGTGAAGGTGAATACTCAGAATGTATGTCAAAAGAAACAGTAAATGGGATTTGGTCAGGGTTGTTTCTTTTTTTGGGGGGTGGGGGTGGGGGACAGTGAAGGTTTGTGGGAACAACTGTCAAAACATAGCAGCAATGTAGACGTTACCAGGCCCCTAAGGGTCATTAGTGCAGAAGCATGAGACTGAGACCAAATTCTGGAAAGGACATTTTATTCACTAGTGGATGATTCACTAGTGGGTGCAGACTGAACCATTTCACAAAGAAACTGCACAAAGAACATTTCAATAAGCAGACTTTTATACAATATCTCAAATCCAAAAAGCATTCCTTTTCCCCTTTAACATATACGGGAAATTGCAAACAGCTCCTATGTCTTTCTATGAGCCAGCCTGCTTTTACGTCACTCTCTCTGCCCTCCTTCATAAAGAAATGTATGGATCTTAAGGTAAGAGCTTTCCCTTGCCTAAACAATAGAACTTGCTTCCTACTTTCTTACCCACACAGGAAACCCCATTCTCTAGCTGATTTTCCTTCTGTCAGCAAAACACATATTTAACCCATGATCAAACTCTTTATTCAGCAAATATATTATATTAACCCCCTTTGTCGTCCACATTGATGGAAAGGAATGGAAAAGTGGAGAGAACAATCCAAATGGTGGAACTAGAAAAACTTTATAGTCCTCAGACTGTTTGGCCAGACATTGGTTCCAGACATGCCAGGAGTTAGAGATACTGGGCTCTAACTAGTAGAAGACCTTCTTTTCAGATTGATGCTGAACATGAGGATGGGCAAAACGCAACATGGTAGTTTGACTGTTGGAATCTTTCAACTCTTGCAAAGATTTGGTTCCTGGGTGGGCAACAAGAGAAAGTGGATCATCTTTGGCCTTGGGGCCAATTCACACTTCAACCCATGGTATGCAATTAGATAACATCTGGGCAGGCGCATCTGCATTGTCAGGAGGTTTAATTATATTTAGCATATTACAAATTCACATAGTTTAAACAATACGATAGAATCAAGAGAACCTTTAAGATTGTCTGGTTGCCACACTTTCAAGGTTTTAGATGGTAGCCTCAAAGTGACTGCTCTCTAGCACCACCCAGGGAACATGTGTGACTTAAGAATGTCACAGATGCGAGCAGTCCTTGTCCACCTGTCAGGAGGTGTTTACATGCTACGTAGAAATACCCTCTGCCTGTCCAGACGTTACCTAATTGCTTGCTAGCTGTGGAGCACAAATTTGTGCTCCACAGGTTTACTAACCTTTACCGGGGACTTACCTGAAGTGTGCAGCAGTGACCATCTGCACATCTGCTGGCCGGGAAGGTCATTGGAGTTCCCGCGCTGGCAGCTCCAATGACCCCTGGACACAACTGTGACTACACAGAGCATCAGCATCATCACAGCAACAGTGCTGACACATGTGCAGTCACAGAGGGAATTGCACTCATGATGGTGATGCCCAGAAGAGCACTGGCCCAGAGATCAATCAAAGGTAAGTGACTGATCACGTGGGTGGATAGGCTAACATTGACTCGTGTTCACAAGTGCGATTGCTAGTCAATGTTAAATTCATCACACACCTTTCCCGTCCACGGGACAGGAAAGGAAATATGAAAACACCCTTGATGGTAGACCACATGCTTTCAGCATGGCTGGAAGTGGAAGTTATTAAAACATGAGCACTTGATACCTACACATGTCCTTAGATGTTTTAACAATGACGATTGCTCTTAGCACCCAAAAGAGAAGGCAAAAAGCACCCCATTTGGTCTCCTCTAGGTAGAGATCCTATGTGGAAATCACAAGGGTCATGAGGGAGTTTTAGATCCATTATCAAGGAATTATTATATTCTCCCGTTAGATCGGCTTAACAGCATGTGGACAGCAGGTCCCTAGTCCAGAATATAGTCCAGAATAAGGCCCACTGTAAAAAGGGCCTATGTTTCAGTCGTATCAAGACTCAGGTTGTCATCTCTTGGATCTTTCAATCACCTGGCTTGACGGAAAAGCTGTAATTCAACTATAGAGCATTTTTCAGTTACTGCAGCAGAGCAACCACAGAGGTTTCGGTACTTGCCTCAGTGTGCCCCTGGTGCTGCAGTGAGGATGGGAGGCGAAGCTGACTTCCACAGTCCCAGAACTGACTTAACTGATACCCGACAGTTGAATCAGTAAACCAATGAGGCTGCGTCCAGCGGTCATAGTGTAACCATAACGGATCTTTCCCCCAAGGATTGCTGATCTTTCAGGGTTTGTAGGTACATCTGCAAATATCTAAAAGAACGCCTTCTCCCATACCGTCCTGCCCATGCCTTAAGATCCAAAGAAGATGCCCTCCTGGTTGTTCCACCACCTTTGATAGTGACGTTGGTGGACGCCCGGGAGAGAGCATTTTCAGTGGTGGCCCCTAGATTGTGGAATGGTCTCCCCTCCTGGGTGTGCCATGCCCCTTCCCTATTGTCATTTAGGAGGGCTGTAATGGCATATCTTTTTGCCTTCGCCTTTGGCCAAGGTTGACTCATTCCCCCCTTGGTCACAGTTTTATTAACAGACCATTGGATGCAGGGATTAAATCAGAGCTTTTAATGATGTACCTCAGTTTAATCTGTGCCTTGTTTTTAATACCTGGTTTTTAATACCTGGTTTTAATATTTTTTTACCAGTGTTTTGTTTTTAATATGTTTTTTAAAATGCTGTTTGATCTGTTGTTACCCACCCAGAGACCTTCGGGTATGGGGCGGGATAGAAATGGAAATAAATAAATAAATAAATTCTGAGAGGCTGTTGCTGTCGTCTCACCTCTGATTGCTTCCATCCTGTTTCTCTGACTCCAAGAGGAAAATGCAATAAGAAAGCTATGTGGCCAAGCAAATTAAAACTGGGCTGTGGCTTTTAGGATGAGCTAAGGGGCAGGTTGAGAGAACAGATAATCCACCCACCTTTCTCCTTTCTGCTCTATATTTTCCCAGGAGAGGAACATTCACACACACACACAACTTGTCACTTTTGTTGTGAAGGTTAGAAATTGTACAGGTTCAAGAGGGCAGTTTCAAGGATCCCATTGCATATTTAAGGCACCTCACTGAAGACCTCTGCATTAGGGTAGGGGAGTTCAGCTGCGATCCTCCAATGGGCTGGCATGGAATGATGGAGTTGTGAAGGGCCACTGTTGAGCACCCTGGCTCTAGATCTTTGGTTAGACTAGACTTGCTTTACCGAGTGGTACCTTCTAAGCAGGGGGCTATTTGCACTACAGGCCTCTAGTGAAGAATTAGTGAACTTCTGGTGAAGTTCACCAGAGGAGTTTGTTGCAGCCTTCAGCTGTGCCCTGCCTCACCAGAAGGTCACTAATCATTGATTAGGTGTGGAGCATGAAGTCATGCTTCACACCTTAACCAACGTTTACCAAAATCTTACCTCAAGCATCCAGTGGCGCAACCATCTACACTTCTTCCAGTGCTCTGGGGTTGTCTGAGGTGCCATGCAAGCATGCTAGCACCTCAGATGACCATAGACACCACTGTGCATGCGCAGAGCATCAGTGCCATCAAGACGATGGTGCTGACGCATGCACCATTGCGGAGGACGCCGCAGCCAAAATGGTGGTGCCCAGAAGAGGACCAGCGCCACAATTGAATCAAGGTAAGTATTGGATCAAGGCAGGGGGCAAACAGGTAACATTGACTAATGCTCCAAGTGTGAGTGCTAATCAGTGTTCATTAATCAAGCTCCTTTCCCATCCAGTGGATGGGAAGGGAAGTGCGAAATGCCCCAGAGCAGTACCCATCCAAGATGGGGTCTTTTATCTTGCTGACTGCCCAGATTCCAGTTAACCAGGATTCCCCAAGACAGACTGAAGTATTAAACAGCTGTAAGACAATCAGAACATTCAGTATAAATTGGTACAAACTATGTTTAGCAGTGTTGCTTTGGGGAAGAAGATGTACTTACATTTCATTTGCAGTGTGTTCTACTGTATATCTGCTAAGATTTTCAGATAAAACAATATATAAAAATGGCATTCCAGATTCCATGTAACCATTTAAGAATTCAAGATCTCTTCTCTTTCTTTTCCTTTTCTTCATTTCTCCATTGTCAGGAAAAAAAATGCTTCTCTCTCTCTCTTTAAAAGTAGCTGCAGGTATCTTTATGTGACCCAATTTCAGGGCTGGAGCTAAACATTCTACTTACAATAACAGGAAATTGCTGCCTTTTCCCACTAAATTAAAAGGGATTCTTCCTGACTGAACCATTTTTTGCTTGGCAGGGAATAAAGGAATTAGGAATTTGGGGATATAAAGTACCAGAGAATAAGTTCAATTTCATCTCCTCCATCCTGTTCTGTAATGTACATTATAGGCAATTTTTGTTGTAATCCACCTTGCCACCTCAGGGTATACAGTAGAGCAGGCTAAAAATGTCAACACTGCTCTCCTTAAAGTGTCAGAGTGAGGCTACACAGACATTGAAGCCGGGAAATGTTTGTTCCCCAGCTGTAATGTTTCCATCGGGAACAGATTAACTGAGCCCACGAAATGGCCCCATTTTCTGTGTTTCATGCAACATGGCCAGAAAAACCACATCACAGAATATGGCTTCAGGTAAGTTGGGCAAATGGCTGTGATTAGGAATGTGCACAAATTGTGTTTTGTTTTGTTTTTAATAATTCGATTCGTATTGAATTGAATGCAAGAAAATTCATATTCATTCAAATAGATCCCCTTCAGATGTAGTGGGATTCGGATTTCGTACAAATGTTCAATCCCATACGAATCCCATATGAATTGCATACGAATCCCATACAAGTCCCATATGAAGCTTCATGTGAATGTATTGAAACATTCAATTAGAATTCGAATGTCAATCTTCAAATGTGCCAACGTGCAATTAGAATACGAATGTCTGTATTTGGCCAAATTCGTACAAATTTTGAATGTAATGAATATTTGTGCACATCCCTGGCTGTGATGGGTCTGAGAGTGGAAACCATTCCTGTCACAGTCCTTCTACACATCCTCCCTTTCCTTCTGTAAAAATCTCAGAGGAGCATATGTTCCCACAGGAGACGTACAGGATAAGTTTCAGTTGACTAACTCGTGGTTCCCCCGTGAGTTCCATGGATTCTTCTAGCCCGGCATTTTCAATGTTACGTTCTGCTAAATGTCTTGATGCATCCATGGTTAGTAGAAGAAATTTAGCTAATATATCTAATATACAGGACAGGACATTATTCGAAAATAGGCAAAGTTAATAACAGAGCACCATTGAGACCACAGACCTATCTAAAAAGTCGGACCTGGTGAACTGCTGCAGGTATGACATGTTCCACGTTTTTGCCTTTTCCACTTTCACCTGCCACTGTTCAAGCTCATAGTGAATTTCTGCAGATTAATCTTCCGTGGATTATAACATGTTTGAAGGATTCAGAGTGGGTTCAAACTCTGGGACACTGGGTCTGGTTTGGCACTGTCCCCTCAGTATTTATGGGTCGTCACCACAATAAGTTCTATAACTGCAACTTTCCCAAAATCTACCTGTCCTCTTTGGTGACTTGGGACTATTGTTTCTGAGCTCAAGTATCTTCAGCCATGCTTCAAGTTAGTCTGACTTTGCCTGTGTTTGTTCACAAGCTCAGCTTCTTGTTCTAATGCCACATGTCTTTCAAACTCAGGTCATCAAACTCAGCTTTGAAGAGTTTGACCTGGAGAGAGGATACGACACGCTAACCATAGGGGATGGTGGACAGGTTGGAGACCAGAAGACTGTTCTCTATGTGTAAGTAAGCTTTTCTCTCTCTGATTCTGTCTGGAGTGGGTAGGTCTGGTTTTTCACCAATGGATAGTCTGGACTCCTTGACAGGGTATATAAACTCTTTTTTGTGTATGCTAAGGGGAAAGGATACTCAACCACCCATTTCCAAGTTGCATTGGTTTCATCAAAGCATTCAGCCATTTGCATCTCCTTGTCATCATCCTATCTCAACTTTGGCTCTATGTAGGTGATCATAGGGCCAAGAACTAAAGAGGATTCCAACCCTCATTTGGGGCAGGAAAAATATAAAGCTGAAGACAATTTTCTAGACTGACAGGCGGAGATCAAAGGAGTCTTGGCGTGTGTCTTCAGCTTCTACAAATTATATTGAATTCATCTTGCTATTCGTGGAGATATTTCGTGGGATGAAAGTAACCTCTGTGTTGTTTCTGCCAAATAGTAAGCTCAGGTTGACCTTGAGGCTAGAAACAGTTCTAGCAAGTGATCATTCAAACCAGATTACATTAACTGACTGGAAAAAAACAACAACTACATTAAATTGCGCCGAGACTGAATTATGGGGGAGGCTAATGCCATAACTGATTTTCCTCTCAGCCAGCCTCAGCCTTTACTTGAAGATGAATGAACGGACGGATGACTTATGCTCTGGGAGAGGAATATTGGTGAGCAAGTCAGTGCATCTGGGAGAGGGAAATGTTTTCTCCTCTAAAGAGTTGAGTGGTTCCCATTTAACAGATGATAGCCCAGGAAAATCTCAGTGGAGGCCGTGGAAATTTTGACTGGGCAAACAAAGTGACCCCATAGCTAGATTTCAAATACGGTGCAAGGCCAATGCTCGCTATCACAAGTGTAAATGTCACTGACCAAACCAGGATGAGGTGGGGGTTTTTCCCCCCTATATTGAACTTTCTCCTAGGCCTCCATAGACCTGGGAAGGATCAGAAAAGGGCAATGCAATCTAGGATTCCGCATTGTTCCCCATGAGAAAAGACTGCAAAGTTTAACCCTCTTTGGTTTGAGCAATATTCGTTTATTTAAAATAGCTGCCACTTTCCATTACAAAAGATCTTAATTTACATTTTTTTAAAAAAATCATAAATGTGTTGCACAATACAAACTATCCTCTTATGGACAGCCCTGGCCTCTTGGTCCTGAGCTAGATTCAGCCGCAGGTTTTTTAGGTTATGCTCTGAGCTTTCAGAATCATATAAAGGGTGTTTCAGCTTCAATATTCTATGACTCTTAGGGTGCATTCCCATGGTACTAATTTGTATCTCTATTGCCCCTCCACTGAAGTGGATTAAAGAAAAGCGGGTTCAATCCGGATTTAAGCGTTCCCAAAGGGGTAAGCAAAACAGGTATTTAAAATGAACAGACTGTCCCCAAGGAAGCGTGTTTTGTTTACCCGCATCTTTTTCTCCCCGCCCCTCGCTGTTTCATTGGGTGATCGGGCGGAAGGAATTTCCAGCTGCCGAAACGCCTCCCCCCCAGCCAGCAATCCTGCAATCCTTTCCTTCGAAAAGACCAAAAGAAAAATTTAAAACTTCTCTGTTCGTCTCCCCTGCTTGCCAAGACTGCAGCCAGCACTCTTTACAAGATCTCTACCCAGCCAACTCTTTTACACTTTCACTTTCGCAGAAGCAATTCATCACAATGTATCTTTGCTGTTTCTCTTTGGGATTGGAAAGAGAAACAGCAAAGAGAAAATGCCTGCCTAGATCGCTGTTTGCATAGATCGCTGGCTGGATGACAGGCAAAAGAGAGATGATCTCTCAGGCCGGCAATTCCCACCTGGGAGAGAATCCCCACCCCTTTTGCCACGGAGCAATCCCATGGAAAATGTTGCGCTGAAAACCCACGTCTTCCAGAAAGTACTGCTTTAAACAGGTATTTTTTTTAAGCGGGTTTTCCCCATTAGCGGCGCTGGAAACCCGGATTAAAGCCGTGCATGGGACCGCTCCGTGGCAAAAGAAGGTTTTCAGCAGACTTATTATTGCATGGGAACGCAGCCTTACAAGACAATCAGATCAGAGAATAGGGTGTTACTGTAAAGTAACTTGTTTTGAACTTAGCTGAGTCCAGATATTAAAAACTGAACAAGAACATTGAGTTTACAATCTGAAACAGCAAATATTTTCTGTGGAAAACGGAATTATTAATAGGTGACATCATTAACAGCAGATTTTGAACCTCATTAAATTAGAGTTTACAAACCTATTTCCTCACCTGCTGTGGCTGTTGGTTAAACCTCACAGGAACCTATACAACCTTTGCATGGAATACTATACCCCATTGCTTTTCCTCCCATTTTCCTAAAGCTGATTAAATATCAATAATAATAATGAGAAAAAAACGGAAGTTGGCTTACTTTATCATTTCATAACATCATAGAATCATAGAGTTGGAAGGGACCTCTAAGGTCATCTAGTCCAACCGCCTGCTCAGTGCAGGATTTCCTAAACTATCCCAGCCAGATGTAGGTCCAGCCTTTGCTTGAAGACCTCCAGTGGGGGACAGCTTACCACCTCCCATGGCAACCTATTCCACTGACTGACCACCCTCACTGTCAGGAAGTTTTTCCTAATATCTAATCTCTATTGATCTCCTTGAAGTTTCATCCCATTGTTTCTAGTCCTTCCATCTTGTGTAATTGAGAATAGGGATGATCCCTCCTGCATTGTGACAACCCTTTATTTATTTATTTATTTATTTATTTATTTATTTATTTATTTATTTATTTATTTATTTATTTATTTATTTATTTATTTATTTATTTATTTATTTATTTATTTATTTATTTACATTTCTATCCCGCCCCATACCCGAAAGTCTCTGGACGGGTAACAACAGATTAAAATAGAATATACATTAAAAGACATTAAAAATTCAGCACCTATAAAATGATATACAATATGTTTAAAATGATAGTGTCTGCAAAGAGGTGCGTCTTCACTGCCTTCCTAAATATATATAAGGAAGGGGCATGACGCACCTTGAGGGGGAGGCTATTCCATAGTCTGGGGGCCATCACAGAAAAGGCTTTCTCCCAGGTGCCCACCAACCTCACTGTTGAAGGTGGTGGGACAACCAGGAGGGCCTCACCACTTGATCTTAAGGCACGGGCAGGTCGATATGGGAGAAGGCGTTTCTTTAGAAGGGCCTCTCAGTCTTCTCTTCAGTAGGCTAAACATTCCTAGATCTTTCAACTGTTCCCGTCGGACATGGTTTCCAGACCATAACCATTTGGGTAGCCTTCCTTTGGACTTGGGTTTGTCATTGCATTTTATTTTTTTATTTTTTTTGAATTGTGGTGCCCAGAACTGGACACAGTATTCTAGATGAGGTCTGACCAAGGTAGAGTAAAGACAAATAATTACTTCTCATGATCTAGACTCTATACTCCTCTTGATGCATCCTAGGATGGCATTTGCTTCTTTCTTTCTTTCTTTCTTTCTTTCTTTCTTTCTTTCTTTCTTTCTTTCTTTCTTTCTTTCTTTTTTGCAACTGCATCACATTGCTGACTCATGTTCATCCTGTGATCGACAAGGAGACCCAGATCCTTTTCACTTGTGCTTTTCACTTTCTTTTTAATGACATAGAAAAGAGAATACTATAGAGAAGAGCAAATGCATTTAGACAAAAGAAATGCATTTTTTTAAATGCTATTCATCATGGAAACCATATTTGTATACAACAATATTCTGTAGAATTAAAATTTTTGGTCCACATGCTTTGTTTCATCACATCTTACCATATCCTGCTTTTTCCCACCATGTTTCATTGCATGTGCACCAGATGGGGAGATAAGCAGTTTTGGTGCATTTTTGCATGTTTCCATGTGCACATTCAGAGAATCAAATATTAAGAAAGAATAAATGCAAAAAAAGAAAAGAAAAGAAAAGAAAAGAAAAAGAGGAGAATAAAGAAGAGGTAGAATTAAATTAAATTTCCAAGATGTTCCAGGATAGTGTCATCATAATTCAAGGAATTAGCTCAAATAACAATATCTAGTAAAAACTATTTAGTTTTCAAATGCATAGCAATAGAAAGAAGAATTTAATGTACATATTGATTAGACGTATTCTGCTGTTTATATCTAAATTAAATTTTCTCGTCCAAATTATGATTCACCTAAATACGATATATGGATTAAAAGCGTGTTCTGTTTTATTATTTCAGCATGTATTATTTCAGCATTTATTATTCCAACATAAACTCCCATTTTTCAATAAACTGCGCTTTTAGAGTTGAGAGCCATTTGCTGCTGAGAAGGGGCATAAAAATTCCCTTTAACGACAACAGCAAGAGAAGATGAAGAAGCATTTTGCTCAGCGTGATGTATGGTTTTGTCAATTTCTGGTGCCTTAGGTTATATCTCCTCAGCACCTTAGGGGCTATGCTTCCAATGATTTCTCAGGGTTTCTTTCCATAGCCTTTCCCTTTCCCATGGTACTCACAAGACCATGAGGCTATTTTCCTACAGTTGGGAAGACCCAATGAGCATAGTATCATCAGAACTCGAAGAGAAACGTTGTAGGTATTGTCCAGCAAGGTGAACAATGATTAGGGAACTTCTGGGGAAAAGCGCACTGCCCGGAGGCTGTTACAGCCTCCAGGTGCCCCTTGCCTTCCCAGACGTTCCCTAATCATGCACTAGGTGTGGAGGACAAAATCGTGCTCCACACCTTTATTAACCTTACCCAGGGACTTACCAGAAGCGTCCAGCAGCAAGCATCTGCAACTCTTCTGGTGCTCCAAGGTTGTCTGAGGTGCTGTGCAAGCGTGCTGGCACCTGGAGCAACCATATACACAATTTCACATGCATAGAGGTTCAGGGCCATCATGGTGACGGTGCCGACCAAAATGGTGGCACTCTGTAGAGGACAACCCTGGGATTGGTCACTCACAGGTGAGTGTGAGCACTAGTTAACATTGGGTGATTACACTCCTTTCTTGTCCAGTGGATGGGAAGGGAAGGGTGAAATTGGCCCTGATTACCAGAGATTCTTTTTTGGCCCATTGGTGTTTGGGGAAAGTAGAAGGGCTCATACAATTTTGCTCATAAGTACAAGCAGTGAAATGAAGACGTACAAAGTTTGAATTGTGTCCAAAAATTCACTGTTCATGTTCGTGGTTGTTCGCATCAAACCAAACATGCAGTGATGTGCACATCCAGAAATTAGATCAAACCAAACCGGTTCTTTGCTCACGAACACACACTGTTTGATTGAGCTGTTCATGTTTGCTGGCTTTTTGTTCCTGAAAAGGGCTTTTTTTCAGTGGAAAACATGCTGGTTTTGTTTTTAAACTACTTCAGAACTGAACACAAACAAGTTGGTTCAATTAAACAGTCTGCCACCGAACCAAACAAACGGTTGTTCAGTTTGAGAGTGAATCAAACACCAGTTTTCTTTTCTGCACATCTCTAATGCGGAGCGGAGAAGCAAGGCCTTCTTTGACTTCCATCTTGGTGAAATTGCTCCAATTGGCTTTGTCCAAGATCACCGTTAGCAGTTTTGGAAACTGCATCTTCTCCTGAATCATGAATCCACTTTGGTTTTTGCAGGGAGCAGAATGAGGGTGTTGAGTTGTGCTGCCCTCCGCCTGAATCTGCAATACCTGAATTTGCAACCGCACTAACCATTTTATATGGGAAAGCATTTTCCTTGAATAGTTCAGAGCAATGCGCCATGGTATTCCTTCCTGAAAAATATAGACTGCTTTTCTGTAATTCATGCCAGCCAGTAAAATGCGGATCCGACCCTAAAGACATAGAAGCATTAAAATCTATAGCTCTGCTATCAAGCAATCATAAAACTGAGATAAAAAATAGCATCAAAATAATATATTGTGGACTCTACCAGGAGGGTAGAAACCAATATCCATTGGAATTGCAGCCCCATCATCAACTGAAATCAGGTGTGTGTCCCCCCAAAACCTGACAGCCGACCCCCAAAGCTGTGTTTCCGTAGGAAATTGGCATTATGGAATTCCAAGGTGGCAAATACATTTTCCCCTACCCTTTGGTCTAGTGGTTAGGGAGCTGGACTCTTATCTGGCAATACTAGGTTCGATCCTGCCCTCCCCCACAAAGCTGGCTAGGTGACCTTAGGCTAGTCACAGCTCTCTTTTGAGCTCCCGCAGCCCCACCCATATCACAGGGTATCTCTTGTGGGGAGAAGAACAGAAGGTTTGTCAGTCGCTTTGAGTACCCTTAAATGGGTGAGAAAAGGGGTAGGAAAGCCAACTCTTATTTCCTTTCCTTCATTTTCTGTAGAGATCTGTTATTTAATGCCGAAGTTCACAAAAAATAGCTCAGGGTCAACTGCTGAATTCCTGGATGATTTATATTCATTTATAAAGGTTTTCTGCCTCCAAGTTGTTTAACAATAGCAAGAATCCAACTGAGTTTTGGTTTTCCTCCCAAACTAGGCTTTGTAATAAATAACACATGGTGGTGGTGGTGGTGGAGGAGGAATGGAATAAAGGAATAGGGAGCTCAGCTAGGCGATGCCAGTATGGATAATTTAAGGCCACGGCTCTCAGACAGAATTTAAACTCTGTTTTCTGTCACAGCCCTGAACAGAAATGGTTATTTTTTATCCTGCTAGTAAAAGGGGACCCAAAGTGGCTGACAAACCTTCTGTTCTCCCCACAACAGACACTCTGTGAGGTCGGTGGGTCTGTGAGAGCTCAGGAGAGAGCTGTGACTCGCCCAAGGTCACCCAGCAGGTTTCGTGGAGGAGGGTGGAATTAAAACTGGTACTCCAAGATAAGAGACTGACTCCCTAACCACTAGACCAAACTGGCTTAGAAGAGGAGAAAGGTGCCCCATTGCCCAATATTTGGAAGGTAGTGAAGCTGGTATTTCATGCTGTTCCTAGGAGGCACATACTGGTCAGTTATATGTAAATAAGCTAAGTTTTAAGAATAGGTGATAAAACAGATTTTTGTTGGTGGTAGTTTGGGGAAAGCAAGCCAAATTATTTCTTGCTATCTTATTTGTTTGATTACAATCTTCCATTATTTTCCAGCTGTCATATGAAACTTCTTCTATGCAAATATGATTCTTTAAATATCAACTTTATCATTTTCTGTCATTATATCATCATAATCAAGTAGGTTAATGGAGTGTGTGGGAGAACTAGCTCCTAAGGTGAGAAATAAACAGGCCAAAGGGCCTTGTGGAATCTGAACAGGTTGGGGTCCAAATCGAAGGCCCTGTTCAAAAAACCTTTTAAACAACACTTTCAGTGTACAGTCTAAAATCCTGTTCAGTGTTCGAAATCACAACTGGGTCAAGCCTGTTTGATCCAAGCCCCAAGTTTTGACCAAATTCATCGTGGTTCAGTTCAGGTTGAACCAAGCCTCTCTTTGTAGGTCCACACATAACCTGCCTTGAGGTCTTCAGTACAGGGCTGGATAGAAATGTAAACAAACAAATAAATAAATAAGCAGAGAAACTTTGTTATGACCTCTCGAGAAGCTGCATTGGTTTCATGATATGAGACACACACATCATATTGCCAACCCCTGATTTTGAAGACTCTGTCTGTGAGATGTGGCCAGTTAAGTTTGAAGCATGTCGACTCAGACAGGAGGAGGTGGTGAGAATTGATCGCTGTAGGTATTCTTCAATACCCTTACATTTCTTTGCCGTTGACTGTGCTGCTACTTTGGTCCTCATGGAGGGAGTCCTTCGTCAACGACTGGAGGGCCACACTTTGCCTGTCCCCGCTCTGTGACGTGACGTGGAGCAGACGGCTGGTAGTAAATAAGAACCACTCGCCAAACAGCAGATCATCCTGCTGGCTCATTGATTTCCTGTTGCTTCCTCGCGTTGACTTCTTCGTTCTCCTGTCAGCTGGGGTACCCCAGCTGCCTCTCCAATGCCTTGCTGTCAAAGCAAGCTAGCTAGCAGACAGGCAGGGGCCGGCAGACAGGAAAATGAGGAAGCGGCTGCCTTTGGAAATGCAGAATGTCTTTGTTGTATTTGATTCATTTTGAAATGAATGCAAGAAAATTCATGTTCGTTCAAATAGATCCCCTTTGAATGCTGTAGGATTCAAACTCAGCTACGATTGTTCAGTACAGATGTTCAATACGAATTTGCATACAAATCCCATACAGATCACATATGGATCCCTTACAAAGCTTTGTACGGATGTATCAAAACATGCTATTCGAATTTGTACATGTCAACATTCAATTCAAGTTCGAATGTTATGAATATTTCTATTATCCGTTAATTGAAACTGGAGTCGCTTGCTTCTCTCCTTCATATATCCGGCTCTCTAGTGGTTAGGGAGCCAGACTCTTATTTGGGAATACCGGGTTTGATCCTGCACTCCTCCATGAAGCCAGCTGGGTGACCTTGGGCTAGTCACAGGTCTGTTTCTGAACTCTCACAGCACCACCTACCTCACAGGGTGTTCTGTTGTGGGGAGAATAGAAGCTTTGTCAGCCACTTTGAGTCCCCTTAAATGGGTGAGAAAAGCCAACTCTCCTCCTCCTCCTCCTCCTCCTCCTCCCACACCTGAAGGGCATCCAGGCCATTCTCTGATTTCCACCCTCTATCTCCATCCAACCACTGGATGCCCCATCTGAATCTTCCCATCTTCCAGAATTTCCATGGGCTTACCTTCCAGTCTGGGGTGACAAGCAGGATGCTTCTAAGGTCATTTGCTGGGATTTCAGACAGGAGAAGGTTTGTCTTTGCCTTCTGTTGCAGTTGGTGGTCTGTTGTGTGAGACAGGAAGCTGAACTAGATGGGCTGTGGCCTGATCCAGCAGGGCTCCCCTTACTGTATGTTCTTAACACCATTTTTACTTCCCTCATTGACTTTTCCCCACTGGAGTAAAGCACAAACACACACACACACACATTTCACTTTGAAAGCTGCTTTTGCTAGAGACTCTAAATGGTTTTCTGTGTTAGCACAGGTATTCTTCTTCTTCATTTGTCTTGTTTCTTGACAGCTTAACAGGTACGACCGTCCCTGATCTAATTGTGAGCACCCAGCATCAGATGTGGCTTCTATTCCAGACCGACAGTGTGCGGAACCTACTGGGATTCAAGGCAACCTATGAAGGTAATTGGGGCTTGCGTGCTAATAGAGGTCACTGTTCCCCAACCTTTCCTGTTGGAGATTTCTTACTGGGGAGGGAATCAAGCATTAGGGGTGTAAGACAGGTCAAGACAATTAGATGGCAATTATAGATTTCAGGGAATTTGTGCAAACATATTTCCTTCCCTGTACTGTTTTTTTAAAAAAAAATTCCAGAGCATGTCAGTATTCACTCAGCACCCAAACAGGAAACTAAAAAGCATGCAAATGGTTCCAAGGAGGAAAGAGCCATGCAACCACCAGGAGGGTTTTGGTGGTAATGTTTTGGTTTTTTCCTTCCTACACACCTCAGATCAAGGGCCTATTCGCCCTTGGCCTTTTTCTGGAGCATATCTCAGGATAGGGGTCTGTGGTCCACATGCTAATGGAGACTCTAGCAGACCTCACTTTGGGCCTGCTGAAGCCTGCACTAGCATAGGGACAGCAAGCCCCTATTACAGAATATATTCCAGAATAAAGCCAAGTGTGAATAGGCCCCTATGTTCTGCAAATAATTTTTCTCTGTTTTGTTTTGTTTCATTTTTTTGGAGGACCTGTTCATAGCAGTTTGCTGGGTTGGACCTTGGTACCATCAAGTTTGGGTCGGCTTCCTTATAAGGATGTGCACGAATAGTTGTAATATTCGTACGAATATTGTATACGAATTGAGGTGGGAAAGCAGCTGTGCCAGTCACATGTACAAAGGATCCAGAGTGCATTCAACATGGATTGAGAGTGGATTCAAAGTGGATTCAGGACGGTACTGAACTGACGTTTTCAGAGCGAATATCTTACGGGATACCTATCTGATACGTGTTCATTCGTGTCAGATATTCATATGAATTTGTACCAAATAGAATCCTACCACATTTGACGGGAATCTATTTGAACCAATACAGATTTTCTTACATTCGATATGAACCGAGTACATACTTCTTAACAATTTTCTTGGTAAACATATAGAGAAGTTTCTCATTTCGTCTTTTGTGAGGGGAAATACTCTAGGCCAAATCTCTGCTTCTCAGCTTCCCATGCAGTTGAATTCTACTGCCAAAACCTTTTCTATAACAGGCAAGAATTTGTGACAGAAAAGGACAATTTAAGCACAGCGCAACCCCTACATACTGCCTTCAGAGTCAGTGGCCCTTTGCAACTCAGGAGAAGCCATCAACATCGGCTCTTATTCCAAGATAACAAGGTGGTTATGGCCTGCC
Source organism: Aspidoscelis tigris stejnegeri (assembly GCA_023333525.1). Taxonomy (NCBI): domain Eukaryota; kingdom Metazoa; phylum Chordata; class Lepidosauria; order Squamata; family Teiidae; genus Aspidoscelis; species Aspidoscelis tigris. Next base: position 2,813,762 of record JALMGA010000023.1, read on the forward strand.
TCAGTCTCTGCACTAACATGTGGACAGCAAGTCGCTAATGAAAGATACATCCCGGAATAAGAGGCTGCTGTTCACATGCTAGTCCAGACTATGGCAGGTGCTAAGCGCCCTGTTGTTCACAAAACTCTATTTCGAGTTGAACCTGAACGAAGGTGGTTTACTTTGGTTCACTTGGCTCGCATGCAGACACAAGCGCCCTGTTGTCTGAAAACAAAATTAGTTTGAATTTGCCATGCCCGATTTTGGGCTCGGGTTCTTTTGGATTCGGGAACTCACTTGTGGCTTGAAACAGTCAAAAAGTGACTGTTATTTCACAACTTGTTCTGTAGCGTGTTTCCTCTGCCGGAAACACCGTCCTTGAACCACTTCCGTCAGGTCACTGTATCCCGTTCCTCAGATTTTTCTTGCTCCTTGTTGCCATGTCCACCGCAGTTCTCTGAAAATTCCTCACTTCACTTGCCAAGGTTGCTCCATCTTTTCTTAGCCATCCTCATTCTCATTCACTCGCCACAAACTGAACCTCAACAGAGGGTATTTGGTTCCATTCAAAGTGAACCACTAAATTTCCTTTTGTTCATATCTCTGTTCAGGAGCAGGAAAGGTGAGATGACTCCCCCCTTCATAATCCATTCTGATCGGCCCTCCAGGCTGGACTTCATCACAGTGGCCGCATACTTTATTTAATGCACTAATTAACGTCTTTAGTGGGCCAGTATTTTCATATGGAAGAGTAACTGGATAAATAATAGACTCAAATAATCAAGCCTCTGAGGAGACAAGGTGGGGGACTTTGTAGGATCATTTCTTGCTTGTTTTTTCTTTGCCCTCGTACAGTTTCCAGTCCTGTGTTTAGGTCAATGAAGGTAAAGAAGAGTGCATTCAAGGGATCAAATGTTTTGTGTTCACTGTAGCCAAGTATCTTCCCTGTTTATAGAATGCCATTTGGAGTTATTCATAGAAGTTTAGTGCAAAAGTAAAAGAATATATCAGATCATTTGATAGCCCAGTATCTCAAAGGCAGATGGAGTGACAGGACCTGCCTGTGCCTTAACATATGGAGGGGAGGTCCTCCTCGTTGTCCCACCACTCTCAGTAGTAAAAGGGGTGGGCACCCGGGCTATGGGACAGTCTCCCCCTTGAGATGCTCCTCTTTGCCCTGGTCTTTAGTTAAATGGGGATACACTTTTCCTTCCCACTTGCAGACACTGTTGCTTTAATATATACTGTTATTATTTTAAAATGTTTTATTTTAAAAGTTGTTACCCACCCTGAGACCTTCGGGTACAGGGCAGGTTAGAAATACAAACAAATAATGCGTAGAAGGCCTTTTTCTTAAATCCTATGAAGAGGAAACCAGAATTATCCCTGGACCCAGACTGTAGCCGCAAGAACTTTCCGGTAAGGTAAAGGCAGTAGATGCTTCTTGGTGCTTTAGCAGATATCATCTGCCACTAATCCAAACACAGAGCTTTTCTAGATTGATGCATCAGCCCCATGAACAATAGCTGACACTAATCTCCATATTATCACTGCACCTAGCTGTTTCAATTTTATTTTCAATTAAAAGTCTTAATTCAAAATAACAACAATAATAGAACATAAAGTCTCAGTAATAGTTAACAGATTTCAAATAATAAAAAGTAAGTATAAATATACGTGGGAATAAATCTGTGATTTTAAAACATAATTACAGAAAACTATAGTAAGCAGCGATAAGGGGAAAAATAAGGAAACAGCAATCTTAATAATAATTACACTTTCAAATTCGGAAAAACAGATATTATACTATTATTTAAAAAGGAAGATAAAATGGTCCTTAGGCCTCATGGATAAATTGGTGCCTCTGATGGAAATAAAGGCAACCATCGAAAATGAATGGAATCCTTTTGCTCCAGCAACCTCAACATCCCATTATTCTGGGTGGTTATCAGATCATTGATAACTGTTCTCCATACTCTGGTAAACAAACCATTCTTATTTAAGTGTTGAGCCGGTTTCCATTTGTGAGCTATCTCACTCTTTGGTGCACTCAATAAAGATAAAATTAGTTTCTTATTTCTAATATCTTTGAGATAAAAGCAGCCAATACCTGCAAATGCCACAGAGTCAGAGGTTGCTCCAATTTTGCTGTCTATCTTCACCCACCTGGTTGTAACATTTACAGGCCAATGTGTCTGTCTGTCTGTCTGTCTGTCTGTCTGTCTGTCTGTCTGTCTGTCTGTCTGTCTGTCTGTCTCTCTGTCTGTCTATATCAGTCTCTGTCCATCCGTCCGTCCGTCCATCCATTTTATTTCTATCCAACCTTATACCCAAAGGTCTCAGGGCGGGTAACAGCATTTAAAATCCAATACATTAGAACAGTAAAGAATCTATATTAAAACAATAGTATATAGTGGTTACAAGTCGGAAGGGAAAGGTGCCACCTTTGTTTCTCTCACTGGATTGAGGGTCCCTGCAAAGCATGGTTTGGAGATTTGTCAGCAACCTTCTGGAATATCCCCCCCCCCCCCGAAGTTCCACTTTAAAGAAGCAAGAGAAGACCTGCAACTCATGTTTCCTTTCCTCCACATCATTTTTCAAATCAACTCTTTCCTTTTAAAACTTCAGGTTTAGGCACTGTGACATCAGTTCCTCCCTCCTGTCCCACAAAGCTTTCCATGTTGTCACCCTCCAGATGTCTCAGAATGCAATTCCCAACAGGGCTGTTTGGCACATCCATGCTGCTTTGGGGCTAATGGAATTTGGAGTTTGTGACAGTATGGCTTGGCTAAGCAAGGCTTCCCCTACCAAAATATCCCTTCTGGTTTCAAGGTATGCAGTGAACCTGATGTAAAAACTAGAATAATTTGGTTTATTAGAATAAAAAGGAAAAAACTGAACAATTGCAAATACATAAAATAGCAAAAAAAGATACAGATTCAAAATAGTCCAAGCAGATAAAAAAAATTTCTCCAGGCAGGACATAGGGTTCACCTTCAAAGTTCCATAACAGTTTAAAAGAACAGCATTGGGTGAAGGCAATAAGAGGACAGCCAAAGATAGAATAACCCAGAGTCAGCATCCACGTGAGAATCTGAATCTGAAGGGGTAACAAATGCCAATCAAGCATTACTATATCCTAAATCGTCCCATGTTACATATCAGCCAATAAAATGACCACAAACACAGGTCTTTCTAGAAGGTGAGTAAATACCCTCGCCCATCAGGTAACATGCATAGTTGCATGTCCCATCTCTGCAATCAATTAGTGTTATCAGTTTTGGGAGTAAGTCCCCAGGTGCACCTGGTTGTGGATAATCCTGCACCAAGTATGCCTTTCTTCTTCAAAACTTAGGACAAACAGTTTGCTTTTCCCTTGATAAGAATTTTTACTTCTGGTGTTAATTCTCTAAGGCCAAAATGGAGATAGTCAGGCTCTCCCATTACAGAGTTCAAAGCCTACCTGGAGAATACAAGACTGATCTGTAATGTATCCTGTTACCCAAGACCTATGAAAGCAATCCTTTTGTTTCTTCTATCCTCTTGCTTTGCCCACAAGAGAGATACTGCAGTGGCTCTTGAAAACTGAATAAACAACCCCGCTGGTGTGTTTGAAGAGCACTGAAGCAGATGTAGAAGCCAATGTTCTGCTATGGCTCTTCCTGAGAATTCAGCTGTGTCTTGTTTCCCTTTCAGAAAAGCAAGAATATAGGTGAGGCAAAGCAGTTTAGAGTTTCAGAAGGAACAACAAGGCACGTATATAATGTAGCATGGGTATAACCTTGTTTCTCCATACCTTTTGAGAAAGTTAGATTTACACAAGGCTTGCAAAGTGTCCTTTGCAACAGAACACAAAGGTAGAAAATGCAGTTCTCCCTGCAGTCTCTGCTGCAGAGCGGAAGCAAATCCAGGAATTTCCATCCTCAAGTCCAGATACCTTAGGAAAGAGTCCTGACTTAGCATGTGCATGGATTTTTTTTTTTTTGGCATTTGATTTGATTTGAATTGAATATTCAAATATCCGAAATTGTATGAACAGAGAAAAAACAAATTTATTGAAATTTTAACCAATTCAAATACATTTGTATCTATCTGTACGAATATTCTATACATATTTGATGATACAAATCTTGTACACATTCATACACATCCCGTTTTTATCCTGTATACGTGGCGTTTTCATCCCATACGTATCCAAATAATGTCTGAATTATTCATAGGAATAATTTGAAACAATGTTATTTATTCAAATACTAAAAAACAAATGTCTGGATATTCGATTTGAGTTTGAATGTCTGAATTCAGCTGAATTTGATTGAATAACAAATATCTTGAATATTCTTGCCATTCCCTAGTCCTGACTCCATCCACCAGAGTTTCCTCAAGTTAAGGCCCCACTTATGGCTTGGTTGGAAGAAGGCGTCTCCCTTGAAGAAAACTCCATGATTCAAAATTCATTCACCCCGGAAGATCTTTAACTTACAGAAGTAGCTTGCATACAGGCTATTCAGCCATGTATTTGTGCACACCATGTGAGCCTCATAACTTGTCAGAAGCAGGATTAAAGTGGATGAAGATAACCAGCATGTTTTGGATTTATTTTGAGCAATATTAGAAGAAGAAAAAAAAAGAGTTGGCTTTTGTACCCCACTTTTCTCACACATTTAAGGGGACTCAAGGTGGCTGAGAAACCTTCTGTACTTCTCCCCACAACAGACACCCTGTGAGGTAGGTGGGGCTGCGAGAGCTCAGAATGAGCTGTGACTAGCCCAAGGTCACCAAGTTGGCTTCATGGAGGAGTGTGGAATCCAACCCAGTGACTATGAGATATGAGCCAGGCACTTTAACTCCAAAACCAAACTGGCTCCTTACGTCTGGGAGGGGCCCATGTTGGAAAATGTGGAGAGCTTATGGAAGATTTTACAGTCATTGGGTCTTCCAGACCATCTCAAGAAAAAAAGGAAGAATGGAATGGAATGCCCTCATGCTGATTTCTACCCTCCATCTGGAAATATCCTTTTGGTCCAGTGGTTAGGGAGCCGGACTCTTATCTCGGAGTCACTGGGTTTGATTCTGCCCTCCCCCATGAAGCCAGCTGGGTGACCTTGGGCTAGTCACAGCTCTCTTCTGAACTCTCATGGCCCCACCAACCTCACAGGGTGTTCTGTTGTGGGGAGAAGAACAGAAGTTCAGCTGCTTTGAGTCCCATTAAAGGGTAAGAAAAACAGGGCAGAAAAACCAACTCTTCTTCTTCTTCTTTACCCCAAGGCACCCCCTCTGAACTGCATTTCCTGTAGACACCAGGGCCAGATTCTTCCCCAAGACTTCCTTTCCCTCAGTCCCAATGCACCGCATGCACCGATTTCTTCTGCTGTATCAAATGCTTTCTCCCTCTCGTTGCCAAAAGAAGTAGGTCAGAATACACAGTTTTCTCGGAGTGCCACACACACACATATCAATTTTTCCGATTGGCTGTCTGCCAGGACAGTTTTATGAGCCTCTTGACCTTTGTAATGGATGTTTGCTGAAGAGTCAAGAAATGTTTATTTTTTAATGCATGCCTTTCCCCACACTTCCCCCTCACTCCTTTCTCCACCTCTTAACTCGCTACTCCCGGTTGACCCTTCAGAGTGACTCCAAAGCTTAATGGGGTGAGGACTAAAAAGGGGCCAAGATTCCACGTTACTGGCTGACATTTTGCTTCAGCCATCTGGAGTTTGCTTTTGCTAAACTTTCTGTCTTCTCTCCTTCTGCTACATATTTCATAAACAGAAATAAGGCTTGCGTGCATCAAGACTGCAACCCAGAGGCCTGTTCACATGAGGGCCTCTCAAATGTGTGTAGGATGCCCTGAGATGGAGCATTCGCACAGCTGGGACAGCGGTTCCGTTCGGAACCACCCCAGCCATTCCCAGGGTGTCCTACACACGTTCCAGGTGTAGAGCTCTACACCCATTACCGACCATCCTAGAACATCCCACAGCTGTTTGGAGAGTATTTGCACGCTCCCTCTGGAATAGCTGCGGGCCTCGCCCCTGCCTGCCGCCATTGGGTCAGGTTTGACCCAGGGGCGGGCAGGCCTGTCTTGTCCCTTCCCTGGGTTCCTGCGTGCTCTACGTGATGCAACCGGGTCCCCTAGAGCCCGCAGGAACCACTACAACCCCGGGCACTCCCCCTGGACATGGGGCTACCAAGGGACAGATGTGTGTGGATGCCATTTACCTCTTTGTTGCTGGGTTCAAAGTGGAGGTCCTGGCCACCGGTGTTGTGTGTCTGTGCACGCCACCAGCTCTGATTGGCAATGTGCACGACCCTGGGTAGGCCTGTGCCCGGGAGGTGGGTCCCTCAGGGGGGTTCCTGCAGGCTCTAGGGGACCCGATCGTATCACCTAGAGCCCGCAAAAACTAGGAAAGGGATGAGACAGGCCTGCCCATCCCTGGGTTGAACCTGACCCAATGGCAGAAACATCATCCTTTGCTCCAGAATTTGCAGGCAGGAATGGTTTGAAGATCTAATTTTTCAGGTCTTCCTGAAAACCGGATTCGGCAGCCTCTAAACCCCATTAGAGACAGATCTTGCACGAGCCCGTGCAGAAGCGCCATCCTTGAAGGGGCCCTAATCTGTCCTGCTGTGTGGAAGGTAACTTGCAGGTGTGTACCATATGTGTCCTTATCAGGTGCTCAATGGGGTCTTAACAGCCTGCGTGGAAACACCTTAAGTCTCTTAGCTGAAGCTCTCAAAATCTTTGAAGACCACGTTTCTTAGTCTGGGGTCTTCTTGTGAAAGTAATTCCCGATTGTTGTATCTTTGTGACTACACCCATATCTAAATCTATTGGTTTTCCTTGATTGAAGTATTTGGCCCCACAAGGTGCCATGACATTCTCTTTTCTTGCCCAAGCCAAGGATGTTCTCATAGAAAAGACAAACTGCTTCATCCTATGCTTTGGATCTGGAAAACCTAGTGCCTGTGATTGGCAAACGACCATGGAAACTGTGGTCCAAAATAAACCTTTCTTCCCAATGTTTTATTGTTCTATTTCAGGATAAGCTCTGATATTTAACTGATTACTAGAAACTCTCCAGAAAACAGCATTTGCAAACTCTACAGTCCAGGGTCCTAATATATTTTCAAGCAAGCATTTATTATGGCCATTGGTCCTTCCCATCCCCGCCCCTGACTGGCACAAAAAAGTTAAAAGCATCATTCACAAATAAAATAAATAACTTGATAAGCTGAAGAGTTAAGGGGGATCCAGGCTAAAATTGGAACAAAGTTAAAACTAGAGCAGATTTTCAGGGCCAAAGCCAGGCACTTTGGTGTTGTGATAAAAGATGGAAATATCTTTGGTTACAAAGTGGCTGACAAACCTTCTGTTCTTCACCCCACAACAGAACACCCTGTGAGGTGGGTGGGGCTGTGGGAGCTCAGAAGAGAGCTGTGACTAGCCCAAGGTCACCCAGCTGGCTTCATGGAGGAGTGCAGAATCAAACTCGGTATTCCCAGATAAGAGTCCAGCACCAGACTAGACCAAACCTGTTTTTGGTTTTGGAGCCCTCTGGTTACTCAAGAACTGTTGCCAGCACTGTAGCTGTGTTTACAATGTTCAGTTCACTACCAAACCAAGCTGATTTGGTGGGGTTTTGTGGATTCCTTGAAAGCCCTGTATTAAATTTCTCTCTCTTTCTCTTTTAATGACAATGGGGCAGAGGGAGACAGAAAGCAGCCTTTAAAGGAGTAAGTCTCTTACTATTAACAACAGTAACAAAAATGGGATATAAATTATTTTTCCTTCCTCACTTCATTGTGGCATGCACACAGAATGCCTTCATTGTTAGGAGGCAAACAGGCAACAACCTATTTGGGGGGTTTTCTTGAAACATTTTAGTTCATTCCACCTCAGAATGATAGCTGAATTAATGCTAATCTTGCATTAAGTAATTTCTTCTGTAAAGAAGATGTCGCACTAGAAATTTGTAGTTGGACTCAGAAATGGGGGAGATAAGCTTTTTTTTCCGCTCTTAAAAGGAGAGAAAGGCTGACAGAAGCAACATAGAGGTATTTTTAAAAGGCTTTTGAAAAATGGAAAATAGCAAGAAATATGACATAGACTAATAGCAGTGAAACACTTGGAAACATAAGAGAGGGAGAAAATTCTAGAGCTAACAGAAGCAGCAGCAGCAGCGAGAAAATAACATGAATAAATGGTGTGTAAGCAGATAACAAAGGAATATAGAATGTAGAATATTATTTCTCTCCTATAAGGTGACTCAGGAAAGAAGAGGGAAAACCTGTTTTGTTTTGTCTTTTTGTCATGGGCTCCGTTGACTTCAGGGTGGATTCGGGGCAGCCCTAATGCAAATTGTAGCTCGCATTAACACTCCCCCATGCGATTGAGGACAGCACAGGTTCAAGCTGAATCCACCTGTCCCCATGAAAACTGTGGTAACCCCCTGCCTCAGGGAACCACATCCTTTTTTCTCCCCCCCCCCCCTCGGTACAAGCATGACACACAACCCCCTTGCCTGATCGCCTAATCTGCAAGGCATGATTTAGCTTGATTTAGCGCATGAGTGTCTGATAGGTTTTCTGCACTCAGCTGAGCAAGATCAGCTGTCAGACATAGGTATGCCTACTAAAATAATTGAAACACAGCCGTGGCTTCAATCAATGAGCTGCTTCCCCTTCTGCACCTCCAAAAACCACACACTTCATCAATAAGAGATGATGACAGGGGAGCATAAGAGGAAGGGAACCCGGCACATTGATTGAAGCTGTGGTTGTTTCAATTATTTTAGCGGAGGTGCGCTCCTCTGCTTGACATCTGATCTTGCCCAGTTGAGTGTAGGGAAGCTATCAGGCGTTCGTACGCTAAATCAAGCCCTTACCTACGCGTTCCTTGCCAATCTGGCGATCATGCAAGGGGGGGAATGCTTGTACCCGGAGAGACACAGGGCAAATGAGAGCTCATCACTTTTGAAGAGATCCCCAAGCAGTTGCAATCGCAGCGTGCACGGCAGGGACAGCGGAAACCTGCCCACTAATGTTCCAATCACCAAACTCCTCCCCCAATAACCAGGGAGCATCCCCCTGACTCAATATGAGCTTGCCTTCCTAATTCGGGGCAAGAACAGTTGGAAAGGGATTTTTTGTTTGTTTGTTTTGCCATGGATTTGTGACATTTGTCCCGTATGTAGCCCAGATTAGAGGCTTTCCATGCGGACGCTCTGAGGCAAACCCGGGTTCTCCTAGGTGTATTTTGATCATGGGGACATACCCTTAGAGTTAGAAATGCAAGAGGAACTATCTCTGTTCCAGTTTGATTGAATTTTTGTTGCATATTAAAATTATTCCACCATGCAGGCATCCAGGTTATCCTTTGTACTAGGAATGATGGAACATAAAGGAGGTTGGGGAAGGCGTTTTCAGATTAGAGATGTAGAACTTCAGTTCATGTTTGATGGGTTCAAATGGAACTGCACCAACATCTGTTCAAAAGGGGCTGATTTGAGTTCAGCTGAGCCAGTGGCATTTGATCAAACTGGGTCTAAACAAAACGGTTTGATTTGGCCCATTCAACATGAACCTTATGTCACCTACTTCTTTCTTTCTTTCTTTCTTTCTTTCTTTCTTTCTTTCTTTCTTTCTTTCTTTCTTTCTTTCTTTCTTTCTTTCTTTCTTTCTTTCTTTCTAAAAAGACAAGATCTGCACAGCTGCACAATTCTGCACTTTGTTGGGGAAGATGTGGACTTCTTTTTAAATGTGTTCAGCCTGGTGATCAAACCAAGCTCAATGGGATTTGGTTCAGTTTGAACCAAGCCTATGAATTTGATTTTGTGAACATCTTTAGTTCAGACTAGGGGGTCACTGAATTTATTTATGTATTTATTTATAGCATTTATATATCGCTTCATCATCTAATACATTCCAAAGAGCCTTACGATATGAATCTAAACACAAGATTAAAGACAGATACGAACCAACCATGTAAACAGAATTAAACCTGTATGTATCTAAAAGGTGTAATACAGGTTCTATAACATCAGTTATCGTGTCCTTCCTACTGATCAATGTTACACCTGGAGATCACAAATTTCAGCTGAATATTTCATATTCACAGATATTTGCTTTGAAAGAAAAATGTTTTTTTTTTCACATTTCCAAAACCTCCATAAAACATGAAATAATTGACTGAACATGCACGTTTTCACTGCAGTTTTGACCATGAAAAGGCTTTTGCAATGGAAAAATGGTATTTTGTGTGTGTGTGGAAAAGGTGTGACAATGATTGGGGTTTTTCAATTATACTTTTCAACAATGAATTGAACAAATGGGTTTTCGCTTCGATGGAGAAAGAAGTGACTTTTTTCCATACAATATCACTAGGGACAACTTTTTGGCATATACAGCATTTTTGTGTGAGCGTGTGTGTGCTTTCTTGTCCTGGTAAAGAAGAATACACCTGTACCTGGGGAAATTTCAGAGTGATAGAGGCAGAATTGGCATTAGCTTCCAATTGACACAGAAATTAATTAAGGAGAGAGGTTGTGGGCTGAAGCAGACCTAATGATCTGAACAGCTCATTCTGACTCTGACTTTGTAATCTCTTTCCACCCCCTCCTTATTCCAACATCATAATCTTGTATTAAACTTGTCACTTTTCCTCTCTTTCTTCTGATTTTGGTTTGACATTTAACCTTATAAGAATTGGCGAATCCTTCTTTAATTGGGTTGCTTTTAACCCCCATCTGTCTGGGTGAAACATAGTGCAGTTTGTGGGTGATGGAGATGTTTGTATCTTTCTTGTTTGTTTGTTTTAATCAATTGCATACAAATTGCATACAATATTGGCCTGATCTCATGGTCCTTATCCTCCCCTCCCTGTGTTGTTCAGAGATAGGACTTTTACCATTTCAGTTGACTAGAGCCCAATATTACTGCACTTATTCTTGATTTAATTAGACCAAAATAAACAGGGAGGGACGGAGGGGACTAACCTTCCTGAGAAACGAATTAAACAAATGTGGGACCACGAATAAAAAGGCCATGCCTTGTCCTTAGTTGCCACCCATTATGACCAATTAGGATGGTTAAGATTAGAAATCCAAAGTTGATGATCGAAGGAAGGAAGGAAGGAAGGAAGGAAGGAAGGAAGGAAGGAAGGAAGGAAGGAAGGAAGGAAGGAAGGAAGGAAGGAAGGAAGGAAGGAAGGAAGGAAATATTAGGTAACTGAAATGTTTGATTAAATAATTTAAAACACAGAACAGTTGTGCCAGACTAAATTTTGAGAGTATGAACAACCACTTATAACCCAGTTTTCCAGGACCAGCCCTACCATTAGGCAGAAGGAAATGAATGTCTCATACAGAACATTTGCAAGTGTATAATAAGATTTTTCAAAGGGGCTAGGGAGACTTGCAACACTTTAGGGTTTTCTTTAGTTGAGAAAGGAGGCAAGTAAAGGGAGGTATGCAAAAAATGTACAGCATTATGTATGGTGTGGACAAAGTGGATATGAGAAGTTCTCCTTTACCCAAATACTAGAACTGTCTTTGAGGAAACAGACCAGATAACTGGAAGTCCTTCTTCACACACTGTATAGATAAACAATGGACTTTGCTACCAGATTAGATGATTTATGAAAGGTCTTGGGCCTGTGCAGTATTGGGCCTTATTCTGGATTCTATTCTGGAATAGGAGTCTGTTGCTTGCATACTGGTTCAGACAAAGTCAGGTCCCACAAATTTATTTATAAGTGGCCCTTAACCCTAGAAAAACCCCTTAGAGAGGCTCATAATATGTAACTTTATGATATGTAACTTTTCCCTGCCATCAGGCTTACAATCCGAAAAATGTATGGCACAAGAGGAGAAGAGGACCGGGAGTGAAAGGGTTGGTCGGAAGAGAATCGGAAGGGGAGGGACTTGGCAAAACTAGTTTCTTTATTCTCTTCTGGGATGGCTCCTTAAGGTTGCATTCCTTTCAGACATTTCACAGATATGTTTGCTAGAAACATGTGAGAGAACACTTGCAAAACACTTGCTGGGTGGATCAAGGAAGTGATAAACACCTTTTTGCAGGAGGGGGAGGTGCTGGAAGCTCTTGAGGAAGCTGTGGTGCACCCCCTCCTTAAGAAGACCTCCCTGGATCCAGACATATTGAACAACTATTGCCCAGTAACCAATATCCCCTTTTGGGGCAAGGCCTTGGAGAAGGTGGTGGCTAGACAACTCCAGGCATTTTTGGATGAAACAGATGATCTAGGCCCATTTCAGTCTGGACTCAGGCGGGGCTTTGGCACAGAGACTGCCTTGGTCACCCTGGTGGATGATCTTTAATGAGAGAGAGACAGGGGTTGTGCTATCCAGTTGGTTCTTCTTGATCTCTCAGCTGCTTTTGATGCCGTTGACCACGATATTTTACTGGAACAGCTTTGACGATTGAGATTGGGAGGCTCTGTTTTACAGTGGCTCTCTTCCTACCTCTGGTGCAGGTCCAGAAGGTAGTAATGGGAGACTTCAGTTTGATGCCCTGGAAATTCTCTTAAGGCATTCCCCAGAGGTCGGTCCTGTCTCCTATGCTCTTTAATATCTATATGAAGCTGCTGGGAGAGGCCATCAGGAGTTTTGGAGTCAGATGCCATCAGTATGCTGATGACACCCAATGCTATCTCTCCATTCCTTCTGAATCAGGAGAGGCAGCTAAGGTCCTCAACTGCTGCCTGAACCAGTAATGGGCTGGGTGTGAACCAATAAATTGAAACTGAATCCAGAAACATTGGCATTTTATCATAAGTCATGGAGATCTCCCTCCCTCTGTTTCAACTTATTAGTGTTTTGAATTGCAAGAGTAAATGATGATGATGATGATGATGATAAAAAATCTAACTTTTATTATGCAAATTGCACAAAAGTATTTGTTGAGCTTCTCCAGGTCTCTTCCTGTCTCTTTCCTTCTCTTTTTTTCAGAAATTGACCAGGGCAGCTGCGGAGATCCAGGCGTGCCAGCGTACGGCAAGAGAGAAGGCTCAACCTACCGCCACGGTGACTCCTTGACATTTGAATGCCAGCCTGCATTTGAACTGAAAGGACAGAAAACCATCACTTGCCAAAAGAGTAGCCAGTGGTCCTCTCAGAAACCAGTCTGTGTTTGTAAGTCGGACAGAAGGAGTGGCCTTGCTCCATCTCCAAGGGCTCATGGGGGAGGGGTCACCTTTGCCCATTCTGCAAGAGACTGACCAGCAAAGGGCTTTGCAGTTTTCCATTTGTTTTGGTTCTTCTTCTTTTTTACTGCAAGAGCTCTAGAAATCTTTTTGAGGGTACTGAAAAGAAGTGGGAGGAGGAACCCTGCGTGTTGCATATTCAGCCTTTCGGTGAACTACAATTTTGCTCCAGCGCTTAACATTTAGTTCAGCCGCTGTACTGTCTGCCTCTTGCTGGCCTGTCCATAAGCCCATTGGTGCCTGTACCATGGATGCTGGACCAGAGGTTCTTATGCAGATCTGAAACTCCAAGTGCCCCCATTTTGGAGAATGGAGGCATTTTTAACTCTTATCGTCTTTCAAGGCCCTCGCTGTCCAGTTGTTCTATCAGACATCCACTGTTTGGTGCGGACAGTGTGCCAGTTTCCCTGAAAACCACTTTAAGTTCATGTGATAGATGAACAGCAGGCAGGTTGATTCAAGATTTACTGAGGTGCCTTCTTCTAACTAAAGGTGTGAAAATTTGCTTTGTGTTGGGCCAGTTCAAATCTCAACACATTTCAAACTGAACCAGCGGTATTAGCTCAAACTGGGTCCAACCAAATGGTTTGATCTGAATTATTCAAAATCAACCTCCATCTGACCCTGTAAGTGGGTTTTATAATCTACTTGAATCCAAAGCACTGTTTCCAAGGACTGCATGGTTGATGGCCTACTATCAGTGTTGGTGCCTTAGATTGCCATTTCAGATGCCACCTCCATGATCCAAGATGGAAACCCAGAGGCTTCTTTTGGAGCAGTGATCTTAGAACCTCCCCCAATGCAGAAGCCATTTCCTTCATGAAGCTGATGGGTAGGAGAGTCAGGTCTGACAGGGGGAAGTATTTATTCACCCAGAGGGTCATCGGCTTATGGAATGGTCTGCCGGAAGAGGTGGTGACAGCTACCAGTCTAGATGGCTTTAAGGTAGGGTTGGACAAATTTATGGACGACAGATGTATCAATGGCTACTAGAACAAATGCCTAGATGCATCTTTCAGGCTGGGGTGAGGGGAGAAACTGGGGCGCTTCTAAGGCCATCTGCTGGGACTCGAGAGCAGGAGAAAGTTTGTCCTTGTCTCTGCTTGAGATGCCCATGAGCATTTGGTGGGCCACTGTGTGCGACAGGATGCTGGACTAGATGGGCTGTGGCCTGATCCAGCAAGGCTTCTCTTATGTTCTTATGTTCATGGTGTGGAGACCTGGCCCAAGTTCAAAGAGTATTGAACTTAGAGTTTGAAAGGCTGCATTTCTGCTTTGGAGCAAAGACAACTTCAACAAGGCCTCGAGGAAACCAGTCTCAGTTAGTATGCCTTTGCTACATAATGGAGAGGCAGCCCAAGACATCATACGTGACTTCTTGCAACGGTCCTTTCACAAACAAGTGTGGCAATTTGCCTGTTATATCAGTAAGAGTTAAGAAGACTTTCTTGAGAGATTGTGTATGTTTTTAATTTGCTGTTTTTTGGTTGTGTCCTGGGTTTATGGGGCTTTTTCAGAAGCAATCTAAGTTAGTTAAGGGATTAGTTTATGCAAATATTCGATCATGACTTTCACCAGAATATATCGGTATACACATTTCTGAAGGAACCAACTAGAGAGGTATACATTGAGTTTGGGTTTGATCCGGTTTGAATCAAATTGGGTGGTTCAATAAGCCAAATTAAACCACCCCGGTTCAAGAGGTGCCAGTTCAATTCAAACCAAGTGTTTTATCAAATAGGTCAAGTGACCCAGTTCAGTATGGGAACTGGTTCTACTTGACCTTCATTTGACTCTTTAAATAGAGTTTTTCACTGTGTTTTACTGTATTTTCTTCCTACGCTAAGAGTTTGTTTGTGCTTGATTCCTGATGGTTCAGAAACCAATAATGCAGAAAGATACTTCAGCAAAAAGTGTTTATTCTGTGTGAGGAGTGTTTCACAGCATTAGAAGAAATGTGCAGGAAAGTGAGAGCAAAATGTCAGCTATGGGTACAGAGTCTGATTTCTGTCAAAGGTATAGTTTAGAATTACATGTAAATTATTTCTAGAATGTTTGTTGGTCCAGAGAAGGGGAACTCCTTGAGTTTAAGGCAGACTTGTATTGCTTTAAAAATCAAATACTTCTATGATGACGTCTCAGATATGGACGCTGTATAAAGCCAACAGAGTACAGCGTCTGTCAGTATCACTAACAAAAGATTCCTAGCCAGCTCAGGGTGAAAGTGGTTGGAGGGAACTTGGAAGGGTGGCCTGGAAGTCCCATGTTTTGTACCCCTTTTCACCTCAGCGTACATCTACCTCTTTATGATTTTCAGATGTGCTTAAACCCACCTTGACCTTACCTCATGGTTCTGTCTTTTTGTTCCTACCCATCTTTTCCTCCAGACGTGTTTAGTTCTGACAATATTAGAAATGTAGTACTGCTAGGATCTTTGGACTTTGGTAATCATATTACGTTGTCTTATTTAGAGTTTTGTAAAGCTCAGAAGTTGCTAAACTGCTCTTGATGTATGACAAATCTGTGCAGCTCACACATATGCATAGGTGTGAAAAAACTAAATAGCACGAGATCATCTCAGTTGGCAATCTCTGTGTGAGTTCCTATGAAGGCAGGTGGTATAACTTTCCTTATTAATAGCCATCAGTAAGTTCTAATTTCTGCCTTTTCATATACACATCATTTGGAACTAACTGCTTAAAATCCTTTGACGGCATTGACAGTGAACACTTAAAGTTCAAAATAGTACGTAAGTATCTCAAAAGGATCCTATTCTGAATTAGCTGTTGTCTTGTTTGGAGAAGTCTACAACCATGCAGACACCATTGTTCTAGTCCAGACATCTGCTGAGACCCATCTTCAGAGCTTATTGAATAAGCTTTGAAGATAAATTTTGGAACTCCAGCATGGAAGTAGGTAGGCTTCCTTGGAAGACAACTCTGTTCAGTTCTGGGCCAACTGCTGGCCTGGGTAGATGGTGCCTTGAGTGTGAGGAGTCAGTTCTGTGGACCACAGTAGCTATAGTGTCTCTGCTTTGTTGTCAGGTCAGGATCAGTTCCACACAGTTTGGTATCATGAGGGTGGTGGGAAAGGAGGGAGGTTCCATATGGAATCCACACTTTCATTTCTCCCTTCTCCAATACAGATCTTCATGGCAGATAAATACATGATTTGGGGAGATCATAGAGGCAGCTGGAGGTGATCCAAAACTGCAGAAAACTCCTGCATGCAACAGAACGGCTCTGAAGACTGCAGAGGAAACCACTCTTTTCCTCCTTAGATTCCTGCTTACCCTGGATTTGCACCTAATTCAGGATTGCAGTTAAAACGCGCAGTCTTTTGCTCTTCCTTCTACAACAGAGGCATGTGAGAAGGCAAAGGGCCTCGTGTCTTCTTCCCTGTCAGCCAATTCCTCATCTCTTATATTGATTGCAGATAAGTGTCCAGTTGATGTGAGAGGTCCCCAAATGAGAAAGGCAGCAATGCAGAAATAAGTACATGGATCTCAAAGGTGCACTGAAACACAGGTTTGGATCATTACATTTCTTTCACACCTTTGAAATCTCTGTACTTGTTTACTCATTGCAACCTTCCTTCCTTCCTTCCTTCCTTCCTTCCTTCCTTCCTTCCTTCCTTCCTTCCTTCCTTCCTTGAAATAAAATACAAAGACAACTATTTCAGAACCATGTGTATATATATTAAAAGAGGGTATAAAAAAAGCAGCATAAGAGCAGGAGAGTATTTCGTATTGATTCCAAAATATACCTAAAGAGCACTTTTCTGACCTCCCTCCCACCCAAGTCTGGGAATGCTTGTATCTGGGAATTATGCCCATAGTCTTAAATGGATTGTGCTGCACTCAAATTCCCAACAGCCCCGGTTAAAAGGGTCAGTGGTCAGGACTTATGGAAGCGGTAGCTCAAGTGCATGTGGAGGATCCAATAGGAGCTGCCTATTGTGCTTGTAGACTACGTTGACGGTCTTGGAGAAGTAGCAGAGTGTCTACCAGGGTTACTTTTAAAAGGTTCCTAGAGCTGTAACAGATGAATTCCTTGGATATCTTCATTTGCCCCCAGCTGAATTACTGATATTACCACCCTCGGTGTTAGCGGCACTTCTGATGGATTAATCTCAACATCTCTGTGAAGCCCACTTAGAAATGTTAAAACTAAATGTGGCAATGCGTGATGAGTTTTGATCTTTAAGGGTTTTTGAGGAATGGCATGTCAGACATGAAGCTATATTACATATTTATTTATTTATCATTTATCACTTAGATTTATCTCTTGTCTTTCATTACTGCGCTGCCTTGAACTTTGAATTTTAACTCTGTCAGCAAAATCACCAAGTGACATACAGCTCTGGTCCTGTTTGGAAAATTGATTGATCTGTTGCTTTTCTGGGCAGGCCACTAACGGATTAAATGGCAGGCCTCTCATTCTCCTTTCTTTCTTTCTTTCTTTCTTTCTTTCTTTCTTTCTTTCTTTCTTTCTTTCTTTCTTTCTTTCTTTCTTTCTTTCTTTCTTTCTTTCTTTCTTTCTTTCTTTCTTCCTCCCTCCCTCCCTCCCTCCCTCCCTCCCTCCCTTGAAGGGATAGTTTTGCACCAACTGCATTTTTACATTGTCAGTTGTTCCCCTCCTTGGGAACAAATATATATCATGAAAACAGTGTTTAAATGGAATTGTGGCGTTGATGGTCCCATTTTGGATTATAGGGATTCCAGAGATCAACCAGTGCACCTGTGCCTTAAGATCTGGAGGGGAGGTCCTCCTCATTGTCCCACCACCCTCAGTAGTAAAAGGGGTAGGCACCCAGGAGAGGGCCTTCTCAGTGATGACCCCTAGGCTATGGAATAGTCTCCCCCTTGAGGTGTGTCAGGCTCCTTTACTGTATATATTTAGGAAGCCAATGAAAATGCACATCTTTGCCCTGGCCTTTGGTTAAATGGGAATATGCTGTCTATTCCCACTTTATAGACACTGTTACTCTTTTAATGTATATTGCTATTGTTTTAATATATGTTTGTTTTTAAATGTTGTTACCCGCCCTGAGACCTTTCAGTTTTGTGCAGGATAGAAATACAAATAATAAACAAATGAACAGGCTAATACAGAGGGTATTATGATTATTATTATTAATGATTTATCCAATGGTTTATTTATTTAAGAAAGTAAATAAGATTACAGTTTTGTGTTATCTGGAAGTATAATCATCAGAAGGTTTAGGCTGCTTCCAGATCTGTTTATACTGTGCAGCGGAATGCGCAGTCATGATGCTGGCATCACACATGACGATCCTTGGATCATCATCTTAGTGTGTTATCGGATCACTAGTACACACTTACGTTAACACTGGTAAGAGGACACTCACGCAGTGTGACAAAAATTTGAGTCTTCCGACCAGTCCTGGCAGAACAGCAGGAAAAGACAAACCAGAGGCAGGAGGGCAGCTCAGATCTGATTCACTGCCTGAGCCCACGTGACCATGCGTGCCGACTTAGCTCTCGCAGCTTCTGAGGATGAAGCTACAGAGCTGCTTTTTAGTCGGGATGGCCAGTTGTTGCTTCGCAGCGGGTAAGCTGCACTTTTTACTTTAACTGTTGATTTATTCCGCAAGTCTGGGGGCAGCCCTAAAGCTTTGCCTTTTGTTTCAGTTAAACACACACTTTCCAACAATACTTTGGGGTTATGTATTCAGAAAAAGACTACTTCATGTCTCCTTTGTTGATTGCGGACTTTAATATCTGCCTCATTTTGGTGTTTGGGGGAGAACTCTGAACAGTGAGCAGAAGCAACATCCATAGGCAGAAGGTAAAGACATACTATATGATTAAAAGCGTGAAACCAATATTATTGGCTTTAGAAATCACCCATCACAAGGAGGGGGAAGCAAACAGCAAATAACTAAACGTTGAATAAACAGAATGCACATTATAGGATTATACGGCATATTATGAATAGCTTTTCCTTGGAGTTCCGCTTTGTCCTTTTTATGCCAGGAGAAGGCGTTTCAATTGTTGTTCTCCGAGATTGCCATAATACTTGGATGTCTTTGGAAGGTTTTTATTATAAATTCAGATGATCACTTTTGCGACTTTTTTTTTTCCAAATCTCGCCTTTATTTTGGCACTTTGCATGTTTGCTCACAAGGCACCAGGAACGCTTTCGACATGACATGCTGATCCTCGGCAATTTAAGGATAAGCTCTGGTATTTACTGGAGACCGTCGGTGTGCAATTCCAAGTGACAAAGTGAAATGAGTACAAAGTATCATTAGTGTTGTTTTTATTTCCTATTTTGTTTTGCTGCTTCCTGCCCGAGGCAATCATATCATGGCCTTTTCCACTGCTCTGGGCTGCACCTGAGGGCAGAAAAGGCTTTCCAATCTGGCACTGAACTCTGGTGTTGAAGGTAATTGTAAACAATAGAGAAGCAAGTCTTCCTTTCCTTTGTCTTCCTTTGTTTGAGTGGAAACAATAGAACAGATACAGATACACAGGCTTTCATTTGTCTGCTCATTCCAGCTAATTACTGTGACTCGATGGAGACATACAAATAAAGATGAATGCTGGAATAACAACAGAGAAAAGAGAAAGTTCGAAGGGTGTTTGTGTGTGTGATAAAGTCCACCAGTTCATTCTGTGCTCCTTGTCAAAAATATCCATGTCAAAGCCTCCCCCTTAGGTGGTTCCCAGCCTCTTCTTGAATATGTACAGTAAAGGAATGGCCACACGCTCTCTCCAGGTAATGAATCCCATTGTTGAACTGATCTCTGTGAGTCATCTGCCTTCATCTGTGGTTTTAATTTCTAGAATTTTGGTGTACATGAAACTGGTCAATTTCATAAGTATCTGGGGTTCTCATATTCACAAGTTAACACCAACAACGGGCTCTTTCCTTCACCCTTCTTCAGGCAAGGGGGGTTTAAAACTACCAACTTTGATTAGGGAAAGATTCAGGATTTGGACTCTTAAATAGTTCAGAGACGCATTAGAAACAAGAGGCTTTTTCATACAAGGGCCAGAGGAACGCGTGTAGGACGTCCTGGGATGGAGCATTCGCTCCTCTGGGCTGGTGGTTCAGAACCGCCCCAGCCTGTCCCAGAACACCCATTCGCGTTCAGGGTGTACAGCACGAAATTGTGCTCTACACCCAGCCCAGGGCATTCATGGCCGTCCTCACCCGTCCCACAGCTGTTCAGGAGGGAGTGCATTTGCATGCTCTCTCCCTGACAGCTGTGGGCCCCACGTCTGGCTGCCCCCATTGGGCAGGCCTGTCTGATCCCTTCCCTGGTTCCCAAGGGCTCTAGGGCACCAGATCGTGTCCCCTGCAGTCTGCAGGAGCCCCCCCTCCCCCCCCGCTGGGCACACACCCTGGCATGGGTCTATGCGGGGATGTGCGCACGAGAGAGGCACTCACCTCGTTGCTGCCAGGTTCTGAAGTGGTGAGACAGTCCAGCGGTGTTGTGTGCCTGTACGCCCCACTGGCTCTGATTGGTCAGCTACCTGCATGTGGATAGCCAATCGGAGCCGGCAGCGCACACAGGCACACAGCACCACCGGCCACTTCAGAACCCAGCAAACACGAAGTAAGTGCCTCACGCGCACATACATTCCCACGTATGGGGTGCCCGGAAGGGGGTGCCTGAGGGGGTACCTGTGGGCTCTAGGAGACACAATCTGGTTCCCTAGAGCCCACGGGAACCAGGGAAGGGACCAGACAGGGCTGCCCATGGGAGGAGTGTCCCACCCCCACATCAGCCTTTTCAGGCTAGGACACATGGGGACAGGTTCCCCTTCCGCACATAGGCAGGTAGGAACACATGCCCATGCATTGCTTACCTGCCTAGGTGTGAATGGGGAATCCATCCCCACGTTTCCTAACCTTACTGAACTACAACCATTTGGCTGTCGTCGGAAAAGGCCTAAGCTGAATTTTGTCTCCATTCTGTTTCTATAGTGTTTTAAAAAGAACTTCCTCTAATCTTCATTTTTTTCATAGGTAGAATGTCTTTACATTTGCAAAATTGAACTGTATAAGGTTTTCTAGAAATGTCCCCATACAGAGTACTGAGTTACAGATTTCCACCCACTTTAAAACTGTAAATGCTGCTGAATTCTTTTACTGCTTGTTTGCACCCAGGGCTACAAATAGACTTCCAAAGGGTGAAACACCCAGTAAACTTGAGAAACTCAAATTAGGCTGATAGATGGAAGAGTTAAGGTATCAAACCTGCAGTTGCTCACATGTTTGGGGGTTACATTGAAGACAGCAAGGGTGTTTCCACGCTAGCTGCGGGAACCGGTTTAAACCCCCCCACCCTTAAGTGAGATTACCTTAAACAGCTTCCGCACTGCAGACCTGATTGGAGACTCTTTGCGGATGCCACTTCCACATTTTGGTGTGCAAGACCGGTTTTTAAAACCGGTTTTGCCACTGCAATCCGGATTAAATGTAAGACCTGAAAAATCAGGTCTTACATCCATCTCTTCGCCTGGATATGTGCAGAAGCAGGGCACTTCCGCAAACGGCCAGGCAAAGGGACAGATGTCCCTCCAGCCATTGTGTTGGTAAGGGCGGAAGCAGGACTGCCTGCTTCCAAAGCCCCTCCCTTGCACGCTGGGCGCTGCCGGAAACACACAGTGACTTGTAGCTCTCCGCTCCAGTCTCATGGCTCCGTGGGCGGTGTTAGCAGTGTTGGCGGCCTGGGAGCTGGCTGCCTTCGGCCATCGGTGCTGTGGCTTCCCCGCAGCACCCAGGCAATCCAGCCCTGTGGATCTGGCCTCCCCATGCGTGTGTGGACACATGGGGCCACAAGTAGAGATGGATCCTCGGGAGGCCAGATCGCTGGGAAACGGATTTTGTTGAATCTGTTTCCCGGCGGCAAATGCGGAAGAACCCCAAAACGCCACTAAAAAATGAGTGCTGAAGAAAATGCATTTTTTCCTGCATTTTCTCTCCCCCTGAATTTTTCAGAAGCAATTTTTCACTTTCCTATCAGTACAATATTTGTGATTTTTTTTTCTCTAGGCACCTAACCCTGGTGAATAACAAGAGAGTAAAGTGTTCAATTGAATCTGTTTGTTCCTTACCCAGCCCATGAGTCTTTTTTTTTTCCTGCATTCAGGGGTAGCCAGCAAAACTGAAAGTACGGATGGGCACTGATTGTCACATTGCCTTTGGTGCTTGAAAAACATCCCTTCATAAGAACCAAGATTTTATTTGAAAACATGAAAAATGGGACTCCAGTTGATGTCCACCCACAGCTTTGCCTGCATATAGGGTGAGGGAGATCCGAGCACAGACCCAAATTTATGCTTTGCTTCTGAGTGCATGGCTGAAAAGGGGTCATACCTGGTATACTGGCCCACTGAGTCTGCTATCTGGTGGCCTACCTGTGGTCCACTAGTGAATGGTCTCCTCCAGTGCAGACGAATATAGTTCAATGCAGGGTCATGATGACCTTGAGTATCCTAGTTCAACATACCGTCCATGCACACTGTGGGCCAGGCTGGACCAGGATACAGGTCCAGTGCAAAAATGGGCCTTGTTCAAGTTGATGGTTGTGGCTGTATATCATGGAAATGAACTTTAGCATTCCTGACCTTCAGAGCCAGGCTAGAACAATGCAGGGGTGATTTTGCACTTCACTTCCTGTCTGCTTGGCAGGAAAGGAGTGGAGTCACCTAATGTTAACTAGTGCTTGTACTTGCAAGAACTCGGTAACTACAGCCCATGCTCCGCACCATCACTCACTTACCTGTGACCAAGCCCAGGGCTGGTCATCTTCAGGGTGCCGCCAGTTTGGTTGTGGCGCCCTCCAGGTCTGTGCATGCCCAGTTGCATGTATAGTCATCCGAGGTGCCAGTGTGCTTTCATGGCACCTCAGATGACCCCGGAGCACCAGAAAAGGTGTGGGTGCTTTGCCATTGGACATGCCAGGTAAGTGATTAAGTAAGGTTAGTAAAGGGGTGGAGCACAATTTCGTGCTCCACAGCTAATGAATGATTAGGGAACTTCTAGGAAAGCAGGGGGCACATGGAGACTGTAACAGTCTCTTCAAGGTGTGAATGCTCTTCCCCAGAAGTTCCTTAACCATGCACTATGGGACCCAGCATAGCGTAGACCCCAGGATAGCTTGCACCAGTCAGAAAGAATTTTGGGCAAGGTCATAGAATATAGGGACACCATTAGCACAAGCTGGGGTAGTCCAATAACAATTCCCTCCTTCATACCCACAGTTTAGAATCTAGGGGCAGAGCCAAGTAGCTCATCAAGTTGTTCCTGGAACAACCTGGAACACATTTGTAGCTTTTCCTCTTTGTCTGCACATTTCCATTTCCTATGTTAACCAGAGTTACACGTGGTGCCTACAGGTTCAGGAAGGTTGTAAAGTGCTTTTGTGTGTGTGTGTGTGTGTGTGCAGGATAGAAGTGATTTAAGTCATCATTTTAATCTTTCTGTTTAACTTTAAAAGTTTTCTTCACCTTCTGAAGTTCCAATCTCTGATAATTCTATTCATTAGATGCCCCTGTGTGCCACAATGGATTCTTCCTTGTGCATTAATTTTGCAACCCTTAGTGGTAATTACCTGTTCTTATTAATCCCATATTGCCTTATTATACCTGCTGAATGAGCCCAGCCCCCTCCATCATCATAAACAGCCTGCTTTCTGAATGCTTAGCCTTTTGTGAACCCGGCTGCGTAGATGCTTTTAGGATTATGAGATATGAATTCAAACTGTGATCAATGACTTTCTGCTTATAGTGTTTCCATAATCACTGTATAATTTCCGTTAAGTTTCACATTTAACTCAAAATTAGCCTATCAATTGGTCATTACCTCCTTTTCTTCCTACTCTTGCTTCTTCCTTCCTGTGGGGCTCTGCTTCAGATGGAGCTCTGGAAGGGTGACTTGGAGAAGTGAGTGGGAGACAGGAGACAAAATGGGTCTTTTGTTTGATCTTGGCATGTTGTTCAACAAAGGAGTTAAGATTATTGAATTTCCAAAAAAACAACAACAATAAAAGCCAGCAGGGGTGCATGTGATGCCCATACATCAGAGCAGAATGCTCTAAAATGATGTTTTTTACAAGCTCTGGATTCTCAACCAGTTCTAGTCAGTATGAGGGACACCAATATGATAAAAGCTGGGGGGGGGGAGGGTTGAAGTTGTCCATTGCATGATTATGGCAAAGAGGTATAAAGTTTGGTTCATGTTTGAAAATTTGATTGGCCAGTTTGTGGATGTTTGGGACAAACGAAACGTGGTGGTTCACATATCGAGAAGCTTGTTTGAGAACACCAACGGTAAAATCAAACAGTTGGTGTTTGTTGGGTTTTTACCTTTGAAACTGGCTTTTTTAATGGAAAAGGGCAGCGTTCACATGATGCTGCCTACAGTGATCTTGACAGACAGCTTTAAAGGACATAAACAAAGGTCAGATAGATCCAGGACTTGATCTGATTCAACATTCAGATAGAATTCCCCTCCCCACAAGAATCTTAGAAATCCTATGAGTCTCCAAGTCTTGTTTCAATGTTTTCTCAAGTCACACCAGAAATGGCTGAATCTTGGCAATTGTGTGGTAAACTCATTAGGGAGGTGGGCAGATACTCATCATGGTCAAAGCTGAATTCGAACATCTGAACTTGAATTGAATGTTGGCCCATTCAAAGATTGACATTTGAATTTGAATTGAATGCTTTGGACCATTTATACTAATATGTGTTATATTTGTGAACCTGGGGAGGTAGGAAAGCAGCTGCCCAGTCACATGTGCAAGGTATGCAGAGAGGATTTGAACTGGATTGAGAGTGGATTAAAAGTGGACTCAGGTCAGATTTGACCGTTCAGAGCAGATTCGTATTGAACATTTGTATCAAATTTAAATCCTACCTCATTTGAAGGGGTAGGACAAATTTGAACAAATACAGATTCCATACAAATTGAATGCAGAAAAAAATTGTGCACCTCATTCAGGGAGTGACTGCTTTAAAAAGCTATTAAAAACAAACAGCAATACTTTTATCATTGGCGAGATTATGTCTGAGCCTGACCGGGATTATTTTCCAGGCCACACGTGAAACTCTTTACTTGTTACATGGACTCATCTTTAGAGTCAGATCTGAAATTCAGTCAATAGTCACATTCACAAAACTGAAATGTTGAAAATTCATTTTCTGCATTCTGACTTTAGTTCTTGTCTGATCAAATGCATGAGGTGACTTCAGATGCGGGTTTGGTAGGCAGTCCAAATAGCTGTACACATCCATTTTCTTGTTTGTACTATAGCATCTATGATTTCAATTATTATTATTATTATTATTATTATTATTATTATTATTATTATTATTATTATTATTATTATTATTATTATTATTATTATTATTATTATTATTATAGTTTATTTCTAAAGCACAGTACATGTACGCAGCGCTGTACAATATTATATGAATCTTAGACAGGTCCCTGCCCTCAGGCTTACAATCTAAAGAGACGAGAAACAAAAGGAAAATGGTGTGGGAGGGAACAGGGAAGAGCAAAAAGCAAGCACTTGAGGTCTTCAGTTCCAATTCTTCTGTCTGTTTCTTATTGCTGGAATTTTCCTATTCTCTTTACTTTGAATTTTCTCTTCATTGATGACAAACCGGATGATGGTAGAGATGGTCAGCCAGCATCTACTCAGCCCCGCCCTGCTCAGCCTCAGGGCCAGACATTTTTCAACTGGTGGATCGGCTGCCATAGTCTCTTTGCCATCCTGTGATGGGAGCAGTTGGAGGAGGGAGGGGCACTGCTGGGAGCAAGATGGCAGAGCAGCCCAGCCTGGTGCCTCTTCTCCACTCCTCTCAGGCAAGATGGTTCTCAGCTTTGTGATGGCAGTTGGAGGAGGGACGGGCACTGCTGGGAGCAAGATGGCAGAGCAGCCCAGCCTGCTGCCTCTTCTCCACTCCTCTCGGGCAAGATGGTTCGTAGCCTTGTGATAGTAGCTGGAGGAGGGAGGGGCACTGCTGGAAGAATTATTTTAATTTTTATTATTTTTTTCCAAGTAACATGCCCTAAAATGAAAAGTGGATTACAAGTATAAATAGTGGAATAAACAAGATCAATTAAAACATTTATGGGAATAAAAATAGTTTAATAGATATGGGTGTATATTTACAAGAGCAAAAAAAAAAAAAATTCCAGTCAGACTTTATTTGACACTATTCAAACACAATTTAAACTATGTCTAAATATTAGAAGACCACTATAAATTTTAATGGAATGTTTTTAAAATATAGAATTTGTATCCTCCCTGCTTATATTAGTGTTCAATTATTTATGGATCTGTGCTTCCAACGATAACAATGTTTCTTTTTTAATGCTCTTTCCCACTTTTCTATACGGAGTATTCAGAGCCTTACATCAGCAAGTGAAGATATGTGGAGCTAGAAACCACTATTAATGTGAGAAGCAGGAATGTGCATGAATTTTGTTTGTATTCGATTTGTAAACAATTATCTTGGGCTCTTGAATCCAGGGCAGTTATACACGCACAAGGTCTATCTATGCATGCGTGTGTTGAGGGGTAGGAGCTGTTTGTTTTTAGTGACCTGTTACATGCCCTCCAGAAAGTCTGTCACTTGGGGAGCAGAGCAAAGGCAGTTTCGATAAATAAATTTCCTCCCGTGTTCTCCACTCAAAAGCGCAGCATTCAAAATGAGTGCAGATCTCAATCCTCAAATGGCCATTTAAATTCACTGCGCAATAAAGTCTCAAGTTCAACCCTGTGCCCCCCTCCTTTTTACGCAACTCATTTACAAATCCTAATTACAAATGTCCCCAAATGACTGAATATTGTGCTAATACATGCTAATGCTCACAAATCTATTGTTTCGGAGATGCTTTGCACATTTGTGGGTACGTACTGAAACAGGTTCAGATTTATAGATTCAGTTGCATCTTCACACAGCATCTGCCGTTTCGGGTGATCCTGGTCCTGAGACCTGTGGTTGAGCACCTATGTCCAGAAACGTGATTCCTGGAATTGTTCGGTTTGTTCTCATTTCGAGGCCCAAGCTAAAACACACTGTCCCACTTCTTCTTTTTCTGGTGCAGAAAAACCAATAAACATGTATTTATCCAACATCTAGATTTCCAAGTACATTTGTAAGCACAATGGCCACTTCTCAAGGTTATGTCTGCCAAGTCTAAATGCAGTTTTTAAAAATCAGATTAGAAAGATGATAATCATAGCTAACTTGAGAAGCTATCAGTTGCTGAATAGAGTAACTCCTCCTGCTAAATGTTTCTTTTGATCTGCCAGCATGAAATGGTGGAACGATCTGTAATATAATCAGTTCAAACTTCTTTGAATCGAACATGGGCTTTGGAATGGTTCAAGTTTCAACCGAGCAAACTGCCTGTTCAAAAACAGGGTTCAAATTCAAACCAAACAAAGGAGTAGTCAAATGAACCTAGTGAACACACCCTGCTTGATCCGAGGTTGGCAGTTGTTTGAATTGAGCTCAGCACCCTGCTGTTTGAAGGAAAACGTCCTAATTTGAACTGAAGGATTGTCTAGTTCTGGTCAATCTGAACAGTGATTTGTAGTTATGTATCTTCCCCTTGATGGCACAGAGTGTCTGCACAATATGTTTTCACTTAAGATGGTTCCAAACTATATGAGTGTGACGTCTCTCATATAATGTGGTAATGTTATGGTGGGGTCAAGCAGAATGCATCTCAAGGCCATTTGCAGGGATTCGAGAGCAGGAGAAGGTTTGCCCTTGTCTCTGCTTGAGATGCCACTGGGCTGTGGCCTCATCCAGCAGGGCTCCTCTTAGGTTCTTATGATTTTTGAATGCTACTAATATTTGTTCACATCCCTAGATAGAAGGTCTTACATCCCTTCACCCAATCAGGATGGTGATCTGGCCTCTTGGAGCCAGGTATTGCAGGTATACAATACCTTCCCAGTTAGATCTGCACTAAGGTTCAGTCCCAGAGGGGTTACCTGGCAGGTTAATATGAGGCATGAACATCACTGATCACATCTGTCTGGGACAATCCCACACCAGCAAACCTTTAGAGGGATATCTTCAGCTTGTCGTTGCCAAGGATGGGGTAGAATGAGAGCTTAGGGTATCACCTCTTTCTCTGCCCAGGTGCTTCTTACCAAGAATGGGAAGGATGGGAACTGGCTATTCTATTCATCCCTGGCCAGGTGCATAGCCTTGATCCAGGGCCAGGATCTTGCAGAATAAACAAAATATCCTTCGCCAAGCTTGAAGACGGACATAAGGTGTAAGAAATGTACTGAAAGAAGAAATATTACCTACCTACAGGATAAAAGGCGTACGCACTGTTACCTGCTCCTTGCCACAAATATCCCACTGTTACCTGCTCCTTGCCACAAATATCTGTACCTGTCCCATGTCCCTCCTTTTGTGGTGTTAGGACATGGCATTCTGTGAGTGCAATAGACATATTATTCTTCTGGCATGGGAAATGGGCAAATGCCAGAGGCTTCTGTATACATGTCCATGGCATGGGTACAGGACAATGGCTGGTCATGTTTGCCACTGCATGGTCTGCCCAACTGTAAGCGGAACGGTGGGGGTGGGTGGCCTAGGGACATTTGTGCCCATTTCTCTATTTGTCTTGCTCTTGTGTAAAGGATGATATTGGCGTGAGATTTTCTATGACTGCTGTTTTTTCACCAAGCACTGAGTTTTAGGGGCGAGCACGAATGAGGTTTTTTTGCATTGATTCACGTTGAATTGAATGTACAGAAATTTGTATTCGTTTGAAAAGATCCCCTTTGAATGTGGTAGGATTCTATTTAATAGGAATATATTCATAGGAGTTCTTATGAATATCCAATATGAACACATATGGAACAGTCTCGCTCCTGAGGTGCATCAGGCACCTTCACTCTATATGTTTAGACAAGCTGTCAAGACACACCTCTTTTCCCTGGCCTTTGGATATGTAAAGGAACATTCTGACACTACCATGGTTTTAATACATTTAATATGTTATTGGTTTTAATGGGTGTTTTTCCACTGGCAGAAAGTATCCATTTTTGCACCCATTTAGGACCCATTTGGGTGTGAACCCGATGATCCCATTTCCACCACGGCACCCATTTGGGACCCAATTTTTTCCACTGCCGTGGGGGAAATCCAGATCTAATGGGTACATTTTGGCCTTTAATCCGGATTTTCTGTAGACCCCATTAATGGGGTCTAAAATGGGGTCTTCTGCCAGAAAATCTGGATTAAAGAGAGCCTGTTTCCAGTGGAAACAGGCAATGGGGTCCAAAGGAGGCTAGGGGGAGGGGATGCACTCATTGCGGCCCCCCTAAAACTAGGCTCCAAAGTCACTTAGAAGCCGCTTCAAAGCCACTTCAAAGTCATTTCGAAGTCATTTCGAAGTTCACTCCGAAGATCAGCACAGACTTCAAAGGCACTCCGGAGCTATTTTGCACAGACTTCAAAATGACATTGAAATGACTTCAAAATGACTTTGAAATTACTTCAAAGTCAATTCAAAGTGGCTTCAAAGACTGCCCCCCCCTGCCCCCCGAAACACCTGGGGTAATGGACCGACCCCTTGGGGGTCTATCCGGATTCCCCACATGGGTGCAAAGCTGTTTCCACAGCAGGGGTGCTAGCACCCATTGCTAATGGGTGCTACATCTCCCGTGGAAACACATTGGGTGCTTCCCTTAATCTGGATCTACTAGATCTCAAACCATGTCAAATTCACTTTGGATCCCTTGCAGATGTAACTGGCGCGGCCGCTTTTCAACCCCACCCGTTTCAGGAATGTTCTGAAGCTTCGTACAAATGTTCCAAAACATTCATATTCATATGAATGTCGTAACATTTGATTCATATATGAATTTATGAATCGGTACAAATTTCTGGAAATAACATATATTGCCAATATTTGTGAACATCCCTACCTAGATGATTTCATTTCCCACAACCATTGGGAGGAGGGAAAGAATAAACCTTTGCTCAGACCTTTCTAAGGAGAATAAAACAATGGAATAAGTTGAGCCGGCCAGCTACAGTATTAATAACAATAATATTCTTATGAAAATGAAAGTATTTCTTCTCCTCTTCCTCCTCCATCTTCAAAGGGAGGCATTTTCATTTCTAATTCAGCATAATTTTATTTTTACTGATACTTATTCCATATGCTTACCTATCCCAGCCTGGCTGAACTAACTGATGAGGAGTGGTCTAGACATCACATAAATAGTCAGGTAACAGTTCCAAAATTTAGGTCCCAAGGAACTTGCTCCAGAATTTGAATGCAGCTATCTGCCCTGCCTGTTTAGCTAGAAATACCCACCTGCACTGTTGTGAGCATTCAGAAATAGGGACATGCACAATTTTTTTTTTGGGGGGGGGGTCAATTTGTATCGAATCAAGTGCAAAAAAAAAAGTTTTTGTCCAAATACATCCCCTTCAAATGTGGTAGGATTTTAATTTGATATGAATGTTCGATTCAAATTCAGTTTGAATCCCCGATACAAATCAAATACAAGTCCCCTACATATCCGATACTTATCCACTCTGAACACATCAAATCTGTCCTGAATCCTCTTTGAATCCACTTTGGATCCATTGCAGGTGTGACTGGCCCGGCCGCTTCTCCACCTCCCCAGGTTCACAGATGTAACGAAGCTTCGTACGAGTGCTCTGTAGCATTTGAATCGATTTTGGATGTCATAATCTTTGAATGTGTGAACATTTGATTCAGACTTGATAATGCCAGAGTTTGGACAAATTCGCACAAATTTTGAATGTTAAGAATATCTGTGCACGTCCCTACTCAGAGGATCTGTTTTCTGGGTTTTAAGCTATACTGTGATGCCTTTCTTCACGAAATGCCCTTGGTCTCCTCGGAATAAGACTTCGTCAAGTATGAACTTGTGTCA
Organism: Aspidoscelis tigris stejnegeri; assembly: GCA_023333525.1. NCBI lineage: Eukaryota > Metazoa > Chordata > Lepidosauria > Squamata > Teiidae > Aspidoscelis > Aspidoscelis tigris. The sequence goes on from JALMGA010000023.1 coordinate 2,844,900, forward strand.
GCTTGTGGGAACGGCCGTCGCTATCATATCTGTTTGGGATGAGTTGTGGAGGAGGCCATCATAACCTTTGCAAAGGGAGGTAGGCGGAGGGCAATATCAGACACAGCAATAAAAGTGTTTAGCAGGTGAGTGAGGACAAAGCATAGATGATGAATGTTGTTGCTGTTCTCCTGCTCTCCAGAGCCGTTGGTGGAAAGGGATGCATGCAAATGGAAGGAGAGAGGGCTAGGAAGCAGGAAAGCAAATTTAGAAATCAAATGGGGTCGGAGCAGGGTGAACTGATTTATCTGCGACATATTGGTCAAGGAGTAGACAGCACCAACTGAATGATTTCCTCACTTTGGGAAGCAAATGAGTCTTGTAAGCTGAAACGTAGCAAACACTCCCTCTGGACAGCTATGGAGGCTCCACAGACACTGCGCTGAAGTTGGCCTTTCCTTAATTGCTGCTACTTTCCTACCATCTGGCTTTTCACTTCATTAAACAAGGACCAATTTAATGAAATTAAAGCAAAGGAGACTCCGGCTAAATAACGCAGAGTAGAAATGGGCTGCACTCATTTGGATTTGAACCGGTTCAGATCAGGAGGAGTGGTTGAACCAGTTTGAATTTCAAGGGGCTTTCTGGTGCTACAAAAAAGAGGAAGCCCATATACATATATATTCCATCTGTTAATTGTCTTTAAGGTCTGTTCTTCACCTGTGTGCTTTCTCCCACCTGAGCTATGAGGAGGGAGGACTTGGCAGCCATTGAAAACTGTGCTTTGCAGGTTGCACCAAGCAGCCATTTATCCTCTGAGGCTGGTCCTGGATGCCATTGCTGTAGAGTCTGCTTGGATATTCATAACACTCGAAATTCTTATGAATTTGACTGAATTCAGACATTTGAGTTTGAATCGAATGGTTCAGAACCTTTGTACGAAGCTTTGTTACATTTGTGAATGTGGGGAAGCGGGAAAGTGGCTGCGCCAGTCACACCTGCAATGGATTCAAAGTGGACTCAGGCTGGATCTGATGCCTTCAGAGCGGATATGTAGGCAATACGTATCAGATACATAGGGGATACGTAGGGGATTCATATATGATTTGCAGTGGGGATTTGAATTGAATTTGTATCAAACTTTCATATCAAATTCAAGTCCTGTCACATTTGAAGGGGATCTATTTGAACAAATAGAAAACCCCATTTGTGTACATTCCTACATCGATGGCTTCAGGTAGCCACTTTCCACTTGTCAGCTTGTGAGTGTGGACAGATGTGGGTGGACCCCCGTGGTCTCATGCGGTGGTAGGCTGGCTTTTGACGTTACGTCTCCATTACGCAATCAAAACGCCTCAACCTGGCCCTCAAGGGGTCTCCATTGGGAATAATGGGAAATGGCTTTTGAGTTCAGAAGGATTTCTGGGATCCCAGTTGTGACAAGTTCACTTGGAAGAAGAAAAAAGTGAGCAACACTGGAAGGTGATTGGAGGGGCTCACTTAGGAGAGACGGGGTTTTAAAAATCAGTCTGAGCAGACAAGAACATTCTGTTCTAAGAGCTAGTTCTAATAATACAGGAAAAAGAGCAAAGAACTGCTGGTCATATAACACTGACACACACACATACACCCGCGTCCAGTTTTTATTTCAGTATCTTATTATTTTAATTTGTTCATTTTATATATTTCGTTTCCTATTGCTGCCACCCGCCCTGAGGCTTTTGAGTATAGGGCAGGATAAAAAATACAAATAAAGAAATAAATGTTATGAAAGAGTGAAGCAGTGTAACTGCGAAGAAAAGTCCAAGTGTTGTGAAAACCTGATATATAAGAAAGAATTAAAAAAAAAACACAAGTCTAAAGAAACTTTGTTTTTAAAATAAACCAATATGTTAGTTACGCTGACATTATTTTTATTTTTTACAAGAATTACCTGCTACCATAATAGTCTGTGGCGTTATTTGGTGGTAATTCAGCTTCAGGAAACCTGTCATGGCATCCAAAGGGAGGTGCAAATGGCGAACTTTGGGAATTTTGGCACCCAAATCCAGGCTTGATGGCTATTTTTAAAACAGACCTTTAAAATATCCCTTTTCTGCCTGCTTTTGGGAATCAGACTGTCAGGTTTGTCTATGCCATGTTTTGTTGCCACTGAAAGCTTGTTGTAAATGAACGTTGTTTGGTTTTATGGTATTTTTAAACTGTAATTTATAGCAAGGCTAAATAGAAACTGGGAATGTGAGAGCGAAAGCCAAAAATTTAGAGCTTTTCATAGGCCTGTTTTCTCCTCTTTTTCCTCCACTTTTTTGCCTGCTCTTTTGCTCTTTTTCTCCCTCTCTGATCTTGAGTCCCAGCCCATGGTCACCCACTACCCTTTCCCTCCTTAATGTCTAGAATCAAGAATTCTGGAACCTCTTTAGGAGATATTGGGTGTCTTTCCACTGTCACTAAAAGTACCCATTAAGTACCCATTAATGGGTACATAATGGCATTTTTGTACCCATTAATGGGTACTTAATGGGTACTTCTAGTGACAGTGGAAAAACACCCAAGGTTTCTACGAAGGTGGCTTTGCTCTGGAACTCTAGCTGAGGGATTCTTTCCCTGAGTAGGTCCAACTAATCCGCGCATGGAAGATGTTCTCCAAAGTATCCACTTCCTCCTACGTGCTGAGATCTTGTAGGATTTTCGATCAGGCAACTTCAGCCTAGGGAAGTGCAGAAATATTTGTAACATTTGATATTCGGACAAATTTGGTCAAATTTGGATATTTGTGTATGAATCAAATGTTACGGCATTCGTACACTGACGTTCGTATTCGTACAAATGCTTCGGAACATTAGTGAAACGGGGATGTGGGAAAGCAGCTCTGCAACAGATCCAGAGTGCATTTGACATGCTTTGAGAGCAGATTCAAAGTGGATTCAGGGTGGATATGACACTTTCAGAGCGGATATGTTATGGGATATGTAACAGATACAGTATGTATGGGATATGTATGCATTCATATTGGATATTTGTACAAATTCAGTTTTATTAACAGACCACTGGATGTAGGGCTTCAATCAGAGCTTTTAATTATGTACCTTAGTTTTTAATCTGTACCTTGTTTTTAATACCTAGGTTTTAATACCTGGTTTTAATATGTTTTTACCTCTGTCTTGTTCTTAATATGTTTTTAAAATGCTGTTTGATCTGTTGTTACCCGCCCAGAGACCTTCGGGTATTGGGTGGGACAGAAATGGAAATAAATAAATACATAAATACATACATAAATAAATAAATACATTCATATCGAATAGAATCCTGCCACATTTGAAGGGCATCTGTTCAAATGAATACATATTTTCTTATGGTCCAGCAAGGTAGATAGTAGCACTAAGAGACTAACAGGAGAAGGGTTGGTGGCACTAGCTTTCGTAGACATGTCTTCTTCTTCATATGCTAGGGGGCCCAAATGGGTCCCCTAGCATCTGAAGAAGTAGACTTGCTCATTGAGCCCTCTAGCATCTGAAGAAGTAGACGTGTCTACGAAAGCTCATGCCACCAACCCATCTCCTGTTAGTCTCCTAATGCTACTATCTACTTTGCTGGACTTTTCAAATTAGACTAACACAGCTATTTCTCTGATATTTTCTTATGTTTGATTTGATACAAATCAAATACAAAAAAAAAAAATTGTGAACATCCCTACTCCTGCCTGGTCTTCCTGCATGCTGTTCTGTGACCATCATAGATTGGTTTTGGATCTGAAATCCCAAGGCAGGAGCTCTACAGAATACTTGAACGATAGATTTTCAGTGGGGCTCCATTGCCCACTAGCTTCTCTTTCCCTCATTGCAAGGTTGGCTGAAAGCCTGAAGTCTTCTGGAAGTATAGGGCGCGAAATGCTTTCCATTTCATTCCATAAAGCCTCGTTTATTTTTGTTTCCTCTGTGCAACTTTAGATTTTCAGTTTTGTCCCATTGCCATATTTTGTATTAATTGGCTATTTTCTCTGGCTTTTTACACCAATCTGGAATCTTTAAACGCAGGGTCACAATAAGGAATTTTATATTTAAGTTGCCCAGTCAGAGGTCAAGCAGCTTATCCTATGATTTATATATATATATTTTTCTATTCTGCCTGTCTCACTGCAGTTTCCTGCTTCTTCAACTTTACCACTTCATCGGGCATTGTGCTTTCCCCGAATTACCCTGAAGAATACGGCAGCAGCCTGCACTGTGTCTGGCTGATCATCGCTAAACCTGAAAGTCGCATCCACCTGGCCTTCAATGATTTTGACGTAGAGCCACAATTTGACTTCCTGGCTGTAAAAGATGGGGGAACAGCAGAATCCCCTGTCCTGGGGACGTTTTCTGGAAGCCAGCTACCATCCTCTCTGACCAGCAGTGGCCATGTTGCACGGCTGGAATTTCAGACTGACCACTCCACTGAAAAGAGAGGCTTCAATATTACCTTTACAAGTAAGTGTGTGGAGACACAAGTGTTTGAGGTATAGGTAGGGTGTGGCAGAAGGTGTGTGTGTGTGTGTGTGTGTACTGGGGTTACTTTGGAGTGAAGAGCTCTGCCTGAGCTAGTCCCAGTGACCAGTCCCCCTTCAGGTGAAGTGGCTACCAACAGGGCCACCATCAAGCTCTTGGGTGGAGATCCAACCTCTCTTCTTTCTACAGAAGTCCAGAGGAAACCCACTTGCCACTTTGGTCTAGTGAGCCAGTTCAGTCTAGTGATTAGGGAGCAAGACTCTTATCGGGGAATACTGGGTTTGATTCCGCACTCCTCCATGAAGCCAGCTGGGTGACCTTGGGCTAGTCATAGCTCTCCTCTCAGCTCTCACAGCCCTATCGACCTCACAGGGTGTCTGTTGTGGAGAGAAGAGTAGAAGCTTTGTCAGGCTATAAAAGCCAACTCTTCTTCTTCTCTTCATTTCAGATTTTTAGGCATAATATTAGCTCCTTGGAGGACCATGTCATGGAGATGTATGACCAGAGCTTCCCCAAGGAACAAAGCAGGCTTTAGTACTAAAAACTATTACTTTTTACTACTACTACTACTACTACTACTACTACTACTACTACTACTACTACTACTACTACTACTACTACTACTACTACTACCACTACCACTACCACTACCACTACCACTACCACTACCACTACCACTACTACTACTACTACCACTACTACTACTACTACTACTACTACTAATAATAATAATAATAATAATAATAATAATAATAATAATAATAATAATAATAATAATAATAATAATAATAATAATAATAATAATTGGGAGAGATAAAAAGAAGGTGGATCAAAGAGAATTAGCAAGTTAAACAGCAGAGGCCTTACAGTTAGATTCCCCTTGGTTGCAAAACCATTAAAAACACAGATCTAACTCTCAGTTCCACTACCTGGGACCCTTTTAAAGTAGATAGTGACTAGATGGTCACTGCCTATTTACAACCTTGACCCCTGGGGAGAACCTGCCCATAGGACAATTTGCACTACAGCCTCTAGTGAACAATTAGTGAACTCTTGGTGAAGAGCACCTGCACTTTTAGGAGACTGCTATAGCCTCCAAGCATGCCCTGCCTCACCAACGCTTACCAGGAACTTACCTGTATCGTCCAGCGGCATGACCATCCGCACCTCTTCCGAGGCTCCGGGGTAGTCTGTGGTACTGGGCAAGCGCGCTGGCAGCTAGGATAATTATAGATGCAACTGGACATGTGCAGAGCATCGGCATAGTCATGGCAACAGTACTGATGCACACACAGTCATGGAGGGCACTGCAGCACCCAGAGGAGGACAGGCAGCACAAAATGGCAGCACCCAGAGGAGGACCAGCCCCGCAACCAAATCAGATTATTCGATCATGGCAGGGGTGGGGATGGCCAAAATTGACCAGTGAGCGCTAATCAACATTGGGTAATTGCACTCCTTTCCTGTCCAGCAGAAGGGAAGTGTGAAAATGCCCCATATCTCTCCACAATGGCAGCACCTCTGACCTGCATCAATGCCCTGGCATGCCTCACTTCCTGGCCCTGCCTCAGTGCCCCTTCCCACAAAATGTCTTGGCTCAGGCTGCCTCCCATCTTCCCTTTGGTGAAGCAAGGCCATCAGGGATCCTGAGCCAATCTTGGAATCTCACCTAGGATTCTTCACCAGCCTGGAACCCTGGTGAATTGGCAGCTGGGAGTTAACTTCTGCTTACTGAGATCATCCTCCCAGAAGATTTAGATAGACTTCACATAGAAGACAGTTACAGTTTGCGACCAGTCGCCTCAGTATGCAGGGCAAGGTATAACGGACTTCAGTTCAAACCAAGAGATTCTGGAGGGAGCAAACTGACAGAAGGTATTCTTTATTAAGATCGCATGCTATTTGCAGCCATCAGCTTCTGTACCCCAAATGGATACAAGACTCAGGGTGGCTGTTTACTCACTACTCGTACTGAGCCAACCATATGGCCGTTTCTGCTTGAGTTGGACCTTTCTGTCTCCTTGCTTTCAGAGATAGCATGTGTTTGCATTGGGGGTTTTGGTTTGCCTTGAAATTAAAAATAGGCAGTGATCTGAACTGCCTGCTTGTGTGGATGTGCTGATAAAAATATAACCCTCCTGCTAGGTCTTGGTGTTCTTTCCATATTTTGACTGGCAATTTATTATTATTGCAAAGATTTTAATGCTGTGTGCTCCTCCTGACACAGCAGTTTGAGTAATAAGCTCATTTGGATATGGAGCAAAAACTCACCATGGACGCTTAAATATATCTTCCAGGCTGGGGAGAGACAAGCAGGATACCCCAAAGGTCATTTGCAGGGATTCAAGAGCAGGTGAAGGTTTGTCCTTGTCTCTGCTTGAGATGCCCATGAGCATTTGGTGGGCCACTGTGTGAGTCAGGATGCCAGACTAGATGGGCTGTGGCCTGAACCAGCAGGGCTCCTCTTAGGTTCTTAAGTGGGGAGCAGTCTTCCCCTTGTTTGAACTTTAATAGTGAAGATCATCAGGCCATGCCTGCTAGTCTCATCCTTACGGGGCTGACCAGGGTGGTTGTTGGTCAGGACCACCCAACAGTGGAGAAAAGTGACCCAAATGCATCACAAGCCAGCAACATCATCCACCTTTGCTGCACAGAGTGGTCTTGAGGCTGTGCGATTTGACCACAGACCAAGGTGAGGTAACGCATGGAGGTGGTCAGCCTTGACTCTCTTGGGTTGCTCAGGGTGAACTCCAGTGAAGGTGCCTACCGTGTACCATGCCTACCAACAGTGGATTCCGTGCATTAGTTTATTTCTACCCCCAGAATGGCAAGTTCGTTATCTGAGGCAATGAGAAACCAGTTCCAGGAACAGTGTTGATACAAGATGCCTGTTTGGGGTCTTTCTGGTTCCCTCTTCCCCTGCCCTCACCCTCACACTACCCTTCCCTGGTGCTACAGACTGAAAGAGTGCTCCACTGAGGTCTTGTTTCATTCTCCAGCCTGCGTAGCTTGCACGGAAAAGGTATCTGGCTCTATTCAGTCTGTCTTTTGTTCAGGGAGCTTCAGCTGGCTAAAATGGGGGGCAATTGTCCCAACGTGTTTCCCTTGGTTACAGTATAGCATCTGACACCCAGAAGGACCTGGAAGCATGGCATATCAGCTAATCAGATTTCTTTGAAGTTCTGACCGGGCCTCAATTCCCTGCTTGATCTTAAATTGCAAGTCTGGCACGCTTTAGCTTTCAGGGCTCTTCCAACCCCCCAGTTAAGACAACATGAATGGTCATTCTACGAGACCGCTTGGAAATTCTAAGCTGAATTGCTGAGGAGTTCATACTAAACAAACAAACAAACAAAAGAGATATTGCACGGGTGTTTGCACCCTTTCTCCATGATAAGCAAGACAGATCTCTGATCTATTGGGAGTGGCTGTAATGCAGTAGATGGTCCAATGCCTGGCAAGGAGAGAAGAAGGAGGTAGAAAACCAGTTCTGTACCTCAACCAAGAAACTTGGTGGAAGAGGTCAACAGGGCCACCTAAAGTCTGCCTTGTCATGAGGACACTTAACAACAGCAACAAGTCTGTGCCTTTGCCCAATGTGGTCCAGAGCAGTTCAAAGGCAAGAGAAAAGAACTGAGATGGTATCTACATGCCTTTAAAAAAAAGCAGCTCAGAGGCAGTGGAATCCCATCCCAATTCTAATCCAACTGAACCTGACTTGCATTGGTGTGAACAGCACTATCTTCATACCGACCAGTGGACCTCTGACCTAGCTTAATTATTTTTATTTATTTATTTGCATTTTTATCCCGCCCTATACCTGGAGGTCTTGGGTGGGGGGTGGGGGTTAACAACATTTAAAATCAAACATATTAAAACAATAACAGAATATCTTGCACTTGTATGTGTCTAACATGATGATAGTATCAACCTTGTGGAGTAAACTTCTACCTGGTGCAAGACATGGCTTCTTCTAGCTAATTTTAGAAGATGGTTGAAAACATTTTTGTTCATCCTGACATTCCATCTGAGTTTTTAGTTTTTGTGTTTTCAAATTGTAACATTATATTTGGGTATGTGTGTGTGTTTTAATCTTACAAGACATCCTGAGCATTATACAAAGATTGGATGGATGGATGGAGGGAGGGAGGGAGGGAGGGAGGGAGGGAGGGATTAAATGAGTAAAACCAAGACGTCAGGGGCTTCTATGTCAAAACTCCTTTATGTGCCACGGTTCCCCACAAACGTTGGTGCAACTCTTCACAAAAATGCATTGCTTAGGAAAGAATGACAGATAACTATTTATAGTGTTACTTGTAGCCTTGATGCTATTTTTCACTTGTTCAATAAATTTCTATCTGCTCTTTGCCATAAATTACTTCAAGATGGCTGTTTCCTAAAAAGCAGTTTAAGGCAGCACCCCCAGCAGATAATGAAAACAATAAAATTTGATTAACAATAAAAAGTTGATTAGCGCATCATAAAAATAGCAAGATAAAAGATATATTCTTGGGCAGCTTGTTCATGAACACGGGGAAACAAAAAGAAAAAAAGGAAAGCCGAGTCCCAGTATAATTAATAGATGTGTTTTAAGCAAAGATGGCCAATGTCCTGAATTGCTAAGTATTGATACCATCACGGATGGCTACTGGGTGCTGTGGCAGAGTTGAGGCGTCTTGAGGATGCCAGATTAGTGATCTCTAGCTTAAAAGAACATTGCCCCATATGGATTCATTAATGGCTTTCCTTAGAAGAAAGATCTTCACTCTCTATAGCCAGAGGCCATTAGATAGGGTATAGGAGTGACAAATTCCGAAGTGCTTTTGATAAAAGAAGTCTTTCATCTTCCCCAGTTGAAGAACTGTCGGCGTTCTTGCTCTTCTATCACATCAAAGCATGGAGCTACTTTCCTCTCGAAAACCCAGTTCATACTCACCAGCAAACACTAGTGCAAAAAGAGCACCAAAAAAAGCTTTCTCAGCAACCTCCATCTCATGGTGGAAGATTAACCAGAATTGAAGAAAAAAACATTTTGTGGGGGAGGCTTTTCATACTACTGGTTAGTATGAATCATAGATTTGTATATAGTTTGTATCAAAGGCCCCTGGGGGGGGGAAAAGGGGGGGTGAATTCAGAACCTTATGGATGTAACATGTGGCACAAATGAGTTCCACGTAAAATACTTCTGTATATGAGTTTAAGTTTGCACTAAATATGTAAAGTTTTAATAGATTCTAAGCATGGGTTGAAATATTGGAATATTTTAAATCTTAGCAATATGCACAAAATGGCGCTTGCATTTTGTTCTGCATTTAGAGCAAAGCAATAATGGGTGAAATTTTTTCACTGAACACCAGATAAACCTTCTGTTCCAAGAGAAGAAAACATAAAAGGTTTCAGGAGGAACTCAATACATGCTATGATTCTCTATAGATCGCTGCTGGATTGTTAGCTGTCATGTAGCACACAAAGAAATGGGCAACCAGAGTGTTTATTTTCCCCTCTTCCAGATCCTTGGAAGAACAGAAAGGCTTAAAATATTGCTTCAAAATGTAATGTGGGGAGAACGTGAAATGTATTGTAATTTTAGCTTAAAACATCATCTGTTATTACTGGTATTCTGTTTGTCCAAGACGTTCAGAATGATCCACTTTAAGGTGAAACATTTCAAACTCAACACATTTGGCGCACGCCTAGTTAATAATTCTGATTTCCTGTATAACAACTAATCTGAGCAAATTTATTACGACCATTGAACAAAACCATCCGCGCAGCAAGTTGCAACATCGCCGTCAAATTTTAGTTAGTGCTTGTAAAGAAATTGGCTACCTGATATGACACATTATTATATTGATCAGAGAGAAGATAAATTATATGGAAATAATCCAGATTGTTGAGGAATCTATTTTTAAAAAGTGTTATGAGGCTAAGCAATGGAAAAAAGCAATAAAAATAGGTGACTAATAGAGTCAATGTGCTCATTTTGCCAGGTAAGGGATTTTTTGAACTCTGCCTTCTGATACTGGTGAGGGTAAGACATCTGGCCATGTATTCATGTTATCAAATTAAAAAGTAACTTAGCTGGTTTGTGACCGGCCTTGTCTGTCCCAAATCACACATTAGAGATGTGCACAAATGAGAATTCTGTGTCGAGTCTGAAATTGAACCCATTTGACTCAGTGGCAAACTATTTAATCAAACTGTTGTTCGCATTATATTTGAGCTTGTTTCATTACAAAAATTACCATATTTTTTTCCACTGAAGAAAAGCCCTTTTCAAGGGAAAATTCAGAGCAACTATGAACTGTTCAACACACAGCTAGGCTCCAAGTTTTACATTTTACAAGCAGTTTGGTCTAGTGGTTAGGGAGCTGGACTCATATCTGGGAATACTGGGTTTGATTCCACTCTCCTCCATGGGTGGCCTTAGGCTAGTCACATTTCTCTTCTGAGCTATCACAGCCTACCTGACTCACTAAGTGCCTATGGTGGGGAGAAGAACAGAAGGTTTGTCAGCCACTTTGAGTCCCCTTACAGGTGAGAAAAGCAGGGTATAAATGCCAACTCCTCTTCTTTATGTACACAAAAGCAATTACAACAATGCTTATCCATAATCACTGAACTGAATCCTGTATGGCTGAAGAAAGAGCAGAGGGGGAAGGAACTATAAACTAGATCTTCCCTAAAGGCACCTGTCCGGACAGAGAAAAAGTGGATGTTTGGGAAGTGGCTGTAATGATAATTTTAGTAGACCGATCCCCTCTGTTGCATCTTTTCTGCAGCCTTCAGGCATAATGAGTGTCCAGATCCAGGGGTCCCAGTCAACGGGAAGCGGTTTGGTGAGAGTCTTCAACTCGGCAGCTCCGTTTCCTTTCTTTGTGATGAGGGATTCATAAAGACTCATGGGTCTGAAACCGTCACCTGCGTCTTGAAGGAAGGCAACGTGGTTTGGGACAACGCTGTGATCAGATGTGAAGGTCAGCTCCCAACCTAGTCTGACATTCTTCTTAGTGTTGACAAAGGAAACATACTGATGTGCAAGGAATTTGTTGCCGGTGCGTTCCTAACAAACTGGCCTGCAGCGGCTTGGCTCATTTGTGGACAAGTGTTTCCATGTTTCACTTATTCAAAGTAAACAAAAGTACCGACTGGCGTTTTACAAAATGTATTTTAAAATGGAACATGCTAAGAAATGTGTATTTTGAGAGAGACACAGATTTAGAAATGATTATTTTGAAAAAAACAAAAAGCTAAAGAAGGGTTGTTTTGCAATATTCATTTGAAATGGAAAGTAGAAGTGTGAAAAGCGCTCCATAGCTGTATCGTTCAAAAAACATGGTTTTCTGGATGCTGTAAACACAAGAACAAAATGGGTCCCCAGGGCTCTGAGGCCAGGAACTTTCATTCCTGCCCGTTGGAGTTCGTGGAGGTTGGCTCTGAAGCTCATGAAAGGTTTGCAGCCAGTGTGACAACCATCCTGGATCAGGCGTCTGATGTGGACAGTATCGTTCCAGAGCATGTGAATCTGCCCAGCTGACGGACTGCTACAGGTGATCTGGTCTGCCTGGAGTGGTCTAGGAGCGCAACGGCTATTAGAAAGGATGCCTAAGAACATCTTTTAGGCTGGGGGGGGGGGGACAAGCAAGATGCCTCTAAGGCCATTTGCTGGGATTTGAGAGCAGGAGAAGGTTTGCCCTTGTCTCTGCTTGAGATACCCATGGGCTGTTGGTGGGCCACTGTGGGAGACAGGATGCTGGACTAGATGGGCTATGGCCTGATCCAGCAGGGCTCCTCTTAGGATGCAAAAAGGGCCAGTTTTATATCTATAACTATATCTATATCTATATCTATATCTATATCTATATCGATAGATATAGATATAGATATAGATATAGATATAGATATAGACATAGATATAGATATAAAACTGGCCCTTTAGATATAGATAGATATAGACATAGATAGATAGATAGATAGATAGATAGATAGATAGATAGATAGATAGATAGATAGATAGATAGATAGATAGATAGATAGATAGATAGATAGATAGATAGATAATTTTAGAAATGATAAAATTGTATTTCATTATTGGGAAGCTTTGATAAACCCACCGCTGTTAACATGTACTTTATTGCATATCTCTTTGACTCGCCTTTGACTCACCCTCCAGTGTCCAAATTAGCTTCCTTTTTTAATTAGGAGCGGAAAAGTCTGCCTCAGATTCCTAAAGTGATGTTTGTCATTTGAATAAAATATAAGCATAAGAGGCTGAGCAAGGTAATTCACATGAATATCTCAGACAGCTCTTGCTCAGTCGAAACAGAGACACATGGTATACTTACCCCTCGTGATCCAAATCAGCTGATCTGGATCATCTTAGTCTGTTCTGGACCGGCCCTTACACTGGCCTCAACGTTCGTACAAGCTTCACAGTTGACCCCGAGGTTCCTGACTTTGGAGGCTCTGAGGAAACACAAGAAGGTACTCTGGCCCTGCTGTGCTGATAGTCCTGTTTACTCAGGTCTACTGGTGTTCTGTACTGGACCAGGATGCCATTTTGGGCTTCTTGATGTGTATCATGCTCTGTCTTGGGTAGATGTCTTCTACTAGTGGGGAGAACAGAGTTGGCATGAGAAGAAGACATTACCTGCAGAGGCTTCCGTGAGAGGAGGCCTTCAAGGAGAAAGTTGTGCGCTTCTTCTGAGCTGATGTTCTGAAAGTCTAACATATCTAAGTTTTACTCCAACAGCTCCATGTGGTGGCCACCTGACATCTCCGAGTGGAATGATCCTCTCCCCAGGCTGGCCCGGGTTTTATAAGGACTCCTTGAATTGTGCGTGGGTTATTGAAGCTCAGCCAGGCTATCCCATCAAAATTACATTTGACAGGTAAGCAGTCGGTTGTTATCAGTAGTTCCAGTAGAACTGTGGTAATGAAATGCCAGCAAGTGAGATAGTTAAGCAAATACAGTATGGTACGTGAAAGTGCAGAGTGAGGGCCCTGTGCTCTTTGCTGAAACCCAGGAGTTACCATAGCTCAGGAGGAGACCAAACTGCCCATCGGCCTTTTTCCACTGGACTTAGAACCCTCCTAAGACACCATTAGGAACCCGGTTGGTAACTGATTGGTACCAGTTGGGAAGGCCCCATGCCTATCAAGCAGGCCCTGTCAACACGAGGGCAGGGGAAATCCAGATTTCCTGCAGACCTGATTAAAGGTGTCCACAATGGGAGGTCCACAATGGCATGAAGACCCCATTAGAGGACATCCATCCACACTACTTACCTGCCGATGGAGTCCAGGGGCCGGGTCAGCAGTAGTGGAGCTGTACCTCAGGTGGCACCAGCGCCACCCCTACTGACAGCTACAGAGGCTTGCGCAGACTTCGTAGCTATGATAGGAGCTGCCCAGGAGGTTCGCAGATCCAGGCTGCATGGGGGCACCCTGGCATTCGATCACCCCCTCATGCAGCCAGGATACACCACCCTCCCCAACAGCTGCAGGGGCTCCTGGGCAGTCTGAGCCCCCACCGCTGCTGCTTCCCACCTGAAGGAGCTCTCATCAGGACATGGCCACGTCTTTGTCACTGTATCCTAGAATAAAGTGGAAAAAGTGAAGTGGCTTCAGTAGCCTTCTAGGGTTACTGGGATGTGGGAAGTACCTGCATTGCCGGCTGACATTTTTTTTATGGGGATTCTTCTTCCCTCCTGCAGGTTTAAAACGGAGGTCAATTATGACACGCTGGAAGTCCGTGATGGCAAGTCCTATTCGTCTCCCTTGATTGGCATCTATGATGGGACTCAGGTTCCGCAGTTTCTGATTAGCACCAGCAACTATCTCTACCTCCTCTTTATGACTGACAAGAGCCACTCCGATATTGGCTTTCAGATCCGCTATGAGAGTGAGTCTGAAACAGAGATGGGTTGAAGCAATTTATTTTTGAACTAGTTCAGTTTGGATCAAGTAGTTCAGCCAGTTTGAATGTGAATCAAATCAAATCAAACTTGGACGGAGCCAATGCGGTCTGCTTGAACTAGTCAAACCAGCCTGGTTTGAAACAAGCCAGTTTGAATTAATTCCCATTTTGCCCTTTTCAAGGGTTTCAAAACCTTTTTCATATCTATTTTTGGGCAACAGGATGTAACTGGTTCGAGGTTTAAGTTTAACTGGTTTGAGCCTGTGCGAGCCAGCTCAGGTTTGAACTGAACCACACATTAAGCATGTGCACAGATATTTTTTTTGTGTATCCAATTTGTATCGAATTGAACGCAAGAAAATTTGTATTCGTTCGTTTAGATCCCCTTTGAATATTGTAGGATTTGATTTTGATACAGATGTTCAGTCCCATATGAATCCCATATGAATCTATACGAATAGCATACAGATCGATACGAATCAGAAATGAAGCTTCATACGAATGTATCAAGACATTCAGTTCGAATTCAAATGTCCAAATTCAGCCAAATTCGTACAAATTTTGAATGTTACGAATATTCAGGCACAACCCTACCAAACATGACTTGGCTTGAGTCACCCTAAACCACATTGTGTGTGTCGCTACATTTTACTCTTTGAACATTTTTTCACCCTTTGCTCGTTTTTAAGGACCCCTTACTTATTTGTATTTCTCTGATCATGCAGTACACGCTAAAAGATCAGGGAGATTGGATAGGAACCAAATTTATGAATGATATGATATCCTTTGCAGCCGTGAAACTCCAATCTGACCACTGCTTGGACCCTGGGATTCCAGTGAATGGGCGGCGTCATGGCAATGATTTCTATGTGGGGGCTTTGGTGACTTTCAGTTGTGATCCTGGCTATACCCTAAGCGATGGTGAAGCTTTGGAATGTGAGCCTAATTTTCAGTGGAGCAGACCTCTTCCTAGCTGTGAAGGTGAGTGGGAAAGTTAAAATGTTTGAAGAACATACCAGGTAAAACTATCTGTCCTGCCAACCTCCATCTGTCCAACCAACCTTATGCTTCAGTCCCCTCAATCAAGGTGGTTCCTGATCTCGCTCCCAAAGTCTCCAAAAGTTCCTGAAAAACAAAAGTGAATGCAATGGAAGAATATAAGGGACAATTGGCCTTCAATGTATTTTGTGCAAATTATTTCAGGTGCACTCAGTTGCCCACAGATCATGGATTTGCAACCAGCATTCCACCTGCTCAAATGCAAGGTGAAAACCAAACAATGGCAGAGCAGTTGCCTGTGTGTTAGCTAACCAGTTACTCATATGTTAGGAGTCTGAAGATTCTGGATTTGATGGATTGATGGATTGATAGACTGACTGATTGACTGATTTTTTCAGCTCTCTGTGGAGGCTACATCCGTGGATCCAACGGCACAGTGCTCTCACCTGGGTTTCCTGATTTTTACCCCAACAATTTAAACTGTACTTGGGTCATAGAAGCTTCTCATGGCAAAGGTAAGTTGTGTGTCACACTTCCACCTGCCCGAGGGAGAAGGGATTATTAAGTTTTACAGACCTCTAGCTGCTTCACCGAGCATAAATGAATCTGAAGCTGCAGCCACACACACAGCACAAATCCTAAAAAGCAAATTAGAAATGAGAGCTGCAACACACTAGTGTCCCATCCAATATCTAATGCGTATCATAGGTCAGAAAATGTGTTTCCAGCAAGAGCTGAATATGGATGAATACATCAGCTGCCACAGGCTAGAAATTCCAAGCCACGTTTGAGAGTTATCCTTCGTTTTTGTCTTCCTGAAAGTATAGATTTAGAAGACTCAGGGCAGGCAAAAGGAAGACTTTTCTCCCCTCCCTCCAACTTTCAGCTGTGAAATCTACTATCACAATGTTTGGTAATGGCCATACATTTCAATGGCTCTCGAATGTGACAGAGAGATGAATGTTGACTACTTTTTAATTGTGTGAAGCTGGTGGTCTCCAGCATTGCGGAACTGGAAAAGGTGCAGAAGAGGAAAGCCAAAGTGATTAAGGGGCTGGAACAACTCCCTTACAAAATCAGTCTAGGCCTCTTTTTAGAAAGATGGCTTTTAAGAGGGGACCTTATTGAAGTAGATAAAATCATGCATGGTATAGAAAAGGTGGATAGAGAAAAAATATTTTCTCTATCACACAACAGAAGAACCAGGGATCATCTATGAAGCTGATGGGCAGGAGAGTTAGTTTAGGCAAGGGAAAGCATTTCTTCATCCAGAGAGTGATTGGTCTATGGAATTTGCTGCCAGGAGAGGTGGTAACATCAACCAACCTAGATGTTCTTAAGGAAAGGTTAAACAAATTTATGGATGACAGATGTATCAATGGCTACTAGAACTGAGGGCTTTTCATTCAGCTTTAATGCAGTTAGGCTAGGATACGCTGGGACGGATTCTCCATTCACACCTAGGCAAGTAAGGGACGTGTTCCCATGTGACCCTTGCCACCCTAGGTGCAAATGGGGAATCCGTCCCCACATGTCCTAGCCCAAAAAGGCCAACCCGTGGGGCGGAGGCCCCGCCCTCCATTGCTGCCATTGGGTCGTGATTGACCCATTGGCAGACAGCTGGGGTCTGGCTGGTCTTCAGCCTCCATGGGGTGCAGGCACCTCATTTGAGGTGGCTGGGCCCCTCCCCACCCAGGGCCACATGCCTCCCCCATACCCACACGCACCTCTAACCTTGTTGAGATCCCATTTTGAACTGGCAAGCCCTGGGTGGGCAGGACTTGCTGGGTTTGGAGTGTGGCATTCTGCGCAGGTGACTGGACCACGGTGCACACCTGTGCAGAACACTGCACTCCGATCCCGGCAAGCCCTACCCACCCAGGGCTTGCCAATTCTAAATGAGACCCTGAAAAGGTAAGAGGTGTGTGCGGTTATGGGGGAGGCGTGCGGCCCTCGGTGGAGGACAGTGGGCCTCTGCATCAAGGCGTCTGCACCTCGTGGAGACTGAAGACACTGCCAGCCTGGGCTCGCCCCATCCTTGAAAGGGGTGGAGTGAGACAGAACCGAGGCTGTCCTGGTGTCACGCTGACTGCTGCGGCCCCAATCGGACTGCAGCATCCAGCAATGAGCCCCTAGGTGCCGACCTGCACCCAGGTTTTTGCGCCACCACCCTCCAACTCCATGCCTTGTCGGGCCTGGGGTCCGATCTCCATGCGGCCTGCCAGAGTGGTTCATATTGACTTAAACTAAACTATGTATTCATGCCTGAGCCAAGAGGCAAGCTGTTTCCTTTCAGCATTATATAGCTCAAAAGTATAGCTTTTGGATTAAATACGTGTTTGTATTGGATATTTGTACAAATTTGTGCAAATACAATTGTATCAAATAGAATCCCACCACATTTGAAGGGGATCTATTCAAACGAATATACATTTTCTTACATTCAATTTCATTCTTATTGTATGCAAAAAAAACCCATTTGTGCACATCCTTAGTAGTAATTAGAGGTGGATTTTAGGAGTCATTGGCTTCATTGAGGTAAGAGGAAAGAAAAGAACGTGTCCAGGAAGCTGTGGGGTGAACGGAGCCTGACCTGTCTTTAAACCTCAGCTGTCTGCCTGTCAATGAAAACGAAACCCCTTCTTGCTCACCCCAGTTATTTATCTTTGCTGTGTTGGAACAGAATGGAGGACAGACGACACACCTGTCTGGTTAAGCTGACATCACCTTAAATTTTGCTTGCAATTGCATCCCTTATTTGTCCCCCATCCCTGACCGCCGCCCCCTGCTCCCCCACCCCCATGGTGCAATCAGAGTCTAGATCACTTAGGCCACTCAGGTTTTCTTTTACTTATGATGGGATATCATCAATATTCTACTTGCTTCACTCTCACTATGCATGCACCATCCACACTCCTGTAGATACATCGGATGGAGAGAGGGCGCAATGGGCCCCTACTATAGAGAGCAAGCTGAGCCCCATGTGATGTGGATCAAGAAGAAAAACACGCACAAGGAGCAATAATGATGCATAAAAGTCAATCTGCTTCTGAAAACCAGGTTACTGTGAGCTAAGTGGATGATTTGTGTGCTGGCTTTCTAGCTCCTCTGTTCATTCTCCTCCTTGGGACTGGAAAGAGACATCTAAGAGCATGTTAATTTCAAGCTCCCTGTAGTTACACTTTTCCCTTTATCCTTGCTAGATGCCGACACAATGCAAGCTGCTATCAATCTGTTCCGTGATGCCAATTGTATTAAGGCAGATAAACCAGTTGCTGAAAAGCACAGCGCATTAGTGGAGGCATTACAACCTGTGAAAGGCATCCTAGGGAGTAGAAGCATTCCTCCTTGGACTAATCCACTCAGCCTTCCCATTATGCCCACCAGGACCACCACCAAGCACGATGTGCAGAGCCTGACATGTTCCAGCATAGCTTTGTACCCACAGTGTCTTGTTTTCCTTAAAATCAGAGACTAGTTTCAGGTCTCTCATGGAACCAACCTCAAGAAATGGGGTGGAGCAACACAGTGGTTGGTTTTGGAGACAGTATTAAGTGTTTATTAAGTTTTTGGGGGGCAGAGGCATGTTTTGTTTTGCATTGGTGCCATGCAAAACTGTAGGTATATAAACTTCATGTCCCTTGTTCAAAGAAAAGAGAGCGCGTGGGAGGCAGATGGAAAAGTCAGTGCCTAAAGCTGGAGAAGAGAGCAGGAAGTGGTTGTTCAAACTAAACCTAGATTTTTGGTTTTTTAATTGGAAGTCTATGTCATAAAGCTGGGGGAGCAAGGGGTCCATCGGAGCAAGTATTCCAGATGTAGCATCTAGCCAAGGTGATCAGGACCATGGACAGCAGTCATAAGACAATTCTTTGGTCCAGCAAACTTTGAGCTGAGAGGCCTGTAAATCTTACTGACCCTGGCAAGCCCTCCAGGACTCAGGCCAGCTCCAGAGACACTGCCTGGATATCATACTAGAAGGCTATATTCCTGAATAATTGCCCATTGATTAGACACCATAGGGTTGGGGCGGGACTATCTGGCAATAGACTGATGGCACAAACTATTCAGAAACTTGTGGTTGCCACCACCATCCATGTTCGTCCATCATTTCCAGCCTTCAGACATGTATGGTGGCCACAGCCAGGATGGTGGCTTTGTCTGAAAGGAAGGTTCTAGCACTGTTTTGGGAAAACCTGCCATCAGTCAGGTTTTTCCTTAATAGGTTATAACCAGATTTTGTGGAACTATGCTGGGGTTGCCAAACATATGCATGACAATCCCACCATAGGCCCAACATAATTAGGCAGGACCTCTGCCTCCACTTTGTTCAGGGAGAAGACAGTCTGAAGGGAGAAACCCTCAAAGTGGACGCCAAGCCCATTTCGCCTTTCCTTCTTCAGTGACAGAGTCAAAGACAAAGAGAGTGAAATCCTTGGCAGGTGAGAAATAGGCCTCTGTTGTTGCTGTTTCTCACCAGGCCTAACATGAGAGACAAGTTAGGTGTCTGCCTGACTTCCTGGAGTCCTCGTTGGGGTGATGTTGGATGCCCCACACCAGATGTGCAAGTAAAATTGGTGTTTGCAGTGCACATTTGACAGGGCACAGGAGGGGAAGTGCTGGGATCTTTTTTTATATCCCATGCTACCTCTTGCCATCTGGCGGGAGCTCTTACATTGATAGGAAACTGTGTGGACAAAAACTGCAGAACGGGGAGGAGAGAATATTTAGGTCCCAGGCAGCCTTTTTAGGAAACTTCAAAAACATGTCAGGGGTATCAATGGCCACCTGAGTCATTCTGGGACCCGAGAGCCCTTTACTGCAGAGACATTTGGGCAACCTGCGGGTCACCTGCCTCTGAAGTCTGAACTCGGTCGAGAGAACCTTTCTTCCCACCCACACACACTCACTTGCCTGGTCCCAATCAATATTTAGTACAAACACAAGGGTCTGGCAAATCTTCTGTTGACTTTGCCTTCTGGTTTTGTTACTGAAATATTGACAGAACTGCCACCATGTCCCCGGGGCCCTGGCCTTTCTTTTTGCTCACATTTCTCTCGAGTTCTTTTCTCTTAACCTGCCTGTTCAGATCCCACCTTCTCTCTTGTCTTGATGTCTTGCCGTCTCCAGAGGGCAGGCGAAGAGGAGCCAGGACATCCTTATTCACATACCAATATGTTGCTGCCTCTGAGTCATCTGTGCAAAAGTAGCCATGTCTTTATGTGAAGCTGGAAATGCTCCATCTCCTGCTAAGCGAAAACTGTGGGGCTTTCTGTTATCCACTGGAATTAAGTTGCGAGTCTTTTAAACCTCCTCCTATCAAAGCCTTTCAGCCAGCGGCTTTGCTTCCTAGACGGAGTAGCTTTGCAGATCATGACTCTACTTCCCCAGCTGCTGCTGATAGTGGACGTTGACCTGGTTTGTCTCTGTCCCCCAGGACCCATCATCTCCTCCCTCCCAGGGATCCTGTCAGTAGTCAGTCCTGATCTGGATAGACAGTTGGCCTCACCTTAACCCAGGAATTGCTGTGTTCATAGCCTGGGATGAGAAGTCCTTACGTCTCAGGACCTCTGAATTGCTGCCAGTTAAACAGGGAAGCCACCATCCGCTCTGTCACAGCCACTGGCACAGGTGGCCTGTTCAGGGCTAATGAAAAGGCAGGGTAGATGGGTCAAGATCACCTTCTGTTCTGGTGTGATGGTGAACCTTGTAAATGGAAGGTTTGAGCGAGACCGAGGGACCAAGGGTCTGCAAGGGATAAGTCTGAAAAGGGAGCTTGGGGTGGTGAGAGGCTCCCAAGTGAGTTTATAAGTGCAAAGATCCCCGTGAGTTGGGAATAAGATGGGGACTAGGCAGCTGGTGCAGGGAGAAGGCTGAAGTCAAGGTACAGCGCAGCAGACCCCCAACCCACCCATACAAAAATAAAGTTGATACTCTTGTGGCAGGCACTGCTATTGTTTTAATAGACACTGTTGTTGTTCCGATTTATGTCTGATTTTAAATGTTGTTACCCGCCCTGAGACCTTTGGGTATAGGGTGAGATAGAAATACAAATAATTAATAAATAAAAGAATAAATGAGAAGGCGGAAACAGGAGGTCCTCTGATGTTTCTGGCAGTCAGAGATCCCCAAAGTTTCTCATGCCAATCACTGTCAAGAAGTCAAAGGTTATACAGGTTTATATATCTATATATAGCCACATATATCTCCTCTATCTAGCTGTTTATCTACCTTACTGCATGTCCTGTTAGATATTGAATGCCCAGTTGGGCCTTTTCCTGTGTTTTCCTTGGCCCGCCCATATTTTAATGTGTTTCAGTTATTGATCTTTGGGTGTCTGCTTCGTATCCCTGTTTCTAATATCATTTATTAACTGCTTCAAGATTTTTTTTTTAATGAGAAGCAATATATAAATAGTTTAAATGCATTATATATGTTTTAGATGGTTAATGATAAAGAGAAGTACATATCTGTCCTACAGTAGAGCCAGTTTGGTCTAGTGGTTAGGGAGCCGGACTCTTGTGTGGGAATACTGGGTTCAATTCCGCCCTCCCCCATGAAGCCAGCTGGGTGACCTTGGGCTAGTCACAGCTCTCTTCTGAGCACTCACAGTCCCACCTACCTCACAGAGTGTTCTGTTGTGGGGAGAAGAACAGAAAAGTTTTGTCAGCCACTTTGAGTCTCCTTAAAGGTAGAAAAGCCAACTCTTCTTCTTCTTCTTCTTCTTCTTCTTCTTCTTCTTCTTCTTCTTCTTCTTCTTCTTCTTCTTCTTCTTCTTCTTCTTCTTCTTCTTCTTCTTCTTCTTCTTTGCTGTTGTGAAAGTGGCCCATATTGGGTGACAGATAATTAATTTATTTGTGGACAAGGCTTTTAAAATGGGGAAGTCTTATAGCTTTGTGCAGTTAGACCCTTGTACAAATCCAACATGGCAACAAGCTAGTTTTGAGGATTTTGGGAGGCGGTGGGGGGGGGGAGTGGGGGAATTGGCCAATTTGATTTCTTAGGAGACTTGCTGCAAGCATTATATTCCAACAGTTCCTCCAGAGAGCAGATAAAATTGTAGGATCTTCTTTAGATGTCACCAATGCCCCTTGTTTCCCCCAGCTAGATAGTAGGAGCCAACCCCAGGGTATTTTGCAAAAGCAATGATTATGTGAGCAGCAGGCAGGCAGAGGTAAGCAAGGATTATTATGAGAAACCCAGTGTCATTGCTGGATTTCCCATAATATCATTATTTTGGGATATCAGCTCCACATCCTGGCACTATACTGGGATTGCCAGAGATATCTCTGGCAGTCCCAGTCTGTTTCAGGGAGAACTGAGGTTTCTAGCCAGATCTGTAGGCATCCTACTCAAACCATGGTTGAAGAAACCCAGTGAATTGGATGCTAGCAAAACCCCAAGCAGACATAATCAGTTTCCTCTCAACACCCCAAGAAGAAGAAGAGTTGGCTTTTCTACTCCACTTTTCTCACCCATTTAAGGGGACTCAAAGGGCTGTTCTTCTCCCCAGAGCAGACAGCCTGTAGGGTAGGTGGGGCTGTGAGAGCTCAGAAGAGAGCTGTAACTAGCCCAAGGTGACCCAGCTGGCTTCGTGGAGGAGAGCAGACTCATACAGGGTATTCCCAGATAAGAGTTCGGCTCCCTAACCACTAGACCAAACTGGCTCAGAAAGCGATCTGATCCTGTGCAGGATGGCATAACAATTACATTCACACCTAAGTATGAATCTAGTTTCAGTCCCCTTTCAGAGCAAGGTATCACATCAGGAAAGTGTCAGATTGTTTTCTTTCGGCATTATCTAACTCAGAAATGCATCTTTGGGTTAGATAAAGTAGAAGAAAATGACTCGTCACTTTGCAGCTGTGTTCACTCTGAAAGTGGTCTGGAACTGGATTAAAACTTAGGTGTGAACATAGCCACGAGTATTTTGTGAAAGTTTTCCAAGAAAGGCAGGAGAAAGGATGCTTTTTTTAATGCTGGTGACAGATTTGAACTATCTTGAGTGTTTTTGGCATAACTCAAGGCTTTCCTTGTGTTTTAGCACTGTAATGATGATGATTTCCCCCTGTTTGTCACAAAGTCGTTGCTTCTCTGTGCTTTTAATCTCTTTTCTGTGTGGCCAAGAGAACTTATCTACATTATGGGCTAATGAGCTGTAAAATTACAGTTTAAAAATAAATCTGTTTCTAAGACATTAGAATGTTTCAGAAAGAAAGAAATCCCAGCGTATTTGTAAAAGATTAGATAACTCAAAACTCATCATGACCAATTTCTCTTCTTGGACACAGTTTTACTAAAAATAGAAAGCTGGACTCAGTTTCAGATGGACATTATGTTTTTCAGTAATACTTTCAATGCCAATGGTCATCTAGGGAGAAAGTAAAATAGTGCCAAGAGCTTTTGCCTGTCAGTATTTGAGTAAGTGAGATTATCTTTCTCACATATTGTCTTTTTAAAAACATTTATTTTGGTCACTTAATGGAAAGCTAGCAAATGTGTGAAGGATTATTTTTTTAAAAGCCCAATAAGTAACTTATCTCTATGTTTTAGTCTATGATAAAATGATTTTAAAGAACCAGAAAATCCCTTATTCAAATCTTATCTTGGTCTTCAACTAGATAAGAACATAAGAACCTTACTGGGTCAGGCTACAACCCATCTAGTCCAGAATCCTGTCTCACACAGTGGCCCGCCAATTGTCCATGGGCATCTCAAGCAAACCTTCTCCTGCTCTTGAATCCCAGCAAATGGCCTTAGAGGCATCCTGCTTGTCCCCCCAGCCTGAAGAATGTAGCCATTGATACATCTTCCAACCATAAATTTGTTTAATCCTTTCTTAAAGCCATCTAGGCTGGTTACTCCCAACACCTCTTCTGGCAGCCAGTTCCATAGACTGATGACCCTTTGGGTGAAGAAATCCTTCCCCTTGTCTGATCTGACTCTCCTACCCATCAGCTTCATAGAGGGGCTCCTGGTTCTAGTGTTGTGTGATAAAGAAATTTTCTCTATCCACCTTTTCTATACCCTGCATGCTTTTATGTGCTTCAGTCAGGTCCCCTCTTAAATGCCGTCTTTCCAGGCTGAAGATGCCTAGACCTAGATCTTCTTTTGCAAGCCAAATCTACCCTCTCGGTGCTCTGAATGCAATATTGGAGTATCAATGCCAGGGGACCATCCAGGGCCCCCAACTTTATCTACTTTTCCTTCGCTTGTCAACATATTTGCCAGAAAAGCTGGGGGTTTTCCTCCTGAAAAAAATGACTTTTGGTGGACTTTATTGCATTCAGTAGAAATATGTTAACAAAAGCCCAAGGCAGGCTAACCTCTGCTGTCCTTCAAGACGGAAGATACATTCAAATTGAGTCACTCACTTTTTCAGACTTCAGATTCGTAGGACATGAATGGCCAGAGTTCAGGGGTGTGATCACACAGTCATTATTTTGGCTGCCCATCTGCAAAGGATTCCTGCTTCTATTGGTGCACAAAAGCCAACCAGTGTGATTGCACCTTGCAGCTCTTCGTTTCTCGCTTGCCACTGCTAGCCTGGGATTCCCTGTCTTTGATTTTTCCAGGTAGCAGTAGCACCCATTTCTGGACTGCTGTTGGTTAAATGAGTCCATACAAGCAACTAGTCACCCTGAGAGTTATTTCCAGTTTATTGAAGGGGCAATGGTTTGGGCACACCGTAAGCGTCATTTTAAAATTTCCTGTATGTCCCTTGAGTTTCATATTCACTCCAGGGGTGCCTCTCAAACCCTTGTCTGAATGTGCCCAAGTGTGTGATGGCCCCGGCTGGACCCAGAGATGTGTCTAGGTATTGTTTATGCCATTAATTCATGACTAGATGAGAGCAAAAGGCAGCAAAATTCAAAGGTGTTAAATCTCCAAGGGTTGCTGCTACCACACCCTTGTGATGTATCAGACAATGGAAGTGTTCAAGGTGAGATCAGGGCTTCAGATAATTGCGTTTTCCACAATTTCTCTGGACATGAATATCCAAGCTGGGGAAATCGCTTCTGTCTTTGTATCATCCTGCAGGGGTCTTCTTCACCTTTCACACGTTCCACTTGGAGAGCGGTCATGACTACCTGCTGATTACGGAGAATGGGAGCTTCAGCCAGCCTCTAAAGCAGCTCACAGGTTCCCGCCTGCCTGCCCCGTTCAGTGCTGGTCTCTTTGGAAATTTCTCTGCCCAAATCCGTTTCATCTCAGACTTCTCCATTTCTTATGAAGGCTTCAACATCACGTTTTCAGGTACTTATATTTGTTCCCTTTAGGGAAGCACGTCAGGACGAGGTGGGTTAGCTTGTAGAATTAGAAGCATCTACGTTATTTCCTCGCCGACTGAATCTGGGGTTTGCGCGTCATGTTCTTCAGTATTTTTTATCTCTCCCTACCTTTCCCAATCCCAAACTACTGCAAAGAGCAAACTGGCAAATAAACATGATTATATTGCACAGACAGGGCTGTTTCATAGCAACTAGAATTTGATTCACATTAATTTTTCCACTCTACTGATTGCTAGTTTTGTTATGCACAACCCAAGCTGTACTGAAATGAAACTGTATTTTACATGTAGAATAAGATTATGGATTATGCCCTCCTAAATAATTTTAAATTTTTTAAAAAAGATTGGCTATTCAGAGTTACTCACCTTTCAGTTAATATCCTCCTCGTTCTTTAAAATCTTCTTTCTTTAGAAGTTTCTTCTCTGACCTGGTTAATTGACTGCTACCTGTACTTTTGCACAAGAATAACCTTCTCAACATGGCCCTTAAGTGACCGTTTCTATTTGCTGTTTGTATGAGTTTACTTGGGGTTTCTTCTCGGTTGAACATTTGCTGTAACTTCTTATAGCCATAGTCACAAAATTGTGTTTATAAAATAAAATAATAAGCAGGCAGCAGCTAGTTACTATGGCAGAAACTGTTTGCCTGCGTTCCCACTTGACTTTTTAAATCCCGTTTGGATTTTTTAAATCCGGATTCAGGACTGAGTGCATAATCCAGCTGTTCCCATTTGCCTGACAATAACATGGGGTGAATCCGGATACTGCCATTCCCACTCACCACCCAAATCCCCAGTGTGGAGAAACAGGACCTTTTAATCTCCGCCCCTTGTCCAACCCCTGTCAAGGAAGCAAGAGAGCAAAAGCACTGACCAGCCAGCGATCTCTCCCAGAGGCAAAGGGGATTCCCTTCCTTCTCTGCTTAGCTGCTCAGCCTCCCCCTCCTCTCTCTCTCACTCCATGTTAAAAGGAAACCTGCAGCCCATCAGCCAGTGAGCCCCTGATAATGCAGCAGTAAGGAATCCCCCCTTTGCCTCCTATGTGAAAGGGAGAGAAATCGCCGGTCTATACTTTCACTCTCTTGCTTGTGCACTAAAGTTGCCGCCTTCCCGGTAACATGAATGGAGGGAGCGTTCGATCTGAAATCTGGCTGGCAGATGGGCTGCAGGCTTGCTTTTAAAATGGAGGGAGAGGGTGTGGGGAAGGCAATAACTTGACAAATCAACTTTCTCCTGGGGAAAAGCAGGAGGGGTTGCTGTGATCTATAGCTACATTTGTTTTTGAATCTCTCTCTCCCATAGTTACAGTGGCATTCAGGGGAAATCCAAGCCTTTTTAGCTAGCATTTGCAGCCATGGTGAGGGGAAGGGGCAGACCAGATGTGAAATCCCACCCATCTTCACCAGACATTGGCCAGAAGCATATGAGGGAAGCGGGCTGAGCTCCTAAACAGGAACAAAAACAGTTTTTCCGAGGACTTTTTTCCTGCAGATTTTACTGGGATAGTCCTTATTGAGTCCAGGAATAAAAAAATTAAAAAATGGGATCGGAGGATTCCAAAAATGAGTTTGATTCGGATATAAACTTGTATGGGAACATACCCTTAGAAAAGGGAGAGGTGAAGAGGAAATTATTAGGTAAAAGGCAGTGTTGGCATACTTTGACAGGGCTTGGGTAGAATCAGAATTCATTAGGATTCTGTGACTTTCTAAACTAACTTTTCAGAGTTTGTAATTTTTTGAGCATGGCTATGCAGCACTAGAGTTTGGTGAATCCATCCCTCCCCCGTCCCTCCCCCCTTTCCTTCACTTTCCTTCCCTTCCCTTCCCTTTCCTTTCCTTTCCTTCCTTCCTTCCTTTTTTCCTTCCTTCCTTCCTTCCTTCCTTCCTTCCTTCCTTCCTTCCTTCCTTCCTTCCTTCCCTCCCTCCCTCCCTCCCTCCCTCCCTCCACAATCATGATTCTTAGCAAAGTCATCCCTTTAGTTAAGCCTCATTGCAGTTGAATTTCAAATAAAGAGTTTCAAATTTGAAATAGTCGAAGTTTGTGTATGAAAGTGTATGTTGTCAGAGGTTTTCGTTGTTTGTGTTTTTTAATGGACAACAAGTGAATGTAGTGTGGGGACCAGTTCTGGGTATGTCTGCAGGTTTGTAGGAAGAAAAGCATCCAGACTTCTTTGGTGAAACCCAACTTCTTTGTGCCTGTCCTTCTTTCCATCAGAATATGATTTGGAGCCTTGTGATGAGCCAGAGGTGCCAACCTACAGCATCCGTAAGGGCCTCCAGTTTGGTGTGGGAGATGTCCTCACCTTTTCCTGCTTCCCCGGGTACCGCCTGGAAGGCGTCTCACGTATTACCTGCCTGGGTGGTAGACGGCGGGTGTGGAGTTCGCCTCTGCCAAGGTGTGTTGGTAGGTGGTCACGTGCTTTAATTTTGCTTGGGCAATCTATATTTCATGGACAAGGACTCAGTTCTCTGTGGGGTTTCAGGGGGAGGGTAGATGTTTCACCAGGAAGGAAATGTTAAAGCAACTTTTGCCAAAAATGGTGCTCTCCGGATGTTAAATCTACCCAGAGCTTTATTGGAGGAAATAATGATTCTATGTCTATCAGGTTTAGTTAGAATTGTTTAAAAAACACGTTGCCTGGAACATTTACTAAGAAACCTGGTGCTAATGTGTGTGTGAAAGCAATAGTTTCAGTAGCAAATTACTAGAATCATGTAAGAAAATGATTCCTGTGCGGGATGTTTGCTTTTGCTAGGGGGAAAAAAAAGAAAATCCTGAAATTTGAAGCAGAAATGTTTTTTGCCTCTCTGTCAATCAGAAGTCTATTATATTCACAGAAGCAACTGGTTGAGGGCGGCTCGCACAATGGATATTGCATGGCAGTAGGAAAGAAGTTGGACTCTCCAAATTCTGACTCCCATCTCTCTAAGCCCTGACTTTGATCCCTCCAGACCTTGCTTTTAGGACCCTTTGTCCTCAAAGTTCCATTGTGGAAGTTACCAGTGTCCATGCACTTAGACAATCTGTTTCACACTCAAAAAGCCAGAGCTTAAATTCTCTAAATTGACCAGGTTCAATTGAGGACAAAGCCCCCACAACTTTTCATAGTATTGTACAGGAGGGTAAGAATAAGTCTGCATTTATGATGAACTGTTATCTGCTTAGATTAGGGTCCCCAATACTGAAAGGAAGCAATGTCGGTTCAGCAACCGATTATACAGCTTTGCAGTAGAAATGTGGTAGGTCAATGTAAATAGGTCCAGGAAGAATCTCTTCCATCACAATCATATTGGGTAACTTCAAAAGAGGTTTTGAAATATGCATGGAAGAAGACTATCATGGTTCTGTGACTTCAGTAGTATGAATCTGAAGACCAGCTTCTGGAAGATGTTTATATGAGGTAAGGCGTATACTTTTATCCTGCATATTGACTTTCAGATGCAGCTGGTAGTGCCATTTCAGAGGCAGCTGGTGGTGCCGCTGATGGACTAGAGAGACCAAAAGTCTGATCCAGAAGGGCATTCCTTATGTTCTCATGTAGTTCATATGCTCCTACTCTGTATTGGTTTGATGGCTTTGCTTGGAGTCCATACAGCAACAGCAAACCATCCTTTGAACTCACCTGAAGCTGGTTGGCTCAAAGAAAGATTTGCTAGTGTGACATGGCCTTCAAATGAAGGTGACAAACTGCGGCATGGAGGGCGAAGGAACTTTTGCGTGTGCGTGCTGTCACTGGCCATAACTAGCAATTACGGGTCATGAGGAAGTGGGACCTGCTTACCACAAGGTGGCAGGACCTGCCTTAGATATGTAGAAATGAAAGATGAGTCGAGTAAGTTAATTTGTCATCTCCCTGAGCTCTTCCATGTGCTACTTGCATTCTGATAGCAATATAGAAAGGTGTGTGTCTCTTTTTCCTTCTTATGTTGAATACAGTCTGTTGAAATATTCTCAGCAAAGATATGAGAAGTGCAGATTTCACATAATGACATGTCTGTGTCACCTAAAAATGGTTGTGTCATGATATATATTGGAAAACCGTCTCTTCTGGGCTGTCAGGACCATGATGTTGGCTTAGATTTCCCTCCTCTTCTATGCTAGTGCATATAATTTTGCAGGTGGATAAATCTATCAATTGCAACCATGTCTAGTTGAAAAAGTTGACTTGTGAAGAAGCACCCTCTGTTCCAATAGGTAATTCTGAGCTTCAGGGTCAATTGTATGCCATGGCAATGCACTTTATGTCCATTAGCACTGATCTCCAGTTAAGTGGACAAGTTGCAATTGGAAATTGTTGACCTGTCAGCATTTTGAGATCTTAAAGGAGAAGACAGAGGGAGTTGTTTGTTTTGCAAGTGGTTTACTGCTATAGACACATGCTGATTCAGCTGCCATGGACCAACGCTGTGTGGGGTTTTGTGCCCCTTCCTCCATCAGTGTAGGATCCATCAGTGGACTAAGGGATGGAAGTTACACAGCCTTACCTTGCTTTTTACTCTAGGTTTTCAGTATTTGCTCTTACATTTCATCTTTAGAGAGTCATACTTCCTCAGAATTTATGTTGCTTGCTGTCGACCAGCAAAATTATGTTCACAGTGAAGTGTAAAAGTGTATTTTATGGAATAAAATTGCTTGCAAAAATGTGCACATTTATATTAACATTATCATGTTATTGTGGAACTTCTGACAAATTTTGGACAGATTTTGATGATGGTGATTGTTGCTTTCATTCTCAGTCTGTTGAATTTGAAGGCCTAGACATGATGCTCCAAAGTCCTGCTATAATGAATCCACTCTCCAATTCATGTGCATTTTTCTGTGGGTTGTTGTTATTGTTTCCAGTCTGATTCCACATGGTAGATGTCAGGGTTTCAAAAACATTACTTTTTGAAGATGACCATTTCTGCAACCCTTTGCCAGAGCAACTGCGTGTGTGCAGTCAGAGACCTGTGTCTTTCTGCACATGAGAATCCAAGCAGATAACAGTTCTATAATGTACACACCCTTTCATGTCCAACCAATGTTGAAATCCAGCCATTCTCCATCTCTCTCTAGCTGAATGTGGCTCCTCTGTCACTGGGACTCAAGGGGTTCTGTTATCCCCAAACTATCCACTGAACTACAACAACAACCATGAATGTATCTACTCTATCCAGACACAGCCAGGAAAAGGAATCCAGCTCAAAGCCAGAATTTTCAACTTGGAGGCCCATGATGTTCTAAAGGTAAAATGCACACATGTTAAAGGCGCTCTACATGTGACCATACAGATAACGGGAGAGAAAAGAAGATATAGGCTTGCATGACTTTTACACTAACCATTTTATAATGCATAGATAGATATATAGGGAAAAGATACTGCCATTTAAGTAGAAATTTAAGTGTAGAGAAAAGAAGAAAATGTGCAGTGTGGCTGCAATATCGTGTGGTGGTGGGACATCACTGAAGTCTGGTAAAAACCTGATTTGTAGTTTTCTATTCTTTTGCCTCCATATTGATGAGGTAACATAAATCCTTAGCAGAGACATGCCCCAATGTTTCCCCCAGCCCCCTGGTTTGGTTCCATTCAAACCAAACACTCCTTGGTTCAGCTTGAATTAGAACTTTTTTCTTCAAACTTTTTTCTTCCGTTTGATCCAAATACCTTCAAACTCAGTAGGATCATTTGAATACTCCTTCATTCGCTTTCCATTTCAGCTGCTTTTGAACAGGTAGGGCAGTGTTTCCCAAAGTGTGGTATGCGTACCCCCAGGGGTACGGGAAGAGTTTGGTGGGGGTACGCGTTGCACTGGAGTTTGGTGGGGATCACATGGGAATATCCACTGCACCGTGCTTAGCTGCGCCCACAGAACAAGGAAAGAAATAGGCACGTATCACAGTTTTTACACGGGAACTGGGGCCATCGTACATCATATCGCAACTCATTATGGCAGGAACTTCTGCGCATCCTTCGCGCAGCTCGGGTTCGGCCATTTTTAAACTGCGGGAACATTAACAGTTGACGTTGAGCCACAGAGCTGTTTAAATGCCGGAGAATTGCAGTGTTATTTAACGGTCTTGTGAGGCGTGACATGGCGTGAATATACCGCACTTCGTTACCGAGACAACTTACTTCTTTAATAGTTAGTTCCGGGCGCCGGTTATCGTGCTTTAGTAAGTTCCACTGATTTTGATTATTTTTATAAAATACAATTTTTATCCCTAATGTTTTTTATGAGGGGTACTCAGCGTTACGAAAATTATAGAAGGGGTACACATATGTCAAAAGTTTGGGAAACACTGAGGTAGGGTATTCCGTTCATACTTAAACCGTCCAAACACCCCCTCCTGATCAAACCAGTTCAAATCTGAAACAGTCTGGTTAGGGATGTGCGCAAATATTCATAACATTTGAAATTCATATGAATTTGGCTGAATTTGGACATTTGAATTTGAATCAAATGTTTGGCACATTTGAAGACTGACATTCGAATTCAGATCCAAATTTGTATGAAGCCTCTTATGGAATTTGTATGGGTTCATATGGGATTCATATGGGATTGAACGTTCATATCAAATTCTAATCCCACTACATTCAAAGACGAATATGAATTTTCTTGCATTTGATTCAATATGAATCGAATACAAAAAAAAAACCATTTGTGCACATCACTGAGCGTGGCCCTTCTCTAGTCCTTAAGCAGAGCGTGAACATAACTATAAGGTGACC
Source organism: Aspidoscelis tigris stejnegeri (assembly GCA_023333525.1). Lineage (NCBI taxonomy): Eukaryota > Metazoa > Chordata > Lepidosauria > Squamata > Teiidae > Aspidoscelis > Aspidoscelis tigris. The sequence goes on from JALMGA010000023.1 coordinate 2,877,280, forward strand.
AGTGGGGAAAACTTCCTTCCATGAAGCATTCCACTGCCTGTCTTAATTGGCAGGTCATCTATATGAGCCTCCTCTGATCTTGCCTCCTCGTGTCTTTCTTGTTTGGAAAACAAAATCAGCGGAGAGAATGGTGGCTGTATACCATGGAGCAGCGCCTGACTTCTTTGTGGGTCACTGAATTGTCAACTTTATTTTTAATTTTGATTAATTGTGTAAGACATACTTAATTAGTTTAAAATTCATCCTCATCAATTAAATAGGCTGCACTTTTTTTCTAGGAAGCTATTTTTAATAGAAGGGCATGCAACTAGAACTAACGGGAGCCATTTTAGAAGAAATAGAGCTGCTTCCACAGCCTGTCTATAGCCATTATACTCTTATTAGCAGTATAGTTGTGTGTGTATGTCTGACGGTCTGTCTGTCTGCATGTGTGTGTGAGAGAGAGAATGGTCTAGTGGTTAAGGAGCCAGACTCTTATCTGTGAATAAGGAGTGGGTTTGATTCCACTCCTCCATGAAGACAGCTGTGTGACCTTAGGCTAGTCCCAGCTCTCTTCTGAACTCTCACAGCCCCACCTACCTCACAGGGTGTTCTGGTGTGGGGAGAAGAATAGAAGCTTTGTCAGCCACTTTGAGTCCCCTTAAATGAGTGAGAAAAGCGGGGTAGAAAAGTCAACCCCACTTCTTCTTTTTCTTCTTCCAAAATTATTGTTTTGGTTGTATGTAAATCTGCACCCTGTTTAACAAATTATACAATTAATCCCTTCAAAAGTATTTAGTTGTGTAAAAAGGAGCTGTCATGTTTTAAGGAAACCCGAAAAGATGCCTCTTTTGTGTAGAAAAACAGTGGGCCCTTTTTGGATAGAAAGAAAACAAAGTAATACACAAAAATATCAACAGTATCCACATGGTACCTGTTTTCTTTCTGTGGAAAATCAAGGGTGACGTGCAGAACTGTTATAAAGAAGGTATAAAGTGCAGAGATAGGTGCTCTGTTAAGTTTCATTGTCCCAGCTAAATTTTCTTTTGCGTTTTTATTCCACCTTTCCACAATAAATTCCCAAGGTGGGTCACAACAAAGCAAAAATACAATTATCACTGAAGCAAGAAAATGGAGTTCAACACAGAAGAAGAACAAAAATACATTCTGGAGCATATAGTAAACACAGCCAGGAAAATGTGTGTGTTATTAGGTGTTAATACGGAACTGTACGTACATATATACATTTTATTTACAATCGACATGAACCCATAAAAAAGTACAAAGTTAAAAACAGAGGTAAAACGAGTGAGAAGTAACATTTCAGTAGTTGGCTTCTGATCTCTATAGCTAAGGAGAAGAATTTGGTCATTTGTTTATTCTAGGATTCATTAAAAATAATTATACTGCTCCTAGGTCTCCCTTGTAAGTGATTAAAGTCATGCCAAAGAAGCTTGTGATGATATCCATTTTAAAAGGAACATCTCAGAAACAAAATGCTCGATAGACCCAGGCTCCTCTTTCCATGGACAGACTCATTGGGTTGCCTTCATATCACTTAGATCACACCTGTTTTGGGAAGGCCGGTCTGTCCATTGACGAAAACAGCTCTGGGTTTGTTGATTTTGTTAAATAAGTTGCTGTTTGAGGTGTGCTGAGACAGAGCAAAAAGCAATGGAGAACAAGAAGCATTTGAATGGAAATATCTGATTCATTGGTTTCCTGCAGATATTTCATACTTGGGGACCATACAGAAGTGGTAGTCCAAAGAAAAACCCTCTTATACAAGACCCCTTTGCAATTTGGAAGATGTAGATCTTAAGCCAAAATTTTATTTAAAGAACAAAACAATGTCTCTGGGATCTCCCATTTCACTGGGAATGGAGCTAAGTAACTGAGAAGGAACATGGAATCACTATGGTCCTTTCTGCACTGGGTCTTATTCCATATTATATCTCAGGATAGGGACCTGCTATGCACATATTAGTGCAGGCTATAGCAAGCCCTGGGCCGGGTCTTCTGTACTCTGAACCAGCATGAGGATGGTAGGTCCCTAGTCTGAGATACAAACCAGAATAAGGCCCAGTGCAGAAAGGGTATGCAATGCGATCAGTCTTTATGGCACTTCATGAAGTTATGTGGACCTCAGAGGCGGGCAAGGGGTCGCAGTGCTGTTGAGAAGGAGGACATTGGGAGCAGGACCCTGCTAGCTATAGGCAGAACATGAGAGGTTTCTCTCCAGTTATGACTCTGCTTTTCTTATCCAGATTTATGATGGCAATAATAACTCAGCCCGCCTCCTGGGCTCCTTCACTCGAACGGAGATGTTGGGTCTCAGCGTTAACACCACCTCCAGCACCATGTGGCTCGAGTTCATTACGGATGGCAATGACACAAGTCAAGGCTTTGAACTGCAGTTTTCTAGTAAGTCTCAGAACTGTCTTGCTCTGAAGGGATGTGGAATCCGCATGAGAGATATTGCTCCAGTCATCCATTCCTAGGCAGGAACAATTGTTTGAACCATAAAAATTGATGCAGAGGCCAACAGGATGGGAGAGAGTGGCCAGAGTCAGTGCACTAAGGTGCCAAAATGGTTTGTAGTCTGGAACCATGTCCTACGAGGAAAGGTTGAAGGATCTCAGAATGTTCAGCCTACAGAAGAGAAGACTGGGAGGAGACATGATTGCGGTCTTCAAGTCTCTGAAGGGCTGTCACAGTGCAGAGGGATTGTCCCCATTCTCACTTGCACAAGATGGGAGGACTAGAAACAACAGGATGAAACTTGAAGGGAGTCGATACAGATTAGATATTAGGAGAAACTTCCTGACCGTGAGGGCGATCAGTCAATGGAATAGGTTGCCACGGGAGGTGGTGAGCTCTCCTTCACTGGAGGTCTTCAATGGGAGGGTGGACTTACATAAGTCTGGGATGGTTTAGGAAATCCTGCATTCAGCAGGTGGTTGGACTTGATGACCCTGGAGGTCCCTTCCAACTCTATGATTCTATGATTCTAAGACATCAAGTGAGAAAGGAATACAATTTTCCTCTCCCATCCCCCTAAATTTAACATTGTATGTTAATTTTACAAAAGGTACAGGAGTACTTGAAAAATGGACATTGGTTTTCTCTTGCCCTAAAGTATGCATAATGAGCATAGTAACTAGGGATGTGCACAAATGTTTTTTTCATGTTTGATTCAAATTGAATTGAATGCAAGGAAATTAGCCCCTTTGAATGGTAGGATCGGAATTTGACATGAATGTTCTTTGAATGCTATTTGAATCTGATTTGAATCCCTGCTGCCGGTCATGCCTACAGATCCCCTACAAATCCATTCAAATCTGCTCTGAATCCACTTCAAATCTGCTCTGGATCCCTCTGCAGACATGACTGGGCAGCCACTTTCCTGCATCCCCAGGTTCACAAATGTAACAAAGCTTTGTATGAATATATAGAAGTGTTTGATTCACACTCGAATGTCAGTTTTCGGATGTACCAGCATTCAATTCAAATTCAAATGTCTGAGCTTGGATGAATTTTTACGGATTTTGAATATGATGAATATTCGTGGACATCCTTAATAGTGATTGGACCATATGCCGGTAGCAAGTCTCAGATCCACCCGGGAGAATCACGGAGCATAAGTATCGTAAATTATTTGGGGAGGGGGAAACAGAAGAGGTGGGCAAAACATTGATTTGCATTCAAAAATCCAATGAAATGATTTGTGTTCATGGATATTCACATCAAAACAAACATGCCTATCCAAAGCCAATCATTAAAGCTTATCCTGTCACTTGTCCCATTAAGGGTGACTTGCGTTGAACCCTCTCCTACTGGTCTGGTTGGGTGACAAACAGACCCTTGCAAAAGCAAAAGGTCATCATAGCTTCCCGTGCTAAAGGTGCAAAGCATTTTTTGTGCTAATGTGCCAGAGCTGTCTGAATCAAACACCCATGTTTGATGCTGTTTGCATGGAACTAACCCCTCTTTGGATAGGGGGAGTTCAATTTGAACCAAACCATGGGTGTTCGTGCAGACTGGTCAAACACCCTCTGTTTGATTTGAACAGGATCTAATTTAACTTTTTAAAATTTCTTTTAAATGTATATTTAGATCGTATTTAATAGAAGGAACAGGTTGGAACCTATTTGATGTTTGAATCAAAACAGGCCTGTTTGACCTGGCACCTTTCTGCACATGGCCTTATTCTGGAATATATCTCGGGATAGTCTGCTGGCCACAAGCTAATCCAGACTATGGCAGGCCTCACCGGGAGCCTTCCACAGTCTGCACTCGCATGCAGATAGCAGGTCCCTATTCTGGAATATATTCCAGAATAAGGCAATGTGCAGAAAGGCCTCTGGTTTGAATTCAGACCAAACTCAGTGTGGTTCTATTCAAACCAGACACTGTTTCTGCATTTGGGCACCGCTTTAATTCCTTGACAAGACTAGATGGCACCCAAGGGGGCACTGCTTTTGAAAGGAGTCCAGCTGAGCTGTGCTGAGCCAGCCCAGCAACTTTCAAGCCCCGCACTTGCCTCGAGCATAATCTGTTACCAACACGGAATGGAAGCTGAAATCTTATAGACACCAGTATTGTCTCCCTGAATGTGCCTGTGGCTGAAACAATGGCAAAGTCTGGAGATGAATCCCTGAAGTAACCGCCTGCCTTTTCTTTTTGTCTGCTTGGAGGTTTTGAGCTGATCAAGTGTGAGGACCCAGGAATCCCCCAGTTTGGCTACAAAGTCCATGATGAGGGCCACTTTGCAGGCAGCTCCGTCTCTTTTAACTGTGATCCAGGCTACATGCTGCGAGGGAGTTCGGTCCTCGTCTGCTTGACCGGAGAACGTCGAACCTGGGACCAGCCACTGCCCACCTGCGTAGGTAGGACTCCTCCCTTTTATGGGATCACCAGACCACTTTGGTAACTTTTGGCGAGGCAGCTGGTTTATTTTACAGAGAGGCCAGGTGTGCTGCATTTTTTCCTGTCCTGTCTGAAAGTCAAAGCAGATTCAAAGGTGAAGTTGAGCTTCACAAAGCCATGTGGTTTTCTTTATTAAAGCAAACCAAAAACAAAGTACGGAGGTAGTTTGCCCCTCGGTCTAGTGGTTAAGGAACCAGTCTCTTCTCTGGGAATACCACGTTTAATTCCACTGTCCTCCATGAAGCCAGCTGGGTGACCTTGGGCAAGTCACAACTCACTTCGGAGCTCTCACAAGTCCAAATGTCTCACAAGATATCTGTTGTGGAGAGAAGAACAGAAGGTTTGTCTGCCGCTTTGACCCCCTTAAATGGGTGAGAAGAGCCAACTCTCTTCTTGCTTCTTCTTCTTCTTCCTCCACAAAGTCAGCTGGGTGACCTTGGGCTAGTCACAGCTCTCTTCTGAGCTCTCACAGCCCCACCCACCTCACAGGGTGTCTGTTGTGGGGAGAAGAATAGAAAGTTTGTCAACCACTTTGAGTTCCCTTAAGCGTGATAAAGTCAGGGTATAAAAGCCATCACTTCTTCTTTTTCCCCTCCTTCTGAATTTTTCTTTTTTAAAAACTTCCCAACCTAGCTCTGAGGTTCCTGGCAGCCTCCCTTCCAAGTATTAAATGGCCCTAACACCTCCAACCCTGCTTTGCTTCGGTCAGTTCATAGTGCCTTCTAAAGACAACATATAAATACTTTAATACATTTGTACCTAGCCATATGCCCAGCATACATATTTTATTATCTCCCTACTCTATCTCTTGCTCCTGATAGGATCCAGCCTCATATCTAGGGAAGAATCTTTATGGAGAACTGAACTTAACATTTTCTCCATGACTGTATTTTCTGCAGCTGGCTACAACTGCTTGTAACAGATGGAAAAGGAGCTCCATTTGTAACACTCCCTATATACTGAGACCAACAGACTTTCTTCTATCATTTGTCTAGTTAATGTGAGGAAATAAACAGCAATTATATATGTACTTTTGGCATCTAAAACAACTGGGGAAGTGCTTAGTCAACTGATCTTCTGCAAGAGTTCTTCCACTGATTGATTCCATTGATTGATTGAAGTTGATGCTAAATGCTTATTGTGTTTGAGTAGATTTAAGAGTGGTACCTATATGAAGAATTGGGGGGGGGAGCAATTCTGAACTGATGAGTCCTCAGGGTCTATGGTCTGAGGTATAGGATAGAAATCTGGCATCTCCTGTTTTGTTAGAAGAACTTCAGAATGTTATCTCTCTAGGGCCCTGGTCACACCTTGAGTTTAAGATGACTTCAGGGCATCCTCAGGTTGCGGTGCTCAAATTGTTTTTATTCAATTAATTTTCCAAGCTGTCTTATCCTCGTTGGATCATTCTAACTAGAGTCCTCTTTTCCAGAGGACTCAGACCATATGATTGGGGCAAGGGGGGGGGGGCTAAAGGAGGCTGAACTGTGCTCTGGTGGGTGGGGTCCAGTCTTCCCTTTCATCCAATGTACATGTGTGGAGTTTGTGAGGCACCTCGCCTTCTCTCCTCAGTTTATGAGTATGATCCCACTACCTAGCATTTTTACACAAATTTATTATTATTACTATTTTAAAAATTAATTGGAGGATGGGGAGCAGGCTTTAAAAAGAACTGCAAACAGACTCCCTCGCCTCCCTTGAGTAACACAACATCATCCAATAAGAAAGGAGGTAGATTTGATGCAGTAAAAGGGGTGGAGAGCCAAGAGTTCCATGGAGGAGACTCAGGTTGATTGCGGAGACAGGTGTGAGCAGTGCAGCCCAAGGCAGGGACGGCCTGAGAACGGCCTATAACGATCTAGGTGTGAACAAAATTGGTATGACCCCAGTTTGAATTATGAATAAGACATCCTGTCTCACCTAGGTGTGAGCAGGGCCTAAGAGGAGCAGCTCTGTTTTGGGCAGATCTTGGGGGGGGGGAGAAGTCCCCATTGCAGCCCCCTCTGGTGGGAAGTCACTTCCGCGTCTTGAAGGTACCTCTGTGAGTGATCACACTGCAAAACAAGTTGCATGATCTCCTTGAAGGTGCCTGCTGCCACAAAAATGGAGACAGAATGGCAGGAGACCCATTGGATGCACAGAGGCACCTGGAAGTGGTTGGCAAAGAAGCTGCCTTGGTTCAAAATATATACGTCTGGATTCTGAAAGGCTGGAAAATGTATGTGAAAGGGAGTATTTCAATGCAGTCTCTTTACCAAACGATGTTTTGCTTCTTGCAGCGGAATGTGGAGGCAGCATCAAAGGTGAATCTTCCGGAAGGATCTTGTCTCCAGGGTATCCGACTCCCTATGACCATAATCTGAACTGCGTCTGGACGATTGAAGCGGAACCCGGTTGCACCATAGGGTAAGAACCGTAGATTCACAAAGCTTAGAGGAGACTCTGAGAAAGGGCTGTCCCCTAAATTTCCCTTTGCCTTCTAAGCCATCCAAATCTCATCATGCTGGTCCCCAAAAACAGGTGCCTAGTGTAAAAAGTTGTTTGGCAGAGTCTCTGGCAAAAAATAGCTGACTTGTGCGATTTATGCAAATTTACAATATTTGCATGATTTCTCTTTCTTTGCATAATGTCTTTTGCAGTGTTTACTATTTTGCATAGGCAGAGGGTTAAAAAAAAAGTCCTGTAATCATTTTAATTAATCAGCTTTTTTAAAAAAGTATCTAGTGGCTTAGTCAGTCCCAGGTAGGCTATCTAGAATGGCTAAAGATTGCAAATGAATGGTGAGTATGTTGTTTCTTCAGGGGCATATTTGATACTTGAGTCTTGACAGAAAGCAGAAAAAGACTAGAGATGCCAATTTTGAGATGCGATTGTTTCTGTGGAGATTTGGCTTTTCCAAGGAAACCACACCTGCTGCTTTGTGCATGTGAGCGTATTGGCACATGAGTCTCTATGTATGTGTATGTTCACATCTAAGATATTGCCAGGAAAGATTTGAAATGAAGGATTGTGCCCCATCTTCTTTCCCCCTTTAATCTAGACTGATATCCAGTAGCAGAATATAACAAGGGGCAGAAAAGGCTGTGTCAATGAAAAAAAGCTCAGGAGACACTGACTAGGAATGAGCATGAATGAAAATGCCTGTTCAGTTTGACAGCGAACCAAACACCCAATGGTTTGGGTCATCATCCAAGTGTTTAATGGAACAAATGGTTGTTCATGTTCAATTCCGAACTCATTCAAAAACAAAAATTCCAGTTTTTTTCATTGAAAAAACACAGCAAACTTGGACTGCATCCACACATTGGTTAGTTATTCTGCTATAATTAGGTACATATTCCAGAATAAATCATGGATATTCTGAGGATCCACAGGGCTTCTCTCTTGAAGGGAAGTTAGCAAAACTAGAGCTAACAAATAGGCTTTTAAAAGCAAAGTGCCACTAACGCTGATCATAGCTGGATGTCTAATGCTCATCTTGCTTTTAGTAACATCTGGGAGTTGCAAGAAATAGCCTGGCTAGAAATGATTCCTTCCTTCCTTCCTTCCTTCCTTCCTTCCTTCCTTCCTTCCTTCCTTCCTTCCTTCCTTCCTTCCTTCCTTCCTTCCTTCCTTCCTTCCTTCCTTCCTTCCTTCCACTCTCACATTCTCCTTCTTTTCTTTCTCTCCCGTTTTCCTTTTTTATTGGTGCTCCTTCCACATCTGGCAGTGCTGCTGGAGCTGCTGGATTCAGTTCTAGGCCCTTTCTGCACTTGGCCTTATTCTGGAATATATCTCAGCATAACAGTCTGCTGGCCACAAGCTAATGCAGACTGTGGGAGGGCTCACCCCCAGCCTTCCCTAGTCCACACTAGCATGCAGATAGCAAGCCCCTGTTCTGGGCTGTTTTCCAGAATAAGGCCAAGGGCAGAAAGGCCCCTGATCTCCATTCCTACCTCTATCACAGTAAATGCTTACAGCAATCTATCCCTTTCCGTCTTTGACCAGAATATAGAGGGACTACTGCAAATTCCCTCTTCTGATCCATGTGCTGGATTACTGAACTGCAGGGAGGGAGTGTTTAAATACCCACCCCTCTAAAAAGGAGCCCATTATGGAGTAGTTTCTTGGAACATTTCCCACAGAATAAGAAATGCCACTGGATGATATCAAGCTCTTTGTGCAACTGCTGCATCCATCACTGCATCACTAGCAGGAAAAGGCGTGCTGAACCAGTTTGAGCATGAATTGGCTTAAGTTGAACAGAGGGTGTTTGACGGTTTTGAATTTGAATCAAAACCCCTCCATTTGGGCAGGTGCTTTGAACTGAATTGAACGAGGGGTGTCCTTTAAGAACTGGTCAGGTACCTGGTTTAAATTGAACCATGCGTGCTGTTATTTTGGCCTTTAAAAGTTTTTTAAAGGAAAAATGGCTTTTTAACAGATTCGATGTTTGATCGAACCAGTTTGAAAAGGTTTGATTCAAACTGAACCGATTCAACTCATTTTGAACCAAACAGCACTTTTAAGAGTTGGTCCACAACCTTTCCCCCTTCTGGTCCATTCTCTTTCCCCTCACTGATTTGTTGATTATCTGGTGCAAATACTTGCTTAACTACATCTGTAGCAGGCGCATTGTATAAGAAGGATAGAGCGTTACAGCTTCCTTGAGAAAAGAAGCCAACGAATAACTAAGCCATTTTTCTGACTATGTATAATTCATTATTACTATAGTACCTTTCGCTGCAAAGGTGGAATTAAAATGTTAAAAGCTTTGTGCTTGTGCTACCACCCAGCAAGTGAGAAAGGAAGGCCAAGAATAGCACAGAAGAGGATACTGAAATGGTTGCTTAATTCAGTTTCAAGTGTGCAGGGCCCTTTGGAAAAATGGTTTCCCTACTGCTCTGTTCCCGTATTTGATGAAAGAGGCTTTCTCTGAATTGTGTCTGTTGTTGCGGCTTCACTTATTTCTTCTGGTGGGATATCTCGGTCTCTGTGAATTATGTTTCCTGACATCATCTTTTTCTCTAGCACTTTTGTACAAGGAAGGCACCTGCTCATGAAAGTTGTACTCGTTGACTGGTTGTTCTCTTTCTGCAGAGCTTCCTCTGTTCTGCAGTGAGCAGGTGGGAAACTTGGATGGAGGCGACTTGGGGTGCAAAAATGCCCAGGCCTCTTTATGGGAACCCAGGGCAGAAAAACACATAACACTGAGTAAGCTTGTAGCACTGTTATATCCTTACTGTCTGTTCTTTTCACTTTCTCTGCACCGCATCACACAGGCTCCATTTTATGGTTTTTCACACTGAAGAGTTTCATGATGTTCTAAGGATCTGGGATGGGCCAGTGGAGAAAGGGATTCTCCTAAAAGAAGTCAGTGGTTCTGTCTTGCCAAGTGACGTCCACAGCACCTTCAGTTCCGTGGTCCTTCAGTTCAACACTGACTTTTTCACCAGCAAACAGGGGTTTGCCATCCAGTTTTCCGGTAGGTCTAATAAGGATCAGTGATCTTGTGGGATGCATAAAAAAGAGGCGGAACCAATAAACTGTGTCCAAGGGTGTCGCTGTCTCTGGCTTCACATCTTTTGAGATGGACTTGCTTTTGGTACAAACATGTTCTCATTTGCCCCTCAACGTTTAGAGTTCCTATAAGTTAGCAGCTGCTTGAAACTCAAGTACGGTTTCCTTTGCAGGTATGTAAGGAAAAGGTTAAAAATAAAGAGGAGGAGGAGGAAAGGTAGAAAGAAACAAGCAACTAAAAGATTCCTTGCAGGATTTGCTACTCATAGCAAGAGTGCATGAATATTCGTAACATTTGGACATTCGTATTAAAATTGAAAGTTGGTACATTCAAAGATTGACATTCGAATTTGAATAAAATGTTTTGATGCATTCATATGGGGCTCATATGGGATTGAACATTCGGATTGAATACGAATCCTACCACATTCCAAGGGGATCTATTCAGATGAATATGAATTTTCTTGCATTCAATTCAATACTAATCAAATACAAAATAAATTTATGTACAAACCGACAAGAGACCGATTTATGTGCCTTTCCAGAGTTTTGGGGAGTTTCATTTTTTGGAGCAGAGCTCTCACAAATGGGGATGTAGATAAACGGGGTTTTGGGCCTTCAATTTGTAACAAATAGAATGTTAGAAAATTTGTATTTGTTTGAATAGATCCCCTTTGAATGTGGTAGGATTCTATCTGATATGAGTGGATTCATATAAACTCACATGAATATCCAATACAAACAGATACGTACCCAATACGAATGCATGTGTATTAGATATGCATCCAAGGGTGCTTCTGCACAGGTGCTAATAAATCCGGATCTACCACACCCAGATTTAGTAAAACCGGGTTCCAGTAGACCTGGTTTTACTAAATCCGGATGACCGGTAGATCCGGATTTACGGGGTAGATCCACATCTAATAGATGCGGATCTACCCTGTCCCTCCACACACGCGGCAGGAGGATGGATTAAATCCGGATTGGAGGTGGGTGCTGTGCAGACGCACAGCACCCGCCTCCGATCTATGCTCCGGGGCCCCTCCCCCGGCCCACCATGCTTGGCTCCTCAGAGCCAAGCATGGGGAGCCGGGGGACCTTGCTGCCGCAACTTGCCCTCACCCCAGAAGTGGCGGATCGCCGTTTCTGGAGCCAGGGGGAGCTTCCCTAAACCCCTCTCTAGCCCACCCGGGGGGGGGGGGGAGCCCGCGCGATCCCCTCCTTACCTGCTCGGCGTCGCCTCGTTTCTGGAAGGAGGGACCCAGGATGCAGTGCGCCTGTGTCCTGCACACCTCCTAATTGGCCAGGGCTGCTGCTGGCAGCTCCAGCCTTCAGGAGGTGTTCTGTGCATTTCAACAGGTCTCACTCCGGTTCGTGCACTTGAAACGTTTTACATTTTTTTACTGTGAGAACCGCTCCATGTTAAGCGATGAGAGTTTCCCTGATCCAATAGCTTGCTTCCAAAGCAAGCTGTAAAAATCCACCCCTTAAAGCACCCGCTACACTGTAGCAATCCAACCACTTCACACCTGATAACGATGTTGCAATTTTGAAAGTTCTGGCCTTTAAAAAAGGGAAAAGGGAGGAAAGCAGCCAAAGTTCGAGTGAGATGTGTGAATGTTTTAAAGGCTGTGACGGTGAAGGTGAAGGAGGCTTGAGTTGCTGCTGCTGCTGTGTACCCTGGGCAATGGGGAGAGGAGGGGAAAGAATCGCTGGCTGCACGGTGCCGTTTTTCCTCCATCCAGGCAAGCGGCAGCCACCCAGCCACCCAGCTAGGCTCCCTCAAGGGGTCCCTTATGGGTGGCACATTCATGGCAGGAGGAAGAGGGCAGGGCAGCCCCGAAAAGCAGCTTTTAAAAAGTAGCCACTTGAGTCCCCCCTTGAGTCACGTACGTCCTCAGAATCCAGATTGAACGCGATTGTGGCTGAAAGTAATGGGATCAGGTAAGTTCACGTTTCCATCCGGTTCTGTTATTTCAGTTTAGGAAAACTGAATTAAGCTTATAATGGGAACGTGGCTTAGTTATATTTTACCCCTTGACAATTTTCTCTTGCAGCCAGAAACTTTTAGGGTGCCCAAAGTCATTTCTGATTTCTTGAGGACACCAGGCAATGAGGCTTTTGAAGCTATAGACGGAAGCCTTTCATTATCTGTTTTTGCAGATTGCAACAAGCTTCCGGGGATCTCTAAGTCTCCCCGTATAATAGCACCACATTCTTTCATTTTTCAAGTATCATCCAGAGTCTCTTTTTGAAGGTGCAGTGCTCCTAACCGCAGAACCCTTCTCTGTTGTAGAGCTATTTGGGTCTCCTTTTTTTTAAGCCCTGGGCACTACGGCGAACAAGAGTGTATTTTTACCTAACATAACATTGGATTTCCCAAGTCCCTCCATAAAAAGGTCAGGCTCACTACTGTGTCTGAAAGCTGGAGGCAAAATTTCTCTCCATCACTCACGAGAAGAAATCTACTTGCAAGTGGAGTTTATTCGAGAGCATATGGTTGATATGGGATTATAGCAAACTGCCATGTAAGATTAGCAGATGCCCCGGCTTATTAAGTAAACATGAATGAACACAAATGTGAGGCAGGCTGAACTCCATGGAGTGCATTTGAACTTGTCATCTCTTGCAGTTTGGGGGATTTTGTTGTTATGTTTTTTCCCAGCTGGGGAAGCAGATGTTTTCTGCAGAGTGACTGACAGTGCGGGTTTCAGCCTGCCTGCCTGTGCAATGCTTCCATTCACACATGCACGCTAAAGCCTCATGCCTTGAGTAGGGATGTGCACAAATGTTTTTTAATCTGATTTCTATGGGAAAGAATGCAAGAAAATTTGTATTTGTTGGAATAGATCCCCTTTGAATGTGGTAGGATTCGTATAAGATAAGAATGTTCAGTCCTATATGAATAGCATACGAATCCCATACGAAGCTTCGTATGAATGTATCAAAACATTTATTTGAATTTGAATGTCAATTTTTTAATGTGCCAACATTCAATTGAAATTTGAATGTCTGAATTCGTACGAATTTTGAATATTACGAATATCCAATGCATATCCCTGGTCTTGCGCTCTCCTCTTGTTGCAAAACCTGTATTCATTTCCAAGCTTTTCTGTCCAGTGGGGTGGCAATCACTGTGAGCCTAAGCATGCGCAGAATGGACATTGTCATCACAGGCAAAGCAAAACTAAACACTGGACATCTGGAACTCGGAATGAAAGGGTTTCCTTATGTGATTCAGGCAGGCAGGAGTCACAGAAGATCTGATCTTGGGAGCTCACGTAATGATAGGGTTTGTTTATGTATCTGTTTATTTGTTTGCCAGGTGTTGTGAGGCTGCAGAAAGGAGGGAAAATGAAGGGACTTCTCCAATTTTTGTTTAAAACTACAACTATGAAGTACGGGACATGCAGCAATTCAAGAGCATGGATCTGTGAGGAAGAGAAATAAATTTCTAATGAAATATTCACATTTTGGGCTGTGGTCATACCTAAGGTTTAATGCAGCTTCAGTCCACTTTCGGAGTGAGAGGATACATCAGCAAAATGACATGCTGTTTTCTTTCAGTGTTAAATAACTCATAAAATTCCCCTTTGGAATAGATAATGTGGAAAGAAAATGACTGGCCACTTTGCTGATGTGTTCTCTCGCTCTGAAGGTGGACTGAAGCTGGATTAAACGTTAGGTGTGAACACAGCCAGTAGGCCTATTCGTGCTATAGTCTCTAGTGAAGAATTAAGGCCTTTTTCCACTAGGGCTTAGAACCCATCTAAGACCTCATTAGGAACCTGATTGGTACCAATTGGGAAGGCCCTGTCCCCACCTGGACCCCATTGAAGGCCCCACCTACAAAGCCCAAAGTTTACCCAAAATCTTACCTCCTCCGGTGCTCCAGGGTCATCTGAGGTGCTGTGCAATTATGCTGGCACTTCAGGCAACCATAGATGTGACTATGTGTTCTCTCTCTCTCAAAGTGGACTGAAGCTGGATTAAACCTCAAATGTAACCACAGCCTTGATCTCTGATGACTTCTCTCCATTTTTCGCTCTGTCAAACACAATAAAACATTCAGGATCTTAAGATGGGGAGTGGTGCCAAAATATTTCAAATAAAAGATAGTATAAATAAATATGCAATTCCTGGATAATCCTGGACTTTTGCTTTAGTGCCAAAGGAGGATTCTGAACTTTGTTGTACAATCCATAGCACTAGACAGAATTCTACAGAAAAGGCCAATATGCACACGTCTTACTCTCACCATGGTGTCCACTTTGGGCTTTTCCCTTGCAGTGTCCACTGCTACCTCCTGCAATGACCCTGGAGTGCCACAGAATGGAAGCCGCAGCGGTGACAGCAAAGAGGCAGGGGACTCTATCATCTTCCAGTGTGACCCGGGCTACGTCCTTCAGGGCGATGCGAAGATCAGCTGTGTGCAGATTGAAAACAGGTTTTTCTGGCAGCCTGACCCCCCCACCTGCACAGGTAAGGGCTTCAACTCGGTTCCTTAAGCCAGCATTGAGGAACTAATTCCAATTCCAGTAGAACAGGCAGGAAATGTCAAAGCATGTTATCGGCAGTCTTGGAGATGAGGACCGTAAGAAAGCGGCAAGCTGGATCGCTAAGTGATGCGTCTCTTGCAAGTGCCTTCCTTTTCCCTTTGGATGCGAGGGTCAAATTCGGAAAAGTCAAAACAGAGGCGCAACTCTAGGATTCTGTGTTGTGAAGAGGAAGTTTGGATAACTGGCAGACAGAGGTCAAATGCAACTTCATCTTCCTTTTTTTCTTCTTGAAGAAAGGGTCAAAGGGGAGGGTGGAGATGCTTTTCAGCGAAGAAAGGAATAGGACTATTATTAAGCTGGTGGCAGAAATTGCAATATATTTCAGCTTTTTTGACTGTGAAGGTGAGCCCTACTGGTCTGGAAAGCCAGGACACTTTTGTGCTACTTTTACCGTCTGCTGGATGGGAAAGGAGCGCTATGACTCAGCCCTTGAGCACTAGTCAACTTTACCTGCTCCCTCCCCCTGGGATCAGATACTTACCAGATCAGACACTTATTTATTTATTTATTTATATGCCGCCCCATACCCAGGGGTCTCTGGGCGGCTCACAGCATTTAAAAACAGACGGAAGTCTCTGGTTAATGTGGGTTAACATGTGAAGCACGATTTTGGGCTCCACTCGTAATCAACCATTAGTGTACTTCTGGGTAGGGAGGGCATGCTTGGAGGCTGTTAACGACCTACTCTGTGGGGATGCTTGTCCCGAGAGATGCACTAATTGCGCATTAGAGGCCATAGTGCAAAAAGGCCTCCACTTTTTAGGTTGTTTAAAGGCCCCAATGTGCCAGGAGGCCGAGCGGGAGCAAGATAGCGGTGTTCTTTTGTGTTTGGGCATTGTCTCTGTGGGTGGTCTTTGCACTGGTGCTCATAGGAAGCCTGCACTCCTGGTCTTTAGTGCCAATGGAAGGCTTATCTTTTTACCCAGGCTTTTCCAGAGTGAATGCTTGCAGTGAGCCAGTTTGGACCTGTGGTTAGGGAGCCAGACTGTTCTCTGGGAATCACCAGGTTTGATTCCGCATTCCTCCACAAAGCCAGCTGGGTGACCTTGGGCTAGTCGTAACTCTTTTCTGAGCTCTCACAGCCCCACCTACCTCACAGGGTGTCTGTTGTGGGGAGAAGAACAGACGGTTTAAAACCAACTCTTCTTCTTCATTTATTTTAATCATGCCTTTAGGTAACAGCTATGATTTCTATTCTTGTTCTAGCATTTTGAGATGATATTTTAATGAGAAATGTAAATATTTTGATTAAATAACATTTCTTTTCAAATTTTAAAATAATGTTAGGTTCTGAAAGATGAGCTTTGATATGATGCTTCATTCTCTAATTTCTTTCTCTTCTAGCTCCCTGTGGTGGCATCCTGACCGGTCCTTCAGGGGTGATCCTGTCGCCAAACTACCCGGAACCCTACCCTGCAGGAAAAGAGTGTGACTGGAAGGTCACCGTCTCCCCTGATTATGTCATTGCTCTGGTGTTCCACACGTAGGTTCTCAGCTTCCTGCTTTTCCTTCAGCCTGACTCCAGGGAACAATCACCATCGGTTGAAAAGCCCATTTTCTCAGAATGCTTTCATGCTGCTAAGGAATATTTACTGAGATTGGCTGACTTGAAAGAGTTCAGATTTGGAACCACCCAACATTTTTGTTCTTTAGCTATTGGTGGTCCATTCAAGTGGAGCCCAGAAGCCTCTTCACACTTAGGCTGGTAGTCAACAATTAGTAAACTTCTAGGGAAGAGCATCTGCACTTGGCTGAGGCTGCTACAGCTTCCAAGTGCTCTCCGCTTTCCCAGAAGTCCATGAATTGTTGATTAGGTGTGGAGCATGAAATCGTACTCCACACCTTAATCAATGTTAGCCCTAAGCTTACCTGGAGCATTCAGGCAGTGGCCATTTGCACCTCTTCCAGTGCTCCGGGGTGGTCTGAGGCGCCGTGCAAGAAGTGACTGTGCATCAGCGTCGTCATGGCAACGGTGTTGACACACGTGCACTTGTGCAGGGCACTGCAGCAAAATGGTGGTGCCCAGAAGATGACCAGCCCTGGGACTGGTCTCTGGTGAGTGAGCAACTGCAAGCGCTAGTTAATGTTGGGTCATCACGTCCCTTTCCCATGCAGATGGAAAGGGAAGTGCAAACACATCCCATTTCTGATAGGCTCTTATTTCCTATCAAATTTTGAATGTTTAGACCATTCATGCACATCTCTACTTTGTCCTTTTGTAACTCTTTCTGAGACTTAAAGGATAATTTGTGGCTGCAAAATCTAGTGCTCTTATTTCCCCCTTTGTTTTCTACTGGTTTTTAATCTGTCCTCTGTAATCTACTTTGAGACTATCTATAAAATGCAGTATCTAAATATATACAATTCCCCTTCTCCCAAAAAAATCGTTATATCTCAATAAAGTAGGCATTGGTTTCAATAGCATAGAGACTTTTAACCTTTCCTTATACCATAGGAAGAACTATTAGGTTGCTTCAGGGAGCAGAAGAGCAGAGAAGGGAAGATTCTTAACATTGTATATACATATGTAGAAAATAAGAAAAGGATCAGATTTAAGATGCTGCAATTTGCAGAAGGATAGAAGGTTGGGACCTATCAATCTGCAGTGACAAGATTCAGTTGTCGTAGGGTGCGAACCATTTCCTAAGAGTCATCTCTTCTGCTTAAGTTAGTATGGCTGCATCCCCAAAAGACTTATTTGCCTCTCTAGTCTCCCTCTCCTGTCACTCTATTCAAGCAAACTTTAAAAGTGCCCTGCACTTCCGGAATAAGCGTCCGCATGAGGCTCAGCAAAACGTGCATTTAAAACGCACCTTCTGTCCCCACGGAAGCGTGTTTTCTTTCCTTGCATCTTTTTCTCCCCGCCCCCTCTCTTGTTCAAAGGAAAAATAGCCAGATCTCCGTCCCCCAAAATGGCTTCCTGTGATGACAAAGGGAGTGATCGCTTGCTCATTCACTCTCAGCACTTACTTTCACTCTGTTCTCTGTTCGAAATGGCTTGGCTGCAGCCATCGGCTGCATTCCTTTACCCTTAACACTTTCACAGGTCACCCACTTCACACCTGATAACAATGTTGCAATTCTGAGCAATTCTGGGTCTTTGAAAGTTCTGACCTTTACAAAGGAAAGGAAGGGAAGCTGCAGCATTTCTGGGAGATGTGTGAATGCTTTATGGCTGTGTGTGCAGGCAGCAATCCCTGCCCCTTTTGCCATGGAGCGTCCCCAAGGTAAATGTTGCGAGGAAAACTCGTGACTTCCAAAAAGAGCGCTGAAACTCTTCTTTAAAGGGCATGTATTTTGTTGTAGGTTTTCCTGCTTTTCTAGCACTGGAAGCTCATTAAAAAACCTGGCATGGGGGCGCTCAGAGGCAAAAGAAGATTTTTAGCAGACTTTAAATTGCTTGGGGACAGGCCCTATGATAGGTTGTTAAACAATTCTAACATGTTTTTAATAGACTTTCTGCAAACACGGGAAACTGTAGGTGTACATCTTGATTTTCTCAGTATTTACTTGAGTGGCTGGTGTTAAAGCTGTAGCTTTCCCTCAAGGCCACGAACTGCCCCTTGCCCTTCCAGATTCAGCGGCCTGTAGGGGCGATTTTGTACTTCCCTTCCCGCCCACTAGATGGGAAAGGAGCGCAATGAACCGATGTTGACTAGCGCTCTCATTTGGAGCGCTTGTTAACATTAGCCATTACACACACATGATCAAATACTTACCTTGATTCGATTGCAGACCCGGTCCTCTTCAGGGCGCCACCATTTTGGCTATGGTACTCTGCGCAACTGTGCATGCATCAGCACCGTTGCCATGATGACATTGATCCTCTAAACAGTTGCGTTAGGAGGGCAGAGGTGCGGATGCTCCCTGGCTGGACACAACAGGTAAGTGATTGGGGAAGGTTGGGGAGGACGTGGAGCACGATTTCATGCTCCACGGGTAGCGCATGATTAGGGAACTACTGGGAAGGGTGGGGATGCTTGGGGGCTGTAGCAGCCTCCTCCAACCCTTCCCCAGAAGTTCCCTAATAGTGCACTGTGGGTTGTAGTGTCAGTTGTCCTTAGTTTTGCTCTGGCCTTCTTAATAATAACAATATAGAATACGAGACTGGAGCATATCTTATGACAGGAGAGCAATTCACCACAGACAGCATCCTGAAAAGGTTTTATTTATTTACTTATTATTTTATTTATTTGAAGTTGTAAATGTCGACAACGCTCATATGTGTTCTACGTATCTGTACGCGTTTTGTATGCATCCCGTCTTATCCTGTACTGTCGGTGCAAATGCGTACAGCTGCATATGAGATTCATTCAGATATGTATCTGCACGTTTGAATGTTGCGAATCATTTGAACAAATGTTTTGGAACATTCAAAGTCCATTTGTAATGTTTAAATTCAAATGTTCAAGTTTGAATGTCCCCATTCAATCGAATTCGATCAGATTTTGAATGTTTAGAATATTCATACACATCCCTACTTTGTCCTTTTGTAAGTCTTTGGGAGACTTAGAAAGGATCATTTGTGGCTGCAAAATCTAGTGCTGATGTTGTTCCTATGTCCTCCTCCTCTCTCAGCTTCAACCTGGAACCAGGATATGACTTTCTGCACATTTATGATGGGCCCAGCTCCCTCAGCCCTCTCATTGGGAGTTTCTATGACACCCAGTTGCCTGAGAGGATCGAAAGCAGCAGCAATAACCTCTTCTTGGCCTTTCGGAGTGATGCCTCCGTCAGCAACACCGGTTTTCTAATCCATTACACTGGTATGTGCCAAATTCTACATTTGTTTGTCTGTTCGTTTGCATTTCTGTCCCACCCTATACCTGGAGGTCTCAGGGCCAGATAACAGCACTTAAAATCAAAAAGCAATGACAGTATAGATCAAAACAACAGCAGTGTCTGAAAGTGGGAAGGGAAGTGCATGCCCATTTAACCAAAGACCAGGGCAAAGAGATGCGTCTTCACTGCCTTCTGAAATGTGTATAATGAAGATGATTGATGCACCTCAATTCCACAGCCTAGGGGCCATCACTGAGAAGGCCCCCTCCCTGGTGCCCACCCCTTTTACTACTGAGGGCAGTAGGACAACCAGGAGGGCAACCCCTGCAGATCTTAAGACACAGGCAAGTGTGAGGTGATGAAAGATAAGGATTCTGCCAGTGCCAGCACTGTTTGAGAGGCAGGATTTAGAGAACTTCCTTTCTTGATGAGGTTAATGCAGTTCAGCAGTGAGCCTCCCTCCTCACCTTCTCCTTCAGGAGCCCATCTCTCTACCTAAGAATGCCGTCCACATGAAATGGAACACAAGGAAAAACCCCAACCAATTATCAATTATTCACATCCTTCCAATTAAAGCAGGAGAGTTTTCCCTCTAAGAACTTGCCTTCAGTTTGCTTCTGTGCCCATTTTCTCTTCCCAGCTCCTCTGCATTCAGCAAAGGACGGCCTGATTAAGTCAGCACTCGTTGTGTGGGTTACAGTGGTGGTGGTGAAATCTCTTCTCTCCCCCCCCCTCGACACACACTTCCTTCCTGTCGCTTCCCTAAACGCACCTCTGGAATTCATCGTGCCTTTTTGCCGCCCACAGAGCTACACTGCTGGGAGCCAAGAAGGAGGTTTCAATGTTGCTCATTAATTTCCCTCCAGAGGTAATCAGGGAATCTAACTTTGAATGCTGGAGAAAACTGAACATTTAAAGACTGGAGGGGCTGAGGAGGCAAGAAGAAGAGGAGGAGGAGAAGTTGGCTTTTATATCCCCCTTTTCTCATCCTTAAGGGGACTCAAAGCAGCTGACAAACCTTCTGTTCTTCTCCCCACAACAGACACCCTGTGAGGCAGGTGGGACTGTCAGATCTCAGAAAGAGAGCTGTGACTAGCCCAAGGTCACCCAGCTGGCTTCATGGAGGAGTGTAGACTTTGCCGAACCCCCATCCATGCTGCAGGCCTGGTGCTTTTGGAGGTTCTTCCTCAAACTGTCCACCCGTGGGACTCAAACATTTGAGAGTGTCCCATCGTGTGACAAGTTAGATTGCTACTTTGAAAAGAGGAAGGGCTTCCCGTGTTCCAATGGCGTTCCAGTCTAAATCCTATTTCAAAGCCAAAGGGAAATCCCGCAATTCCAGACTAGCAACCGCACTGGGAGCCCAAAGGGGAGCAAAGAGCAATAGTCAGGATCCTCTTCTGTATATCCCTGGTACAGTTTTGAGACACTTGAAGAAAGATGAGAAATAAAAGCAGGAAGTATCCCCACGAGGGATGTTGCGCCAAGGAGAAAGGACCAGACAGTTAAAAGGCTCTCCAAACAGCATCTTTCTTTTAAGCGATTTTCCTCCACCAGTAGAACTTCACTGGGGGGGTCAGCAAGATTTTATTTTGCTGCTCTGAAAGCAAGAAGAGAGCCCGAGATCAAGAGTGGGAGCCGAGATGCCTGACACCTGGATGGGAGGCAGAATCTCAAGCTGACGGTAATGTGGCTTCTTACATGGACGGCAACCAGCTCTGCTGAAAAAAGCAAAAACACATCAAAACAGGGAGAAAGAAGAAGCGAGGAGCTTCTGCAGGCAGATGGCGTGGCTGAGGGCATCTTCTGGGTGGCCAGTCTCATATCCATATGAAGCTTCATATGAAAGTATCGCAACATTAAATTTGAATGTCAATCTGCGAATGTGCCAACATTCGATTCGGATACAAATGTCTGAATTTGGCCAAATCCGTACAAATTTTGAATGTTATGAATATTCATGCTCATCCCTATGTGACAGGAGCAGCAGCAGCAGTGGCAGACATGCAAAGATGGGAGCTGACACTTTCATCTGTGCTGCAGATTGTTGTGAAAATAGAATGAAGGAAGGGAAAGCTATGTGCTTTTCAGAACAAAAGGCTGTCTGTCAGTCTGTCTGTCAGTCTGCAAAGAAACAGGCCATAGATGGAAAACCGTAGCCTTCCATATGTCACTGAGCTATATTTGCAGGAATTAAAGAGCAAGCGAAGGTTTTGCATTCCTTGCCTATCTGAGGATGCCCTGAGCACTTGTGATACCAGATGCTGGCTTAGATGAACTGATCCAGCAGAGCTCCTCTTAGGGTCTTATGTTCCATGATTCCTTGCCCCATGTTGGCATGGTCAGGGCTCAGGAGAGCTGAGGTTCAGCAGTCATTCTATACAACAGTGAAGAGGTTTCAGAAAACCAATGGTCCTAGTCCAGAGAGTGGAAGGTCTCTTCTCAGAATAAACCAGTGATGGCCATTCACTGCATTTTGAAATTCTGGGAGCTGATCTGACTTTTTGCAGAAATCTTAGGCATAGAAGGCTGGAGTCAGCTTTCTGAGCAGCATAGAAGTCGTGTGTGTGCATGCTGCTATAGAGACAATCCAATTCTCCATCTCGCAAGACCATCATTTCGATACATGGTTATTTCCAGCTCCAATCAGTTTAAATGATAGTCCAGACCCAAGTGCTTAGCAGAAGAGCTTGGCAAATGGTGCAGACGCAACCTGCAAAGAAAACGAGAGTATGTAATTCCGTGTTTCGGAGCTAATGAGCGGCTTCTAACAGGATGTAACATTTTGAGCCTCTTGGAGGTGCAGTAAAAAAGGAAGAAGTAGTTGGGAAAACTGAGACTTTGTTACATATTTTAGAGAGAGCGTGACATTCTAATTCCAAGGCATAATTTCTTATTGTTCTTGAACCATGGCATTCACAATTAAAATAGAATAAAATAAAAAGCCTTGGGCTTTTAATAAGCCATTTCCAAGTGACACAGGCTCTGGATTAATCAAAGGCTCTGATTATATTTTATGCACACAACATCAGAAGGAGGTAAAGAGAAATATCCAAAAATCCCACTTCTCTTCCCAATTTCAAAGGACTTTCTCTCCCCCTCCCTCTTCCCTCCTTCCCTCCTTCTCTCTCTCTCTCTTTCGAAGGAAACATGTACCTGCCAGACTGTTGTATAAGAGGAAGATAAATAAATAGCCTCCTTACTGCTTACTGCTTTCTTCTCCTCCCTGTCCAGTGAGTTGCTGGAAAAGTGACAGGTGCTTGGACTAAACATTTAAGAACATAAGAAGAGCCATACTGGATCAGTCTAAATCCCATCTAGTCTCACACAGTGTTCCCCACATGTTTCTGGGAAGCTCACAACAGCTTCAGAGGCAGCACTGTCACCTTCTGAATGTTCCAAAGGTCAGGAATGGAAGCTCCTGGCCTTCAGGATTCCAGGTGACCCAAAAAGAGGTCTACTGATAGACCATACTGGGATACCATTTTGGGCATCCTCGTCCAATTCATGTTCCATCGTGTGCAACTGGAGACTCCTGGGAGGAACTGGGGCCTCCTCCTTTGATCACACCACTGTGGAAAAGGGAGGTCATAGACTGGATCATTCTCTGGCCTACTGTCAAATACTCTTTACTGCTTCCTGATCATGAAGTTTTAGGACACCAGATAACCCGTCTCTAACGGTTCAGTTTTCTTCTTATTTCAACCTTGGCTGATCAAGAGAGAAGAGTCCTGTCTGTGTCCTTCTAGCAGCCTGTCCTTGATGACCCTGTTCTAAGAGCGCAAACTTTGGATTTGGGTTTAGATTTACACAACTGTGACACTTCTTGGTTCTGCCAAGGCTTGCACATGTGTTCCTGACATCCTTTGTCCAAAGTCCTTGAGTACTTGGCATAGCAAAGGCACAATGGTGTATGGTGATAAGCAAGACTGTAATTTCTCGTTGCAGAAAACCCCAGAGAATCCTGCTTTGATCCAGGCTTGATAAAGAATGGTACCCGCGCTGGCAGTGACCTGAAACTGGGTTCAGCTGTCACCTACTACTGCGACAGTGGCTACGTGATTGATGGGGCCACCACCTTGACCTGCATTATGGGAGGAGATGGGAAACCTGTGTGGAACAAAGAGCGTCCTACCTGTACAGGTGACTGGCTTCCCATTCTTGAACAGCATTCGTTGTAATGAGCATTTGTTGTAATCCATAATCATATCAGGGCAGACTTGATAAAAGCAAGTAGGATAAGCAGAGAAATGTGCAAAACCAAAGATGCCTTTTGTCAGAATGGGATTTGGTCAAACAAAATAGAATAAACAAGAAAGTGCACAAATGCAAGACAATTTGTGTTGGTTTGGTGCCTTAAAGAAAGTGTTTGCAGAGCAGGAAGTAACCATTTTAAGTCAGCAAGCCATGCAGATCCTACCAAGAAATGCTTCTCATGAGCCATTCCAACATCTAGAATTTCACAATTCTTCCATCAATTGTAGCAACTCAGTCCAGGGGTGATTTCGCACTTCCCTTCCTGTCTGCTGGACGGGAAAGGAGTGTAATCACCCAATGTTAACTAGCGCTTGCACTTCTGAGCACTAGGCAACTGCAGCTCACCTGTGACCGATCCCAGGGCCAGCCATCTTCAGGGCGCCGCCATTTTGGTTGTGGCGCCCTTTTGTGACAGCACGTGCTTCAGTACCATTGCCATGATGACACTGACGTTCTGTGCATGCACAGTCGTGTCTACGGCTGTGCGAGATGGCAGTGTGCTTGCATGGCAGCTCAGACAACCCTGGGGCACTGGAAGAGGTGCAGAGGCTCACCACTGGACACTTCTGGTAAGTCCCTGGCTGTAACAGCCTCCTCAAGGTGCAGATGCTCTTCCCCAGAAGTTCCCTAATCATGCACTATGGGCTGTAGTGCGAATTGGCCCCAGGTGTCTGTGGCCACACCAGTAGACCCATTGCAAGAACCTATCTGCTGTGCAGCCCACACAAGCCCAAGCTGTTACCTACAATACAAGGTGCTGACTTCTGAGATCAAACATGCTGCATGTGAAGGTGCAGCCACCTCCAGGCAGAGGCACAGTGTTTGCAATGAAATATGTATCAAGAACAAGCTCTGCTTGGGGTGAATCTTGCTACTTCTTTAATGAAAAACTGCATCGTCTCTACTGCTGGCTGTATACTGGATTATGAGAATGCACTTACATATATCAAAAAACAAACTGATGGAGATTCCTTCTCTTTTCCTTCCCTCCTTTTTATTGCAGCCCCATGTGGTGGTCAGTACACTGGGTCGGATGGTGTTGTCCTGTCTCCAAACTACCCCCAAAACTACACAAGTGGACGAGTGTGCCTGTATTTCATTGTTGTGCCCAAAGACTATGGTACATTATGCATATTCAAGAGTAACAGATATTCGGTAGCCTCAGTTCTTCTGGGCAGACTTTTATGCCTGAAGCACATAACTCGAAGGATGCCTAAATGTAACGGATAATTAGCACTCCTCTGACAGGGCTTTGGGATTTAGTGTTACAGTTAGGCCATCCAGGGGAATCAATATATTTCTACCTCTTTGTTGTACCAATTTTCTCTAAGAGGAGCTGTGAGCATGCAGCAATTAGATGAGAGCCCAAACTTGGAGCTAGACCAGCATTAAAATGGCTGAGCTGCATTTTTGGGCACTGGCTCAGAGGCTGAAAGGATCCCAAGTGGTCCAGCCATGCTTGGCAAAATGGCAGGAATTCTCTTGTCTCAGCTCAGGTCTCTCCACCAACACGTTGTTTTGCTTTATGCTAGGATCAAGCTCACCAGGGTCATTTGGAAGAGCAAGACCTTGACCAGAAGCTTCCTTCTGAGGTCTCCAAAATGCATTTGGATCCCCAGGGGAGCAAGACATAGTTCACAGAGGTCAAAGGGAGACCCCTAACGGAACATTCACCTCCACAATTGACCTCAACAGAGTGTCCCACAAGCCCTAGCTGGATATCAATCCCTGGTCCATATTTTCTGGACCTTAGTGCAAGGACCACAATTTCAGCAATCTCATTTCAGCGGTAGGACATCCTGTCATACACTTGGGTGACCAGAGCCTAAGTTTGGCATTGTTGTATCTATCCCATCAGCTTTCATAAGAAAAAAATAAAATAAAATCCCTTTGAAAGCTGGCAAGTGAGTACAAGACTCTGAAACCATTGAGTTGAATCTGAAAGCAAGTTAAGAATCTGAAGGGGGAAAAAATTTGTAGCCTTTCTGGGATGGCCTGCAGAGGAGGCAGTTGAGAAACCATTGGATCGGCCAAAGTCAGGAAAGATTTGGGTCCTTCTGCAAGGCAGTCCAAGTGACCTTCTGAGGACTTACTGCACAATGATTTGCAGGAGGTGAGTGAATGGCAGCAGCATCTACAAGTTTTGTCAGGGGGCTCCAGCCGTGAAGATCAGGAAGACAGCTTGCTGCTTCTGTATGAACCTCTGGAAAGTAGGGCAATGCAACATTCATCAGCTCTAGAAGCAAAGGTGCCAGGAGGCAGGATGAGAAAGTCAGCTCTAATACAGTTCTTGAAAAGGGTGGGGATGGTGAAAAGTGCCCAGCTTTTGATACTTTGTCAAGATTTCTGCTGTTCTGTCACATTAATCTCCATCCTTCCTTCCTTATGCTCTTCTTTCTTCTGTTTCTTCCATTGCCAGTTGTGTTTGGTCAGTTTGCCTTCTTCCAGACCGCTCTTCATGATATTATTGAAGTTCACGATGGTCCCAATCAGCATTCCCGTCTCCTCAGTTCCCTCTCTGGTTCTCATACAGGTAAGAATGGGAGTTTATTCTAGGTCTGTGCAGGGGTGGTGTCTCCTGAGTGAACCCCCTCAAATTGGCAAGAGTCAGTACTGGACCTCAGCTACAAGTGAATAAGGGCTAGCTTGTACTTCTTGCAACACTAGATGGTGCTTTCTGCAGTGAGACCCTGCCCCGATTTCACTTTGAAGTTCTCGACTCACCTCCAAATCTTATAGTTCAAGGGTAAGTTCAGGATCAGCACCAAGTGACATCCTGCACAACCCAGTTTGTCCTCATCCCTCACACAGTGACGGGGATTGTGTAAAGATCTTGGTTGAAACTGCCTTTTCTATCAGGAAGAGCAGAAAATTTGGACCTGCTCAGTTCCAAATGAATTTTTAGAGATCAGCACCGAAACGCTGTACGGATTTTCCATGAATCCAGGTTTTTTTATTATTATTATGTGATCCAACCATGTGGCAGTGAATCAAAAGCTTTTATCATCATCATCATCATCATCATCATCATTCTTGGCTTTTGGATAAATGGGAATATACTGAGACCTTCAGGCATAGGGCAGGATAGAAATACAAATAATAAAATAAAATAAATTATCATCATTATCATTATCATTAAATTTATTTTCCAAGTCCATGCAAACATGAATTCAGATGGGCACGGCTCATCTAGAATTATAGGACCATAGAATGCAGGATACCCTAAACCATCCCAGACTGATGTAGGTCCAGCTTCTGCTTGAAGACCTCCATGCAAGGGAGAACTCACCACCTCCTGTCAGGAGGTTTTTCAAATATCTAATCTGTATTGACTCCCTTGAGGTTTCATAGCATTTTTTCTAGTCCTCCCATCTTGTGTAAGTGAGAATAGGGACGATCCCTCTGCACTGTGACAGCCCTTCAGAGACTTGAAGGCCTCTATCATGCCTCTTTGCATGGCTGCTCCTTAGTTTGTAGGGGATCAACTTGCTTTCAAAAGTGTGTGTGTGGTAGATGATGATGAGGGTCTCTACCTTCCATTCTACAAGCCCTGGGATGCTTTGAGTCATCCTGATGGCACCCGATGTGAGATGACTTCATTTTATTGTGCTTCTGAGTTACTTGTTTTCTCTATCCACAGGTGAATCATTGCCTTTGGCCACCACCAACCAAATCCTGATCAAGTTCAGTGCCAAAGGACAAGCCACCGCCAAAGGCTTTCATTTTGTTTATCAAGGTAGGTAGAGAGCCTGGAAATAAGATTCTGGTAGATACTGGTGTTGGAATTCAGTGATGATCTGCTTGTGAGCCAGTTTGGTCTAGTGGTTAAGGAGCCGGACTCTTATCTGGGAATACCGGGTTCGATTCCGCCCTCCCCCTTGAAGCCAGCTGGGCGACTTTGGGCCAGTCACAGTTCTCCTCTGAGCTCTCACAGGCCCACCTACCGCACAGGGTCTTCTGTTGTGGGGAGAAGAAGAGAAAGCTTTGTGAGCCATTTTGAGTCTCCGAGGGCCTTCTCGGAGTTCCTTCTCTTTCTGATGTACGAAGCATAGGGACTTGACAGGTGGGCCTTTTCTGTTGTGGCCCCTAGGCTCTGGAGCAGACTCCCTCTTGAAGTTTGCCAGGCGCCTACATTCTGTAGTTTTTGGCGGCTGGTGAAAATATATCTTTTTACCCAGGCTTTTGCTGTTTAAACAGCTTCATCAGGGTGCTGTCCTATTTTTAATTATGTTTTACTATTTCATTGCAACTCACCCTGGGACCATTCGGTGAAGAGTGGGATATAAATTTTCTAAATAAATAAACACAGCAGAATTAGGAGCAGTTTCTAATGTGAGCTACATTTCCAATTATTCTTGGCTCAGGACCAAGGGGTTACAGTCCAGAACTTCCCCGGACTCTAGACCATGGGCTGTTCCAGAGGGGTCCCTCAAAATTCCAACAATACAAACAATGCCAGGGAAGGGAACGTGATGGTATACACCTCATAGAAGGGGTGGCAAATAGACTCTTTTCCTCTGGCTTTCACTCTAGATATCTTATTTTACTGATCAAAACATTGTTTTCTACAATTTTTTGATCAGTAAAATAAGATATCTAGAGTAAAAGCCAGAGGAGAAAGACAATTTTTCACTTGGGAAAGATGGGGAAAAAATGATTCCCTTTGGTGTTTTTCAAAGGCTTAATTGGGAGACTTTAATTAATGTCAAATCTGGTGTGTGTGGCTTCTCCCAGTGGGGAAGATACACAAAGCCATCAGATGTTTCTTCTCCAAAAGGGCTTCATCCTTTTGGGTCGCCCCTGGGTATCCAGGGCAGCCTGCTTCAGTTGTAAATTTCAGCACAACAGGGAGGCTCAGCCGTGATTCCCTTTGACACTTTTTTGCACTCATCAGAGAACCTTTCAGCCGACTCTGTGCCTAATTACAGGGGGGGAAGATTTTGATAGCAATTGTTAATGATTTAACTGAATCAAAGACTTTGATGAAGTCAGATAAAGATTGCCTTCTTTCCTCTGGAGTGTTAATTGCAACCCCACCACCACCACCTCCCTTGGGCTGCACAATTGCTTCTGATTGCCACTAGGAGAGGGGAAAGTGGCGGAAATGGTTCAGCATCTCATGCCGCTGAGCCTAAATCTAACACTTTCCCATTTCATCAGCCACTTTCCCTTGTCTCCTTCTGCACAGGGGACAGCGGTCATCCTCAACTGTAGCCCCTTGATTTGGGCATGTATGAGAGTGGATTTGGGAAGTCAAGGGTTAACTGCCAACAGCAGGAGGCATAGTTCTCACTGTTCTGCTGTGAAAGTGCTTTAAGGGTGCATTCCTATGCACATTTTGGTTTCAATCGAAATTGGGTTCGGGAAGGGGCATCCCCATGCATTTTAGATTTGGTCCAAACCGGGACTAAATTTGGTTCTGGAAAAAAACTGTTCCCATCACAGTTTGGTGTCTCGGCACTCATTGTTTTGGGAGCCAAGTCCACACATGGGGACAGTCCCGGGCTATTTGGGTAGGAGATTGGCGCTCACATCATTGGGAGGTGGGGTTTCATGTACTGTGCTCGCCGTTCCTGCCCTGTGCATTGGAGATCGCAACTGCTGAAATTTTTGGGGAGTAAATGGTGTTAAAGCTGAAACAATGCGGGGGTTGAATGGCCTTCTCTGCCCCACAAGTCTCTTTTATATAAGTATTCCACCTCCCTTCCCCGATCGCCAAGGCAGGCATGATAATGGCTTGATTTTTCTCCCTTTTCCGCTTGCCGAGTGTTCTAGTGCTTCCCAGGTGGGCAGAACTGCTCAGCTGCTCAATTGCCACCAAACCTTGTAGCAGCTTTGCTCAAACAGCTGGGGTTTTTTAATTATTATTTTTACATTCAGTCCTTGCTTCTCTGTGCCACTAAGGGGGGGGGGGGGAGATGCGGCATTTGCAGCGGGCAGCACAGCAGTGGGGCGATGTCAATCTAGCTTCCAGTCCGGAGAGAGGAGGTGGAGGGAAGATGGCGCTGCTCCCCCATGCCAGGGTTTGGCACAATTTTCATGGGGACAGCTGTATCCACATCCAGCCTGCATCCAGCCCAAGTTACTAGGAATGGCATGGGGACGGGCAACATTTGATCTCGGTCCCGGACCCGGTCAGATACGAGCCCAGTCAGAGCTAAACAGCTTGCATGGGGACGCGACCTAAGACCCTAATTAGTGCTTCCTTCTTCTCACATCCAACTTTGGATCTTATGTCCTGCCTGCTTCTTACTAGGCAAAAAAAAGTGACTTTCTCGAAATGTAGTTATCATTTTCTGTCCTCCAGCTGCAACTCCATTTCCTAAACCAAAAGATGGGCAAAAACCAAAGGAGGGAGTCCACTGATTTCCTTTAGTTTTCCACCTTTCACAAGAACATAAGGAGCTCCCTATTGCACGGTAATAGGGTTGTGCACAAATCTTCATAACGTTTGAAATTCATGCAAATTTGCACATTCGAATTCAAATCAAATGTTGGTACATTCGAAGATTGATGTACAAATTCAAACCAAATGTTTTGATACGTTTGTATGAAACTTCATATGAAGCTTCAGATGGGATTTTATGGGATTGAACATTTGTATTGAATAGAGTCCCTCCACATTTGAAGGGGATCTATTCAAATGAATACAAATTTTCTTGTATTCAATTCAATAAGAATCTAATAGAAAAAATATATATTTGTGCACATGCCTGCACTGGAATAGCAACCCATCTAGGTTGGATCTTTTGCATACTTAAGGCAAAGCCCTTCAGCCCTGTTATGTACAGGTCCTATTGAAATTATTTTTATTTTTCATATATATATATTTATATTTATATCCCACCCTATACCCAAAGGTCTCAGGGCGGGTAACAACCTTTAAAATCCAGCATAAACAAACAATAAACAAAAACAGGGCAATAGATATTAAAACAATGAGACACCATAACAACCTTTAAAACCAGCATGTTAAAAATAAAGTCATGTTAGTTAAAACAGTGGTGTTTGCAGTGGGGGAAACAAAAGCAGCACTGAGCCAAAGGCCTGGGCAAAGAGGCTTCTTCGCCACCTTCCTGAACACAAGCAGAGAAGGAACCCAACGCTCTGTGAACTTGGGGTTTCAGCATTTCTTGTTTTGCCTTGTCTGGGGGGAAAAGCTTCTGTTTGCTTAGAAATATACGCTTACAACCTGATCATTTTCAAAGCCAATTTGTGAATCAATGGGCAAGCATTCTTAGAAATCTGCAGGTCTCTCGTTGCAGTTGGAAAACCCAAAAGCAATTTTCTGTTTAAATGATATTATAGCTGTGCCTTGTTTATATTGCTTTCAAGCCTTCTGAATGCCACACAGTGGGTCTGCACATGGGTGTGGGTGTGCGTAGATGAAATTCATCTCTGAAAATACAGCAGTCTCTCAAGAGCTGTGAAGTTTAGCTCTTGCCTAAATGCCAATGAATCCCAGCATTCACAAATACCAAGCCAGCCAAGAAGGAGAACAAAACACTCAAAGGCCCCATCCCCATTACAAGTTTAATTCGGTTTCGATACGGTTTCACTGACCACACATCAGTTTGGCTTAACACGCTTTCCGCACGTTAAATCGCCCCAAAGTGTTGTAAATGTTAACCCTCATTTCAACAGGTCTCACTCCGGTTTGTGCGCTTGATACGTGTTACATTTTTTACTGTGGGAACCATACCGTTTTAAGGGATGAGAATCCATGTTTAGGGTTTTCCTGTCCCAATAGCTTGCTTCCAAAGATAGTGATTTCAGTGTAAAAATCCACCCTTTACAGCAGCTGCTACACTGTAGCAATCCAGGCACTTCACACCTGATAACAATGTTGCAATTTGCGCAATTCTAGCTCTTTGGAGTTCTGACCTTTAGAAAGGGAAAGGAAAGCAGCTGCAGGTTCTGGGAGATGTGTGAATGTTTAAAGCAAGGGGGCTTGAGTTGCCACTGCTGCTGTGTGCCCTGGGCAATGGGGAGAGGAGGGGAAAGAATTGCTGGCTACCCGGTGCCATTTTTCCTCCATCCAGGCAAGTGGCAGCCACCCGGCTAGGCTCTGTGAAGGGGTCCCTTATGGGTGGCACATTCACGCCAGGAGGAAGAGGACAGAGCAGCCCCCAAAAGTGGCTTTTAGAAAGTAGCCACTTGAGTCCCCCCTTGAGTCACGTACGCCACCTACGATCCTCAGAATCCAGATCTAGTTGAAAGTAATGGGATCAGGCAAATTCGCGTTTGCATCCAGTTCTATTATTTTGGTTTAGGGGAACTGGATTAAGCTTATAATGGGGATGCGGCCAAAATGAACCCTGTCCTGCCCAGGTTTCCCAGGTCTAACCTCAAGAATGTTTCTTTTTCATTTGGAATCAGTGCAAGGCAGGGATGAGAGTTCAGATCACTTCACCGAAAGTGTATCCAAGATGACACTAAACAAAGGGACTCACCAGTTTACCAACTGTTGGAAAACAAAGCCATGCCTTAAATATTTTTTTTTTAAAAAAAAGAATCTACTTTGCATAACAGAAGTCACATTTTGCTAACCACTTAATGGCCAAATCTCCTCATGCAAGAGGGTGCTGAATGAGGGTCAGCCGTGAATTCTGTCCTGTTAACTCCCTGTTGTTTGTCTTCTTGTAGCTGTTCCCCGTACAAGTGCCACCCAGTGCAGCTCTGTGCCAGAACCCCGCTATGGCAGGCGGGTAGGCAGTGATTTCTCAGTGGGGGCCGTGGTCCGCTTTGAGTGCAGTGCCGGTTATGCTCTTCAGGGATCCCGCAGCATTGAGTGCCTGACCATGCCTGGAGCCCTTGCCCAGTGGAATTCCTCTGTGCCTACTTGTGTGGGTAGGTACCTTTCTGGGCAGAACAGGTCAGCCGAAAGGCCCAGCCTGCACTCAGACCTCTGGTATGGGTGGGGGCAATGGAAATGCACAGTTTGAAGGAGCTTGCTTTTATAATACGTTCTATGATTTGTAGCCAGTGCTGCCTGAGGCATCCTGAAGGAGAAGCCCGCCAACTGGGCTTGGGTTCTTGGCCTTCCCCCTTAGGAGAGCTGCAAGAGGCCTGACGGGGCTGGGTGGGCCTTTCGCTTCTCCTCATCCAGCCAGGAAGCTGCTTGGCATGAGTAAATCCAAGATGGCGGGCAAAGCACTTTTTCTCTATTTTAACAAAATATGATTCATAGCCAGTAGGGATGTGCATGAATATTTGTCACATTCACAATCCATAAGAATTTGTCCAAATTCAGACATTCACATTTGAGATATTCAAAGACTGGCATTCGAATGTGAATCAGACATTTCTGTACATTCCTACAAAGCTTTGTTACATTTGTGAACCTGTGGATGTGGGAAAACAGCTGCCCAGTCACATCTGCAACAGATCCAGAGTGGGTTTGAAGTGGATTCAAAGTGGATTGAAAGCAGATTTGACACATTCAGAGGGGATACGTAGAGATACTGTTGGGGTTTTGTGGGGAATACATAGGGGATTTGTATGCGATTTGTAGCAAGGATTTGTATCGAACATTCGTACCAAATTCAAATCCTGCCACATTCAAAGGGGATCTATTTGAATGAATACAAATTTTCTTTCCTTCAATTTGATACGAATCGAATAAAAAAAATTTCATGCACATCCTTAGTAAGCCATGTATCTGAAGATGGATAGGAGTGGCCACACTAACAAAGTGGATCTGAAAACAAAACTGAAGCATTGTTTTGTGTGGTGTACCTTCACGATGAGGAAAAAGTGTGGCCTTTAGAAGGGGAAAGGCACAAAATCATTGCCGGCATCACATCCGCTGCTGATAGATGGTAGCAGCTAAACTGTGATCAATTAGACATGAAAGCGTCACCCTCTTGTGAAAAGCTCCCTTGTCTTTTTCAGTGCCCTGTGGTGGAAACCTAACGGAGCGGAAGGGCACCATTTTGTCTCCTGGTTTTCCTGAACCCTACCTGAACAGCCTTAACTGTGTGTGGAAAATAACTGTCCCTGAGGGAGCTGGAATCCAGGTAAGGTGTATGATGAATACCCAGTTCACATGGCTCTTTGGGTGGTGGGAACAGGAAGGACTCTGAGGGCAAGACTCTCTCAGCCTCAGGTTTCCTGCATCAGGACACTGCACTCCCAAAAGGAGCAGTGGACATGCAGACAGCCTGCTGCTGCTGCTGCTGCTCCAAGAAGAAGGTGAGGAGAATGGCCTTCTTGGGGCTTTGCCCACAGACATGGTCTGGATCCTGCAGTGAGCCAGGTTGGTCTAGTGGTTAAGGAACTGGACTCTTATCTGGGAATATCGGGTTTGATTCCGCCCTCCCCCAAGAAGCCAGCTGGATGGCCTTGGGCTAGTCACAGCTGTCTTTCTGAGATCTCACAGGCCCACCTGCCTCACAGGGTCTGTTGTGGGGAGAAGAACAGAAGTTTTGTCAGCCACTTTGAGTCCCTTTGAATGGGTGAGAAAAGTGGGGTAGAAAAGCCAACTCTCCTCCTCCTCCTTCTTCTTCTTTCTGTCTTCCTGATACTCTGTTTGCCTCCCTCTTGCTTCCTTTGTCCAGCAGAATGATCCATTTATTTAGTTTATATATATCAACTAGTCACTACCCTAACAGGACGAACTTGGCCTCCATGTGCTGCCTTTGGGTCACCCTTATATTTGACCCTGTCTTGGCCTGTGGTGTGTCAGGCCAAGGCAGTTTCACCGGACATGCTAAATAGCCTCAGAAATGACCACAAGTAAGTGTGGTCTCAGTGCTCATTCCCCTTCAACCTTTGCAGAGGTCTAGGACAGTGATGGCTAACCTTTTGAGCTTGGGGTATCAAAATTTGAAAGAAAACCTAGCTTAACTCAGGTGCTGTGTCACTTCAAGAAATATCCATAATTTTGTGCTATTTGTAGCTCTAGTAAAAAGTTATATTTTTGATATATGCATTTTATTTAAAAGCAAAAACGAATAATTATTTACATTAGTGACTTTTCTTGCTGAATTTCTTCAACTAAAAGTTGGTATTTCGCACACTTCAAGAACAAGCAAACACTACACGCCCAGGTGCCAGGGTGACCAGGTGTGTCACCCAAAAGGGCTTGGTGTGTCACCTGTGACACGCGTGTCATAGGTTAGCCATCACTGGTCTAGGATGTTCACAGATTTAGTTAGTTGTTCAGTTTGAATTTTAACTTTTTTCTTTAAACCATCTGGATCTTTGGTTTGATCCAAACACCTCTGAACACCATCCAGCTCGCCTCATACAGGCTGCCTATTCACCCTACAGCCCATAGTGCGCGATTAGGGAACTTCTGGGGAAGAGCATCTGTACCTTGAAGAGGCTGTTACAGCCTCCAGGCGCCCCCTGCCTGCCCAGAAGTTCCCTAATCATGCACTAGGGGTGGAGCATGAAGTCATACTCCACAACTTTACTAACCTTACCTGATTACTTACCAGAAGCATCCAGTGGCAAGCATCCACATCTCTCAGAGTGCTCTGGGGCCGCCTGAGGTGCTGTGCAAGTGTGCTGGCACCTCAAATGACCATAGACACGATTGGGTGCGCGCAGAGCATCGGCGTTGCCATGACAATAGCGCTGGTGCACGTGCAGTTGCAGAGGGTGCCACAACCAAAATGGCAGCACCCAGAAGAGGATTGGCCCCAGGATTGGTCCCAGATGAGTGACCGATCACATGGGGCTCGGTCTGCTAGTCAACGGTGTGTGATTACACTCCTTTCCTGTTTGAACACCCCCTTGGTCAGTTTGAATTCAAACTCTGCAGACTCTTACCAGCAGAGGGTCTAAATATGATCTGAGATTTGACAGGGAGGTTCCTTTTCTTTGGAACATATAATTGCCTTTAAGTTATTTGCAGTGCTTAATAAGGAAAGAATACTAATGAAAGAATTCAAATGAGGCCGGCAATCAGTTGGGAATTGAACCTTTCAGACATCCCTGTTGGATTTGAACAGGTTCAAACCCAAATCTGTTTGGCACATTTCTACAGTGATCCACTTGGCACTTTCTTTGGAATGCCTGCTGGGGGGATGTGTGTGTGCAGGGAAGGGCAAACCTTGGGCACTCACAGTAACTGTGCATTCCAATGCATAGAATAAACATGTCTGGACACAGCCAGTGCCATAACAGCATCACATGGATCATATCTTCATCTGCCTTATTCTTGTGAGGATAGGTTGCTTCCAGCGCCTTTAAAGTGGTTAATCTTGTCTTTGCTACCTTGAGACTTGTTTGCATTGTTATCAATAATTCCCATGGGTGTGGAAAAGGTGTGTGTGTGTGTGTGTGTGTTGTGTGTGTGTGTGTGTGCTAGAGAGAGAGAGAGAGTATGCAAGAGATAAGGATGGCTTGCTATTAAGACAAATCTTTCTTTTTGCTCCCTTTGTTCGGAATGAAGTGCTGAAATGAAAGTCTCCCTAGTAAGGTTGCTAATAGCTTTTTGAAAGGTGTGCGTTAAAGCTTTTTGAAAAACTGAGAGAGGGAGAGAGGGAGGTGGTGGTGCTGGAGGAGGAGGAGGAAAGCTGAAAATATTTAAGAAAAACACAGTTTTATTCATGTTCTGTGTTCTCCAGCTGCATCTCACTGGTTTTTAGACTTTGGCCCAGACACCTGGGAATGTCTCAAAAGCTTTCTAAGACACAGCCTAAAAAAAAAAAAAAAGAGCATCTGGCTTTAAGGTGGGATTGTTCACATACCAGTCTGCCTGTCCCCTCTTATGAACCTTCTGTGTTAGAAAAGGTGGATGAGAGAAGGGCCAGGAACACTTGGGGGGCCTTTTGCTATGTGTGAACACAGCCCAGGCTTCTTGAATAAACAGCTCAGGGGTGACAGATAAAGGCTACAAAGGGGGAAAGTGCCTCTAGGTGGTGGTAGCAGTGGTTAGTGATGGTAGCAGTGGTGACAGCATGTGGCCATAAAATGCTAGATGTCACCCATGGGAACCACTGCTGAAAAAAAGCCATGTCTCACGTAATTGCCAGCGTCAGTTCCCACAGCATGTCTTCAGAATTCCAAAATGTGCTCAAAACTCCCCCAAAAGTTGGTAACTTCTGATGTAGGCATTCCCTTAATTATCTTGGCTCCAACTTGACCTGGTCTTATTGTAAGGATGTCTGGAGACAGGCAAAGCAAGGCCATTAGGAAAAGCAATGAGGGATGTCCTCCATCCAGCTCTGGCCAAACATGAGAACTACAGAGAGGTTAAGCATCTGGACCTAAGAAACTGCCCAAAAGAGGTCCTTCTCCTTGATCTCAACAGTTAGGAGTCCAACTCCAGCTTCATTCCCCTCCATTTGCCCTCAGGTGCCCTTGGTCACATAGCATTCAGATTTCTTTGGAGAGCAAGGGAGCATGCAGGCGTGGTCCGGGCTACCTGTCCCTTAAGACATCACTAAGTCCCATGATGCACCACAGGCAAAGGTTAAACAGATTTATATCCATGGAGGGGGTGAAAATGAGAGCATTCTTAGCAGCAGAACAAAGGCAAGTGTCAGACTGAGGAGGATTTTATGTAATCAGCGCTCTCAGGAAAGCTTCTAATATGAATTATTCATTCCAGAGGCAACTCTTCCTTCCTCGGGTGAATTAATTTACAGTCCTGGCAGTAAATACAGGCTGATCCCTCGTGAAATCCTGCACATCAGTGTAGCGTTAGAACCTCGGAAGGTTTGTGCTTTCCCAGAAAGGGGGTGCTGGGGAAAAGGAAGGACGGGAGCGGGAGAGGGAACCCAATACACAAAAATAATTACAAGTGAGGATTGCCATGCAGGCCTGCACTTGGCTGGGGCGATTAGTAGGAAGGCTCCATGGGACAATTAGCATTTTGGTGTGCTACATCTGGAAGCTTTTGTATTTTGCTTTTACTTTCAAAATCCCTGCAATGTTGCTCTTTAGGGAAAGTCAAGAAAGGAAACAAGTGAGACCTGCCAGAGGTAACAATTTATGACCGTTCGTCAAACACACATGGTCCCCTCCTGCTGCATTCCACAAACGGGAGAATTTGCAGAACTGTGGGATTAATTTGAATACATCCCTAGCAGCGGGCCTAGGGTTGCCTAATCATGGATGCATTTAAGGGAATTTTCTTGGACCCATTTGTCCCATGGACCGGGAGAATTCCTGTATATTGGGGAGTACCAATAATGCAGTGAACAGGGTCTTGGTATGTCAGCCAGTGTGAGATGGATGGATGGATGGACGGACGGACGGACGGATGGATGGATGGAGGACAGAGACATTACATCCAAATGACCTTAAAAGTTTAAGGCTGTTTCCATACTTGCCTTGCGTGTGGTACAAGAAAGGATGCATTGGCCTCCCTTCTGCAAGTTGGTGCTGTTTAGAGGAGGACCCAGCCCTCCCTCTCCTAGCATGCTCAATCCACACAGGAAGGAGGGTAGCACCCAAATGGGATCCTGGTCTGATCTACCAGTAGACTTCCATTTCAAGGTCCGCCAGGATATTAGAGTGTGGCACACTGGAACATGATGTGCGGATAGCACACCTCCATGGCCTGCTATAGCAGGGAGAAACTATTCCAGTAGCACAACAAGGCATATGTGTAGAACCACCAGCACCTTTACTGATTCTGAAGCTAGCATGAGGTTCAGAGCTGATATGTCCATCCCACCTTGGGACAGATAGTTTATCCTGTTATAGAGAGGCCCACCCTGTTCCGGGATAGTAAAGGTAAGTGCAGAAACAGCCTAACATCTGTGCATTTGGCTTAGTACAGTCATCAGTGATGTTTAGATTTCCAGAAAGCAGCATGTAGTCAAAACTGTCTTAGGTTAGTGATTGTCATCCAAGGAAATGGGGGATTGGGGAATTCCACCAGTGGTACTGCAGAAGGGAGAGCTGGACTACAATGCTAAATCAGTGCAGAAGGAGCTACCTAGATTATCAATACATCAATTGGCAATGCAGACGGAAGACCCAATAGTGCAGTGATTGGGAGGCCTAGTCCACCACTGCATGTCAACAGCAGCTCAGAAGCCATATCACATTACTAAAAATGTCTGGCATTGTGTTAAACAAGAGAGGCCACATTTTACCAATCATATAAAAGTAAAACTATGTTACACTGGGGACTAATGCACTTCAAAGGCAACTTTTGATTATGGTGGTGGTGGTGATAAAGAAGTCCATGACTCCTTCTTCTTCATCTGTCTCCAGATCCAAGTGATCAGTTTTGTCACCGAGCAGAACTGGGATTCCCTTGAAGTTTTTGATGGTGGAGATAACACGGCCACAATGCTGGGCAGTTTCTCAGGTAACTTCTGAAGCCAATTCCAGACAGGAAACAGATTTATATTAATGTAGAAACTGAGTGCTGAGCTCTTCTGAGGAAGGGCTGACCAGACACCCCAGGCAGGAGAACGGACATATGGCCCAGAATATATGGCCCAGACCTAGAACATGCGGCATACTCAGATGGCCAGTTGAGACCAGGTGGGTGGTCTGGTCGAGCATGCTCAGAACAGCCCGGCCTAGTCTACACAGAATCGGGCTAGCAGGAGAAGGTAAACCCCATTCACACGCGTGCGCGACCCTGGGGATGGGTTGGGGGCTTTTGGCTGGCGTTCCTGTCCACCCCCGGAGCCCGATCTGGGGTTCGGGAGCGAGCATGAATGCGGGGAAAGCAGGCACCCGGGTTGCCCACACTGGGTCCATAAGAGCCAATGGGAGCAGCCCGGGGGAGGGGCCGAGCTGTCACAGGGAGGGAGCGTGCAAATGCTTTCTCTCTGAGACAGTTCGGAATGTGTGGAGACGGTTTCAGAGCACTTTTTAGTGCTCTGAAACTCAAATACATGGAGGGCACATTGGGATGCTTGCGGGTGGCCTGGAATGGATCCAACCGCCCGCAAGAGCGGATGCTGCATCCCAACGTGCTCTCCATGCGTTCGAAAACTCCTTGTGCGAAAAGGCCTAAGGTTGTGGTTAACCATCTTGCCTCATGGAGCTAAGTAAAGGTGTGTAAATTCCACACACACTATTGTCCTGTCTTCGCTGCCTTTCAGACGTTCCTGAACTACCACTTTTATCATTTTGTGGCAGATGGAAGGTCACAAATTTGGAAGGCGGCTGTTGACAGGAAGCTGCTGCACAGGAAAATGGTGCTCCTAAGTGTGTCTATGAACATCCTGTGGGTGCCCTCACGCATTCACACGTGTGAAGAAAAAGAG
The DNA here is from genome assembly GCA_023333525.1 of Aspidoscelis tigris stejnegeri. Taxonomy (NCBI): domain Eukaryota; kingdom Metazoa; phylum Chordata; class Lepidosauria; order Squamata; family Teiidae; genus Aspidoscelis; species Aspidoscelis tigris. The sequence goes on from JALMGA010000023.1 coordinate 2,917,475, forward strand.
AGAGAGAGAAAGAGCAGCCTGGATGAGCAGAAAGCAAATGATGGGGAGTTACGTTGGGCTGCATACTTTTTCCGTGCGTGCAGCTGTGTTATCACCATGTGGAGTGAGAAACTGAAGGTGCAGGGGCTACAACGCAAAAACCTAAAAGGAAAAAGAAATATTGGTAGTGCATTTCAAAGGAGCACAGGAGAGGATATACCTGTCTCCTTTTTCCAAGGCCTACAGGAAGTTCCACTTGCTTTGTCTAACAGAGTTAATAAAAGCCTCCGTTCATTCATGTTTTGAAATTCACTGTGAGTCTCTCACAAAAGATTTCCAAGTCATGCTCCGTTGGCAGTGCCTCCTTTTTGCAGTTTTTCTTTGAGGCCCCAAGTCATTTATTCAGCCAGCAAAGAGAGATTACCTGGTGGCAGATATACCCCTGCGACTCTTCCTTTCCCAGCTTCCCACTGCCTTTTCATCTCCATGCCCTGCCTTGGATCCATTAGTCTGACCTAGAAATACTTCATGATATGAGAAATGCCCTTTTGCGCTTCAGAAAGCAGCCGTTCCTAATGCCTTTCCGGAGGTTTATTGGTACTTGTACAGAATGAGCCAGGCTGCTCCACTTAGGGGCTGTTTTCCATACCCAAAAAGCCTGGTCAAACCACAGCAGACTAGTCCACCTTGGGGCACAATGGAATGTTGGACCGTTTTGGGTTTCATCACATCGGCCTATTCTTGCGTCCACTCACTTTCCAATCTCCTCAGCCTCAGTCTAAACCTATTCTGAATTATCTTGACTCTGCTGAAGCCTTTGGATAAAATCTGTGTCCTCTGTGTGTTTTTCTCCTAGGAACCACCGTTCCAGCGTTGCTGAACAGCACCTCCAACCAGCTCTACTTGCACTTTTACTCTGACATCAGTGTCTCTGCTGCAGGATTCCATCTGGAGTACAAAAGTAAGGATGCTAAAGGGCACTGGTGCTGCAGGGGTGGTTGCTGAACGGATTGATTGTCTCCTTATCCTGGCCTTAAGTCTGTGAAAGCCTCCCAGAGTGGCTTATAGAATGCCAGGTGCAAGAGAGAAGGTGAATTGGGAAGAAATGGGGGGCAATTAAAAAGGAACCATTGCGACAAAGTAGACAGGATATTTTTTAAAAAAATCATGACCTCTGTTATGAATGCACACAAATGTTTTTTTCATGTACAATTTGCATTGAATCAACTGCAAGAAAATTCATATTTATTCAAATCGATCACCTCTGGATGTGGTAGGACTCAAATTCGTTATGAATGTTCGATACAAATTTGATTCGAATCCCGGCTATGAATTGCCTACAAATCACCTACATATCCCCTATGAATCCCTTTCATACCCCTACATATCTGCTCTGAATGCGTCAAAATCGCTCACAATCCGTTTTAAATCCACTCTGAATCTGCTTTGAATCTACTTTGGATCCATCGCAGATGTGGCTGGGCAGCCGCTTTCCCACCTCCCCAGGCTCACAAATGTAATGAAGCTTCCTACGAATGCATAGAAACATTTGATTAGTATTCGAATGTCATTCTTTGAATGTACCAACTTCCAAAGCATATTCAAATGTCCGAATTTGGACAAATTTGTCCAAATGTCAAATACGACGAATATTCGTGCACATCCCTGATCGGGAGAACGTGTGCTTTACTTGTTGACTTGTGTTCGCTTGTTTGCGCTTAAGGGAACTGCTGTGGGATTCAGCACTGGACAGCTCAGTGTGAAACAATCGAAGCTTCTAGTCCTCGTGAGGACAAGAACAAGGCTGGGAATAAGAGAGCAATGGCAAGGGATGCTCAGAAATCAGAGGAGCATTGATGCTTGGGGCAATTTCGCACTTCCCTTCCCTTCCAGCGCGATGAACCAACGTTGATTGGTGCTTGCACTTGGAGCACTAGTCAACGTTAGCCATTCCCCCCCTCCAATCGAATACTTACCTTGATTCGATTGCGGGGCCAGTCCTCTTCAGGGTGCTCCCATTTTGGCTGCAGTGCCCTGCCTGACTGCACATGCGTCAGTGCTGTCTCCATGACAACACTGAGGCTCTACACATGGAGAAGCTTGTGCAGCACCTCAGACGACCCTGGAGCACTGGAAGAGGTGTGAATGACCACCACCTGGACATGCCAGGTAAGTAACTAGTTAAGACTAGCAAAGATGTGGAGCATGATTTTGTGGTCCACCCCTAGTGCATGATTAGGGAACTTCTGGGCAGGCAGGAGGCATCTGGAGGCTGTAACAGCCTCCTCAAGGTGCGGATGCTCTTCCCCAGAAGTTTGCTAATCATGCACTATGGGCTGTAGTGCGAACTGGCCTGTTTTTTTATTCCCACATATAGTATGTAAGTGGCTAAAGCATTACACCATTTACCACTAAATTCCGCCAAAAGCTTTCCTTAAGCTGCCCTGTAGTGATCACACAGTGCTCTGCACACTCTGCAACTTTAGCCTTATGCTGGGGTCATCCTTCAAGGAAGTGTCGCTGCGTGCATGCCTTAGAACATGGCTTCAGGAAGGAGACCTTCGAATGGGGCTTCCTTCCTCTTGAGAGTGCCTGATGCTTCCTGCTCTCCACCTGCCCTGTGTCTTATTTTCATGAGGGTCTTTCACAGTCCTGCTCTCAGCAACCATTTTAACTCACAGCAGTGGAGGTTGAAATAGGATGCCCTCTGTATGCACCGCCTGACAGTCAAAATCAGTACATGATAGACATGTGCCCAGGTGGGATTTCTGCAAGCCAGCCAGCTCCCATGCCAAGCCATGTTTCCATTTTATGTCTCACTTGAAAGGGGAAATGTGCCTCTTTGGGCCCAGTGACCCGGACTGATGAGGCCCTGCTAAAGAACATGGCGGCATTCTGCAGCCATTTTGTGACACATTTATGGCCACCTGTGGACTTTTATAGCCTTTGTAAAGGCACAGCATGACCATAAAAGAGCTACATATTGCCCATAAATACGGCTGTGACTTTTAGGGCTGCTTCTTAGCACTCTTCTGGCCACCCAGGACCTTCACAGAGGCTGGAGAGGCCCAAGAAGAACGGAGAAAGCGCCACAAAGCGGCCTTCACAGGCACAGTGGCACTTTATGGCTGCTTTGCAACACTTTTACAGCCACAATAGGTCTTTTCAGGGCCCATAAAGGGCTGTCTACAGCCACAGAAGCACCACTGAGGCGTCCCACATGTGTACAGGGTGAGCTGGGATTTCTGCTAACCAGCCAGCCACAAAGACGAGGCAGCCTGAGCTCTGCTAGGGAGAGGGCAGCCCCAGCAACTGGGCTCATGCTCAGCTCTCACCACAGGACACAAGATGAAAGGGGGAAGAGAAGGCTACTTATGGCAGCTGCAGGGAACAGTGTGAAGGGAAATGGCTGATGTGAGGAGCAGCATACTCCTCTCAAGCTGTGTGTCACTAACTAGTGATAGCACCATTGATCACAGAAGCATGAAGTCCCCAGACCCGACTGCTGTCTTCACAGCCAGGCACCTGGCGGACAGAAGAAGAGCAGCTGGGACTTGCCTGTTGCACCATTTGTAGTGGCTGCAGAAAGCCATCCTAGAGCCAACTGCTGCGGGGAGTCCTGTGGGAGAGGTCACTTTCAGAAAGGAGAGCCATGGTCTAGTCATTTTGATTTACCAAGCACGGATAAGCATGCACAGCTTATCCATTTCCATAAGGGACACCTTGAAAATTGTGGGGCTCACTGAACAGCTCCAAAAGGTAAGCCTTGAAGCCAAAATATTTATGGCGCCAATGGAACTGTTTTATGAAATCCAGAAACATGAGCAGTAACTGGATATTGGGCCAGTTCTCACTACAGCCCGTAGTGCAGCTTGGGGAACTTCTGGGGAAGGGCTTCTGCTCTTGCTACAGCCTCCAAGCACCCCCTGCCTTCCCAGAAGTTCACTAATCATGTGCCACCTGTGGAGCATGAACTTGTGCTGCACGTGTTCCCCAGCCTTCCCCAGTCACTTACATTTGCACCTCTGCTGGATGAGGAGGTCAACAGAACTGCCGTGCAAGCGCGCTGGCAGCCCTGCCCTCCTGACGTGCACAGAGTGTCAGCGTTGTCATGGCGATGGCACTGATACCGCGAAAATGGCGGCACCCTGAAGTCGACTGGCCCTGCAATCGTATCAAGGTAAGTATTCGATTGTGGGTGGGTGGGACAGCTAATGCTGACCAGCTCTCAAAGTGCGAGTGCTAGTCAACGTTGGCTGATCGCACTCCTTTCCCGTCCAGCAGATGGGAAAGGAAGTGCAAAATTGCCCTTCATCTGTAGATATGCGCACAAATGTTCCTGGAGTGCTTGACAGGTGCCTGGAGGCGGTAATGGGCTGGATGAGGGCCAATAAATGGAAACTGAATCCATACAAGGCAGAGGTGCTGTGTGTCACAGGGTCTGGGCTCCATGTAGTTGGGAGACACCCTGTCCTTCAAGGGGTTGCAATGCCTTGGAAGGGTCAGGTGCGAAACTTGAGGGTACTCCTGGACTCCACGCTAGTACTTGAAGCTCAGGTGGAGGCCGTGGCCAGGAGTGCCTACCCCAACTACGTCTGGTGCAGCAACTGAAGCCTTTCCTGGATAGAGATGACTTGGCCACAGTTACCCATGCTCCGGTAACCTCTAGATTGGACTACTGTAATGCGCTCTACTTGGGGCTGCCCTTGAAGATGGTTCAGAAGTTGCAGCTAGTGCAAAATGCAGCCACCAGAGTGCTGACTGGAACATCTAGCCGGAGGCACATTACACCAGTCTTAAAAGAGTTGCACTGGCTGCCAATTCACTACTGAGCCCAATTCAAGGTGTTAACCCTGTTCTATAAGGCTTGGGCCCCAAATATCTAAAGCAGGATTTCCCAAACTGTGGGTCGGGACCCACCTCTAGGAAATTTAACCGTATTTGAAATAACTTTTTTGATGTAATTATTTAATTAAGTAATAAAAAAAATTGTATTAAAACACTGTTTGTTATTTGAAAAGTCCTTTATTCATATTGGTAACGGTTAAATTTCCTAGAGGTGGGTCCCGAGTTGGTAAACTTATATTAGATGGGTCGTAGCCCAGACAACTTTGGGAACCACTGATCTAAAGGAATACCTTCTCCCATACCAACCTGCCTGTGCCTTGAGATCTGGAGGTGAGGCCCTCCTGGTTATCCCACCACCCTCAATAGCAAGGTGGATGGGCACCCGGGAAAGGGTCTTTTCAGTAATGGCCCCCAGGCTATTGAATAGTCTTGCCCTCAAGGTGCATCACGCCCCTTCCCTATATGCATTTAGGAAGGCGGTAAAGACACACCTCTTTGCCCTGGCCTTTGGCTGATGTGACCATTTCTACCACCACCACCGCTGTAGACATTTTAAAACTGTAAACTGCCCTGAGACCTATGGGTATACAGCTGGATAAATAAATAAATAAATAAATAAATAAATAAATAAATAAATAAATAAATAAATAAATAAATAAATAAATAAATAAATAAATAAATAAATAAATAAATAAATAAATAAATGTAAAATTGACTGTTCTGTTTGAGTGCAAACTTTTTCCTTCAAACATCTTCAACCTAAGGTATTTCTTCTTCAAAAAGGCAGAGTGTTTGGTTCAAACTCAAACACCTAAACAACCCTGTTCGGTTCAAACGGGTTTGAATCAGAACCCGAGACAGACCACTGGATTAATTCACTATGGCTTCTTTTCCCTCCTCTCTTAAAACGGCTCCTCTAGATTTGTTTATTTGCTACATGAAAAAGTTTTGAGCTGTTTGTAAGAAGGTCTTTCATGCTTCCTGCCTCCCCATAAATTAAACCCCTTGATGCGCCTGAGTTTAAATGATTGAGCTGTTCTGACAGTGCTTAGTGTTATTACTTATTTATTGGAATTTATGCTGCTTTCATGAATGTTCAAATGAACCAGATTTATGTTTTAAGGGAAGTATTACATGGCTGTCTTATAATTTGTGGGTTTTCTGCCTTCTGATGTGTTTTATGAATATGTAGCCCTCCTTGTTAGGGCTGGGTCTGAAAAGACGTTGTAGATGTTAAGGAAATGACTTGTTTTGTTGCTGCCCGAGGGTGTTTCTGCACAGGCTGTTAGGACCACATTAAGCACCCAATAAGGACACATCCGCAAGTTCCCTCCTGCACAGCAAGACAGATTAAGGCCACTTCAAGAGCGGCGCTTCCGCATGGCCTCGCCCGAGATCCGTCTCTAATGGGGTCTAGGGGCCGCCGAACCCGGTTTTCGGGAAGACCTGAAAAATTAGGTCTTCAAACTGTTCCTGCTTGCAAATTCCGGGTCAAAGGATGACACTTCCGCACAGGGACGGGAGAGAGAACACATGTGGGCGGGACCAGAAGTCACCATGTTGAATGTGGGGTTTCCATTCACAAAAGCAGGCTACGCAGCCGGGCAGCCATGGGATCTCAGGCATGTCGCTGATTGGTGGGCAGTCTGTCCTTCCCATGCCCACACACGGTGGAAATGAGTGGTGGCTGATGGCTGAGTGCTGCAATCATGTGGCACCTTGGCCGGCAGGGTTGCAGAGAGCCCTGAACCTTCTGGATATCTGTGCTCTGGCATCTGCCCAGCAAACACATGATGCGTTCCTTGCTAACCGTGCTTCTCACATGAGTGCAGATGCATTAGGCCTCATTGGAATCCGTCCCTATTTCAGAGGGATCTTCCCAGGGACGGATTTCAGACTTTCGGATTTCCAGCGGTAAGTGCGAGAACACCCTAAGTCTCCAACAACATCTTACTAAGTCCAGAAAAGTGAGTGCTACGTATATACGAGTGTCAGGATATGGGTAAAGACAAACCTTGGAGACGTCTCCTCTTCTAATTAGGTTAACAGAAGGCTAAAATGGCAAACCATGATCTCAGAACACTCAGCTGCAGCCTAGTTTGTGCAAAGTGGAAATCCTTTATTCAGAGTGTGTTTTCCTTCAGCTGTAGGCCTTTCCAGCTGCCCAGAACCTGCTGTCCCCAGTAATGGCCTGAAGATCGGGGAGCGATACCTGGTGAATGATGTTGTCTCCTTCCAGTGTGAGCCAGGCTACGCACTGCAGGTACTGAGCATGAACGCGTGCCGTGTGCGTTGATCTCTCTTCACGACAACTATGCGATAAAAAGATGTGATAGAGGGCACGAGAAGTAATGATTCAAAGATGGAACACAGGCCCCTTCTGTACTGGGCCTTATTTTTTTTGTTTTTCCAGAATATAATCCAGAATAAAACCAAGGGCTGATTCACTGTGGACTGCGAAACCACTGAATTAGAGGTCTATTTGCATGAGGGCCTATGGAACTCATGTAGGATGCCCTGAGATGGAGCATTCGCTCCGCTGGGCTGGCGGTTCCACTTGGGTTCTGGCTGCTCCACACCCAGCCTAGGGCGTTCCCAGCCGTCCCACAGCTGTTTGGGAGGAAGTGCGTTCCTTCCCCGGTTCCTGCACAAAGCACTTACCTCATCGTTGCTGGGTCCAAACTAATGCGCCGCAGCTGGCAACGTTGTGTGTCTGCACGTGCCATTGGCTCTGATTGGCCAGCCACCCACACCTGCGCAGAATGGCCCAAACCCATTCTGTGCAGGTGTGAGTACCTGGCCAATCACTTTTGAAAGAGGTTGTCCTTTGTCTTCCCTTGTCTTCTAATGCTCTTCTTTCTATCTTTATTTCAGGGGCATTCTCACATTTCCTGCATGCCAGGGACAGTACGACGTTGGAACTACCCTCCTCCGCTTTGCATCGGTAGGAGAAAACTCCCAGAGCATGGATTCAACGCCATGGCATGGGCTACCTAGAGGGGTCCTTGTGGGCTGTCACCAAAGCCTGATGAGGACCTGAGATCTAAGGGTTTTTTGCTTTTACCTTGAGGGAAGCTAAACCAGTAAATCTCTTGCTTTTTGATTTTCTTGCGGGGTTCACAACATTTGAGGGATCTTGAAATTTGTAAAAGCCTAGGAAAGCCCTTGAGGACCTCACCAGCGGGCCTTTGGCACCATCATGGCTTTCTGTTTGTTTATATTATAGATTCGTGTCTAATCTTTAAAAAACTTGGAAGGGGATGAGACAGGGGAGGTGGAGGGAAAGGAAGGGAGAAGGAAAGAGAGAAAGAAGGGAAGCAAGACAAAGCCATACACCTTTGTGAAACAGAAACAGTGGAGGAAGAGGACTTCTTTGCCAGATTGCATTCTTCCTGAGCTGCATTGCCTTTAGTCCCAGTGAGTGAGATGGTGATGAAAATAAAGGCAAAAAGGATGGACATGCTGACGGAACCCAGATCCTCTTAGCGAATGGCATGTGGGCTGCATCCAGACGTTGCTTACTTATTCCTCTATTTTTGGATATTCCAGAATAAAGTGTGATATCCTGGAACATCCATGCTTTATCCCGGAATATCCAAATATAGCGGAAGAAGGAAGTGATGTCTGGCTGCAGGCCCATCTTAAAGGCTAAGTACCTTTTTAAAGTAATATAAAAGAAATACAAACAGTGGGGAGGTTTCCAGGCTCACAGATGCTGTTGGCATCCTTTTGCAACATTTGCCTGTCTGAATTTGTGAAAACCTTTAAGAAGAAAGGTTTTATACATTCCTGGACTCAATATGGAATACTCTGTGGGATTGACAGATCCCTTTTATTTATTTATTTATTGTTTGTTTGTTTGTTTTGTTTTGTGTGTGAGTGAATGTGTGTGTGTGTGCTCTTCAGAGAACAAGCATATTAGACTGCTTATCTGCAATGCATCAGATCAGTGCGCACTTTGATTATTTGCCTGCAATGCATTAAAATATTACAGACCCAGAAGACCTAGAATCAGAAGCACAATTAGCCATAAGAGTTAGTTTTTCAGTGCTCCCTTTTAAAACAAAGGCTGCCTCCAAGGGCCTGCAAGAGGATGAGGCAGAATCTTGTTTAGATCCCAGAGCTGCCTCTGCCCACTCTTGTCAGATGGCAGGAGAAAATCCCTGAGCAAGCTTGGGCCTTTACCATTCTGGCATTGGCTCCCTGGACCCTTTGGACGGTAAAATTCCCAGAACTGCGCAAGTGCTTCCCTTTGCATTTGTGGAATGAGTTTTTTCATCTGGGTCTCATTACTGCTTATGTGCAGTGAGTATTTTCATCAGGAAAAAGCACAGATGCAAGATTCAGATATGGTACTGTGGTGCCCGCAAGGACCCCTCACCCTAAAATTAAGTTATTTTGATTAAATTACAAAGTGTAGTGAAAGCGTATTCAATGTGTTTTGAGGAAGAGAGTTTAAACTGACAGCTTAAAGAGGTAAGGAGGGGGCGAAGCCTCCCTAATTAGCATAATGGGAGGGGGAGGAGCGCACTCCACCAATCAGGCGCCGAGTTTAGACTAGTGAAGGGATATAAAACCTGCCTGCTAGAAGAAAGAAACGTCCTTGCTTTTGGGTTTTGGGGGAGGAAGACAGGTTAGTCTGCCTCTTTACCTCAGAGAAAAGAACTAAGCATTGGTCCCGAACTTCTGAGCTGGAGATAAGGCCAGAAGGGGGTAGAAAGGGAAGGAATTGTACAGTTTGGGATTAGCTGAGAAATCTAGGAACTAAGCTGTGAGGTGTTGAACTAACATACATGTGTCCTTCGTTAGAACTTCTGATTTTATTTCCTGTTGTAAGAATAAAAAACTGTTTATTTATTCCTTTGAAGAGTCTCTGCCAGCTTTCCTTATTCTAACTCAAAAGGGGTTACAGTGGCAAAGATCTCTATAGAGATCAACCAAGGAAGCTGGGAGGAGCTAAAGTAAAACAGCAGCCAGGAGTTTATAGAGGCTGGCAAGTGGGGAAACGGATTAAGCATTGTTGGTGTCCGCTTGAGGGTGTGAGGCTGGAACATAACAAGATTCTAAAATTATACCAGCCCCTTTACACTGTAAAAGACGGGGGTGAAAGGTGTAAGCTGGCTCGCACTAGGGGATGGGCGGCACCACAGGTACCTTTTGTCGCTAGTTAGGAAAACCTGAGTTTGGAGGGGTTTCCCCACCACCACCCAAACATAGTGATGTCCTGGGATTTTGCCTCTGTATCTCAGGCTATGGCTGTGGTCACACCTAAGGTTTAATCCATCTTCAGTCCACCTTCAGAGTGAGAGGATACTTCAGCAAAGTGGCAAGTGTTAAATAACTCGGAAAATTCATCTTTGAGTTAGATACTGTGGAAAGAAATTCACTGGTCACTTTACTGATGTGTTCTCTCACTCTGAAGGTGGACTGAAGATGGATTAAACCTTAGGTGTGACCATCAGGGATGTGCATGAATATTCGTAATATTCGCACAAATATGTTACAATATTCATATATTGATATTCATATTCATATAAGTGTTTCAGAACATTTGTGAGGCAGGGATGTGGGAAAGCAGCGGCACCAGTCACATCTGCAACGGATCCAGAGTGCAGTCAACATGGTTTGAGAGTGGATTCAAAGTAGATTCAGGGCAGATTTGACACTTTCCAAGCAGTTATGGGATACGTATCAGATACCTATTTGTATGTGTCAGATATTCATACGAAATCATATGAATACCTTAATGTTGAATAGAATCCTACCACATTCAACGGGGATCTCTTTGAACGAATACAAACTTTCTTACATTCAATTTTATACTAATCAAATGCAAAAAAATATCTCTAGTGACCATGGCTTACATTGAGATTGCCACAGATATGTGTGGCCACCCCAATATGGTGCCAGGATATTCCTGGGTTTCGTGGCTGTCTGGATACTTTGCATAAATTTGCATTTGAGTCTCAGATATTTTTAGCTGCAGATCCTGAATAATAAACTGCCATTGAGAGATCACACTGCCACTCTATAAGAACTCTCAAACTTCAGATGGGGAATAATAAAATTGTAGGTGTCACATTTAAGGGGGGGGCAGAAATAATCAGGCTTTGGTGAAACGTTAGAAAGTTCTTACAATTCTGATAAGTCCCCCTCCTTTTAATCCAGATGATATCTTCCTTAAATAATAGAGGAGGAGTTCCATTTAACCAGACATGGGTGTGGGAATTGGAGTGAAGCACAGTCAGCAGAAAAACACACACAGATAATGAGCCATTAAATGGAGGGAAATCTCTTCTGTCTGTGTCAGCAGAGATTAAAGGCACAGTTTTTCACATTCTGTTTAAAGGCACAGTTTTTCACATTCTGTTTAAAGGTGGAGAGGAGTTCGTGATGGTACCAGAGGTTGGATGATCTGGGAGAATATGGGCAGGGGGAGCACTGAGGAGGCGGAGAGGGGGTTTCATATAGGGAAGAGGTAGGTCTCCGAACAGACATTTTGCTCCAGCAGTGAATATCTGTAGCTGAGGACATCCCAAGAGTTCCCTATGCTACATCTTCTTTCTGCAGATATTTTGCCCAGGGATGTGCATGAATATTCGTAACAGACAAAATTCGTATGAATTTGGCCAAATTCGGACGTTCAGATTCAAAACAAATGTTGGTGGATTTGAAGATTGGCATTCAAATTCAAATAGAATGTTTTGATACATTCATTTGAAGCTTTGTTGTGGGTTTGTACGAATTCATATCAAATGAATTTGTACGGAATTCGAATCCTACCACATTTGAAGGGAAACTATTTGAACGAATATGAATTTTCTTGCATTCGATTCAATACTGATCGACTTCAAAAACAACAACATTTGTGCACATCCATAATTTTGCCACCAGCCTAAGGATGTGTACGGATATTTAAAAATCCAAAAATCCAATTGGAATCCATCAAATATCGGCATTCAAATTCAAATCAGATTTTCGAAAATCCAAATGTACATGTTTGAACAGATTTTGGATTTTTCAAAATCCAATATGGATTTTGAATAATTCAAATGAACAGATCCATATATATTTCATATGCTTTTAATGTGGGATGAAAACAGGATGCATACAGGATGAAAATGGGATGCACACAAATTCAGAAAATGGATACGAATGTTGCCAACATTCGTATTTTCAAATTAGAATCAGATTTTCAAAAGTACGGATTCGGATAATCCAGATTTGAATCAGATTTTCAAAAATCCAGATTTTTAAAATTCTAATTGGATCAAATTTTTGAATATTCGATTCAACTCGATTTCAAATGCAAAAAAAATTCATGTACACCCCTGTACTGTATAGCCTAGGGCATCTTGCTGTATAATCTAACAGAAGATTGGCTTTTCCAAAAACTTGGGGAGTAGTTTTCCAGTCCACGCATTTTGGAAATGAAAATATTAGGTTCTCAGTCTTCTCCACGCGTCTCATTTATGATCAACATTCTGCATCAGTACAGACATTATTATTTTAAACATGTTGTATATTGTTTTATATGTATGGAAATTTTTAATGTCTTTTAATGTGTATTCGGTTTTAATTTGTTGTTTTAAAGTTGTAACCCGCCCAGAGACCTTCGGGTATGGGGCGGGATATAAATGTAAATAATAAATAAATAAATAAATAAATAAATAAATAAATAAATAAATGGACACATTTAGCATTGCCTTGTTCTAGCTTTGGTTCTTGACCATCTGGCTCCTTGCAATTTCAACAGCTCAGTGTGGTGGAACCATGGAAGAGATGGATGGCGTCATTCTGAGTCCAGGCTTCCCAGGAAACTACCCAAGCAACAGTGATTGCACGTGGAGGATTTCTCTTCCAGTGGGTTTTGGTAAGAAATTGCTTCGCTGCTCCCATCTCAAACTAAGTGATACTTATGAATTAGGAAAATGGCAAATATTGCTCCTATTTGGGCCTGGACAAGGCTCAGTCTCTTCCATGTTAGGAGGCAGGAGAGGGAGGTCAGATATAGTTCAAGATAAAAAAATATATATAGCCTAGTCTGGTAATTTTCTATACAGGTCTCTCCCCCCCCCCCCCAATATCAGTCTCGCAAAATACAGACAACTTTATCATTGTGCTATTTTTAGCAACAGAGAAAGACTGTGGGTATTTATCATTGAAAACTGTCCACAACCCCTAAATGATAAAGAGGGAAAATCAGAAAACTCAGTCCAGGTTCTACTAAGTTCCTTCAAACAGCGACTTTCTTCTGCAAGGAAGCATTGAGTCAGGGCCCTTGAGTGGTAGCTCTCGAGATGTTCCTAGTCCGGAACTCCCTGCAGTCCACTAGCAGCATTTCATGGCTCCCAGGGAAGGGCATGGAATGTGGAGTGTGCACTGCTGAGAGCAACAGCTCAGGAAAAAGAAGAATAATTGGCTTTTCCACCTCGCTTTTCTTACCCGTTTAAGGGGACTCAAAGCGGCTGACAAATCTTCTGTTGTCCTCTCAGCAACAGACACCCTGTGAGGTAGGTGGGGCTGTGAGGAAGAGAGCTGTAACTAGCCCAAGGTCACCTAGCTGGCTTCGCGGAGGAAGGCAGAACTAAACTCAGTATTCCCAGACAAGAGTCTGGCTACATTATCCTTAGACCAAACTGATTCATGCACATGGAGGACACCAGTTAAAAACGAATAAAAGCCCCCATCACAATTTGACCCTAAGTAACACTATTTCAAGCCGTATTGTGTACTTTTCATAGGCCCTTTCTGCATTGGGTCTTATTCCAGGTTATATCTCCAAACAGGGACCTTCCATTCACATACTGGTGCAGACCTGGGTGAGGCCTGTGGTGGTCTCCACCAGCAGATATTGATGGCCAGTCATTATTCCATGATATAATCCAGAAAGGGCCATATTTCCCCCACCTTTCGAACTCATCCACCTTGTGTGGCTTCAGTCAAACTCTTCTCGTTTGTGAGTTTTTTGGTGTTTTATTGCACCTCCTTTTATTACCCTGTGTTTCAAAAGTGGCACAATTTAAACAAATTCCATCAAAAAGCCGCATAAGCGATGTGCCCCACACTCCTGAAACAACCGCGCACACTTCTAAATGTACCTGACAATTGGACTGTATGCTTCACTGCTGCTGCTGCTGCCTCCTGGCTCTGCCATCAACATGCATCTTTAAAATGTATGTTCTGAAGGAAGATGTGTTTACCTGTGCATATTGTAGATTTTCGTGTGGATTTATCATCATCATTATTCTTAATGCACATTCAAGTGAGAAGCTGAGCACCTGCATAATGAAGCAGGACCTACAGTATTGTGCCGAGTCAGACCACCTTGTGTATGTTGTGACTGGCTCGTGCTGACTCAGGGATTTTCTCTCCTTTCCCCTTTTTTGACCTTGGCCTGCAGGTGCCCACATCCAGTTCCTGAATTTCTCCACCGAGCCCAACCATGACTTTGTTGAAATCCGTAACGGACCGTACGATACCAGCAACATCATTGGCCGATTCAGCGGGAGTGAACTGCCAGGATCCCTCCTCTCCACCTCTCATGAAACCACTATATATTTCCACAGTGATCACTCACAGAACAAGCCAGGCTTCAAGGTAGAATATCAAGGTAAGAAAGACGTGGGTGAAGAACAAGTCATGGTGGACGTGACTGCATTGGCCTTGAGGGTGAAAGGATGGTGCCCGAGTTTGAGATCCACACATCTCCGTTCAAAGTAAAAACTCAAATGATCAATCTAAATAGCTGCAAATGAGTTACATGGAAGTTGGTGGCGCAGAGTTCTCAGACAGGGATAGCCTAGGCGCAGTAATCTATGCCCTGGTAACCTCCCAATTAGACTACTGCAGTGACCTCTACAGGAGGCTGCCCTTGAAGAAGACTTGGAAGGTGCAGTTAGTTCAAAATGTGGCAGCCCAACTATTGACTGGCAGCACGTAACACCTGTTTTGAGAGAGCTGCACTGGGTGCCTATACACTTCTGATCTGAATTCAAGGTGCTGGTAATGACCTTCAAAGCCCTAAACAGCTTGGGACCTCAATACTTGAGGGAATACCTCCTCTCTTATGGATCTACCTGTGGTTTAAGATCTGCTGGAGGGTGCCCCTCCGTGTCCCACCAGTTAGAGAAATCCACAGTCTTGGACTTGGAGGAGGGCCTTCTCAGCTGTGGCACCTCACTTATGGAATGCCCTTTCCTTGGAGGCCAGATTAGCATCAACTCCTCTAACTTTTAGGCACCAAGTAAAGACCTGGCTCTTTATTAAAGCCTTTGGGCATTAATTCACTCTAGCACTATTTTAATTCTAACTTTTAACTAACTGTGCTGTTTAATACTGTTCTAATGGGGTAAGTATTTAATGTTTTGTTCATATATGGCAGTGGTTCTCAACCTGTGGGTCACGTCCCCTTTGGGGGTTGATCTACTCGTTGCTATGAAGTGGCAACAAATATAATTTTATGGTTGGGGGTTAGGCTTAGGGTTAGGTTGGGGGTCACACAACATGAGGAACTGTATTAGAAGGTCACAGCATTAGGAAGGTTGAGAGCCACTGATATATGGGGGGGGGTTGTAAGCTGCCCAGTGATCTTAGGATATGGGGAGGGATGTAAACATTTTAAATAAATAAATAAATAAATAAATAAATAAATAAATAAATAAATAAATAAATAAATAAATAAATAAATAAATAAATAAGTCTAGCTTAATTTTACAACACTTCTTTAAGACCTAGGGACTTAGAGCTATCTAATAAACACTAGTATCCTGCTGGCATCCAGAGACTTGGTGATTCTCCACTGGCACATATACCGGCTCATCGAGCATGCTAGGAGTCTGGCGCATGCTGGTGTGGCAAACCATGAAGTCACAAAGAAGCCCCACCAAGCTGTGGCCCTGCAGATGCTGCACTTGAACTCCAAGCATCACTTGACATTGTCCAAGCAGAGGCCTATTCACACAACAACCCATGGTGCATGATTAGGGAACTTCTGGGGAAGAGCATCCACAACTTGAGGAGGCTGTTACAGCTTCCAGGTGCCCCCTGACTTCCTAGAAGTTCCCTAATCATGCACTAGGTGTGGAGCACGAAATCGTGCTTTGCACCTTTTCTAACCTCACCCAGGGACTTACCTGGTGCATCCAGCAGAGAGCATCTACACCTCTGAGGTACTGAAGTTGTCTGAGGTACTGCGCACGTCCGCTGGCACCTTGGACAACCATGGGCACAACTGTATGTGCACAGAATCATGGTGATGGCACTGACTCATGGCCCGTCACAGAGGGCATTGCAACCAAAACTGCGGTGCCCTGAAGAGGGCTGGCCCTGGGATCAGTCACAAGTGAGTGACTGATCACGTGGGGCATTGGGTGTGACTAGCGCTCACGCATCGCGCTCCTTTCCCAGCCATCAGACAGGAAGTGTGAAATTGTGAACTGTGAAAAGACATAATTTGCGCTTATGTACACTGGACCTTCTTCATAAGTCAACATCTGCCCTTAAAATTTAAGAAATACTGAATATGTTGCAAGAAAAGATTGTATTTAAAGTCAACCCATTTTACCTTGTATGATTTGAAGCCTATGAGCTGCAAGAATGCCCAGACCCCGAGCCTTTTCCAAATGGCATTGTGAGAGGCGCTGGCTACAGTGTGGGACAGTCGATTTCCTTTGAGTGTCTACCTGGCTATCAGCTCATTGGATACCCAGTCTTGACCTGCCAGCATGGAACCAACAGGAATTGGGACCACCCGTTGCCAAGGTGTGAAGGTATGGCAATGTGAAAGCAAGCAGAAAGAAAAATCTACTGCATTTTTCAAAACATGCCCATAAGCAAACCATTGACTTTGCATCTCATCCCGTACCTTTGTGGCACATGACATGCTCCTCTGACCCAGGATCATCACATAGAGATCTTCAGGTTTAAGACTTAGTTAAGAAACATACATCAGAGCCAGCAGAGATATCAGTCTCAATGAGTTTCCACCCCTCCTTCACATCTTATCCATCAAGAGATGGTGTTCTCATTCTGGCGTGGGCACCATAAAGTAGTTTGGATTCTGATGATTATCTAGACCGGTGTTTCCTCTGCAAAGGGCTTCCAGTTGTTATCAGACTACAACTTCTTTAATGCCTAGAGATAATTCTGGAGAAAATAAGTCGTAGTGTAACAACATCTAGAAAAATGGAGGTTGGATATGAGTAAAGGCTTAAGATTTTTACCCATGTTGAACAAGAAATCATAGTTCATCCAACTTCAGACATGTGTGATTAAGTCAGCTTCTCACGCCCAGACCACATTGCATCTGTCCATTTGCATCCACTAGCATCCATCCATTCATCAAGACTCCCCTCAATTACCTCCTTTACTTCCTCTTCCATATGGGCTAACAGCAGAGGAACAGTTAATTCTCTAGGATCAGATTCCACGGTTCCTGATGGATCCACTTCCCTGAAGTCTCTGGCATCTATGCATCCATAATCTAAGGGCTCATCCTGGTTCATGACAAGCTCATGGTGCTTTTACTGTTCTCTGTATGCACCCAAGAACACCCGTGGTTGCGCAACATGTTTCTGATTGCAGACTCCTTGGCCCTTTTTGCAACTGCAACGAAGATGCCATTAGGAACCTGAAAGGTACTCAATTGGCACGGGTCTGCTATGTACCTTCCACACACAAAACCCCTTAAGGAGCCCATTCTGAATGTTCTGTGTGCACAAGCACCATCAAAATCCAGATTTAATTGGGTCTTTGGGCCCTTAAATCTAGATTAACGCAAGACCCCTTTAATGGTGTCTTCAATCCAGTCTTCCACTGTGAAGACCAGATCACAGAGTGCGTTTCCACACGTATACTGGGGCCATGGGGTCCTGGAGCAGGCCTAGAAGCCACCATTTGCACGGAGTGGCTCCAGCTCAGCCAACCCAACGCACACGCTATGTAGGCCCACGCATCCTTCGTAGAGGTCTACGAAGCTGAGCACAAGTTTGTAGTGGCTACGTAGGCAGCTACAAAGCTGTGTCTCTTCACCATGTCTACTGTAACCAGAAGTGGCCCCGATTGATGTCTAGGTGGTCCAATCACAATGCACCACCAGCGGACCTTCCTGCTCGGGCCTAATCAAGCCTAATCAGAGCCTTGGGATGGGTGCTACAGCATCTGCATGGCAGCCCTCTTTAGCACCCATTGCCATCAGGTGCTAGATGGCCTGTGCAGACACATGGGGTCCCCATCATGATGCGGAACTATTTGGACCGGATTCCACGAGGACTGGATACCAAAGGTTTGGATCTTCTTAATCCAGATTAAGAGAAGTACATGCAAAAAGGCCCCTTATGGGAAGTGGGGAATTGCATCTATCATGCTTTAAAAAAAAAAAAAAATCTAAATTGGAGAAGAAGGATGTGACCCACTTGTTACCTTGTATCTGAACTACAGACATGTTATGGAAATAAAAGTGGACGCATCCCCTGATTCCTTCTCCTTTAGGGAGCAGCAAATCTTACTGGAACATGTTAATTTTATTAGATTTGATTTGTGCTGCCTCTCACATCCACCCACTTGCAACAGACGTCTGTGTTCCTTTCCTGAAAACCACCAGGCTCACTAGGTCTCCCAACAGTGGTTTAAAACACATCACCTTGTTCTAGGTGTAATGTAGCATGAATGAATCCAGTTCAGCTGTAGCCTTAAACACACTTCACTCGACTGGATGGACCTGTATTTTAAATTCTGTTGTTTTTTTTAAACAATCCAGAATGACACCCTGTCTTACATAGAGAGTCTCAGAAAAGTCCCTTTTTGGATTCTAGCACCATTAATTTATGCTCAAAGTAGTAACCCCAGAAAAAGACTTTTACTAATTCTGGTTTAACCTCTTCGGTGTAAACGAAATACTGTGCAATTTGCATATGAGTTAACCCAGTTGTTTTTGATTACTGCAGCCAAAACACATATAGTGTAGAACGTTCCCCCGTGGGATATCGTAAAACTGTAAAATTGTTCTGCCATGTAAGAAATACAAGTATACTTTGTCTGACTCCACTGAGGAACAAAGATGTCCCATTCCTGCTGATGAACTTTCCCCATAGTTAAATGCCAGCTCCCATACCCCCAGCCATCATGCCAATGGCCCGAAATGCAATCCAAAGCGACACCACCTGGTGTGGAGATCGGATTAAATTAATCAGTATTTGCATATATCGTGGACTACTTTAACAGGGGACCTCCCACATCTGGGTTTTATATTTTCATGTAGGAAGTAATCTCTTTGCCTTCTTGTACTCAGACAATCATATCATTTGGCAGGTTCCAAGCAGCAGCATAAATAAGATGAATGGAATAAAGTCTTTGATCTTTTTTCTTCCTTTGTGCCGTGAACGTCTTCCTTGCTGGGATGGAATAAGTTTAATGGCTAATGCCACGCTGCTCTCCTTGCTACGAGATGGTTTTCTAACAGTCAAACCCCACGGATTTTGGGAAAAGCTGTCGGCACATGCATCTCATCTCAACAGCATGGGTGGCTGACAGGATTCTGAAACACTGCTGGTTCCCCCCACCCCCCATCTTCTACAAGCTACATTCTTTAGATGGTCTTTTGATTAATGGGTCTTATGTATCACTGGTTTTCAAACTGCGCCCCAGGGTTCTTGGGAAGTTGTAAGAGTTCCTCTGTCTCATGATCAGCGGTAGTAGATGACTACCTAACTCTCTTTCCTGATCTCCCTCACAGTCGGAAGTTCCCAAGGAACACCACCACCCCCCATTTCACACAAGGCAGCAGTAAGGCATGGAAGCACATTTGAGACCTCTGTGTACATGCCCTGGCTCTGCCTTCAAGATGCATTCCTAAACCAGCCCACCTAGCTCAAACCAAATGTCAGTCTAGTGAGTCCATTACATCTGTGTGGTTCTTTCCTACCCCCTTCCCAAATGCTGTTGATTGCTGGGTTGCCCCCCCTCCCCCAGAAGCCCATCAAAAGTGTAACCAATAATGAGAGAGAGAGAAGGAGAGAACAAGCACTGATAAGTATTTCTTGCCAATGCTAGGTGGCCCAAAAATTGATGCTACAGTTACTGAGATCCAGACTGACTTGACAACCTAAGCCTAAATAGAAAGGGAGTTTCCAAACCAGTTTTGGGTCACCAGGTTAGCTAGCAAGATGAATCACTGGCTCAGGGGAATCTTTATTATGAGCAGATCTGTGCAGAAGGGCCTTGAGGGCCTTGATTTGCTAATGTTCTTTTTTTTCTGTCCATCACATGCAGTCCCCTGCGGAGGAAACATTACTGCACACAATGGTACCATCTACTCTCCTGGCTTTCCCAATCAATATCCCAATTCCCAGGATTGCACATGGCTCCTGATAGTGTCAGCTGGACATGGCATCTACCTCAACTTCACCTTACTGCAAACAGAGCCATACAATGATTTTATCACCGTCTGGTAAGTGCGTTACATTACAGATGCGGAGAATGTCTAGAGGATTTCCAGTGATAGGAAAATGTAAAGGCAGCAGGGCAGATTCACTGGTAGAGTCAGAGCACCTTGCCCAAAGGGGTGAAATAGACCATGCTCTACCACATCCAGTAATACGACTGTTGCAGCTTCAAAGTTTAGGGTGGCTAGTGTGTTTATAAGCCACAGTGTTCAGTGAGCAATTTTGAAGTGGGGGTTGCCCAGAACTGCTGCAGCTTTGTTGTTGGGTACCGTCAAGTCATAGCCAACTCTTGGGACCTCCAAGGGCACCTCTTGGCAGAGATACAGAAGTAGGTTTGCTATTCTCTGTTCCTGAGGAGAGGCTGGGCATCAATTCAGCAGCCCTCTGCTTTCAGGTTGCTGGCAGTACTATTGCGCTACCCCCCTTTCCTATTTTCCATGATGTCTCTCTGTTCTGACCCTTGTGCTCGGGATGGCCACGAACATTCGTTAACAGTTGTTATTCATACGAATTCATACAATTTTGGACATTGGTGCACAAACTGAATTTTATGACATTCGTATATTAACATTCATACGACTAGTTCGTACATTCATTAAACTGGGGATACGTATCAGATAGGTACCGATATAGGAGACATATCCAGGATGCCGATCCAGGATCCATAGGCATTCATATCAGATATTTGTACAAATTCATATCAGATAGAATCCTACCATATTTGAAGGGGATCTATTCAAACTAATACACATTTTCTAACATTCAATTTGTTACAAATCAAATGCCAAAAGAACCATGTGTGCCCATCCCTGCCTTGTACAATGTTCCTTCACTGTCTTAATCTCTGCCCTGCGAGCCACAACGTGTAGCAGCCACCAACTTTACGGGTTATCTCTAAAAATGAGCAGCTGCAGCAGCCCACACGGAAGTGCATGCCCTTGGTTTGATTGCGGGGCCGGTCCTCCTCAGGGCGTTGCCATTTTGGCTGTGGCACCCTGCGTGACTCAGCACCCTTGCCGTGAAGACACTGACACTGTGCACAGTCTTGCAAGGAATGCAACAGGGCTGCCAGCACGCTTGGGCGGCATCCCCGTTGACCTCCTCATTCAGCAGAGCTGCGAATGCTTCCCAGCTGAACACAACAGGTAAGTGGTTGGGGAAGATTGGGGAGGATGAGCAGCACAATTTCATGCTCCACACAATTAGGGAACCTCTGGGAAAACAGGGGGCACCTGGAGGCTGTAACAGCCTCCGCAAGGTGTGGGTGATCTTCCCGAGAAGTTCCCTAATCATGCACTACAGGCTGTAGGGCGAATTGGCCCTGGGGTTGCGCCTCCATTGTCACATGACTTTCTTGTCCACAAAATTCTTGGACTCTTTTCAGTTCCGTTTTCCGGTCAACAGGCTCAGAGGTGCAGGGATTTTGCTTCGTGAAGTTCCTGAGAGTATCTTATCTCTCTCTCTTTTCCCTTTTCATCCTTTCCTGTGTATTGTAGGGATGGCCCTCAGCAGACTGCACCACAACTTGGCGTTTTCACAGGCAACTCGGCAAAGAGAGCCACTCAAAGTTCTTCCAACCAAGTTCTCATGAAGTTCTCCAGCGATGCAGCCAATGGAGGACTTTTCGCCATCCATTTCTATGGTCTGTGCAGCCCAGAGTCGACATCTGCAAGGGCATATTGGATTTTTTTCAACTCTGCCATCCATGCAACATCTGTTGAATCTAGTATCACTTGTGTAGTTACTTAAGCATTGTTCTTGATGAAAAGTTGCATCTGAGGGAGTGTACAAATCTCATTTGGTCTGGGCACAGCATCCTTATCTTTCAGTGTACCAACATGTACTTGCAAAATTTGATTCTGTACCTTCAGTGGTGTTAGTGGGCAGCTGTAGAAAAACCCCAATCAGATCCACTTTGTTCCATTCATTGTGAACATGTCAGGCCTGCATTTTTACGATCTCCATCCGGCAACAACCGAAAGGATGAAATGATGTCTTGTGCAACGTCCCTGGGTGTCCAGACCCGTTCCATCTTGTGTGGCAGATATACAACACAAAATGCCAGTTCATTCTCCCCCTGTGAATGCAAATTGTGCGTGATTCCTGTTGATCAGATTTCTGTCATAGTTATGGGATGGTCCATACGCAGATGTGGTCACTGGCAGTAACAAAGTCACAAACACAGTTGCATATGCAGAAACTATGATAGACCGACCACAGGAAAGGGCTGCCGAGAGGCAAAATTGCATGCCTTCCAGATGATTATTTACAGCACGGCTCTATGCATGAACAGATGGTAAAACGAGGGCTTCATCTGCTACTGCACTAAGCAAAACCATTCTGTAAAAGACACTGCCAGCCATGGAAAGGTGTCAGCTAGGGGAACTGGCAGTTGTGGCAGTGACTTTAATCTGATTTGCATAAAGTAATAGTTTAGCAGAGAGGAAATACTAGGACAATACAACCCAAAAGCTAAAAGGAAGAGAAGTGGGATTCAGAACAAAAGGTGTTCACTCCCTGGCAGCATTCTTATTGTTCTTGTAAAAGCAGCATCCGTTGATCAGTTGAACAGGAACAGGAGGGGAACCTTTTTTGAAGGCAAATTTAAAATGGAGATAGCTGACGATCCCTTGTAAGCAGGGAGGAGGAAGGAGTGTGGAGGGATGAATCTTTCCTTTGTGTTAGTGAGGGGATCAAACACCAGTGGGGCAGCCTAAGAAGCTAAGAAGAGAGAACATGAAGGGGGTGGAGAGGGAGGAGGCGTCTACTGGCACCCTTTGATCCATAGTGGATCAAAAGCGCGTCTTAGGAAGATTTAAGCAAGGCTTCCAGTTAGAATTCTGCAACACACAATTAATGAGTGGGAAATCCAAGCAGAAGATGGCCTGAAAGCACTTTTCAAATGGGTGTCAGTGGAAATTCTTGTCCACCGCTGCTTAAGTATTGATAATTGCACCGGCACAGGGAGAGAGGCAGAGAGAGAGCTGAACGAGCATTTGGGGGCTAGAACAGCCTCTCTGAGCTCCTATCAGTTTTCTTTAAACTTGTGATCTCCCTTCACATGTAAGGGACGGAGGGGGAAATTGAGCACCACTGGACCACAATCACTGTCACGACTGTGTGGACGGCGTCTGCTTCAATGCCCGGAGGTTCAGAAGGATAACGAGGCCATGGCTGAGTTTCTTCCCAACTCCACATTCGCTAATAAAATTTCAGGCAGACTTGATATTTTAGATATTCACTTCTGATTATATATATGTTTATGTGGGCTATTTTAGTCACTTTTCTGTTTCTGTTTTTGTAAAATGGGTGGTCTGGCGTAGGGATGAGCACAAATATTCCTAACTTTCAAGATTCGGCCAAATTCAGCCGAATGTGGACGTTTGAATTTTTTTTCCTTTTTTATTTCAATTTAAAAAATACACTCAACAACAATGGTGCAAATATTTAGAAACTTCACACTTAACATACATTTCCCTATACAAGTTAAAACCATTTGAACTGAACATTGGCACATTCAAAGACTGACATTTGAATTTGTATTGAGTTCAATACATTCTTATGGAGCTTCGTATGGGATTCGTGTGGGATTAAACATTCATATCATATTCGAATCCCACTACATTCAAAGGTGATCTATTTGAATGAATACAAAGTTTCTTGCATTAAATTCAATACAAATCAAATGGAAAAAACCACAAATTGTACACATCCCTGTTCTGTGACTGTCAGAAAAATCTCAGCCAAAGGAACCAGCAACCGTAGAAAGGCAGGATGTCCAAAAGGTGGCCTCTGGCTTCCTTCTTTTTCTTACACAGACACAATTTGTGCCCAAATACTTAAGCAGCCATGAGATGCCTGCAGTTGGTTTGATGGGCAAAGTTCTGATGTCTCTTGTCTGTTCACTTCCCGTCCCAGCTTATCAGCTGACCAGATGCCAGCCTCCAAGCATGGTCCCCAACGCAGAGATCATCACTGAGAATGAAGACTACAGCATAGGTATTGGCTGCAGCCTCTTTCTTCTTTGTAGAATTTTTCTATGCTGTAGAAGGCTGTGCAGTACCAGAAGCATCCCATCTTTAGATCGAAATCAGGGATAGACTGGACCGATTCTACTGCAGGGAGCTTTGCGGGGTTTGATTTTGAAACCTGGGGCCTGAGGCTTCAGTTTACTCATGAACCAAACTATCAGAGTCTTGAAATTAAACCTATGAACTTCCCTGGTTTGTACCAAACCAGTTCGAAATGGAACTGGTTTGGGGCTATTCAGTTCAAATTTTTGGCAATACTGGGTTATTTTCATAGGGCTCCTACTCCCCTGGTGTTTAGACCTCACAGGAAGGCTTATCTTTTTACCCAGGCCTTTCCAGTGAGAATGTCTGTTTGTTGGTTTCCTCCATCCATGTTTTTAATTATATTTTTATGTAACTATTGTAATTTCAGCTGTTTTTATTCTCTACGAAACCACTTCGAGGATATGTTCTAATGGGAAGTGGTCTATAGGTATTTTCAGTACATAAATAAATATTTTGCATTTTTCCCTCATCCTGTAACTGAAAGTCTCAACAAGAATCACAACCCTAAAATCAAAATATAAAATGAAGAAGCTAAAAACAGTAACAATATCTGGCAGGTAACAGGCATATTAATGGGTATGAGACTCTCATAAAGGACTGGTGACCACTGTGTGGGACAGGATGCTGGACTAGATGGACTGTGGCCCAATCCAGCAGGGCTCCTCTTATGTTCTTATGATACTGGGGAGGATAAGCTGTTTCCTCAGCCAAATGCCCGTTAACATTCCTGTCTCCTTATCCAGGTGATATTATTAAGTATCGGTGTCTTCCTGGCTACTCTTTGGTTGGAAATGAGATTCTGACCTGTCGGCTTGGTACCCACCTCCAGTTTGAGGGGCCTCCTCCAACTTGTGAAGGTAAATCCTCTTCAACCGGTCTCTCTGAAGCCCCAAACTGGAGCTACGTAGTATGAATCTACTCTCTTTTCACTCTCTTTTCTGCCAATTAGTTCAATGCCCAATGAATGAGGTCCTCACTGACTCCGTGGGTGTGATCCTGAGCCCGACCATCACAACTAGCTACCCCCATTTTCAGACGTGTTCGTGGGTGATCAAGTTGGAGCCAGAATACAACATTACTTTCACTGTTGAGTATTTCCTGAGCGAGAAGCAGTACGATGAATTTGGGATCTTTGATGGTGAGTGACCTCCATGGATTTCAGGCAGAAGGTTTAAGAGACTTTGTAGCTATTGGCCCTGGGGAGGAGGAGGCAGGGGAGATTGGAAAGGTGGAATTTTAACAAAGGAAAAGTGGATTGCTTTGGGATGCCCTTTCTAACCATGCCTCATTTATAGAGTATTTGGCTTCATTTCCCTCCACATTTTCCTGCTTAAATTTGTCTCTTCGTGAGCAGGAGGGACTGCATATCTGGGGTGCAGATGAATACTTGGGCTGGTGTCAACCTTCAGCAGAACCAGGTGGGCCACTATAGGCTTTAAATTATGCTGCAGCTTTTAGAATATACTGGGCTTTCCCAATGGGATTAGTTAATTTATCGGGCTATCTATCTATTTATAGCATTTGTATCCAATCCTTCACCTGGCAATCCCCATAATAAAACTTTTACCAAAACATTTTTTTTAAATCCAATCTTTCTTCCTCCCACCCTGGCAGGAGTACAGTCAGAGGAACTAGGAACCAAAGACCCAAGTGAACCAGGGACCATATAAAGTTGGCTCCTGGTGTAACGTCCACTGGGTGTTACCTCACTTCCTTGCTGTTGCTATCTAAACCCCTTTTTTGCCCAAGAACTCCAAGATCCAGAACTTCAAGGTCCAGATCTTGGAGATGGGGTCCTCCTGGAGTCTCCAGGAGGACCCCATGTGTCCCCACAGGCCCACTAGCACCCAATTGCAATGGGTGCTGAGCAGGGTGCCATAGGGGCGCCAAAGAACCCTTTCCAGCTCCATTTCACCGGAGCTGGAAGAGGGCAGGGCAGAGAGGAAAGGCTTTGTAGCTGCTTATGCAGCACCTATGAAGTCTAGGCTAGGCGGTCTCCCCCTCCTCCTCCATCTCTCTGGGTGACAGAGGAGGAGGGAAGATGGCAATCCTACCTCCTTTGCCATGCCGGGTGATGGAGGAGGCAGGGAGATGGCAATCCTGCTTCCTCTCCCACTCCTCCCAGGCAGCTGCAATGGGGGTAGCGGCAGCGGAGGCAAGCCCTAACCCTAACCTGCCACTACCCCACACTGATGACACAAAGCTAAAGCAGCTGCCATCAGGATAAGTGCTTCAGCAGTCGGGCATCTGGGTGGGGGGTGCTGCCCCAATTGCTCCAATGCCCCCCCTGCTGCTGCCCCCCACCTCCTCCTCCCCAGGGCCAAATCAGGCTTCTGGGGTGGGGTGGGTGTGTGATGACGGCAGCGGTGACAGTGGGACTGCACTGACAGAAGTGGCTGCAATAGCTACCTCTGTGGTCTCCGCTATGCCTTCCTGTGCCATTGTGGGGCCCCGATCATTGCTGCCTGCCAAAGTGGGCAAATATGATCAGAGCCCCTCCTCCCCCACCCTGGGCAGGGATGCCACTTGCAGCTACAGAGCCTATGCAATGCCCCATAGCTGCGAGTGCCAGGGCAGAGCCTGCACCATGTGCACACGCAACTCCACTCCTGCGGGCTCGGCCCCTGGACTTCTGGACCCCATCAAGCAGGTAAGTGGTGCAGACAGGTGTCCACTAATGGGATCTTCATGCCTGAAGACCCCATCATGGACACCTTTAAATGGGTCCGCAGGAAGAACCCATTAAATCCGGATTTCCCCTGCCCTTGGGACAGGCCTGCTTGATGGGTCCTTAAATGGGGTCCACGTGGAGACAGGCCTTCCCAATTGGTACCAATCAGGTTCCTAATGGGGTCTTAGAAGGGTTCTTAGCCCTAGTGCAAAAAGGCCCTAAGAATAACTCTTTGCCTCTCAGTGCAAGAAAGATTACTCCTTCACTGGGTTGGCTGGAATGACTTTTTCCTCCTTTTCAGATCTTATTCATTTTTTCTACAAATTTTGGGGAACCATCAGAAGTAGGGACAAATCCTTTGTCAACTCACTGGAAGAGTTTTCTGATGAACGAAGTGACTGGTGGCCATGATAGCAAAATAGAAGGCTCATGACTAGAAGATGTATATCTTGGCCTATCACCTTCTGTAGACAGAACAGTAGATAGATGTTATATGATTTGGGGGCTTCAAAAACAGGAATAAAGAATCTATGATCTTCCGGGACCATTGGTCTAGCTTCCTGGAAATGGATGCGTCGTAGACTGCCAATAATATCTGGAAATCCAAAAGCTTCTGCTTCCTGATGAAGTTCCACTGTCCTACCATTGCTCCAAGAGGATATTTGCTTGTAATGACTTCTGCTCACAGGGTCTTTTAAATATCATCTATTTATCCTTTCTTAAAGGTCCTTCAGGACACAGTCCTCTGTTGCTTTCTCTAAGTGGGAATTACTCAGCTCCATTGACAGTCACCACCACAGGCAACAGAGCTTACCTTCACTGGTCTTCTGACCATGCTTACAGCAAGAAAGGTTTCAGGATACGCTATGCAGGTTAGTAGACAAGGCACAGGAGACATATGGGCGTAATCTCCCCTGTCCATTACCCTTTCCTCTCCATGTTTTACCTCATCTCTCTTTTTTCTCCCACTATGGTAGGGTGGAGGCCACCTGATGTTTCTAGTAAACTTCTTGGTGCCTTCCCTTGTCCAAAATCATTTTCCATCTCCAACTCATATTCCTTCTCCTCTCCTCAAATACAGACTCTTTCCAACTTAATGCGAAACCTTTATGAAAAGTTTCTTTCACGGGACTTCTTTCCAAGCTGGGAGATTTACAGACTGAGGAAGACAGGAGAAGAAGACTTTCCCCCAAAATTTTGAGAAAATCTGAACTCTGCACCATGTTTCCACAGATGTCAACACAAATAAGCATTAAATATCACAAAGACTTAGGACTTCAGTGTGATGCAGTGGGGTGGCCTTCAGATTACTTCTGGGAAGATAGCAAAAAGATGGGTGAGGTCCTCGGTGGAAAGCCTCAAGAGGATCTCACTGATCTGCAGGTTTGGTCCACAGGAAAGCTAAACAGGTTCAGGATAGATCAAATGGAAGTTTAGTCTAATGGTTAGGGAGCCGGACTCTTATCTGGGAATACTGGGTTTGATTCTGCCCTTCCCCACAAAGCCAACTGGGTGACCTTGGGCTCATCACAGCTCTCTTCTGAGTTCTCATGGCCCCACCTACCTCACAGAGTATCTGTTGTGGGTAGAAGAACAGAGGCCCTGTCTACATGGAACTTTTTTGTTTCTCTGTTGTTCCTCTATTGTGCCTCCACTGCAGCAGACGTTAAAAATGCTGTTCAATTCCAAATTAAGTGTCCCCATGAGGCTCAGCAAAAAGTGTGTTTAAAATGCACTTACTGTCCCCACGGAAGTGTGTTTTCTTTGCCCACATCTTTTTCTCCCTGCCCCCTCTCTGGTTGATAGGGTGCTGGAGGGAATGGGGAGGGACTGCGCTCTGTGCGGCCACAACCAGGAAGACAACCCCAGACAAGTCCAAAAGAAAAATAGCCGTGGGTATTCACAAGTTCTCCGTCCATCTCCCTTGCCTGCAAAGGCAGAGTAGGGCTGCAGCCAGCACTCGGGCAGAAACAATTCATTATGCTATTCACAAGATCTCCGGCCTCTGAAACACCTCCCTAGCCAGCGATCAAGCGATCGTGCGCTCATTCACTCTCAACACTTTCACTTGTGGGTGGAAGCAATTCATTACAATGTATCTTATGTGATAGATCTTGAATGCTGGCTGTGGATGAGAGGCAAAAAAAGAGAGTGAGAGAGAGAGATGATCTCTCTGGCCAGCAATCCCCGCCCCCAAATACCTCTTTTGCCATGGAGCATTTCCATGCACAATGTTGCTAGCAATACCCGCGGCTTCCAATAAGTGTGTTGGTAGTCTTGTTTAAAGGGGGGTCTTTCTTCCGTGCATTTTCCTCCTTTATGGCTCTGGAAGCCCGCAGAAAAGCTCTGCAGACGCTCTGTGGCAAAAGAAGCTTTTTAACGGGCTTTTTATTGCATGAAGAGGGGGCCCGAAGCTTTGTCAGCCACTTTGAGTCCCCTTAAATGGGTGAGAAAAGCGGGGTAGAAAAGCCAGCTCTTCTCCTACTTATGTATGAACTGTCACTGCTTATGCACAGTTATTTGGGATTTTATTTCGGAGCAAGCATGTATACGATTGCTCATAAACTGGGGTTTATTAAAAGTTATACTTTGTCGCTTGCAATTAATTGTTGCTTAGGATGGAGGAATTATTGCACTGATGGCAACGAATGCATGCCAAAAGTGATTCTAATCTAGAAAAAGGACGGCACAACACCAACGGGAACTCTCTATTTCAATGTAGCAGTTTTAGATTTAAATAATTAGAGTTTCATGAACACCTATTAGTCCATTTGGGCTATTGTCTCCTGAAGCAACAACCCTTTTGAAATAGATATTTTTGGTTATTGTAAACGAGATTGCACAAAACTCAGTTCTGGAGACGTAACAGATATTATATTCTCGTCTGTGGGATTTTGCCATCACGAGGGGGAAATTACTAATATGATAAAAAGCAACACTAGAACAATGTGGGGTCTTTTATGAGTCAGTGCCTTTTTGTGTTGTCTGTTGAGGAGTAGCGAGCTATTGGTTGAATACAGACCTGGCAGCTGATTAGAGTCTCTTTTGCTTCTATCCAATCCTTTTTTCTCCCTGCAATCTGATAGAATATTGTAATGGGAAATATGTGTGAGGAATGTTTAGCATCAGAATATTTTGTTTCTGTCATCACACTGAAGTAAATAGAACTTTTTATGCTTAACACAGTGCATTGTCCACATACAAACAAAATCAAAAGATTTCTAGGACAGCATCACTGTCAACGTAGGTTCAAAGTGAGGGTGACGATGAAATACTGCAAGCTCTTCAGTATTCCAGTAAGCTAGCCAGTTTGGTCTAGTGCAGCGGTTCTCAACCTTCCTAATGCCGCGACCCCGTAATGGAGTTCCTCATGTTGTGGAGACCCCCAACCACGGGGGTAGAGCAGCTAGGAAGTGGGAAGGAAGGGGCGGCAGGAGACTTGTCGCGACCTCTCTGAAAGGGTAGTTCGACCCCCAAAGGGGTCCCGACCCCCAGGTTGAGAACCACTGGTCTAGTGGTTAGGGAGCCAGATTCTTATCTGGGAATACCAGGTTCAATTCCGCCCTTCTCCATGGAGCCAGCTGGGTGACCTTGGGCTAGTCACAGCTCTCTTCTGAGCTCTCACAGCCCCACCTACCTCACAGTGTGTTCTGTTGTAGGTAAAGAATAGGAAGCCTTGTCAGCCACTTTGATCCCCTTAAATGGGTGAGAAAAGAATGGTAGAAAAGCCAACTCTTCTTCTTTTTCTTCTTCCTAAGATTAAAACTTGCAGATGTTTCTCTTCTTGATTACAACTCCCATGATCCCTACCCAAAGAGGCTGATTTGGCTGAGCATCATGGTAACTGTAGTCCAAAAAAGAAGCTTGCACAGGTAATGTCTAGTGTACTCCTTTCTAAAGCAAAGAAGAACTCACTTCTTCTTCGGCTGCTGTCCATATGGGAAGCTGGAGCCCAGCAAGATCTAAAAAGTCAAAGCTTAGTGATCAAAGTCTAGAAACTCCATGCAAACGCCCTTTAGAGGCCTCCTGCCTGGTTTTCCAACCTGCAGATCCACATTAGTGGTAATTGATGTACCTTTTCTCCATGAATTTGTCTGACATTTGCGTAAGACTATCCCGACTAGTTCATCTAGTCTGGTAGTCTGTCCTCACAGTGGCCACCAGGAGGACTGAACCACATAGCTTGTCCTCCCTGCAGTCTCCCAACAGCTGGGCTTCAGAGGCAAACCGTTGCCTCCTGTTACCTGGGGCAGTCTTGACTTTCATGGATCTATGGTCATAAAACATGCCCACTGGATAAGACCCATGGCCCCTCGAGTCCACCAGCCACTTTTCAAAGTTGCCAGCCAGATGCACAGGAAGCCCATTAGCAGAACACAGGCCACATTCCCACTTGACTGTTTTAATCCAGATTCAGAACCGAGTGCGCATAGGGAGTTGCACGAATATTTGAATGCGCCCTAAATTTGATTGAATCGACAAATCTTGACATTAGAATTCCAATTGAATGTCCTTAAATTTGAATTTAAAGTTTTGATTTGAATTTTGGATCTATTTGTTCAAATTATTTGGACGGTCGTTTGTACACAATGCGTACTTGAAGATCCGCATCGTTTCTGCCTCCATACATGTTTGTACGGATCCGTACAGGATGAAAACAGGTTGCATATGGGATAACTACAGGATACATACGGGTCTGGGGAAGGTGCGTACGGGCATCTACGAATGTTGTCGACATTTGTAAGTGCAAATTCAAATAAAAAGAAATGAATGAAAATTCGAATGAAAAATTTGAACAGTGTTCTGCAACAGTAGTAATTTCTCCCAGCATCTTCTGGAGTTTTTTTTCTAGATGGCAGCTGTGTGGATTACTTAAAAAAAATGCTTTGTGATTGATATGGTGGCTTTAATGATCTGAACATCTGTTCACTGTACTTTATCGCAGTTTCATAATCCAGCTGGAAGATCCTTCTGGAATGAAGGGCAGGGCAGAAATTTGGCTATATTGGATGCAGCTCAGATACAAACAAAGGTCTTAACAGCAAAACCAATTAAATTGCTCACAGTGACACAGTTAATTATGATTGAGAGGGAACGTCCATCCAGCTCATCTGTCAAATGAACAGAGAGAGGGAGTTGGCAGAAAACATGGAGCTTGCTGCCATCTCCATTCCAGCAACCCATTCTACCTTGAAATGTGTTGTGCAGGAAATGTATTTAGTCAGAATCCAGATTTACTCACTAGATGAGGAATTACACACACGCGTGTCTCACACACACACAAGTGTGCAGTGCTTAGCCCACTGGTGAAGCTGGCACAGTAAAATGGGGAGTGTTTGTATCGATTACGTACTCTGCTGAGATGAACAGCTAAGGATTTATACAGAAACTATTAGAGACATGTTGAACCAGTTCAAGTTCAAACTGGGGTGTTAAAAAAGCTCAGCATTGAACCAACCCCCCTGCCTGTTTGAAAACAGAGTTCTAATTTGAACTGAACTAGCAAGCGCACCATTTCATCCAAGGGCCTGGTCACACGAGTGCTTTAGGTCAATCTCAGTCAGACCCCAGGACATGTTACATAAATTTTAGTCAAATCGCTTCGCAAGCCAGCCTACGCCCATTAGACCATCCTCAACTGTAGTCCTGTTTTTATGGGACTGACAGGGACTCAGGCCGGCCTGGAATTCCAGTCCATCTCCCACTTCCCCACGTGGGAGTCGGGGGGCAGCCTCAAGGAGGCTGAACTGTACTTTGGTGGGTGGCGCCCAGTATTTCCTTTGGCCAATCAGCACACTTGGAGTTCATGAGGCACCACCCCTTTTCTCCTTAGTGGATGTGTATGATTTTTCTATCTAGTGTTTTTAGTTTATGCAAATTATTATTATTATTTCTATTATTATTACTATTAATAATAATAATAAATTTGAATAAACTAAAAATGCTAGGTAATAGTAATAGTAATAGTAATAGCAATAGCAATAGCAATAGCAATAGCAATAGCAATAGCAATAGTAATAGCAATAGTAATAGTAATAGTAAATTAATCACACAGAGAAGGGCCTGCCATGGTTCGTTCCAACATGCCCCTATTCCAGGACATAATCTCCATTAAGGCCTAGTGCAGAACGGTCATGGTTTCTTGCATTTGAGTGAGCATCTGTGTGTCTTCCCTTCTTCCTCTTCCAGCCCCTTATTGCAGCCTGCCCCTACCTCCTTTCCATGGTTCCATTCTCAGCTATTCCGGTCTGCAGCCAGGAAGCACCATCCGGTTTGGGTGTGACACTGGATACCGCCTCATTGGTCAAGGACTTCTGACGTGTTCAAGGCACCCTCAAGGTTACTTCTACTGGAAGGAAGCCATTCCTTTATGCCAAGGTGGGTAGGAGATCAATGACGGGTACATATTTGCTTCAGATCACGCACACACAGTAGGAATCTCTGTGTTACATGTTACGTCACAGTGTCCAAGGGGTTTGTTACTCATGTTCTTATGTTCTCTCCTCAGTGCATTTGAGCAAACTGCATTGCTTCCCTGTACCTAAAGGTCAGACCTCTGGCCCACTAAATATTTCAGTCTGATAGAAGAGAGAGAGAGTTTGGTCAAACTGTCAAAAGGTCTGGGCATGTTATTCTCAGAGATTCTATTGAAGAGAACCATTCTCACGTTCTTTCCTTGCAGATTCATATACAATGGGGTTCCTATGTGCTGCTCCCATTTAGGGATCTGATGGCATCCATAGCTTCATCTGTCTGGCATGCTACAGCTTGGAATAAGGCTGGGTGTGGTTTACTGTCTCCTTTGCACCTGCTTGTTAACCAGGGCTTCTGAAACTTCTATAAACCATAAACCAAAGGGGAAAAAAAGGGGGGGAGGCCTATAACATTTTTTTTAAGTAATTGGAACGTTCTAGCTACTGATCTATCTATCTACCTTCCTACTTACTGTATATTGTGCACCATTTTTTAAATACCTGTCTTCTAAGAGAAAGTATGTGGCAAACAGAGGAAGAAAGAGAGGCAGGGGGAAAAGTGGTTTCAAGATCTTCACACTTTCTCATGGGTCCCCTAAGATACATAGAGTTTAGAAAACTTCTGTTTATTGGCCTTTCTGGGGGGAAAGCTTGGGAGTTTTTCTTGTTTTTAAATCCAGACTTTTAGTGAAGGGGAAATTGTGGTGCTTGAGTGGTCAAATTAATGGTCCTTGGTATGGTTGAAAAATACGCAATTTAGGCTGTGATCACACGTAAATCCAGTCATATCCAATTTAATCCAGCTTCAGCTTACAATCAGAGCGAGAGAACACCTCCGCAAAGTGACCAGTAATTTTATTTACACATTATCTCTGCCACTGGATAATTTTCTGAGTTAACAGTGAAAGGAAACAGGTTATCCCTTTGCTGATGTGTTCTCTCACTCTAAAAGTGGACTGAAGCTGGATTAAACCTTAAGTGTGACCGCAGCTTTATAGGCACTGGAGGCAGGATGCCAAAAGCAAAGCAGGTAAAATTTCTGCGTTCATCTTCTGCTTGAGATGCCCAGAAGCAATTGTTGGGCCACTGTGTAGGATAGGACGGTGGATCCAATCAGCTGTGGCCTGATCCAGCAGGGCTTCTCTTAGGTCCTTATGTGTTTTCTTGCATCCTCCTTGTTTTTCATCCTTTCATCCAAACCAGATATGATATTACCCACCCAACCACTCTTGGGGAGGCTTTATACTGTATGTATTTATAGATGTAGATGTAGATATATCACGCTTTCACATGGCTAGGATAAATGTTGCCAGATGGTATTTTCCAGAGTGGGAAAGGGCCAGACCATTTCTTTGTTGTCCTCATTTTTATTCCTAAGTTCTCTTCAAAGTGAATGTGAATGTTCCTCCACAGGCAGAATCTTCGGGGAATTTCAAGGGAAGCCAGAAGCATTTTCATCAGCAAAATCCACTGCTGTCACATGAAAATGACCGGATTTCAGATCTTTCCACCAGCATCCTAACTAGGGCACGGTGCTTTGAACTTTCTCCCTGAAAGAGGAAAAAGCAGAATCTAACAGAATTGGGGATGAAAGAATTGGGACTAGTCAGCACTTGGCTGCGGTTACCATGAAAACTGGAACTCTTCAGTCCTGCCAGGGGGAAGACGCTAAAATGCCCCAGTGTGCCAGAATTAATTGCCATGTCTCCTGAAACGAGGAGCTACTTGCTTTTAGTTTCTGGAACCCAGGGCAGCTGAGTGATAACGTGTGACAGTTATCCTCTTTCTGTCCCCTAAGAGCAGGCTGCCCTCAAAGGGCGCATTCCATTGAATAATGGGCCTCCTGAACCACCAGGAAAATCATCTTTTCTAGCTTTCAGACAGTGATGTGTGCCATTGTTTGATAGGAAGCAAGTTCTCAGAGTCTCCTGAAGTTGTAGAAAAACCATAGTTCACTTCAGGATAGGGATGTGCGTGAACTTTTGGGAGGCGAGGGTTCGATCCGTATTGAATCGAATGCAAGACAATTTGTATTGGTTCAAATAGATCCTCTTTGAATGCGGTAGGATGTTTGATATGAATTCAGTATGATTGTTTGATATGAATCACATATGAATTCCCTATATGTATCCCCTACATGCCCACTCTGAATATGCCAAATCTGCTCAAATCCACATTGAATCAGCTCTCAATCCACTTCAAATCCACTCTTGATCCATTGCAGATGTGACTCAAACAGCTGCTTTCCCACCTCCCCAGGTTCACAAATGTAACAAAGCTTCATATGAATGTTCCGAAGCATTTGGTTCAAATTTTAATGTCAGTCTTCAAATGTGCCGACGTTCGATTTGAATTCAAATGTTTGAATCTGGACACATTTTGAATGTTACCAATATTTGTACACATCTCTACTTCAGGAGGAGAGTGGGTTTGAGTGCTAAAATGTTGCCAATGTTTCCTGGACATCTGGACTGTCGTCCATGGCCTATTTCAAATGGGTTGTTCATGGGGAAATTCTCCCTTGGTGTATGCAGAACTGACAGTCTTTTGGCAGCTTTGTGATGAAGTTCATGTTGCTCTATTCGGTGAAGGAGCTGCTCACATTATCCTGTTCCTTCCCCCTCCCCCAGGGTTGTACAAGCACTCTTGCACAATTCTGAATATCACCATCTTTGCAGTATTAGGAATTTGCAGCGCTTTTCTAAGATGGCAGGTTTTGGATGTCCTAATTTGAAGTAAAACTCCCAGGATCCTCGAATTCGGAAGGTTCCCAGCTTCTGTGGCTACAGGTCAAGATTTGATAGACCCCAGAAAGGTGTATTTTACCCCATCTGCTCAAGGCACAGCATAATGGCTTTCTTTTGAAATACATTCACCAAGAGCAAGAAGGAAGTAGAAATAATTCCTCCCTTTTAGCTGTCATTAGCTTTCCACCACTGTTTGTATTTTCCCTGTCTCCCTCAGATGGTGGAGACTTCCCACCCAGCGCCTCACCCAACCTAGGGAGTTCCAATTTCTAGTTCAGGAAAGCAATGTTCCATGGCGCATCTAACCTCAGCCTCACCTGTTCCCCAGCATCATCACAGAAAAGCTTCCTGGACCACTTCTAGTGCAGTGAAAACCACTTTTCTGTGGCCTTGGAGACAACTGTAGTTCTAAGAAAATCATAGGGCCTTTCTGCACTTACCAATAGTCTAGAATAAATGGCTCCTTAGTAACCTTTGGTGCCTCTATTGTCTGCATGCTGGTGCATACTAGAAAGTGGCCATCCACTGCTAATGGGCTCCGTCTGCACAAGACAGAGTATAATCCAGATCAGGAGACTCCTGATCTGGATTAACGGAACTCAACACTGGCCGCATTCCCATTACAAACTTAAAACGGTTTCCCTAAACCGAAATAATAGAACTGGATGCAAACATGAATTTGCCTGATCCCATTACTTTCAACTTAATCGCGTTCAATCTGGATTCTGAGGATCGTACGTGGTGTACGTGACTCAAGGGGGGACTCAAGTGGCTACTTTCTAAAAGCCGCTTTTCGGGGCTGCCCTGCCCTCTTCCTCCTGGCGTGAACGCGCCACCCATAACGGATCCCTTCACAGAGCCTGGCTGGGTGGCTGGGTGGCTGCCGCTTGCCTGGATGGAGGAAAAACGGCACTGGGTAGCCAGCGATTCTTTCCCCTCCTCTCCCCATTGCCCAGGGCACACAGCAGCAGCAGCAACTCAAGCCCCCTTCGCCTGCTCACTCCACAGCCACACATTCATATATTCACACATCTCACCAAAATTTCAGCTGCTTTCCTGCCTTTTCCCTTTCTAGAGGTCAGAACTTTCAGAATTGTGCAAAACTTCAACATTGTTATCAGGTGTGAAGTGCGTGGATTGCTACAGTGTAGCGGCTGCTGTAAGAGGTGGATTTTTACAGTGAAATCACTATCTTTGGAAGCAAGCTATTGGGGGAGGAAAACCCTAAACATGCATTCTCATCCCACTAAAACTGTACCGTTCCCACAGTAAGAAATGTAAAATGTTTCAAATGGGGCAATTTAACACGCAGAAAGCGTGTTAAGCCAACCTGACGTGGGGACTGCGAGGATCGAAACCATTTCGAAACCGTTTTAAGCTTGTAATGGGAATTCACCCACTGAGAACTATCAGAGTACTAGCATGGGTAAGTCTGGATCACAGAGGTGCACGCCATTTTCTGGACTGCTGGAGAACTCTTTCCAATGGGGCACCAATAATCAATCCCAGCCATTAGAGGCCAGTCCTGAACCTCATCTGCTCACAATGCAGACAGTGCTACTCACCCCCAAGGCTTGCCACAATCCCAGCTAGAGAGCATTGCTAGGTCCAGGCTCACTGATCAGGGTCACAGCAAGTTGTCGGACACAATATATCATTAGCAATAGAAACCCACTTACTGTTGATTCAAGGTAACAAGGGACTGTTTCTGTAATAATGTGGGTGTGGGCGTTTCTTAGAAGAGAGGATGGAGAAACCATAGGCGTTTCTGCACTTGCCCTTATTCTGGAATATATCCCAGAATAGGAACCTGCTATCTGCATGCTAGTACATACTATAGCAGGTCAGGGATGAGCCCTGCCATAGTCTGCATTAGGTTGCAGCCAGTAGACGGCCATCCGAAGATACATTCCAGAATAAGTTCAAGTGCAGAAAGGGCTCATGATTGAAGAAGCTGTTCGGGAACAGAGAGTGACTAAAAACAAGCCAAGCTGATTTAAAGGGAAAGGGCAGAGCATGCCATCCTGACTGTTTTGATCAGATAACACCTGAAGGTTAAAGGGATTGCAGGAATGCAGGCAGAAGGGCTGAGGTTTTTCAGGCGCCTGGTGCTGTGCACACCGCTGCTCCGGCTGTCTGAAATTGTTATTCACTGCAACTCGCTGTCTAGACACCCAGTCTTGCCAGAGGATTTGCTGAGCTCCTTAGTGGCTTGGATGACATGTACGCAATTATCATCGCAAAGCCAGGATGCAACCAGTGACACGCGCGGTGGCGGGATCTATTTGTGCACTTTCCCTTTTGATCGCAGAAGCTGATTCGTTTTGCCCCACATTTACATAGTGCTTGATAAAGGAAAGGAACTTTGGAACAACTGGGGCAGAAGGAGAGCAAGCAACCAAATTTTGTTAATCTGAAGATTCTTGTCTTTCCAATTGAAAGCTGAACTCCTTGTCTTCTTTTATTTGCATTTTCTTTCTTTCTTTCACTCAACATATATACCCTTTTATACAGGGATTTCCTAATGGACACATATCTCTAATACTTGTTTTTTTAAAAAAAAGTGGAGAAAGTACAAAATGTGGGTAAAATGCAAATTCCACAGGACGATTCACTATGAACTGGCTCCAACTTAATGGACCATTCAAATTTGAACTGAATTTGCATGTATTTATTTATTTAAAATATTTATATCCGTCCCGTATCTTAAGATCTCTGGGCAGCTTACAATAAAGGACCCATATTAAATTAAACAAGACATTAAATCCATACCCTGTTAAAACAGTATTAAACAGCATAGTTAGCTAAAAGTTAAATTAAAATAGTGCTCGAGGGAATGAATGTCCAAAGACTTTAGTAAAGATCCAAGTCTTTACGTCAGCGGTTCTCAACCTGTGGGTCGCAACCCCATTGGGGGTCGCGCAGCCATTTCGGCGGGGTCCCGAAAGCTCCGGCAGCTCCCCCCGCGTCCCCCCACCACGCCCCCCGCCACGCCGCCGCTGCTGTGAGGAGAGATCGGCGGCGGGGGCGGGTGGCAGTTGCCTTCGAGGCGGCAGCGGGAGCATCCCCAGCGGCGCTTGAGGCAAGGCGAGGGAGGCGAGGAGGATGGCGGCGGCGGCGGCGACTGTGGGCAGCCCCGGGCGGCTGGGCTGGCCGCTGAGGGTGGGTGCCCGCCTGGTGCTATGCCTGCCTGCCTGCCGGGCGGCGATGGCGGTGAAGGGCGCCAGACCCGCACCGCCTGGTGCCTCGCCGCCTGCCCCCTTCACCCGCTGGAATCCAGCATCGCCCCCCCCCAAGGAGGAGTTGCGGGTTGGGGAGGACCGAACGCGACGCCCCCGCCCCTGGCCCCGCCCCTGGCCCCACCCCTGGCCCCGCCCCTGGGGTCGCGGAGGCATTTGGGAGCTGCATTGGGGGGTCGTTGAGAACCGCTGCTTTACGTAGCACCTAAAAGTTAGAAGAGTTGATGCTAATTGGTCCTCCAAGGGAAGGGCATTCCCATGGCTGAGAAGGCCCTCCCCGATGTCCCAATAGTCTGGATTTCTCTAGTTGGTGGGGCATGGAGGAGCCCCCCTCCCACGGATTTTAAACCACAGGTAGATCCGTATGAGAGGAGGCATTCCCTTAAGTATGGAGGTCCCAATTCATTTAGAGCTTTGGAGGTCATTACCAGCACCTTGAATTCAGATCGAAAGCGTGTAGGCAGTCGGCGCAGCTCTCTCAGAACAGGTGTTTAAATTATTTCAAAATTTTATTTCATTTGTTTACCTTTTACGTTCTCAGTTGCTGAGGTTAACAGTTGTATTTCTAAACTTGGTGTTCTAATGTTTACTCTGTCTTTTCTATTAATTTATGATGAGCATGTCAATTATTTCAAAAGATAGCACAGAGATTGCTCACTAGCTCCCACTCTGTAAGATTATTGGACTTTCTTAACCATGAATTTCTAAGCCACCCTCTGGATGGTTTACATAATATATTAAAATATATGTTCACAGTTTAAAACAATTAAAGACACACAACTGTTTTGTATCAAACCCTAGCAGTTACTTTTACTATGTAGTATTGAAATTCTCTCTCTCACACACACACTGCTGAATAGAGGTTAACATATATTCCATCTGTTCAGGTGTGGCATATGGTGTAACATATTCCAAGAAGGTGTGAAGAAGAGACCTGTCATCATTCCCCCTATGTTCTGGGTCATTTATTTCATCTTCCTTTTATTTTAAATTCCGTTCTGTCTTTATTTTCCAAGCTAGTTGAAAGTATAAATGCATATTAGGAAGAAGCTCAGACATATGCTTGGGTGCGTTCTGTGGGAAAAGTTTTGGATGGATGTGGCATACTAATGTGGGAACAGATCAATTAAAGGAGCAAAAACCCATACATTCCATGCAAGTGAGGAAGAGGCCCATTCCTGCTTCTTTCCAGCTGTTTCCTGTGGAGTCCCTAGAGCTCCAAAGAATGGATTCGTTTTTGGCAAAGAATATACGGTGGGCACCAAAGCAGTTTACCAGTGCAAGGAGGGCTTCCATCTCCATCCCCAAGAAGAATCCACCGTTGAGTGTCTGCCCAATGGACAGTGGAGTAACAGCAACAACCCTCTTCCATGTGTAGGTAAGTGGTCTGGATCACCTTTTGATCCTTCCGTTCCTGGTGGCACTTTGGAGAGTTGCTTGTTTGTTGAACTAAACTTGGATTTCCAATCAGCCAGCTCAGACTGGTGGGAATCATCATCCCAAAGATCTGAGGGGCTCCAAGATAAGGAAGGCTAAGCAAATATCTGAGATTACTAAACAAAAGAAGAACATTAGACTATTAGGTGCAGAACCTCAGGAGTCTGTTTCTACAGAGGGGTAGTTTAAACTTCTCGGGGGGTAGGGGGGTGGAATGAAGCAGAGAATCCTTCTCCTTATTATCACCAGCTTCACAAGGACCTTCCTTCCTTTCCTTCCTTCCTTCCTTCCTTCCTTCCTTCCTTCCTTCCTTCCTTCCTTGTTTTGTCATTTTTTTTAATTATCTACCTTC
The DNA here is from genome assembly GCA_023333525.1 of Aspidoscelis tigris stejnegeri. NCBI lineage: Eukaryota > Metazoa > Chordata > Lepidosauria > Squamata > Teiidae > Aspidoscelis > Aspidoscelis tigris. The sequence continues at coordinate 2,958,740 of JALMGA010000023.1, forward strand.
TCTTTTGTTCTCAGCATTTTGAGTGTGTGGGGGGCTTGGGGAGGAATTTTGCACACACAGAGAGAAACTAAACCATAAACTATTATGATTTCACATGCTTTCTTGTCTGAGTACCTTTCAAGTCTTAGGTTGAAAGGTTGTATTAGTTGGATCTAGCTTAAGATTGGTTGCATGTAGGCTTTCGTGGCATCCAAAATGCTGCCAATAAGATAGCTTAAGATTGCTGTGTAGCCCAATTGCAAAATCAGGGAGTAAACCAGAGGCCTTTTCACACTACAGCTGAACAGCGGTAGTGCAGGAAGACTAAGCCACATGGGGACGGATTACCCATTGACACTTAGACAGGATGCACGCGAGAGAGCAACTTATCTGCTCACCGCCATAGTTCATACTGGGAAGCCCAAGGGTGGGGTTTCCTGGCCCAGTCAACAGCGTTCTGCATCTCCATGCATCACAGGCTCTGATTGGCCAGCAGACCACACAGAATGCCTAGTTTGATCCCAGGCAGTCTGCGCAGGCATGGGCTGCTGGCCAATCAGAGGCCTCGGCTCATGCAGATGCAAAGCGCCACCAACCAAGCCACCAGTCTGGACTACGGCGGTGAGTAGGTAAGTCACTCGCACATGTGCGTCTCTGAGGAGGCAGCCCTGGGTGAGGAGTCATCCCAGGGGATGCCCAAGGGGCGCAGCCGCCTAGATCTAGGTGACTATACCCCATGGAGGCCAAAGATCCGCCCCAGTGCACTGGCAGATGTGCTGCTCAAAACAGGTGGGTGGAGCCCGAACCGGGGGTGTACCAGCAACTGTTGCAGTCCTGATTGGACTACTGCAGCCAGCTGTGAACCCCTGGGTGCCCACTGGATCCCTTACATTGTCAGGTCCAAACTTCGAGCAGCCTGGGGAGCGATGCGTCACTGTCTGTGCAGGTGTGCGCGCTCCGGTAGATGATCCCCACACTGACCTGTCATATCAGTATGGGGCCGAACTACCAGCGCACGTGCCTGCCCAGAGAGCGGTTGGCCGCTCTCCAGGCTGTGCAAGGAGCACAATGGTCCTGCCAAGGTAGGTTAATTGTGCGTGCCTGCCAGCTGTTAGTCCGATTTTGGTCCAATAGCGGCAGTGGGGGGCGGGGCCCTCAGCTGTCTGGAAGGGAGAGCACCAATGCTCTCCCTCCTGTACAGCTGTGGGATGGCCAGGAATGGGTGTAGAGCGCGATTTCATGCTCTACACCCGGAACGCAATTAGGACAGGCTGTGGCGCTTCCGAACTGAACTGCTGGTCCAGCAGAGTGAATGCTCTGCCCCAAACTCACACTTGAGAGACCTAGTGTGGACTAGGCCTCAAGAGTGATGAATGCAGTCAATTTAGCTTGTGAGTTTGGCTAGGTCATACGACTGACCATTTACTGCCCAAGCTCTGGCGCAGAATGCCTCTTTGTTACATCCTCACAGGTAACATGTTCATTTTCTTTTCTTCTCTTGGCATGGCTGGTGTTCAGCGGCCAGCTGTCCTGATAGCAACAGCATCGCTGTGGACCATGGTAGATGGAGACTGATCTACGACACCCACTACCAGTACAATGCTCAGCTCATGTTGATTTGTGACCCTGGCTACTACTACATAGGACACCGGGTCATCCGCTGTCAGGCCAATGGAAAGTGGAACATAGAAGAATCCAAGCCAAACTGCAGAAGTAAGATGGCTTCCACCTTCGCACGGTAGCTGCTCAGAAAATGAGAGCATAGGTTACTCTGTACTGTGTGTCAGCAAAAGTGTTATATGTACAATAAAATGTGCCATTTCAAACTCAGTGGAACAGAGATTTGGAATGTGTTAAACTAAAACACTTCAGGTAGAACTCAGGGTACGAACACACATACCTCCTCTAATGGTTCAGTAGTTAAGAGCACTAGGCTAGAACCCAGAGTCCTTCTGAATTCCCATTCTGCCATGGAAGCTCACTGGGTCTTCACAGCTATGAACAAAATAGTCTCACTGCCTTGTGGGTGTCTTGGGAAGGGGAAAGCTTAAGGGAATAAATGCTGTCAGAAAATCCAGAGTGGAATTGCTAAGGGGTTTGGGAGGACCAAAAGTCATGTGCACAAACTGGAATTCAGTGACTTGATTTGAACTGAACCAAATACCGTTGGTTGCAGTTTGATTTGAACCAGGTTTTTTTGAACAACAGGGTGGTTTGGTTGGCATGTAAACCAGGTGACCACAGAAACTGCCTTTGCTTCACTGTGGGTTGCCTACTCCATTATAACCCCTTTTATTCAGGTGTGAACTGCAAAATGACCAAACCATTTTGGCACATTTCTAATCCATTCCCAGGTTTCATCCATTGTCTTTTGAGACTGAAAGATGCCATCAATAACCACATGAGGAGGCTTTTAAAGACTTCCCCTGTTTAAAAAACACACTGTCTCCAGCACATTTATTTATTGCTGATCACATGCCATCTTGAAGCTGCTCTCATAGAAGAAGAAAAAGAGTTGGCTTTTTTAACCTGCTTTTCCCACCCATTTAAGGGGACCCAAAGCAGCTGACAAACCTTCTGTTCTTCAACCCACGACAGTGGGGCTCAGAAAAGAGCTGTGACTAGCCCAAGGTCACCCAGCTGGCTTCATGAAGAAGTGCGGAATCAAGTCCAGTATTCCCAGTCCGGCTCCTTAACCGCTAAACCAAACTGGCTCAATCTTCACCAAGAAAGACTTAAAAAAAAATGTTTCACATTTTATTTGTTTATAATCCTTCCGGCCTTACCTCCGCTTCCCTTCCCCAGAGTCTCCTAAAATTGTAAAAATTGCACTGCAAAATCAGAAGTTTCAAGCTGCAACGAGAGATATCCTGTACCTGCAGATTTACTTGGCTTAGTTACAGCGTTGCCCCATCTGTACTGAGATGGGTGAACACATTCTTAGGTTTGCACAAAATGTTCCTCTCTCTCCCTTCCATTTTGCTTTTTTTCCAGTCATCTCCTGTGAAGAACTGCCTGTGCCATCCAACGGGAACAAGATTGGGACCTTAACTACTTACGGTGCCACTGCCATCTTCTCCTGCAACACTGGTTTCACCTTAGTGGGCTCACGCGTGCGAGAGTGCATGGCAAATGGCCTCTGGAGTGGCTTAGAAGTCACATGTCTTGGTAGGTCCTTCAACACTATTTTACCAGCAGCTTTTATGCTCTAATTTATAAATGTTTAGAAACAGACCCTTGATGGAGACTCTGGAGTATCTGAGTGTATTCGGTCCATCTGTAATTCAGGACTTATTAGGTACAGCATCAGAGGATGAGCCATGAGCTTTGCCTGATGGATTTATCTTCTGCTGTGATTTCTGTCCAGCGGGCCATTGTGGAGAACCTGGTCCTATCGTCAATGGCCAGATCAATGGTGAGAACTACAATTACCGGGGCAGTGTGGTGTACCAGTGCAACCCTGGCTTCCGGCTCATTGGGATGTCTGTCCGCATTTGTCAGCAAGATCATCGATGGTCCGGAAAGACTCCTGTCTGTGTGCGTAAGTATGTTGCTGCATTTATTATAGAGCCACTTGGGGAAGAGTGAAGAAAGGAGAGGGACACCTTTCATCAGAGGTGCCAGGGGCTGGGCTGGCCCTGTTAGTGGGCCATCTAGATCTTACCTTTGCTCCAAAGAGTTCTAGAGTAGCAGACTCCATACTCCTTCCCTGTATTGTTAGGCCAAGTGGCAGTTAACGGCCCAAGGCAGCCAGCAGTTCTTCATGGCTGGGTAGGGACTGGAACACAGAAAGAACCATATTGGATCAGACCCCAGACAGGCTCCTTTAGGGAAGGTGTGTTTCAAAACAAGTTAAAAATCAAATAGCTAAAAGATCTTTCTGCCTCTGCTTGGAAGTATCTGGCAAAGGTAGGCAGAAAGAAGTTTCTGTGTGGAGGACTTTGGCCCATTCCATAGAGGTGGGCTGAAATGTCACAGAAGCTCGATGTCAACTGAATATTGTGCAATAAACAAATAAAGCACAACATCTAAACAAACCTGCCTTATGATATTGAACAATCGGGAGGGAGGTGCTAATGCTAACATGTGGAGATTTTCTTATAAATAGGGGAAGAAGCTTACATTGATCTCATTACTATGGAAAAGTTGCCAAATTGGTGAGGTCCTGACGAGTGCTTGATTTTTGCTCTGACCCACTTGTAAGAGTGCATTTGTGAAACTGGGCTGTGTGAAGGGTTCTCCTTGATGTTTTTAATGTGAGAATGAGTTGGTCCCAGTCACATGCGCATCTGGAGAAGCTTAAGTTGGGATGCTGATTGTGTTTTGCTCTTTGCTCAACTGCAGCCTCGCTTTAGCCAAGCAGGAAGGGGTGGGTGGGTAACCTCTTGGTTTTCTCACTGCAGCCATCACTTGTGGCCATCCAGGCAATCCATCTAATGGAGTGACCCAAGGTAACCAGTTCAACCTCAACGATGTGGCAAAATTTGTTTGCAGCAATGGCTACCGCTTGGAAGGTTCGTCCAAGTCCCAGTGCCTGGCAAATGGCCAGTGGAGTAACTCTTTGCCCATCTGTCGCAGTAAGTCATTCATCTCTGCTGCTTCTTATGCCGTTTCAGCGCTTGAGGCCACCATGCTGGAAAGAGATCTATTTTAACAGATCCCGGCACTCAGTTATCCAGCTCGGAGGAGCATTGTTGTACTCTCAACATGGACATGGAGGCACAGAATCTCATCCTACTGTTTGAAAATGAAAGCAAACTTGGAGGCAGACAGTATTAATGTGCAAGTGATGTTTTAGCTTGTACGCAATGTGGAAGAACACAGACAAAACCATGTCGGCTGAGTTATTGAACCAGAGACCTTTTGTAAATGCATAGTAAGATAGTCATTACAAAGAGTGTTTGGTCTTCATGCAGCAAAAGGAAGAGAATGGCTTAGGGGAAAGAAAGGCCCCTTCAGCAGGGGAGTCCTACCCCAGGACAAATGTTCTGCAGGTGTGGTGGCTCAGCTTCATATCATCTCTGATGAGCCATGGCATACCATTCACAGGCCGTAGTAGTTTGGGGGGGGGCTCGGGGGTGGTACCTGTGGACACTGTGGTCACCCGCCAGATAACTCAGGCAGGCATTGCATTTCCAGTAGGCCTCAGTCAATGGAATAGATTGCCATGGGAGATAGTAAGTTCTCCTTTGCTGCAGGTCCTCAAGCAGAGGGCTGGACTCAATGACCCTAGAGGCCCCTTCCAACTCCATGATTCTTTTGCCACTGACGTAGACGCACAGTGCCTCAGACACTTTCAAATGTAAATGGAGGCATTGCCATAGCCAACCAACCACAGTATCTCTCCCGTCGCAAAGGAAGCAAAGATGGCGGGAAAAGAGTGCGTCCATTTCTGGGGTCATGGATACCCATTTTCCACTGCCAAATCTTGCCACCATCTCTGAGCTCCCCTCATGCTTTACTTCCTCTCCCCTGAGCTTCTTTCTTCTTTTTTAAGCAATAGCTTTATCGATTCTTTTGATTGTCATTTGGTTGAACTTTGCGCTGTTGCTACTACCGTTCTGACTGCCACTGGGCAAAAAGAAGGGCAAAATAAGCAAGATATGAAAAGGGAAGGTAAACCATGCCCTCAAATGAAGCAGGAACACTGGTTATGTGCTCTTCTGTTGCTCATATCTCCAAGGCTTTGCTAGCTGCTTTTTGATCAAGTATTTAAAGTTCACTTCTCAAATTCCCTCCCGTTGGCCTCCCTTTCACTTCCTGCATGCCTTCTGCTCTCCTACTGTGTCCTATTTTTCCTTCATGTTTCTGACAAATATTTTACATCCCTTCCTAAGGATGGACCAGACAATATTTCTAATTTGGGTTTATCCCAGAGTTCAGCCTAAAATATTGATGATAATAATAATCAAAACAACAACAAAACAGGCGGTCAGAAATAGTCTTTGAACGCGTGAACATCATCTTCAATTGGCTTTCTGTGAAGATGCATAAGGTGACATGTGAATATCACCTGTATGACAATCCATGACAAAACTACAGGACAGATACTGGCCATTGCTCTCAAATGCTGTAAGTGTTCTGAAAATCCTGAAGTTGGAACGGAGCAGAATTTTGATGTTGAAAACTGATGGGTCCCCGTCCCCCCCCCCCCAACATCTGGGACAATTCCTTGTTCTTGACTATGAAGGAGGTACCATTCGCTGTCCTGATCTGATCAACAATCTGTAAATCCCCTTCCTTTTCAGAACTGGAAGCTCTCTCCTTCATGAATACCTTATTTTTTATTTTTCCTGGAAAATTATATTTGTACTTACATAAGATGTTAATGCATTTTAAAGGTGCTATGGAAAAGAGAAAAACGTTTGGGTGCAATCTAGTATAAGGACTGATTTCTTCCTATTTCCATTTGAAAATAACAGAAACCCATCCACCATCACCACAATTTCCACAGCCACCCCTTTGTTTCATCCTGTTTTTCATTTTGTTATTTATTTATTTGTTTATTTATTTATTCTGTCATTTGCTTGCAGTTGTAAATTGCACTGACCCTGGTCACCTGGAAAACAGCGTTCGCCAAGTCCAGCCAAGCGGGCCTCACAGATACAGCTTTGGAACAACAGTGTCATATCTGTGCAACCATGGATATTACTTACTGGGCAGCCATGTCCTTACCTGTCAGGGGGATGGCACTTGGGATCGACCCCTCCCAGTGTGTCATTGTAAGTTATTTGGCTTCCTTTAGGGGTGGAGTTCCCTTGTGGTACATTTTGTAGTTGTCCCCATAACCCATAAATGAGGCAGATTGCATTCGCTACCAATCCACAAAAAATTATGTGTCTCCAAAATGATTCTAGAGGCCCCACTGTATTGATCTGTTCTGAAAGCAGAGCACTTTTTGAGTTTCTTTTAGATCCAAAGAAGAAGAAGAGTTGGCTTTTCTACCCCGCTTTTCTCACCTACTTAAGGGGACTCAAAGCGGCTGACAAACCTTCTGTTCTTCTCCCCACAACAGACACCCTGTGAGGTAGGCAGGGCTGTGAGAGCTCAGAAGAGAGCTGTGCCTCGCCCAAGGTCATCCAGCTGGCTTCATGAAGGAAGGTGGAATCAAATCCAGTATTGCCAGATAAAGTCTGGCTCCCTAACCACTAGACCAAAGGGGGCACTAGAGATAGGGACCATCATCTGATATGTCTGAACAGATGCTGCAAGTTTTGCAGAGAGCCCCTCTGGGTTTTGAGACTGTTTTCTAAAGGCTACGAAGTGGATGTGAAAAATATTTTAAATTAAGATTTGAAGACATCTGAATTGTTAGGGACACCCAGAAGCACTCAGAGCCCAAGTTCTTCTGGTGTTCCCATGCTACCATTTGCTCAGGTTGTTAATATGGGATCCTTGATTATGTTCGTCTCTAGGAAACCTAAGACATCCACCCATCCAAAACACTTGGAGAGGGTACCTGTTTGACTGGAATCGGAATTAATGCATCACCTTCAGCTGCTTCTGTGTTCCCACTGCCCTTCTCAAGTAGTCAATCACTTCTGAAAGCAAAGTTGGTGTCCCAAGAGTCCCTGGAACTACTAGACATTCCCCACAGTGTAAAATATCCAGCAGATCCCTTTTAGCTCCAATATCAAAGATGCCAGATAAAAGAGAAATCCATCACGTATTTTAGATTTCAAAAAGGGCCAATGAATCTGTGAAGTTCCAAGCATTTGTTGCTAATGTTTAAGCTACAAGGATAGTAACTTCAGCAGACTCACTATATAAGACTTCCGGAGGCATTTTCAGTGTTTTTAGGTCCTTGGGTTATGGGAGCCCAAAATAATTTAGGGTGCAATCAGACAGGGCTTTTTTCAGTCACCCCTTTAGGAAAAATCATCCCTTTGGTAAACACACAAAACAACAGATCTTCAAAATTTAAAAGAATAAGCCTGCCTCATTTTTCTGGACTTTCCTCTTCACTCACCTCAAAGTGTAGCAACTGATTTTCATTCCCCTTTTGTTACATTTGATCCTGAAATCCCACCCGTCCAAAATGCCTTTGGGCCAGTACTCCATGCCGGACACTGACCCAGGCATGTTTCCACCAAAAACCACAATGAGTGAGATTTTCAACACTCTTCTTAGCATGTCCTTCCCAAGGCCTTCGACTGCCGTGAACATGACTGGGGTGCTCCTCTTGCTTGCTCCTCAAAGCAACTGAAAGTCACTCTTTCTGCACTGGTCCTTAGTCTGGATTATATCCTGGAAGAGAGACCTGTCGTTCATGTGCTACTTCAGATGGCAGACCTCTATTGGGTGATATAATCCAAAATAAAGTCCAATGCAGAAAGGGCCCTAAACTATCCTTTCCTCAAACAACTCTGGTTGCACAAGGAAGCCTGTCTTTTTCTTTGAAAATAAGCTGAAAAGCCCCAAATCTTACATTTTTAATAATTATCTTTCCTCTTTCTAGTTTTCCTTTCCCTTCTTCCTTCACATTTTTTTGAACAAAACCTTTTTGAGCACCTTTTGTTTTCTCCGTATTCTCAGCATGTTACTTTGCCGCTATGTGGGAAGTTGATAAGTGAATCTCGCAGAGAGACATTGGACTAAACCCCGTTAAGCAACTGTGGTTTTGTTTTTCTGTTTGTTTGTTTTTCAGTAACAAATCTTAAGAGGAAATTTCTGGTTGAAATTTGGTGGCTCTTAAACAAAAACACCTTTTTATTTTTTTCTCAGCAGATATGAAAAGAGTTTAGAAGGGAAGAGGAATGTTGCATCCTACTCTGCAACCTGCAGAAAACTCTAAACCAAATTGTTTTTGGCAAGCTGTGGCATAAGTATTATCCTTTCCTTCTCACTACCAGTGCCCTTAATTTAATGAATCTCAGAAGACCTGAGATTAGAAATGTCAATAATTTTTTCCTAAAGCTGAATCTGGATCAAAAAGGATTTAGGCTGAATTAGAATTTATGAAATCAGGAGTGACACACGAAAGTATTCTGAGATGCTGTAGACTGACCTCTTGGGGAGCACTGGTAAGGGAAGTAACTTCCAAAAATGTGTGGGATGACGTGAAATCACCCATAGAGCCAGGGGAAGTTCCGCCACATGACAGACACTTACCTCTGGAGATTTGTATACAAATACAATTCCAGGCTTATATTTAGGCCTATTTTGCATTTTTCACATATCTCTTCTGCCCTGCTGAGTCAGTTTGGTCTAGTGGTTAGGGAGCCGGATTCTTACCTAGACAAACCAGCTTTGATTCCACCCACTTCCACAAAGCCAGCTGGGTGACCTTGGGCTAGTTACAGCTCTCCTCTGAGATCTCACAGCCCACCTACCTCACAAGGTGTTCTCTTGTGGGGAGAAGAACAGAAAGCTTTGTCAGCCTTTTGAATCCTCTCAAAGGGGCAAGAAAAGCAGGGTAGAAAAGCCAACTCTTCTTCTTCTTCTTCTTCTTCTTCTTCTTCTTCTTCTTCTTCTTCTTCTTCTTCTTCAGAATGCAAATAGCTGCAATGGATAGCTATTGCAGGATGCCAGCCCCAGGTTCAGGCTTTGCAGGGTAGTCCAGAAACCACAAATAACAGCACAGCTACAACCAAGCAGTCCACTCCCCCTCACTACACATGGTGAAGACACCATGCTTGAACTGTTCCTCACAGTTCTAAGTTAAGCCTGTGAGTAACGGTTAAGTTGTCCAACACAGGCAACATGCTAGGGATGGCCAGACAGCCTCAAGGACACTCTAGCAACATGACATCCCTTCAGGCAAGTATGGAAAGGCTCTACATTTTGTCCTGGTCCAAGGCATGTCCACAAAAAGGCAGAGAAAGCAAATCTATGATGATCTACATTTCTCTAAAATTACAAGGAACGGTTGTGTGTTTTGAACCAAAAACAAGGACTCCATTCTCACTTGGATGGGGTAAAAGTTACCCTGGCCCATACTGAGGAGGGTTAAAACAAGTTTCCAAGTGCCAACAATGGTGATTTAACTTAGGGCAAGTGCTAATCCAGGCATGTGCTATTTGGCAAACGAGCCTTTGATCCTGCCCTCTCCAGGGCCCTGGTCACACCTAGATGAGGCAGGACGTCCTATTCACAATTCGAGTTCAGGGTAGTACCAGTTCTGTTCACATGTAGGTCGTCATAGGTCTTCCTCAGACCATCCTTGCTCTCGACCACATCATTCACGCCTCCACGGAACTCTTGGCTCTCCACCCCTTTTTCTGTCACATCAACCTCTTATTGGTTGTCGTTGTGTCACTCAAAGGAGCTGAGGGTGTGCATTTGTGGTTCTTTTTTAAGCCTGCTCCCCCACCTCCATACTCCCTTCCTTTTTTATGTGCTTTTCTTCTCTGTGCAATTAATTTTTTAAAAAATGGCAGAAAAACATTAGATCGAAAGAGGAATCATACACATTAAGAACATAAGAACATAAGAGAAGCCCTGCTGGATCAGGCCACAGCCCATCTAGTCCAGCGTCCCGTCACACACAGTAGCCCACCAATTGCCCATGGGCATCGCAAGCAGAGACAAGGGCAAACCTTCTCCTATTCTCACACCCCAACAAATGGCCTTAGAGGCATCCTGCTTGTCCCCCCAGCCTGAAAGATGTACTTGGGCATCCATTCTAGTCTCCACAGATACATCTGTCATCCATAAATTTGTCTAACCCCACCTTAAAGCCATCTAGACTGGTAGCTGTCACCACCTCTTCCGGCAGCACATTCCATAAGCCGTTGACCCTCTGGGTGAAGAAATACTTCCCCTTGTCGGATCCCACTCTCCTACCCATCAGCTTCATAGAGGGGCCCCTGGTTCTAGTGTTGTGCGATAGAGAAAAATTGTGATAGAGAAAAGAAAGATATTGAGCACTACCACACTAAAAATAGGGAAATTACATTTTTGTGAAATCCAGCTCATTGAAAATAGAAAATGCTGTCACTGCTGCATGCTTTTGCCTTTCGTGTAATTCCTGAAGGAACAGTCATTAAACAATTTTCCACAGCAGCCTCTGGGTTTAAGCCCTCAGAGTACCTAGTTGGAAATCTTGGCACAGCCTGCCTCACAGCTCAAGGCTTTCATCTTAACAAGGAAACGTCTGTGTATCAGTCTCTGCTTTGTTGTTAAAACAATCAGATCTGGCATTTTTAAGACCTTTCAAAAATGAAGAAAAAGGTGGAGAGGAAAGGAAGAGCCTCCATGGCTCAGATTATTTTCATACTACCATCCTTTTAATTTGAAATGGGCTTATAGCCCTCAGAAAATTCCACAGGAGATAGCTAAGAAAACTTACAGTCTAGAATCAGCTCCGGCAAGAATTATGCAGTATCAGCTGAAGAACAGATTCCTTCCCTATTGCTAGATTTCCATGTGAAGGCTTTTCCATGTTTAGCTATAAACCAGAACAGTGTGAGGCCTGAACTGTTAGACCAGTCCATCCACATTTGGACTGAATAACCATGGTTTATTCCACAATATCCAAATATAGAGGAGTAAATAACTGACATATGGATGCAGCCTATGACCGGGTAATCCAAGTCCTGGGGCCTGTTCATAATACAGTCTCTAGTCAAGAATTAGGGAACATCTGCACTTCATGGAGGCTGCTACAGCCTCCAAGCATGCCTGCCTCACCAGAAGTTCACAAATTTTGTGCTCCACACCTTAACCAACCTTTACCAAAACCCTACTTCAAGTGTCCAAGCAGTGCAACCATCCACACCTCTTCTGATGCTCCAGGGCTGTCTGAGGTGCCGCGCAAGTGTGCTGGCACTTCGGCTGACCATAGACATGACCGCACGTGTTCAGAGCGGCACCATCATCATGGCAATGGCACTGACACGCGCAGTTGCATAGGGCGCCACAGCCAAAATGGTGGTGCCCAGAGGACTGGCCCCGCAATCAAATCAGGTAAGTCTTTGATCGTGGGGTGGGGAAACGGCCAAAGCTGGCTAGCGCTCTTAAGCGCAAGCACTAGTCGACACTGGTTAATTGCGCTCCTTTCCCATCCAGCAGACAGAAAGGGAAGTGTAAAATCACCTGTTCCAACTGGTTATTGAAGTTCTAATTTTCAAAGTCTTATATTCTCCCTGGTTATTGGTCCATCCCACTCTCCCACTCAAAAAATACTCTCAAATGTTTTTCTGCCATCCCCTTCAACATTATCCACACACAGAAGAGCCATCAGGCACAAATCTGATTTGGATGACCACCTGGTTAGCTGAAAAGAAGGTGTTTTCCCCAGTTACTGTCTCCTCCCTCTTTAGGCAAGGCAGGAATGAATTCCATCTAACTGCTTTCAAGGATGCAGGTGAGTTAAAGGAGACCGTGCTCTCTGGCATGGTTCATGTTGAAAAGGATGGTTTGGGCTTCTTTCTGGTTAACAATACTGACTGAGGAGACATAAGGCTGTGATTGACAATCCTTTGTTGTTCTGTCAATTTCAGTGGAGGTGGAGGAGGTAGAGATGTGTGTGAATTATTCTTTATTTGGTTCAGATCAAACAGTAGGATGGTCGCTTCTATTGGAACACCTTTGCTCAATGATCGAAAAGGGTGTGTTTGCTAAGTTTGTTAGGACACTCCTTTGTTCCATTTGAATTCTGTCTCTGTTTCCAATCAAGCAGGATATTTGCTTCAGACTCAAACTGAATGCCTTAGTTCAATTTGAATCCAGTTTGAATCCAAGCCAGCTGAGCACATCTCTAGGAGGTAGCTTATCAATTATACCTTTGTCTTCAGATAAGTGCTTTCCTCTGATTCTTAAGAGTTTGAGGACAGATTGCAAAGTTGTGCGATCCGGCAACTAAGCAAAGAGTGCAGAAGCTGGTTTATGGTTTGCGCAAGTGTTTGAAATTCTCTCCATATAAAATAATCCCTACAGGTGCAGAAATGGCAGAGTTAGAAGCAGAGAATAGTTTGTAGTCTGAAGCAAATAAAATGGACAATTCAGGAACTTTTCACCACCAGCACAGTTCCCATGGATACCATGGTGTGCTCAATAATTGAGGGCTTCTTCTTTTCTTCTTCTTTCTTTTGAGATTCCCTCTCTTGCCTCGTGAGAACAGAGACTTGCTGCTTCCTTTCTCATTTCCCCTGGGATTGACAGAGCTTCAAGTGCAATGCCATTTTCAAGAATTAGGATAGCCATTAAAAACACAGGATGTGGTGTCCACACTGGGTGGATTCTCAAAGTTCTGGATGGGTCCTCAGGCTCTAAAAATCTGGCCAACCCTACACTCAGGCGTTCAAAGCTTTTCCCTACATTCAAACAAATATCCAGCTTGTTTTCTTTAGCCTCATTCAACTTATTCATGGCAAGCTTTATATCAAAGAAATAGCCGTGTTGGCCTTATTCGAAAAGTCCAGCAAGGTAGTTAGTAGCACTTGGAGACTAACAGGAGAAGGGTTAGTGGCATGAGCTTTCGTAGACACGTCTACTTCTTCAGATGCTAGTGTCCATTGGGCCCCCTAGCATCTGAAGAAGTAGACGCGTCCATTGGGCCCCCTAGCATCTGAATAGACGTGCCCATTGGGCCCCCTAGCAGGTGAAGAAGTAGACGCGTCCATTGGGCCCCCTAGCATCTGAAGAAGTAGATGTGTCCACTGGGCTCCCTAGCAGATGAAGCAGTAGACGTGTCTATGAAAGCTCATGCCACCAACTCTTCTCCTTTTAGTCTTCAAGTGCTACTAACTACCTTGCTGGCAAGCTTTAGTAGGTCTTTATGGCACCCTGATGGATCCCTGTCACTATTTCGAATTCTGGCTCTCTTAAATTATAGTAAAAAGATAGTAGGATGATGAGATGTATCAGCTTGGATTGATCCTTTTCCCATCCTATCCTACAGCCTGGCCCTCTTGACTCTGTCTTGCAATCCATAAAGACACCTTGGATGGCATTGAGGAAGATGCCATCTACCCATCACCCCCTTCAAATGCTAGTCAAAACAGGTTTACCTCAACACGGGACAGAATGGTTGTGTGAACCAACCCCAAGCTGTTTTTGGGTGTAGAAGAAAAATTGCCAGTGCTCTGAAGAACAGCTTTCTTTTTCTTCCTAGCAGACTAGTGCTGATGCCATTTTAAAAGCCTTGTCATGCCCTCATTTCAGTGGTTTCTTGCGGCCACCCTGGATCACCGCCATATGCTCAGATCTCTGGAGATGTCTACACGGTGGGCTCCGTCGTACGATACAGCTGCCTGGAGGGAAGGAGCTTGGTTGGCAACTCCACTCGGATGTGTCAGCTGGATGGACGCTGGAGCGGCTCTCTCCCTCATTGCTCAGGTGTGAAGGCATGCTTGCAGGAGTGATGCTTATATCTTCTTTTCTTAGCAAGAACTACAGACGCCTTGGCTTTTTCTCTAAATGGATACTGTAGCTAGCTAAATGAGTAATTATAAGGCTGTTTCCGCACAGGACCCGTAGACCCCATTAAAAACCCAATTGTCATGGATTTGGTACGCATTTGCTAGATACCTTTTGCACTGCAAGCCCCATTAGGACCCCATTGGGATCACATCTTCAAGTTCCAGATCTAATGGGGTCTTCGGGCCCTGTAATCTGGATTAGCCATAGACCCCTTTGAAGGGATCTACAATCCATTCCTGCGCCTGGAAGACAGGATCTCAGAGCACTTGTAAGAGAAGCCTTGCTGGATCAGGCCACAGCCCATCTAGTCCAGCATCCTGTCGCACACAGTGGCCCACCAAATGCTCATGGGCATCTCAAGCAGAGACAAGGACAAACCTTCTCCTGCTCTCGAGTCCCAGCAGATGGCCCTAGAAGCGCCCCATTTCCTCCCCCCCCCTCAGCCTGAAAGATGCACCTAGGCATTCGTTCTAGTAGCCATTGATACATCTGTCGTCCATAAATTTGTCTAACCCTACCTTAAAGCCATCCAGACTGGTAGCTGTCACCACCTCTTCTGGCAGCACATTCCATAGGCCGATGACCCTCTGTGTGAAGAAATACTTCCCCCTGTCAGACCTTACGCTCCTACCCATCAGCTTCATAGAGTGCCCTCTGGTTCTAGTGTTGTGCGATAGAGAAAAGAAATTTTCTCTATCCACCTTTTCTATGCCGTGCATAATTTTATATACTTCAATCAAGTCCCCTCTCAAACGCCTGCACGCATGATAGGCCAACGGGGTTTGGGGCGGGTCTGTGTAGCCACTATGTTCCCTCTTTCTGGAACACCTATGCAGATGAGCTATGCTACTGATGGTTGGCAACGTAGTAGCTATGTACTGTAGGCAACTGCTCAGCCATCTCCCTTCCATGCCCACTGTCAATGAAAGTTACTCTTGATTGACAGTTGCGTAGGCCAATCATGCCACGCTGCGGGCTGCACTTTCTGCATGGGCCTGTTTGGGGCCTTAGGTTGGGTGTTACGGCATCCACATGGCGGCCCTGTTTAGCACCCGTTGTCATCGGGAGCTATATGCCCTGTGTGGATGTATAGAGTGTTTGTTTAAATCCAGAACTACAAGGAACGGATTCCCCAGGGACCAGATTCTGAAGAACCTGATTTACTTAATCTGCATTAACTACGGTTAATAGCAGAAATAGTGTAAGTTTGAAAATGGCCTTACTTATGAGACCAATTCATACTTTACACAACAGAGGATATTTTTAAGCTGTGGGCCTTTGTTAATGAAGCCCCATCACCTTCCCTTTTTCTCCTAATGGTTATGAATAGGCCACATATCTGCCTCCAACCCAATTCCACAGCCCATCTAGTCCAGCATCCTGTCTCACACAGTGGCCACCAGTTGCCCATGGGCATCTCAAACAGACAAGGGCAAACCTTCTCCCACTCTTAAATCCCAGCAAATGGCCTTAGAAGTACCCTAATTGTCCCCACAGCCTGAAAGACCTACTTAGACATCCATTCTAGTAGCCACTGATACTTCTGTCATCCATAAATTTGTCTAACCCTTCTCAGTTGCGTAAAGCACCTTCCATTTATACATGAAGGCAGTTTGTGAAAACATATCTCTTTCCCCAGGCGTACAACTAAAGAGGCCCTTGTGCTTCTTGGCTCAG
The DNA here is from genome assembly GCA_023333525.1 of Aspidoscelis tigris stejnegeri. Lineage (NCBI taxonomy): Eukaryota > Metazoa > Chordata > Lepidosauria > Squamata > Teiidae > Aspidoscelis > Aspidoscelis tigris. The sequence continues at coordinate 2,974,760 of JALMGA010000023.1, forward strand.
TACTGGACTGGTCCCCCCCCCCCTTAATTTTCCCTATTTTAATACTGCTGTTGCGCATTTCAATTATTGTAATTCACACTGAGACCACAGGGCATGAGGGAGGATATAAATATAGATGAATAACTTAGAATACTGAAATTGCCTACAACAATTGCTTATGAAATATCCTGTTTCCCCAAAAATAAGACAGGGACTTATATTAACTTTTGCTCCGAAAGATGCAGTAGGGTTTATTTTCAGGGGTTGCCTTATATAACACTTATATAGGGCTTATATTTCAAGCATCTTGAAAAATCTTGAAAAATCATGCTAGGGCTGGCTTGCTTGCTAATTTAGTATTTATTTATTTATTTATTTATTTATTTATTTATTTATTTATTTATTTATTTATTTATTTGCTTGCTTGCTTGCTTGCTTGCTTGCTTGCTTGCTTGCTTGCTTGCCTGCTTGCTTGCCTGCTTGCTTGCTTGCTTGCTTGCTTACTTACTGCCCTATACCCAAAGGTCTCAGGGCAGGTAACATTTAAAATCAGACATATATTTAAACAACAACAGTATATATCAAAACAGTAACAGTGTCTGTAAAGTGGGAAGAGGCAGTATATTCTCATTTAGCCAAAGGCCAGGGCAAAGAGGTGCATCATCACTGCTGTCCTAAATATACAATGAAGGGGCCTGACGTACCTCAAGGAGGAGACTATTCCATAGCCTCGGGGCCATCACCGAGGAGGCCCTCTCCCAGGTGCCCATCCCTTTTACTCCCCTCCAGATATTAAGGCATAGGCAGGTCAATATGGAGAATCAGTTTATGCAATGTTGTTGTTATTGGGTACCACTGAATCAGGGTCAACTCCTGGACGACTGCCTGAGCATCTCCATGGGCAACTGTATGTAGGCAGAGATATGAGAGAGAGGCCGGGGTCGAACTGGCAACCCCCTGCTTTCGAAGCTTTTTGCAGTTACGTCCATTGTGCTCATTAGTGATAGAGAAATTTTTAAAATACTCATCATGTGCTCGTCACGGACAGCCTTTGATCTTTTCCTAGAGGCTTTTAGGGTGAAAATGCTTGCTGCTTCTCACAGCAAGGAGTGATGTCTGCGTAGAAGATGATGAAAAGAGCAGCATTCAGGAATCTTTCCACGGCGCCGTTTTCACTCTCTGATATGGCCTGTTGGAAGCTTCTGTCTGATTTCCACTTCCCTTTGTTTTTCAGCGATCAGAGTGTACCACCACCCCCATTTGAAATGCACAGTCAGCGTGTTTCTCTGGTTTGTCTCTCGCTCCCCGCAAAATAGAATTCAGACTGATAATCAGATGTTTAGATGCTTTCTCGTGTCACTTAAAAACAAGGAGAAGAACTTCCTTGCCTATGACTGTGACAACAATTTAAGTCTGTTTCTGCGCATCAGTGGATGTGCTGGAGACCTGAATCATCCCTTTTAATCTTTTCCCTATCCCTTGTTTGCAAGCAAACCTTTGACACGCACACACAAACACTAAGGGCGTGTCTCCATAGGAGCTAATTGCTTTGCTATTGATGTGATTTTTAAAAATCTGGGTTGTAACTCGCAATAAAGCGTCTCCATGAGGTTTGAGGCAACGCAGATTAAAATCACACTTTCTTGTCCCCATGAAATCCTCCTTTTCTAAGTCCACATATTTCCCCCCACCGCCACCACCACCTGCTGGAGTGATGAGAGGCTCCGTTCAGCTGTCAAATTCAGCTGCCGGCATCCACGTAAAAAACGGCAGCTGCTTTAATGCAAAAGCAAACCAGCCACCTCCTCTTTCTTTCACAGTTTGTGTGTCTGTCTCTTTCCCTGCCTTCCCTCCCTTGCTTCTCCCTCCCTGTAAACTTCACTCGTGTGTGTGTCTCTTTCCCTGCCTTCCCTCGCTTCTGCTTCTCCTGCCCTATAAACTTCACTTGTGTGTGTATCTTTCCCTCCCTTGTTTCTCCGCCCCTGTAAACTTCACTCGTGTGTGTCTCTTTCCCTGCCTTCCCTCGCTTCTGCTTCTCCTGCCCTATAAACTTCACTTGTGTGTGTGTGTGTATCTTTCCCTCCCTTGTTTCTCCGCCCCTGTAAACTTCACTCGTGTGTGTCTCTTTCCCTGCCTTCCCTCGCTTCTGCTTCTCCTGCCCTTGTAAACTTCACTTGTGTGTGTGTGTCTTTCCCTCCCTTGTTTCTCCACCCCTGTAAACTTCACTCTTTTTCTCCATGCAGTTTTCTCCCCCCCCCCCCATGCCTAAGCCTGCAATCGCTCGGGGAAAGGCTTCCTTCAGCCCAAACGAGTCAGCTAAAATCATTAAAAGCAGCTGCTTTCACTCTTCTCACCATTTTAGTGGGTCTCTCTCTTTCTCCCTCTCCTAATAATGCAGCCTCTGATGATCACTGCTTTGCTTGTGCGCTGAATCAGCTGTCCTTCTGTGAATTGAGGAAGCTGAATCTGACAGCTACAGGGCTGCAAGGAGTGAGTTGCTTTTAGTTCTGCTCGTAAGCTCCCAGGAAAACCCGTGTTTTACCCCTAACGACGGATGTAGTACTGTTTAAAGGGGGGGGTCTGTTTAAAGGGGGGGTCTGCTGTGGATTTTCCTCCTTTATGCCTGATATAGCCCAGAGTAAAGCTGTGCATGGAGACACTCCAAGGCAAAACAAGCATAAATCCGGATTTTTTTGGCATGGAGACGGGGCCTAAGAAGTTTTCATTAGACATTGCAATAGGCACGGGCTTTGCACAGCTGGTCAGAAACAGATGCTGCCCAGTGGTAGAACCTTGCAAGCGGAAGAGCTGTGGCTCATTTCCATCTGAAAGTATGGTGACAACAGGGCGGGGAGGCTTTCCCATTGACAATAGCACATTCCTAAAGCTTCATTCCATGGGAGGAGAAAGGTGCAGGGGAAATATTTTGCAAAGCTGGCTAGAGGAAGAAGGTAAAGAACAGATGGGCAAGTCATGAATAAAGGAGCAGGCATCCTTCCAGCTGTCAGAGTGTCCAGTCAAGGTGGATGGCTTGACACACACGCATCCCTCTTCACTCTGGAAGCCAGCGATTCACCAGCTCATTGGAGCATCAACTTGTCCACTGGGTCCCCAATAAAGCCAGCAGCTCTGCCTCAGTGAGGACAACAGGTGGCTTTGAAGCCTCTTCTAATTTCCATTTTGAAGAAGACTGACGCTGGCAAGCCAAGTGCAAAAATATCAAAACAGTGGCAGATGTTTCTGCAAAGATGAACATCTGGCTATGATTGGCCTCAGAGATGCTCCAGGGTGTTTTTTCCACTGGATGCTTTAGACATTGGCTTCTTGTTTCCATAGTTACATCTCTTCCACACAAGCAGAGGATGATGTTTGCAGGATGGCACTTATTTCAGCTGCATCAGTGTTTCATAGAGGCCTCCTCTGTGGCCCTCCAGTTGTTCCTGGACTACAGCTCTGTGCATTCCATTCTCAGCATCCCATGCAAGTCCTTCTGGGGCTTGAAAATAATCCTAGGAATGGACGGTCGGGAGGTGTAGCTCAGGAGCAACAGTTTGGGTCACAGTCTGAGACCACAGGAGTGTTAGAATTCCCCTGTATTGCAGCTTTCTTCTTTAAGGACATTTCTAGTCCTTACCCTGTATAGATATGCCTGAATAAATATGAGCAGAGCTGCTGTCGTGATAGGATCCATCCACACCGTTCCCCTTTTTCCTTTGACAAATATTTATTTAGCATATAGGATTTAGGAAAGACTAGAAGGAAACCACTTTCTTCTTCCTGTGTCTTGTCCTACCGGGTGTCCTGCCCAGTTCCCCATGAAACTATTAGGCCAATGACACTTCTGCTTTAATCTTTGCAGGAAGCATCCAGGGTTTATGTGGAGACCCTGGGATCCCTTCGCACGGCATCCGCCATGGTGGCAATGACTTAACCGTGGACAGTACTGTCTGGTTCAGTTGTGAGCCAGGCTACATGCTCCTAGGCTCACTGCAGAGAGTATGTCAAGCCAATGGAAGCTGGAGTGGCACTCAGCCAGAATGTGAAGGTGGGTACAGTTAAAAAGTCACCATCAGTGGCCCAGGTCTGAGTTTTCATTTCCATTTCCATCTCCGTTTCCATTTTATTTGTATAGCACTTTTCCAAAAGGAAATTTGCCCAAGGCAGTTTACAACAAGCAGAAAATATACAGTGCAAAATAATAATCAATGCATTATAATAAAAAATACATTATAAAAATTGCACGTCACACAAAGCATTGCAAAATAAGCCAAACACACATACACACTGAGGCAGCCGGGGCCAAGTGGAGTCCAGAGCAGCTAACAAAAGGACCCAGTCCCACAAAGAATCATCTCTTCTAAGATGTCTGTGCCCCGCCAGGCTGAAGAGTCATCCAGTGGGCTGCCACCACTAGACTGTTCCCAGGAAGGATGACTTCAGCCTAAAGCTGTCCTTTATGGCCTCTGGTGTAGCTGAGACCAGGTGGAATCCAGAGCAGCTGACAAGAAAGACCCAGTCCTGCAAGGAAGCATCTCCAGATTATCAGGCCCATCCAGGCTGGAGAGTCATCCAGAGGGCAGAATGATCTAGGCTGCCACCACTAGACCACCACCCCTGGAATGATGGCAAGCTTCTCCTCCTCCTTGGGCAGGGCTTCCAGTTGGCAGTGTCACAGCCCTCCAACAAGCAATGGATTCCAACAATGGAATGCCATAGTGTCACCTACACAGTTCTTGTTTCCTGATTAATGATATCACACTGCATAATAGCAACAAAGCAGAGGTGGCACAGTGTTTCTTGATGGTAGTATTAATCACTGAACGTGCCTCAGTGCCAAATCATAGCTACTCTCTTATACTCACTGGGTGCTGCTTCCCTAATATTTATGCAACATGGACAGCCTTTTGAGCTATGTGCCATTTGCGGTCACCCTTCTGGACCCAGGGCTTCCATTTGGTGTAGCTGCTGATGTTTCTTTGGAAGAGAGAGACTTGGTAGATTGCATTCCAAGCCACATGACAAGGAGGCGAGTTGAAGTTTACAGAGAGGGTTCATCTAGTTTGGTCTAGTGGTTAGTGAGCCGGAGTCTTATCTGGGAATACCGGATTTGATTCTGCCATCCTCAAAGAAGCCAGCTGGGTGACCTTGGGCTAGTCACAGCTCTCTTCTGAGCTATCACAGCCCCACCTACCTCACAGGGTATCTGTTGCGGGGAGAAGAAAAGAAAGCTTTAAGTACCCTTAAATGAGTGAGAAAAGCAGTGTAGGACCCGGTTCCCATTGCAAGCTTAAAACGATTTTCCTACACCAAAATAATAGAACCGGATGCTAACACGAATTTGCCTGATCCCACTACTTTCAACTTAATTGCGTTCGATCCGGATTCTGAGGATTGTACGTGGCATACGTGACTCAAGGGGGGACTCAAGTGGCTACTTTCTAAAAGCCACTTTTTGGGGCTGCCCTGCCCTCTTCCTCCTGGCATGAATGCGCCACCCATAACGGACCCCTTCACGGAGCCTGGCTGGGTGGCTGCTGCTTGCCTGGATGGAAGAAAAGCGGCACTGGGCAGCCAGCGATTCTTTCCCCTCCTCTCCCCATTGCCAAGGTCACACAGCAGCAGTGGCAACTCAAACCACCTTCACCGCTCACCTCCACAGCCACAGCCTTTAAACATTCACACATCTCCCTGAACCTGCAGCTGCTTTCCTTTCTTTTCCCTTTCTAAAGGTCAGAACTTCCAGAATTGCGGAGAATTGCAACATTGTTATCAGGTGTGAAGTGGGTGGATTGCTACAGTGAAACAGCTGCTGTACAGGGTGGATTTTTGCACTGAAATCACTATCTTTGGAAGCAAGCTATCGGGGGAGGAAAACCCTAAACATGCATTCTCATCCCACTAAAACAGTATGGTTCCCACAGCAAGAAATGTAAAACGTTTCAAGCACACGAAGCAGAGCGAGACCTGTTGAAATGAGTGTTAACATTTACAATGCTTTGGGGCGATTTAACACGTGGAAAGCATGGGGACTGCGAGGATCGAAACCGTTTTAAGCTTGTAATGGGAACACAGTCTAGAAAACCCAACTCTTCTTCTTGAGAAGAAAATAAAAGACCTCTGGATAGGTTTGATCCAGTCAGGCACTAGGCCTCACAAATGAGGAACTGAGCCTCGCAAATGCTTTTCTTCCAGGTCCTAAATGTCACTAAAAGCAGGCGCCATGTTCAAAGCTAGTCAAGTTGCCTCATCTGCTGAACCGGCTACCCCTGAATGTGGCACCCACTTTTAGTAACCTCTCACTCCAACCTCTCACAAGAAACATTTCACAGCACATCTCACTGTCTCTGAGAGCTCCAGAATATGTCAGCATTGACACAACTTCCTCTGAATCAAGGCAACCTGGAAAGGTTTGGTCCTTACGCAGTTTTCTAATTTATGTTTATATTTCACATGTAATTGTATACCAATGAACACACTTAGAAATAAGGATAAGTGGATCATTCCTCTACTATCAGAATTCAAGGATAGAGATGTACAAAGTTTGATTCAGGTTTGAAAATTCAAACAGTTCATGTAGAACCAAACAGGTAGTGGTTCCAGAAATCTAACTGAACCAAACCAATTATTTCCTCATAAACATGAACTAGTTGATTGAACAGTTCATGTTGGCTGTGCTCTTGCCCTTGACAAGGGCTTTTTCAATTGAAAGAAAGTATATATTTTTTCTTTTCAAGTAAGTCCAGAATTGAACACAAGTGTTTGTTCAATTAAGCAATTTGATGGTGAACAAAACCCATAAATGGCAATTAAATTGAACTTTGATTCTATACAATGGGACAATTTAGTGAGCCTAAACCACCAAACAAGAAAGTTACATGGGGGCTGACTTTACAAACTTCAAATCTCTCAGCAATCCCTAGGTTGAGAAAGCCCTGTCTTTTTTCTGGGATCAGGGAATGTGGCTGCCAACCAAATGGGCCAGCAAGAAAGAAAGGCAGTGAGGAGAGAAAGCTGCATTACTGAAGATGTGACAAAGTGGGCACCCAAAAAGTTTAGCTGCAGTCTTGTCAAAGAGGTGCAGGAAATTAATCTTTTTCTCAGTTTTTAAAAATACTGCTTCCTCCTGGTGGAGTGTAAAATATACATATATTTTTGAGAAGCTTCCTGGTGGCCTCCCATCCTAAGTCTCCTGCAAGCATTCCACAGCATTTAATGCAATCTCTGTGGGGTGAGAAATTGAAAATCTTTCGGAAAAAAAGAAAAAAGAAAGTATAATGTGAGAGAGTCCTGAAGCCTGGATGCAGCAGCCTCAAGCTTTTCATCTCCATGTACCTCTAAGCCCTTCCAAAACGCTGGACTAGATGGCTCCTGCAATTTATCTGGGCAGGCAGCAGGAAATACAGTACAAAGAAGTTTTTCATTTCCCACAGTTATTCTATCCTGGCTTCATTTGCAATAAAATACCTTGTAAGAAGTCTCATAAATGTTAATGTGCATTTTTTTTCCAAAAAAAAGAAATCCTTTTAGTTGACTATAGCATGAAAAAAAGAAGGGAAATCATGTAATCCAGTGTGATAAACCTCAGGCAGCTTTTTTAGTTACTGTTACGAAAGTATTTAAAAATCAATCAGCACTTCAGCAAAAGCTGCAAAAGCTATGAAGAAACAAGGAAATGTGTGAAAGAGAACCAAGGAAGCGCTTCTGTCTTTCTGGCTGATCAGACAGCGGAGAGCTCTGCAAATGAGTTGGAAATATATTCCGAATTTATGCAGCCAGTGATTGAAAAGCCACCATGTCCCACTTATTAATATACTGGGATTTGAATGATTTGATCCATGTGCACGCAGAAAGAGAGATCCCCCCCCCCTCCTGAAGGTAGGGAGGGGTTTATGTATATTAATCCCAGGGTAAAAAACTTGTCAAGTTCAAAAGCGAACAGGAATTCAGATCCCAGGCAAAGCTTTTTAATCACAGCTTTATGAATAATAGGAATAGTATGCTTCTAATGCAGGTCCTTTAATGTTAGGCGCTCACCGAAGGTAATTCATTGTGATGTGTGCTCCATGAGAACCTTCCATTTCTATTCAGGACAAAGATAGGTGAAAGAGGGGGGATCTCAAGGAAACACTCAAATGTCTGAGTTGAAGACTGAAGCTATTCAAAGAAGAACTCGAGCAGCATTGAATCAGATCAGGCAATTTGCCTTTGGTGCCCTGAGTCTGACCTGCTGTGAGCATCTCAGGGGTCCAAAGCTACTCTCTTTATGAGCTATAGTTAAAGATCCAGGCATCTGAGAACTTGCCTTATTCCATAGTAGGCTGTCGATTCTTCTATTTTGGTATGGCTCACTTGAGTGGCCACTCAGTTCCTAGTGGGTCTTCCAGATGTAATGGAAAAGCCACATCGCAAGTACATGATCTGCCATTGATCTAAGGCCATAAGCCCTTGCAGATTTGTATTACAGAGAAATAAACATTCTGCCAGAGCATCTGCCAGATGGGAGACACAAAGGAGCCCCAATGGGATTGGCCATTAGCCTTTGACCTCGGTTAGCCACAGCAGATTGGCAGCATGTCAGCAATCAAAGGCCTTGTTTATCTCCTGGAAGGGCCCCACCCATCAGAGGGCTGTGTGAGGAGTTCGTTGTGTGGCCGGATACTGAACCAGCTGCCCCTACCTCCTCCTAGTTCCAGAAGTACCAAGGGTTGTTGAGGAGCAAGGAGAGCTCCCAAGCTGAGATTAAGTGTCCCATCTAGCAAACGTGACCCTAACACAAGAGGGACATGGCTGGTTTGAAAGCATGAGGCCTATGATAGAAAATGCCCTCTCTTTGCTACTGACCCACAGGCACCATCCAGGGATGGGACTACTTGGAGAGCCTCCCAGGATGACCTTAATCCAAAATGTAGGGCATGTGCATAAGAACCTAAGAATATAAGAGAAGCCCTGCTGGCTCAGGCCACAGCCCATCCAGTCCAGCATCCTGTCACACACGGTGGCCCACCAAATGCTCATGGGCATCTCAAGCAGAGACAAGGAAAAACCTTTGCCTGCTCTCGAATCGCAGCAGATGGCCTTAGAAGCGCCCCGCTTCCCCCCTCCCTCAGCCTGAAAGATGCACCTAGGCATTCACTCTAGTAGCCATTGATGCATCTGTCGCCCATGAATTTGTCTAACCCTACCGTAAAGCCATCTAGGCTGGTTGCTGTCACCACCTCTTCCGGCAGCACATTCCATAAACCGATGACCCTCTGGGTGAAGAAATACTTCCCCTTGTTGGATCCAACTCTCCTACTCATCAGCTTCATAGAGTGCCCCCCGGTTCTAGTGTTGTGCGATAGAGAAAAGAAATGTTCTCCTGAAATGTAGATTCAGGTCCCCTATTAAAAGTGAGCCAAGCATGAGGGTTATTTGTGGTGCCCTTTCCTTAGGACAGGGATGCTCAGATGTTGCCATCAAGAAGTTCCCGAACTACACTTCCCAGTGCTCAGCTACCAGCTGGCATGGAAAACTGGGGATCGAATGCAAGGAATTATATTTCAGGCACACCTTGGGTGGGGGCTGCAGCTGAGGTCAAGGGACTTCTCTTTGCTACCTTGCGTCCTTGTGAATTTAGTGCGAAAAGAATGTTCTTTCTGTTCCACATCATTTGCACTGGCAAACACTGTACGTGTGTGTTTAATCGCAAAAAAGTTCAGTAGAAAAAAGGATCTCTTTCTTCCTCATTTTCAATAAAAGGGGGGATCCCAATCAATATTTCAAAGGCCACAAACTGTTTGAAATGAAGCAAGTTAATTAATTGTCGTGCATTAGAACTCTGCTGTGTGTCTCCCACTTAATGAGACATAGGGTGCTGTAGATCCAAGACCCAGTTTCCATGCATAAGACTCAAGCTCCATTTACCTTGAATTTCCAAAGAGTTTTGAAGTGGGAAAAGGCACTAAAACAGACACCACATAGGCCGCATCCCCATTACCAGCTTATTTCGGTTTCAAACCATTTTCAATCCTCGCAGACCCCACGGGTGCTTCCGCACAGGCCCTTTAACACCCATTAGGCACACTTTTGGAAGCGCACAAACGCACACGCGTTGCTGTTTGGCACACTTCCGGTGAGGTGTGTCCGCACAGCAACACCATTTTCAAACCGGTTTTCGGCGCCGCGTCCACATTTGCGGGGTCTGTTAGGCACACTTCCGGTAGGTGCGTCTGCACCTATCCATGACTAAAGTGTGCCTAATGGGTGTTAATTACACACCACATTCCATGTGGTCTTTCACTGTGAAAACGCATCCATTTAGGATGCGTCCACACAGCGAAAGTGTGCCTAGCCAGGGCCCTCCCCCGGCCCGCCATGATTGGCTCCTCGGAGCCAAGCCTGCCAAGCCGTGGGACCTCGCTGCCGTGGCTTGCCGTCGCCCCAGAAGCAGGGGATCGCCGCTTCTGCAGCCAGGGCGAGCTTCCCTAAAGCCCACCCTAGCCCACCGTGGGGAAAAGCGTGGCAGATCCCCTTCTTACCTTGCCAACGTTGCCCCAATTCTGAGGGTTAGCGCCCAGGATGCAGCGCGCCTGTGTCCTGCGCATCTCCTGAGTGGCCGGGGCTGCTACTGGCAGCCCTTGCCCTCAGGAGGCGTTCTGCGCAGGCGCGCCGTCCAGTCCGCACAGCACCCGCCTCCAATATGGATCCACACCGCATGTGCAGAGGCACGGGGCGAGGGGTAGATCCGCATCTCTTAGATGCGGATCTACCCTGTAAATGTGGATCTCCTGGGGATCCGGATTTAGTAAAACCGGTTCCTCTGGGAACCGGTTTTACTAAATCCGGGTGCAGGAGATCGGGATTTCTTTGCCCCTGTGTGGAAGCAGCCCACGTCAGTTTGGCTTAACACGCTTTCCCCGTGTTGAATCGCCCCAAAGCGTTGTAAATGTTAACCCTCATTTCAACAGGTCTCACTCCGGATCATGCGCTTGATACATGTTACATTTTTTACTGTGGGGACCCTACCGTTTTAAGGGATGACAATCCATGTTTAGGGTTTCCTTCTCCCAATAGCTTGCTTCCAAAGAAAGTGATTTCAGTGTAAAAATCCAACCTTCACAGCAGCCGCTACACTGTAGCAATCTGATAACACTTCACACCTGATTACAGTGTCTAGCTCTTTGGAGTTCTGACCTTTAAAGGGGAAATGAAAGCAGGGCAGGTTTTGGGAGATGTGTGAATGTTTAAAGCCCCCTTGCTTGATTTGCTGCTTCTGCTGTGTGCCCTGGGCAATGGGGAGAATCGCTGGCTGCCCGCTGTCAGTTTTCCTCCATCCAGGCAAGCGGCAGTTACCCAGCCAGGCTCGGTGAAGGGGTCCGTTACGGGTGGCGCATTCACGCCAGGAGGAAGAGGGCAGGGCAGCCCCGAAAAGCGGCTTTTAAAAGTAGCCACATGAGTCCCCCCTTGAGTCACGTACGCCACGTACGATCCTCAGAATCCGGATCGAATGCGATTAAGTTTAAAGTAATGGGAACAGGCAAATTCGCGTTTACATCCGGTTCTGTTATTTCGGTTTAGGGAAACTGGATTAAGCTTATAATGGGGATTCGCCCTAGACATGCACCAAACTGTTTTGAGGTTTGCAGCTGCTTGCGTTGAACAGAGTTTTTGAAGAGTTTGACACTGGATGGATAACGTTAGTGGAAAAAACACAGTAAAAATCCAAACTGAACAACAGGGTGTTCTAACAAGCCTGACAAGCACAGCCTCCTCCATCTGAGCCTCTGAGGTGTTCGAAGGTTTTCAAATCAAACCAAACAACCAGCTGTTAGAAGGGGAAAATATGAGGATGTGAACTGAAGTGCTTGGTTCAGTTAGAATTGAACAGTGATCTTTAGTTGAGGCACATCCCTGTTATACATTCTTTCATAGCTCTGGTTTTATGCTGAATTCAATTATATTTTAAAGTATATTTCTGTTACTTTTATTGTGTAAGCTGCCCAGAGGACCATAAGGACATGAGAAGAACCCTGGTGGGTGAGGCCACAGACCATCCAGTCCAGCCAACTAGTTACTTATGGGCATCTCAAACAGAAGACAAGAGCAAAACCTTCACCTGCTCTCAAATCCCAGCAAGTGGCCTTTGGAGGCCTCCTGCCTCTCTCCCCAGCCTGCAGGATGAACCTGGGCATCCATTGTAATAGCCATTGATATCCTTGTCCTCCATAAATGTCTCCAACCCTTTCCTAAAGCTATGTAGGCCTGTTGCTGTCACAGCTTCTTCTGGCAGCAAATTCCATAGACCAGTGACCCTCTCGGTGATGAAATACTTCCCCCTTGTCTGATCTGACTTTCCTACAATTCTCTGATCAATTAACGCAAAGCTGATGGAATTTTTAAGTCCACAATTTTCTGGAGTGCCCAGAGTGGGTGAAATCTGATATTGAGGGATTAAGCAGAGAGGTGATTTGCAATAGGAATTTCAAACACAGGTTTGGTACCCAGGTTCAGCTTCTGGCAATCTAAAGGTCCAAGATGTAGATGCCGGATCCATAAAGAAATGGTTCTGCCTGTAATCTTGCAGCTCAGCTACCAGAGCAGATAGCCCAGTTTTACATAGGTGAAAGCAATTTGGGGGGGGGGGGTAATCCAGATGCTTGTGATTCCAGGTCCCTCTTGTGAGTAATCTCGTCTACTTTTTCTCTGGCCTTTTGTGTTCACTGCAGTGATCTCGTGTGGAAACCCTGGAACACCCACCAACGCAAGAGTGACATTTAACGACGGCCTGGTCTTCTCTAGTTCCATCATCTACAAGTGCCGGGAAGGTTACTATTCCACAGGTGTGCTCAGCAGGCATTGTACTGTCAACGGAACCTGGACTGGAACAGTTCCAGAATGCACGGGTGAGAAGGCTATGGATAGGTACCTGCACTGATTAGAAAAGAAGGGATTAAGGCAGTGATGGCGAACCTTGTGAGCTCAGTGTGTCAAAATTCACAAGAAAACCTAGCTTAACTCAGGTGCTGTGTCACATCTAGAAATATCCATAATTTTGTGATATTTGTAGCTCTAGTAAAAAAGTTATATTTTTGATACATGTATTTTATTAAAAACAAAAACAAATAATTCATTACATTTGCTGAATCTTCAATTGAAAGTTGGTATTTCTTAACACTTCAAGAACAAGCAAGCACTACACGCCCAGGTGCCAGGGTGACCATGTGTGTCACCCAAAAGGGCTTGGCGTGTCACCTGTGACACGCATGTCGTAGGTTGCCCATCACTGGATTAAGGAAACCTCTGTTTAATGCATTACTGGCTTATCAAGCAAACTTGGGTAGAAGAGCCACTCTGGATTAAACCCTAAGGCTAGGTTCCCACTGAGCATTTTAATTCAGTTTTAAAGCAAGGTTTTTAACATCAGCAGCGAGGTCTGATTTTTTGCGTTCCCACTGTTAGCTAATAATGCGAATTTGTACCGGAAAAAAACCTCCCTTCTCTCCTCCCCTCAGCAGCAATTGGGCACCATTATATCCTGACTTCATCAGGGCAGGCAATTCACCACCACCACCACCACCACCACCACCACCTCTGTATAACTTGCGATTATGGAGTCCTTTGCCACTTGTATCCACCATAGCACAACTTCGTTCTCCTGTTAACAAGGCAGTAGAACATTCAATATCAGTTTCCCTTTTGTCTTACGATGATTGTGGTGGAGAAGGAGGTGGGAAATATCAGACAGGCTTTTGCAAAAGAGCCAACTTTGTGCTGCATTGGCAAAGCCATTCGGCACAAAGTGGAGGCAAAAGGTGTGGGTCTGATCTCTTTGTTACATTGTTCTGATCTCTTGTTACATGCGTTCTGACCTCTTTTTTTATTGTGGCCTGATCCTCTCATTCTTCACCTCCCCTCCCCCTTTCAGCCAAGCCTGATCCCCTTACCATGTAATAGCAAGAGCCTGGGAAAAAGAGGAGGAAATCACAGATTATCATTGGATCAGGGGAGAATGCCCCTAAAGCATGGCTCCCTTCCCCCAAAAAATCCATTGCTAAATAGTGAGGATTATTTCCAAATCTAGCAATGAGACCTCTTTTGATCTGAATATAGATAATCTGCATTTCAGGTCCTTTACTCCTCAGAAACTGCAGATTCTTTTAAAACTTTGGGAATGGTACGCTTTCAAAACTATTTCAAAGCTTTTTAAATCTTGAATGGGAACACAGCCAAACAGAAAACTTGGACTGATGCCCTTAATGTGGTTGGATGAACTACATGCCATCTTTCTGACATTCCTGTAGCCAAATGTTATGTTTGCACAAACAAAAATTAGGTTTTAGTTGCTCCTTAATTCTTCTGTGTTTGAAATTTCACACTTCTTTTGTTTATCTGTTACGTCTGATTATCTAGAGGCCAGATTGACCCTTTTGCTTGAAAAACAAAAATTCTTGGAAGACCATTGCTCAAGCCTCTCCCCTTTTCCTCTCTCTCCATCACTAGTGATTAACTGCGGAGATCCCGGAGTGCCAGCTAATGGGATTCGCTTGGGCCAAGACTTCACCTACAACAAAACTGTCATATTTCAGTGCATGCCAGGCTATATGATGGAGTCCGACAGAGTCTCCACTCTGACCTGCACGAAGGATCGAACGTGGAACGGAACAAAACCTGCATGCAAAGGCAAGAGAGTCTTATTCAGTGTCACTGGGATTGCTTCACTGACAGCTAAAGAAACCCTTGCCAACTTGTTAGCCTCATCAGCATAATCAGTGGCCAAGGACCACAGGAGTCTAAGTGCAGAAAAAGAATATTTCCAAAGTCTTAAATCTTAAAACACTCTTTCTAATGGGCTCAGTGCTGCACACCTGATCCCGAGTGGCTGGAAACAAAGGTCTACCTTTGCCTTTGTTTGTTTTTAATTGCCTTCCAGGACATTAGAGGGAATGAAATTTAACTTCATCTTGTAAACCTCATTCTATCCTCGCTGTTGGGTAAAATTCTGAGTAAGAAAGTTCTCGAAAGACGTAATTGGGCTTCTCTTGACATCATCTCCAATTATGTCAAGTACCTCATCAGACCAAGACGAGAATGAGTCCTCAGCGTTGCTGAGTTCTAAGCCTCATTAATTAAAATGATGGGAAATGTGGTGCTCTGGGAAATCTTTATTCTGTTTTAAGAGGTTTTAATTTTTTAAAATATGCATTATTCCTCGACCCTTTCTGCACGGATGTTACCTGTGGTCAGAAAGGGTCCTTTGTGCATGCTCGCTTGGGTTGAGTGAGGCACTGCCCTTCTAAGCACGCCGCGTCTACTAGGGAGGTGCATGAATATTCACAACATTGGACATTCAATACGAATTCGGATGTTTGAATCTGAATTGACTGTCGGCACATTTGAAGGCTGACGTTCTAATTCAAATCAAATTCTTCAGAACATTCGTACGAAGCTTCATTACGTTCGTCAACCTGGGGAGGTGGGAAAGTGCCTGTGCCAGTCGCATCTGCAGCAGATCCAGTGTGGATGTGAAGTGGATTGAGAGTGGACTCAAAGTGGATTCAGGGTGGATTTGATGCATTCAGAGGAGATACATAGGGGATACTTATCAGATACATAGGAGAATTGCATGCAATTTGTATCAAACATTCATATTGAATTCATGACAAACATTCGTATTGAATTAAAATCCTACCACAGTTGAAGGGAATCTGTTCAAGCAAATATGGATTTTTCTTGTATTCAATTCAGTACGAATGAAACCTCCCCCCCCCAAAAAAAAAATGTGTGCATCTCTACCGTCTACACAGGTTGGAGCATAGGGTGGAACAGAGCACCTAGAATGGTACCTGTTGCTCTGCACCAGCAGACCTCAGTGGACATTTTTTTCTTTCTATAAATTCATGACGATGCGGTAAAACAAATCTAATAACTTTCCAACATCTGAGAGAAAGTGGAAACGAACAATTCAGTCTAATGGTTAGGGAGCCGGACCCTTATCCAGGAATACCGGGGTTTATTCCACACTCCCCCATGAAGCCAGCTGGGTGACCTTGGGCTAGTCACAGCTCTCTTCTGAGCTCCCACAGCCCCACCTACCTACCTCACCAGGTGTTCTGTTGTGGGGAGAAGAATAGAAAAGCTGTATCAGTCACTTTCAGCCCGCTTAAATGGGTGAGAAAAGCGGGGTAAAAAAGCCAACTCTTCTTTTTCTAATGCTGTGCTTTGTTTGTTCTTGAGGTGTTTGGTGATGCTCGTCTTAGAAAATAAATGCTCCCTCCTCCATATGCCTCAATCTGGATCCTCAGTGCATGTGCAACCTGCTGATACCATTCTTCCTAAGAGTTGGGCTGAGTTTGCCTTCTTCTCTCTCTGCCTAGCGATCATCTGTAAGCCTCCTCAGGCCATCCCGAATGGGAAAGTCGTAGGGTCAGATTTCAGCTGGGGATCCGGCGTGAGCTACACCTGCCTGGAGGGATACCAGCTTTCTCTACCTGCTGTCCTGACCTGTGAAGGGAATGGATCTTGGAGTGGAGAACTCCCACAGTGTTTCCGTAAGCAGACAGTCTCCTTGCATGTCAGGCTGCATTATGGCCAGATGTTTCCTGGTTTGAGAGTGTGCTGGCTTTCAGAAGCCCATGAAGGACTCACACAGCTGAGTATTATGGTGGTTTAACTCCAAGCCAGCTTATCTGGCTAATTCCTGAATGACTCCAAAAAGAAGTAATTAATAATGCAAAGAGGAAAGAGCACTTAGGCTGCGTCCCCATGCATGCCGTTTGGCACAGAATGGGCACACATGGGACCGGGACCAGGTCCTAGATCGATCCCAGCCCAACCCCATTCCATTCCCAGTGACACGGGCTGGGTGTGGGTTGGGCACGGATGCACCTGTCCCCATGCACACTGTGCCAAACCCTAGCATGGGGGAGCAGCGCCACCTCCTCTCCATTCCCTCGCTCCTCATTGGAAGACATCCCTGCGCATTTGCTGGACTCCAGTGTGAATTAGAAGTGGTTTGAGCACAGGTGTGTTGGTACCACCTCCAAACCAACTTTGAGCTGCCTTCGAAATGCTTTTCTTCTACTGCATGTGAACACAGCCCCACTCAGTTCCCTCTTTGGGTTAAAGGGTGCTGCTTGTGTTCCACCTCCACCCAAGGAGATGGGCTAAATCCAAAATGTGAATCTTTGGGCGTTGGGAGGAGAATCTTAGAATCCATCTGATTTCAAGTTGACTCCAGGGGCCTGTTTGCCCTTGGCCTTCTTTTGGAGTATATCTCAGGATAAGGGTGTGTGGCCCACATGCTAATGCAGACTCTGGGACCTAATGTAGCCTGTGCTAGCATGTGGACAGCAGGCCCCTATTCCAGGATATATTCCAGAATAAAGCCAAGTGTGAGTAGGCCCCAGATTTCAGACCTTTGCCTGTTTGGTCTTGTCCCAAAAAGTACACGAGCAGAGGAAGCCTTGAGGGCCTCTTCAGTCCGTCTCTTCTGCGCACTCACCATAGTCATCAAAAAGCTCCTTATGCACCTGGGGTCAGGTGGAGAAATAAGCAGTCGAAACATGCTAAATCCCTTTCAAAAGGCAAGTGTGCATGTGATTAAGCAAGCTCTGAATTTTTCATTTCGGAGTGAGAGTTTATTTCCAGAGAAATAGGGCTTCTACTTTCAACTACTTTCCACAGGGGACCATAGATGTGAGCAGCAGCAGCAGGGTGCATGGCAGAATTTGTAGTGCAGTAACAAGGAGACCAAGAGTTCAATAGCAGCCTCGCCTTTCATCTTCTCAGGCTGCATGTTAGAGAAGTGAACACTCAGCCGGGTGAGATCCAGACCCAGCTGCTGTCCAGGAACACAAACAGAATCAGTAGATGCAGAATAGCTGGATTGCTTTGAAGCTTGGAAGATGTGCTCTATGTAATGTGGGCTTCCCAAAACATCATCATCATCATCACTGTCATTGCCATTATTATTATTATTATGTAAAAACAGCAGTTACACACAGCAAACGAGATCACTCTGCTGGATTTCGTATTATATCACTAGTTGGGCACTTCCCAAGCACCTACGACTCCGTGATGTATCGGCGAATTATGCGAGCAGACCCCAGTAAAGTGGCTTTTTGTAGTTGGCAGATGGATATCTTGTCAATGCCAATGGTTTTTAGGTGCCCGTTGAGATCTTTTGGCACCGCCCCCAGTGTGCCGAGGATGTCTGGGACCGCTTTGACTGGTTTTCACCAGAGTCACTGAAGTTCAATTCTTAGGTCTTCATTTCTAGTGAGCTTCTCCAACTGTTTCTCCTCAATTCTGCTGTCACTGGGAATATCAGCGTCAATGATCCACACCTTCTCTTTCTCAACGATTGTAATATCAGGGGTGTTATGCTCTAATTTTCAGTCAGTCTTAAGCCTGAAGTCCCAAAGTAGTTTTGTCTGTTCGTTTTCAACAACTTTTTCTGGCTTGTGATCCCACCAGTTCTTTGCCACCGGCAGATGATACTTTTGGCACAAGTTCCAGTGGATCATGGATCATTTGTGCTACAGCATTGTGTCTCTGCTTGTAATCAGTTTGTGCGATCTTCTTGCAGCAGCTGAGTATATGGTCGATTGTTTCATCCACTTCTTTGCAGAGTCGGCACTTTGGATCTTCTACAGATTTTTCAATTCTGGCTTTGATGGCATTTGTTCTTATTGCTTGTTCTTGTGCAGCAAGAATCAGTCCTTCTGTTTCCTTTTTCAATGTTCCATTCGTAAGCCAAGACCAGGTCTTTTCCATGTCCACTTTGCCTTTGATTTTCTCCAAGAACTGTCCATGCAGTGTTTTATTGCACCAGCTGTCAGTTCGGCGTTGAATTGCAGTTTTCCAGTACTGGTTCTTGGTTTGCTACACTTTGAGAAGCTTCTGGTTGTTGACTTCAATCAAAGCTGATTCTTTGCTTTCTGCCATATAATCTGCTAATGCATGCTTCTCTTCTTCCATTGTTTGCTTCACTTGCAAAAGTCCTCTACTGCCTGCTTTCCTGGGCAAGTACAACCTGTCGACATCACTCCGAGGATGTAGTACATGGTGGATCGTCGTCAGTTTTCTGTTTTTTCTGTCTAAGTTGTCCGACTCCAACTGAGTCCAATTCACAATTCCTGCAGTGTATCTAATGACTGGTATGGCCCAGGTGTTTATGGCCTTAATGGTGTTACCACCGTTCAATTTACTTTTCAAGATTTTCCTAGTCCTTTGGATGTACTCTCTACTGACCACAGATTTCACATGGCCATGCTTAATGTTATCCAGTTGCAAGATGCCAAGGTATTTGTAGGCTTCTGGCTGGTGGGACCTGATGGCTTGATCATTTGGCATTTCAGTGCCTTCACTTTCAGTAATCTTCCCCTTCTTCAGTGCCCCTGTGGCGCATTCGTCCAGGCCAAACTCCATACTGGTGTCGCTGCTGAATATTCGCACTGTGTTGGTCAATGACTGGATCTCGATTTCAGATTTTCCATAAAGCTTTAAGTCATCCATGTACAGTAGATGTGAAATTTTCCATGAATTCCTGGCAGTTTGATAGCCCAGGTTTGTTTTCTGTAGGATGAGTGACAGTGGGATCATAGCGATGATGAAAAGCAGTGGGGACAATGAGTCCCCCTGGAAGATGCCCCATTTGATGTTGATCAGTCTGTAGCTTTCATTTCCAACAAAAAGCTCAGTCTTCCAGCGTTTCATCACACTTTCTATAAATTTTGTGATGTTCTGACTGATCCCAATGGTTTCCAGGCACTTTGTGATCCAACCATGTGGCAGTGAATCAAAACCTTTTCTATAGTCGATCCAAGTCATATGCAGGTTTGTTTTTCAGTTTTTGCAGTTCTCCAGAATCATTTTGTCAATCAGTAGCTGGTCTTTTATTATTGTTGTTGTTGCTGCTGTTGCTGTTGTTATTTTATAACGCATCAGGATCTGATAATGTGAGCAGAAACCATTAGAGTGGCCTTTTGCAATTGACAGATGGTCACCTTGCCAATGTTAAGCTGCTTTAAGTACCTTTCAAGGTATTTTGGAATGGCACCCAATGTTCCAGTCACCACTGGGACCACCAGTCTTTGACCTTTGATCTTTAAGTCCTTGTGTTTCGTAATTTTCTCTTTTCATTTCACTTCAATCCTGCTGACTCCTGGTATAGCGACATCAACGAGCCAGACCCTCTTCTTTTCAGAGGTGTTATGTTCCAAAACTTTATCAGTTTGTATTCTGAAGTCCCATAGTATTTTGGCCTGTTCATTTCCAACCACTTTTTCAGGTTTTAGGTCCCACCAGTTCTGTGCTGCTGGCAGATGGTAACTGTGGCATTGATCCCAATGGATCACTTTGGCAACAGTGGTGTGTTGCTGTGTGTAATCAATCTGTGCAATCTTTTTGCAGCAACTGAGTACAGGGTCAATTGTTTCTTCAACTTCTTTGCATAATCGGCACTTGATGTCTACAGGTGATTTTTCAATTTTGGCTTTTATTGCGTTGGTCCTGATAGTCAGTTCTTGGGCGGCTAAAATCAAGCCTTCCATTTCTTTCTTCAGTGAACCTTGTTGTTGTTGTTATCTCGATGCTGCACTCCCAATTGTATCTCAGGTGTAGCTCTTACTGGAGGAATCAAAGGCAATGCTCCATTAGAACCCTTTCTTTTTCACTGTTGCCTCTGGATATTAGCATCTCCCTCACTATTGGCAGTTATTCAATGCCCCTGACCCACCTGTTGTAGGAGAAACATTTCTCTCTGGTTAACACAGTGCCGTAAAGTGATTTACTACTGTACAACTGGAAAATCATTGAAATTGAGGCCAGTATAAAGCTGAAGAATAGAAGCTTATCTTCTTCCTCCCTGGCTGATCTTCCAGGAGATGGTGAGAAGGAGGAAGTTAGTTAATCCATTGTGCTTGATATCAGGGAAAGAGTTTGCAGGATGGACTGAGTCTTCCC
This sequence comes from Aspidoscelis tigris stejnegeri, assembly GCA_023333525.1. NCBI lineage: Eukaryota > Metazoa > Chordata > Lepidosauria > Squamata > Teiidae > Aspidoscelis > Aspidoscelis tigris. Next base: position 2,995,682 of record JALMGA010000023.1, read on the forward strand.
TTCTGCTAGGAAGCAAGGTTGTCTTTGAATCTGTTTACCCGGAAGGGAAGGAGACAGGAATTAGTTTGAATCAAGGAATTTTATGCCAAGGAGCTGGCCAGTATTAAAGCTGCTCTTCATGCTCTTCTTAACAGCTGTTTTCTGTGGTGATCCGGGTATTCCAGCGGAGGGGAGACGTGAAGACCGGGGCTTTACCTATCGCTCCTCTGTCTCATATTCCTGCTTGCCCCCCCTGGTGCTGGTGGGCTCTCCTCGGAGGTTCTGCCAATCTGATGGAACGTGGAGTGGGACTCAGCCAAGCTGTATTGGTAAGAGGGGAAAAACTGGTAGTGACTATGCCAAGAAAGTATGTAGTTCACACTGAGCAATTTGGAAGAAATCCAGGACATAAATGCCCTAAAACAGGAAAACCACTGGGACGTTGATATTCCAGATCAACTATGCAGTAGGTGTAGCTCAGTGGTAGAGCAAACTGCCTGGAAAGCAGATATTTGCTGGTTCAGTTCCCGGCGTCTCCCCAGAAGTGGGCAATGTCAACCACTTCTGTGTCTCTACCAATAAAACAGCTCAGCAACAGCCACCACTGGCAGCAGAAGCCCTCAGGCAAGACCACAGGTGACCTTTTTGAATGAGAGTCCAGCTGGAACTCTTCTTTTGAACTCCTCATAGTGTTCTTTGACCGCAGGAGATCAAAGGGCAGTTTGAGAAGATGGAATGGATCCGTGGTGCCATTTCCACCTCCCTGCTGTTCTTCTGAACTGACCTCAGTTGTTGCCGCGGTTAAATTCAAAACATCATTTTATGTTATATGAGAAGACACTGATATAAAGGTGAGAAAGAATGGCCAAGACATCACTTCTTGCTCACATTCACTTGAAAAGTTTCAAATTTCAAGACAAGCTGCTAAACTTGTTGAAATATCATCAACCATGCCTGGACGCACTTGGAGTGTTTTCGCACTTCCTATTCGCTGGACAGGAAAGGAGCGCGATCACCTAACGTTGACTAGCGCTCACACTTGTGAGCACAAGTCACTAACAGCCCATGGCCTGGCGCAATCAGTCACTCACCTGTGATCAACCTGAGGGCCAGTCCTCTTCAGGGCACCACCTACTTGCATGCGGCCCCCTCCGCAACTTCATGTGTATTAGTGCCGTCACCATGATGACGATGACGCTCTGCATAGTCACGTCAGGAGGTCAGCAGAGCTGACAGCACACTTGTGTGGCAGCTCCATTGACCTCCCTATCCAGCAGAGGTGCGGATGGTCACTGTCTGTCTGGACGTGGTCAGGTAAGTTGGAGTAAGAGTTGGTAAGCTTGTGAAGCACAGTTTGGTGTTCCACAGCTAGTTGATAATTAGTCAACTCCTGGGCAGGCAAGGGGAGTTTCTGTACTGTAAAGACCTCCTGCAAGTGCAGATGCACCTGCCAGATTTTGCCTAATTATCAACTACAGGTGGAAGTGGGAACCGGCCCCTGGTCCTGGGAGTTCAGTCTGGTCCTGTGCTGAAGGAACCTACACCAACTGTGGTGACCCACATTCTAGGGAAATGCCAACATTCAGTGAGTTGCTGACGTTTTCCCCGGCTCTCTGAATGAGAACTCAGAATCTGGGGTGGCATTGGAGTTAAGAATAAAAATTGCCCCCAAAGTCCACCCTTGATGGAAGGAGGTGAATCATATTTGTGACTACAGTGGCTAGTTTTCTTCTTTAATTTTTGCTCTCTTTGTCTTTCCTACAATTCAGACCCAACTCTTACAACATGTGCAGACCCCGGGGTGCCCCTTTTTGGGTTTCAAAACAATTCCCAAGGCTACCAGGTAATATATTGCGAGTGACGTGGTTTTACCCCTCTTTTTCTTTTTCCACAGTGGATTCCTCCCTCTCTCCCTCCCTCCTTTCCTTTTACTCATCTGTCTATCAATTTGTCCATTCTCCTTTCCTAGAGCAATGTCTGTGTTTTCTAGAAGTGGAGCAAATGCCTTCAAAAGTATGTCTGAAGAACAGGGCAACATTATCCTGGGGCCTTCTCCTCGCTGGCCATATTCAGCTGGACAGACATATGATGGAAATGCCTATTCGGCATGAACAGAGTTCATGTTCTGCGTGAAACAGGGTTTGAACACCCAGCCGTAATTAGCTTTTTTGGATAGCCACAGAGTAATGGTTTTCATTGCAGGTCCAATAGTCACTTCGTAATCTCGATTACTGATTGCATGTAACTCAGAAAACACACCCACCTAGCACCAGTTTTCAACCCAACGATTCAATTCCAATGATCTGGATATATTTTTTTAAAAGAAATTAAATTAAATTGTGATGCAGGGGGCACAGAGTCCTAATTGGTTTTCTCTGATTTCAAAGAGAGAGAAGTACCATTTTATTATGCAAGCATGTTTTATTTGCTCAAGTTGCTGTGTAAAATTACTTCTTTAAGATGTCTTGCCTTTAATATAGAGTTCTTGTGTCTTCTGTCTAAAGTTGTTTGTGGTTGGGAAGGACTCTACTTGCTCTATCCTAATCTCATGAGTTGGAAATACAAGGCCCCATGTCTGTAAAGATAATCACTTTTGCTTTGCAGAACTCAGTCTTATATTTTCCCTCCCTCCATCTTGTTCTCTTGTTCTTACTTTTGGAGGAAAAAAAATGCTAACTTGATTTAGATTTTAGAGGTACATCTTAATGCACTTACAGTTCCATTATTTCTATTCCAGTTTTCTACACTTCCTTGCACGTTTCTTCTTTCTCCAATGAGACTCCTGCTCTTTAGATATTACTGTTACTGACAGATTGGCTTACATGGTTTTAACTTTTTTGCATAGTGTAGGATCCTTATAATCCTTTCATGATAATATTCTAATTTTCAGTCCAGCTCTTATGAATCTTCTAGGGATGTGCACGAATATTCATAATATTAGTTATTGGTATGAATTCATACAAAATTCAGACATTTGTACATGAATCCAATGTTAGGACATCTGTACATTAACATTCGTACAAATACAAATGTTTTGGACATTCCTATGAATAGTTCAGACTTTCATTAAACTGGGGAGGTGGAAAAGCAGTTGCACCAGTCACATCTGCAACAGATCCAGAGTGCATTCGACATGGATTGAGAACGGATTAAAGTGGATTCAGGTTGGATTTGATATTTTCAGAGTGGATATGTTACAGGATACACATCAGATATGTTTGCGTTTGTTTCGGATATTTGTACGAATTCGTACGACTACATTTGTTTTGAATAGAATCCTACCACATTCGAAGGGGATCTATGTAAACCAATAGTAACATTCGATTCATTACAAATCAAATGACCCCCAAAAACATTTGTGCCCCTCCCTAGAACCTTGCCTTTAGTTTTCCTTGGATTCCTTAAACCTCCCTTCTAATTTGTTCACCTAATAGGTTAATGCCAATGAGGGAGCTGGGTCTGTTTTTGCCTTGCGAAATTCAGCCCTGGTTTCTCCTTTTCACAGATCGGGAGTGTCATCTTTTTCAAGTGCCATAAAGGATACCTGTTGCAAGGCTCCACCACTCGAACTTGCCTCCCCAACCTTACCTGGAGTGGACTGCAGCCCGACTGCATCCGTGAGTCTGGTAGTCTGAGGTTAAGCAGGTGGGGTCAACCTGTTGGATTGCTTCTGAAGGATGCAAGCAATGGTGGTCTGGAGATGGGCAGTTTCCAACCAAGACAGGCAGTCTAGCTGGAAAACAGAGAGACAAAACAAAACAAGGAATCAAGAACTCTAATTAGATAATGCTTTGACTTATTTTGTATCAAAGAGTCAGCCCGTTGGTTTGAGCTTTGCCTATAGCGTGCGTATAGCACTTCTTTAGGATTTCAGAGATGGGAACACTGGTTTACTCATTTACTTATCAACTTATTTATACTTCTATCCTACCTTACATACAACAGTCCCAGATAAAACCTAAGAAATGCCCCACTGGATTGGACCTTTAGCCCTTCCACTCCAGTAGCTTAATCTCACAGTGGGCAACCAACTGCCCAGGGAAGTCTGACGGAAGGACCTGAACGTACAGCCTTGCTCTGCTAACAGTCTCCCGGCAATCTGGGGATGTGAACAAATATTTGTAACATTCCAAATTCATATGAATTCAGCCAAATTTGGACATTCAAATTTGAATTAAATGTTTTGATACATTCGTATGAAGCTTCGTATAGGATTGATATGGGAATCATATGGGAGTGAACATTTGTGACGAATTTGAATCCCACTGCGTTCAAAGGGGATCTATTCAAATGAATACAAATTTTCTTGCATCCGATTCAATACAAATCGAATGCAAAAAATAAAAATGTACACATCCCTACAACCACCTCCTACTGCCGTCAGACCATTGATAGCGCTGACCACCGTGAATTGGTCCCAAACCGATCAGAGTAGCCTCCCCTTGCACAATTGCTAGTGAGACCAGCACTCAAGCCTTGGAGGTTTTGCACGCAGTGTGTGTGGGTGTTTCTCCACTTAGCACTAAAGGACCCATTAAGGTCCTTAATGGGTCCTTAAAGGGTACTCTAGTGCTAAGTGGAAAAAGACCCTATGTCTTGCTACTGAGTTGTCACCATTTATTTATTTATTTATTTATTTATTTATTTATTTATTTATTTATTTATTTATTTATTTATTTATTTATTTATTTATTTATTTATTTATATTTATATCCCGCCCCATACCCAAAGGTCTATGGGCGGCTCACAAAATTTAAAAACGAACATATCAAAACTGTATCAATCCCAAAAACTAGTACAAAATGTAAAAAGCCAGCATTAAAAAATACAAAAACAGTTTTAAAACAGCAGTGTTTGCAATGGGGGAAGCACAGGGAACATTTAACTAAGGGCCTGAGAGAAGAGGTACGTCTTCACCGCCTTCCTGAACATAAACAGAGAAGGGGCCTGATGCACCTCCAGGGGGAGACCATTCCACAGCCTAGGGGCCACTTCCGAGAAGGCCCTCTCCCAGGTGCCCACCCGCCTAGCTGTTGAAGGCGGTGAGATAACCAGGAGGGCCTCCCCTCCAGATCTTAAGACACGGGCAGGTCAATATGGGAGAAGGCGCTCCTTTAGATATCTGGGGCCCAAGTCATTTAGGACCTTATAAGTCAGAGTTAGCACCTTGAATTGGGCTCGGTAGTGAATTGGCAGCCAGTGCAATTCTTTTAGAACCGGCAATTCTTTACCTTCTTATCATCTTTCCATGAGTAGTGCGTCAAGTGTTTGGAATGAAAGCTCACTTGCAAGGGGAATACATAACTTGCTCTCTCCCATTCTCCACTCACAGTCTGATTCTGATTACAATAACAGGTCCTGGGGAGTGAAGAAGTCCACTTAGGAGACCCAGGCCTGCAGTGGAGAGATTATCACTGTGCTTTCTGAGTGAAGGTTGCTTGTCCATGCTGCTTGCTCTCTCATTGACAAGGGAGAGGTCAACGCAGCAGCAGCTACAACTTGGGGTGCCTCCAAAGATGTTCAAGAATCCTATAAAGGCCTGGGACAGTGTATAGGTCTGACACTATGTCAGAGCATTGCCGGCCTATTCTTCTGATCGATCTTAAGAACGTAAAGGGGGCTCTGCTGGATCAGGCCACAGCCCATCTAGTGCAGTATCCTGTCTCACACAGTGGGCCACCAATTGCTCATGGGCATCTCAAGCAGAGACAAGGGTAAACCTTCTCCTTTTCTCACAGTGCAGTCCCCTGGGCTTTCCTCCTAGCCTGATGCCTGCCAGGCCTTGGAAACACAGGTTCTGTCTGTGTCTATGCCCTGTTTGTGCCAATGTGCAACATGATTCTTTTTCTAGCTCACAACTGTAAGGAGCCAGAAACCCCATCCCATGCCAACGTGGGCTCTCTGGACCTGCCCTCCCTTGGATACACTCTGATCTACTCTTGTCAGAATGGTTATTACCTAACAGGAGGATCGGAACACAGGACATGCAAGGCAGATGGCACCTGGACAGGAAAACCCCCAGTTTGCCTAGGTAAGGTTCTCTTGGTCTCATCCCACAGCTGTTTTTTTTTTCCTTCTTCCCCTTTAACTTCATCTCCTGAAAAATTTCAGCCATCTGTTCTGTTCATGTACAACATGGTGCTTGTTCTGCCCCTAAGGAAGCTGGGCTGGATAATATGGCTGCATCTCCACTTACCATTGGAGACCATTGTGTCTCCATAGGTTGTAGCAGCAGCAGCAGGTGCCACCCTTGTAAGGCCCCGTGTGGATTTTCCCTCCCCTTGAATGTGCTGTCAGTATCCCTTTTGTGTGGTGGCATGAGTGCAGCCTGCCCTCTCAACATTCTTGCCAACCATTGCATTCCCTTGGCAACTAGGATAGATGTTTAGACTCTCTGGGGCAAGGCCTTGAGCACTGGGAGGTAAGGCTCTTTTCAGGATTCTTTGAGGTCTGCAAGTTGCAAATTGATGTCTTTCCCTATCAGCTTAATAAAGTGAAGCTCTCTCTACCACGCTTCTGTAAATGTGTGAATCATTTGGGTGGGCTATTCTGACAGATGCACACTGCAAGGCTACGCAGAATATGCTTGGAAGGTTGGGTGCCCACCTCCATGGGGAGGTTCCATGTTTTCCTTGAAAAGACTGGACCTAAACAAAGCATTTTGGGGATGGCTGTAGACCTCTTTGCGTAAGCCAGAATTCAGAGCACTTGGGTTGGCTGTGGTCCAGGATAGCGCTAATCCTGTGTGGAGAAAGGGAGCTGCCCGTTTGAGGATATCAAAAAGATTCAGGGAAGGCCAAGACCTCAAGGTTTCAGTTCTCCTTCCAAGAAAGGCATTCACACCCTCTAAACTTCCCACTTCCTCCTTCTCCATCCCAACCAATGTTTCTGTTCATCCTGAAACACTTTCACATCCCAACACGTTGCAGCAGAGACACAAGGAAGAACGCTGAAGCTCTGAGATTCACGGTGCCTCCCTTGTTCTTTTCCAGCAGACGTGAGGCCCAGTGGCAGGCCGGTGGGCACTGCAAGAGAACTGCCTCTTCCAAAAGTGTCAGGTATGGCCACATTTTATGTTTCAAAGGGGCTGAAACAAGCAAACAAACAAGGACAGCTCTTGACAACCATCTGCACCTGCAAAATTATACATCTTGAACTATCTTGGTGGGGGGATTTGGTAGAATCCTGCAACTTTATTGATATTTTTTTAAGAAAATTGATAGGATCCAAAGAAAACGCAACCCTAAAACCGGTTTGGTCTTGTGCTTAGAGTCCTGGACTTATATCTCATAGTCACCAGGTTTTAATCCACACTCCTCCACGAGGCCAGCTGGGTGGTCTTGGGCTAGTCACAGCTCTCTTTCTGAGCTCTCACGGCCCCACCTACCTTACTGGTGTCTCCTGTGGGGAGAAGGACAGAAGCTTTGTCAGCCGCTTTGAGTCTCCTAAATGGGTGAGAAAAGCAGGGTAGAAAAGCCAACTCTTCTTCTTCCTCCTCCATGAAGCCAGCTGGGTGGCATTGGGCTAGTCACAGCTCTCTTCTGAGCTCTCACAGCCCAACCTACCTCACAGGGTGTCTGTTGTGGGGAGAAGAACAGAAGGCTTGTTGGTGTCTTTGAGTCCCCTAAATGGGTGAGAAAAGCAGGGTAGAAAAGCCAACTCTTCTTCTAAAACACAAATTCATAACAATGAAACTAGGATCTATTTCTTTGTGTCTCCTGCTACTAATTCCTCTGAATGCCAAGCTTCTAGGAATTCCCTTCCTTTCTTGGACTTTACTTGCACCAGTATTTTCCCTGTTTCTAATTGAATTTGTGGTTATTTTCCATCCTGTCTTTTCACTTCTAGCTGGTGTTTGTGCACGTGGTGCCCATGTTCACAGTTCAGAGAACTAATGTAATAAATCAGGCCAACCTGAGCTCCAGGTATTCTCCACTTTTTAGATTCCTCTTCCAGAAATAACACACAGCTGGGAAGGAATCCAGTGAATAGTCCAACAGAGATTTTGACAAGGGAGGCTTCTTTAGTATTATATGAAATAGGAAGATTTGCCTTAAATGTTCAACCAAAAGCAGAAGCTGTTAGAATTCAGACCTCTAAAAACAAACACTCAACGAGTTTAAAAACATAAATGAGTCTCTTCTGTCTCAAGGCTAATACTAATTAAAAAGAGAGAAAGAATCAAAGATACCAGAGCAGAGTTTTTCAATATGTGAAAAAAAAATGTGAATTTTTAGATAAGTAGTATCATGGAAAGTGCCAGAAGCTCTAGCACCTTTTTGGCTTGAGGGGGGGCGGGGGGAGAACTAGGAAAGTAGATACCAAATAAATCAGGGTTCTAGTCTGCAAATACACAAGGAGCCCACCAGACTGCTGGCTCAAGACAACCAAGGCAGGGGAAATTAGTGGAGTTCAGAGAGGAGGTAAAATCACCACCTCATTGTAGAGCATCCATGTTGGGTCCTAATAAGCGTTGACTGATAACCTAAACTTCATTCTATTAATGAGGCAAAATCTTTTTTCACTGGACAGCAGGCCTATATAATAAAATACTGGGGGGAGGGAACATGCAAGGAGCAGCCATTTATTTTTCACCCTGAATCTTATTTTGAAATTTGAACCAATGAGCCTCAAAATGTACCTTGGGACAATCAATCAATCAATCAATCAACCAACCAACCAACCAACCAACCAACCAACCAATCAACCAATCAACCAATCAATCAATCAACCAACCAACCAACCAACCAATCAACCAATCAATCAATCAATCAATCAATCAAATGTACCTTGGGACAATATCTTTAATATGTATGGTAATTATTTTGCAATTACTACTCATCTATTTATGGAATGTATATTTCGTACCTTCAAACATAGGAGGCCCACATAGGAGTTCTGCAGGAAGAGAAGTGACAACTGGAAATGAGGATCTTTCTCTGTAGCCAACTGGCCATTAAATCACTCATTAGTTAGGATTCCTTCTCCAACTTCTCAGGAAAGAAAGGTGCACATTTCCAGTGCAGCTGGCATAGGAGGAAGAAGAAGATGAAGAAAGAAGGAGAAGGAGAAGAGTTGGCTTTTCAACCCTGTTTTTCTCACCCATTTAAAGGGTTCAAAGCGGCTGACAAACCTTCTGTTCTCCCCAGAATAGACACCCTGTGAGGTAGGTGGGGCTGTGAGAGCTCAGGGGAGAGCTGTGACTAGCCGAAGGTCACCCTGGTGGCTTCGTGGAGGAGTGTGGAATCAAACCCGGCATTCCCAGATAAGAGTCCAGCTCCTTACCCACTAGACCAAAGAAGGCCTTAGCCAAAAGCCCTTTTCCCAGGGCTAGAAGAGATGTGTACAAGCTTCTTTTGTGTGTTTTGTTCAAATTGAGCAGAGTCTGTTTCAGTTCAAATTTGACCACTGAACAGCGAGGTGCTCTTTCTGAGCCCTCACAACCCAACCTACCTCACAGGGTGTCTGTTGTGGGGAGAAGAACAGAAGCTTTGTCAGCTACTTTGAGTTCCCTTAAGGGTGAGAAAAGCAGGTAGAAAAGCCAACTCTTCTTCTTCTTCTTTGAATTTCCTTAATAGCAAGATTCTTCCTGTATAATATGTAAAGTAGCCTTCATCAACGTTGCACTTGCAGCTGTTTTGGTCATCTAACCAAGAAAACCTGACTGATTTTGGACAAGCTATAATGAGTGGAACTGATGGGAGTTACAGCCACATTGCAGAAGGCAGTTATGGCCTTCTGATTGCTTCTATCTTTCTTATAATGTCTCGCTTTGTGTCTTTGTTTTTCTAGTTCCTGCTGATGTATTTGCCAAGAACTCCTTTTGGAAAGGTTCCTATGAGTACATGGGAAAGAAGCAGGCAGCAATGCTCTCTGTGACCAACTTCGATTCTGTCTCCAGCAAAGTCAATGCCACCCTAATTGACCACAGTGGTGTAGAGTTGCACGTATCTGGTAATGCATCAATTACTGTAGTTTGCCCCTCCATCGCTTGCCCGTCTATCTTTAGTGATCCTGCACATCTCTGTCCCAGCTAAGAGCCTGTGTGTCCTTGGCTCTTCACATAAACAAAGGGGCAGAACCCTGTGTCCTTCGACCTCTGTGATTCATGGAATCTAAGCAAGAAGAATGGAGCTGCACACCATAACCTTGTAAACCACACAGGATTTATTGAGACAGTTCGGGTTTCATCACCATTGTCCTTAAAAAGGACAATGACTTTACGTGTTTTGTAAAAAATCAAAACAGGTTCAAAACTATTTGAAATTTGAACTCAGGCTAGGTTGCGCCTGTTCAACTCAGTTTGGAAATTGAAGCAAACATCATCTGATACAGTTCTGTTCAAACCAAACTACATTGTGGAGTTCATGCACATCTCTGCAAATGATGTGTGGTGTGGACCAAGTGGATAAGGAGTTTTCCCCCCTTCTCAGAATACTAGAACCAGAAGTCACCCATTAAAACTGAATGCTGAATGAAACTAGACAGGCAGAATTATTTAAAGCGCACACACACAAAAATTAAACTTTGGAATTCACTCCCACAAGATGTGACACCAGCTTGGATGGTTTCAAAAAAGGGAACTGTACCAGTTCATGAAAATCAGGATATCATTGACTTTTGGCACTGATGGCAGCAAGAGGTGATCGGTTTCTGAAGGCCAGGAGCTGAAAGACTCCAACATGTTCAGCTGGCTGTCCACTGTTGGATGAGGTGGGCCACAGGTCTGATTCAGTGGGGCATTTCTTATGTTCTTATTATGCCATGACTTCTGGCTGTCAGATATCAGCTCATTAGGTGGCACGCTTCCTCCAAAGTTGTTTGATTTCTATGCCAACTCAGTGCAGCCAATGGCCAGGCATGATGAGAATCCTAGGCAGTGTTCCCACTTAAATATTTTAATCCAGATTGGACCATTTTAATCTGGATTCAGAACCAAGTGCACATTCTGGATGTTCCCATTTACTTGACGATAATGCGGGCTCAGTTCAAATACCGCAGTTCCCATTCATACTGCCCAAATCCCCAGCAGGAAGAAACGGGATCTTTTCATCTTTGGCCCTTGTCCAAACTCTGTAAGCCTGCATTGATCAGAATCAGCTGAGCGAAAGAACAGACAGGGCAAAGCGATCATTCTCCCTTTCAAATTGGATACTCCCTCCATTCACTATGTTACCAGGAAGGCAGCAGCTTTGCGCAAAATCAGCAGAGCAAAAGAACAGACAGGGAAAAGCAATTTCTTCCTTTCAAATCAGTGAGGGATAGGAGGAGAATGATTGTGGTTTCTTCACGGGTTCAAAGAGAGAAGAGGGGATTCCTTTTCTTCTTCTTTGCTTTGAATGAGCTGTTCAGGAGGGAGGTGGGGTAGGAAAAGATTTCCTCTGCCAATTGCTGTAACAGTGTAATACATCTTCCGTAGTTACAGTGGCATTCACAGAAAGGGGAAATCTATGTTCAAAGATCCAACACTGTTTTTGATCTCTGGGACTCTAGCATTTCAGGGGTGGGAAGGACAAGGGGGCAAGACTTCCCAGATGTGAAATCCCACCCATGTAATGCTGTGCTGACAGCAGCAGCAGATATTGGCCAGAGGGATATGGGGGGGGGGCAGCCCAAAAGGCAGATCTCCTCCCCAAATAGTTCGGTAGCATTCCCACTGGGAAAAAGAAAAGTGACCTACCTGCCAAAACAGGACTGAGAACAGTTTTTCCGAGGACTTTTTTTCTGCAGATTTTAGCAATATAATCCTCGTAAAGCCCAGGAATAAAAATTAAAATGGGATTAGACAAACCCAAAAACAGACTGGAGTCCCATTTAATCTTGTATGGGAATGCACCCCTAATATAACGACCCAGGGGAAGGCCAGGGAAGGCAGCAGCCGGCCGCGGCATGGGAGCTCTTGAAGGATCCAGTAGCGCAGGCCAGTGGCCGGCCCAGCTGTCAAACGGGAGCAAGCGCTCTTCATCTTTTACAGCTGGGCATGCGCCGGCAGGGCTGGTTTGGGATGGGTGCTGTTGCATCTGCACAGCACCCCCCCCCAAATCTGTTTTCCCATCTGGCCCTGCTGCTGCCACCCCGCGCGTGTGCGTACGCGCAGGGCCTCCAAGAATCTCACCCTATCTGGGTCAGATTCCTTTTTGAAACCATTCCGCCGGAAAACGGATCTTTTAGATCCGTTTTCAGCAGCACACGCAGAAAGGCCCTTAGCCAACAATAATAACCTTGTGGGTCTAACAATTTTTTAAAATGTGATGCGTACAAAGAGTTTTCTTTCAAGATAGAAGGATGTTAACTTCCCAGCTACAGGACCCCTTTTCCCTCTCCTCTTTCCCTTCTCAGGTATTTATAAACAAGAAGACGTCCACCTCCTCCTTCAGGTCTACCAAATCACAGGGCCAGTGGAGATCTTCATGAACAAGTTTAAGAATGATAAATGGGCCTTAGATGGACATGTAAGTTCCTATGCTGCTTTTGCCAAGCTCTAATGTTATTTCTGGTCCAGCACAAAAGCTTCTTGGCCTCTTCACTGCTTCAAGGCTTTAGGGGCCATGAGGAATGTGACATTTGTCTGATGTGCCTCTTTATATGCTGGCCTTCACACCCCATGGGGCTTTAGGCTCACCCCAAAGGTCACAGAATGAGCTACGCAATCAGTGGGTGGAGAAACCTAGGGGCTGCTTTGGGGCAGATGCAAGTTTAAATGCACTCTGCCTGGGTCAAGTGGTGGCCACCCTGAATGCCCATGTGAAATGCTGCCTCGGACTCTATCAAATAGACTCAGTCAAAAAGCCAACATCCTTAAGTATTTTGAATCTTCCAAATGCAGGTTACTTCAGAATCATCCAGTGGGACTTTTGTCTACCAAGGTTTTGTGCATGGCAAAGGTTTTGGGCAGTTTGGCCTGCAGAGACTAGGTAAGTTCCCACTTTGCTCCCCTCGTTTTAAGAAACAGATTTTACATAATTGAGAGGCTCCTGATCTGCAGCCTATTCTCACTACAACTCATAGGGCATGATTAGGAAGCTTCTGGGGAAGAACATCATCACCTTGAGGAGGCTGTTATAGCCTCAGGCACCCCCTGCCTTCCCAGAAGTCCCCTAACCATGCACCAGGCGTGGAGCATGAAATTGTCCTACACACCTTTATCAGCCTTACCAAATCACCTGGTGCGTCCAGACAGCAGCCATTCACATCTCTCCCAGTGCTCCAGGGTCATCTGAGGTGCTGCGCAAACGTGCTGGTACCTCAGATGACCATAGGTGCAGCTGCATGTGTGCAGAGCATCAGTGTCATCATGGTGACGGCATTGACACATGCTCAGTCATGCGGCGCCCTGAAGAGGAACGTCTCCGCAATTGAATCAAGGTTAGTATTCAGTTGCGGGGGAAGGGGACAGTTAACATTGACTAACGCTCCAAGTGCGAGCGCTAATCAACGTTGGTTAATCGCACCCTTTTCTCGTGCAGTGGAGGGAAAAGATGGTGCGAAATCGCCCCAGGTCTACATCCAGATGACAGGTCCACCATCACACTATCTGGTGGTAAACCAGACTAAGGAATTGTGCAGAACGGCATGCCTACCTGGTCTGGTTTACCATGGGTGACCCATTTTAGCTGGGCAAAAAGATGCATCGCTGAAATGGGCCCTTCAGGGGCTTTCATTCCTTTCGGAGTTTAGCTCTGACGCTCTTGAAGACTTGGGGGCCAGCATGGGCTAGACTGGGACAGCCATCCTAGTGTGAACAAGCCTTGTTCCGATCCAAGTGCAATCCACAGATTGCTTCATCCAGACCACAGTGAGCCCTTCAATTCAGATCCCCTAAGGGAAGTGCCAAAAGGTCAGTTAGCTCATATACCCGCAAGGTAGACAGAAAGGCAGGGACCATTTCAGTGAGCCTCAGGGTCTGGGCGGGGGGAGGAGACAGCCTCTGTACCTGGCTCACCTATGCAGCGCATACCCACCACTCTGGCTAGTAGAGATTAGAGATGCACATGAATGTTCGTAATGTTCGAAATTCATACGAATTTGGGCAAATTTGAACCTTCGAATTCAAATTGAATGTTGGCACATTCAGATATTGACACTCAAATTTGTATGGGATTTGTATACGTTCATATGCATTCATATGGGATTCGTGTGGGATTCATCTGGGACTGAACATTCGTATGAATACGAATCCTACTGCATTTGAGCGGGATCCAATTGACGACTGTGAATTTTCTTGCATTCAACTTAGTACTAATCAAATGCCAAAAAACCATTTGTGTGCATCACTAGTAGAGGTGTTTCTCCCCAGCTCCCCTGCAGGAGATTGTTCCAGTAGAGATGTGGCAAATTGAATCTGAGGCTTTTGACTTGTTTTTATGTACACAGCAGGTATACATCAGGGGATGCAGCTTCCAGGCTAAAGCTCCCAGCCTCTCTCATTACCAAGCAAATATGGCGTGTGGCTTAATTGCATTTTCCGTTTTTCAGACAGCAGCATTATTGAACGTGATCCTGAGTCAATGGGGCATCCCTTTGCATCCAATAGCAGTTCGGTAGCAGCTGCTATCCTTGTGCCTTTCATAGCCCTGATTATTGCAGGGTTTGTCCTCTATCTCTACAAACACAGGTGAGCCCCTGGGAGCAGACTGAGGGGAGCAAGGGAATAAGATGCTGTCTGCATGGCTTTGCTGCTCTGCATGTGAAGCCGGCCTGAACTGAAATAGGCTTTGTTCATCCCCCGACTTTTGATCAACCTTTCAGAACCACTTCCTCTCCAAGTTCTATTTCTCTTTGCAAGGAAAAGGAGACAGACATTCTGCACCTTATTCCGAGGCTGTGGAATGTGTGGAGGTCTGAATGCTGCTGAGCTATAGATCCCATGAGCCACAGACAGGTTTTCGGAAGTCATACAGCCAGTTTGGTCTAGTGGTTAGAGAGCAGGACTCTTACCTGGGAATAACGGGTTTGATTCCGCTCTCGTCCATGAAACCAGCTGGGTGACGCTGGGCTAGTCACAGCTCTCCTCTGAGCTCTCACAGCCCCACCTTACAGGGTGTCTTTTGTGGGGAGAAGAATCGAAACCCTTGTCAGCCACTTTGAATCCCCTTAAATGGTTGAGAAAGAAGGGTAGAAAAGCCAACTCTTCTTCTCCTTCTCCTTCTCCTTCTCCTTCTCTTTCTCCTCCTCCTCCTTCTCCTTCTTCTTCTTCACATCTACACAAAGTAGCCTCAGTAGTTGCCCACATACCGAAGACCATAAGAAGTGGGTTAGACTGTTGGGCCATCTAGTCCAGCAGCAGCCTGCTCTCACTGTGATCAGCTAGTTGCACAGCAATGTCTACAAGGAGGATTGGAGCCTGAACCTTTGGAGGCAAACCATCTCCTACTGCTATCAAGGTTGCAATAGCTCTGATTCCCCAGCATTAGTCCGAAACATTTTTGAAATTTCCCAAGCTGGTGGAGTATTTCTGATCCATTTCTCGTTCCTTTCTGAGTGCAGAAGGAGACCGAAGGTGCCGTTTAATGGTTACGCCGGCCATGAAAACACCAATGTGCGAGGGACGTTTGAGAACCCAATGTATGACCGTAACTTGCAACCGACGGACATTATGACCAACGAAGCGGAGTTTACAGTCAGCACCGTCTGCACGGCAGTATAGTATTTCACAAGGCTGCTGGGTAAGTTGGGGATCATTATGGGTTCTCCTAGCAGAGTGAATCATGGGTGATGTTTAGGTATCAGATAAATGCGTACTACAGTCAGAGAAAGAAGGTTCGGTAATCCTTTGATATTTGCTGCTTTATTTTGTACATCACAGCTGTTTGAGTAGTTTGTCATGAGCTTTTGTGTTTGCTTTTAAAAAAAACTGGTTCTTTCCCACCTCGATCCTTAACTCAGCACAGAAAAGAATGAAACAGTAGGAATGTGCACAAATGTGTGTGTTTTTTTTAATTCGATTCCTATTGAATCAAATGCAAGTAAATTCATATCCATTCAAATGTACTGGGATTTGAGTTTCATACGAATGTTCAGTCCCATATGAATCCCATACGAATCCCATACAGAGCTTCACATGAATGTATCAAAACATGTGATTCGAATTTGAGTCTCTATCTTCGAATGTGCCGACATTCCGTTTGAATACAAATGTCTGAATTCGGCCAAATTCATATGAATCTCTAATGCTGCAAATATTTGTGTATATCCCTAGTAAAAAGCCCTCTAACCGTGAAACGGATGCAGATGTTGTGAATTTGAAACTCAATCTTTCCATTTTCTCTGTCTTCTTCTGCAGCATTCTCCAGGGACAGAGTCTGGCTGGAGCTCAGTGTTGCTCCTGGTTCATCTTTGCCCATGATAACCTCTCCCAGAAATGTGGAGGCTGCAGAGTTGAAATGGTGCCTTTGAGTTGATCCAGAGAGAGAGAGAGAGAGACCATTTTGCCGTTCACCACCACTCTGCATCTTCCTTGTCTCTCTGGTCTGCCCTGCAGATGACAGATTACCAGAATGTCTTCTCCAGACCTTTCACGGAGAGCGGTGGAAGGGAGCCAGCATCCTCTTCCAACCATTTCCTCATCTCTGAGCCCTATCCTAGCTGACTCTCACCAACCGTCAGACTTGGTGACTGATGCTCAGAGACCGGAGGCTGTCCCACCACCAGGCTGCAGCAAATGCTTGCTTCTGTAGGGTGTACATCACAGCCATGCAGATAGAGATCTGTGCCATCCACCCCCCGGTTGCTGGAGGAAGTGGCAGGCTCATAAGTGAAAGTGGCTGCCCTGGACATGAGGAGGCCTTCTTAGATGCAGAGTCCTTGTGGCAAAAGTGCCCATCCCGTTGGACTAAAACAAGAGGCTTAGCAAAAAGAGACGTGGTGGTTCATACACATTTATTCTTTCCCTCTGGCCTCCCCCACCATCTTATGTATGTATTTCATGCTAACACCCTACTGCAAAATTTTGCATTTTCTGTAAATTCTGGTAGTCCCTTCTCAAACTCCCTGATCCCTTCCTTCTGCTCCTTGAGGCGGACTATCTTCCCTTCTTTCCAGAGCAGTTGCTCTTCCTTGTTAGCCTTTCCAGGTTTTAGACCAGATCAGATCCTGCCCTAGGAAACACAACTGCCATGACTGCTCCAGATCTCCAGAATGCGAGGGCTTTCCCAGTGTCCTCTCTTGGAACAAAAGTTGAGAGCCCCCTTTGGTGGAAATCCTATCATCTGTTTCCCAAAATCACACACACCCTGCTGCTCTGTGGCGTTTTGCTAACTTTTGATCGGCAAGGTATTGCTACTGGGAGAACAATATTTTCTTCCCTGCATATGGAGCCAAACTCAGCTCTTTTATTTCCTTTCGGAACGCTCTGTGGAATACGGCAGCACGAGGGCTCCTACTATTTAGTGACTGATGCAGCCATGCCCAGCTCCACTGGTTAATTTTCTGCAATATTGTACCGCCAGGTCAGAATTATTCATACAACCTTTATTATTATTTTCTTTCAAAATTGAATGCGGGAAACAAACTTGCAGTATTGTGGAACTCAGGTGCCTGCACCCTCCATTTCATCCTGTCTCAGCCTGCACACTTTCTGCTCCGTCGCTGGCGTGCAAAATGGTCTTCTTGCTGAAGGAAGTGGACCTGGTCTTATCCACGCACCTCTTTCTATGGCTACAAGGAGAGTCCATGTGCCGCTTAGCTGCAGTGCCCTAACACTTCTTTAGCACTAAGTCTGTATCCAGGAATGAGAATATGATGGTTTGGGTGCCAACTAAACACCCAGTTTCTCGGCCCTAAACTATCCCCATTGCTTCATTTTCATCCTGACTTCATCTGACTGCCATATTGTCCACCAAGAGCACCTTCATCAATTTGCAGTTCTTATGGCTTTGTTTGTGTTTTCTCCTCTGCCCCATTTTGTGCACATTTCCCCTTTCTGAAAGAAAGAAAGAAAGAAAGAAAGAAAGAAAGAAAGAAAGAAAGAAAGAAAGAAAGAAAGAAAGAAAGAAATCTGTCCCTGGATGTTTGAGAAGGAAAGTTCAGTTCTTTGAAACTTAATGTGGTTTCTATTGGCATTTTTAAATCTAGTTGCCCCAGATTAGCAAGAGGTCAAAATCTGAGCCCAACTTGAATGTTGATGCATTTTTTTTGAACACCAGTTTAGTAATTAAAAAAAAAAGCCATTGCTCTTCTTTTTGTTCCTCTCCCACCTCTCTTAGAATTAAAAATGTGTCCCAGCTTAAAAGCTGTGATTTGCTTTGAGTTGAACTGAACCACATTCAATCCAGTTCCATAGCAAACTGGATCAAAACTCAAATCTGGCTCTAGATTGAACCTTTCACGTGTTAAAACAGACATTGAATATATATATTTATGTTTACATATAAACGCCTTTTAAAAGGACCAGAAAAGGTCAATATAGGTACAAATTGAACCGGCGCCTTTGGGTTTGGTTGGCTCAAAGAGAACAGTTTGATTTGAACCCTTCTAAATCGAACCAAATTTGCTTGCATGAACTTCAGACAGACATTGATATGACTCATAGCTGTGTTTGCACACAGCTTGTGTGCGTGAATGTAGCAGCATCCATTAGTATTGAACTAGCGAAAGCACATTCATGAATTCAGCCAGGCTGCCAGCATGGAATTCAATTTAGTTTAATTCTCATGGAATAATTGTTGACTTTAAAAAAAAACTGAGATTTAACAAACTATTTTGTGTTTGCCAAACCAGATCCAGGAATTAGCTATACTTGCCTTCACTTCTTTATCACTGTGTGCAAAGAAAAAGAGAAGTTTCCAGGCAAGAATGACCATGATTTCTGCAGTCCTCCATCAGGTTTCTCATCAAAAAAGAAAAAAGAAAAAAAGATTCCTACTTGTCTTACCTCCAGAATGGGCATTTTATAGCAATGGCAGCCAATGCGTTTCTCTGCAAGGGTTGCTGATTCCCCATCATCAAGAGTCAGAACGGCTAAAAGCACTTGAAGGGCCACTGCCCTCAAATTCTTGCTTCAACCCATTACAAATAAAAATAAAAATGACTTCATGGGCTGCATTAGAGGAGAAAGGATCAATTTTCCATAAATACGTGGATAAATTAATTAACAAGGGATGATTGCCATGGTTGGAAAAGTTTAAGGTCCAGTTGAATGTGACTTTGGCTATATTTATTTATATATTTATATATGTATTTATTTATTTATTTATTTATTTTTAAAGAAAAACAGTACTCGCATGAGCTCAGCTACCAAATTTTTTCTCTTCATTAGTCCCTAAGGTGATATTTGACCCACTTGCTTACTGATCCAGACTAACAGAACCGGAGGGGTGTCCCCCCCACCCTACACATACATCAGAGAATAGATAGGAGCCACAGAAAGACCCAGGAACTCCAGGATTGCCATGGGCCATGTGGCAATATCATTAGCCAAATAGTGCACGCATAGAAGTGTCCAGCTCTTGTGCATCTAGTTATAGCTTCATTGCTTCCAAGCAGCTCCTGGCTGACAAGGCATTGAATATTTTCTTCTGCAGAATATAGGTCTGCAGACAGACTTCCAGTCTGTGATACCTCACTGAGTCTGCAGTGGTTAGACTAGAAGCTAGTGTTTGCAATGGCAAAATCAGAAAAATCGGGAAGGTCTGGTTGAGCGTTGTGCAGAGAGAACTTGAAATGCTGCTCACCACTGTGTCTAACAATCTGACGTTAATCATGGAGAGAGACGCGCAAAACTGGTTCAGATTCAAAGTGGTTTCAATTTAAAAGCAGAATGTTTTAGCAGCTCTATGATAGGAGATCTTTGACATTTCTCCATTTGACTCAAATTCCCCCCACTCCTAGCCCCAAACTCCTTTCAGATCCTGTTGTACTGAGAAAAATACCATGACACATAAAGACTGCAAATGTTCTGCTAGGCTGCCCTGGTAATGGAAGGAACTGACCATGTTGACGCTTAAGATTCAAAGCTGCTAAATTTGTTTTACCGTAATCATGCAGAAAATCCCCCACGCCCGGGTGTTGCACAGCTGAAATTTCCAGCAACTTGAAAGAAAGAAAGAAAGAAAGACAAAGGTAATCCATAGTAAGTGTGTTTAGCTGTCCCTCAAATTTCTCAAGGGTCAGGTTCCAGGACAACATCACTGGCACATGTCAAGCACGCCACCATGTGATTTTAACCCACTTGGTCTTTCTGGTCCCGAAAACCAGCTGCTCCGCGGTGCCTAAGTCTGAGTGTGAAAATTTGTTGCTAGTAGTAAGGCAGGCAAACAAACTCCCACCCATATATATGGGGGAGGGGACACAGCTGCATATGGAAAAGAAAATAGGAAGACCGCTGTGTCAAGATTACAAACCGATACTGTAGACTATAATATCCCGCTGTGTTTCTTTTCCCCGCCATTTACAGCAGCGAGATCTCCATGGTTTTCTCCCCTCCAACATAAAACTCTTTTCCCCCCGCTCTCCTCACCACCACCTCCAGGAGCACGAGCATCTTTCTCCTCACTACTCAGAGCCTTTAAAAAACAAACTTCCACTTGGCAGGATTACAGTCTGAGGAGGGCACGCAGGCGGCAACATGACAGGCCCTCAACGTGCATAGGTTGTTGCTACTGAAACCATCACCTCCCCCTGCAAAAGGGGAGGAATCGAAATGGTACCCTCGGGTCAGGAATGTAGCTTAATCTGGAAGCATACACGCCATTCCCCCTGGTTGATTCCCAGAGCGAGTGCTGCATGTATGTTCCTTGTTCACATAGCTATCACCAAAGACTACTTTTGCAATAAACAATTACTCCAGCAATGTGTAGCGCTGACCACGGATGTGCAAAACGTTTTGGCCAATCAATATATTTCGAGCTTGAAAGGGAATGAACTTTAAACATAACACAAAAAGCCCCTTGATTCAAGAGTTTAGAGGTCTCTTTCTCCCTTGCTGGACAGTGATAGCAGTGGAAGGTGGAGGATGAATTTTAAGTTTATTTTTTTAAAAAAACCTGAACATCTGTTTATCTCACTTCTGAGTTAGTTAGTGAGTGAACAAACAAATGAACGAACCATGGTGGGTTTTGAATTTCCCCATTTCTGTCAGTTGTCTGAAAACTTGAAATGTTTCAGATTTTATCGCAAGTGTTCTGGAAGAGGTGCTGTCCCTATCTGTTCTGTTGCCATTATGAGCAACGGATACCATGCAAAAACTGTTTCAGTCGCAAAGTTGGGATTCTCTGAAAAGGACAGTGAGATTAGATCTGGGCTGTTTCTGTACTTAGTAGTAGACTGGAGCCTGTGGCACTTCCTTCCACATTCTGGTGCAATGTAAAGGAAGACCCACCCCCTTCTAGTGCGCTCCATCTGAGACAGGATGGAATATTGACCAGAGGCCTTTTCACACTACAGCTGGTAGTCAACACTTAGTGAACATCTGGGGAAGAGCATCTGTACTCAGAAGAGGCTGTTACAGCCTCCAGCCATGCCCTGCCTCACCAGAAGTTCACTATTTGTTGATTAGGTGTGGAGCACAAAATTGTCTTAACCCTAAGCTTGTCTGGAGTGTCCAGACAGCAGCCATTTGCACCTCTTCTGGTGCTCCGGGGTCGTCTGAGGTGCTGTGCCATAGACACAACTGTCCATGTGCAAATTATCACCCTTGTCATGGCATTGGCGCGGATGCATGTGCAGTCATGGAGGGCATCGCAGCCAAAGTGGTGGTACCCTGAAGAGGACTGTCCCTGCAATTGAATCAAAGTAAATATTTGATTGGGGGGGTGGGGGAGGGATGGCCAAAGTTGATTAGCGCTCCAGGTGTGAGCACTAGTCAATGTTGGTTCATTGTGCTCCTTTCCCAGGAAGGGAAGTGCAAAAATGTTGTGGATCAGGATGAGAAAAATTGTGTCATGTTCAGTCTACTGGGAGATCGCTCTTTCCAGGTCCACTGGCATACTAGGAGATGGTATACTGGACCATGGAGATGCCATGGATGGCTTGTCTTTGCAGTCCAATATTCCCCAGGGGACTCATTTTGATGCCTTGGCCTTTGGAGCATTTGAAGGCTCCCTGCACGTCCCAAAGCTAGCATGAGCTTCTGAGCCAGTCCAGGGGCTTACACAGTGTGGACAGCCTTGTTCCGCACAAAGAGCACTCCATCCCAGCTTGGGATGATTTGCGTATCCTTGACTGGGACATCTTCTAGTCTACTGCAGGTAAGTGCAGATAGGGTCCAGGTATGGTATGGTGCAACCTAATTCTGTGTAATTAGGGTGACTATTTTCAGAGTTCAGAAGCAGGAAGGAGTTGGATCCTAAGTCAAAATGGCTGCTTTGGTTAAGGATCATGTGAGCCATAGAACCTACAGAACAGATGTTCTAAATCCTAACAATTCCCAAAAAGCATCTACCATGCTTCCTTATTTAATAAGGCAATAATAGAATAACCCCCAATTTACTCCTCAGCCTGTGGACACAACAGATGGGATTATATCTCAAGCCTTTTTGTGGTGGAGTTGTTAGATGTCATCTAGTCAGGCATCTAACAGTAAAGAAAATCCCAGAAGATTCCATAGCCACCTCCATGGAGTTTTCTTGGAAGCTACAGAAGCAGTTTGCCGTGAACTTTTTTCAGGTCAATGCTTGGGATTTTGCCTAGGGGTTGAGAGGATTGCTCCACCAATGAGTTGCACCCATCCCATTTATGAAGTTAGCTGAGGTGCTCAAAGAACCACTGTTTGGAAAAAGCAAAGTCTAAACCTTCAGCCTTCCCCATGCAAAAGGGATTTTTCACATTTTTAATGCTATATTCTTAGGGGCTGCTGCTGTTTCCAGAACTGAGATACTTAACTAAGGGGTGATTCCCAGAACCAAAATTAGATCCAAGTAATGTACTCCAAGACATGTTCAATCTGGTCCTATGATTCAAAAGGACAAACAGTTGTCCAGCCTCTACTTACATTCCTCCAGCAATGAAAAGGATACCATATTTGGGGATGCTATTTTCTCTCTTCAGCACTGATTACCATTTATTCTGCCTTCCTGAAAGTTCCATCTCATTACTTTAGAGCATACAACTAGGATCAAAGGGCAACACGTCCTAAGGATGGGACAGAAATTCTGTTGAAGCTCATATTTGACCAAATTATGTTAAATGACTTTTGGGGGAGAAGCGGGTTAGAATTATTCCTTAGGCTAGGTCCGTAAATTAAAAAGAAGTTTAAACTAACTGGATTTGGTAAAAACTGAAGTATCTGAATTTTGCAAATTCTCTAATTTGATGGCTAGGGAATGAGATGATTGCCCAAGGACTAGTTGCATATTCTACTCAAAGCTTTTCAAACCAATTCAACAACATCCCTGAGTTGAACCTCTGAAAGGATTTTGCTCCATTAGTTGCTATGCATATTTTATTTGCTTTGCTTTAACTGTGCCATCTCTTCTTAAAGCTTTTGGGTCACGTAGAATCTGGTTAAACAAAGGCTTTCCTTTCTGAAGTCCTTTGCTAAGGATACTCAGTTGAGTTTGAGACCCGGAACTGCACTTTCCTTTATCAAGGGAGCTTCACGCCTCATTCTGCCTTCCATTCCCAGAACGTTTGCATTCTCAACCTTGCTGGGATAATGCAATACAGAAAACAGTTTCCAAACCGTTTGCCGGGACCTCTCTCTTCACCGGTAGGAAGATCCATAATGATGGGCCATCTTTTTAGGAAAACAAAACTAAAGCCAACGGACCTGGGTGAACTATTGCACTTGTGAATTGTCAACAGAAGCCTTTGCAACATACAAAAGGGACCTTTGTCCAGCAACCATTGTCGAAAGAGTTTCAGAAAATGTAAAAGTCACTGGCCTGGGAGGCAGATATCAGCAATTGCCAGCAATTCTGCCAGGCACTGTGTTACATGAACACAGGGGTGGAGGCATTGCACTCTGGTACCCGACTAAGTCACCAGAGCGCTGAACTCAACTTGGCTGTTGTACATCTGAAATCAAGGCATCCTGCTGACCTCACTCAATGGCACCGTCCCCACAATTGGCCAAACACTCTAAAGTTACTCCTAAATCTTACCACCACAGAGCAAGATGGTTCTTCAGATATTAATTCTCCCACCAACACTTGTTTCCCCCTTGTTTTTAACCAGTTTATTTTGGAAATTGGGGAAATAGGGGACAGGAAAAAGACATTTCCCACCCTCCATGTTGCTTTTGGAAAGCTAGACAAGAGATATTCCCATTTTCAGTGCCCACTGGACTTGCATTACAGTTTAACAGAAAAAAAAATTTAAAAAGAAAAAAAACTTCTTTTGTACAGAGATATATTTTTATGAAATAAAAGTTTGTACAGTGGGGGATAAGGACACAATGTACATTTTCTTTTTTTCATTATTGTAGTAAAGAGTAGTGAAGAATTCAGCTTTTTTTGTAAATGTAATAAAATGTATAAATATGGTTTCCATTTAAAAATAAAAAATAAAAATGAGGAAAAAAAGAGAGATCCTACTGTAAATATGTATTCTACACATAAAGCTGGCTTGTCTGCAATATATAACATTTTAAGTTATCCCGTCTCTGTATATGAGGCTTATTCTTTGTGTCTCAGCATACTTTACTGAATTTGAGAACTATTTTAAAATTTTGAATTAAAATAAAATATAAATTTTTGCATTGCTTTTCTTACATAGTAGCTTTTCTTCCTCCTCTTCTTCCTCTTCCTCTTCCTCTTCTACTTCTTCCTTTGTTCTTCCTTTCCTCCTGCTTCTGTCCAAAGAGGTGGCCAGAGGTTAGACAGAGGCCATATCTCCACCTCTGAAAGAGGCAACTCTGTTTCAAGCAGATTGGGGGGGGGGGGCATCCCCATCTGTTCTGTTCCTTATTTCCATTTCCATGTCGTCTTCTGCAGTTCAGGGAGGGGAGAAACTGCCCTCTTTGGAGGCACCTCCGTGAGCGGTTGTGCCACCAAATGACATGCAGAATCACTTGGGAGGTGTCTGCTGCCTCCAAAAATGGACACAGGGCAGTGGTTGGGGCCCTTTCAGGACCCAAGTCTGACCTAAAATGGTAAGTGGAAACATGGACTGAATCTGTTGTCTCCTCAAGTAGGGTAGGACTACAAGTGAACATGGAGGTTGTGGCTTCTCCATCTCTGGAGGCTTCCAAGAAGAGAATGGACAGGCATTTCTCAACAGTAGGTTGATCTGTTTTCACAAATATCGCAATAGATTATTCTTGTGGTCCCTTCCAATGCCACAATTCCCATGATTCCAAGATTGTGGTCTGTGTTGTGTCTTCTACTCCTATCACTCTCCTGCGCAAGCAATCCAGATGTTACACCCAATGTATAATTCTGGAATTTGGATCGAGAAAGTTGGATTGGGTGGACAAGGAGTGCCATGGAAAGCAACTCAAGCATAGCACCCTAACACTTTAATAAGCCTTCATTGTTTCATAAGTGTGTGTTCTCCAGGGAGATTCTAAACAAGTGATACATTGAGCTGTTGTCTGTGTATTTACTCAGAAGAAATTCTCATTGATCTGAACTGGCCTGACTTAACATAGGTGAGTGTGCATATATTTGTTTTTAGCATATTGCAAGTTCTCCAAGGGACTCTGTAAATATGTGCTTGGCTCCCCACCCCTTAATTATGTTTGTTGTCTCCCCAACAATGTTTTATTGTCTTTTAACACCAATGAAAACAGAGTGCAGTTTGTGCTTAGCACAGAGGCCTGTTGTTCCAGAAATCTGGATGAATTAAAGCTAGGTGAGATATTGCCCTTTGGAAAGACATTTCCAGCTGAAGCTAAACATTTCATCACGACAAAAATGATCCACAGAGGAAGACTCCAGTGGGAACCATCTGCACCTCCAAGATAAATCCAAGATTATGGATTTATTTTAACTTCCTGTTTACAAGGGCTCTTTACCAGGTGTGCTATGGATGAGATAAAGAAAAGAAAAGAACCAGGCAACATTTCCAGGTTTTTTGTTCAAGAAAAGGATGGTGACTTTGGACACAGTACCAGAGATTAGACAATATCAGGAGCCTTCAAAATAAGGTTGTCAACCTAATTGAGGATTCTGTGGGAGTTGGGCTTCCTCTTGAGGTGAGGTAAGAACTTCAGCAGAGTCCCTTTGCACCACATTTATTTCTAGCCAAACAACATGCTAAGGTATTTTATTTATCTTATAAATTTTTATCCTGCCCTGTACACAAAAGTCTCAGGGTGGGTTACAACATTATCACTCATCACCCCAAGGCCCTATAGGGGATATATGTGAAAAACAGGTTCTGTGGAAGAAAATCTCGGAGTCAGACAGGTCACAACTGGGGAAGTCTGCTGATCTTCCATATTCTGTTCTACTCCATGCAGGACAGATCTCCAGATCCTCAAAGCCCGGCCAGAGGTGATCTACTGGGACACACCATCACAAGCAACAATTTAACCATGCTATCTTAAACTCTCTGGAAATAGCTCTACCAGACTGCCAGCCACAAGAGGTGACCTTTCTACCCAGCATCTCTTTCCAGCTCTGCCAACCACTTCTCACCAGCGAATCCATTTACATTTTATGGCTGATATGGAGCTTCTCTGCAGGCCCAGAGAGCTGCCCATTGCTTCCCTATCTCCATTCTTCCACAGCAGTGGATTCCTCACTGACATCCTCTCCAGCATGATCATAGGCAGAGATGCCACCTTTGGAGGACATCTTCTCCCTCCGCCTGCATGGACCAGGCAAAATTCTACAGCACCTCCTCACTCCAAAATGGAGGGAAGAATAAATAGAGGGAAGAAGGGCACCCCCATCAGCAGGAAGTGGACACTAGGGATGTGAACAATTTTTTTTGTGTTTTTGATTTGTATTGAATCAAATGCAAGAAAATTCATATTCATTTGAATAGATCCCCTTTGAATGTAGTGGTATTCAAATTCCATACGAATGTTCAATCCAATACCAATCCCATGCTAGTGCATATGAATCCCATACGAATCCCATATGGATCCCATTCAAAGCTTCATATGAATGTATTGAAGCATCTGATTCGAATTTGAATGTCAATCTTTGAATGTGCCAACATTCGATTCAAGTACAGATGTCCAAATTCGGCCAAATTTACACAAATTTTGAATGTTACAAATATTTGTGCACATCTTGAATTCCATTATATCATCCACCCCACCCCAGAGGAACTACCAAGAGATGCAAAAGGTTTGCTGTGAGATCATGGCATGCAGGATCTTCTCTCTGAGACATCAGTTCAGGATGGCAAAAGAAAAGCTCCAGGGCCAAATGGCATCTTCTCATTCAGAGAAAGGAAATAATATTTGGATCTGGCGTATCTGTCAGAGCTCTTCAATTGCTGGTGGAAATGTGGGTTGAGACACAAGAAATTGTGATGGGCCACTTCCTTCCTTCCTTCCTTCCTTCCTTTGCAGAACTAACCGATTGCAGGGGAACAGGTGCTAATAAAAGACCTAGCTGTGTGCAAGGTTGCTGAAAGGTGCAACTCCCCAAGGCAGATGTTCCCAACCTGGTGGCCTGGTGAAAATCTGCCCTGAAACCATGTTGAATTAACTCTGGATCCACTGCAGATGTGACTGGCACAACCACTTTCCTACCCACCCCACCCCCGTTTCATGACTGTTCCGAAGCGTTCATATGAATATAACGTCAATGTATGAGTGTCATAACATTTGGTTCATATGTGAATGTCTGAATCCATTCAAATCTGTACAAATGACAAATGTTACAAATATTTGTTCACATCCCTAGAACCAGGTTTTGTTTGCTTCAATTATGTATTAAAGTACTTAGGCCAATTCCCCAGGAAGGGACCTTGCTGATCACATTGCTCATGGCTAAGTGTCCTTGGAGGCTAAGGGGTCAAAAGAGGGGTTCAGGTCCATGATGCAAGCCAGAGGGGTACAGTACCAAGAAGAAGCCAAGCCCTGGTCCATCATATAGGCTTTGTTCTTAGCTTAGTGATGCAAGGTGCTCCAAGGTGAGGACACTCACTCCAACCTCCCAGGAGCTCCAAATATGAAGGACCTTCTCTTGCATTGGGGAAAGTCCTGGAAGTGGACCTTTGCAAACACAGTGGCTGCTCAAAACAAGTGCATAGTTCACTCTCGCTGCTGCTGCCTTTCTACACCATAAGACTGAGAGTGACCAAAGGTGGTGGTCACCCACAGAGTATTTTTTTCTGCTCAGAAGAAGGACTCTGTAGAGGATGCTTGCAAAGTCCATTGTAGTGGCTGGGGCCTCTGATAGTTGAATGCCACACCCCTTGAGCCACTTGAAGGCACTGCAGAGGTGGATGATACCACACTGAAACTCTGGTTCCATGAGACAAAGGCAGGACTTCCTATCAAGTCCTTATTGGGTCCAGCATGCTGCCAATGGATGGCAAACCTTCCCTTTAGGTAGGGATGTGGAGGAATATTCGTAATGTTCAAAATTCATCTGAATTCGTCCAAATTCGGACATTCAGATTTGAATCCAATGTCGGAACATTTGAAGGCTGACATCTGAATTACAACTGAATGCTTTGGAACACTTGTATGAAGCTTTGTTACATTCGTGAACCTACCTAGTGAGGTGGGAAAGCGGCTGCTCCAGTCTCATCTGCAATGGATCCAGAGAGGATTCGAAGTGGATTGAGAGCGGATTCAAAGTGAATTCAGGGCACATATGACGCTTTCAGAGCAGATACATAGGAGTGTATTCATGTTGACTTTGTAGCGAATATTTGTATCAAATTTGAATCCTACCACACTCAAAGGGGATCTATTTGACGGAATACAAATGTTCTTGCATTCTATTTGATGCAAGTCAAACGCAAAAAAAAAGCAAAAACCCAAATTTGTGCACATTCCTACCTCCGAGCCTTCTCCATTGTGACACGCTGCCACTCTGGGGATGCTTGGGTTGGCCACTAATGCTTAGGAATTAGACACAGTTTGGTCTAGTGGTTAAGAAGCCAAACTCTTATCTGGGAATACTGGGTTTGATTCTGCTCTCCCCCATGAAGCCAGCAGGGTGACCTTTGGCTAGTTACAGCTCTCTTCTGAGCTATCACAGCCCCACCTACCTCACAGGGTGTCTGTTCTTGGGAGAACAGGTTTGTCAGCCGCTTTGAGTCCCCTTACATGGGTGAGAAAAGTGGGGTAGAAAAGCCAACTCCTTGAAAGGCTCCTGGGCTATCTTTTCCCTGCTTTGCCCAACATCCTTCTGAGCTTCCTTATACCTTTCTGACTCCCCACTCCCCTTTTCCTTCCCCTTTGTCCCCTCTGAGTCCCTCAACTTTAATCATGTGAGATGCTGCAGCTTTTGCCTGTATCTCCTAATTGCAAAATTAAGGCTGTACCTGGAGAATGCCACTGCAATGACAAAATTAAATTATTCTAATAACGTCAAGCTATTAATTATGCATGTCCTTCAAATCTTTCATCTCCTGATAAGCTTCAGTGGCTTGGGGGGAGCAGAGAGAGAGAGAGAGAGAAACTGAGCTAAAAGCTAATCATCATCATTGTGATAATAATATTTTTTTAAAAACCCCAAATCAGACAAAAGTTGTCCTGGGGAAGGGAAGGCTGCAGAATTTAATGAGGCAGAAGCAAGCTGGTGGAAGGGTGTCAGGAGGAGGACACAGTTGTGGTCCTGCAACCTCGAGGGGAAACACAGCCTGGGGGGGGGAGGGGATCATAATGGAGCCCCCATGGAATGCTTTTCCAAAGTCAAGAAAAATTCAATGATAGAGGTTGTACCCACAGGCTTTTTTAAAAAGCAGCTTGGAGGTTGTTTAGAGGTGGCAACAGCTAGGGTTGCATCCCAACTTTTGGAAGAGCATTTCAGGTGGACTAGAGGTGGGATAGGAATTCTGGTGAGTTTGTGAGCCAGTTTGGTTTAGTGGCTAGGGAGCCAGACTCTTATCTGGGAATACTGAGTTTGACTCCACACTCCTTCATGAAGCCAGCTGGGTGGCCTTGGGCTAGTCACAACTCCCTTCTGAGCTCTCACAGCCCCACCAACCTCACAGGATGTATCTGGGGAGAAGAACAGAAGGTTTGTCAGCCACTTTGAGTCCCCTTAAATGGTTGAGAAAATCAGGTTTTATAGGCCAGCTCTTCTTCTTCTTCTTCTCCTCCTCCTCTAAACCACTTTCAAGCCTTTTTTAAAACTTTTTTTTTTAACTATGTATGGATGCTGTGAGGCATGTCCCCATAATTCTGTCTTACATGGTCTGAGAAATCTTAACATAAGAATGTAGGAACCTAAGAGGAGCCCTGCCAATTGCTTCTGGACGTCTCAAGCAGAAGACAAAGGCAGAACATTCACCTTCTATTAAATCCCTGCAAATGGCCTTTGGAGGCATCCTGACTGTCTCCCCAACCTGGAGGATGTACCTAGGCATCCATTTTGGAAGCCATTGATATACCTGTCTTCCACAAATTTGTCTAACCCTTCCTTAAAGCCATCTAAGCTGGTTGCTGTTACCACCTCCTCTCGCAGCAAATTCTATAGGCCAATCTTCTCAGTCCGCAGCAAATTCCATAGGCCAATCTTCTCAGCAGGAATTGTTTGGACCTTGCTTGCCTCTTTACCTTCTGTCTTTCATCCAAGATTCCCAGTGAAAACCATTCTCCTCACCTCCATCTTAGCCTCACAACAACCTTGTGAGGTAGATTAGGCAGCCACAGAGACTGGGACTAGGAAACTCAGTTCCTAGCCCTTGGAAACTTGGAAATGACCATGCAATGGGCTATCCTGGGACAGCCTCCCAGATGGGAGAGGCTTGTCCTGGGACTGTGGAGCCATTTCTGGCCAGCTGGACCAGCTCAATCTGCCTGTCTCATCTTTTTGCTACCATTACCAAAACTAATGCGGTCTTCAGTACACAGAATAATTTGTGCAGAGCTTTGTTAACAGGTCCATAACCAGACATATGACACCCTCACTTGACATGCACTTGATTAAGTGTTGTGCACTTGATTGGGCTCTCTGCGTCACTCCCCACATATAACAGGTTCTAGAAGAAGTTGCTATTTTTCTTCTTGTGGGTCACAAGGAAAAGCCCTTTTGGTTCAAGTGGAAATTGATGCAGATTCGTATTTAAACTGGAAGCCCTGCCCAAGGAGGAGAACTTTGCCATCTCTCCTGGGGGTTGGTCTAGCCGTGGCAACCTTGGCCACTTTGCCCTCTGGGTAACTCCCCAGCCGGGGTGGGCACTAACATCTTGAAAGGGATTATTCTTTGTGGGACTGGGGCCTTTGGTCAGCTGCTTGGTCTCCACCTGGTCTCAGCTACAGCAGAGGCCATAAGGGACAGTTGCTTATGGGTTTCAGTTGCCGGAAGCCCTGGCTGAGGAGTAGAACCTTGCCACCCTTACAGAGGGGGGTGGTCTAGTGGTGGCAGCCTAGACCACTCTGCCTTCTGGATGACTCTCCAGCCTGGATGGGCTCTGATAATTTGGAGCTGCTTCCTTGCAGGACTGGGCCCTTCTTGTCAGCTGCTCTGCTCTCCACCCGGTCTCAGCTAGGGAGGTGCATGAATTATCTGTGCATTCAGAATCCAGTCGAATACGTCCAAATTCCAAGATTCGTGGATGGATCAAATAGGGCCCTATTCAAAGTGCCCTATCCATCCACAAATCAGATAATCCAGTATCTGTAGAAGCTTCGGTAGAAGCTTCTAAGGATAATGGATTACCCTGGGGCCTTCCCCCCCCCCCGGGTCGGCTTACCCCAGACCTCTTCCTGGGGCCCCCTTACCTGCTACAGCAGTGCTCCAGGCCTCTTCTAGGGCCCACTGAAACCACAAGCAGGCTTCCTTGGAGGTAAATACATGCGTAGATAAAAACCAGAAGGCCTGTATTTAGTCCTCAGAACCCTTTCGAGGTTCCAGCAGGGCCCGGAGAAGGTGGGACTGCAGCCTTTGGCCAGCTGCTCTGGACTCCACCTGGCCTCAGCCGCTGAGTGAGTGAGTGAGTGAGTGGGTGGGTGGGTGGGTGAGGGGGTGAGTGTTGCAATTTTTATAATGTATTTTTATTATAATGTTTTTATTATTATTATTATTGCATTGTGTATTTTGTTTGTTGTAATTTTCTATTGGAAAAGGAGTGTACAAATAAAATAAACTGCTCAGATAACATCATGTAGGATGATACATGCAGGTGCTGCAATTTAAATTAAAAACAAAACAAAACCTCAAAAATCCAGCCATTCACCTGTCAACTCTCATCCATGGGCTGCACACCAAGCCTTCTACGGGGCCCATGAAATCTTCAGTAAACTGGGAATTCCTGCCATCTGCGTAATTGTCTTGCTAATTTCCTGCATCTGAGATGAGGGCTTCAGGGCACCCATCTGCTTTTCCGTCGTACATGTGAGACTTCAGGGGGAAGATTTTTGGGATAAGCTGTTTTGGTTTAGACCATTTGCCTCCGGCCCCATCTGAAGACTTTCTGGAGTTGACTTGGGAGGGCGAGGGCTGGCCCCAAGTGGCCCTTTTAAGAGCAAGATAAGGGATAGTGCAGAAACAAATTAATCTCTCCTTCATCGGCTTAATGAGTTCTGTTCTAAGGCTCGGAAAGGCGGGGCGCAGTAAGAGAAAGGCAAATGAATGAATCTTCCAGCCCCTTAATGGCACCCTCTGGTATCTTCGAAACAAAGATTTACTTAGGCTCAAATGACAGTGAGAAATTGCCCACATAATGGAAATCTCTGCACCAGGACCACTGGGGACCATTGGCTGCCTGTGCTAAAGAGTCTTCTGCAGTCATGGACTGATGGAAGGGCCTCCATGGGGGACGAGAGATTGGAAGAAACATCGCTCCACCCTTCTTTGTATTTCCAACTTTATATGTCTCACTGCCATAAATTCCTGCCTGCAGTCTCCATATTTTTTTTCTTTTTTTGCACTGTGGGCATTCATTACTGCCCAAGCAAGAGACTAAATGCATTAAGCATCTGAAAAGGGCAGTAAGATTTAGTGTATCCCACATGAATCCCCTCAGTGGATATCCTGAAAGTAGAGAAGGTGGAACCGCACAGGAGATGGGTGGTTTGGTGCCAGCAAACTATTATCCAGCTAGGCAAGCAAAGGAGTAATTTATTACTTTGTTGATAAAAGTTCCACTTAATTGCCTCAGTGCTGACAAGTAAAATTAGTTGCTTCAACTTTCTCCACTTGTTGCAGGAGATAGGAACAGAAGCTGAGATAAGCGCACTAGATGCTGGTTTAATGTCTCCAGAGAGTGAGTTGGAGTCCTCTGCAATCTGCTCTTCCACCATCTTGTCTTTGCTCGTCGCACAACCAGTTGTCACCCACTGAAAACCGAGGGATGGAGGAACCATGGAAACACAGATTATTTAATTCTCCTCCTCCTCCCTCTCCTCCCCCTCCAAACTCATGTTGGCTCTGCATCATGCCATGAAGAGCCAGGTTGGTCTAGTGGTTAGGGAGGTGGACCTTTATCTGGGAATACCTCCATGAAGCCGGCTGGGCGACTCCAGGCTATTCACAGCTCTCTTTCTGAGCTCTCACAGCCCCACCTACTTCACAGTGTGTCTGTTGCAGGGAGAAGAACAGAAAGTTTGTCAGCCGCTTTGACTCCCCTTAAATGGGTGAGAAAAGTGGGGTAGAAAAGCCAACACTTCTTCATTTCTACTTCTTCTCTACCACCATTCTAGGCCAAGCCATGATTATCATTCAGGTCCGGCTGGTGTTGGTGTGTCTGTTCATTTACACAATACTTCATACTGTGCAGCTTCATTAGCAGAATAATATACATAACAGAAAATGAGCACATAAGAATTTTAGCTTATGCATCATATCTGGAAGCCTCTCCTCTCTGCTGCTCAGTAATAACACACACACACACACCAGGGGAACTTCTAGTTAGTTAAATTGAAATGTGATACTCAGAATGCTGAAAGGTGCAGGACAAATAGGAATCTTCTTCATCATCCAGAGGCTTACTATAGATTGAGAAGTTCGGACCCAAACAGGGGTGGATTGGCATTTTTGGTGAGGAATCACATTTTTGAATGCTTTCTTTCTTTGAAGAACTCCACCCTTTGAGCAGAATAAATGCAAAGCTTCCTTCATGGGCCTGATTTTTTTGTTATGTTAGCAATGTTATGTTGACTGCATGGTTGCCAACATATACCCTAGGTCTCCACTTACCAGCCAAGAGATCTGCTTTCTACAGTAGTGTGATGGGGAGGCACCATGATCCACCCTTGAAAAAGATCCTTTTGTCACTGCTAGGCCTGGTTTTTTTTAGTGGCAAAAAGGTGCAAAATTCTGGCATGCAACAATGGGTGTTTTTCCACTGTCACTAGAAGTACCCATTAAGTACCCATTAGTGGGTACTTAATGGGTACTTCTAGCGACAGTGGAAAAACACCCAATGACTTGTTTATCAGCCATTGGGCCTAGGGATGTATATGAAAGGGGCTTGTATCAACTCAAATGTAGGAAAATCCATATTCATTTGAATAAATCCTCTTCAAATGTGATAGGATTCTATTTGATATGGACGTATTTGTATGAATTCATACGAATATCTGATACGAATGCATATGTATCCAATACATATCCATACATATCCATGTTGAATTCACTCTGGATCCATTGCAGACGTGACTGGTGCAACCACTTTACTACGTCCCCATTTCACGTATGTTCCGAAACATTTGTATTTGTATGAACGTCAATGTACAAATATTGTAACATTCTATTCATATACAAATATTGAAAGTTATGGATATTAGTGCACAACCCTAAACGTGCTCAACAATGAAAAAGTGCAGTCACAACAGGTTGCCTGCTGCCACTGTAAATGGATGCTTCCAATGGGACAGGGAGTTTTGGATCACTGTTAAGTCTAGGAATGTGCATAAACATTTTGTGTTCTCTTTGCCATCAAATACAGTTTTTTTTTTAGTTGAAAAAAAGATCTTCTGAAGGGCAAAATAAAGCAGTTCAAAACATGCTTGAAAGCAAACTGTTCAACTGTGTTTTCTAGCACGAACCAAACTTTGCATTTCTCCGGTTACTTCAAATCCAAACCAAGGATTAGGAAATCAAGAAGATCAGGTTGAATCTCAAGTTCTTGAGAAGGTTTCAAATTAACAACGGGCCAGAATTCCAGTCATCACATTGGATCATCTAATGTACATAAGACTCTTGCAAAATCTTGCTGTCAGTTCAAGGATGGGGAGGAATAGTTGGCAACTACTATGTACGCCCAAGAATACTTGACAACAGACAGCCAAGCCCATCAATGGCTTTTTCCTTGTGCATTGATAATGAAAACCTCATTGTGCCCGCATTCCAAACAAATTAATGTGACTTTAAGTTTTGTTGGCTGAAATAACTGCAAGCAACAGCCCTAAGGCAAGAAAGGTGAACTGGAAGCCAGGGCATCTGACTGGCCTTTTCTTTCTACTCCTTTCTGCAAGGATGCTTTGTGAAATGCTCACATCTTCTCTCCATAATGCACATTTGGTGCCCACAGACTTGAATTATTTAGCTGGCAGAATTCCTCCCCACATTGTATTATTTATCTTTTTTTTTTCCTGTGGCAGTGAGTTATTTATAAAGTCTTTTGCATCAGCTCATTTCTGGCTTCGCTTGCTTAGACTAAAAGGCCGTTAATAACTAGAAACTGCCAAGGCAATGGGGCCTCTTCAGGTTGTGTTCTTAATCGCCAGTGACCATCCACAGAGATGGGAGGGGGGTCTGGACTGGGCAAGGGCTTCCAGCAAAAGACCGCCGTGATTAACACAGAAACAATTCCCACATCACTTCTTCCTCGCCTCCCCAACACCTAACAAGTCACTTTTCCTTCCTCTTTGACTTTTTTTTTTAAAAAATTATATTAATTTCCAATACAAGCATAAAACATCGTATTTTGGGTTCTCCTGCATAAAGACACTGGGGAATGTACAATGACTTGGTAAATTATCATTGACTTCCAGCCAACCTCTAAGGTTTCTCTTATGTTTCTTCTTCTCTCATGCTCCCTTGGACTTTCTGTAGGATCCGACAATGGTTTCCAAGGACGTTGGAGTTCTCCATTCTCTTCAGACAATCTCCACCACATGTTAATTAAGAAAGAGAAAGGAAAGAGCAAAAGGTATTCCCTCTTCGATCAAAACAAAGGCTGATCCAAGCCAGCAGCCTGTTTTGAGCAGCCAACCAGCTACCAACAGGAATTTCAGGGGAAGTCCTTGAGTGGGACACAAGTAGGAAGCACTCTTTCTTACTCATAGTCCTTCAGTAGTCATACATTGGGGTCACACCAGCTTCAGTCCTGGAGGTAATTTAATGGCCATCAAAACTTGTGACATGAATGTTTGATACAAAGGGTGATTCTGTACTGACTGACATGATGGACCAGCAAGTCTGAAGCCTCCCTGAGATGCAGAGAGGAGACTCCTAGATCATGGTCCCACCTTCCCTTTAAACCTTCTCCAGTCCATCTTCAGATCTGGTTGCTCACACCTTCTCACCTGTTTCTATCAGTTTTGCTTGTAAACTTTCTATTCAGGAAAGTCCAAAGGGAGAATGGAAACTCCACAAATAAAACAGATAGAAATGAGAAGGTGTGAGATCTGAAGATGGACTTAAGAAGGTTTGAAGTGAAAGGGCGACCATGACCCCAGTATGCTTTCTGATCCAGTATACTGGGGCCAGTGCAGAATTATCCAAAGTCAATGCTTCCTCCTCTTTCAGCTTGAGGGATGCATCCCTCTTTGCCCATCCAACTTTGCTATCTTCTCCTGTACACATGCACGAAACCATGGAGGAAGGGGGGTGGTTTCCACCTTTGTGATTATTGCCCTGGTCCCCTGGGTGGGATCTAGACCTCATTGCTCATTTTATTTGTCTGTCTTATCTACTTTATCTATTGACCCATGCATCCATTCCCCTTTTGCTTAGGGATGTGCACAATTTTTTTTTATTTTTTTATTCAGTTCATATTGAATTGAATGCAACAAATTTCGTATTCATTCAAATAGGTTCCCTTTGAATGTGGTAGGATTCATATTCAATACAAATGTTCAATCCCATATGAATGTCTATGAATCCCATCTGAAGCTTCATACAGACATATCAAAACATTCTATTAGAATTTGAATGTCAGTCTTTGAACGTGCCAACATTCAGTTTGAATTAGAATGTCCAAATTCAGCCAAATCTGTATGAATTTTGAATGTGACAAATATCTATGCATATCCCTACTTCAGATGACTGGGAAGAAGATGTCTGGAGGGGTAGCAAGCTTTGCATTAAGCATCCCTACTAGAAAATGTATCCACCTTGTTCACCCGGTCAGAGTACATGCAGTCCACCATCAATAATGTTTCCTTCATGCACCTGCCACATTTTTGCAAAACTAAGGTGCGTGAGGAGAAGTCACCTGGCCCTGACAGGTGGGCCTGACCCAGCCCAAACACAAGCAACATTTGCACATTCGTTTCAGCGCAATATAGTGTTACACCTGGTGATAAGCAGGGGTGCCGATTCCCAATGAGCAGTGCTGGAGCCCAAAGGTCTCTTCCTTGGAGGAGGCTCAAGGTCAAGAGCCTTCTAGTATTCTGGAGCCCAAAGGTCTCTTCCTTGGAGGAGGCTCAAGGTCAAGAGCCTTCTAGTATTCTGGAGCCCAAAGGTCTCTTCCTTGGAGGAGGCTCAAGGTCAAGAGCCTTCTAGTATTTTCTGTCTTTCACAGTTTCCTTTCTGCTCTTGGTTCCAGTCCCCAGACAGCTGCTGAAGGACTGCTTCTGTGGCTGCCAACCATTTGTCATCATTAACTCCTTGGTGAAGGCTATTAGAAGCCAAGCAAGGGAAGATGGACCTCCTTGGGGAACCCCTCAGCCAGGGGTTGCAGGGGAATTCAGGCTATTGTGAGCTGCCAAATCCTGAAGAAACAGCTGTCTTAGGAGGGATCGCACCTTAGCAAACGTGCTAGGAGGAAAGAGAAGAAGGAGGAGGAGGAGGGAAAACGTGGAAGAAGGCAAACAAGGAGTGTGGAGCTCACTTGCCAGGGAGATTTCCTGAGCAGGGATGTGCACAAATCCAGATTTTCAAAAAATCCAGTTTGAATTGAATGATATGAATGTTGGGAACATTTGTATCCAATTTTTGAATCCGTCCACATCCCTTTTTTCCGCGTTTGCATTTCCTTTGCATCCCATATTATAAGCGCAAACAGACCCGATATTCAGATGCAACATACAGAGAAAAATTCAGCCGAATCATTCAAAAATCCATATCGGATTTTTGAAAATCTGTATTCAAATCCGAATCCAAAATTCTGGATTTTCAAAAAATATTCTATTATTCATTCACATCGCTATGCCTGAGAGCTCCTGCCTCCGTTGGACCCTTTAGGGGTGACTCACAGAATGCCTGTAAAAAGGGGATCGGAGACATCACAGACAAGTTCTTCAAAATGTAGACAAATGCAGGTGCAGTGGGAAACACGTGGATTTCATGCTAAGAAGAACTGCTTTAACCACAAGGGAGAAATTACACAGTGCCAAAGGTAATGCTCACTTCTTGTGAAGCTCTTTTGACGGCAGTGGTACATCACCCAAGGCAGGGAGCAATTGCTCTTATTCAGTAATTGCCACTTAGGTTGTGTGCCTTTTTGTTATGTCTCTTCAAGAAACATCCGAAACACAAAGAGCTCCCACCTCCTGTATGGTACTGGATTCTTCCACCACCGGACACCACCAAGATGAACTCATTAAGGAAATGAACTTATTCCCAACGCTGGAAGGCAATTGAGAAAAAGACACCTTCATGCGACAGGAACCAGTGCGATGCTACACAGCTTAGAAGCAGAGCTAATTTGCCTTTTTGTCACCAGTTGATGCAGCAGGCCAGAATATAAATTGCTTTCAGAGAGGAGTCAATAAAAATGGCGTCTAAGACACAGTCAAAGGGACCACAGTAAATAAGTTACGTGACTTTGGGTCACTTAATTGATCGGATAAATTTGTTGCCTGGTTTGCAAGCACGAACCGTCGTTTCCAAATATCCCTCATCCACCCAAAGAGCACGAGCAAAGTCCCAGTAGAACTGGCTCGACTAAAAGTGTCTCTAGTCTCCCATTTCCAAAATCGGCCAATAAAGTATCTCTGGGAAGCCACAGACAGTTCAGAAGCTGCAGCTGGTGCAGAACACAGCTGCTAGACGGCTGACTGGAACAGCTGTACATTACGGCAGTCTTAAAGGAGTTGCATTGGCCACCGACCCCAATTCCAGGTGTTAACTCTGACTTATAAGGCCCTAAATGACTTAGGCCCCAAATATCTTAAGGAATGCTTACTCCCATATTAGCCTGCCCATGCCTTAAGAATTGGGGGAGAGGCCCTCCTAGTTGTACCGTCACCCTCAGCAGCAAAAGGGATGGGCACCCATGAGAGAACCTTCTCAGTGATGGCCCCTAGGCTGCGGAATAGTCTCCCACTTGAGGTGCGCCTATCACCTTCACTGTACACATTTCAGAAGGCAGTGAAGATGCACCTCTTTGCCCTGGCCTTCAGTTAAATGAGGATACATTTTCCCTTCCCATTTGCAGACACTGTTGTTTGAATATATAGTTATTAATATGTTTGATTTTAAATGTTCTTACCCACCCTGAGACCTCTGGGTATAAGGTGGGACAAAAATGCAAATAAATAAATATGTTTCCACAACTCTTGGTCCCCCAAAGCTCACCCTCCAAAGTTTTCCTCCATCACATCTGAAAGAAGGACAAAGTCATCATGGTGAGCAGCCATTGGCAATTTCCATGAATGTAAGTCCCTTTTCTTAGCCATCAAAATGGCTGAGTTCACTGACACACCTTTTGGAAGCAAGAGGTCCATCCTTCCTTTCATGCACCCTCAATGCTCCATGGGGGTCTCATTGGATGACCTCACTGGTAGGAGGGAAGTGAGCACCATTTTCCCCATCTCTAAGGTTATGGGGGAAAAAATGGACCTTAGCCTTTGTGCTGTCATGCCATCTCTAATTCATCTTTTCCATCAGTTACATCGTGATTATGGGCTGGAACACCTCCCTTACGAAATCAGACTGCAATCTCTAGGCCTTTTCAGTCTGGAAAGACATCATTTAAGAGGGGACCTAACTGAAGGATATAAAATCATGCACGGTATAAAAAAGGTGAGACAAGGGC
The DNA here is from genome assembly GCA_023333525.1 of Aspidoscelis tigris stejnegeri. Taxonomy (NCBI): domain Eukaryota; kingdom Metazoa; phylum Chordata; class Lepidosauria; order Squamata; family Teiidae; genus Aspidoscelis; species Aspidoscelis tigris. The sequence goes on from JALMGA010000023.1 coordinate 3,035,825, forward strand.
CATCGGTCTATGGAATTGGTTGCCAGAAGAGGTGGTGACAGCAACCAGCCTGGATGGCTTTAAGGAAGAGTTAGACAAGTTCATGGATGACAGATGTATCAATGGCTACTAGGATGGATACCTAAGAACATCTTCCAGGCTGGAGGGACAAGCAGGATGTTTTTAAGGCCATTTGCTGGGATTTGAGAGCAGGAGGAGGTTTGCCCTTGTCTCTGCTTTAGATGCCCGTGGGCAGTTGGTGGGCCACTGAGTGGGACAGGTGCTGGACTAGATGGGTTATGGCCTGATCCAGCAATAGGGATGTGCATGGATATTTGAAAATTTGGAAATCTCGGATTTTTGAGAATCTGAATTTACACACTTGAACGAATTTCAGATTTTTGAAACTCCAATATGGATTTTTTAATAATTCAAATGAACCAAACTGCATATATTGCATATGAATATCGTTCACATTTGTGCTTATAATACAGGATGTATATGGGATAAAAACGGGATGTGAGCAAATTCCAAAATCGAATATGAATGTTACCAACATCTGTATTTTATAATTCAAATCGGACTTTTGAAAGTTTGGATTCAGGTAATCCGGACTTGAATCAGATTTTCAAAAATCCAGATTTTTAACATTCAAATCAAATCAAATCAAATATTTGAATGTTTGATTCAACTTGAATATTCAAATATTCGATTCAACTCAAATTCGAATGTAAAGAATGCATTTGTGCCCAGCCTTATCCAGCAGGGCTCCTTTTATGTTCTTATATTCAAAGCCAAACTCTCCATTTTGAATTTGTTTTCAACCAGAAATTTATTAAGATACTTTAGGTCCAGAATTGCTCGCCATTCATCACCTTTCTTCGGAAGAAGAAAAAGACCAGAATAAACCCCTTGACCCTCCTCCTCCTTAGGAACAGGTTCAATTGCACATAACTGCAATAACTTCTTAACTGGATCTGAGGGAACCGGGGAAGGAACGCATCTAGGCCTTGCCTGAGAGTGAAAATCCAATGAACAACCATCCCTAACCATGGACAAGACCCAAGGGTCCTCAACGGAGGCTTCCCAGACATGCATAAAGAGGGTCGACCTCCCATCCACTTTAGGGTGATCAGGCTTAACGATTTGAGGAACCAAACCAGGAACCCCTTCCCCTGGGAGGCCTACTATGAAAAGGCTGTCCGCCCTGATCCTTGGAACCCCCTCTATAATGCTGAAATGCACTTTCCCAAACTCTGGTTCCATTGTGACCTATTCCAGTTGTCCCAAAGCCCCGTCACTGCTGATGAATTTCAGGTTTAGTGATGACATCCAGCTTTCTGGGAAGAAAGCAGAAGGTAAACTTAGGGCGATGGAACTTGCAGAAACTTATAAGAAGTTAATTTCTCAAGAACTAGGACAGTGAAAGATGAATTCTCCTCAGCAGGCCAAGTCCCTTCTCCCTTCTCACCGGAGACAGCCTTTCCATTTCCATCACGTTGCTGCACAGAGCTTGGTGCCTGCTGTCTCCCTCTGAGTCAGCCTCAAGAGGTCTTGTCAGGGTCCTTGGGGAGGAGAAAGCAGATGGGGAAGGGACGGAGAACATCTCCATGTCCCATCCATCAGCCTCTCTTTTGATTCTCCAAAGTCTGTGCTGGGATTCAGGGATCCCCTGCTATGCCTCTGAAAGCAAGCTTAAACAGCGGGCTCCCCGTGCTGCAAAAACTTTGGGTTGCGAAGATTAAAAGCCACAGGGAACTATTATGTACTCCCAGGGCCCAACTTGTAGAGCAAAGCTTACAGCCTTCCCTTCATCCGCTTCACTGAAATTTGCCGGATTCTGGAAATAATACAGGGCATTCCAGGTAACACAGGGACCATGTCTAGGCTCAGCGAAGAGGTGCTGAAGGAGCAATGGAATGATAAGCAGAAGCCCAGGTTGTTCACACAGGGCATCAAACTGGAAGGAGAAAGACAGCAGAAATGTGCTCTGCCAATCTCAGAGGAGCAGCCAGGCATCCAAAGGCTGTTTCACAGCTCAATTTCTTACTGCATTTGGTTCACACAGACACAATATTATCCTTTCACTAGTGTGGCGAGAAGGGAAGTGTGGCCTGCGGCCTGCAGAATGGAACGGAGCACCAGAGAATCCCACCTTCCAGCTTTTCCTGATACAAAAACAGCATCCAGGGCTGATTTCACACTTCCCTTCCCATCAGCTGGATGGGAAAGGAGCGTAATCACGCAGTGTTAATTAACAACAGCCCAGTCCGTGCGCTACCGAACAGTCACCTGTGTTTGATCGCACAGGTGGCTCCCCTTCTGGGCGCCACCATTTTGTTTGTGGTGTTCTGCGCAAGTGCACCTGCCTAAGCGTCATCATAGTGCAGTCACACCTCTGGTCATCGGAGGTGTCAATGCGTTTGCGTGGCACCTCAGACAAACCTGGGGCACCAGAAATGGTGTGGATGCTTGTTACTGGATGCCCCAGGTAAGGTTTGGGGTAAGGTTAATAAAGGAGATTTCATGCTTCGCACCTAGTGCATAAGTAGGCAACTTTGGGGCAGGTAGGGGATGCCTGGAGACTGTAACAGCCTCCTCAAAGTGCAAATGCTCTTCCCCAGAAGTCCCCTAATCAGGCACTACAGGCTGTAGTATGAATAGGCCCCGGTGACCAGGATTTCAGCCTCCCCAGGGGCCGAAGATGAGGCCTCCCCAGTGCCAGTCTGGGATAGATTGGAAATAACTTCAGGAGTTGGTTGTTTCAAACACAATGGGAAATTATTACCACGGCCAGAAACCATGTCCACTACTTTGCCTGAATTCCTCCTTAATTAGCAGAAATGTGCACAATTTTTTTTCATTGAATCGAAGGCAAGAAAATTTGTATTCATTTGAATAAATCCCTTTGAGTGTAATAGGATCCTTCGTCACTTTACGCAGCAGCAGAGGAGACGGATAGACATTCACCATTAATGTATTTTTGACATTCAGATCCAAGTAGTTTCAAATGTCAAAAAATCTGATTCGATTCCGATAGTTAAGATTCAAATGTCTTAAAATCCTATTTGAATTGGTACGTTCAAACATTAAATTCGTGTTTAAAGATACAAATGTCAACAACATTTGTCTCTGTTATACATATCTGTGCACATGCTGGAAAAATCTGTATTATCTCGTACGCATCCTGTTTTAATCCCGTATTTTAAGAGCAAGATACGGATAATTTTCGGGCAGATTTGTACATGACAGATATGAATCTCCACATTCTACTCATTCAAAAATCTGTTATCGGATTTTTCAAAAATCCGTATTTGGGTTCGAATGTCAAAATTCGGATTTTTGAAAATCCAATTCGAGTTTGAATGTCGATATTTGTCGGATTCGAACAGAATATTCAAGTTTTTTAATCTTCATGCAGATCCCTCGCTAGAGCCAAAACCCACGACAGTCAGCAGCGTTCTCGCCAGCCACAGCTTCTGTTCCACGCTGTCTTCAAGGGCAGCCTCAGCTAGACTGCACCGGCTGGCTGTAGCCCTCGTTTCCTTTTAGTTCCGCTGCTCCCCTTCTTGGATCTTTTGAAATACAGGCAGGGCCACGTTTCCCTTCCCTACAGCCTCCAAAAGACCAGGGTCATGAAAGTGGGAGGGGAGGGGAGGCCTCTAATACTGTTGAACGGATTGCTGTGTAGTTGGGGTAATGGAAACAAATTGGTGTCAGGTTAAGGCAATGCCAGGGTGACCTCCGGCCGCTGCCTTAATTGCTTCCCATTTTGCCGGCCAGTGGATATATATGAGCTTGTCAAAACACTGCCTGTGCTTCAGAAAAACCCCTCCCATCGTCCCGGTGGAAATCAATTTCAGTGTGATGGACCACAGCCTCGATCTCTGCATGTTGGGGAAGAAAAATAGTCGCAAAACTCCCATAGCTCTCATTCAATGGGATAATCTAGGGCTCTGTATCTATTTCCCCTTAGAGGATCCCATGAAAAGAAGGGAGCAATTAAGCCTTAAGGGCCACCTGCCTCCCACATTTGGCATGAGTGCTAGTGCCCAAGATTCAAGCCTGCCACAGCCTGTATCCTGAGGATGACAGGTGTCCTCGCTCTGCCTGGGAGTTCTGGAGATGGCTGTGGGAAGCTTCAAAACACCTTTGCTGGAGCTCTTTGGGCAACTGCTGTTTGGTTTGTGGTTAGAGAGCAGGACTCATATCTCACTGTCATGGGGATTGCTTCCAGACTCCTCCACAAAGCCAGCTGGCTGACCTTGGGTTAGTCACAGCTTTCTTTCTGGGCCCTCACAGCCCCACCGACCTGACAGGGAGTCTGTTGTGGGGAGAAGAACAGAAGGCTTGTCAGTTGCTTCGAGTCCCCTTAAAGGGTGAGAAAAGCAGGGTACCAGAGCCAACTAGGGGCGTGCACCAATGCAATTTTCAACATTCAATTCATAAATCAAATATTCAAAAATCCAGATTTGTACAAATAAAGAAAAACGAATATCTGGGCATTCGAAATGCGATTCAGTTCATTTGAATTCAAACATTCAAATTCAAATGTAATGTCTATACATTCATTTTTTTAACATTCAAACGAATTTGAATGCTTTTACTGATTCATATGAGTTATGAGGACATTTACTTATTCATATTTGTCATGGGCGAGCCTGCAGCAGAGCCTCAGGAACCTCCTCGAGAGTCACGGCAGGGTTGTCCTCCTCTTGAGGAGGTGTTTGAATCAGACTCTGATTCGGAAAGCTCCTGGTACGGCTTCCAGGAGTCAGAGTCAGGTGGGGATCAGGGCCAAGCCAGGGCTGGCCCTGAGTCTGAAGAGACTCTGGTAGAGACTCCAGTGATGGAGCCTGTGCTGGGAGAGGCTCCTCGTGAGCCAGAGATGCCTGAAGAGCAGCAGGACCCTGGGGAGGCCTCCAGGGTTGTCAGGAGACAGCAGCTGCAGCAAAGGCGAAGAGAGGCTCGGCTCAGGCGTCGGCTTCAGGGGCAACACCTGGAAGGAGGCCCTCCAACTCCTTGAAAAGGAGTTGCAGGGTCAGTGGACTCTTTGCAGGTAGCAAAGCGTCTCTTGCTGGTTCTGCTTCAGCTTGCTTCCTGCTCAGTATCCTGACGTGCCTTTGACCCTTGGACTGCCTTCGGACTACGCTTGTTTACCGGTGCCCTTGACCCTTGGACTGCCTTTGGACTACGCTTGTTTACCGGTGCCCTTGACCCTTGGACTGCCTTTGGACTACGCTTGTTTACCGGTGCCCTTGACCCTTGGACTGCCTTTGGACCACGTTGACTTACCTGTGCCATTGACTCCGGGACTGCCCTGACTCTGCTTGCCAGCCTTTAGCTGGGCACATCGTGATATACGACAAATAAGTGTGGTAACTCCAGTCAGTGTGTGGCAAGTCTTTGGTGGCAGGACCGGCCTTGACAGATTGCTACCTGCCCAACAGGGGAGCAAGACCATTCGGTCGTCAGTATGCAGCAGCCGCAGCCTGGCGATGATGGGGCTCCCCCCACCGTTGCGCAACTAGCGCAGCAAAACCAGCAACTGCTGATCCAGGTGCAGCAACTCACCACCGCCATGGCCGCACTTCAGCAAGCACATCCAGCGCCATTTCGGAAGGTGCCGGCTGCTATGCCGGAGAAGTTCGCTGGGGACGAGGCGAGCGTCGAGGCTTTTGTGGCTCAGGTTCGGCTGTTCGTCTCTCTACGGGCACGGGACTTTCCCGACGAGGCTGCTCGAGTGGGGTTTGCCGCGGGACTCCTCAAGGACAGGGCGGCTCGCTGGGTTGCTCCGCTCCTTGAAGAGGGCAACTCCCCGCATCTGACAACACTGGAGGGCTTCTTGAAATACCTCAAGGCGTCATTTGGTTGTGTGCTACGTGGGGAGCATGCAGATGCCCGCATCCGGAGGCTTCGGCAAGGGCAAGGCCCTCTTCAGGACTATATCACAACTTTTAGGCTCTTGGCCCAGGACTTGGACTGGAACGATGGGGCCCTCCGTGATCAATTCCGAGCTGGCCTCTCGGAAGAACTTCTAGACCAATTAGCGTTAGCCCCGCGCCCTGCTACTCTGGATGCTATGATCGAGGCAGCCTCTCGTATCCAGGAGAGGTTGGAGGAACGTCGGCAGAGTCGAGCCGCTGCGGGCCGCAGGGGTCCCAGAGTGGCAGTCGGTGGTGGCCCACGGCCCAGCGTGGTGGAACTCCCGCTTGAGGAACCTATGCAATTGGGCAGTACTCGGCCCAAACTCACGCCAGAGGAAAAGGCGCGTCGTCGGGCCGGTAACTTGTGCCTGTATTGTGGGGAGGCGGGACATTTCGCCTCTGCATGCCCCGCCAAGCGTCGTGGTCAGCCGGAGGCGGGAAACTCCAGTCGCTGAGTCAGGTGCAGGCCCCTGACTCGGCGGCAATCCCTGGTACTCAAGCCTGCCAAGACCACCGGGCACAACACCTGTTATTCCTCCCCGTACAGTTGCAACTGCTGGATGGGAGGACCTTGGAGACCCGAGCCCTAATCGACTCCGGATCAACCTGCTCATACATGGACCAGGAGTTCGCTAGGGTTCATGATGTTCCATTGCAGTCCCGAAGTCAGCCGGTCGCTGTGGAGGCCATTGATGGGCGCTTGCTCAAGTCGGGGCTCATCACCCACCAAACAAAGACTCTGGTACTAACCCTGTTCGGGTACCGGGAGCAGATCCAGCTGGACATTGCCAGGATGCCACGGTTTACCTTGGTCCTAGGAATGGATTGGTTGGTGCGGGCTAACCCACGGATTGACTGGGACAAGCAGAGTTTGTCCTGGCGTGCCGCACCTGTGGCCACCTGTTCTGTCTCTGAGGAGGCTGGGATTCCTGTGGAATATGCGGCGTTTGGGGACGTGTTCTCAGCAAGCAAGGCGGACCGATTGCCACCACATCGCCCTTTCGACTGCGGTATCCAGTTAAAAGCAGAGGCTGCTCTACCCTCCGGACGGCTCTATTCACTCACGGAACCTGAGCGGGTGGCGTTGCGAAAGTTCCTTGACGAGAACCTTGCCAAGGGATTTCTACGCCCGTCCACGTCCCCTATCGCTGCTCCGGTGTTTTTCGTAGCCAAGAAGACCGGTGAACTGCGCCTGGTTTGTGACTACCGAGCCCTGAACGAGATCACCGTCAGGGATCGCTATCCGCTGCCTTTGATCCCGGAACTACTATCACGGGTGCAAGGTTCACGCGTGCTCTCCAAGTTGGATCTCCGTGGGGCCTATAATCTCATCCGGATTAAACCAGGGGATGAGTGGAAGACGGCCATTAACACGCAATATGGCCTATTCGAGTTCCGGGTCATGCCTTTCGGTCTCTGTAACGCTCCCGCCGTTTTTCAACGCTACATTAACTGGGTGTTCCAAGACCTACTGGACAAATTCGTGGTGGTTTACTTGGATGACATCCTAATTTTCTCAAGGTCCATGGAAGAGCATCGGGAACACGTGAGAACTGTGCTTCAGCGTTTGAGGCAGAATGGTTTGTTCGCCAAAGCCTCTAAGTGCGAGTTCCATAAGGAACAGGTCGCGTTCCTGGGGCATGTGGTCTCTGGGAAAGCTGTCCTGATGGACCCCAAGAAGGTTGAGGCAATCCAATCCTGGCAAGCCCCGCGATCCCGTAAGGATGTCCAGCGTTTCTTGGGGTTCGCCAACTACTACCGGGACTTCATTAATGACTACGCTAAGTTGGCGGTTCCTCTGACCCGGCTTTTGAGGCCCAAAACCCCGTTCCAATGGTCCTCGGAGGCTCAACAGGCGTTCCAGTCGCTGAAGGACTGTTTCATGGTGGCACCTGTGCTCCAACACCCGGACCCTACGTTGCCGTTCGTGGTCGAGGCCGACGCCTCCAGTTATGCTATTGGGGCGGTTTTACTGCAACAACGATCTCCGTCCGCGCCTCTACTGCCCTGCGCCTATTACTCTCGCCAGCTCAACCCTGCGGAACAGAACTACACGATCTGGGAGCGGGAGTTGCTGGCCATCAAGGCGGCGTTCGAGGCGTGGAGGCACTGGCTGGAGGGGGCCCGGCATCAGGTGGTGGTACTGACAGATCACCGCAATCTGGTACACTTGCGGACTGCGCGCCACTTGAACCAGCGACAAATACGCTGGTCCCTGTTCTTTGCTCGTTTCGACTTCCGGGTCCAATACATCTCAGGCGCACGAAACTCCCGGGCAGATGCGCTCTCTAGAAAACCGGAGTTGCGATCAACGGCCAAGCCTCCGGAGCTCACCACAGTCTTGCCTCCATCTGCACTGGCGCTGGCGGCACCTACAGTCCCATGGCGGGAGGAACTGCGGAGGCAACAACGAGAGGATTGGTGGGCTCAGGAGCAGATCGGGCGGAGCGAAGCAGGATTGGACCGGAACGCGTGGTTCAACGTCCGCGATGGTCTGCTGTTCCACGGCAATCAAGTGTATGTCCCCAAGGGACCCTGCCGACTGACGGTGCTCCGGGAGTGTCATGATGCGAGAGCAGCGGGACATTTTGGCCGTCATAAGACACTGCATCTGGTCACCAGGGATTTCTGGTGGCCACGGGTGAAAGCAGATGTAGCCCACTACCTGGATTCATGCCAAGTGTGCCGGCGGGCAAAGGTGGTAGCGGAGCGTCCAGCCGGCCTCCTGAATCCACTACCGGTTCCTGAGCGGCCTTGGCAATGGGTGTCCATGGACTTGATTGCCAACCTCCCCAAATCCCAGGGATACACCTGCATCCTGGTCTTTGTAGACTTATTCACGAAGCTGGCCCACTTCTGCCCATGTCGCCGAGCGCCTTCAGCACCACAATTGGCCCAGCTGTATCTGCAGCACGTTTTCCGGTTGCATGGGTTGGCAGATGTGCTGGTATCGGATCGGGGTCCGCAGTTCACCTCACAATTCTGGAAGGAGGTCCATGCCTTGCTGGACACCACCCTCAACACTTCCACCGCCCTCCATCCGCAAACTGATGGTCAGACGGAGCGCGTCAACGCGGTGCTTGAGCAGTATCTGCGCTGCTTTTGCAGCAGGCAACCGGGTTCGTGGGCCGCATATTTGCCAACTGCTGAGTTCGCGTACAACAATGCAGTGCACTCATCCACGGGGTTCACGCCATTCGAGGCTACGTACGCATTCCACCCACGATTCTCATTAGCACCTCTGACCTCTCCATCATTCTCTGATGCCTCAGAACTGGTGCAGGAATTGCAGGCCGTGCATCAGACCCTGCCAGGTATGTTGGAAGAGGCTAAGCGGAGTCAAAAGCTGCAGGCTGACCGGCACCGGCAGGAGGGTCCCCCATTGCCAGTTGGGTCCTACGTGTGGCTTTCCACTCGCCATCGTCGGCCTGGGGGCATGGTCCGGACACTGGACGAACGTTTTGAGGGGCCTTATCGTGTCTTGCAGCAGGTGAATCCCGTGGCTTACCGGTTGGACATCCCGGGGGAGCGCCGCATTCACCCGGTGTTTCACCGCTCGCTTCTTCGTCCGGCGCATCCACCAGGCCAACCCCGCTTGCCTCCTGGTGAGGAGGATTCTGGGGGGGGAGCTGGTGTCATGGGCGAGCCTGCAGCAGAGCCTCAGGAACCTCCTCGAGAGTCACGGCAGGGTTGTCCTCCTCTTGAGGAGGTGTTTGAATCAGACTCTGATTCGGAAAGCTCCTGGTACGGCTTCCAGGAGTCAGAGTCAGGTGGGGATCAGGGCCAAGCCAGGGCTGGCCCTGAGTCTGAAGAGACTCTGGTAGAGACTCCAGTGATGGAGCCTGTGCTGGGAGAGGCTCCTCGTGAGCCAGAGATGCCTGAAGAGCAGCAGGACCCTGGGGAGGCCTCCAGGGTTGTCAGGAGACAGCAGCTGCAGCAAAGGCGAAGAGAGGCTCGGCTCAGGCGTCGGCTTCAGGGGCAACACCTGGAAGGAGGCCCTCCAACTCCTTGAAAAGGAGTTGCAGGGTCAGTGGACTCTTTGCAGGTAGCAAAGCGTCTCTTGCTGGTTCTGCTTCGGCTTGCTTCCTGCTCAGTATCCTGACGTGCCTTTGACCCTTGGACTGCCTTCGGACTACGCTTGTTTACCGGTGCCCTTGACCCTTGGACTGCCTTTGGACTACGCTTGTTTACCGGTGCCCTTGACCCTTGGACTGCCTTTGGACTACGCTTGTTTACCGGTGCCCTTGACCCTTGGACTGCCTTTGGACCACGTTGACTTACCTGTGCCATTGACTCCGGGACTGCCCTGACTCTGCTTGCCAGCCTTTAGCTGGGCACATCGTGATATACGACAAATAAGTGTGGTAACTCCAGTCAGTGTGTGGCAAGTCTTTGGTGGCAGGACCGGCCTTGACACATATTTATATCCCTCCCTATGCCCAAAGGTCTCGTTTGTATGTGTATGGACACATCTTACTCATATCTGTATGCGTTTGTACAGATACATACGGGATAAAAACGAGATGCATACAGGATAAAATGGGATGCGTATGAATGCATACAGATGTATATAGATGTGTACAGTCACATATGAGCATTGTCAATACTCATATCATCAAATACGAATCAAACATTTGTACAAATAGATTCAAATGTATTGGAATCGGATGTGAGTACATTTGTCCTTTACTCATACGAATTCAGACAAGTAAATATTTGAAAAGAATCGAATGTCAAAAATTGCATTAATGCACTCCCCTACTGGACATTCAAACCAATAGAACTACATTTGTATCTCTTCATTTGAATATTTGATATGTATCTAATGACACAAATCCCGTACACATCTCATAAGCGTCCCGTTTTCATCCCATATGTATCTGTACGGATGCATACAGATACACAGAAGATGCCTACTTATCCGTACACACATGAATGTCCAAATTGTTCATACGGATAACTTGAAATATTCTTATTCATATGAATACTAAAGCACAAACATCTGGACGTTTGATTCATATACGAATGTCTGAATTTATATGAATAATGAATATTGTAAATATTCATGCACATACCTAGAGCCAACTCTTTTTCTTCAGCCGGGTGACCTTGGGCTAGTCACAGCTCTCTTCTGAGCTCTCACAGCCTCACCCACTTCACAGGGTGTCTGCTGCGGGGAGAAGAACAGAAGGTTTGTCAGCCACTTTGAGTCCCCTTTAAGGATGATAAAGGCGGAGAAGTAAAGCCAAACTGCTTCTTCTTCTTCTTTGTCTACTGATAAGGGGCAGAGAACTCCCACCAGTCAGCTGATAGGCAGCGGAAGAAAAGGCCTTCATGGGGCCCCCACTCTGCTTGTTGCTTGATCAACCAAGTTCCTCCTCCTGCTCCTCCTTCCATTTTAGACAGGGCTACCCAAAAGATGGGGATAGAAATGCACATGGATTACCTAACTGCCAGGAGAGTCTCTCCATATGGAATGCATGGTTGAGATGGGTCCCTCGTCTTCCTGCTTGCTCATTTTTGAGACGCCAATGAGTGGGTGAGCACATGGAAGGCGAGGGAGGGAGCTTGAACAGCCAGCACCCACGTGGCCTCCGCTCACATGGTCTGCTCTTGCGCTCCAACTCCACAGGTACAGAGACAAACTTCACAGAGACAGAGGCTGTATCTCCATTAGGCCACGAGGATGCCAAGTGAGGCCAGAATCCATTTCTCTCAATGGAGACCAGCTGCCCAGAAGATCTGATTAAGGTACCTTTACTGCGTAATGAAGACGCAGCCATAATTTTGCCTATGCCGCCTGACAATTAATTGCTAGACTGATGAAGAATCCTTTTTGTTAGCACTTCTTCTCTGGCAAACTTTTCCCTATTAAAAAGCATGCATATGCATTGAGACGAAGAGCTACTGGAAGATCCAGATGGTTCCTTAATTAAAAGATGCTGACCGGACTCCTCAAAGGGACGATGGCATGTTGACGTGCCAAGCCTTTTGTGCTACCTGGCTCCTTAATGGGGGAAGTGGAGTTGCAAAAGCCCACAAATTCAGGACCTGGAGGAGCATTCACGGAACGTGGTCCTTGCTTGCCAGCACATCAGGAGTGAGCAAAGAAATGCATGTGAGCGGGGTGGGCGGTGGGGGGGTGCAGAATGCCTTTTTTCATGCTTGCCTGCAGGATCAGGGCAGGGCTTCATTGTTTATTAAGATCCAAGGACCTGAGTGCTGTTGGAATAGGTTTATTGAAGGTTGTGGTAATCACAATTTAGGTTTAATCCAGCTTCAATCCACTTCCAGAGTGAGAGAATACATCAGCAAAGTGACAAGCTGCTTTACTTCAGTGTAGGGATGTGCAGGAATATTCAGAAATCCGGATATTCAATTCAAATCCGACAAACGTTGACATTCGAACTCAAATTGGATTTTTGAAAATCCAATACGGCTTTTCGAATTATTTGAATGTGCAGGTTTGTATCTGTCGTATACGAATCTGCGTGAAAATTATACGTATCTCACGCTTAAAATACGGGATTAAAACGGGATGCATATGGGATAATACAGGATGCATATGGATTTTTATGGCATGTGCACAGATAAGTATAACAGATATGAATGTTGTCGACATTTGTATCTTTAAATACGAATCTAACATTTGAATAGGATTTTATGACATTCAAATCTTAAATATCCAAATCAAATCAGATTTTTTTACATTTGAATTTACGCGGATTCAAATGTCAAAAATACATTTGTGCACATAAATTACTCAGAAAATCCACCTTTGGGATAGATAATGGAAAGAAAATTCCTGGCCACTTTCTGCAGCAGTTAATTTCCACCAGAAAATGATCCTCTAAGTTCCTCCTCTCCTCTCCTGTTGTGGTTTTATGCAGCTATACAACTAATTCCCACAAACAGGGATGAAAAAATATGCAGTTTGTCAAGAGTGGGGTTGTCTTGTATCCCACCTGTTTTTAGTCCATGCAGCCAAATAATATGTGACATTGATCTGATTTGCCCTGGGATTTTTTTCCCTGGACAATATTTTAAAACTATAAATTTGTAATACACCATCATATTTTTGAACTGCATACGAAAAAATGCATCTACACTAGGGATGAGCAGAGGTTTTTGTCGCCTATGAAATTCATCTGAATTCATCCGAATTCAGACGTTCGTATTCAAATCGAATGTTGAGACATTTGAGGATTGACATTCAAATTCAAACTGGAAGCTTTGGAACAATTGTATGAAGCTTCGTTACATTCATGAACCTGGGGTGGTAGGAAAGCGGCTGCCCGAGTCACATCTGAAATGGATCCATAGTGGATTAGAAATGGACTAAGAGCAGATTTGAAGGAGATTGAGAGCAGTTTCAAAGTGGATACAGAGCAGATTAGATGCTTTCAGAGTGGATACACAGGGGATTCATATGGGATACCTATACTATTTGTATGGTCATGTAGGGGACTCATCATATGCTATTTGTAATGAACAGTCATATTCAATCAAATTCCACCACGTTTGAAGGGGATCTAATTAAATGAATATGAATATTCTTGCATTCAGTTCAATACAAATCTAATGCAAATAGCATTTTTTCACATCCCTAATCTACTTTCACTTAGATGTGGTAAAATTTATACCATATAAGAGTTAAGAACCAACATAAAGCTTCCTAGATGTCTTTCTTTCTTTTTCTTTCTCTCTCTCTCTCTCTTTGTGGATTCAGATCTGCACACTGAGTTATTACTGCCATTAAAACTAATGAGATCCCTTGTGGGATGAATTTTACATCCCAGACCATCTCAACTTTATTGATTGCAATAGTACAAAAGGCATAACTTTATATTTGTTCATTGGAAACAAAGACTGCCTTATAATGACATTAGAGATGGAAATGGAAATATTAATAGTAACAATAACAATAACAGTGACAAAAACAACAATCATAAAGAATACAACTGGAATAAAGAATCAGAATGCAAACACCTGCAAATTAAAATGGAAGTATCCTTTCTCAGTGGAATAGAAATTTAAAAACAAGAGTCCAGTGGCTAACATTTATTATTTATTTATTTGGATAAATTAGGCAGGCCACTGTTAGCACAAGAAAGCTCTCAGAAATGGCAAAATCCAGTTTGCTGGGTTGCTTGCAGTCCTCTGTGAATGAGCACACTTCCTTTTGATCCAACCCATTTCAGGTCAAATCAAAGTGGGATTCAATGGCCCAGAGGGGGCTCCAAATGAAGCTCACGAACCATCACCTTCTAGTATTGGGAGCTTCTGGATATAACTAGGGATGTGCATGAATATTTTTTGTATTAGATGCCCCTAGCATCAGAAGAAGGAGACACACCCATTGGGGCCCCTAGCGTCTGAAGAAGGAGACGTGCCCATTGGGCCCCCTAGTGTCTGAAGAAGTAGATGTGCCCATTGGGCCCCTTAGCTTCTGAAGAAGTAGATGTGCCCATTGGCCCCCCTAGCAGATGAAGCAGTAGAAATACCCATTGGGCCCCCTAGCATCTGAAGAAGGAGACGTGCCATTGGGCCCCCTAGCACCTTAAGGAGACATGCCCATTGGGCCCCCTAGCATCTGCAGAAGGAGACATGTCCATTGGGCCCCCTAGCATCTGCAGAAGGAGATGTGCCCATTGGGCCCCTAGCATCTGCAGAAGGAGATGTGCCCATAGGGCCCCTAGCATCTGAAGAAGTAGATGTGCCCATTGGGCCCCTAGCATCTGCAGAAGGAGATGTGCCCATTGGGCCCCTAGCATCTGCAGAAGGAGATGTGCCCATTGGGCCCCTAGCATCTGCAGAAGGAGATGTGCCCATTGGGCCCCTAGCATCTGAAGAAGGAGATGTGCCCATAGGGCCCCTAGCATCTGAAGAAGTAGATGTGCCCATTGGGCCCCTTAGCACCTGAGGAAGTAGACGTGCCAATTGGGCCCCTTAGCATCTGAAGAAGTAGATGTGCCCATTGGGCCCCCTAGCAGATGAAGCAGTAGACGTACCCATTGGGCCCCCTAGCATCTGAAGAAGGAGACGTGCCCTTTGGGCCCCCTAGCACCTTAAGGAGACATGTCCATTGGGCCCCCTAGCATCTGCAGAAGGAGACATGTCCATTGGGCCCCCTAGCATCTGCAGAAGGAGATGTGCCCATTGGGCCCCTAGCATCTGCAGAAGGAGATGTGCCCATAGGGCCCCTAGCATCTGAAGAAGTAGATGTGCCCATTGGGCCCCCTAGCAGATGAAGCAGTAGACGTACCCATTGGGCCCCCTAGCATCTGAAGAAGGAGACGTGCCCATTGGGCCCCCTAGCATCTGCAGAAGGAGACATGTCCATTGGGCCCCCTAGCATCTGCAGAAGGAGACGTGCCCATTGGCGCCCTAGCATCTAGGGAAGAGCATCTGTACCTTGAGGGGCCTGATACAGCCTCCAGGCACCCCCTGCCTTCCCAGAAGTTCCCTAATCATGCACTAGGGGTGGAGCATGAAATGGTGCTCCACACCTTTATTAACCTTAATTACTTACTTACCTGGTGCACTCAGCAGTGAGCATCTGTACGTTTTCCAGTGCGCCAAGCGACCATAGATGCGACTGCACATGAGCATCATCATAGCGACGGCCTCAGTGTAATCAAAGCCACAGCGGTGATGCATGCGCAATCACGGAAGTCACCACAAACATAATGGTAGCACCCTGAAGGGGACCAGCCCTGGGACTGCTCACAGATGAATGCCCAGTCAAGCGGGGCTTAGGCTGTAATTAATTCTTCAGTGCTTAACTGTGATG
Organism: Aspidoscelis tigris stejnegeri; assembly: GCA_023333525.1. NCBI lineage: Eukaryota > Metazoa > Chordata > Lepidosauria > Squamata > Teiidae > Aspidoscelis > Aspidoscelis tigris. The sequence continues at coordinate 3,051,524 of JALMGA010000023.1, forward strand.
GTTAATATTGTTTTTGGGCTTTATCAAGCCAGTTACATTACAGTTGATGCTATGTCTATGGTTAGCTGCTCGAGCAAGACAGAAATGCTTTAAGCAATGATCATTTCCTAAATTCTCTTTGCAGGAGAATTCTGCTGTCGCCTCTTTTTCCTAGGTTTTGAGAGCAGCAAATCCAGAGGTGAAGAAGTGGAGTTTTAACTCGTTTAGAGGCTCCTCTGGCTTGCTCATTCGAAAAAAAACAAAAACAGAAAGCAGCAAGGATGCATTGTTCTCAATCGTTTAGCAAAAGCTAAGCGGCAAACGACAGGAAAACCGGAGTGCAGCAGGAGACAAATTGTTCCCTAGGAATAAATTTTCTCCCAGGTGGTTAATAAGGAACATGGAAGATGAGATTAGATGTACTTAAAGCAAGGCTGTTTCTTTCCCTCTGACTCTTTCTTGGCGGTACATCTTGTTCCATCGGGAAGGCCTCGTCATATCTTGTACAAAGAAGTGCTTAACATTTTCTCTTCCAAGAGGAAACAATGGTTACAAAATACAAATTATGCAGAATAACAGTGGCTACCAAAAACAGGCAAACATGCATAATTGGGAGGTTCGCAAGGAGGGGTCAGGCCGACAAGATGAACACTTGCTCAAAAGCCCAGCACAGTCAGCGCCTGTAGCAGCAGCTGTCATTTCCTCTGCTTGCAGTTTCAAGGGTAAACCAACTAGCATGCATAAATCTGCTCAGACCTTTTTCCACCCAGGCCTGAGCTGCAAAATACCACCGGACTTCTATCCTGCTAGCATTGTTTTAGAAATCGTTACTGCATAATACATGGGGCTGCCCTTGGAGACAGTTCGGGAGCTGCAGCTGCTGCAGAATGCACCGGTTAGATTGCTGACCGGGACAGCTAGCTGGACACATAAGAACATAAGGGAAGCCCTGCTGGATCAGGCCACAGCATCCCGTCGCACACAGTGGCCCGCCAAATGCTCATAGGCATCTCAAGCAGAAACAAGGCAAACCTCCTGCTCTAGAATCCCAGCAAATGGCCTTAGAAGCGCCCTGGTTCCCCCCCACACACACCTGAAAGATGCACCTAGGCATTCATTCTAATAGCCACTGATAGATCTGTCATCCATAAATTTGTCTAACCCTACCTTAAACCCATCTATACTGGTAGCTGTCACCACCTCTTCTGGCAGCGCATTCCATAAGCCGATGACCCTCTGGGTGAAGAAATCCTTCCCCCTGTCAGACCTGACTCTGCTACCTATCAGCTTCATAGATGCCCCCAGGTTCTAGTGTTGTGTGATACAGAAAAGAAATTTTCTCTATCCACCTTTTCTATACCATGCATAATTTTTTATACATCAATCAGGTCCCCTTGCAACATGCAAGTCCCAAAAGAGCTGCACTGGCTGCCAATTCACCACCGAGACTAATTCAGGGTGTTAACATTAACTTATAATGCCCTAAATGCCTTGGGGCCCCAATTCCCAAAGGAACGTTTCTTCCCATATAGACCTGCCCGTGCCCTAAGATCTGCTGGTGAGGATCTGTTTGCTGTGCTGTATGCTTGAGCAGTTAAGTGAGTGGGAGGCCATGTATGAGAGGACCGTTTTGGTGGTGGCCCCCAGACTGTGGAACAGCATCAAGCACCCTCATTGCACATATTTAGATGTATAGTGAAGATACCAACCCTTGGCATCCTGTCCCATTGGAGGCATTATCATTATATTTGTGTGTATTGAGACCTGCCCTTCAGGTACAGGGTGAGACAGAAATATAAATGAGGATGGATGGGTGGGTGGGTGGATGGGTGGGTGGGTGGATGGGTGGGTGGGTGGGCGGATGTGCATGAACGGCTTTGCTGCATTAGATTTGTATCAAATCAAATGTAAGAAAACTCATATTCATTAGAATTCCTCCCCTTATTAATGGTAGGTTTCATATTTGATACAAATGTTCAGTCCCACACAAATCCCTTACGAATGCATACGAATAGCATATGAAACCCATATGAATCCCCTACAAATCCCCTACGAATGTATCAAAACATTTGATTCGAATTTGAACGTCAGTCTTCAAATGTGCCAACAATAGATTCAAAAGTGAATGTTGAATTTGAATTGTTATGAATTTGTATGAATTTCAATGCTATGAATATTTGAGCACATCCCTAGGATGGATGAATACCACACTCTGTGAGGGATGGCTATACTGAATATCTCTCTTCCTTCCTTCCTTTGGTTCTCTGATGCATGTACTATGCTCAGGGGAAGGAGCAGCTTTCAGGCAGAACTGTTTGATACTTACGAAAGCGAAGGTCTTTGGGCAACTTTGCATATCTAATTGGTCTCAGTTCAGAGTCCAGCAATCAAAAGCCTTTGCAGTTTAGCTTCTTAATGAGACATTTTCATACTTTAACAGTCCATTACATCCACCACCATGAAAAATCAGAAAAGCAATTTTAAAAATGCACAGGCCAGTCTGGCCTCTGGCTTCTGGAGATAATGGAGGACTCAGTGGAGCCAGGGATCCTGACTGCTCCTCAGGCCACAAAAGCAAAGCAGCAGAACCCAGGAGGCTGTGTAGCATCATCTCACAGAAAGAGGGCTGGGCAGATGCACTGGCCACCAAGCCAAGCCACTCTCCAAGTCGGCCTGTACTGGCTGGGCATGCCCTCCAAGTGATGGACAGCTACTGCCAATTCTCTCTTGGAAGGTTTTGCAATTAGACTGATGGATTTATTCCATACAGTTGCCTATCTGTAACATCTCTGCACATGTCAGGGGTTGAAAAGGATGAAGGGAGGCTGCTCAGAAGTGAAAAGAGAAGATTTTTATGGTTCACAAGGAGAAACACCTATACAAGGAGAAAAGGGAGCTGGCCAGCAAGCATCCAAAACCCTTCTGAAGACTTTCCTACCTGAAAGCCCACTTTTTGACCAGAAGGTTTGAGACAGTCCAGGCAGAAACAGGAGCCTTTTCAGAGTAGCCAGTGATAAGTCTGAAATCTCCATAGTGCAATGATTTTGTGCAAACGGTACTCCAAGGACATCCAACAGCATGTGCACCTTGTTCATATGCTTTGCAACTTCTCTAAGTTCAGTGAGTCCTGAAAACTACAAGTGACCTGGAGATCTTGATCTAGGAAGCTGCCAGTTCATTGACAGTTCAGGGAACAGACAGAAGAGCAACTTTTCTCATAGTTGTTCCACCTGCCTGCAAGGAGTTTCATGCAACTTTTATCTGACCCAGGAAAAAGAAGGTCCTTCTCCTTCTTCTTCACCTTCTCTTTCTCCTTCTCCTTCTCTTTCTCTTTCTCTTTCTCCTTCTCCTTTTCTTTCTCTTTCTCTTTCTCTTTCTCTTTCTCTTTCTCTTTCTCTTTCTCCTTCTCCTTCTCCTTCTCCTCCTTCTCTTTCTCTTTCTCCTTCTCCTCCCCCTCCTCCCCATATTCTTCCCTCAAATGATGATCTGCTCTGTTCCTGCCAACCAGGACTTATAAATAGGATCACAGTGCAGTTGGTGCAGCCCCTTTTAAAACCCAGTGGGAATATTTATTATAAACACAAGTTAAAACAGGTGATGGATTGAAGCGGCGCTTATTTCTCCAGGAATGACATTTGTCTGCTAGTGGGGGGGGGGGGGGAGAGAGAGAGAAGAGGCATTGCTTGGAAAGCAGCTTGCAAGCCATACCCTTGCCCTCCGCTGCCCCCCACTGGCTCTCCTTCTCCTTTTCACATGCAACTCATGCAGGATGCCAGCCTGGCTAGAGGAGCCCTCCATCTCTCTCTCTCCCTCTCTTCCCTTTGGAAACATGTGCCTGGCTCTCCAGGGCTGTGGTCACACCTAAGGTTTAATCCAGCTTCAGTCCACTTACAGAGTGAAAGATGATGCATCAACAAAGGGACCAATGAATTCTCCCAAAGGTGAATTTTTTTTTCTGAGTTATTTAAAACTGAAAGAAAACAGCTTGTCGCTTTGCTGATGTGTTCTTTTGCTCTGAAAGTGGAATGAAGCTGGATTAAACCTTGCTAGTCACTCTTGGTGATTTCCCAGCCACTAAAATGAAATGATAGAGCTAGGGATATGCACAAATGCCTTTTTTTTTTTTTGTATTCAATTTTTACTGAATTGAATGCAAGAAAATTTGTATTCATTTGGATAGATCCCCTTCGAATGTAGTAGGATTGGAATTTGATACGAATGTTCAATCCAATACAAATCCCATACAAATCCCGTATGAGACTTTATATGAATGTATCAAAACATTTGATTAGAATATGAATGTCAATCTTTGAATGTCTGAATTCAGCCAAATTCATGCAAATTTCAACTGTTTTGAATATTCATGCACATTCCTAGATGGGGCAGTCAGTCAAAGCCAAGCTGAAAATCAAGCATCCTCCTCCTCCCCTGCTTGGGCAAACTAAAAATCATATTGTATAATTAATGCTTTATTAGAGCTAACCAAATATCACAGAATCCTGGGCAGCAAAGTTTCAGCAGGTTTAAGAACCTTCACCAGACCAGAAAACTTGAAAGCATATTTCACATTTAAATGACATGATATCCATGCAGATCTGATTTTTTAAATGACTTTATCATATATTCTTCCTTAAATCAGAGAGCTCATAAGCTGGCTTGCAACTCTCTGCCTGCAGTCACACCTAAGGTTTAATTTGGCTTCAGTCCACTTTCAGAGTGAGATAGTACATCAGCAAAGTGAGAAGCTGTTTTCCCTTGACATTATCTAACTCAGAAAATTCATATTTAGGATAGATAATGTAGGGAAAAGCATGACTGGTCACTTTACTGATTGTTCTCATGCTGCATCTAAGACCTTTTGGTTAGGTTTCATCTAGCTGTGTGGTCACAGCTTCACTTGTAACCTTCTTCAGTCCATCTTCAGGTCTGACTGCTCGCACCTCTTCATTACTATCTGATTTATGGGTGGTCTTTATGGGTGGGCACGAGGCCATTTTTACATTCAGTTCAGTGGAAAGGTGAGAGGACGTGTGGGGTCCACATGGGAGGCGGCCTCCAAAGAGCAATGAAACAGGCCTCTGGAGGCTGAAACAGACCTTCTGGTTCTCTGCGCGCATGCATGCAGAACCAGAAGGCTTAGGAAGAAGCATGTAAGTGGAGTGATGGGGTCTGTGGGGGGAACGGGGGCCCATGGTGGGGGAGGCAGCAGGGGGTGGGAGTCCCGGAGGGGCTGAATATCTGATTCACAAATGAATCTGATTCACAAACTCGAATATCCGACAAAGTTGGAATTTGTTTGTACGAATTCCGACTTTGTCGGAAATCTGAGCACATCCCTAGTGGTCTTTCCATTCAGGAACATCCAGATGGAGGGTGGAAAGTCCACAAATAAAATGGATAGAAATGAAAAGCCGTGAGCGGTCAGACCTAAAGATGGACTGAAGAAAGTTTCAAGTGAAGGTGGGACCACAGCCAAAGTGTGACTATGTTTAATGCCCTTTGGATTCTTTTTGCTCCCATGGCTACCTGCTCTCTCTTATCTGAGAACTAAGGGTGTTTCCACACTGGTTGCAGAAACCCCATTAAGAACACATATAGAACACATACAGGACACATACAGTACTTACCTTCCACATTGGAGGCCAGATCTAGGACCCTTCGCAGTGGCCGCTTCCGCACTCCGGCACGCGAGACCCGTTCTTAATGGGGTCTTGACACCGAAGGATCAGGCCTCCGGGAAGACCTTGAAAATTATGTCTTCCATTTGGCCCCTCCTCTCAATCCGTTGGGAAGCAGGACGCTTCCGCCCATGGAGAGGCAAGGGGACAGATGTGCCGGCGGCCGCCATCTTGGGGAGGGTGGAAGCAGGCTGGTCTGCCTCCAAAGCCCCTCCCCCGTGTGCCACGCACCTGGCAGAAACACACGGTGACTGTCAGCTGCGTGCTGCAGTCCCACGGCTCTGGGGGCAGCATCGCTGGTGCAGGAGGCCAGATGCCCTTTGGAATGGGTGCTGCGCCCTCCGCACAGCACCCAAAGGATCCGGCCAGTAGTATCCGTCCTCCCTGCATGTGTGCAGATGCACAGGGCCTCCTTGGATCCGTCCCTATTTCAGGCAGATCCTCGGGAGGACGGATCGCCAGGAAATGGATTTTCTTAAATCTGTTTCTCGGCGGCCAATGCGGAAACACCCTAAGGTGCACCCCTCAGGCCCCCCAAGGAGGGAAGTGGTAGAGAAGTACATCATGGCTGCATCTAGATGTTAGTTTACTTCTTCTGCTATATTTGGATATTTCAGAATAAAGCATGGATATTCCAAAATATCCATGTTTTATTCCAGAACATCCAAATATAGCATTAGAACGAACCAATGTCTGGATGCAGCCCCTGTAAGGCTCAACCAGAGGACTTTTCATCACTTGCCTTTCCATGATCAGAACCAACGTATCTGGACAAGACAAGCCTGCTGGTTCAGACCACTGGAAGGGCAAGAAAAATCAGCAGGAAGAAGAAGAGGTAGAAGAAGAACTGGCTTTTCTACCCCACTTTTCTCATCTGACATACCTTCTGTTCTTCTCCCCACAGCAGACACCCTGTGAGGTAGGTGTGGCTGTGATTGCTCAGAAGAGAGCTGTGACTTGCCCAAGGTCACCCAGCTGGCTTCATGGAAAGGACAAAATCAAACCCAGTATTCCCAGACAAGAGTCCAGCTCCCTAACCACTAGACCAAACTTGCTCACAGGAAAAGGAGGAAAGGAGAAGCAAGCAGAAGGAAGAGGTCTTCAGGAAGTCTGTAATGCCGTCTCACCAGCACCCTCCCCTCCCCGAGAAATGGGCCCTTCTGACAAGTGATTGACTAGAGACCGAGAGAAAGCTGAAGGTTATATTACTTCTGCAGTATTGATGATCCTTCTCTGAGGATCACAGCTCTGTGTCTTTCTAGCAATGAATGATTGAGAGCCTACAGCCCAGCCTAAAAGGAGAATAACTCTCTCTGAGCCTGGGCCCTAAAGAGAGCTGGTGATGAAAGGTGCACACGCAAGACAAATCCTCACTCGCTAGACCCCAACACACTATAAACCTTTAGCAGCAGAAGGAGCAGCCTCAGCATCACCTCCGGTATTTAATGCCCAATTTGTTCAGTCATTTCTCAGCTGCTAAAAGCACAAGGTCAGAGATCCGAGGCCTATTTGCACAAGGGCCTCTGGGATGTGTGTAGGACGCCCAGGGATGGAGCATTCGCTCTGCTGGGCCGGCAGTTCCGTTCAGAACTGCCTCCATCCCGTCCCAGGGTGCCCTACACCCGTTCTGGGTGCAGAGCACAAAATCATGTTCTACACCCAGCCCAGGGCGTTTCCAGCCAACCCATCCCATCCCACAGCTGTTCAGGAGGGAGAACATTTGCATGCTCCCTTCCTGACAGCTGCACGGTCCGCCACAGGCCTGTCGCCATTAGCCCTGCCACAGGCCTGTCCGGTCTCTTCCTCGGGTTCCTGCATGCTCCAGGCGACCAGATTGGGTCCCTTAGAGCCTGCAGTAACCAACCAACCCCCCCCCCGGGTACCCATCCACCCCCAGGGCATGGCCTACCCATACACACGCGTGAGTAACTTACCTCGTGATCACTGGGTTCCCAAGTGGCTGGCATGGCCAGTGGCACTGTGCGTCTGTGCACGCCACCGGCTCTGATTTGCTAGCCACTTCAGAACCCGGTGATCACAAGGTAAACGCCTCTCATCCGCACAAGTGTCCGGGTGGTCCACGCCGCAGGGGGGGTGCCCAGGGGGGTTACTGTGGGCTCTAGGGGACCTGATCCGGTCCCCTGGAGCATGCAGGAACCTGGGGAAGGGACCGGACAGGCCTGCCTGACCCTGGGTCTTACCTGACCCAATGGCGACAGGCCTGGGAGGGGCAACCCTTCCCAATGCCAGCCTTTTCAGGCTAGGCCACGTGGGGATGGATTCCCCTTTTGCACCTAGGCAGGTAGGAACGCATGCCCATGCATTCCTTACCTGCCTAGGTGTGAATGGGGAAGGCGTCCCCACATGGCCTAGCCTTACTGCAGTACAGCCATTGGGTTGTAGTGCGAAAAGGCCTCTGGCCTCCCCAAGCAAGCAAGGGTTGCTGCATTCAAGAGCAAGGCTACATTCACACCTAAGTTTTAATCCAGCTTCACTCCACCTGCAGAGCAGAAGAATCCTTCCGCAAAAGGGCCAATAACTACCTTTCCGCATTATCTAACCCAAGGGTGGATTTTCTGAGATGATATCTGAAAGAAAACAGCTTGTCACTTTGCCAATGTATTCTCTCTGTCTCTGAAAGCGGACTGAGGCTGGATTAAACCTTAAGTGTGACCACAGTCTTAGCTTCAAAGGCTTCTTTAAGGTTCAGTTTTCCACTGGCAGGGTGGCACCGTGCCCACCAGCAACTAGGAAATACCTTCAGTCAATGCCATCAGCGCTTGATTCAGTTTCCTTTCCTCTCTTTTAATGCACTTGTGATAAAATAAGAAGGGTGGAAAGAAAGAGAGAGAGAGAAACTCTATCGGCTGTGATAGAGGAAAATCCATAGAGTCCATTCTATAAAACTGAGTTCGTGGGAGTCGTTAAAGGGAAGGCTTGCAGATTTTTGGCATGTTGATTAGCTTTTGCTGTCTTATGAATCACAAAATCTATAGCGTTAAGCACGTTGTGTGCTTGTATCTGTGAGTATGGGGGAAAGCATAGCTCATAAGAGGTCCTTTTTCTTTTCTTTTTTGGGGCAAGGAAGATGCATTCCTTGCTGAGGAAAGTCTTGGCACATTTCTCCCAGGACGTGAAGGCATGTTCAGTACCGCTTGGTAGTTTCAGCCATCCAAATGCCACTGCCACTGAGCCGGTATGGTTTTGTGGTTAGAGTGCACTGCCGGTTTCTTATCTGGGAGTCCCTGGGTTCGATTCTGCACAGCTGGGTGGCCTTGTGTAAGGGCAGGGTTATGACCAAGCAAGGCTTCCCCTACTAAGAATCCCTGGCTTCCGGTTGCATATAAAACCCCGACCAAGTGAAGAGATATTTGTTTTATGAAAATAAAAAGACAAAATTTGAGCAAGTACACAAAAGAGAAACAGAAACATAACAGTCCAGGTAAATAAAAGTAATACACCATGTAGAACATGGAGTCCAGCTTCTTGACTCCAGAAGTATTCAAAAAGACACAAAGTTATTCCAATGCATAAGCAAAGTAACTCAAGCAACATATCAGAAGAAAATATGGGAGGCAAAGACGGAGCCGAGGATAAAAATAAGTCTGAGAAAGAGCTTGAGACTGGTAAGGCTAATCCAGTACAGGCATAACCACAGTATTTCCTAATTCATGAGTACATCAAATGCTGCACATTAGCCAATAGGATACCAAGAAACTCAGAACCTTTGGGAACATGAGTGAGTAACCCCTGTTACAGTCTGACTCTCATGACCTGAATCGACCTGGGAGGCAGAGGTGCAGCAGCTGGGCTGCTGTGCTTGATTGCTGGGTGTTGCGATAGGTATTATCCGAGATCCTGACCAGCCCAGGTCTCGGGAATCAGCCACTTGGCTGTGGTAGATCCAAAAAGGCAAGAAATGTGGATGAGGGGAAATGAAGAGACTTCAAGGCAGGAGCTCAGCTGGAAAAAGAGGAAGAGTTTATTTTGACAGCGTTTTAAATGCCCCGCTCAAAAGGGGCGTGGAGGAAATGACATTGGTGTAAAACTAGAGAGGTGATTGGAGGAGAGCAGGGCTTTGTAGGTCAGAGGTCCTGGTGATGTCACATCCTCTGGTCAGCAGAAAGAGACTCACATGGCTGAGGAACTCCATTGTTGCATACAAAGCAGCCCTGATTGCTCCTTCTGTCTGTCTGGATCACCTCCACTCACAGCTTCTCAACAGCCCATTCAGCACGGATCAACAGATGGCCCAAGGTCATGCAGGGGCAAGAGGAAAATTCCTGGTGCTTTTTATTCCAAGGCTTGTAAAATGGAGGACTACAAGCAAAGGAAGCTAGGGGGGAAACTGTGCAGCCTAGAGATTACTACAACCCACCCACCCCAACCTGGTGATGTGAACCCATCCCTTCACTGAAGCCAATTAGTGTTATCTCCTTAGGAGTGACTTCACAACTGTAACTGGTTGTGGATGGTACAGCTCCAAGGCCAAACACTCCTTGCTTCTTTAGAACTTTGCACAGACACCTGCTTTCCCATGAGAAGATTTGTACTTTAAAGATGTTAGTCCTCTAACACCAAGATGGAGACACTTATGCTCTTCTGTTAACCTTGGGCAAGTCCCAGCTCTCTTTCTGAGCTCTCTCACAGGTGTCTCTTTTGGGGAGAAGAACAGAAGGTTTGTCAGCAGCTTTGAGTCTCCTTAAGGGTGAGAACAGGTAGTTTGTCAGCTGCCTTGAGTCCCCTTAAAGGGTGAGAAAAGCAGGGCAGAAAAGTGAACTCTTCTTCTTCATCTTCTTCTGCTGAACCAAGCAAAACAGCTCAGCATTCAGGCAGATATTCTGGTGGCTGGATGTGACCCAAGGGTGGATTGCACCATGTGCATCATGCAACCGGGGAGCAACAAAAACTGCTGGTTCAGATCTGTGTTTGTCTATCTCCCCCTGATATCTTGGGAGAAAGTAGGACAAATGGTCTCTTCCTTTGGGAACACATAGGCCTTCCTTTTCACGTTTCCTTCCCCCCCTCCATACATTTTTTTTTCTTTTAAAGCCATTCTCAATTAAAAGACTTCAAAAGAGCCAATATCCAGATGTCAAACATCCCATTTTCCCACATGTGCCACCTCTGCTGTAGTCAACGGGTGTTTACACCAAAAGGGGCCGAGGCAAACGTGGATGATTTCCCAGGGGACAAGTGCACTGGGGAAGAAAAATGATGTGAACCCCACCTCAGGTGTTAATTAGTTGCTGGAGAAATAGGACATGCAGGCATAGTTCCAACAGTTTCCTCTCTGCTAGCAAACACCCATAATATACGGGCAAGAGTGTAGCATCATAAAGCCAGTCACAGAGCTCCCAGAACTCCATGCTGTGGTGCAGATTGCCCATGACAGTGATTTATGGCCAGGCTCAGTTCATAGTCCTTTCCTTTTTTTCCCTTGTATGTTTTTTTCTGGTGAAAGAGTTGCCTCAGTTAGCTCCCTAAATACTTGTGTAAAAAGGCTACAAGAAGAAGAAGAAGAGTTGGCTTTTCTACCCCCTTTTTTCCACCCCTTTAATGGGTGAGAACTCACAGGAGCTGACAAACCTTCTGTTCTTCTCCCCACAACATACACCCTGTGAGGTAAGTGGGGCTGTGAGAGCTCAGAAGAGAGCTGTGACTCTCCCAAGATCACCCAGCTGGCTTCGTGGGGAGGGCGGAATCAAACCCAGTATTCTCAAATAAGAGACCGGCTCCCTAACCACTAGACCAAACTGGCGTCATCTTAGGATCTTGTGAAGACCCCAATGCCTTATGAAATATCAAAGCCAACATGTTAGTGTTGTGTTATATTGTTGCATTTCTGTATATAATAATATTTTATTTTTAACACCCCTTCCACCAAAGAAAACCTTCAAACTTTGAAGGGCTGGATATAAATTTCTTAAATAAGTAAGTAAATAAGTGGTGGCAAGTTTGGGAGTGATTTTAAAAAGAAGATGGGAGCCATTTTTAAATGATTCGCCAACACTGGATGTCCCTCCTTCCTACAAAAGTGACTCCATGAATGCAACACATTCTGTTCCAATTGGTGACAAGTTGATCCTGGAAGATTGCTAAGGGCTGGGTTTAAATTGCGCTGCTTTTTCAATGGAATGTGGTTGTTTCCATTTTTTGAAAAGATATTCCTTAATACTTAGAAGATAATTTATGATTTGTAATGCTGCTTTATGAACTACCTTGAGACTTTTCTTGGAATGGCTGGAGATAAATGTGATTAAGCCAGGAACAATCGCTACTAAATTTTATGAGTCTTTTCCATTCTGTGCTTCTCATTTGTACTAGGAGAGGAGGAGGCTCAGAGACCTGATCAAACCATAGCCATGCGATTAGGATTCTATAATGCAGAGTGGGCTTTAGTTTACTCCTAATGCATATACACCATCTGCATCTCTGAGCAAATTCCAAATGACCATTGTTTGTTTCTCCTATTATTTACTTTTTTTTTTCTGTTTTCCGCTCTTAGATCCTCTGCAAACCCCCGATCCAGACTGCAGGTATAAAGGCATGGAGGCATCTCCTTTTCCATGTCCCCAGGAATTTTTCTGGTCCCAGAATCCAGGGGTGCTCTGCAAATGTCAGAGGCGAATGAGATGAGTAGGAAAACAGGAGCCGCCACTCAAGTTATTTTGACCTCCCTTTGATTTCTTAACATTAACACAATGTGAACGCTGTGGCCTGGTGGTGTCAATTAAGCCTTCCGTGATCTGCAACCTGGTGCAAGCAGGCAAAATCAGTTCATTTCTGACATTTGCTACTAGTCAGTGAAATTGACTCAGAGAAAGGAAGGGGGAAAGGGGAGCAATTTGGCATCTGTCTTTGGACGGACAGCTCTGGTAATCTGGAACGAGCTCTGTCCACTGGCAAGCTAGTGAACCATTTAAGAGGGGAGATCAGAGATAAAACCCATGGAGAGTAAGAGAAGGAAACACTGCGAAAACGGGAAATTGATTGGCAAGCTGTATTTTGATCCCAAGCTTTGGCCTCTAGAGATGGGAATGGACCCTAAGTTTGGTTTGATATAGGGTGTTTTTCCACTGTCACTAAAAGTACCCATTAAGTACGTAATGGCATTTTTGTACCCATTAATGGGTACTTAATGGGTACTTTTAGTGACAGTGGGAAAATACCCATAGATCCAGGGTGAAACCATTTGTGAACTGTTTGCCAACAGTTCGAGATGGAAAAATGTAATTGAAATATGTTGAAAATACAAATATTTGTGCACATTCCTAGTTCAAAGTGATCCATTCTGATGGACTGACTAACCCTGGTTCAGTTGGCATTGAACCAGCCTATTTCAAACTGGCTGGGCAGGAACCTACAAAGGCTCTTGTGGTCAATCCCAGCCTGGATATACCTGGCCAACCAATCAGGGCCACAAGACCTGGACTGGTGGCAGCCAATGCGTGATCAGCGTGGAAGGTGAGGATGAGGAGAATAAGTGAGGCAGGATGATTTTATGCACTTATTTTCAAAACTCTTTGGTGCACTGCTCTCCCCCCCCCCCCCGCCCGCCCCCCGCCACATTCACAGATGGAGTGTTGCTTTGAAAACAGATGCCCGAATAAAGCTCTGTGTGATTGCGTCCTTTGCCTGGAGGACACAGTGATGCAACCATGGGGTCAGGTAAATGATGGGAAAGAGGCAAGAAGGGCCCCCAGCACACTGCAAAGGGAGTGCGTGCAATCACCCTGCACCAAACCTCTCTTCCTGAGAATGCTAAAGACGTCCCTAAAGATTAGGCGTCTTCCCTGGTGCCTTTGGAAGGATGCTGTTGCCACTCAGATTAGAAAATGCAGAAGAGATCTGAACATATGGACCTCATTGCAGCCTGGCACCTTGAGATTATTTACTTGTTTATTGACCAAATTTATATAGTCTTCTCCTTCCCCTAACGAAAAGTTCTCCAGGCACACTCGACAAACAATTGCCACCATTAAAATGCACTTTAAAACAACCGGTACCATTTAAAAGGTTGTAAACCCCAACGACCCGCTATTAAAGCAAGGATTTCATGATGCCATGAGAAAGGGATAAATGAAGGCAAGCTGTGAAAATTAAGGAGCAGGTTTTGTTTTGCTCAGCTCTGGTGCAGTTTCCAGTCTCAGGTGGGCACAGCTGGAACACCTTGGCAAGAGCAGTTGACCCAGATCGAGGAGACCCAGTTGGGACCCCCAGGTGTCTCAACGGGCTTGGAAAAGAGCAAAAGAAAAGGGGGGAAGGAGGGGGGCACAATTTGGGTGCATTCACACCTAATTTTTAAAATCCAGTTTCAGTCCACTTTCAGAGCCAGATAAAACATTGGTAAAGTCACAAGCTGATTGCTTTTGGCTTCATCTGACACAGGAATCCCTCTTTTGGGTTAGATAATGGGGAAGGGAAATGCCAGGTCACTTTGCTGATGTGGTCTTCCGCTCTCAAAGTGGATTGAAGCTGGCTTAAAACATTCACCAACCAATATGTCTTCGGCAAGGCTAGAACTAAGCCGGCCCAGAGTCAGAGGGACCAATGGTCTAGCGTATTATAAGGGAGCTCCTTATGCTGCTAATAATTCTTTTCTCAACTTACACCCCACCCACAACAAAATCATCCTTAGGGGATATTTCTGAGAAATGCATGAGATTCCTGCAGATATTTTGCATGGCCTAATTTAAGTGTTGCCCTAACCTGGATCGAGATGGTTTGTGTTCTCCAAAGAGCTAACATGGCTACACTTAAACCTCCCCGTCCCTGTAAAAACACAAAACTCTGAGTCTTGCTGCAGTCCAATTGTACTTTTCAGAGGACAGCTGCCGTCCAAATGCGCTTGGCCACACTGAGTCTCTAGGCAGGCTGTTCGCCTCCCCTGGTCACAGCCTGGATGCGGACAGATGCGCAGCGCTGCTCTTTCCTTCTCGATCACAGAGCGACCTGGACACTTGCAGGTTAATTTTGATTTCCAAATTCCAGCACCTCCCCCCTGAATTAAAGCATTGCACCAGCATCAGAGAAAGAACCAAATGACTGAGGGAGGGAGACAGGACGCAGCATTAGTATGAAAGGGAAGTTCTATTAATTCTTCGTTCAGTTGATGCATATTCAATGCGTATAAGTGGAGCCCTCACTGTTTCAATTAGCATTAATGCACTGTTATTTCCCCCCCACCCTCCGTCCTACATATTTATGTCAGTCTAGCAGGGACATGGGCCAACACCCCCCCCCCTTTTTTTTACATTTGTATGTTAATTTGAGGTTTAAAATAGCCATCTTCCTACAGTTGATATCTCAGTGATAAGGTAAAGGGAGAGGCATTTGCTAAGCCATGGGGGAGGTGGAGGGTTCAAAGATCTGCAAATTCATTTTTTTAAAAAAAAAAAATCCGTCAGCTAAGTCAGGAACTGGATAGGCAATGGACCTCAGGAAGATCTGGCAGGGGAGGCAGGACACAGGTGAGACAGGAAGCTGACATAAGGAAGAAGAAGATTGTATATAGGTATCACATTTCTATCCTTCCCTGGGACCAGGTCAAGGCTGGGATGGGTGGGTGAACGGACGGACGGACGGACGGACGGACGGACGGGCGGGCGGGCGGGCGGGCAGACAGACAGACAGATAGATAGATAGATAGATAGATAGATAGATAGATAGATAGATAGATAGATAGATAGATAGATAGATAGATAGATAGATAGATAGATAGATAGATAGATAGAAGTTGGCTTTTCTACCCCACTTTTCTCACCCATTTAAGGGGACTCAAAGCTGCTGGCAACCCTTCTGTTCTCCCCACAACAGACTCCCTGTGAGGTAGGTAGGGCTGTGAGAGCTCAGAAGAGAGCTGTGACTAGATCACCCAGCTGGCTTCATGGAGGAGTGCAGAACTGAACCTGGAAACCTCCAGATAAGAATCCAAGGATGCACTGGCCACCAAGAAATGGATAAAAGAAAATCCATTTCCCACCGATCTGTCCTCCGGAGGATCCATCCAAAATAGGGATGGATCTGACGAGGCCTCACGTATCTGCACACGTACGCAGAGGACAGATTCTGAGGGCCGGATCCTTTGGGTGCTGTGCGGGGGCCACAGCACCCATTCCGCCCTCCTGCGGCACCAACGCCGCCCCCAGAGCTGCGGGACTGGAGCATTCAGCTGCCAGTCAATGCATGTTTCCGCCGGCACGCAGCGTGCATGGGAGGGGCTCCAGAGGCAGACTGGCCTGCTTCCACCCTTCCCAAGATGGCGCCCCTGGCACATCCGGCCCCTTGCCTCTCCATGTGCAGAAGCACCCTGCTTCCCGGAGGCTGGATCGTTCGGTGGCGAGACTCCATTAAGAATGGGTCTTGCACACCAGTGTGTGGAAGTGGCCGCCTTCAAGGGTCCCAGATCTGGCCTCCAGTGCGGAAGGTAAGTCTTGTATGTGTCTTTAATATGACCTGTGTCTGTTCTTAATGGGGTGTCCGCGGCTGGTGAGGAAACACCCCAACACTCTAATCACAAGACCAAAACAGACAGAACGCCCTTTTTTGCCACAGATGTGGCTCCAAATTAAATAACACTAGATGGCACCTTGAAGCCCCATTGACTTCAAAGGCAAGGTAAGGGTGAACTCAGGGGCAACTGTCAGAGACATAATTGAATTGTGTTTTCCTTGCACTTTGGCCATCGTAGCTTCAGCCCCCTGGAGAGGGAGGGGTTAGTGCTTAAAAGAAAGGAGGAAAGAGGAAAAGAGACACTAGGGAAGAAGAACCCACTTTTCAAAGACTTTCTCCCATGAGGGTTTTTTTAAGCGCAAAACCATAAGGCACATGCTTCTGCTCTTTTTTTTTTCTTTCTTTCTAGCCCCAAATTATAACCGAACAGGTGTGTGACAAGCAATTTCTTTGGTATTTATTATATTTTCATGGACTGTGGGTTCTGGAGATGAGAAACATTCCCTGGGGTATGGTGATGGCTCCCTAAACCACATCTGCTGCAGGGGTGTTCTTAGATGGGCGGCAGGATAAAAGACGTTTAGTTGTCCCTATGGGACAAATGCCGGAGTCCAGCACTTTCCGCAAATAACCTAAACCTGGAACTGAGTGGAAGAGCCATCCAGGATGTTCAACCCTTGAAGCAAGATCAAAAGAAAGGAAGATTTCTCTGAATATTGTCCATGAGATGCAATTGTCTCACCATCTCAGGAGTGAAGAAGAATGGGAAGGAGGGAGGGAAAGGAAGGGTGAAAAAGAAAAAAGAATGGGAGATGAAGAAAGGGAGTGTGAAGAAGAAGAAAGAACAGAAGGAAGAAAGGAATAATGTAAACGCTGAATGTTTGTTATCCGTGTGTACATGTGCAAAACAAATGCATTCCAATCAGAAATCAAAGTCACTAGGCTAAACAGGAAAATCAAATGGTGCCGCCAGTACTTGTTTAAGCCAAAATCCTATTTCATCTGTTTGATTGGAACTGGGCATTTTTGGTGGATCAGGCAGAGCCAAGGAACTGGGAGAACACCTTGAAGTTTGCAGCCAGCTAAACTCTCCTAGATCATGTTAAAGGGGGGGGGGAGGGAAAAACTGGCAAATTTGTATTTGTCTGCCCAAATAACTAACCTACAGATGTGACTGTTTTGTCAAACCTTTGTCTGCCGATAGGCAGTCATTATTTTGCGCCTTTTTCTCCACCGTAGGTGGACTAAACTGGAGCCAGCAAAGACACTTTTATTCTAAGCTGCTTATTTTCCCTTTGAAGTCTTTCATTACAAGTTTTGGTAATAAATCCTATTTTTCTTGTGTAAATCAGCTCACAACTCTGCATCAATATTAAATCCACTGTGCCTTTTTCCCCCAAGACTTGGTCTTTTTAATGGAAGATTCCAAGGCTCATGGTTTTTTCCCTCTCATAAGCTGTTCTACTTTCTCAAAATCTGCCCCGGAAGAGGACCAACCTAGGCAAGGTAAGTCCTGGCATGCAGGGATGGTGGGTGGCGTAGACCTCTGGGTGGGAGTGGGCAGCAGCCAGCAGGACATCGGGACAGCCCAGTCTGGTTGAGCCTCGACCCTGAAGGCAGCAATAGGACCCAATGGCGACAGCCTGAGGCTGGGCTCCAGAGGAGGAGGAGGAGGAGGAGGAGGAGAGTTGGCTTTGCTACCCTGCTTTTCTCACCCATTTAAGGGGATCAAAGTGTCTGACAAGAGTTTCTATTCTTCTCCCCAAATAATAATAATAATAATAATAATAATAATAATAATAATAATAATAATAATAATAATAATAATAATAATAATAATAATAATAATAATAATAATAATAATAATAATAATAATAATAATAATAAACCCCAGCTCTTTGGCCAAAGCCGCTATGAGGTTTGGTGGCAGTTTAGCACAATTGGCGACAAAAATCAAGCCATGAATAAGCCATCATGCCTGCCTTGCCGATCAGGGAAGGGGGGCGGGTTGAATACTTGTCATGGAATAGAGAGAAAATTCAAGCCATTATCATGCCTGCCTTGGCAATCGGGGAAGGGGGTGGAATACTTAGTACTGAAAGGAGTCTCATGGGTCAGCAAAGGCCATCTGCCCCCCTCATTGTTTCAGCTTTAACACCATTAACTCCCCAAAAACTCAACGGTCCCAATCTCCAATGCACAGGGCAGGAATGGCGAGCACAGGACATGAAGCCCCACCTCCCAATGACGCAGGTGCTAATCTCCTCCTCAAATAGCCTGGGACCATCCCCATGCGTGGGCTTGGCTCCCAAAACAATCCGTGCTCAGCCACCAAACCGCAGCAAGAACAGTTTTTTTCCAGGAACAAATTTAGTATGGGTTTGAGCGATTTGGTCCCCGGAAATCAGACCTAATTGATTTTGCATGAGGATGGCCCTTCTTCAATCTGATTTTAATTCAGACCAAAATGTGCATGGGGACACAGCCTCAGTCTTGGTTTCCAGCATGAACTCCATACTGAGTAATTACCAAGGAATATTTCATCCTTTTTTTAAAAAAAAAATCTGTTTTTTCTGAGCATCAGGGTGATTATGGAAGATGATGATGACTTAGAAGCATGAATTTAGAAACTGAAGATAGACTAGTGGACAGGAAGGAAGGAAGGAAGGAAGGAAGGAAGGAAGGAAGGAAGGAAGGAAGGAAGGAAGGAAGGAAGGAAGGAAGGAAGGAAGGAAGGAAGGAAGGAAGGAAGGAAGACTTTTATTTAAAATACTGCAGATTTGTCTGCTGTGGTGTCTGTTGCAAGGCTGTGCCGGAGGAGGGAGGAGAGAACAGAACACAAATCATTCCAGAGTAGGCAGATGACTTTCTATTTGTCAAGCCCGAAATGCTTAGGGTGGAAGGCAGGAGAGTATATATGGCAACATAGGTAACCTCTGTCTCTACAAATAGCCTCTCTGCTTCCCTGTCTAATGAAATGGAAATAACACCCTGCTGGCTCTTTGCATCCAGCTAGGGATATGTAATTTGCTGGGCAAACGTATAGAAGAAAACTTGGGGGACCATAAATACCCCTCCTTCAACCTCATTTCTCCTACCACCAAATTATATGTTGCTGGAATGATCTTTTTAGACAAATGTGTGGTGAGCGCTCAGGGGAAATGGAACCAGTAATGGACCAGTCCTGTCTGACATGATTATAAAACCAGATGGATTGGAGATGCTTTCTGTCAAGCACACCTTCCCCCGGAGTGCCCCTTGAAGAGAATTTAAGGGTGCAAAGAGGGCAGGGGAAGATGGTGTCCAGATGGAGGGTGGCTTTCTCCTTCAGAGACAGTGCTTAACCAAATTAGCGAGTGAAAGGAAGGGCTGGTCCCAAGTGGGGTCAAAGAGCTTCACAGGGATCTGCACAGATATTCGAAAATTCAAAAATCTGATTCAAATTCAATGAATACCCATGCTCAAATTTGAATTGGATTTTCAAAAATTCCAGTTTCAAATAGTTCGACTGAATAGAAGGTCGAATATTGCATCCAAATATCGGGTCTATTTGCGCTTATAACACGGGATGACAACGGGATGAAAACTGGATGCGCGCAAATCCAAAAATCAGGTACGAATATTCCCAACATTCATATTATTCGAATCAGATTTTCGCAAATACGGATTTGGATAGTCCGGACTTGAATCGGATTTTTGAAATTTTGGATTTTTGCGTTTTGAATTGAATATTCCAATATTCGAATCGACTCAAATTCGAATGCAAAAAATACATTCATGCACACCCCTAGAACATCAGGATTGCACAAAGACTGAAGGAAGTCCAACAGATTTTTGTCCCAGGGGAATCTTGCATAGGGTTTTAAACAAAGCTACCAGCAAATAATGGTTTTTCCAAATTTAGTGGGGGGCTTTTGTGTCCCTCCCTTTATTCCCAGGTCTTCTCTTTGCCCCATGAATCCTAAATCCCTGTTCCCTCCCACACCATTTTCCTTTTGTTTCTTGTCTCTTTAGATTGTAAGCCTGAGGGCAGGGACCTGTCTAAGATTAATATAATACTGTAACCTGCCCTGAGACCTTCGGGTATAGGGTGGGATAGAAATACAAATAAATAAATATTAAATAAATCAATGGCGGGCACCTTTTCCTCTCATAGCCTCTCCTGGGCAATCTTGGACATCTGTCAGTAGGATCAGTCCCTTGGATCTACTCACCACAGATGTGGAAATGGTCCAGGTCTTCTAGCTGCAAGACCCAAGTAATTCTGCAGTTGCCATGGATTCGGCTTTCTCCTCCCCCCCCCTTTTTTTTTAAACACTGACAGCATTTGTGAGTATTGCAACCCACCATTTCATTCATAAGCTTATTTAAAACGTTCATCTTCAACCCCAGGTGAAACAGAGGTGTTGGTGAGTTCCTGCCATCATTACCAGAACCGCCCTGGGAAGGCTGAATCCTTCTAGGAGCCGCCCAAGCACCCACCCCTTTGTGCATGTGTGTGCACACGCCCGCACTCCCAGAAGTCCCCAGCCTCACAGTCTTGTAGTATGTCCCCAGATGTGTAGGCAAGTGAGGCTGAAACCCCACACAGCTGTATTTCCCATGATCCTGTTGCAGCGCATCCTCTGCACTTGTCGCAATGAGGTGCCAGATGTTTGGGTGGGGAGCAGTGTGCTCTTATTTTCTGGAGGCAGCCGTAACCAGTGGAGCAAACCTGGCAGATCAGTTTTTGTCCTCCTCCTCCTCCTCTTCCTCCTTCTCCTATTTCTCCCCTTCTCCTCCTTCTCCTCTTTTTCTTTCTCCTCCTCCTCCTCCTCTTCCTTCACCTCTTCTTTCTCCTTCTCCTTCTTCTCCCCTTTTTCTCCTCCTCCTTTCTCTGCCTCCTCCCCTCCCTCTCCTCCTCTTTCTCCTTCTTTCTCCACCTCCTTCTCTTTTCTCCTTCTCCTCTTCTTCCCCCTTCTCTTTCACATCCTCTTTCCCCTCCTCCTCTTCCTCCTCTTTCCCCTCCACCTCCTTTCTCCTCCCCCTCCCCCTCCCCCTCCCTCTCCTCTTTCTCCACCTCCTCTTTTCTCCTCCTCATCTTCCTCCTCCTCTTTCCCCTCCTCTTTCTTTCCTTTCTCCTCCTCCTCCTCTTCCTCTTCCTCCTCTTCCCCCTCCTCCTCTTTCTTTCCCTCCTCCTCCTCTTTCTGCACCTCTTCTTTCTCCTCCTCCTCCTTCTCTTCCCCCCTCCCAACTGCTCTTTCTCCTTCACCTTTTCCTCCTCCTCCTCCTTCTGTACATCTGCCACATTCCCATGCTGTGTTCAAGGCAACTTGCAAGCAACTACCAACATAACGCAAAGGGATTATTAAACAAAGAGTGAAAGCAAAAGGCAGCACTCATACCTCAATCTGAGCACTCCCAGGCACAATCCTGAGTTTTGTCTACCACTGTCTGATTTTATTCTTTTTATTAAAATAAAATAAAAAATAAGGAGGTGCCGTGGAATGTCATAAGTAAATGATTGCAACATCCAGGTCTAGAAAACTGTCATCATTCATTCCAATCAGAGTGTTTAATAAAAAGCTGTTTCAGGGGTTTTGGAGGATGGGCAAAGCAAAGCTGGTTGCAGAACAATGACATCTTTCTTCCTCAGGTGGAGCAGTTCTGAGAGAAAGCACTTGATGGGATGCTTAATATATCCCCCATCCCCAAGGGAAGAGGAACAGACAGATGGAAAGATACCAATGTGTTTTCTGCCTCTGCGCACAAGGGACATCTTCCTGAAGATTGAGGAGCTAATTGGATAAGCTCAAGTTTGGAAAGGCATTCATCCTTGGAGCTTCATCCTGGAGCGATGGTTGCCAGGCTGTGGCCTTCCAGATGTTGCTGAGCAAGGGCTTCTGGGACTCCACTGCCAGCATCCGACTGGGCCCAGCAGGAGATAGGAGTGAACATCTGGAAGGCCACAGTTGTAAATCCTCTGGTCTAGGGAACAACAGTTTGCCTGATCCAGGTATCAGAAAACAAGGACTGAAGCAGGTGAAAAGATTCAGGCAATCCATTACCCACAAAGTCTCAGGGGTGTCAGAATGTTAATGACTTGTATGTATGTATGTATGTATGTATGTATGTATCTATCTATCTATCTATCTATCTATCTATCTATCTATCTATCTATCTATCTATCTATCTATCTATCTATCTATCTATGGTCTCATAGATAGATAGATAGATAGATAGATAGATAGATAGATAGATAGATAGATAGATAGATAGATAGATAGATAGATAGATAGATAGATAGATCCGTCCATCCGTCCGTCCATCCATCCATCCGTCCGTACGTACAAAGAGAAATAAATACTGTACATACATATATACATACATATATAGATATGATTAATTTTTTTTGCTTGGTGTTAATTGCCCTGAGATTAATACATTTTGATTTACTATAATTTGCTCAAAATCAGTTTGCTGTCTTTGTGTTTGTGTGTTACAGAACAGAAGAACAAACTACAAACTAAACATAAGTCACAAACCTTAAATCCATCTGTTCCCTTCCGGCAGTTAATAACAATCAGATCTAATTTTCCAACTGCAGCCATCACAAGAAACTATATCTATGATCACATGGAAAACCAGTCTCTGACCTGACAGAGCAGTAAGCGCTTCTGTGTTGGATCAGGGACTGATTTGCTTTGTCATAGAAGGATCAAAGACAAACTGGTTGTGCTGTGGCAAAAGGTGTTGGATGTCACCATTGTGTGTTTTGGTAGAAGTTAAACGGTAATAAATAATCAAAGGGTCTTTTGCCAAATCCTTCATCTATTTCCTCTCTTTCTCCTCCATCCTCATGTTCCAGTCTCTTGCATTCAGAGCATCATTAATGCAGAAGGCATTTTTATTTAATGAATGAGAACTGCTGCATAAATGAAGACTAATTCTTTCTTTCTTTCTTTCTTTCTTTCTTTCTTTCTTTCTTTCTTTCTTTCTTTCTTTCTTTCTTTCTTTCTTTCTTTCTTTCTTTCTTTCTTTCTTTCTTCCTGGAAGTAAAGGAAGAAGCGCACAGCTTTCTCTCTTTATCCCTTTCCTGGGCAATGAGAAATCTGTGTCTGACAGCCAAGGGAAACACCTAGGAAAGGGTTAAAATCCAGGGCTAAAGACTGAAAAGATGGTTTCCTTGGACCATCATACAGAAACCACAAAAGGAACTAGAGTCAGGGTACAAGGTGTAATCCTAACCCCCTGAATGGGGCTTTATATACAGTATTCTTCGTCGGCGGCAGCTTCTCTGCCGTCTTTGTGTGGCAAAGTTTCCCCAAGCTGAATAGATTCTTGCTGCAAAAGAGTTTGTCAGCATGACCTCCGTTGGTGTTCCTCACAAGCCAAAGAGGGATGCTCCATCTTCCTCCTCTCAACCAATTCCAAAGAAGTGACAAGCCCTCTTAAAGGACAAATTACTGGCTGCTCCTCCAAGGAAAGGCATCATATCTGCACCAGAGGACAACAGAGTAGCTGTCATGTCCGACTCATGGCCCAGCAGTATTTGTTGTCAATTTCCATGAAGACAGGCGTCCATCAACAGCTCTTCTTTCCAGGGACTTTGTTGCCAATCCATTATTAAGCATTACCCTCCTTTTCATAAAAGGAAAGGAAAGGGGTTACTGAAGTGAAAAATACTCATGAAGGTCAGACATGCCAGGCATTTTTCTCCCCTTGTAGCAGAGACTTCTCTCAGCTCCAGGAAGGCATAATGTGTGCAGCTATCACCAGGCCTAAAGGTGGCTGCCTGTCTCAGGTGGGGTGACATCTGTCAGCTTGTTTCACGGTAAACAAACAAGGCGCCTGCAATCTATCCTGTAGACTCAAAAGTATCAGATGGAACTGGAAGCCCTCTCAGAGTCCTCCAGAAATATTGGGAAGCAGCAACGTGGAGAGGAGCTATTTTGTCAGTTTGCAAAATTTAGCAAATTGTATCATGAAAACCATCTGCAACATCCCTCTTTTCTTCCCTGTGTCACGTTTTTGTGGCAGCAGCCACAGGGCGGGTTTTTACTCTTCTGGGTCCCCTAAGAACAATTCCAGATCACCTCATTCTGAAAGTTCAGAGGGAGCAAATGGTTCTAGAAGGCGGCAGAAGAAGCAACGTTTCCCCCAGTGCAAGGAAATTCATCTTCCCACCCTCTGAAAACGTCCCCTCCCTTTATTGCCCATGAGCCGAGTAGTGAATATTAAAAGTAGTGGATGTTAACCCATCTCAGGCTTACTAAATGATCCATGAATTAAAGATGAAAACTGTAAATTTATAATGCCTCATAAACATTTAATCCACTTATGTGGAACCTACATTTATTTATACACAGACATATGGGCTAAAAAGGCCTCTATAGGCAGGATTAAACCAATCTGTCTGGTACACTTAGAACAAAAAGTTGCCAAGTTAGTCTTTATTTTAACTGGCCTTTGAATCCATGTGTTTAACCCTCCGTCTCCCTCTTGTCTTTGGCAGCACCTTGGGAACTATAGACTCACACACAGGCTGCGTCCACACGGCTTAAAAGGGTCCCTCTCAAGTACCACAAGGTAGGAATGTGCACGAATTGGGGGGGGGGGGTTTGCATTAGATTTGTATCAAATCTAATGTAAGAAAATTCATGTTCATTCGAATAGATCCCCTTCAAATGTGGCAGGATTCTGTTCGATACGTATTCATAAGAATGCGTACGATTATCCGATACGACCACATACATATCTGATACATATCCATACATATCTGATATGTATCTGACATGTTTCCTGTAACATATCCACTCTGAAAGGGTCAAATCTGCCCTGGATCCACTTTGAATCCATTCTCAACATGTGTTGAATGCAGATGTGACTGACGCAGCTGCTTTCCCACCTCCCCAGTTCACGAATGTTTTGAAACATTCGTGCAAATATGAATGTCAAGGTACGAATGTTGTAACATTTGATTTGTATGTGGAATGTCCGGATTTGTCCGAATATCGAATGTTGTGAATATTTGTGCCCCAATGGACCGACAGGCAAAGAGCCCTGTCTCCAACCAGCCTATAGTCCACCCTGGAGGGGCAGAACCTGCCTCGCTCAGAGTTGCTCTAGCCCCAGGGCAGGAGAAGCAACTCTAAGAGAGCTGGTGGCCAACTTAAGCCATGGCTGTACTTCCAGGAGAGGCAGCTCTGTTTGGGGCAGATGGTGGAGGAGGGTGCCATGTTCTGTTCTAACTCCATGCAGGGCTGAAAGAAACCACTTCAGAGGTGCGTCTGAGATATGATGCTATAATGCTATAAAACAACATGCATTATTGCTTTGAAGGCATCCAGTGCCACCGAAAATGGACATGAGGAGTCATTGGGCACCTTCTTGGCTGCACAGAGGGTCCCCCTTAAGATAAGTGGAGACCTTGTCCACTACAATACAGAGTAATGGTGCACAGAGGAATTCATGAAGGTTTTCCATCAGTCTGTGAATAGATGAGGGCCAACAGATTCCTGAAGGAGTGGCAAAGTATATCTTGATCTGTGGTCAAAATGTCACCCTTTCCCCTACAGCATTTCCAAGAGTGTTTTGGGATCCACAGCCCTAACATGCTCTAAAGAGAAAGAAAATCTTATTGTGGGCCAATAAAACCAGGAAATCCTGCTCTAAAGAAATTGTCTTCATGTAAGCTCAGCACACACATCTTTACCCAGATAGCAGACCTTCCTGGGATTTTCACTAATTAAACTGGCGTAAAGACTTTACTGATGAATTAAATTTCCTTTATTTTGCTACTCTGGGCCTGGTATTCTGTGTGATGTTGGGGAAATTCATACAAAGTTAAAGAAAATGCAAGAGTTGGGAAATGATTGTGGGAATTAAGAATCCAAAACCATCCCCCACAGACACACACAAAAAATCCTGGTGATTTGTAAATAAGTTTGTAAGTGAATAAATCAATGAGTGAATTGATGGTGCCAGGATCATCACTGTTGCCTTCAGCTTGTGACCTTCTTAGGGCTAACTACTAGGGATGTGCAGGAATATTCGTAAAATTCAATATTCGTACGAATTTGGACATCTATATATGAATAGAATGTTACAACATTGACATTTGTGTTCGTACGAATGTTTCAGAACATTCATGAACCTGGGAGGTGGGAAAGCAACTGCATCAGTTATAGCTGCAACAGATGCAGGCATTCAACATGGATGGAGACCAGATTCAAAGTGGATTCAAAGCAAATTTGAGGCTTTCAGAGTGGATATGTTATGGGTTATCATATCTTTTTCCCTCGGCGCGTCACAGCCGTCGCCCCGCCTTAGCCTTCCCTCGCCTCGCACCGCTGCCTTCTCATATCTCAAATTTTGCTCTTAAGTCAAAGCAAAATATCCCTTACTCTGCGGCTCGTATCTCGAAAAATTTGTAAGTTGGGGCACTCGTATGTCGAGGTACCACTGTACATTCATATCGGATTTTCGTACAAATTTATGCGAATACCACATTAGAAGCGGATCTATTTGAACAAATATGAATTTTCTTACATTCGAATCAATATGAATCGAATGCAAAAAATTGCATTCATGCACCTCCCTACTTCCTACATTTTTGGAAGATGTTTGCTGGGCCAACTGATCTACAGAGATTATCCATGCTTAAGCAACTTTCCACACATCACTTCAACCATGCAAAGAAGTTGCAAATAAGGGAACTATCTGTGTCCCAAAGAGGATGAAAGACCCCAGTGGGGAAGACTCAAGGAGCCCCCAGGATGGTTCCATTTCCAACAAGACCCTCTCAACTCACTGCCACCCTCTCCTCAGAACCCAGGTTGCCCTCCTCCCAGCTGCTTTCTGACTGCAAAGACTAATTAAGTTCATAAGGCATCAGACAATCAGCTGGTGGCCCACGAGTCGTTGTATTTAATCCTGTACTAATAGCAGTTTCTTGGCAATAATTACAAGATAACAGTGTTTGCAGGCTGTAATCAAAATGATTCCCATAATTAAGATGGCCCTTATGCAGTCCTGTCTGCATTACCCTTCTTGTCTCTATTGTATTGTTGGCAGCAACTGTTAGGGGGACAGTTTCAATGGGGGGGGCGTATAGCTACTTGCAAAATCTCATTCTCCAAAGCCAAGAGGTCACTTCCCTGCAGCTGATGCGGCTAATTAAAGTAGAAGGGGAGTGGCACTGAAGAAGTGGGTCAGTATGGATTACGGATGCTGGACTAGATGGGGTATGGCCTGATCCAGCAGGGCTTCTCTTATGTTCTTATGTGCATGGACCCAAACTGGCTGTTCAGTTCATAACTGGAATGTGCATGAACACAACATTTGAATTCAAATGAAGAGTTTGCACATTTGAAGTTTGACATTCGAATTTGAATCAAATGTTTTGATGCTTTTATACAAAACATTTGTACATTTGTTATGGATCCATAGGAGATCCTCATGGGATTCGTACCTAACATTCTTATCAGGTTTCTATGGAACATTCATATCAAATTTGAATCCTACCATATTTGAAAGGATTTATTCAAACGAATATGGATTTTCTTGCATTAGATTTGTTCTCTGAACAGAGGGGGGTTCAGTTCTGAACACCTTTGAAACTCATATGGAGCAGGGCGTGTTTGCTAGATTTATTGGGACACCAGTTTGGTTTCAACTCAGACTTTTCACATATCCCAGTTTAGTTTGAACCAGTTTGAACCCAAATCCGTTCAGTGCATTTCTAGACAGAATCATGGAACAGAGCCATGAGCTTTAGTGTGAATGTGCATCCAGTCCGGCTTGATGGCATATACAAAATCAGGCAGCATTCTTAGCCATATTAGTGACCAGTCGTGTCCTGTGAATTAGGGATGTGCATGAATATCCAATATTTTGAATATTCAATTCGAGTCCATCAAATGCTGACATTTGAACTCGAATCAGATTTTTGAAAATCTGAATTTGAACATTCAAACTCAAATGGGATTTTTCAAAAATTCGATATGGATTTTTGAACGATTTGGAATATGTAGATTCGTATCTGTCATATATAAATCTGTGCAAAAATTATACATATCTTGCACTTAAAATACGGGATTGAAACAGGATGCGTACAGGATAATATGGGATGCATACGGATATTTA
Organism: Aspidoscelis tigris stejnegeri; assembly: GCA_023333525.1. Classification (NCBI taxonomy): domain Eukaryota; kingdom Metazoa; phylum Chordata; class Lepidosauria; order Squamata; family Teiidae; genus Aspidoscelis; species Aspidoscelis tigris. Next base: position 3,079,762 of record JALMGA010000023.1, read on the forward strand.
CGGAATGCATACAGATACATATAACAGATACAAATGTTGCCGACATTCGTATCTTTACATACGAATCTAACATTTGAATGTACGGATTTGAATGTTACAGATCTGAATCAGATTTTATGACATTCGAGTCTTAAATATCCTAATTGAATGAGATTTTATGACATTCAAATCGACTCAGATTTGAATGTCAAAGATACATTTGGGCCCATCCCTATTGTGAATGCCTTCATTTAGGGAACAAAATGGATGCTTGGTGGCTGCTGAAAGTTAAGGGGACAAAATGCCTGCGGGAGGGGTGGAGGGAACAGACGAGGGTTGTTTTTCCACCGCGCTCCTTTAATCTGGATCTAAGAAGATCTGGATCTAAGGAATGGGTACATGTGTTTCCATGGGTGATCTAGCACCCAATAGCAATGGGTGCTAGCCTCCCTGCTGTGGAAACACCGGAGCACCCATTTGGAAATCCAGATCTACCCATGAGGGGTCTGCTTGTCACCCCAGGTTTTTGGGGGGACAGGGGGTGCAATCTCCGAAGTGGCTTCAAAGTCATTTCGAAGTCACTTCGAAATCACTTCGAAGTCTGTGCAAAACAGCTCCATTGAAGTCTGTGCTGATCTTCTGAGTGAACTTAGAAGTGACTTCGGAGTGACTTCGGAGTCACTTCAAAGTTCACTCTGAAGATAAGCAAAGACTTCAAAGACGCTCCGGAGCTATTTTGCACAGACTTTGAAGTGACTTTGAAATGACTTCGAAGCTTAGGTTTTGGGGCTCCCCCCCCATGGGTGCCCCCTCCCCCTAGCCTCTTCTAGACCCCATTGCCACACAAGTGTGGAAACAGGCTCCCTTTAATCTGGATTTTCTGCCTGAAAACCCCATTGTAGACCCCATTAATGGGGTCTACAGAAAATCAGGATTAAAGGCCAGAAAGTACCCACTTGATCCGGATTTCCCCAGCGGTAGTCGAAACAATCGGGTCCCAAATGGGTGCCATGGTGGAAATGGGATAATCCAGCTCACACCCAAATGGGTCCTTAATGAGTGCAAAAATGGGTACTTTCTGACAGTGGACAAACACCCTAGGTTGCTGGGGATCATAGAAGGGGAAGCCTCAAAAAGGGAGAATAGGGGTGTACACGAATATTCGTGACATTCATTATTCATATGAATTTGGCTGAATTTTGGACATTCATACATGACTTAAATGTTACAACATTTGTATATTAACATTCGGACAAATACAAATGTTTCTGGACATTTGTACAAATAGTTCAGAAATTCATGAAATTGCGGAGGTTGGAAAGCGGCTCCACCAGTTACATCTCCAAAGAATCCAGAGTAAATTCGACATGAATCAAAAGTGGATTAAAAGTGGATTCAGGTCAGATTTGATGCTTTCAGAGTGAATGGGTGTTTTTCCGCAGTCACTTAGTACCCATTTTAGCACCCATTAAGGACCCATTTGGGTGAGAGCCAGATGACCCCATTTCCACCACAGCACTCATATAAGGCACATTTGTTTCCACCGCACCTCGGGAAATCCGGATCATATGGGTACTTTTTGGACTTTAATCCGGATTTTCTGTAGACTCCATTAATGGGGTCTACAACGGGGTCTTCAGCCAGAAAATCTGGATTAAAGGGAGCCTGTTTCCACGTTAGTTTGGCAATGGGGTCTAGAGGAGGCTAGGGGGAGGAGGCACCCTTGAGAGGGGAGCATCAAAACCTAAGCTTCAAAGTGATTTCGAAGTGATTTCGAAGTCACTTTGAAGTCTGTGCAAAATAGCTCTGGAGCATCTTTGAAGTCTGTGCTGATTTTCGGAGTGAACTTTGAAGTCACTTCGAAGTCACTTTGAAGTTTACTCCAAAGATCAGCACAGACTTCCAGAGCTATTTTGCACAGACTTTGAAGTGACTTCAGAGCCACTTCAGAGATTGCACCTCCTGTCCCCCTCAAACACCTGGGGTGACAGGCAGACCCCTCGTGGGTAGATCCGGATTTCCAAATGGGTGCTCTGGTGTTTCCACGGCAGGGAGGCTAGCACCCATTGCTATTGAGTGCTAGACTACCCATGGAAACACATTGGGTACTTCCCTTAATCCAGATCTAGTCCGGATTAAGGGAAGTACCCATTCCCTAGATCCAGATCTTCTTGGATCCGGATTAAAGGAGTGCGGTGGAAAAACACCCATAATGTTCGTGTCACATATGTATTTGTTCGTATCTGATATTCTTATGAATTCATGTGAATGCATTCATATCACTTAGAATCCTACCACATTTGAAGGGGATCTATTTGAAGAAATGTTAATTTTCTGACATTCGATTAGTCGCAAATCAAATGTCCCCAAAACCTATTCATGCACATCCCTGGTTGGCAGAGAGAAGCGGGGGGGACACAGGGATAATGTAGAGGTGCACACTTTGTAAATGAGTTTAGCACCTAGTTCTCTAATAAAAACATGTTTACACTTCAGGGGAATATGTGTGGAAAAATGTACCTATTAGTGAAAACAACAAGCCAAGATAAATTGTCTTAGGGAAGATGTGTAACTCAGGCAATATTTACAAAAATGCTTATGTGAAAATAACTTTTTTTTAAAGAGGCCAAGCTTTTTTTTCTTTTCTTTTTAATTAAAAACTGCTGCAGAAATGGAGCAAACTGAATGGGAAAATAGTGTGAGAAGGGAAATCTGACAGATTTATCCATCTGGTATTAACACAAAGAAGACCTGGGAATACCTTGCATGTTATTTCCATATTTCAACAGTCCAACCTATAACCCTAGAGTTTTCCTGTTGATCTCACATTCAAGAACACATTCAAGCCATAGGTCCTACTGTCTTCAGCTTTCCAAAATTAGCCAAGGGACAGAAAGTTAATGAACTGCCCATCCCCTTAGCCCTTGGTTGGAATGGCTGGGAGAGAGGGCAGGACAAGCTGAGAGCTAAAACAAACTGGTACAAGGAACAGGACAATAACCATAATGGTAAGTGAGATTCTGTCCAGGCTCAAGACTGTCAAACTCATATCAATGGATCTAACTGCGGGCATTGGATTCTGAATACTGGAATCAGGGGACATCAAATGGAGCTGAATGCTAGAAGAAATAGGTTAGACAAAAAGAAATATCCCTTCGTTCAGTGCATAGTTAAACTATGGAACTCATTATCATGAGAAGTGGCCCTGGCCACCTGGTTGGATGGTTTCCAAGTAGAGTTTGGGAAATTCACAGAAGATAAGGTTATCAGGGGCTACTAGTCTTGGAAGCCCTGCGTGACCATCTCTAGAAGAGCATGAGTGTGCCTCTAAGAGCCGGCTTCTGGGAAAACATGGCAAGTTTCACCCATGTACCATAGTCTGAGCTGTGAGGACTGTTCCTGGGCTGGAGAACTTTCTTCTGGCCAGGTTCGTAGATGGGGTTTGAATGGCGTAAGAATTCCTTTGCAACATTCACTGCAATTAACTTGCTGGAATGTTTTTTTTTTCTTTTCTCTTTTAACAAGGAACAATACATTTGGCTGATTCTGTTTTGATTTACCCTGAAGACACAGGGAACAAACTCCTTGTGATTTATTGTTATTTGGGCTCAAGTTTCGGTTACCGCCTGTCCTTTTATTCCTGCAGAAATACTCTGGTTTCAATCTCTCTCCCCTGTCGCTTTAATGGCATCCAATCTTCTATGTCTATAATGAATATTTATGAAGGCTGTTAATGAAGAAGACAGGGCATTGGGGAGGAGAGAGTACAAGGGGGGGGTGAGAGTTTTTGTTCATATTTGTCATTTGTTAGCTGCATTGCAAAGCTTGTTAGTATGCAAGAGGCCTAATTTCCTGATTAAGTTCCATTTTACAAATACCAAATTGGAACTTTTAACTTCTACCTTTTTGCTCCACTGAGGACGGAGAGAATGGCAGGGGACCAAGAAGGTTGACAAAAGGAACAATACCCAAACCAGGTTGCCAAAAGGGGCCAGTGTGCAAATACTCTCTCATAGGTATGACTAAGAGCAAGGTGTATTCCTACTCCGTTGCAAAAAGTTGCATACTATGATTGCACGGAGGTGTAAGATTCACCAGGCACCATAAAAGCAGCAATCCCATATCAGCATCCTGATGTGACCAGCAGACATCCCTGAATCAGATGTCAAGAGGTGCAAGATTTCCTGTGCTTTCTGAGATGAAGTCATCCATAGTAACACACAGCCAGTATTGACCGCCGACATTGCCTAACAATCTCTCAATATTGTATTAGACCTAGAAAGCTATGAATGACTTGAGTTTGGGTGTCTACAGAAACAATGTTCTCCGATAAACACTTGCTCAAATAGAGAATCAGCTTTCCCATCAACCCCATTCTTGCTCTGAAGCCAGAACGAATCCCACAAACCTTTATCATAAATCCTTATGCGATTAGAAGGGCAACCATTAGGGATGTACCTATTTTTTTGTGTGTATTTGATTTGTGTTGAATTTAATGCAAGAAAATTTGCATATGTTTGAATAGATCCCCTTCAAATGTAGGATTCAAATACGATACAAATGTTCAATACGAGTCCCATATGAATTGCATACAAACCCCATACAAACCCCACAGTGAAGCTTCCTGCAAATGTATCAAAATGTTCAAACTCAAATTTCAATGTCAGTCTTCGAGGATGTCAACGTTTGATTTGAATTCAAATGTCCAAATTCAGCTGAATCCATACGAGTTTTGAATGTCACAAATATCCGGCACATCCCTAGTAACCATAGCTTTGCTGGTTGTATCACATACTTCCCTCTGATTATCTTCAGGAGTTGGAGGGATAACTCAGGAGTTGGCATTCTGCATTCATGGGGCACCCTTACCTGATTTAAAATGTTGATCTCCCTGACTTCCTTTATACAACAATAAGCACATCAGGAATTAGAGTTCTGTGCAGTTCTGCGCTTACCAATCCAAGAGTGCTGGAAGCTTTTAAATATCTTATCTGTTTAGTTACCTCTTATGGAGAGTTCAAAAAAGAAAAAGAAAGAAAGAAAAGGAGAGAAGAAAATTATTCTCTTCTCCTCCTTAGTGATTTTAGTCATTCTGTTACATTGTTTTCTGTTCTCTGGTGTGTTTTATTCTGATTTGTGTTATCTTAATATTGATTTTGTTTTCATGTAATTGTTTTCATAGACTACTTTGGGAATACAACTGAGGCGGAGAAGAAAAGTGTTGTAACTATTTGAGCACAAACAAATAAATGGCTTTTGCTTTGCGAAGCCCAGTGGAGACCTTTGGGAACTGATCTTGGATTTTGACACCAATAACTACGCTCGTCCTTAAATAACTGTGACCCAAACAAAGCGCAGCCATTTATCCGAGTTAGCAGCTTTCTGGCTGTGTATTCCACGATCTCCACACTTTGGCAGCTGATTCCACATTTTTTGTTGGGTTCCACCAATTTCTGGTTGACTGTATGGGCACATCTGTACTGTTTTCCCAGCAAAGAGGGGAAAGTGTTTTGTCATTGCCTACTTCTGAGGAGAGGCTGTGGATTGAACCGGTGACCTTCTGCTCTGAGGGTTCAAAGCTCATTGCAGGCCACTCACTTAACAAAGGGAAGGTGAGTTCTGAACCTGATCTGCGGCGTCTGTGTGTCTCTATGCAATGTGCATCCACCACGAATTGGCTTTAATATCACTCTAGTATTTGCTTCAAAAGAAATATGAGAGTATATAAGGGAGCCTTATTACCTGCAAAGAAAAATTATCACTACAATGATGGTTCCCTTGAGGACAACTGTGTCCGTTTGTTATGATCTAATCCTGTACAATGAGTCTCAAGAAGTGCTTAAAATTGTAGTTAAATATTCTTGTACAGTTCTCTTCTTCAGAACCATGGAGAGCTCTAAAGTACCCTTAGCCATTCCTCGGGTGATATTCATAATCACCTTCTCGGAGCAGAAAATCAAACTTTTAAGACTCAAGATTCCCATTTCTGACAGTTAAATTATCAAGGCTTCGAAGCGTCATCTGCCCCCCTCCCATTTTATAAAAATTCATGAAAATTATCAAATTGGGATGATAATGAATTTTAGAATTTGGACATGGGGCTAATATTTCAGGGACAAAGCTAAAAGAATAAGTATTATCCTAATGATGGATGGTGTGTTGCTTAAATAATTGTGTATTAATTTCCACCAAATGCATAAAGGGAAATATGCATATATGCACCTGAAACCTTGTGTAGTAACAGAAATATCTTTTTTTAGACTGTCACATATTTATTTGTTCCTTTTTGAGTGAAATGCTGCTCCCTGTTTTCTCTTGAACTGGCAAGGAGGTCACGTGCATAAGGGAACCTAATATTCCACAGGCCAGGTTCCCACTGGACATTTTGTCTGGGTTTAGTCCGTTGTTGTTTTTTTAATCAGCAGTGAACTCTGGGTTTTTTTTCCCCCATTCCCACTGGTAGATTATTATGGGGACTTGCAGGGGAGAAAGTATTCCCCCCCCCTTTTCATCATACCCTGACTTCATCTGGACAGGCAATCCAAATCCCACCCCCTATATAAGCCTACCACTGATTCAGGTCTCAGCACCGTAGCACAGCAGTGGAACATTAAAAATCACTTCCTCTTTGTTTTGTGCTAAAAGCAGTGCAAAATGGTGGTGGGGGGAAGGAAAAAAGGAGGGGGAGGGAGGGAAAGAGGCAGAATTGTGCAGGATCATTACAGCGTGAAATGGCAGCATTGAGGGCACAGTCTTTCTGTTTGCTGGCTCTTTAAGTAAATCAGGACACTTTTGACTCACTCCCCACTATGGCAGATATGCAGGCAAAAGGTGTGAATGTGAAGGGAGGGGGCTTTTCTCCTCACCCCAACAGAGGAAGGTCTTAAAATCATTTTGGACCCTGGGCGCCTTGTGACTGCCGGCTGCTTGAGTTCAGCGCAAAAGCCGTTCAGCGCAAAATGGAGGCAAAAAGCATGGGTCTGATCTCTTTGTTGCATTGTGTTCTGATCTCTCTTTTAGTTAGATTGTGGCCTGATATGTCTCATTCTTCATCTCTTTCCCCCCTATACCCCTTTTCAGCCAAGTGTGATCTTCTTGGAATCCAATGGCAAGGGGGGGAGGGGAGGAAATCACGGCTTCTCATCAAATCAGGGGAAACTGAGAATAACACCCCTAAAGTGTGGTTTCCTCCCCCCAAAAAACTGCTGCCATTCCCATTGCTAAATAGTGATAATTATTTCTAAATTCAGCAGCGAGACTTATTTTTATTTGAACATAGATAATCTGCATTTTGGATCCTTTAATCCTAAGAAACTGCAGATTCCTTTGGACATTTGGGTCTAAAACAGCCCTCAAAACTATTTCAAAGTTCTTTAAATTTTGAATGGGAATGCACCCATAGTTGTACAAAAGGTTTGCTTTTCTTTTTTTCTTTTTTTTCATTTTATTGCACAAATCTTGTCAGTGCACTTTTATGATAATCAGAAAGAAGAAAGGTCCTCCATGGTAATCTATCTGATCCTCTGATTAGGAGCTGAATCCAGTCATTTAATCATGAGAGTGATTAATTAGTTAGCAAAAGTGAACTACGAAAACACATACTAAAGAGAAAAGAGGAACTTTTATAGATCTAATAAACCCAGAGAAACAAACCGCCTTGACTTACACTCTTCATTTTACTATCTAGTTCGACTAGCTATTTTTTTAATTAATGAAGAAAAAATGATTTTTAATTAGGACTTATAAAATAACCTTATTTTACAAAGATTTACAACTCAGGAGAGGTAATTTGGACTGACTCTGATGTACTCTATTAAATACCCACAAATACTACATTAGGAAAATAATTATAACAACAATAATGCAATTCAAAACCAGGAGAAATTTAAGTAGATTAATCCTTCCGCACCATAATAAAAGCTAACAAAATTAATAGAATCAGGCAGAAAGGGGGCAGATATGGGCCCAATTAATTAATGGCATTTCATCATCCCTAATTGTTTTTATATATCATATATGTGCATTAGTGGAAACTTGAGGTATTCACCAGTTGTAATTTGGAAACAGCGATTCTCCAAAGTCCTGCCTCATTCCAATGAGGGACAAGTTCAAAAGTTATGAATTTGGGGTCCCTCATAATTTGCACATTTTAGGATCCATCTTATTTATTTATGTATTTATGTATTTACTTACTTACTTACTTATTATTTATTTTCGAACCTAAGTCATCTGAATAATGAGGGAGTACTGCAGCCATTTTGTTTCCTTCAGAGTAAACATTTTTTGGTCACTTTCACATGGTTGTCTCAGACGGGGAAATTAACATTTGCCAAGAGATTTCTGGCAACTCCACATATTTCACGCATAGCAATATTTCACACAATCATTTGCCTGTGCTTTCTGTAAGCTCGGTAACAACAACAACAATATTTATCATTCTTGGAAAAACATATGGGTTGGGTTGTTTCCTTCCCACTACTTGAGGTCAGCAGCTTTCTGTAGGTATTTAAAAGAGTAGCAGTGACTTATGAGATGCTTTCGAGGTCAATTTTCATCCAAGGTATCCAGATGTATCTGTTCAACCGTTTGTTGACGCCTTCTAATTTCTGACAGTTTAGGCTACAGAAATTGGCCAATTAACAGGAGAAACTGAGTGGATGGGTTGACCTCAAGTACTAGGCACAAGTTCCTCATCTCACGAGAGATTTTGACTGTTGGTTTCCCAGTTCTTTGGCCCCCAGTTTGGAAGTCGTGGTCCTTTCATGCTGGTAGTGTGCCTTTTTGCTGACACAGTGAAGTCCAGCTTGAACAAAACTTTCCCCTACAACATTCAGTACAATGGTCCTTTGACGGAACCTGGTTCAGTCAGCCGAGCCGACGCGTAGGCAGAAGCTCCTAGACAGGCAGCTGCATCACAGAATCCAGGAAGGCCAGGAGGACCCGGCCGTCCTGGCCGTCCCGCTTCTCCTGGAACACCTGGGAAACCCCGTTCTCCCTCTCTGCCATTGGTTGCTTGGCCAGGAGGACCAGGGAGACCTAGGAGAATGAAAGAGGTCAGTGCTCTGGGCCACCAGGCAGCATTTTTCTAGATGTCCCTAAAACCAACATTGATAGTATTGCTCAAAGCATAGCATCTCTGATGCACACCTTATCTCAGTTTTCTAGATTCCTTTAGATACTGGAGTTTACAGCAATTAAGCATCAGTTGGAACAAAGAGTGTGACTTTCTGGATACCAAAGACGCCTGAATTCTTGCCATAAAGCTGGTAAAGTATTGAAACAGGAATTCCCCAATGGTGTAGCACATGGACCTGGACTTCTAAGGGTATCAAAGACCTCTTATTGCTGTAAGAATCTGGATGCTGGCCACTCAGATGGTTGCATACCCAATAACTCAGTGATGGTTGGTGCTCACCGGGACAGGAAGTTTACGGAAAAGACAACCAAAAGGAACTTTTATCATTCCAGAGTGTAGGCACCACAACAGAGACAGCCCTGCCATAGAATACTGTAAGCAGGATCTCTCAAAAGATCGCAGCATCATTACTCTTACGAGTTTTGTAGGCCTTATGTGCCAGGTAAGGAACTTTGAATTTGGCCCAGTAGCTAACACGCAACCAATGGAGCTGCTGAAGCACAGGTGTAATGTGTGCTCATATCAGCATTCCATTCAACAATCTGGTTCTTGTGTTTTGCACCAAGTGCAACTCCTGGACCAGGTGTAAGGGACAAAGGTACAGAGAGCGCATTACAGTAACCCAGACATGACGCTACTTGTGAAAACCTATGTGAAAAGAGAGTTTCTTGGAGATTGCGTGGGCAGAAGCCTACTGCATGTCAGCCAATGCTGAACTGCAGCATACCAAGTAGGCTCAGGAGGCCTTTTTGCACTACAGTCAGTCGGCTGTAGTGCACTTAGGCTGGGACAGATCCCCCATTCAGACTTGGCCAAGTGCAAATCGTGCATCCCAGCCCAAAAAGGCTGGTGCGGGGGCGGTACACCCCACTCAGGCCTGCCGCCATTGGGCTGTAACGGTCCAGCCTGTCCTAGGATCCCTTGTGCTCCAGCTGACCCAACTGAGTCAGCTGGAGCCCATCACCCACCCCACCCCAGGGGACCACACCACCACCCGTCATCGTGCATGCAACTTACCTAGTCAGCACCCGGGTCCGAACTTGGCAGGCCTCTTGGGCAGGGCTTGCAAGTCCAAACTGTGGCGATGGGCACAGGCATGTGCCACAGCCTGCGACTGCACAATGCCTGGTTCAATGCGACAAGCCCTGCCTCCTTGACACATCATACCAAAAGTTGTGTGCAGGTGTGCACTGTAGCCCAATCACAGGCTGTGGTGCATGCCTGCGTACAATGCTGCAGTTCAGACTTGGCAAGCCCTGTCCATGGAGGCCAGGTAAGTCACACATGCGCATCTGGAGGGCAGTGAGGACCCCTGGGTCAGGGTGGGTGCTCAGGGGGTCTCTGTGGGCTCCTGCTGGTGCATTTAGGCTAGCGTCAGCCTACAGGACGGGCCCGACCTGGTCTTGCTCCACCCCCAAAAGGGCCTGCCAGCTGATGGGCCCACAGAGCCCAATGGTGGTGGAGTGGGGCCCAGAGCTGTCCAGCAGGGAAAGTGCAAATTCGAGAGCAGGCAAAGGCTTGTCCTTGTCTCTGCTTGAGACGGCTATCAGCATTTGGTGGGCCACTGTGTACGACAGGACGCTGGATTAGATGGGCTGTGCCCTGATCCAGCAGGGCTTCTCTTATGTACTCATGCTCAAATGCTCTCCCTGCTGGACAGCTCTGGGGCACCCGGGAAAGGCTTGGGCCGGGTGTAGAGAACAATTTCATGCTCCATACTCTAGCCATAATTAGGCTGCCCTGGAATGGGATGAGGCGGGACAAGATGGTTCTGAATGGAACCACCCAGCCTGCAGAGTGAATGCTCTGTTCCGGGGCTGGACTGATTGTTAGCCAGGGGCTCTCATGCATATAGGCCTAAGCTCTCAGCTCTGGGGTGTTACGAGATGCTTCCTGTTTTCTCCCCTGGCATCACCCACACTTCTGCTATTGTCACTGGTGACCTTTCCCATTTGTGACTCATTTTTGGCATCTGAAGAAGAAGAAGAAGAAGAAGAAGAAGAAGAAGAAGTTGGCTTTTCTACCCTGCTTTTTTCACCCATTTAAGGGGACAGTCAATATCCACCAATACCTTACCTGGTAAACCTGGAGGCCCTGGCATCCCTTGATGTCCGCGTCCGGGTTCTCCCTGTTCCCCTTTCTCACCTCTCTTTCCTGTAAGAAAAGAAAGTAAGAGAACATGGTACAGGTCTGGTGACACTAAAATCAAAGCCGGTTTGGCTTCCACCAAGGAGTTCCCAATAGGGATGTGCACAAACTTTTTCATTATTATTATTCGTATATAATTGGATGCAAGAAAATTCATATTCATTCGAACAGATCTCCTTTGAATGCCGTAGGATTCAACTCAATACTGATGTTCCATACAAATTCAACACAAATGTTAGATATGAATCCCATACAAACTCCATATGAATCTGCTTGGAGCATGTCAAATCTGCCCTAAATCCACGTTGAATCCGCTCTCAATCCATTTCGAATCCATTCTGGGCCCACTGCAGATGTGACATGGGCAGCCGCTTTTCCACGTTCCCAGGTTCATGAATGTAATGAAACTTAAGTACAAATGTTCCAAAGCATTTGATTTGAATTCAGATGTCGATCTTTGAATGTGCCAACATTCGATTGCAATTCGAATGTCTGAATTTGGGCAAATATGTACAAATAATGAATAATACAAATATTTGTGCACATCTCTAGTTCCCAATTCTACGGTTGGAAGACAAGCCTTCTCAGTCGTTTCCCAACTAGTGTCTCCCTATGAGGCAATGAAGACAAAGGAAGAATACATGGCTAGAAAGGGTGACCAGAATGATTGAATGGACTCAATTAAGGATTTTCACAAAAAGAAGGACTCTTACCTTTGGGTCCGGTGTTGCCAATTTCCCCTACAGCTCCTATAATTCCAGGGATTCCTCTTGGGCCAGGTTTCCCATGATGTCCTTGCTGACCAGGGGGCCCTGGTGGTCCAGGGGGTCCCGGAGGACCCATCACGCCTACTCCTCCCAAGGTAGCCCTTTTTGCACTGACTGCCAATTCGGCCAGTTGTTCTGCAAGGCCAGACAAGAGCAATTCAGGACAAAGATGAAGTGAGTTCTTCATATGACATGTAACTAAAGCTCTGCAGTTCCCCACGGCTACAAGTGACAGTGACAGATGGTTTTTAAAGGCAATGATGGGATTATCACCGGTTCTCTCAGACGAAATGTATATAATGCACACTTATTACAATCTCAGAATTTCAAGTTTACAGAGAGAACTAATAGATTATTTAATCTCAGCAGCCCAAGCAGTAATTGTGTATGGGTGGAAAGACTGTTCAAAATGGGATAAACAAAGTTTGTACCTCTATGTAGTACAACAAATAGAATTCTATGTTATCAATACTACGAAAACTGAGCTGGACAATTTCATTAAAAAATGAGATGAAGCAAAGTGGAATATGATTAAGAGTTTTTCAGAGAACCACTTGGAGAGTGAAGCCAATAAAAATGAGTTAAAATTAGTCTTCCAGTTATAGTAAATATCTGACAACAGATACACAGGAGGAGGGAGGGTTATATATGTTATCCTTGCTATGTATATGTTATCCTTGTTTAAATATGTCAAATAAAAAACTATTTTTTAACAAAAGTACTAAAGAGGTGAGAAGACGGTCTGCCTGGCAGACCGACAATGGAAAAACCAAAAGCACTCGATCTGGTAACACTGGACTAAGCAGGAGCGTTTTTATGTGAGCCAGAAGTCTGTGAAGATACTCACCTTGTAGCATTTTCAAGACCACATCTACAATGTGCTGGTCTCCTGTGTCCCGGCCCTGAAAACAGGAAAATGAACTGGGTAATAACAGTTGCAGTGATCACAATCTACTGAACAATTCAAAAGCCCCAAATCATTTGTAACAATTATTTTGGGGGAAGGGCAGACTGGAACAGAAGATCTATAGACCATGGCTTGGTATGGTAAGGGGAACAGCCAGGAACAAGGTGGGTTAAGCTCTGGGAAGATTCCTAAAGCATTAAAAGAAGCATTTTTGCACACCCTTACACCAAATTCGAATCTATTCGTTCTAATTTTTTATTCGAATCTGCATATACAAATGTTGACATTTATATGTGCCCATACTCATCTTCCTGGCAGCTATACACATTCGTAGTTATCCAATATGCAACCTGTTTTCGTCCCGTACAGATCTGTACAAATGCATACAGATACAGGAAGGACATGGATCTTAAAGTAGGCATCGGGTACGAACCTGTACACATATGAATGCCTGGATAATTCGAACATAGAGATCCAAAATTCAAAATTCAATTCGAATGTTTACATGCGAATTTTGAGACATTGTGGTCGAGTCTGAATGTCAAAATTCAGCACATTCAATCGAATTTCGAACGCCCCTTGTCAGACCATCTGCAAACGGAGGACAGCACAAAGAAGTAACTGGCCAGAATCAGCCTATAGCAGCGTCTCCTTTGCTCCATTACTAGACATTTTAGAGAAGGCTATACAGAAATTTAAGGGCTAAAGGACCTGATGCCTTCCCGCCTGGCAAGGCTGAATTGCATTTGAAGGGCTTTGGAGTATACAAAAGGAGCAAACTGTATTCTACAGTAGGGATGTGAACGAATGCATTTTTTGCATTCAAATCCGATTCAAGTCAAATATTCAAATATTTTATTTGAATCAAAAATCCCAATTTTCAAAAATCCGATTAGAACCCAGATTATCTGGATTCATATTTCCGAAAATCCGATTCGAATCGTATTCAATTTTCGAATCCGTATGCAACCCTTTTTTTTGTTTTTTGTTTTTTTGCATTTGTGTTTCGTTTGCATCGCATATTATAAGCACAAATAGACCTGATATTCAGAGGTGATATACATAGGCGAATCCTGTTGAATCATTCAAAAATCTGTACTGGAGTTTCAAAAATCCGTATTCAAACCCATATCCAAAAATCCGGATTTTCAAAAATCCGATTCAAATCCAAGTGTCGGATTTTTGAATGGGATTTTTTAACATCCCCATTCTACAGCCAGGCATATTAAGTGCTGATTTAAAAAGTATATTGCAGTATCCAGCCATGGCCAGAGGGGAGTGGTGTGGCTGCATCCTTAATGCTCAAAACGCCAAGAAGAGGAATGGAATGGATGCAACAGTTAAGCTGCAATTCTTGCTACTGAATTTAGAGTCATAGGACTTTCTTTAATTTTGCAAAAACTACAGCCATGACATACGGAGGAAATATAATCCCCCTGCAATTTAAAATAATTGAGAAGTGCCAGATTGAAGCGTCAGATGCCTTGGAACGGTCCAGTCTTCTCAAAGACAACTTTACCCCAAACCTTCCGACAGACCAAGCTCGTTTGCATTCCTTCTAGTTTTGGGCTAATTCCATGGAAATGCTGCTGGATATGCTGCAAGGCGTCACCGACTTATGGCCAACTCCTGGCTGACCACGTGGGCACCTCCGTGCAGTTTGCTTAGCAGGAATAATTAGGAAGGGAATAGAAAATAAGTCAGCAAGTGTCATTTTGCCCCTTTATAGATCTATGGTGAGGCCACATTTGGAATACTGTGTACAATTCTGGTCACCACACCTCAAAAAGGATATTGTGGAACTAGAGAAGGTGCAGAGAAGGGCAACCAGAATGATTAAGGGTCTGGAACACCTCCCTTACGAAACCAGGCTGCAACGTCTAGGCCTCTTCAGTCTGGAGAGACGGCGTTTGAGAGGGGACCTGATTGAAGTATATAAAATTATGCACGGCATAGAAAAGGTGGATGGAGAAAATTTCTTTTCTCTATCGCACAACACTAGAACCAGGGGGCACTCTATGAAGCTGATGGGTAGGAGCGTAAGGTCTGACAGGGGGAAGTATTTCTTCACACAGAGGGTCATCGGCCTATGGAATGTGCTGCCAGAAGAGGTGGTGACAGCTACCAGTCTGGATGGCTTTAAGGTAGGGTTAGACAAATTTATGGATGACAGATGTATCAATGGCTACTAGAACAAATGCCTAGGTGCATCTTTCAGGCTGGGGGGGGGAGGAAATGGGGCGCTTCTAGGGCCATCTGCTGGGACTCGAGAGCAGGAGAAGGTTGGTCCTTGTCTCTGCTTAAGATGCTCATGAGCATTTGGTGGGCCACTGTGTGCAACAGGATGCTGGACTAGATGGGCTGTGGCCTGATCCAGCGAGGACGTGGCTGCTTCGTATGGTCATGTGCATTCAACGCATGCATGCACGTGGATATGCCCAAATATTCATAACATTCCATATCCGTATGAATTGGTATGAATTCAGAATATTTGTATGAATATATATGGATCGAATGCCATGACACTCATACATTGACATTCGTATTCGTGCAAATGCTTCCAGACATTCGTCAACCTGGGGAAGTGGGAAAGGGTCTGGGCCAGTGACATCTGCAATGGAGCCAGAGTGCATTCGACATGGATTGAGAGCAGATTCAAAGCGGATTCAGGGTGGATTTGACCCTTTCAGAGAGGATATGTTACGGGGTAAGTATCAGAAACATATCGGATATGTATGCGTTCATATCAGATATTCGTACAAATTCATACCAAATAGAATCCTACCACATTCGAAGGGGATCTATTCAAACGAATATTAATTTTCTTACATTCGATTCGGCACAAATTGAATGCAAAAGCCCATTTTATACATCCCTAACATACACCCACATGTATACACATGTCCTTCCCTAGGTCTGCAAGAAGAAATTTATCAGGTACATCCCTTACATAAGTGTCTTTTCTCATCACTTTACCATGGAGAAAAGCTGGAATCCTGGAGCATTTGATAATGGAAATAGTTGAAACAAGCATACTGGTCAACATTCTGATCATGAAACACTGGTTAACAACTGATCATGGAGCCTGATGAGACAAGCATGGAACATTATGGAACTTTTACTTACCGGCGCACCTTGAGGTCCAGGCATTCCTGGTGGCCCACGCTCTCCCCCTAGTCCTCGAGGCCCAGGTGGTCCTGGGAAGCCCCTCACACCAGGTGCCCCTGCATCTCCAGAAGGACCAGGAAAGCCAGGCTCTCCACGGACACCTTGCTGTGAAAGAAACAGAGCTGTTAAGGGCTGCCTTCTTGGCTTGGTCCATTAAAGAGGCATGGCCTTGAACACTAGAGATCTGCTGCACTTTGGTCATGGGGATCTTTAGCAAATGGAGCTAACCTGAAGATTTCTGCAAGTAATTGTCCTGTTTTGGATTACTGTACCGATTGGCTGCTGGCTTCCATATAAAGAAGATACTACATCTTTCCAGGTCATCAGAGTGTAGGGCTGGTTTGGGCATTTGAAAAGTTCACACCACAGCCTTTGATCTGCAGATAGTTACCTGTCCTTTTGGTCCTGGTTCACCTGATTCACCCTACAAATGAAGAAGAGATGATATGATGATAGTTGCAACTCCAGGATCATCTCTTCTCAACCTCCTTAGAAAACCACGCTAAAAAACCCACCAGATTCTGGGCTTCTCTTACAAAGATCTTTGCTTTTATTTTTGGGGGTGAGGGGAGAAGCATTGTCCTCTCCTCAGTTAACCTACATATTAAGGCTCATGGCAATTTTCTGTATCATATAGGTTCTTAGTGGACAAGTACTTTCCCCCACTGCCATGAGGTGTGGTGCTGGGTACTAGCTTGGATGGTTTCGAAAAGCATTGGATTGATTCTTGGAAATCACTGATAGCCTTAATAGTAGTCAGGGGTGGTTTCCCTCCAAAGGTCACTGCTGGACAGCTTAAAGCAAAGTATGGTGAGTCCTCCTGTCCTGTTGGTCTAGATAAGTTGTGGGTCCAATCCAATGGGACATTTCTTAGATTCTTCTCCCTCCAAAGGCTAGAGCAACCTGTGTGCTGCTGGTTCGGTTTCCCTATATTGCTAGTTGCCCATTGTGAGAACAGACTGCTGGACTAGATGGCCCACAGGGACATCTCCTTTTTCCTTATGTTTTTCTGGGGGGGGGGGTGTTCCAGTGACCTCCCTTAATCTGGATCTAAGATGATCCGGATCTAAGGAATGGGTCCTTCAACTAATCCGGATCTACTAGATCCGGATTAAGGAAAGTACCCAATGTGTTTCCACGGGTGGTCTAGCACCCAATAGGGTGCTAGCTTACTTGCAGTGAAAACACCAGAGCACCCATGTGATGAAGCCGGATTTACGCAAGTTGAGCCCGCCTGTCACCCCAGGTGTTTTGGGGGGCAGGGGGTGCAATCTCCATAGACGCCCCAGATATTCTTCAAAGATTCTCCAGAGCGGCTGCGGAGAATCTCCGGAGCTTTGCCATAAACTCCAAAGATTCTCCAGAGAATCTCCAGAGCTTTGCCATAAACTCCAGAGATTTGCCACAAACTCTGAAGATCCTCCGGAGCCTTTGACAGACGTCCATAGGAATGGCATTGATCTCGCATGGGGTCCTCTTCGAAGCCTGTGCTATCCTTTGGAGTGAGCTTTGGAGATTGTGCACAGGCTTTGGGGCTTTGGGTTTGGGGGCACCCCCCATGGGTGCGCCCCCCTAGACCCCATTGTCCAATTGTGGTGGAAACAGGCTCCGTATAATCCGGATTTGATGCCTGAAGACTCCGTCGTAGATCCCTTTAATGGGGTCTACAGGAAATCTGGAATATAGGTCCTGAAGGACCCATATGATCCAGATTTCCCTAAAACAAGTGGAAACAAATGTGGCTCTAATGGAGTCTGCAGTGAAAATGGGGTCTGAGCCTAATGGGTCCCTAATGGGTACTTAATACGTACTTAGCACTAGTGGAAAAACACCCATAATGTTCTTCATTATTCTGTCTCACCTTTTCCCCTTTCTCTCCTGGAAGGCCTTCAACACCAGGATCTCCCTAGAAGGAATGAAAAGTGACTTTATTTCCAAGGTAGCAAAATTCCTAAAACATTTTTAAAATATAACCTTCTCTCCCTGACAGGACAGCAGTCAGGGAAAGCCAAGCATGAAAGGCCTGGGTGAAGAAAAAGCTTTAAACCAGGTGCTGGAGGTCATCATAAGTTGGTGCCTGATGTATCTTCAGAGGAAGGCTGTCCCAGAGCTTGAGGGGCCACCATGGAAAAGTCCCAGCCATTGCCATTACTGCATGCACATTCAGAAAGAGACATTGAATCTTTATGTTTGTTTCTAGTTGGAGATTTTTTCTAGTACGCATGCTATTTGCAAATGTTATGCAGCAATCCCATGTTGCCAGAAACAGTTTGCATCTTTTGAACGGTAAACAGATTTGGGGGAAGTGGGGACTCTGCAGCTTGCATTCACACCTAAGTTTTAATCCAGTCTCAATACACTTTTGAAGTCAGAGAGCACATCAGCAAAATGACTAGCCATTTTATTTCCACTTTATCTAACCCAAGTAAGAATTTTCTGAGTTAGGTAATGCTGGAAGAAAAAAGTCGGACACTTTGCTGATGCATTCTCTCATTCTGAAATTTGGCCAAAACTGGATTAAAATCTAAGTGTGAATGCAGCCTGCATCTCCAAGGGAAAAAAAACAGCAGCGGCTTCTGCTTTTTGATAGTTTTATACTGAAATCTTCCAGCTTCTAGATGTTCAGCTTTCCAGTCAAGACATCAAGCCAGAATATAAACATGCCATTATTTTACGGCTATAAATGGGACCTTGGAGCATTAATGGAACCCAAATACCTAAAGGAACACCTTCTCCCATACCGACCTGCCCGTGCCTTGAGATCCAAAGAAGAGGTCCTCCTGGTTGTCCCACCACCTTCGGTAGTGAGGTTGGTGGGCACCCAGGAGAGAGTATTTTCAGTGGTGGTCCCCAGACTGTGGAATGGTCTCCCCCTCATGGTGCGCCATGCCCCTTCCTTGTTATCGTTTAGGAAGGCTGTAAAGACTTAACTTTTTTCCTTGGCCTATGGCTGAGGTGATACATTCTACCCTCAGTTATAGTTCTTATGAATACACAATTGAGCGCACAGCTTATATCAGAGTTTTTACCTAAGTATCTTGTTTTAATTTGTATTGTGTTTTTAATATGTTTTAATCTATATTTTGTTCTTAATATGTTTTTAAATATGTTGTCTGATCCGTTGTTACCCACCCAGAGACCTTCAGGTATGGGGCGGGATAGAAATGGAAATAAATAAATAAATAAATAAATAAATAAATAAATAAATAAATAAATAAATAAATAAATAAATAAATAAATAAATAAATAAAAATAAAAAATAGAGATAGATAGACAGATAGACAGATGGACAGACGAACGGACGGACAGATGGATGGATGGATAAAAGACTGTCAAAACCAGCAAAAATTCAAGCACCTGGTTGTTGATTTTTGCTTGTTTTCATATAAATTTCTGTCTTAGCTGAATGTGGACGGGTCCTGAATCTAGCACGGGCTATGGCAGGCAAAGTAGATCTTTTCCCCTTGCTATTTTTTATTTTTTATTTTTTGCAACAAAATGCTACGAATTTGACTTGTGAATGGTTCGTGGACTCTTAGGGTGGAGGTGGCTTTACCTCTTTTCTTCTCTGGGGCCTGGAAAGGGACAGAACTGAAACAAGAGGACAAAACACCCCATTTCTTTTGAGCAGATAATGCCCAGCTTAGGTTTATGTACTTCCATTTGCCGTGTTATTGATTTTTATAGATTAATTATGCTGTGGTGTTTTTATTTTTATTTTTTATAGAACACGCTTTATTAGGCAGCTTGGGGGTATTTTCTCCTGAAGGTGAAGGAAAAATAAATAAATAAATAAATAATAAATAATCCGCAGATGTCAGCAGTAAATTTCCCACCGCTTTCATTGAGGAACTCTATAAACAGAGCTGTAAAAATGGATAAGAGGCAGATACTTACAATGTCACCTTTGGGGCCGTTCCTTCCGGGGGGACCCTGTGATAACGGAATAAAAAGACACTGAGATCCAACAAGTGGGGATGTGCATGAATTTTTTATTGTATTTGATTCAAACCGAATTAAATGCAAGAAAATTCATATCCATTCACATAAATCCCTTCAAATTCATGATTCAAATTCGGTATGAATGTTCCATACGGATCGCGTATGAATCCCCTATCAAAACATTGTATTCAGATCCGAATGTCAATCTTTGAATGTGCCAACATTCAATTTGAATTCAAATGTCCAAATTCAGCTGCATTCGAATTTCAAATGTGACGAATATTCTTGCCCATCCTAGCCAACAGGTGTTGAAAGGGGTTGCAGGCTTCTGTGTAAGTTTCCAGGAAAAAGCATTTGCTTTTTCCAAATCCTGCACCCACTTTTCCAAACTTTGTACCTACTAGGAAATGACCTGGATGATGTGTATGTGTTGAATTTATACCCCCACACGTTTGCACCAGGGTTGCAACTGACACAAACCCGCCTTAAATCTGAAGACCAAAAACAAATCTACCTTGTCACCTTTAACTCCAGGGAGGCCTTGAGGGCCTGGAATTCCTGCAGATCCCTGCTCTCCTTTGGGACCCTGGAGAAAAGAAAGGAAACACACTCAGAAGAACAAACCAGAGACACAGCAAACAAAATGGAAGCTTCTTTCAGACGACGTCAGATAGGAACTATCACGGTCCCCATTTTGCCTACTCACACTGCAATGGAGTCTTCTGCTGGCATGGTGGAAGCAGACATCTTCTGAAGGCCTCTTCTAGTTGACATGCCAAGCAAGACCTGTTGCAACACCAGTGGCCTATTCGCACTTGGCCTTTTTCTGGAGTATATCTCAGGATAGGTGTCTGTGGTCCACAGGCTAATGCAGACTCTAGAGGGATTTCCGCACTGCAACGCGTTCCAAACGGAACGCGTTCAGGCGGGAAGCTTAAGACAGCTCCGGGCGCTTTCACCGTTCACACACAGACGCGCCGGAACGCGTTCCGGCGCGCCTGTGTGCGAAAGGTGAAAGCGCCGGGAGCTGTCTTGGCCGGCAAAGGCCGGCCAGGGGCGTGGAGACAGCTGCGGAGGCAGCTCGGCAATCAGCTGATTGTCAAACAGCTGATTGCCAAACCTGCGCCGGCGGGGGAAGCGGGCCCGCGGCTGTTCGGGAGCGAGAAGCAAGCGCGAATCCTTCTCCTCCCAAACGCCTGCGGGCAGTTCGTCCGCGCCCGAACGCATGTAGAGCACTTCAAAGTGCTCTACATTTGGTACGCGAGAGAGACAGCTCCGGATACGTCGGATCGCAAGCCCCGCGGCGGCAATGCGTTTGCCGCGTTCCAGGCTGTCTCCCACGCGTACCAAACAGCCCCGTGTGAAAACGTCTTAGGAGACCTCACTTTGGGCCTGCCAAAGCCTGCACTAGCATATGGACAGCAAGTCCTTATTCCAGGATATATTCCAGAATAAAGCCAAGTGTGAATAGGCCCCTGGACAGCCTAGATTCCTAGATTCTGCCCAAAGCACAAAGGAAAATCACTTGAACACACTCCTCTTAGTATTTTTAATTCTTTGGAGTAGGTAGATCATGGCAACTCTGAACAGAAACTTGCAATACAATATTTCTTACTGACCAGCCATAACCACGGAAATACAACAGGGATCGGCTTTAACATCCACATTCAGTAATCTTACTTTGGAATCCTCCTTTAAAAGCACCATTTCCATTATGAAACTTTTTACATGCCATTATTTTCCAAAGAAAGAAAGGCTGAAAACACTGAAACTAAAGAAAAGGAGGCTTGGGGTCCCAAATGGTGAAGAGGAAACAGGAATAAACTGGATAAAATATGATCTGGTGTGTTTGTTGAAATGATAATGCCAAAGACTGACTGAGTTCTTCCATCCACCCTAAAACACTTGCATAAAAACACGAGAAGAGCCCTGCTGGATCAGGCCACAGCCCATCTAGCCCAGCATCCTGTCTCACCCAGTGGCCCACCACCATTTGCTTATGGGCATCTCAAGAAGAAGACAAGGGCAAAGCTTCACCTGCTCTTGAATCCCAGCAAATGGCCCTAAAGGCACGCTGCCTGTTCCCCAGCCTGGACGATGTACCTAGGCACGTATTTAGTGGCCATCGATACATTTGTCATCCATGAACTTTTCCAACTGAAGCTTTTCAATCTGGTGGAAAAATTACTATCAGTTTGCTTGTCTGGCTATTGCAGGAAGAGAGGAAAACTAATAAGATATTCTTCCTACTTCATCTGGGACAGCTAACGCTGCCCCCAGATGGTAGGAGGAAATCATGGGATCTACAGAAGATCTCGGAATTGCCCCTTGCCAACGGTTGTTCTTCTTGAAAATACCTGAACTCCCAGCTGTTCTCTTTGTCCTTCCTCACTCACTTAATTTGCATCTGGGTATTTTCAAGAGGAACATTCTTGGAAGCAGCCAGCGGACACTGGAGCTGGAATTCCTGCATTACCGATATATACCAGGTTTTTGATCAGCTAACCCAAGTCTACATTGGGAATGCCACAGATATGTGTGGTGCTTCTAACATGGTCCCAGGATAATTGTGGCTTTTAACTTGTGTCTCGAGGCACCCGAGGTCATGCCTTTAAAGATCAGAAACCGTCAGGGTGAAGTCCTGGCTGCTGGTGCATTGCAGAATGGGTTGTTGCCAAGCTGAACACCAGCTCCACTTTGGCCTGATCACTTTGGGCTCTTCTGGCCTGTGGATTAACAGATACTCACCTCTTTCCCCGGCAGGCCTGGAGGACCCACTGGGCCCCTCTCCCCTCGATCTCCCTGTGAAAATAAATGGGAGGGGGAGATAAATCAACATGTCCAGCCCTGCCGTAACTGTGAGTTCCCTAGGCCATGGAGTGTCTGTTCCAGATTTCCCTTCCCTACTGCCTTCCGGATGTTGTGGGACTCCAAATCCCATCAAGAGAGCCGAGACTAGCCCAAGGCCACCCAGCTGGTTTGTAGAGGAGGAAGAGTTGGCTTCTTATGCCCCACTTTTCTCACACATTTAAAGGGGACTCAGCGTGGCTGACAAAGCTTCTGTTCTTCTCCCGACGAGAGAACACCCTGTGAGGTAGCTGAGGCTGTGAGAGCTCAGGAAGAGAGCTGTGACTAGCCCAAGGCCACCCAGCTGGCCTCATGGAGGAGGGTGGAATCAAACGCGGTGATTACAAGACACGAGTCCAGCACTCTAACCACAAGACCAAACTGTGGTTCAGGCACAAGAGGCTTCCCAGAACAAATCCCAGCTCCTAAGGAGAAGATGACCAAACCGGAAACAAACAAATAAATGAAACCCCACCCTGGTACAGCAAGAGCACCACGTTTCCCCACGATCCGTCCTCCGGAGGATCCGTCCGAAATAGGGACGGATCCGAGGAGGGCTCACGCGTCCAGACACGTGCGGGAAGGACGGATCCTGAGTGCCGGATCTTCTGGGTGCTGTGCGGAGGCCGCAGCACCCATTCCCAAATGCAGCCAGCCTCCCGTGCCACTGTCGCCATCCCCAGAGCCGCAGGACTGGAGCATTCAGCTGCCAGTCACCAGGCATTTCCGCCAGCACGTGGCATGCAGGGGAGGGTCTCCGGAGAAAGACCGGCCTGCTTCTGCCCTTCCCAAGATGGCAGCCACTGGCACATCCGTCCCCTCGCCTCTCCATGTGCGGAAGAGTCCTGCTTCCAAACGGATCAAGGAGAAGGGATGGATTGAAGATCTAATTTTCCAGTTCTTCACAGTTCTTCCAGTGCGGAAGGTAAGCCTCCTATGTGTCTTGTATGTGTCCTTAATGGGGTTTCTGCGGCCAGTGCGGAAACACCCCCGGTCACGTTTCCCTGCCTTCCAGAGGAATTTGTCTGGGGACACTTACTTTCACGCCAGGGACCCCTTGCGGGCCAACTTCTCCAGGAGGTCCAGGTTCGCCCTAAATGGAAGGAAGGAAAGAATTGGTTGGGTTTGTTTTAATAGACCAGGTGCACTTTGTTAAGCTCTGGTACAGAAAAGGATGGATTCCCATCCTAGGGGAGAAGATTTGCAGAGTTTTGCAGCATTGCTTTCAATCCAGAGCAATTTCATCTGGGTCTCTCTCCAGGATTTCACGGGAGAGCACTGACCCCTACTGTCTAAAGCAGAAATGTGCAGCTCTCCATTTGCTGCTTTACATGCAAGAATTAATCTATGGCTGCATCCCCAAAAGACTTATTTACCTCTCTAGTCTCCCTCTACTGTCACTCTATTCAAGCGGACTTTAAAAGTGCCATGCACTTCCGGAATAAGCGTCTGCATGAGGCTCAGCAAAACGTGTGTTTAAAACGCACCTTCCGTCTCCAAGGAAGCGTGTTTCCTTTCCCTGCATCTTTTTCTCCCCGCCCCCTGTCTTGTTCAAAGGAAAAATAGCCATCGGTTCTCTGTTCATCTCCCAGATCTCCGTACCCCGAAATGGCTTCCCATGCCGGCTGCAGCCCCCGGCCGGGTGATCATATGCTCATTCACTCTTAGCAATTTCACAGATCACTGTCTAAATCCACCCGGTAGAGCAGTGGTGACTAGCAATTCACCCACTTCATGCCTGATAACAATGTTGCAATCCATCCACTTCACGCCTGATAACAATGTTGCAATTCTCCGCAATTCTGGCTCTTTGAAAGTTCTGTGCTTTAGAAAGGCAAGGGAAGGGAAGCTGCAGCACTTCTGGGAGATGTCTGAATGCTTTATGGCTGTGTGCGCAGGCAGCAATCCCCCCCCCCTCTTGCCACGGAGCGTCCCCAAGGTAAATGCTGCAAGAAAAACCCGCAACTTCCAAAAAGAACGATGAAACTCTTCTTTAAACAGCACGTATTTTGTTGCGAGTTTTCCTGCTTTTGTAGCACTGGAAGCTCATTCAAAACCCTGGCATGGGGGCGCTCAGAGGCAAAAGAAGATTTTTAGCACACTTTAAATTTCTTGGGGGCGCACCCTATGCCTACCGCCCCTGCTCTTTTCCCTGCCTCTAGAAGAGCCACTCAGGCCCAGGATTCATTTCCTTTCAACCTGGGTGTTACATCTGGCCAAAAAACCGACCGCAGCTCACACTTGCCACCTGAAGCGGGCTGTGTAAGGCTCCCCTTTGAGTAGAAGAAGCAGAGACCGTTTACAGATCACTTGGCTTCCAATTTTGATTTGGGAAACAATTGACAGCCCCTATCTTTGCAGCAGGTGATATAACTTGCATGGCTACCACCCACCCAGGGGGCTTTGGGTGTGATTCGCCCAGCGCCTCACTAAATCTAGAGGTGCCCCTGATGGGAGGCACACAATGGAGAGACCTCGACGGAAACCAGGCCCATTCCCATGGCCAGGTTCTGCGATGGGAATCCCAAGCAACTGGTCCACCTCAGTCGATCCTCTGCCTCGTTTCTCAGTGATTATCTGACCCCTAGACCTGGAAAGGGTTGGGATGCACACTCAGGGACCCCCACATTTCTGGTGAAGACATGGTCAGCAGTCAGATCTCTCTATCACTCTAAGTCCACAAGCAAGCCATGAGGAGAAAGATCCTTTTTCACTTACAATTTTCCCAGGTGATCCTGAAGAACCCGGAGGCCCACGTCTACCTGGTTCACCCTATGAAGACACCATGAGATGAAATCCAAGGCAGCAGAGCATGGAGCTCTCTTTAGACAGTAGCAAAGCCCAGAGCAAAATGAGTTGGTCTCCATACCTTTTGTCCTGGGCCTCCTTTGGTGCCTGGAGTCCCTGGCAAACCCTACAGTGGAAAAAAAACAGCACAAATTGATTCTTCGATGCTCTGCAAGAGGATCCCATACTTGCCCTGGGCAGCAAATAATAGTTACCCCATACTGCTGAGCCCAGCTCTGATCGCTCAAGGATAATCAAAGTTTATCCCAACCAGCTTCCACTGGGAACTTCTTGGTGGTCTTGGTTTGACTCCACACCACCTGAACTGGGCTGGCTCAGCGCTGAGCCCACGTGAAGGCAAAGGCCCATGCACAGGCAGGCCAGGCAACATTAACTGTGATCACGACTAAGAAAAGGAACCCATCTGTCAGGCAGGGCTAGCTGCCTGCCACAATATTTGAATGTAAGATCTCTGCCACCTCTGTGATTCTGTATATATGTATATAGTAGATGCCTGTTGTTTGGAAGTGACACTTGACTCACCCCTCCCAGCTGGGGTCAAGTGATACATTCTGGCTCCAAGTTTAAACTGAGTTTTGAAAAATACTTATTGTTCATTGGTTGGAGGCCAAACCCCGTCCAGCTATGAAACATTCCAAGTTGCTTCCAACAAAAAATGCCTTTACGCTGAGCTGAAATTAAATCACTGTTACTCTTTTTAAAGAAAGAGTCTTGTGGTTATTCTTTGTCAGCCTGACACCATCTCTGCAGCAATTCCTGATTCTTATCAACTGGATTCATGGCAATGTTAATCCAGCTAATGCATCCATAAACTAACCAGGAAGATCCTAGATCAGAGGCCTTTGCACACTTGGGTTGGTAGTGCATGATTAGGGGACTTCTGTGGAAGGGCATCTGCACTTGGAGGAGGTTGCTACACCCCTTGCCTGCCCAGACGTTCCTTAATCATGCACTACCTGTGGAGCACAAAATCTATGCTCCACATCCACCCCAGCCTTCCCCTTGCATCCAGCTGGGGAGCATTCACACCTCAGCTGGACGAGGAGGTCAACTGGGCTGCCATGCAAGCATGCTGGTACCTTCCTGATGTGACTGCAACTGTGCAGAGCATCAGCATCACAGCAATGGTGCTAACACACATCCAATCATATAGGGCACCCCAGACAAAATGGCAGCACCCTGAAGACGCTCCACAATCAAATCAAGGTAAGTATTTAGTTGCAGGGTGGGGGTGGGGACGACTAACATTGACTAGCACTCCAAGGGCAAACGCTAGTCCATGTTGGTTCATCATGCTCCTTTCCCATCCAGCAGATGGGAAGGGAAGTGTGAAATCGCCCCAGGAGCATCTCAAAGGATTGTCAGGCAATATAATAGCTATGACTAAATTTGCAAACAACTTTGTAAACAACAGTTGCACTTACAGCTAATCCTCGGTGGCCCGGTGGTCCAGGAAGACCAGGTTGGCCTGCACTTCCCTGTGAGATAAAAGAACAAGGATTACTAGGGGGAAAAAATAAAAGGAGAAAAAAAGGAGAAGACGAGGCAAATATCCACTAAGAGCCAGAGAAGACATTCTGCAGCATTGACCTCCCTTCCTCAGGAAGGATGAAGGTCATGGGATTTCTCCGAGGGCTCAGTACCAACTGAAGGCCAAGCCAATCTGTCTGTGGGTCTCGGTTACAATTCAAGGGCTGTGTCTACACTTGGACGGAAGAGGTGACATGGGGAAAAGGTGCAGCACCCCTTGTCTCCATTTTATAGGGAGAAGGCACCACAGAATGTCACCTTCTCTGTACGGGGGGGGGGGGGGATGTCCTGTAAAGCTAATCCCTTCACCTGTGATCACGTTGGAAAAGTGACTGGCGGGCTTGCTACAAGGAGCCCACTGCCACAGAAAATGGGGATGGGTGGCAAGCAAGAGGCCCCTTGGACCTATGAAGGTATCCCAAACTATCCCAAACTATAGTGCCCACGCAGCCTTAGATTTACAGCCAAGTATGATGAGAGTAATAATTGAAGTATATAAAATTATGCATGGTATAGAAAAGGTGGATAGAGAAAATTTCTTTTCTCTATCACACAATACTAGAACCAGGGGGCACTCTATGAAGCTGATGGGTAGGAGAGTCAGGTCTGACAGGGGGAAGGATTTCTTCACCCAGAGGGTCATCAGCTTATGGAATGT
Source organism: Aspidoscelis tigris stejnegeri (assembly GCA_023333525.1). Classification (NCBI taxonomy): domain Eukaryota; kingdom Metazoa; phylum Chordata; class Lepidosauria; order Squamata; family Teiidae; genus Aspidoscelis; species Aspidoscelis tigris. The sequence goes on from JALMGA010000023.1 coordinate 3,107,652, forward strand.
GCTGCCAGAAGAGGTGGTGACAGCTACCAATCTAGATGGCTTCAAGGTAGGGTTAGACAAATTTAAGGACGACAGATGTAACAATGGCTACTAGAATGAATGCCTAGGTGCATCTTTCAGGCTAGGGGGAGGGGGACCAAGGCGCTTCTAAGGCCATCTGCTGGGACCTGAGAGCAGGAGAAGGTTTCTCCTTGTCTCTGCTTGAGATGCCCATGAGCAACTGGTGGGCCACTGTGTGAGCCAGGATGCTGGACTAGATGGGCTGTGGCCTGATCCAGCAAGGCTTCTCTTATGTTCTTATGTTCATATGAATCAATGTTTCAGGTAGAATTTCAAAGTTTTCACATTTTCACTCATCCACCCAGTTTCTTTCATTCATGACTAGGAATTTTATTTATTGATTTATGTGGCAGTTCTTATACAGTCCTCCTTCGCCTAGGTCTCAGGGCAGTGTACAAGCCAAATGAAACGGAATATTGTACAGTCTAAAAATAGCAGTTAAAAGTAAAGGAACAGAAAGAAACGACCAAAGGAGAGGAAGCAATATTGATTGTCAAATGCTTGGATAAATAAACTTTAAAAAAAGCATCAAAAAGTACGCAATGTTATTTGTAGTTTTAACTATTTTATTTTTTCAATTATGCCTTTTTGTGTTGATTTTGTTAAATATTGATTTTAGTCGATTCTAGGGATGGGCACAGATGGGTCTTTTTGTATTTGATTCATATGAAATTGAATGCAAGGAAATTTGTATTCGTTCAAATAGGTCACCTTCTAATGTGGTAGGATTAAAATTCTATACGAATGTTCAATATGAATTTGATTCAGATCCCCACTATAAATCCCATACAAATCCGTATGAATGTATCAAAATGTTTCATTCGAATTCGAATGACAATCTTCAAATGTGCCAACGTTCGGTTCAAATTTGAATGGCCGAATTTGTACAAAGTTTGAATGTTATTATTTGTGCTCATCCCTAGTGGAATCTACTCTGAGACCTATGGGTACAGGAAAGGAGGAGGAGGAGGAGGAGGAGAAGGAGGGGAAGGAGAAGGAGAAGGAGAAGGAGAAGAAGAAGAAGAAGAAGGGGAAGGGGAAGGGGAAAAAGAAAAAGAAAAAGGAGAAGGAGAAGGAGAAGAGTTGGCTTTTCTACCCTGCTTTTCTCACCCAGAATATAAAGATAAATAAATAAATGTTCCAGGCCTATCACTAAAGGGAGGCTGTTCCTGGGGGCCAGCATGGAAAAGGCCCTCTCTCTAACTACTGCGCCATGAACATAATCTAGGCACAGGATTACTAAGTGACAATCCGGGAGCAGAGTCAGGCCCAGTTCTACTGAGCGCAATGGAAACAAAGAGACCTCTGCATTCTCATTCACTCAGCGGGAGTCCTATTTTGTAGACAATATGCAGCTGTTTATTTTCACACAATGTTGGGACCAGCAGAATTACAGTCCTCTGAATTTATGCGCATGGCTTAAAAACACAGGAGATCAGTTGGGTCAGAACCTGAATGGACCAAACAGAGCTCACTGAAAACTCCAATCTGGCCACGGTCCACTAAGTGGAGGCAGTTTCCCCGAACTGAACTTTGATCCTCTGTTGGCTGCTGCTGTTTATTTAGGTCGTTTTGCTGGGAATGAATTAGTATCAGCCTGAGAATTTGGATAGATCCTCTGGGAAGACCTCTGCCAAAAAGCAGCACACAGGCTACCAAAGTGATGGAGTCCTGCATCTCCTTCCGGGGGGGGGGTAGGGAGGGATAGCGACAATTGTAGGGATATCCTAGCAACCAGAAGGGAGCAAACCTTGGTGAGAACTCTGTAGCTTAGCAACCACCCAGAAAGGGCATCACGGCCTCTGAGGTTCTTGGCAACCAACCTCTGTCAGGGAGTGGTGGGGGCAAAGGTGTACACGATCAGGCCCTTTTGCGTTTTACCTGGGGTAAAATGAGGCATAAATGGCACTCAGGGCAAGGAACTGGGACACTCAGCTTCTATAATATAAAATTCTTGCCTGGGCAAAATCATTAGCATTTTTTTAAAAAATGTATTTAATAATAAAAAATGCTCTAACTTTCTTTGAGCAAAAGATAGAATGAGATCTCTTTAAAAAGGGACCCCAGAAGTTTCCTACGATCTTCTCGGTCCACAGAGTTCATAAATAACATCTGGGAGCAGGTCTTACATGGTGGGGGCTGTGAGTTAAAACAGGCCAGAGTTGGTCACAAGAAGTGGGGTGAGGGCAGCCATTGACCTCCAAGAAGCAATGCAAGCTGGCTAGCCTGTCACATCCAATCTGGCTCACCGGTCCTTTCTGCACTGGGGGTGTTTTTCCACTAGCACTAAGTACCCATTAAGTACCCATTAGGACCCATTAGGCTCAGAGCAGGAAGACCCCATTTCCACTAGAGAGCCCACTAGAGCCACATTTGTTTCCACCTGTTCTAGGGAAATCTGGATCATATGGGTCCTTCAGGACCTATAATCTGGATTCCCTGTGGACCCCATTAAAGGTGTCTAAAATGGGATCTTCAGGTATCAAATCCGGATTATAGGGAGCCTGTTTCCACCACAATCGGGCAGTGGGGTCTAGGGGTGGCTCAGGGGGGGGGGGACCCATGGGGGGAGAACCCCCAAACCCAAAGCTCTGAAGCCTGTGCACATTCTCTGAAGCCAGCTCCAAAGTCGGCTCCGAAGAATGGCACAGGCTTCGAAGAGGACCAGAGAACTCCAAAGGAAAAGAGACCAATGGAGGAAGGAGGTGGCCATTTCTGCCAGCACTCCCTGGGCAAGCAAAGTAGGGCTCCAGAGAAGCTTCGAACTTTGCGGCAAATCGCTCCAGAGCATCTACGGAGATTGCACCCCCTGTCCCCCAAAAAAACATGGGGTGACAGGGGGCCCCCATGTGGGTTGATCCGGCGTTTCCACTACGGGCAGGCCAGCACCCATTGCTATTGGGTGCTAGACTACCTGTGGAAACACATTAGGTACTTCCCTTAATCCAAAACTATTAGATCTGAATTAGTTGAAGAACCCATTCCCTAGATCTGGATCACCTTAGATCCAGATTAAGGGAGGTCACTGGAAAAATCCCCATTGTCTTATTCCAGATTATAGGCCAGTTTGACTTGCCCTCTTAATATGGAATTAGTTAACATCTGGGCAGGTGCATTAGAACTTCTGGGAGGTGTTTAAAGCCTACAAACCCACCCTGCCTGCCCAAATGTTAACTAATCACAAAATAGCTGTGATGCACAAAATTGTACACCACAAACAACCCACATGGTGGGTATGGTACTATTTGGGGTCAAGGGGGCTGTCTGAGGTATCGCGCACCTCAGATGAGCCCTGATACAACTGCGCATGCGCAGAGCATCATCGGTGCCGTGATGACAACAGCACACACACAGTTGTGCAGGGCACCACAACCAAAATGGCGGCACCCAGGTGAGTGTCTGATCGCATGGGTCTGAGGCTATTGTGTACTAGTGTTCCTGCTCCCAGTGAATGGGAGGACAGGTGCAGAGATGCGCCAGATCTCAGCATCAGGGCTGCTGTCCACATGCTAGGGTAGACAACGGCAGGACCTGCCTGGTCTGCATTGGTACACAGATGGGAGGGCCCTGTTCTGAGATATGAGTAGGAATAAGGCCCAGTGCAGGGAGGCAGACACAGCCTTTTCATTCAGAGCAAAAAGGGGATTTTCCAGAATCCAAAAGCCATGTTTGACTGCACCAACTAAAAGAACAGAAGTATATCTGCTTCACACTCTGCGTCTATGTCCTTTTCTTACCTTCAGCCCCGGAATGCCAGGCGTTCCATCTTTGCCATCAATCCCAGGAAGACCCTAATAGGACAGAGGAAGAAGAAGAGGAAGAGGAAGGCTAAGGTCCTCTCTAGAGGCAAGTTCCAGGCGGTTTCAACGTTCCTCTTCCCCATGAAGAAAACCAAGCCAGTTTGGGCCCACGGTTCCCTCCCCACAGCTTTCAGGGGAGGAAAAGGGTGTGGCTTACTTGCGCTCCTTTCGGTCCGATTGCGCCCTGAGGACCCCGGAAGCCTCGAGAACCCTAGAAAGTAAAATCATGTTTATCAGTTTAGGAGGAGGAGGACGAGGAAGAAGAGCTTTCATACTCTACTTTTCTCACTGTTGCGGGAACTCAAAGCTGCTGACAGACCTTCTGTTCTTCTTCCCACAACAGACACTCTGTGAGGCAGGTGGGGCTGTGAGAGCTCCAAGAGAGAGCTGTGACTAGTTCAAGGTCACCCAGCTGGCTTCGTGGAGAAAGAGTCGGCTTTTATGCTTTGTTTTTCTCATCCCTAAGGGGACTCAAAACTGCTTACAAACTTTCGATTCTCCTCCCCAAAACAGACATCTAAGAGGCACATGGGGCTCTGAAAGCTCAGAAGAGAGCTGTGACTAGCCCAAGGCCACCCAGCTAGCTTCATGGAGGAGTGCAGAATCAAACCTGGTGGCTACAAGAAATGAGTCCGGCACTCTAACCCCAAGAGCAAAGTGGCTCACAACCAGAAGAATTCCCATGGTTATGTTTTCACTCCCCCAGAGCAACACATAAATTGATTTTACTCTTTCCCCGTCTCTTTGACCTCCCTGGGACAACTAAATAAATTCTGGGAAACTACATTTGAGTGGGATGGTGTTGGGGCTGAATGTTATTTCCTCCAGGCCTGGCTTTTATATCGTTACTGAGCTTTGGTTTCCACCCCTTTTGTGTCTGGTGTTCCCTTTTGGTTCTTGCTCCCCTTTCACGCTGGGCTTTTGCCAGTTTTGTTATTTCTGCTGAACTTCCTTGCGTTGGTATCTTCAGTTCAGTTTCTGCTTCCCTTTCAAGCTTGGCTGTTCTGTTATTACTGTTAGCTGGTTTCCTTTCCTTTAACGCCCTCCATTCCCTCTTGTTACTTACTTTCCTTTCATGCTGAGCTTTTATGCTATTCTTGTTAGTTTCCTTATGTTGTTTCTTCCTTCCCTTCTACACCTTCACAGCCCTGAGGACTAAACACAAGCTAGCCTGCACAAGAACCTGCTGCTGGATTCAGAATGCTGGAGCAAATGGGCCTTATTCTAATCCGCCTGGTACTTCTCAGGCCTTAGCATAGGAACGCCATGTTCTGACCCAGAGCATAACTGACTGAAGGTACGCAGGCTCAGGCTAAGATGGTGCGTGTCTGGATAGACTTCAGATGTGCTGTTCACAGTGGGATTTGCAGTGCTCGTTTCTGCCTCTCCGAGAGCAGCCAGGGCTCTGGAATCTGCTAATCCCTTCTGTAGCAAATGCAAGTCAAGAGAAATCTACGTCTCAGTGATGGGCAAGTTAATGAGCAGGTTGGGGGAGCAGGAGGGCAGCTGGACTTTGCCGAGGTTTGACCTATAGAGGCTGCATTCCCAAAGGCACAAAAATCCGGACTGGATTCGAACTCGGGAACCAGCGTCCCCATTAAATTGGACAGTAATCCGAATTGGGCAAGCCCCGATCCCAGTCCGCTTCCTTTTCCCCAGATTTTCTGAGCACCAGCCTGCAGAAATGTGGGGGGAAATAACCCTGTTGGAACAAGACTTTTCCTGCTGTTTCAAATTAAAGCCACCCAAAACGAAGCATTCACTCCCTGGAAAGGTGTGTTTTTTTCCCATTTTCAACTTTAAACCTTTAAAGCTGCCTTCACAACCAGCCTTCATGAGTGTGTGTGTGTGTGTGTGTGTTCCTGCTGCTGTCCAGGCTGGGCTCGTCGTCACCACCGCTGCTGCTGGGTCCGAAATGGAAACACTGAAATGTGCGCTCAGCGCTGTTCCCGCAACCTGCACCTAACCCGGACCAGAATTTCGCCGTTACCAAACCAGAATAATCCAGAAACGGACTAAGTGGGAATGCACACACAAAGTAAACCCCATCCAAGTGAGGAATCAATTTACTGCACGAGTTAAAGTCTTTACTTACAAGGTCACCTTTCTCACCAGCCTGTCCCGGAGGACCCCTGGGGCCTTCTTCACCCTGCAAAAAGTATTTTATGTTTACTAGGAGACTGAGAGAGGAAGAAAAGTGCTCAAGACTTTTTGGGGGAGAATTGGTTCGAATTAAACCCAAGCCAAAATATAGTCTAATGAACCAAGAAACCATAGTAAACCGGGGCGGCTCATGGTTGGTTCGAAAAACCCTGGTTCAAAGTTGGGATGGGCACGAATGCTTTTTTTGAATTCGATTCTTTCAAATAGATTCCCTTGGAATGTAGTAGGATTTGAATTTGATATGAATTTTCATACAAATTCGATACAAATGTTAGATATGAATTCCATACAAATCGGTAACAAATCTTTGTAACAAATGTATCAAAATATTTCAGTTCGAATGTCTATCTTCAAATGTGCCAACATTCGATTCGAATTCGAATGTCCAAATTTGGCCAAATTTTTCCTCCTTTTTAATCTTATGAATATTAGTTCACATCCCTTGTTCAAAGTGAACCGGAACCAAGGTTAGCTTTATTTGATCCAAACTGAACCACAAAAATCCAGTCTGGGTACATCTCCTCCTCCTGACCACCGGGCTTCTGCCCACAAGATTCTTTAAAGGCTGCAGGCTGCATTTGGGCCCTTTTAATTTCTCCCTCTAGGACAGTGGTTCCCAAAGCTGTCTGGGTTACGACCCATCTAATATAAGTTTACCAACCCGGGACCCACCTCTAGGAAATTTAACCATTACCAATACGAATAAAGGACTTTTCAAACAACAAACAACGTTTTAATACAATTTTTTTATTACTTAATTAAATAATTACATCAAAAAAGTTATTTCAAATACGGTTACATTTCCTAGAGGTGGGTCCCGACCCACAGTTTGGGAAACCCTGCTCTAGGAGAAAGCCCTGTATTTTCCTTCGTCTGCTTTCACTCCACTCTCAACAGCAGCCAAGCTTTTCATTGCTTGATTTAAAGCATGAGAAAAATGGGGGGAAAGTGACCGATCTCACCACCTTTACGTAGCTTTATGATTTAGACTCGTTTGTCTACCAGTTAAAAGAGGGGCTACACCTGTGATCAGATATATTAAAACAGAATTTAAAAGGCCACGTTAAAATCAGTTCATTCAATGTAAGAAAGAACAGACGCGCTTAAACCACTGGGAGGAATTTTTAAAAAGGAAAAGGAAAAGCAGCGCAAAGTGAGAAAACCATCTTCCTTTGCTCAGCTTCGAAATGTGACAAATGTGAGATGATTTACTTTGTCTCCACGGCTGTGCCGTTGTCTGAAGGGCAGCCACTCAGAAATGAACGCCTGCCGCATCACTTGTGGCATTGAACATGCTCACAGACTTAACGGGAGAGAGGCAGAGAGAGAACATACGCATCTAAGGACTCATTTCCAAGGTCAAAATTTCCTACTGGTACCCTGCAGCATGAGTAATCGAATAGAGCATGAACATAATATCAGATGCTGAAGGGGAACTGGGTGCTTCCAGAGAATTTATTCAGCTTTCGGGATACCCTCAGTCCGAAAGGCTTCCGGATCTAGGGGAAATCCCATTCTTAAGAAGCCCTGGGAATCTTTAATGGCGAGTAAACACTTTCCCCTCTTAGGCACCACTGCTGTTTCAGGGGGTTCATTTCAATTTGTTTTCACTGTTGTTAACTGAAGGTGATTTTGTGCTCAGGTAAGGTACCTTATTTATTTATTCATTTTTTATATTTCTATCCCACCCTATACCCATCGGTCTCAGGGCAGGTTACAAGTTTTAAAAAAACAGATTAAAACAATAATATCCATAAAAGAACTTAAGAAATCCTAATATTTAAAAATGTATACGAGATATTAAAATACTAATATCTCCGGGAGGGGGAGGGTGGTCGTCGCATTAGCCAAAACCCAGGGCAAACAGGTACATCTTCAACACCTTCCTAAATGTATACAGAGAAGGGGCACAATGCAACTCAAGGAGCAGAGTATTCCATATAGACAACACGGACTAGCAGTCATGTCAGGGGTGATCAGAGCTGCCGGCTCCCTTGCCTGGCAGCTCCAGGGGTTCCCACTACATCAGGAAAGGTGCAGATGGTCGCCGCTGGACACCACTGGACACCCCAGGTAAGCTTTTGGTTAACATTTGTTTCATGTTGCGCAAAATTTCATGTGCCATTGCTAGTTTATGATTAGGCAACATCTGGGAAGGCAGGGGGTGTTTGTAGGTTGTAAGCGCTGCCTGTGAGTGCAGATGTTGCCTAATTATAAATTATGGTCCGTAGTGCAAAGTGGCCTCCACACTGAGACTTTCAGGTTTAGGGTGGGATTATAAGTATGCAGAAATAAATAAATAAGCTTTCAAAGAAAGTTTGCACTTCTGTATGTTATGTTTTTACCTCTAGGCCTCTTCAGCTTTGAAGTATATAAAATCATGCACGGTATAGAAAAGATGGATAGAGAACATTTATTTTCTCTATTACACATCACCAGGAGGCGCCCATGAAGCCGATGGGTAGGAGAGTCAGAACAGACCAGGGGAAGTATTTCTTCACCCAGATGGTTATTGGTCTATGGAATTGGCTGCCAGAAGAAGTGGTGACAGCTACCAGCCTGGATGGCTTTAAAGAAAGGTTAGACGGATTCATGGACGACAGATGTATCAATGGCTTCTAGAATGGATGCCTAAGTTCATTTCTCAGGCTGGAGGAACAAGCAGGATGCTTCTTGGGCCATTTGCTGGGATTTGAGAGCCGGAGAAGAGAATGCACAGAGTTACAGAAATCACTTCCCTTTGCTCTAAGAAACTGAAAAGTCGTCCTTCTTACCGGTGGTCCTGCAGCGCCAATGCTTCCTTCCATTCCTTTATAACCATGGGGTCCCTGTGAAAGAGCAGCAGAAGGGGAAAAACATCTTGTGAGATGATAACATCAAGGGACGGTGGCAAAGCAGAATAATATACAGTATTTCCTTCTTAACATTCATTGGCCATGTCCCCATGCTAGCTGTTTGGTTCTGATTGGGCTCGCATTTGACCAGGTGTGGGACCAAGATCAAATGTTGCCTGTCGCCATGCCATTCCAGGTAATGCAGGCTGGGTATGGATACAGCCGTCCCCATGCAAACCGCACCAAACCCCAGCACGGGGGAGCAGCGCCATCTCCTCCTCGCCCCCTATCCTAATTGGAAGCCAGACTGACGTCATCCCACCCCTGTGCCACCCACTGCAAATGCCACATCCCCCCCCCCCTTAGCAGCAGAGAGAAGCCAGGACCAAATGGCAAAAATAATAATAATAAAAAATAGCTGTTTGAGCAAAGCTGCTAAGAGGTTTGGTGGAAGTTGAGCAGTTTTGCGCACCTCCGCTCCACCCAGGAACCACAAGAACACCAGGCAAGTAAAAAATCAAGCCATTATCATGCCCGCCTTGGCGACTGGGAAACAAGGGTGGAATATTTGCCATGGAAAAGGGAGAAAAATGAAGCCGTTATCCTGCCTGCCCTAGTGATCAGGGAAATGGGTGGAATACTTGTATAAAAGAACCCTGTAGGGCAGCAAAGGGCATTCGACCCCCTCATCATTTCAGCTTTAACACCATTTACTCCCAAAATATCTCAGCAGTTGCGATCTCCAGTGCACAGGGCAGAAAGAGCGAGCACAGGACATGAAACCCCACCTCCCAAGATGTGAGCGCCAATCTCCTCTCCAAATAGCCTAGGACTGTCCCCATGCACAGGCTTGACTTGCAAAGCAATGCATGCTGGGCCACAAAACCATGATGAGAGCAGTTTTTTCCAGCAACAAATTTGGTCCGCGGAAATCGGACCAAATTTAAATTGCATGGGGACAACCCTCCCTAACCTGATTTCGGTTCGGAACAAAATGTGCATGGGGACACGCCCTTTGTCATTAAGATAAAAACTTCTGCATGTTACTAAGCACTAAAGATGGTCCCAGCTGGGGAAACAAGTCAGGAAAAGAAAAACTCTGTCCTGACATCCTAATTGCAGACAACTGGCTGGAGTGTTAGGCTAAAATCACATTTGCCCATGAAAGCTCATTGAGGCTGCGTTCACACCTAAGTTTTAATCCAGTTTCAGTCCACATTCAAAGTGAGAGAACATATCAGCAAAGTGTCTAGCTATTTTCTTTCAGCGTATTAACAAAATCCACGTTTCGGTTGCATAAAGTCGAAAGAAAATGGCTAGTCACTTTACCGATGTGTTTTCTCACTCTGAAAGTGGTCTGGAACTGGATTAGAGCTTAGATGTGGACTCAGCCAAAGTTAGGTCACGGAGCGAAGGCTGGAGGGTTAGAGGGTGAGGGTCTGGACTAGGCCATGCCCCTCAGCTTCATCTAACTCACGGGGTTGCTGTGAGAACAGGATAGCGGGGAGGAGAGTAAGGCTGTTTCCGCACATACCTCCTGAAAGCCGGATTAAGGGAAACCGTTTTTCTCGAATCCGTCTCTGGGAAGAGCCATCTGAAATAGGGACGGATCCAAATAAGGCCCCCTGCTTCCACGCTCGCATGAGAAGGCCAGATTCTGGAGAGTGGATGGAGTGGGTGCTGTGTGGACGCATCAGCAACCATTCCAAAAGTCCTCCGGCTTGCGTGCCACTGACCCCGTCCCCGGAGGTGCGGGATTGGAGCAGTGAGCTGCCAGTCACTCTGTGCTTCCGGCGGCTCCCGGCACGCAGGGGAGAGGCTTTGGAAGCAGGAAGTCCTGCTTCCGCCCTTCCCAACATGGCGGCTGGAGGGACATCCGTTCCCTTTCCTGTCTGTGTGTGGAAGCGTCCTCTTTTAATGCGGATTTTCCACGCAAGAACGGATTAAGACCTAATTTTTCAGATCTTTCCAGGAACCGTTTTTAGCGGCGCCAAGACCACATTAGAGGCGGATCTCGCGTGAGCGTGTGTGGAAGCGGAGTCCTCGAAGTGTCCCGGATCTGGCCTCCAATGTGGAAGGTTAGTTCCAATGTGTTTTGTATGTGTCTTTAATGTGTTTCTAAATGCGTTCTAACAGGCTGTGCGGAAACACCGCAAGTCTCACTCCACAATGAACCAAGATTTAGTCTGAGTGAGCAAAGATCCCCATCCTTTACAATACTGAACAAGTTCCCACTTCACCTGCTCCCCCCAAAAAAAGATTACAAAAACAAGAGCAAAAATGCCATTTAGCCTTGGATAAGTCCCACTCACAAAGGATAAAACTAGGAAAAATCTGGCGCAACCTCAGGTGATCTCTGCTCACCCATGTGGTGCCTTTCTCGATTCACTGTGACCAAGAAATCTACACAAAATGTGATCATCGCACGTGTTCACTTTGCAAAACAAAAACGGATTACAAGCAGAATTGTGACTCCCTCCAGGACTGAAGGCAGGGTGCCTCCAAAGACCAGCTGCCAGAAGACTGGGAGCAGGAGATGATGGATCTGTGTCCTGCTCATGCCCCCAGTTACCACTGGGCAGCAAGCTGGTCTGGAACAGCAGAGCATTTCTAACGCCCCTGTGCATTTTAGTGACGAGGTCTTTTTTTGCCTTGCCCCTCCAAAAGTATACGAACATGGTGGCATTGTGCATTGCGTTGGCACCATTTATGTATTGCTATTTCTTCTTTCTCTTGTCCACCTACCGTCTCCCCTTTAGGACCCTCCATTCCCGGATATCCTCTGGGACCTTGAGGGCCCTGGGAAAGAAAACCAAACCAAATCCAGATTAATTCCTTTGCTTCTGAGTGTGGTCATCTCTTGCAGCTACATCTGCCACATAGAAAATGAACAAGCTATGAACAGAGAAAGGGGAGGAATAAAGCAAGTTCAAATAGCAACTTCTCAAACATACATGCAAGCACATACACACTCAGCCTTCACTTCGTCTAATGTATTAACATTCTTTAAATGCTGGTATTCATAAACTGTTGAGGGCCTCAGATACTCTTTTAACAGTATCTGTTAAAAATTTTAACAGTATCTGTTCTCAGCGTGCCGGGAGCCACCGGAAACACAGAGTGACTAACAGATACTCTGATACTTTTTAACCTTTGGATGTTTTGATCTATCGGTCCCATGACCTGGAAGATACAGGCTAAAACATCTGGAAGTGCCAATTATGGAAATTGCCAATATTATTTTGCTTTTGTCTGTCTCCTACACCAGGCTGAGTAAACATTCATTTGGATTGCTCATTACAATCAGTCAACATATCTAGATGTTTGCTGTAATCAGCAATTATTTAAGTACTGGTACCCATTCAGGCGATCAGAGCTCAGTCCAGAAACCCTTCTTCTGGGCTAGCAACAGAAGTGGTTTCATCTCTGTGTGTGACTTGACTACACATCAAAAAAGAAGTCTGCAGTTCTAGAAGTAGCTCCAGAAATAACATTTCTATGTTATGTAGCTAATGTAACTTCACTGGCCTTTCTGAAAATGAAAACATTCCCTGTACATCAGGTTGCAACAGGACTAATGCAAAAGCAATACAGGAAGGAAGGAAGGAAGGAAAGAAGGGAGGGAGGGAGGGAGGGAGGGAGGGAGGGAGGGAGGGAGGGAACGAACGAACAAACAAACAAACAAACAAACAAACAAATAAATAAATACGTTACGGGAGGGCCAGGAATTCCAATTTCCCCAGATGGACCAACATCACCCTTTGGACCCTGTGGAGATGAAGCAGTAATAGTGACAAGACAGACCTTAACACTGGAGCACAGTGCTGCCAGTTCTGCAGCATATGCCACAACTATCTCATGCCACCACTAACATGGCCCTGTCACTCACAGCACTGAGTGAGAATATCTTAATTCCACCTCTGGAGATGTGAAAAGCCTCCTCTTCTGCTAGACAGCTCCCCAGGCTAGCACCCCGCAGAAAAGACAATCCCAGATACTCACAGGTCTGCCTTGTCTCCCAGGCTCTCCCAGGGCTCCAGAGCGGCCTCTGTGTCCCTAAAGGAGAAAAGAGCCAAGATGTCAAAGCTTGCTTGAATCTCACAGAAGATTTTCTTTGGAACGGGACATCCGTCACCCCTCGGAGATCCTAAGCTGGTGGGTATGACTGCATGGATGTATATGAGGCTTGCATCTCTGTCTTCCGTATGCAACTGGTTGACCACTGTGAGAACCAGCAGATTTAGCAGGGCGATCATTATGCTCTCAGATCTTACCTTCAAACCCTGTAATCCCGGAGGGCCTTTGGGTCCTGGTGGGCAGTTAGATGGACACTATACAGGAAGACCAGAAAGGAGAAGAGAGAGGTTAGAGATCTATTCCAACCAAATTGCACTTCAGAAGCCTCATCCCCAACGGTGCCTCCAAAAGGAAATGGAAGATATTAGTGGTAACTGTAGCCTAATTCATTGTAATGCATTCTGTGGTGGCCCATGTTAGATATCTGGTGCCTAATTGCTGAGCTTCATTGAAGACAGCCACTGGGGAAGGCACCGGGTCAAAATGCCTCCGGCTACTGTATAAAGGATCGGCCTTCATATTAGCCCACGCGTAACCTGGCTGCTGGTTTCTGGGACCTTTGATGTGACAGATTCTCCTCTGCATGGCCTGCTTCTGTCACTGTACCAACTCCCATGGGTGGCCCCTTTCTTGAACAAAAGTCCCAGGAGCAGCCTCCAGGCTTTGGACGTTCGAGCTGGACTCCCAAGTCTCCTTCCTTTTTTGGACTCTGCACTCTTTCCAGCTGCCAGTACAAGAGGGGGCATGCTTCATTTTCAAGCTGGAAAGGAGGATGAAAAGTCAGCGCTTCTCACCAAAAAGTCTGCACTGCCTTCAACTCCTCGGATGCGTGTAACAGGGCCCTGGAGAAGGAAAAAGACAAAGACAAGGGGAGGGATTGATATTTACCATTGTTTACTGGGGGGGAAAGAGGCAAGGTTCAGGAAAAACTCACAGCTTGGCATGAGACAAATCCCATAAAACTAAATGTGGATCCATCTCTGTCTTTAGAGGTCCAAGTGGACTCAGTGGCACTGAGTGCTTGGTGCTTTTCGTGGACAGGGACAACCTAGCCACAGTAGACCATGCACTGGTAACCTCCTGATTGGACTACTGCAATACACTCTACATGGGGCTGCTCTGGAAGAAGACTCGGAAGCTGCAGTTAGTTCAAAATGTGGCAGCTTGACTACTGGCCGGTACAACTTACAGGCAGCATGTAACACCTGTTTTGAATGCACTGCGCTGCCTGCCTATATGCTTCCACTCTGAATTCAAGGTGCTGGTAATGACCCTCAAAGCCCTAAATGGCTTGGGATCTCAATACTTGAGGGAAGACCTCCTCTCATATGGATCTACCCATGGTTTAATGGGGGGGGGCGTGTCCCACCAGTTAGAGAAATCCACCATGTTGGGACATGGGGAGGGCCTTCTCAGCTGCGGCACCTCACCTATGGAATACCCTTCCCGTGAAGGCTGGATTGGCGCCAACTCTTCTAACTTTTAGGCGCCAAGTAACTTGCTTGAATATGGGTTTTTTTATTGTAAGCCACCCAGAGATCTTAGGATGTGGGACAGGATATATAAATAAATGAATAAGGACCCAGGGGCCCAATTGCTCTCTTTTAGAAGTGGCCGTGCTTGCATGACTTCATGCGCTGGGCAGCTGTTAGCAACCACATGGCTTGGACTGGGACCACTGAGCACTGCAGGAGCCACTGACCCAGATCAGAGGTTTTGCTCTCCTCTTGCCAAATCTGCCTCCAATCAAATACCAGGGAGCTCAGTTTCAGTCTCCCAAATGAGGTCTTCTCAGTTAATTCAGTATGCTTTGTAATAGGCTTGTAGTGAACCACAGTTCATTAAAAACAAACTGATCAGAGAGGACCAAAACTGTCAGGGGCCTCCCCAAACAAGCCCATGCTCTCTATGGTATGTGCAGCCTACTTTGGAGCAGGATAATTTTTTGACAGACTGAGGTTCAGCACAGCCCACTTTGCAACTCTGTAAGGAAGGCCTCTTCCAGTTCCATGTAAAATGCCCCCAAACATTTGTGGTGGAACTTACAGGCTTCCCAGGAGGCCCTGGAGGTCCCTGTGGTCCATCGGGTCCGCGTTCACCCTGAAAAGATAAAGCTAGTGAAAGCCCAATGGAAGTCATCAGCTCCATAGACAGGACAGCATCACACTGTACAGAGAGTCACATGATATTTTGATTCATTTGCCACCATGTTTCAGGCACATTATATAGCATTTTGCATTTCTGGCCTGCTTCCTTCCTGCAATTCACTACTGATCCCAATTCAAAGTGTTAACTCTGACTTAAAACACCCTAAATGACTTGGGCTCCAAATATCTAAAGGAACGCCTTCTTCCCTATCGACCTACCCATGCCTTAAGATCTACAAGGGAGGCCCTCCTGGTTGTACCACCACCATCAGCAGCAAAAGGGGTGGGCACCCAGGATAGGGCCTTTTCAGTGATGGCTCCCAGACTGCCGAATAGTCTCCCTCCTGAGGTGCGTCAGGCACCTGCACTCTATGTGCTCAGAAGAGAAGAAGAAGAAGAAGAGTTGACTTTTCTATATAGCTTTTCTCACCCATTTAAGGGGACTCAAAGTGGCTGACAAACCTTCTGTTCTTCTCCCCACAACAGACATCCTGTGAGGTAGGTGGGGCTGTGAGAGCTCAGAAGAGAGCTGTGACTAGCCCAAGGCCACCCAGCTGGCTTCATGGGAGAAGGCAGAATTGAACCCAGTATTCCCAGATAAGAGTCCAGTTCCCTAACCACTAGCCCAAACTGCCTCACAGTTGTGAAAACCCACCTCTTACCCTGGCCTTTCCTCTCCACATCCAGGCACTTTTATGGTTTTAATAAGTTTAAGATATTACGGTTTAAATATGTCCATTATATATGTTGCAACCCACCCTGAGACCTTTGGGTATAGGGCAGGATAAAATTTTAAATCAATAAATCAGTAAATTTAGCCTCCCAACAACTCAGTCAGGTTCCATAGCAACGTGGGGGCCTGATCCAATGGCACCAATACTATCACACAGACACCCCATCTGTAGATTTCAATAGAACTAACAGTTTACTATTTTGTGTACCCTGCTAACGGTTTCATGCAAAATCCACCATGCATGGATGTAAGAAAATTAACCACAATGTTTTACCTTGGGTCCCAGCACTCCAATTTCTCCAGGAAGCCCTACGGGACCTGGTGGACCCTTAAGAGAAAGGAAATAAAATAGGAAAAACAAACCCAATAAGATGCTTGTTTACAGCCCCACAGAGCCTACAATCAGGGGAAACCCATTGCAAAGCACCCAGTATGGATTTATGGTATTGGGAGAAGCACTGATAAGCCCCTTGGTTGTGAAGGTCTGCTTGACTAGCAAGGTGACCAGATCTACCCAAATATGAGGGAATTGAGGCATTTAAAACTGCAGGAAGAAAAATTCAGAGATACTAAAGGTGAGTTTTTTTTTGGGGGGGGGTTGGTGTTCTCATGGAATACAACCTCCAGCTCTAAGGCAAAGACACCAACTACTGGCTTTTCTCACATAGCAAGTTACTAGTTGTGTTGATACAACATCCAGGTTCAAACTGTTTCACCTATGAAGATGCCGACATGTTTTGTTCAGTGATGGAGACAAATCTGGGTAACGGCCTATTTCTGAGCGCTGATGCCTGCTCCTTGTTTCTCCAAAGAAGGCAAGAAAGCATGGCCAGCCAGAGACATCAAGACTGAACCTGTATTTTATGCAGAAGCCAGAGAGGGAAAGAAATCCTCAGCTCAGTGAATTTGCCTCAGACGCCCTCAGATGAAACTGGTGGCATAGTCACAAACACTATGTTGGGGACAATCACCTCATCTTTCTTGCCTGATCAGGGAAATGATGGGAGAAGGCTAGAACCCACATTCAAACATTAAAAATCAACAACACAGCCATCCACTCAGTTAATGACATTTTTTAAAAAGTACTTACGGGAGGTCCTGGAAAACTGGGCCCCTGAAACACAAAGAGTCTGAAGTTGACTACAAATTTAGGTTTGGGCCAGTTTGGTGCTTAAATGGAAGAGTAATGGATGGCCATTTTGATGGGGTGCATGCCTCCGTGGTCCAGTATACTACCCCAAGCACGCCAGTAGACCTTGATGTTGGGGTCTACTGGTGGACCAGGCTAGGGCGCCATTTTGGAAGATGGAGGGTTGGTATCTCCCATAACCAGCACTAGTGTGCAGAAGAAAGACCTCTAGACCCTTTTCTAACATGAGACCGTGTTTCCTGTGGAAAGAGCCATGTCAGATAATCATATGATTATATTGTATTAGGTCAAGTATTTTATTATCTAATTATCACACTAGTTCTCTTAAATCTTCATTGATTTCCATAGCCTGGACCACAGTTTTTGCTCTGGTGTGTAGGTTTTCTTGGAACTGAAATTTTATTTATTTTTTAAAGTTTTCCAACAAACCATACTTTGTTAACTCAGATGTAACAAGAAACTGGCCAAGTAAAAACAAAAGTGGGAGAGAGTGGAGGAATGGTTGTCTGAGGGCCAATGGAGGCCATGGCGCACGGACGCGCAGTGGACGCCAGGCCTCCTGCTGCCAGAAGCCACCCAGGAGCGACCAAATAAGGAGTGGACCGTGCGCGGGCAACCCCAGGCAGGGTGGGGGTGGCGGCTGCGGCTTCCCTCTCGCTCGAGAAGGCACCATCGCACCTTCTCAGGTCAAGGGGAACCTGGGGTAGCCGGCTGCCAGCCTTGCCATGCCAGCTTCCGAAGGAGCCAATGGCGGAGGCCGGTGGGCAGGGCCAGCTGTCAAACAGGGAGAGCATGTACTCTCCCTCTTTGACAGCTGGGCATGCACTGGCAATCCGGCTCTTTCCCCTGCCATTGCGGAAGTGTTTACTTCTGAAACGGTTTCAGAGATAGATACTTACTGGAAGTCCTGGAGGTCCCACAAGTCCAGGCTGGCCCTGGGTAAGTGAGAGAAGGAAAAATATTCAGTAAGGAAAGCAACTCTAAGGCAGCATCCCCAAAAGACTTATTTGCCTCTCTAGTCTCCCTCTACTGTCACTCTATTTGAGTGGACTTTAAAAGAACCATGCACTTCCGGAATAAGCATCCACATGAGGCTCAGCAAACTGCACGTTTAAAATGCACCTTCCGTCCCTACGGAAGCGTGTTTTCTTTCCCTGCATCTTTTTCTCCCCGCCCCTTCTCTTGTTCAAAGGAAAAATAGCCATCGGTTCTCTGTTCGTCTCCCAGATCTCTGTCCTCCAAAATGGCTTCCCGTGCTGACTGCAGCCATCGTCTGGGCAATCATTTGCTCATTCACTCTTAGCACTTTCACAGATCACTGTCTAAATCCACCCGGTAGAGCAGCGGTGACTAGCAATAAACCCACTTCATGCCTGATAACAATGTTGCAATCCATCCACTTCACACCTGGAAACACTTCACGCCTGATAACAATGTTGCAATTCTCCGCAATTCTGGCTCTTTGAAAGTTCTGTGCTTTAGAAAGGGAAGGAAGGGAAGCTGCAACATTTCTGGGAGATGTGTGAATGCTTTATGGCTGTGTGTGCAGGCAGCAATCCCCACCCCTCTTGCCACGGAGCGTCCCCAAGGTAAATGCTGTGAGGAAAACCCGCGACTTCCAAAAAGAGCAATGAAACTTCTTTAAAGGGCACGTATTTTGTCGCGGGTTTTCCTGCTTTTGTAGCGCTGGAAGCTCGTTCAAAACCCTGGCATGGGGGCACTCAGAGGCAAAAGAAGATTTTTAGCACACTTTAAATTGCTTGGGGATGCACCCTAAGCTGAACTGTGACTTGGCTTCCAGGCTACATAACTTAATTGGCATTCCCCATGAGCGAGACCCAGGTCTGAGCTCCTAGAACACCATTCTGATCTCCCACTCAGAAGGAAAACTGATTGGTGTCCCTGAATTATAAGAATGATTCAAACACAGACCAGCCTCAAAAGCAACCCCTCAACCTCTGCTTACTTTGAGGCCTGGTTTCCCTGGGGGGCCTGGCTCCCCCTTTGCTCCTGTCACGCCCTGGAAGAGAAGGAAAATGAGAGAATTAGGTTTCTGACTTCAGGTTAGGAAGGACTATTTGTTTGATTCAAACCGGTTCAAACCCAAACCAGTTTGGCACATTTCCATTTGAGCTCTTTCTGCAACATGGATTTGCCATCTACATGATCAGTGAAATCGAACTTCTAAAAACATGGCATTTAGACAAATTAGTAATTAACATGCATGCAGAGTTGTTTGTAGACATCTACAGACAAGTCAAAAGAAACAGCTATAAACACAGGGCATTCTTTTATCCAATTCAAGCAAATTTCATCAAGGCAGGAAGCTTCAGAGAAACCAAAAACCAAACTCTAACGACGTCCAGGATGCTGTTCAGAGAAAACATCGCACTGACTGTACAGAACTGCTCACGCCGTACTCACATCGATTCCAGGTTTGCCCGGAGGACCGTCTGCACCTGGAAGGCCAGGTTCTCCCTTCGTCCCCTGTGACAAAGAAAATTTGGAGAACTGTAATGTTTTCCTAGAGAGAGAGGAATTAAAAGGATCATAGTCTCTGAGCACAGGGAGAGGGACGGTCCTCGTTTTGTGGCTGGTGACACAGATTTTTACAACAGCACCGGGGACACTCCAGTTTCAAAGAATGGCGCAAAAAGAAAGACAGTGATTTGCTGGGAAGATATGTTTCCCTTGACAATTCTGATGAAATAAGAGTTGGCTTTTATACTCCGCTCTTCTCTCCCTCAAGGGGGCTCAAAGTGGCTGACAAACCTTCTGTTCTTCTCCGCACAGTAGACACCCTGTCAGGTGGGTGGGGCTGTGAGAGCTCAGAAAGAGAGCTGGGACTAGCCCAAGGTCACCCAGCTGGCTTAGTGGAGGAGTGCAGAATCAAACTGGAAGACAACGCTCTAACCACAGTCAGTGGTGAAGGGCAAGGCATCTAAAGAGAAATGGTAGCAAGAAGCAGGTGAGACACTGTACACTACACCAAAGAAGACATGGGGCCTTTCCGCACAGGCTCTAAAAATGGATTTTGAGCCTGTTTGGGGAGGGATTAAGATGTGGCTTCCGCAAAGGGAACAGAATTAGGCTCCCTTTGAGGACACCACATCTGCACGTTGGCGCACAAAACTGGTTTCTTAAAGCAGTTTTGCTGCCAAAATCCTACCCAGATGTAAGACCTGAAAAATTAGATCTTACATCTGGCTTTTCCCCTGAAACTGTTTCGGAAGTAAATGCTTCTGCAATGGCAGGGGAAAGAGCCGGATTGCTGCCTTCCCAAAAACAAAGTTTTGCCCAAGGCAGTTTACAACAAACAGAAAAAAAAATACGAAGAGTACAACAAGTAAAAAATCAGTCACAATAAATAATCAATTGCATCAAAGAATACAAGAAATCAATACAAGTAAAAAAAACCCAATCTCAGCAAACAATAGATCAATCTCAGTAAATAGAAAGTAATACATCATACATTCAATGAGTACACTAATACATTAAATAAATAATATATTATAAAATTATATATTAATGGTATACTATGAAAATTACATAAAACACTGGGGGAGGGGAAACAAGGCAACAATACTGGTTCTTCCTCCTTTCCCCTCTCCAAGCTCAGTCTTATTTCGATCTCCAGCCACCAACGAGTGCTGGCCGGGATGATCCTCCCTCTTGTATGTAGACTTAATACCACCAGTAGATACACTGTAAGGAGGACTAGCAGGGGCTCCATCGTTTGCGGAGCAGGATCTGGCTCTCTAGCAGGATCTGGCCCTTCATATCTTAGGACCAGTGGGTCGGCTCAGTCCACATGACTGGCCCCAGATACTGAATCTCACATCACCCAAATCCAAAAGGTGATTATTTGGGGGTACTTACAGGGCTTCCTGCTGCACCAGGTGGTCCTTTATCACCCTACAGAAAAGAGAGGAAGAAGCATAGATAGAAAGGCACCATTTGATAACACAACAGTGAAATGATTCATTTTTTTTCCATAGTCAGCAGCATAAAGGCCTTCTGTTCCCCATCGTGAAATGGCAACCACATTCGCTACAGCCTCTCCCAGCTTCAGAATACAACAGACATTAACAGACACCTCTGTGGGACAGCTCATGTATGTAGGCTGTTGCACCTGTCATATCTCCAAAGCCCAGAAGAGACTGAGCTTTGGTCACCTTTTACCTGCCTGTAGCTCAGTGATAAAGCAAACTAGAGTTGCCGGTTCGATCCTATCATCTTCCTGCAGGGACCATGAGCTCCCCAGGAGTTGATCCAGACTTGATAGAACCCAGCAAGAACCATTTCTACTGAGTTCTCACTGAGCTTCACAGACCTCTTTCCCTTAGGCCTGGTTTTGGAGAACCTCTCTGGTAGTCTGTGCTCTTATCAGTCGAAGACAAGCGTTACTGATCTAATGATTAGGAAAGGTTTAGTTTGCATTATTATGTTGATATATACCTTCTACCATCCCTGGTGCATGTGTTTTCCTCTTTTGCTACTGATACCCAAAATTGTGGTTCTGCCCTTTCGTAAACAAAGGATTAGCTCTCCCTGACATGAAAGCATATCCCTATGCTACCTATGGCCCAGGTGACTAACAGCTTCTTTTCCAAGTCCTTACCAATTGGATTAGATCACACCTCCTGCTCCTAAGATAGTGTTATAATTCTGCCTCCACATTATCCTTCATCTCGGGGCCACGATTTCTATTCTCTTTCTTGCTGTCTTGTTATTCCATCCTTTCCCCCATGCGCTCTTTTGCAAAGCCCTCACAGTAACCAGCAACAAAATGATTCAACTGAAAACGTCTCCACATCCCCAGAAATCAAGCACTGCTAATGCTTAATGCTGATGCTCCATTGATGGGCCTTGGACAACCTTGGCTTGTTGCTAACACCTTGGCTTCTAGAGAATCATTCAGATTCTCTGCCCTTGATGCTAATGGCCGTCCGCTCCAGTGGAAGCTCAGTTCTGGTGCCCTCTAGTCCCTCTGCAGGGACACTACACCTTCCCTCCTTCACACAATGCCGCTCTTTGTATCCGCACAGCCTTCTCCTGTCCAGGTTCATGAACTGAGCAGTTGTGCAGTACTCACATCAATGCCGTCAGCTCCTGGCAGTCCTGGAGGACCAGGGGGGCCCCGTGGGCCAGGTTCCCCTGGTGGACCTTGCTGGAAGAAAGAAGCAAAGGAGAAGCAAAGTTACCTTGATGGAAGAGGTGAATGTTCTAGACTTCGCTGCACAAACTGAGTTCCTTCCTCAATTGTACTGGCTTTTATTTGTTTGTTTGTTTAAGAAATGTATATCCTGCCCTTCACCAAATGGTCCCAGGGCGGGTTACAATAAGAATAAAGCATATCAAATATTAAAGCATAATTTAAAAAACACTCCTTTCCTTCCTAACAGGACAGCACCCTGAGAAAGCCATTTAAAAGGCAAAAGCCTGGGTGAGAAGATACATTTTCACCAGGCTCTGAAAACTATACAGCATAGGCACCTGGTGAACCTCAAGAGGGAGGCTGTTGCAGAATCTAGGGGCCACAGCAGAAAAGGCCCTCCTGCAATTCACTATACCTCGTACCTCTGAAAGAGAAGGAACTACAAGAAGGCCCTCTCCCTGAGAGCCCAGTGCCCAGGCAGCTATATATGGGAGAAGGCGCTCCTTCAGATTCTGGGGCCCAAGCCGTTTAGGGCAGTGGTTCTCAACCTTCCTAATGCTGTGACCTTTTAATACAGTTCCTCGTGTTGTGGTGACCCCCAACCTAACCCTAACCCTAACCCTAAAACTATTTTTGTTGATACTTCATAATGACCCCTGTGAAAGAGTAGATCAACCCCCAAAGGGGTCGCGACCCACAGGTTGAGAACCACTGGTTTAGGGCTTTATATTTCAGCGTCAACACCTTGAATTGAGCTCGATAGGAAATAGGTAACCAGTGCAAATCCGTTTTCAAGGGTAGCCCCACGTAGAGCACATTGCAGTAGTCTAATCTGGAGGTTACCAGAGCATGGATCAGTGTGGCCAAGTTATCCCGATCCAGGTAAGGCTTCAACTGGCGGACTAATGAAGATAATGGTAGGCCCTCCTGGCAGTCGCTGCCACATGGGACTCAAATGACAGTGACGAATCCATTTTTATCTCTAGCAGCTTCCCTGCAGAGCCAGTTATAAAAGAATCAGCTGATAAAATTCTGGAGGCCCTGAGGAAGAAGAGATGATTCTCTGGGCTTGATGGACTCAGAGAAAAGTGTCTTGCCTGACATTAGACAGCCGAGTCCCCAGGTCTGGCTCCTCGCTCACTCAGGGATGAAAACTGCTGGATAACCTCAGGCTAAGTATCACCTCTGCCACTGAGTTGCCTGATGGGACTGTTTGGACCGTATACAGGGATCTAGGACCTAACCAGAGCAGTCTGCCATTTTGCCATAGGGGGAGTAGGATGCAAAGGAGGGCATTGGGGAACCGTTTGGCTCATTGCTATGCTTGGCATTTATTTTAAATTGCACCCTGGGCATTTTTTGTTTGTTTGTTTGTTTGTTTGTTTGTTTGTTTCTCTCTGCAAGGTAACAGGGGCTCACCCATCTTGAATAATGTACTGCAGGCGAGCTTCCAAGTGAAATGTGGGCAGCTTACAATAAAAGCCCATATACAGCAAAGCATTAAATGCACATCCAATTAAGCAGCATAGTTAGTTTAAAAGTTAAAAGTTAAAATTAAGATTAAAATAGTGCTTGAGTGAATTAGTCCCCAAGGGCTTTCATAAAGAGCCAGGTCTTTACTTGGCACCTAAAAGTTAAGAGAGTTGGCACTAATCGGTCCTCCAAGGGAAGGCCATTCTATAGATGCAGTGCCACCGTTGAGAAGGCCTTCCCCCATGTCCCTCCAGCAGATCTTAAACCTTGGGCTGGTCTACATATAAGAGGAGGCTTTCCCTCAAGTATTGAGGTCCCAAGCTTTTTAGGGCTTAAAATCCAGTGTTCCTAAAATTGTTCAAAGTCTATTCACTCTATGTTTGTATCCAAGCAAAAAAAAAAAAACCCAGAACGTTCCCTGGTTCTGTTCTGAAGGGGAAGAGACACTTCTGTACCAAATATACAGCTTGTTTCACTGTATATGTTAAGTCATATTTATTTGTTCTACTTCTGTTAATGTACCATGAAGAA
Organism: Aspidoscelis tigris stejnegeri; assembly: GCA_023333525.1. Taxonomy (NCBI): domain Eukaryota; kingdom Metazoa; phylum Chordata; class Lepidosauria; order Squamata; family Teiidae; genus Aspidoscelis; species Aspidoscelis tigris. The sequence continues at coordinate 3,131,778 of JALMGA010000023.1, forward strand.
GCTACACATTGTTAAAGAGTTCACACTTTCTGCAGATGCTATAAGCGTGATGGTCTATTGTTCAGAACAATAACCACTTAGAAAGTTCTTCACAGATTCATAAAAAAGATTAAGGTAATCCTTTTTAAAAGCCAGGGAAATATGTCACAGGTTACATGTAAAAGCTTAATCAATTATACTTCAATGGCTGGAAGTCTTTGAAGACTGAAATTAAGATTTAAAAAACATGTTTATAAGGAAGGAAGGAAGCAGTTGCCATACCCGTGGAAAATCAAGTTTGAAATCTTTCACAGGCTTGGTTGGTAGGGGAATATTTGGGATTCATTAGGATTTACCTTTTGGTAGATGTTTGACCCCCACATGCCTAATTGTAGTACTTGATACGGTTTGGATTTAGATGAATGAACAGGTGGAAGAAGCAGAAAAATGCTGCTGATTCTGGTATTCAAAAATTCCTTTAGAATTTTCAATTCTGTAGGGAAAATCTACAGTGGAATATCTGCATTTATTCAATGCATTACAACCCACCTTTCACCATAAGGTCTAAGGGCAGGTAGCAGAGCAGCAGGGCTCCTCTCACACCTTCACTTTAAACATTCCTCAGTCCATCTTCAGGTCTGATTGTTGACACCTTTCCATTTCTATCCGCTCTATTTGTGGACTTTCACCTTCCCTTTGGACTTTCTTGAATGGAAAGTCCACAAGTAAATTGGATAGAAATGAAAAGGTGTGCGAAAAGTCAGCCTTGAGGATGGACTGAAGGTTTAAAGTGAAAGTGGGTCCATGGCCTAAGTGTTATTCAACTACAGTTTCCATAATTTCTTGCCTTTGGCTGCACTGACTATGAATGGAAACTTCTGGAACAGAAAATAAAATGTATGTTTTTTCCATCTGTCTCTCTGCATTAATAGATTATTGCAAGTAATCTTATGAAAACATGGGGAGAAAATTGCTAGATGTCTAAAACTCCCTGGAAGTTGGCCTGTGATTTTCTGCTGATGGGAAGCTCAGAATAATAGCTCTGAGTTTATTTCCTGAATGAAAAAAACCAGACGAGATTGTCCACGCCCATCCCATGTCATGACCAAAAAATGAAGGATGAATTTGGAAGACCCAACATAAAACTATACCTACATACAAACATGTATCTCAGACTTAGTAGTCAGCATGCACCAAAAAGGGGATTTACATTCCTTTCCACTCCCTCCCTCTTGACAAATGAATACACGTAACTTAAGTGTAGCAAAACAGTTACAAAATTACGCTATGGTCCACAATGTTCAATTCTAAGTCTGCCTCAAACTCCACCAGGCAGGTTTTCTCAATCCTTATATTTTGTTGCATCATATGGAGACAGACAGCTGGGTACGTATTAGTTAAAATTTCCTTCCTTCCTTCCTACCTTGTTTATTCCATCCTCCTCATTTTCCCTGCCATCTCTGTCTTCCTTAATCCGTACTTCAAAGAACGTTCACTGAATCCAACACTGCTTATTTACAGACATACAAAGACTGCACAGCAGTTATTCTCTGATGAAAACAGAACCCCAAAATACTTAAATTTATGCATATCATATCAAGTAGCATTATTTAAATAGTGGGGACAGAGGCTGCAAACTTTTGTGAAGTTAGAAAAAAAGTTAGAGGTTCTTTGGGGTGAGATGAAAGAAGCTGGTCTAAAGTTTCATGATGGAACTCTGTTGGGATCCCACACATTAACCCAAAATCTCCTTGCATCAGTATCAGTTTCAGGTTTAATTCCCAGTCAGATTTGGGTCTGGGAGTAGAACAAAGACGTCTCCTTACCTCCAAAAGGAGTGTGAGGGCTGGAATTCTGATTTTCTACTTTATTTACTTTAAACGTACATTCTGAGGTCTGGAGAACTGCAAGCTTGTGTGTGTGTGTGTGTGTGTGTGTGTGTGTGTGTGTGTGTGTGTGTGTGTGTGTGTGTGTGTGTGTGTGTGTGTGTGTGTGTGTGTGTGTGTGTGTGTGTGTGTGTGTGTGTGTGTGTGTGTTCCTCCATGTATGAAATAGCAGCTTTGCAGTAACCAGGGATGGAGGTTTCCTAGACATCCACTGAATGAATGCCTCCCTTTGTAACTCATGGTAGCAAAGGTTTCCCTTGAGTTCTTTTTCCAAACCTGCATCCAGCTGCATAAAGGCCCAGATGAGCTTTTTTTAGGGCCATGTGTCACAATTGCTAGGCCAGAGCTGCTCCCAGAGGGCCACCATACAAAAGGCTGTTTTGCCCACCTCCAGAATGTACTCCATGTTTCTTCTTAGAGTTCCCTCCTGCCAAGTGTACATTTCCCCTGATTTACTGCTAAACTAATTTGCTTATTTTTTTCCTTTCAAAATCTCTTTGCCTTTGTCATGATATACTAGGGCTAGGGCTAGGGATAGGGTTAGGGATAGGGATAGGGATAGGGTTAGGGATAGGGATAGGGATAGGGATAGGGATAGGGATAGGGATAGGGATAGGGATAGGGATAGGGATAGGGATAGGGATAGGCAGCGGAAGAGGACCATTACAACCATTCTCACCCGGGGCGTTCGTCAAGAGAGATGGGCAGGGCCATATGGTCCCCAAGGTGGCCTCACATGTAAAGAACCCCTAAATTCCAAAGAGTTGGGTTTTTAACTCAATGCATTAGCAACTCAAAACGTTAGCTGTGTCTCTGAAAAGAAAATTTAAATTTTGCAGGGTGGTGATTTCACAGTTTCTGGTCTAAGATCCGAGGAACAGCTCACAAATGCAAAACAAGTTCTCTAACAGCCTCTTTCTTTTCAGAAGAACCCATAAAAAATCCCTTAAACTTAAAAAATTGTAACACCGTTTCTGAAAGAGCCCATGAAAAGCTCTGGGACTAGAGTTTGCTAGCATTGCAACGTATTTTAATATTACTTTTACACGGCATTTGATTCTAACCTATCTCTCTAAAACCTTACGCTGGTTTTATTATAGTGTGATACACTTTTAATGTGCTTGTTCTTAAATGTTGTAAGCCACCCAGAGACCCTGGGTATGGGGCGGGATATAAATATAAATAAATAAATAAAATCTATCTATCTGCCTGCCTGCCTGCCTGCCTGCCTGTCTATCATCATCATTTGCACCCACCACTGTGTACCAGTCTGTCTGTCTGAGATTGCTTTTCTTCTCTGGGGAGGGAAAAGCCCTCGGTTTTCTGTCCTGGTTCAGTCTCCAGTGCTCCTGTTCCAGGCAGTCCTTATTCTATTTGTTCCCATCAGTATATCATATTTCTGCTCCGAAAAGTCAAATGCAGACGCAGCAGCGGTCAGTCCGCTTCCAGGGGACAAGGCGCCCTTCAAAGACACTCCAAAGTCCCCCCCCCCGCTCTCCTACTATCCCCACCCCAGATGAAAGGATTCTCCGGCAAGAACAGCCCGTTCCTTCTGCCCTGTTCCATCAGCACCTGGGAGGGGGCATTTTCCAGGCGACATCGGTTGGAGAGGTAATTTGGGGAGCAGGGGGCTTCGCGCTGGGTTTTTAAAAGCTGACTTCTCTTCTCTGTCCAAGAGAGAAGGGGGAACCGAGCCGAACCAGCATCCCTTATTTCTGATCGCAACAGCAGCCTTCCAAAAAGCAAGCAAAGCCAAGCGAATGATCCTGGCACCATTGACTCAGGTTGGTCCTACAGCGGGACTCTCCCTCTCTCTCGCACTCGTCGTTCGTGCACTGAAGAACTTTTCCTTAAGTAACCCCCCCCCAGCCCTTTCCCCCTCTCCTTCTCCCCCTCTCGGAGCCTTTGGGGTCCCCCCAGGATAATCGCGTGCAACGAGGAGACTCACAAACTGCGGCGCTGCGAGGCAGAAGGCTTGGAGCACCAGGCAGGCTCTGAGGATGGCCCCCGAGGTCATCCTGCCGAAGGCTTCAGGCTGGCTGGGACGGGAAGAGGGGGGAGGCCGGCCAGCCCTGCCACGAAGGGACCTTCTGCGGACTGCACAGGAGCAGGACGGGCAGGAAGAGGGAGGGGGAGGAGGGTCATGAATATGGGGGTGGAAAGAAACCACACTGGCAACGCCTTCCCCGGCCACCACAGACGGGAGGGAGGCATAAGAATGCCCTGCCTGGGCCTGGGAAGAGCAGGTTATTTGAGGCTGGCACCCACCCTCCTGGTCCCTGGGAAAGAGCCTGGGAGGCCAGGAAACATTTGGGTGGGAAGGAGGGGGGAAGAGGGAAGGAGAGAAGGAAGGAAAAGAACAAAAAGGAAGGAAGGATGCATGGATGCATGGACAAAAGGAAGGGAAGAAGGAAAGAAAGTAAAAGGAAGGATGGAAGGATGGAAGGAAGGAAGGAGTCTTGAGTTAGAGACCCATTCAGTTCAAGAATTTGGTAGTCAAGTAGAAAATTCCAAGTAATGTAATAATTTGATATGAGAAAAGATTGTAAGAAGCTTTTACTCTGTGTGGAAAAAAAATCTTTATAAGTATTTAAAAAAATGTAGTAGGGATGTGCACAAGTATTCTAATGCATTCAAAATTTGATCGAATTGACCAAATTTTGACATTCAAATTCGAATCGAATGTCCTTAAATTTGAATTTAGTTTTGATCCGAATTTCCAATTTCAGATCTATTCGTTCGAATTATTCAGACATTCGCATGGGTACGGGTTCGTACATCATGTGTACTTGAAGATCCATATCTTTCCTTCATCAGTACGCATTTGTACAGATTCATACAGGATGAAAAAAGATTGCATGTGGGATAACTATGGGATGCCTATGGACGTGTACAGATGCGTACAGATGTGTGCAGACCTGGGGATGATGCGTGTGGGCATCTACAAATGTTGTCAACATTCGTAAGGGGAAATTTGAATGCAAAATTTGAACGAATAGATTTGAATTTGCTTAATTCAAATCGAATGTGGTTACATTTGAATTTAGCAGATTTGAACCAAATCAATTTTTTTTAGTATTTGGCCGCATCCCCATTACAAGCTTAATTCGATTTCAATACGGTTTCAATCCTCGCAGACCCCACGTCAGTTTGGCTTAACATGCTTTCCGCGTGTTAAATTGCCCCAAAGCATTGTAAATGTTAATCCTCATTTTAACAGATCTCACTCCGGATCATGAGCTTGGTACGTGTTACATTTTTTACTGTGGGGACCCTACCGTTTTAAGAGATGAGAATCCATGTTTAGGGTTTCCCTCCCCCAATAGCTTGCTTTCAAAGATAGTGATTTCAGTGTAAAAATCCACCCTTTACAGCAGCCGCTACACTGTAGGAATCCACACACTTTACACCTGATAACAATGTTGCAATTTTGCGCAATTCTAGCTCTTTGGAGTTCTGACCTTTAGAAAGGGAAAGGAAAGCAGCTGCAGGTTCTGGGAGATGTGTGAATGTTTAAAGCAAGGGGGCTTGAGTTGCCGCTGCTGCTGTGTGCCCTGGGCAATGGGGAGAGGAGGGGAAAGAATCGCTGGCTGCCCGGTGCCGTTTTTCCTCCATCCAGGCAAGCAGCAGCCACCCAACCACCCAGCTAGGCTCCGTGAAGGGGTCCCTTATGGGTGGCGCATTCACACCAGGAGGAAGAGGGCAGGGCAGCCCCCAAAAGCAGCTTTTAGAAAGTAGCCACTGGAGTCCCCCCTTGAGTCACGTACGATCCTCAGAATCCGGATCGAATGCGATTGAGTTGAAAGTAATGGGATCAGGCAAATTTGCATTTGCATCCGCTTCTATTATTTCGGTTTAGGGAAACTGGATTAAGCTTATAATGGGGATGCGACCTTTGAATCGAATTGAATTTCAAAAATTGTGTTTGTGCTCACTCCTCAAATGTAGTGTCTGTAACTCAGTGGTGGAACAAGTCACCTGGAGAGCCGAGGGTTGCTGGTTCAATCCCCAGCCTCTTCTTGGAAAGAGACAATAGCAAACCACTTTTGTATCTCTTCCAAGAACACTGCACAGAGTTGCCCTTCATTCGGTGAATCCCAACCACAAGAACAAAAATGAAGGCTGGAAAAATGAAGCTGCTCCCCACAATGCTAATTTGTTGTTGCCAACAGGCACCCAATTTTCCCTAAAACATGGATTCTTTGCTTCTACTGGGTTAGAAAGAAAAATCCAACAGAATCTGTGCAAACTTTCTTTTTCATCTGGATCTTTCATCTTTCATCTGGATCCAGTGACTTCATGCTCCTAGCTCTATTTAAGGGCTCCTTTGTGCCTAAAGAAAGAAAGAATGGCATGGAAACAGCCTTGGTCACCCTGGTTGGTGACCTTCTCCAGGAGAGAGACGGAGGGAGTGCAATCCTGTTGGTTCTCCTGGACCTCTCAGCAGCTTTTGATACCATTAACCATGGTCTCTTTTTGGAAAGGCTACAGAGTGTAGGAGTTACAGACAGTGGGCTCCATTGGTTCCGCTCCTACCTCTGTGGCCAATCTCAGACTGTGGTAGTGGGAGATTCTCACTCGACACCATGGGAACTCACTTGCGGGGTCGATCTTGTCTCCCATGCTTTTAAATATCTATATGAAGCCGTTGGGAGAGGTCATCAGGAGTGAGGTGCCATCAATATGCAGATGATACCCAGCTCTATCTCTCTGTGCCTTCTGAATCAGGAGAGGCAGTTGAAGTGTTTGACAGGTGCCTGGAGGAGGTAATGGGCTGGATGGGGCCAAAAAGTTGAAGCTGAATCCAGACAAGACGGAGGTGCTGTGTGTCACAGGGTCTCGGGACCGTGTAGTTAGGAGACACCCTGTCCTCGATGAGGTTGCAATGTCCTGGAAGGGACAGGTACAAAATTTGGGGGTACTCTTAGACTCTGAAACTCAGGTGAATGCCATGGCCAGAAGTGTGTTCCCAACTAAAGCCGGTGCACCAGCTGAAACCTTTTCTGGACAGAGGTGACTTGGGCCCCAGTTACCCACGCTCTAGTAACCTCCAGACTAGACTACTGTAATGCACTCTACATGGGGATGCCCTTGAAGACAGCTTGGAAGCTGCAACTAGTGCAGAATGCATCTGCTAGGCTGCTGACTGGGACAACTAGCCGGATGCACATTACATCGGTCTTAAAAGAGTTGCACTGGCTGCTGATTCACTACTGAGCCCAATTCAATGTGTTAATTTTAACTTTTAAGGCTCTAAATGACTTGGGCCCCAAATATCTGAAGGAATGCCTACTCCTCTATTGACCTGCCCATGCCTTAATATCTGCAGGGGAGGCCCCTCTTGGTTGTCCCACCGCCTTCAGCAGCAAAATGAGTGGGCACCTGGGACAGGGCCTTCCAAGTGATGGCCTCCAGGCTATGGAATAGTCTCTCCCTTGAGGTGTGTCTGTCGCCTTCACTGTACTTGTTTAGGAAGGCAGAGAAGATGCCCCTCTTTGCCCTGGCCTTTGGTTAAATGGGGATACACTTTGCCTTCCCACGTGCAGACTTTCCACTGTTGTTTTAGTATATATTGTTATTGTTTAAATATGTTGATTTTAAATGTTGCTACCTGCCCTGAGACCTTTATATATGGAGTGGGATAAAAATACAAATAAATAAATAAATAAATAAATAAATAAATAAATAAATAAAGTGGCAAGGGCACTGAGCATGTGCTGAATTACTTTGAACATGGACTACCCCAAAAAGCCCAGCCTGGCATCCTTCATTGCATCAAGAGGCATCAGCAAACAACCATCGCCCTCTGCTGGCCTTCCTGTGTCTTTGGTACATATGGACCCCCGGATTCCAGGATATATTCCAGAATAAAGCCAAGTGAAAACAGGCCAAATTTTCTGCTGGGGAAAGTATCAGAGGAGTTGTAGATAGACATCAATGCCTTTCAAAAGAAGTTGGGGAAATGTTTGGCACAGAAAAGTATATGCTAGTAAGAAATCTTGATCCTTATAATTCAGTTGCACTTACTGAGAGAGTATTTCCCTTTTGCCAGTCCTACTAATTTGCTGAGATTTGGTAAGATATAAGATGGGAAGTGTAGCTTTTTAAAAATTGTATATTTTGGTCCTAGATACTAAATAAACTGATGGGTACAAATAGTAAGAAGTATGATACAGTCAGAAAATATCCTTTGAGTGTCAGTGCTCTGGTACCTATTGATATAATATAAAATCCTAAATATAAGAACACGGGAAAATGGGAGGAGCCCTGCTGGATCAGGCCACAGCCCATCTAGTCCATAAGAACCTAAGAGGAGCCCTGCTGGATCAGGCCACAGCACATCTGGTCCATAAGAACTTAAGAGGAGCCCTGCTGGATCAGGCCACAGCCCATCTAGTCCATAAGAACCTAAGAGGAGCCCTGCTGGATCAGGCCACAGCCCTCCTAGTGAAGCATCCCAGCTCACACGGTGCCCCACCAGTTGCTTCTGGGCAGCCAAAGCAGGAGACCAAGGCACAACCTTCACCTGCTCTTCGCTCCTTGCCAATGGCCTTCCCACCTCTCCAGCCTTGGCGGATGTTCCCAGGCGTCCCTCCTCGGTAAGGACATCAGGGGAGCCCTGCTGGATCAGCCCCCCTGCCCCCCGTCCCACGCAATGGCCCTCCAGTTGGGTGGCGGCAGAGACAGGGCTGCTGACCCGCGGGGCTCCTTCGGTTTGGTGTGCAGGCGGGACCGCCTGGCCTGCGCAGGGTCGAGGACAGTTTAAAGACAGGGCGTTTAAAAAGAAATACGGTGATAACAGGGAACAAAAATGAGGATAAAAACCCTTGATCCGAATTGCCTTAGGGCAGTGATGGTGAACCTTTTGAGCTCAGTGTGTCAAAATTCGCAAGAAAACCTAGCTTAACTCGGGTGCTGTGTCACATCTAGAAATATCCATAATTTTGTGATATTTGTAGCTCTGGTAAAAAAGTTATATTTTTGATATATGTATTTTATTAAAAGCAAAAACAAATAATTTTTTACATTAGTGACTTTTGTTGCTAAATCTTCAATTGAAAGTTGGTATTTCGTACACTTCAAGAACAAGCAAGCACTACACGCCCAGGTGCCAGGGTGACCAGGTGTGTCACCCAAAAGGGCTTGGCGTGTCACCTGTGACACGCGTGTCATAGGTTGGCCATCACCGCCTTAGGGTACCCTTAGGGTGCCACACCTACTTATGACTCCAATTTCCAATGACAATCGGCGCCACATCCGCCCCTCCCACAAACTCTCCCGCCCCCACCTTCCGCTCCCTCCCTCCCTCCCTCCATTCATTCATTCATTCATTTCATTCATTCCCGCCTTCGCCCCTCGCTGCCACGCCTCCTTTTTTTAATTGGCCCGCCGCGCCCCAAGCTCCGCCTCCCCGCCGTAGCCCGGAAGAACAGAGATGCGAAACCCAGCCCGCTTGAGCCAGGGCCCCGCCTCCCTCCTCCGGAAGCGGCTGGCCATTGTGCGCTTGCGCGCCCACTCCGGCCTGGGCAGGGGCGGCGGCCTGGGCGCCGCGGCTGCCTGGAGACGCGCGCACGCATGCGCAGACGCCCCTTCCTCCCTCCATCCCTCCCTTCCTCCCTCCCTCCTCCTTGTTCTCCTTCCTCCCTCCCTTCCTCCTCCTCTTTCCTCCAGCGCCCCCTCAGCCTTCCTCCCTAGTGAGTGGGGGGCTCCTCCTCTTCCTCCCTTTCCCCCTGTCCCCTTCAGGAGTAGAGCCAGGGAGGAGCCCTTGGGGGGGGGGGGCTGCAGTGTCCAGGTGTCGAAGTGGGGGGCAGGCAGATTTAGAGGCTGGGGGGCTTTGGAGGAGCCCACTGGGAACTCAGGGGAATTCCTGGCCAAGGGGGGGGGCCTCCTCCAGCTCTTGTTTTTTGGGGGGAGCTGGGCACAGGCTGTGGGCCCTCCAGGCGCCCCCCACCTTGGAGACCTTGACGGGGTGCCTGGGAGACGCGCTCCTGCCCCCCCTCCCTGCAGGTGTGTCTTGGTACAGCACCTGCGTGCGTGGGAAGGGGAGGAGTGGGGAGGGCCGTGCCCTTGGCCGCCCTAGGTCTACGGGGTACTCGCCCTTAGGGGGGCCCCCGGGGTCCCCTAGAGCGGCCGCAACCCGAAACCGGCGCTACCAGCAGCAGCGGCGGCGGCGGCGGCGGCAGCTCCCTTCCCTGCTGCTGAGGCACCTGCAGTGGCCCTGGGGCCGAGGAAGCCGGTCGTAGGGGTGGGTGGCGGCGGCGGCAGCTTTTGTCCTGCCCTCCTCCCCGGGAAGCCTGCACGGGCCGGGGGGCTCCGTCCAGTCCGGGGCGGGTGCGCGCTGGAGCGGATTCCGGCGGCGCGCAGGTCGCTCCGTGCCGGGGTTGCCCGCCGTGCGCCAGGCAGCTTTCCTTGGTCCGCGCGCCCGTGTGTGTGTGTGTGTGTGTGTGTTTGCAGCAGTGGGGGGGGGGTGCGAGCATTGCCCAGGCCTTCCTGACGAAGAGGAAGAGGAAGTTCGTTCGTGGGCGATGTAGAGGGAAAGGTGCACGAGCGAAAGTTCGGGGTGCGCTTTGCGATCTGGAGGGGAGAGGGGAGGTCGTCCGCCCGCCCACCTTGGAGAGCCGGGGCGGGGCGGGGGGTTGCGGCGCTCTGTTCCCTTTCCCCCCCTTTTATTTTGTTCTGTTCTCGATTTTGCACTCTCGCGAAGCCACCCGGTAGCTGCCACCATGACGGGCAAATCTGTCCGGGACGTGGACAGGTACCAAGCGGTCCTTGCAAACCTGCTGCTGGAAGAGGAGAACAAGTACTGTGCGGACTGCCAGGCCAAAGGTAAGGCGGGGAACCTGTATGGTGAGGGTGGAGGGTGGATGATGCTTTGCGTTGACCTTCTTGCAACGGTCAGAGCGAAGGTCCCTGGGTGGAAAGACCTTGTCGCTATGGGTCCGGCCCTTGCCTGTGTTCCCACGGCCGTCCCACCGAAGGTGCAAATGATCCTGTCCGAAACTAGTGCAGCTCCATGCCGGGGATGTTGTGCATCTCCAGTGGCCCTCAGCATCTCTGTGTGCTGGTAGGACGGTCGCCTTCTGCAGCACTAGGTACTGCAGGTATCTCCATGAGCCCCTTGGATGTGTGTGTGATTCTGCAGTGCTTCCAGTCCAGGTGGAGGGGGAGGCAAGCAGGTGGGGGAGAGGGGCTCTTTAGCCTGGGAGGAGAACGGGAGGGGGAAGTCACTGGTGGCTTGCCAGGGGGGGACGAAGGCAGAGTGACCCTCGCCTAAGTAAGTGGGCGCTGCGTGGAGCCGGTTACATAATAGCATCAACTGGGCAACCTCACGGCACAGGCTGGATTGCCAGTGCTTTAGCAGAAAAGAGTACATCCCAGAGGTGGATTCTGCCTGCATGCTGATAAGGCCAAAGTAGTGTCAGGAGAATGGACAGAGTCTGATTTAAAGTTGAAGTCCTCCGTTCCTCAAGCTGTCAGGCTTGGATAAGACTATCGGCCGCTTTTCCTATCGCCGTGAGCTGCGTTCAGTATCAGAAATGGGATCCTGAATGCCAGTTGCTGGAGACCTTGGTCTGGGCTGAGTGTTCCTGTCCATTAGGGGCCTCTCAGAAGCATCTCTTTGGCCACCGAAAGACTGAGGCGTTTCTCCCTTTCAAAACATTATCAAATCCAGCACAGCTGTTGTTGTTTGCTTGTTGTTACTTTTTAAAAAATTAAAATCATCTGCGGACTCAGAGAGCCTCTGAGGGTTTAACTCTGTGGCTGCCGAGGCTGTTGTGAGAAGTCATTTTGAGATACCAAAAATGTACAGTTCTCCCAATTGCTGAGGAACCGCTTATCGAGGTAGGTCACGGACAGGCGAGCAGTAGAAACAGACTTGTTCTTCTTCATAGTGTCGGATATTTCCAAGACCACTCGAGAATGGAAAATGTATGACCTCTAGATACCATCTGCTCTGTTAAGGGAGAAATTCCACCAAATCCCTCCCCACCAATGGTCACCAGGAGGCAGCCGTCCCAGCTAGCTGCTGATGCTGGGCAGAGGAGAAGCAGGGTCATTCCATCAGCCCTGTTACAGTAGCAGTGGCTGTAGTGGAAACGTTGATTCTTCTGTCAGCCATGCATGGGGAAGCTGAAGAGGAAGAAGAAAAGTAAACTCGGGCAGATCCGCCGTACTAGCTCAAAACAATGAGTTTGCCACCATCCTTAGGGCAGGGACAAATCCTGCTCCCTATGTTATCTGAAGGATGTTTTTACCTTGCAAGCCACTCTAGGACTTTTCCTCCCAGGTTTCCCCCTAGTCAGGGATTAGAGAAGCCTTTGCAGAGCAGCGTCAGAAGAGCTGAAAACAGGCCAACGACTCCTTGGAAGTCCCAGTCACAAAGTTATCCATTCGAGAGATGTGGTTTAATTCATTTTAATGTTTGAAGTTGGGAAGATGCTTTCTTTTTTTGTCAAAGTAACTTGCATTGCTTAATTTTGTGCTCTGCAGGCACGCATGGTAAGACACTAGCTTTCTGCTGTCTTCAGAAAGTTGGCAGGGAAAGAGATTCTCTGCAGATGGGTATCTCCCTGCCCCTGGGCTTATAGGCTATCAAGATGCAGCACACAAGGAGAAGATGACTGGGAGAGAAAAGGTGTGGGGGGGGGGAGGGAGGGAAACCCGACTGTCTAGAAAGCAGTTGACTCTCATCAGTAGGGCAGGTATTTTGAATAATTTCTGCTGTTAAGACCCTGACACTCTATATTCTGGCAGTTTACCCCCCTTCAAATGTTGTGCACAATTTTGCAGTATTTTAAACTAGAGGGCAATCAGTCTAATCATTTGATTATGAGCAAAAATATAGATACTGGAACTGTCTGTTAGGAAGAGAAAGGTCTAGCCCCGTTCAGAGGCTTCAGAGTAGATGCCAGTGTCTTCATTTGTATAGGAAAGAACACCTAACGATTAAATATTGTAGGTGACTGAACTAAACACCCATGTGCTCTAGATGTGTGCCTGTGAAATTGGATCATTCAGTGAAAGTAATTCACTGGAAGTCTTGAAAATGAAGAGCATACTTAAAAAACACCACATTTCCATGGTTGTGATCTATAGTTTAAAAAATAAACTTCTCAATGCCAGGTGCTTGAAGCAAAAGGCCAGAACATCTCCATCTTGCTTTTATAACTTTCCAGTCCCCATCTGGTTCGTAATGGTTGGAGAAAAGACCAGGCTGAATCAGATGATTCCTGCGATTCCAATCTGGTTTCAGCTCTGCATTGGGGCATACGTGGGTATAAGAGAAGTGCGTACGCTTGACAGCCGTCTTCCTCTTAAGTAAAATTTCCAGACCAAGACCACCTTCTGAGGAAGTCACAGCTGCCAAGGCGAAAATAACCAAAAGCTGAATTAAAGAAGGCTTCAAGCCAGTTTCGCCATGGCCTGCTTGCTCCGCATCCTGTTCTTTGAAATGCTTTTCCGCTTCTCTACATCTGCAGGCCTTCCTGTGGGCTTGTGACATTCAGGTGCCCACACTGTCTTCTCTGTGGGTGAGATGATCATTGGGTGATAATGTTCTTTGTTGACTTCCCTGATGAGGAGTCAGAACTATGTGCCGCTTGGCTGAAATGTTTGCTAAAAAAGTTCCCCAGTGGGTATTTTTTAGTGCTCTTGCAAGTGTTAGTTTTGTAGTAGCCTATAAAGCTGTGAGCTTGTCTTAGAGGTATGATTATTGAACACTGAAGTATGCTATTAGAAATGAAAAGTGAACTTTGCCATTGGTAATTAAAATGCAAACCAGACATCTGCATGTGCAACAGAATAGTATAGTTAAACTTAAAAATCAGAGATTAAAAGGGCATTATGGGGAACTGCCTGTGTTTGGTTGCCTGATAAAACAGTTGTTTTCAAAGCACGATCCAAAACCTTTAGAGTTCCTCATTGCTTAGAGATGTTGGCTCACCAGCAGCTCTAGAGTTTGACACCTAGATTAAGAACGGCGGCCATTTCGTACATTAAAATGGGTTCTAAGTACTATGGAATCCATTCCCAAGTGTGGGTTTTGTTTTGGATGTTTGCATTTCTGTCAGGTAAGCAGTTCAAACAGGCTTAGCTAACATCTCACCTGGGCCGTGAGTGTAACCTTAGGTGCACCATACAGGTTTCTATGAGAAGTTGGAAAACTGCTGGGGAAAAGTTTATTTTTAAGCTTTAAATTTCATGTGATTTAGCTGCAGGTTTATACGCACACAGATTCTAAAGGATGTTATCTCAGGACTCGGTAGCACAGAACCTTAGCAATAGAGAGGTGAATAGAACCTTTGGGGAAAAGATATGGTTAGGGTAGGATGGCTTTCAGTGGCCCAAGACAGGAGATACGTGTGTGTTGTCTCTTCATTGACATTAAAATGCCATCAGGCTTAATAATTTTACTGATCTTTGGCGTCCTTCTGTCTTGAAGGATGAGGGAAGGAGCCTAAACATGAGGCAGGGAAGCTTTTGAGTTGGCCAGCCCAGCATGAGTCAAAGGAATAGGAAGATGACATTTGGCACGGGGTTGGCTGCAGGAGCGATGACCTGTGGTCGGTCTAGCCATTTTCTGTCAGGCTTTACTCAACATTTGCCTTTCTGTAGCTCAGTGGTAGAGCAAACTGCCTGGAAAGCAGATGGTTGCCAGTTCAATCCCCAGCCTCTCCCTAGGTGGTAATGGCAAACCACTTCTGTATCACTGGCAAGAAAACTGTGCAAAGTTTCCCATGGAGGTTCCTATGTAGTCAAGCAGAAGTTGGCTAGAACTTGACTGCACCCAACAACAAGAGCAAAAATAGGACATTCAAAAATCAATGAGGCTGTTTCACCCATAGCTGGTAAGATGTTGTGGGCTTCTGTTGCTGAGCAAGGATTTGAACCAATGGACGCTTCTCAACCACTGAGCCATTAGAGGGCCTTAATTTACTCCACAGAGAGGGCTATTCATACCCACAATCTGATCAGCTTTGAGATATTTGGGGTTTTCCTAGCGATCAGTTCCTGTGTTGTTGCCCTCTTTGCAACCCTCTTTGCATCTCCTTATGCTAGTAATGTCCATAGTTCAGCAGGGCGGCAATTGTCTGGAAAACAGAAGGTGGTAGGTTTGGTCCCTGGCTTCTCATTCTAGCGAACGCTGCTTTCTTCATAATCCTGACTAAAGGTTAAATCGCTGACTTTAATCACAGCTCAGCATCACAGCAGTTTTCTTTCCCTACACTCAGAAGAACACTCTGGTCCGTGGCAAAGGCAGGAATCCAGTTAGTGCTAGCTGTGGTTAAATATGGAGCAGATGCAGCATACTGACCTTTGAGCATTCATTGTTATGAGATCTGGAAGTCAAATACGGCCTTTTTTTATGTATCTGTGTTTCTAGTTCCTGGCTGGTTTGCTGGCTTGAATGGCTCACCTTCTGCTGTATTTCTCTTGAATATCAGACCAGCAGGACGGTTGCCTTCCAGTTGTCCAGAAGACAGGGGCGTTTTCGAACATTTTGCGGCTTTGCCAATGCTGTTTAGTATGGGTTGGAGAAACAATTTCATTTTATTTATACATATACATATACATATACATACATACGTGCATATGCATATATATATACATATATTCTTTTCTGTAAGTAATCAAGCAAATACCAAACAACGACCATATACACAAACCATACATATCACAAAGAACCTACAATCAAAATAAAAGAAAAAACACGCTTATCTAAGTGTCCCCTTCTACTTGGTCACCTGTACCCTATTTTTTTTTTAAGAAATCTTAATTTAGGCTTAAATACCATCCTTATGTTAGCCCTCTGTTTAGAAATATCTTTTCAGCCGAATCTAGGAAAGATCTCCTGTTCAGTTCTTCAATTCATGGGTTCCAGAGCAGTCTGAATTGTTGAATTTTATCAATTCCCTCCATTCTCAGATATTTCATCGAGAGATATTCATTCATCATGAGTTTAAATACTGTTCTATACCATTCAACTGTAGTGAGATTCAAGGTATATATCCAATTACGCACTATATATTGTTGGGTTGCCGATTTAAGATGCACTGTCGTTATCAAATGTATTCATTAACCAGGCATCCGTATCGTGAACAAGGCAAACACAATTCATGCCAAGTTATTATTTAATGTGATTTTGAAGGAAGTCTGTGCTGTTTGCCTCCTGGTAGAGGCCATTTCTGGAATTATTTTGCCCCTTTTCAGGACTACACAATGGATTAGCTACAGTATATTACTCTTCTCCACCCTAGTGGGCTTCCATAGCATTAGAGATGGTGAATCCCACTAGGGCTGGCCAGACAGCAGACATGTGATAATATCCTAAACCAAGGGTCTCCAGCCTTTTTTGCATTTAAGGCAACTGTCCAATCCTGGAGAGCACCAGACACAAAATGGCTGCCCAGGACATAACGGAGAACTGCTAGGAGAAAACAGAATCCTCTTGCGCTAGGGAAAGGAGAGGTAAGAAGGGGCGTTTCAATGTTGTTCAGTTTATGGATCAATGAGCTCTGGATCCATGGCAGATGTGACTGGCACAGCCACTTTCCCACCTCCATAGGTGTTGCAAAGCATCTGTACGAATACGAATGTCAATGTATGGATGTTGTAACATTCAATTTGTACACGAATGTCTGAATTTGGACATGTATTGAATGTTACGAATATTCGTGCAAATCCCTATTCCAGTCTACAACCCAACCAGTAGTTTCAGTAAAGTGCATTTCTGCGTGAGTGTCTGAGCATATAGACCACAGTGGCTGAAGTTGGACTCTGAGCTCTCTGTATCTTTTGTTACAAGGCAGAAGGGGCTGAGTGACTGATGATCCTTTTGCAATTAACTCTGGCATTTTTAATCGGTCTGAAACCTGAAGCCAGAATTGTAAACCCAGGAACAGTGCTTTGGCTAGCCAACTCTTGATACTGGCAACTTCCATTATCTGAGGAATGCCAAACCAGGATGGACCAGAGGAAGGACAGTAAGGAATGCTAAACACTGTAGATTTTTCCAGGCCATAAACATTACTGCTGAATTTCGATCAAACCAAATTCCTTTGTATCCATTGCCAGAGCTTCCTGCAGAAGATCCTGTTACTCTAACATCCTATGACGACACTGTGAAGTGATGAAATTGCTTTGCCCTTTTATCTCTCCCAGGGCCTGATGGTAAAGCTGAGTCAGGCAGCTCAGCGCATTAAGTACTGCATGTTGACATTTTTGCAGCCTGAAATAAATGAAATGATGATTTCTCGTGGCCCCCATCTGCGAAGTTTCAGCATGAGCAATGCTGTGATTTTGCCATTGGTAGCACTGCAGTAGCTCAGGAAAGAAGTGGAGAGTTTCGTATGGAAATCCAGTTTCCTGAGCATTTTATAGTTTATCTTCTTAGGTAGGCCTTGATCACTTAGCAGAAATGCTTGGAAGCCCATTGACTGCCTCTAAAGCCTTAGAACTTAGTGCCAGCCGCTGGATATGGCTTTAACAGGGATTTTGGCCGGTCTTCCTTGCACATCGGCCTGCCTGTGCCCTCCTGGTTGTCCCACCACCCTCAGTAGTAAAAGGGGTGGGCACCCGTGAGAGTGTCTTCTCAGTAATAGTCTCCCCCCGTAGCTGCATCAGGCACCTTCACTGTATGGGTTAGGGTGGCAGTGAAGACACCCTGGCCCTCACATAAATAGGGATACAGTTTCTCTTCCCACTTTTAGACACTCTTATTAATATAGTATACTAAATATATATAATACGTTGTTATGCTCCCTGAGATCTTCAGGTATTGGGCGGGGTAGAAATGCAAATAATAAATAAATAAATATATCAAATAATCCAAATCTACTTAATTTGCACAATGAATAAAAACTGGTCTCTCTGCGCTGGTATAGGATCCTCCTCCCTTTTTTAGCAGCGTGCTCTAGAGTTGCTGCTCCTATACCCGTCTGCTTGTTTCACACCTCCAGCCATCTTTTCCCAGGTACACTTAGGTCCTCCTTTGCTGTTTGTGCTGCGTTCCTCCATACTTGTTGGTTGTGAGCAGAGCCTGATCTCTGCTTGAGTTGCGCGTTTATCCCTTCCACAATGGACTCTACGCAGTGCACACTCTGTGATCAAGCTGCCCAGTGGATTTCCTTGTGGCCTTTCCTACCAAAGGGAAGACGTGTAGGTTAGTCGTACAGCCGCCGCCTAGAAAACAGAGAGTTTATTTATTTATTTATTTATTTATTTATTTATTTAATTGGTAGCGTATGCATCCTGCCCTTCACCTGGAGGTCCCAGGGTGGGTCACAACACACAACAAAACAGACGATGAAACCTACTTAAAATTTAACCCATCCAAACTCTCTCCCCACCCACCCTGGCAAGGACCACAGTCAGGGGTTGCCGGTTCAGTCTGTGGCATTTTTCTGGAAGAAGGTCATGTAAAACTACTGTGATTTCCTTGCCAAGAAGTCTGCATGGATGACCCACCCCCAACTCAATGGTACCTAAAAATAACAGCTTATAAGTACATGAAGTATTTATGTATTTTATTTATTATTTACATTTCTGTCCTGCCCCATACCCAACGGTCTCTGGATGGGTAACAACCATTAAAACAAAAGATTAAAAGTAGAATATATATTAAAAGACCTTTAAAAATTCAACAAATCTAAAACAATAGATCTCATTTTAAAATGATAGTTTCTTACTGGGCGGGGGGG
The DNA here is from genome assembly GCA_023333525.1 of Aspidoscelis tigris stejnegeri. Taxonomy (NCBI): domain Eukaryota; kingdom Metazoa; phylum Chordata; class Lepidosauria; order Squamata; family Teiidae; genus Aspidoscelis; species Aspidoscelis tigris. Next base: position 3,150,343 of record JALMGA010000023.1, read on the forward strand.
GGGGATATAATCACCTCAGCCAAAGGCCAGGGCAAAGAGATGCGTCTTCGCTGCCTTCCTAAATATATATAAGGGAGGGGCGTGGTGTACCTTGAGTAAGGGCTATTTCATAGTCTGGGGACCATCACCGAAAAGGCTCTGTCCCAGGTCCCCACCAGCCTCACTACTGAAGGTGGTGGGACAACCAGGAGGGCCTCACCGCTAGATCTTAAGGCACGGGCAGGTCGGTACGGGAGAAGGCGTTCCTTTAGATATTTGGGACCCAAGTCATTTAGGACCTTATGAGAGTCAAAACCTTGAATTGGGCTCGGTAGTAAATTGGCAGCCAATGCAGCCCTTTTAAAACCGGCATGAGGTGTGTCCGACTAGCTGTTCCAGTCAGCACTCTAGCAGCTGCATTTTGCACTAGCTGCAACTTCCAGACCATTTTCAAGGGCAGCCCCATGTAGAGTGCATTACAGTAGTCCAATCTAGAGGTTACCAGAGCATGGATGACTGTGGCCAAGTCATCTCTATCCAGAACAGGCTTCAGTTGACACACCAGCTGTAGTTGGGGGTAGGCACTCCTGGCCACGGTGTCCACCTGAGCTTCAGGTGTTAGCGCAGGCGGAGTCCGGGAGTACCCCCAAGTCATTCATCTGTCCCTTCCAGGGCATAGCAACCCCATTGAGGACAGGGTATCTCCCAATTGCACGGATCCGTGTGAAAATATGTCAGTTATATATTCATATGTAACTGTAGCAGCAGGGACAATCCACTAGGACTGGTCCATGGCCAGAAGAGGGGTTTTGCCTGGAAGATATTCAGTCTCATGATTTTTATCAACTCTGCCCTGGCTTGCTGAAGCTCTCCTGGAGCTGTTGAACGTGTATGATTTTCTCTTCTGAATGACAATGAAGTGATCCCATTGCACAGATGTACTGTATCTGATGTTTCCCTTTTCCCAAACTCTCCCTCTCTTACTTCCAGATCCACACCCCCATCTTTCCCACAGGTTCCTTTGGATCCAGAAATGCTGGTGTCAGAGGCGGCAGGTTCTTCCCAAAGTGAAGTTTTCATCTGATAATTGCAACTTCTGCTGTGTCTGCTCATCAGCTGCTAAGGTTGCCCCCGTAATTCCTTCTTTGACTTGTCTGAACATCTAACTCCTCCCTCCTCCCCTCCTCCTTGCCCCAGTGTGCTGTGGGAAATTCCCCTCCGAAATCCAACCCTCTTGTTGCACAGTGCAAAGAAGAAGTGAAGACCTTGTGCTTTCTCGACATTTTGTATGACGATGCCTATTGCTTGGTATGTAACACTAGCATTTAGTCATTGTTCTTATTATCTGAGCCAGCCTGGAACTTTTATTTCAGATCCTGAGACAGACATGTTTTGTTTGTTTCTTCTTGGGAGCTGATCTCAAATAGGCAAGCATTTCAATATTTCTGGGAGTGCCATTTCATATTAAGGTGTTTGGTACTTCTCCAGCCATGTTCTGAAGCTGGTAGTGCTTGCAGTTGCTTAACAAACATATGCAGTAACTAAATCAGGAAGTTTTCTTTTGCCGCTGCCTACAGCACAGATCTAAAGGGCAAAACTGTGTGTTCTCAAGCAGAAATTGTCTTCTGGGGTTCCAGCTAGGAGCTTAACTTGTGGGAGCTTAGCTGAATACATAACTGCATTGAAGTGTTCAGAATAGATTATTTTTAAGAAGCAACTTCATTTCATTCAGTACAAATCAAATGCAAAAAAAAAAAAAAATACATTCATGAACATCCCTAGTTACTATTGCTTTGGAACTTCACTGAAGTCTTAAATGCGCTATCAAAAGTCCACACAATTTAGTAGCCTTTTCCAGCTTTTTGTTAGCAAATAGTGGGTGCCTTTTCTGTTCTTCTCTCACCCAGTGAAGTAGGTGGGGCTGTGAGAGGTCACAAGAGAGCTGTGACTAGCCCAAGGCTTCCACTCTTCTTGGAGGAGTGCAGAATCAAACCACAAGACCAAACTGGCTTATTCAGCTTTCGCTTCTGCAAAGTGAAGAGCGATACTTAGTTACTAAGAGGCCCAGTATAGTTTGTTTGATGAGTTTGTTGCAAGTTTAGTTTGGTAGGTTTGTTGCAAGATGTGTTTCAACAGAGTTTTGTCCTTCCTCCCCCGGCCCAGGGATGGCCTGGAAAGGGTTATTCAACATTGTTTCCTGCAGATAAGGGCTCCACACTGCCTTTCTGTAGCCTTTTAAAGTTGGAGCACCATGGACTCTATCAATGGACTCTATTTGAAGATGTTATGTGCATCCTGATTGGTTACTTGGCTGTGAAAAACTTTATCCTTCCTTCTGTGTTCATGGCATGGATGTCTTTGCTGCAGTATGAAACTGGTGACTGCTGCTTTTGCTAATGCTGTGAGACCCACGGCTTCTTTTTGTAGAAAATGGAAGATTCAGTTGACTTAAAAGAAGGGGAGGGAGGAAACTGATTGTTGCTATAGTGACTGATGTATGAAATGCATTTGAGAGATGTCAGAACGCCTTTGTAAAACCTACGTTCATGAATAATAGTTGCCTTCGAAACAGAAGCCATTTGGGATTTTGAAATGGCTCCTCTTGACTGAGTTGTTGATGCTCTTTTCAACAGAAGTTGTGTTTTCGTAAACATTACCAAAATCTGACTTTGGCCCATGCTGAACGTGAGAGGAGGCCTAACCAGCATATGATCATAGAGGTGCATTATAGTAGATTATAACAGTACCTTATGGTGTACTTTTTAATGCCTACTTTTGTTCATGCCCAGCACCATGTTTTAACCTGAAAATTATTCTGAGAGAGAACCGCAAGATGTTGTTTGCCTAGTTGTGGTGTGTCTGAATTGGGGCTTGAACCTGGACCCCCCAAATATGAGAGAATATTTGAAGTACTGCTTGGTGCGCCCCTTGGGCCTAAGCCAGTGTTGCTCGGAGAATGGAAGAAGCTATTGAGCTGTACATCGTTGCTGGAGAAAGTTCTTAGAAATATTCTGAACGAAGGAACAGCATGCTGGTGGCTTGCATCCTATATGTACTACAGTACAATAAAGTTCAATGATTGGTCCACTGACATCATAAAATGGAATACAAAAATACAATACAGTGTGATTACACTTATTTTTAAAATACTGAGTCTAAAACATAGCAGCATGTCTGGCAGCCTTGATAATAAACAAAGCCACTCAAGTGGTAGCGCATTTATCCGTTCCACCAAGATGCCTGTACATTTTTTCTCTGATGTCTAGTAACTGATAGTTGGCTAGTAAGGGTCAAATATACTGCTCTCTAATACTTTTATAAAAAGTGCAGTATAAAAAAAATGTGTCATGTCCTCCACACCTTTGGCTTCACATGTGCAGAAGTCTGTCTTGGACTGGAATTTTACCGCCCTTGGGTCATCTTGATGTCCAGAAGATCAAACCTCGCCCTGGTAAAGGCAAGTCGTAACCTATATGTACGAAAACCCTGGGTGGAAACAGAATGGAAGTTCTGCTGCCTTGTCCTAAAACATCTGTTTTGTGCAAGATCTTGTTTTCGTGCGACCAACAGGAAGCCCATGGAATGCGATCAAGCAGAACTGGGGACATGCTGCTAAACAATGCACTAACTCCATTAGCAGGGGCATAGTGGCATGCTTACTGTGAAATCACAAACATCACACAAAGCAGTTAGCCACCAAAACCAGATGCTCCCAAGACACCTGAGACGTTTTCGCACGGGGCTGAACGGGACGCGTGGGAGACAGCTGCGGACACGGCATCCGCATTGCCCGAGCGCGGCTTGCGCTCCGACGTGTCCGCAGCTGTCTTTCTCGCGTTCGAAATGTAGAGCACTTTAAAGTGCTCTACATGCGTTCGAACGCGGACGAGCCGCCCGCAGGCGTTCGGGAGGAGAAGCATTCGCGCCTGCTTCTGTCTCCCGAACAGCTGCGGGCTCGCCTCCGACGCCGGCGCGGCTTCGACAATCAGCTGTTTGACAATCAGCTGATTGTCGATCTGCCTCCGCGGCTGCCTCCGCGCCCCTGGCCGGCCTTTGCCGGCTAAGACAGCTCCCGGCGCTTTGAGCATTCGCACACAGACGCTCCGGAACGCGTTTACACGCGTTCTGGCGCGTCTGTGTGTGAAAGGGGAAAGCGCCGGGAGCTGTCTTAAGCTTCCCGTCCTACTCCCGTTCCAAATGGAACGGGAGTAATGCGAAAACGTCTCTGGTCTGCTTGTAATGGCCACTGGCTTCACTTGAGTTACTAGCAAAAAAACCCATGTCTTGACCAGTGGCAACCACTCTTCCGTTTGTTATAGGAGGTGGTATATCTACATCAGTATGATTTCTATGGTGGGAAGTCCAGCAGCCTCCACAATTCATAGCCCTTGGCATCTCTACCTTCCATAAAATGTATTCAGTCCCTTTTGAGTGTGGAGCTCTAGTCTTGAATTTGCAGATCCTAGCCTATTACTTTGGGAACTGTTTTAAGATTAATTTCATTTGCTGTCTTGCTTTACACTGATACTCATGAAGCAATTTGCGGCAAATTGTATATGTTTTATCCTGGATCTCTCAACATTTCAGCTTCTTTTGGCACTCTTTCCCAAGACAAACATACCTGGCATGAGACCCAAGACCTTTTTCAGGCTTTCTTCTTCCAGCCTTATGGTAATGTGATCTAATAATCAGTACTTGGGCTGTCTCCTGCTACAGAAGTACACTTTTTCTTCTTCTTTTTTGCTGGGTTTTAGATAATTTTGTTCTGTTTTTATTCAGTTTGCATATTGAATTTTTTAAAGTTTTATTTTCTATAAAGGCAGTTAAGGGATTCTCAGTTCAGTCAACATACAATTAGTAAAGCAGGTCCCTGCATAGGAGACATAGACTTACATATAAGAACCTAAGAGGAGCGCTGCCGGATCAGGCCACAGCCCATCTAGTCCAGCCTCCTATCTCACACAGTGTTCCAGCCACGTTTCTTGTTAACCAAGGGTGCTGCCTCAGATATTAAGAGGTTTTGCTTCCCTGAAAATTGATAGAAATTAAAGACTTTGCAAGCCACCATGCTAAAAGAAATGTCTTTAGTGGTGTAAGTCACTGTTACTCGGCACAGTAGGGAATATTATCTCACTACATTCTGCGTTGCTAGAAATTCTGAACGACTGTCATGTTTCCCTTGCTTGTAGAATAAAGAAGAGGAAAGAGCCTTAAAATGTCTCTTTGCACAGCATCTGTGATTTGTAGAACCTTTGAGCTTTACTCCAGTGGTAGGCCTGTTGTACACGCACACACTCACACATATAGACACACACCTTGCCCTAGAAAACATGGGTGAGTTAATACTTCTGGGCTTTTGAGACCATGAAATTGCAGGGATTTTTTCCCCCCTCTGCAGTCCTCCTAATATCAGAATTGTAGCTACTCACCTTCAAGGGACAACGTGACCTTAATAGCGTAAAATGCGCAGATACCTGAGTGTAAAATTGCACCTTTTCCTCAGTAACATTAGCCAAACTCCTCCGAATAACTGGAAAAGTACAGTAATAACTTGTTCAGTGCTGCTTTGGCACCTTGAGATGTATCGAGGCTTGAGAATTCTGGCTGGAGAGCTCTGGAGGGAAACCCAAAGTTTATTTCATTTTCCTGTAGCCTTCCTTTTTCTTAGAAGGGCCGTCAGCTGAGGACCACGGGAACCTTTGCACTGCCAGTAGTTTGTTTGTTTATGTTTTTATCCTGTCCAGTATCAGAAAATCTCAATGTAGCTCACAATGGAAAAACAAAATAACCCAATGAAGACAATAACTGTGCCTGAAATAGCAGAATGGAGTGACCTTAACCGTAGTTAACATCAGTTGCTGTTTTTGCACTTAATGGGCTGGTTGCTAAAGAGGGCTGCCATGTAGATGCCGTAGTACCCATCCCAAGGCTCCGATTAGGCCCGAGCATGCAGGTCTGCTGGTAGCGCATCGCAGTAGACCCACGTAGCTGTCAGTCAGGAGTCACTTCCAGTTACAGTGGACATGGTAGAGTGACACAGCTTCATAGCTGCCTACGTAGTTGCTACAAAGCTTGTGCTCAGCTTCGTAGACCACTATGAATGGCATGTGTTGAGGGGCAGAGCTGAAAATGGTGGCCTCTAAGCCCACCCCTGAATCCCATTGCCCTGGTAGACGTGCAGATGCCCGGATTCTGATCCGGTCTTCGCAGAGGAAGACCAGATTGAAGACACCATTAAATGAGTCTACTGTTAATCTGGATTTAAGGGCCCAAAGACCCCATTAAATCCAGATTTCGATGGCATTTGTGGGTACAGCACATTCAGAACGGGATCCTAAGGGGTCCTTAAGGGTTCTTGTGTGCGGACGGTACATATCAGATCAATACCAATCAAGTACCTGTTGGGTTCCTAATGGGGTCTTTGTTGCTAATGCGAAAATGGCCTATGTTGCTTGGTAGCCCAGGTGTGTGTCGGAATACCTTCCGTAGCCCCAGAGTCAGGGATGGAGCATGGGGCGGCTCAACTTGTGTCCTTCACTTTATTTTCATGATAGAAGACAGAGATTGCAAGTATAAAGCACTCCAGCTACTAAGTCTTCCTATTCCCCTATTGCACATCAAGGTCCTTTTAACAGCACCATTGCACAGATAACATTTCCCAGACAGAGTTATCTATACTGAAAACTTGGGATCAGTCAGGAATGCAAGCAGGCAGGGCAGAATATGAAGGAGAGAGTGACGTGGCTATACAGCCTTGGTGGTCTGGGATTTGCTTATCTTGGTTGCATTCACCTTCTGGCAGCTTGCTCGCTGTTCCTAGCAGGGGTAGCCTATGAACACGGAATATTTCTTCCCTCACCCACTCCGTGGACTGAGCAAACATTCATTTTAAGGCTGTTCTCCATCTTGAGACATTTGCGGCACAGCTGGCACCACCTTTGTGCATTTTGACGTTGTCTTCGTGGTGCAGCTGGCAAGCAGACACTCGTGTTCTGCCAGCCAGTAATCTTTTATTTATATGGCAATCTTCTTCTTTCCTTCCCCGGAAACCTACACACCTCTGTGACAGTTCCTTTATTTCAGGCAGTTGCGTTCAGTATCTCTCCTGGACTCACACCTCGTTTCCAGCTTACTACTTGTATAGTTTGTTAATTAGGTGCTTTGGATTTAAATATATATTTTGGGGGGTTGGGGAAACGTGTTGCCACGCAGGGCAGTGTTCATGGCATGCAATTCAATGTTTGTGCTATACTTTGGGGAAACCCATATTTTAAAATAATCCCCACCTACTGAGAAACCTGTCTCTCGGCTGTTTTCCTTCTGTATTGTCTGGGTCATTTCACTGGATCAGTCGCTGCGCTTTCCGCCTTCCCTGCAAAGTGACAGATTTTATGTGGCGATGAAGAAAGTCGAGGAGAATTTTTTTTTACCTGCCTTTTGTACTGATGCTGAGCTCAGAAACACAGAAAGCAATAAAAATGTGAACTGCTTTAATCGCTCAGCAGAAACTCTGGTTGGTGGGACTGCCTGGACTCAAGCTGACGGTGGAAGCTTACCTGTCACATCTTTGGATGAGCAATCAATGGGAAGTCAAGCGACAGGTGATTTGTGCTTCCTGCCATGGGCTAGAATGGCACACAGATTTACCTGATGCTACCCCGAAAGGTGAAGTGAGGGCTTGAAGTTGGCCGGTAATCCTTCTCAACCCAGTGATTTCTAAATATAGTGGGGGCTTTAGATCTCTGCAAATGATTAACTATTGGGGCTAAAAATAAACCTGGATGTTGATATGTTATATAGTGTGTGTGTGTGTTTGTGCTCGTGTTCCTTGGGTGCCATGCATTCTTTGTCCTTTGAGGTGAGTGGAAGTTAGTGAAAGGATGACCACCATAATATCCCAAAAAGGGTCGGCAGGCAGATGTGTTTCCCACGCCAGGTGGACTTTTCTTCTCGTGGTGCTCGCCTTAGGCCTCTTTAATTTGTATAAGGTTAAATCTCTTTCCTAGTGATGGAAGGTGCTGATCTGTAAGCATTTCTTACAGTGTTCTGCCACATTTTGAAAGGGAAGTGGACTCGCTCTGTGGGAAGTCTGCCTAACCTCGTCCCCCAAGGCATACCGGATGTCAGTAAAAGAGGACCTGAAGTATACAGTGAAAGAGAAGCAGTAGGACATGAGACTTGAATTTGCAGCGAAGTCCTCGCTTCTTTTCTGACGTTACCTTTTCAGAAACACAAGAATGCCTGGGAGCTCACTAACTAGCAAATGGCAGTAGAGAAAAACCAAAGGTCGCGCGGTGGTAGGTTCAGGTTGGGGGTGGCTGCAACTCAGTGGTAGAACAAACTGCCTGGAAAAGCAGGGGGTTGCTGGTTCAGCCCCCAGCCTCTCCCCAGAAGTAGGCAATGGCAAACCACTTCGGTATCTCTGCCAAGAAAACAGCATAGAGATCACTATGGAAGTGCCATGCTCTCAGACAGGTATCGGTGATAGCCAGCAACAGGTTCAGATTAGTTTGTGTCTCCGCATTTCGACTTCCTGTGGCTCAAGAAAGAATATCAAGAGAACTGAGGGATTCTGGTGATGGAAAGAAGTGAAGATACCTTCAAACTGTTAGTAAAGAGGCTCAAGACTGCTAGGTGGGAGATCAGATCACGAGGCCCATCATGCTATAAAGGGGGACGTTGACCTAGGGGTGGCCAGAAGAGTATAAATTGGGTTAAATAAAAATAATTGAAACCAAGATGAAATGGACTTAGTGATCATGTTTAACTGGATGTAACACAGTAATTGAAACTATTGTTTATAGTTGATTGATTTCCTCCCCCCCCTTTAAGTAAATATTTTTATTGATTACCTTTCTGTCCTTTTCTGTAATTTGTATCCAATACTTTATTACCACAATAGCAAATTAAAATTAAGTTGAAAGGCGGTAATATTAGAGGCTGCTTGGCAGAGAGGTCAGTCAAAGCTTCATGTCTTTATAAGGGACTAGTATTGGATGTGGCTGAACTGGAGTGGACTCAGGCGTAGATCTCGGTGCTGAGATTTTGGGACCTGTTAATAAAGAGCAAACAAAGCCCAACTCCTGCCTGTTCCTGCTTGCATCCTTGTACCCCTTCTTCTCCAGTCCTGTACCTATTCCAAGAATGGAAAGCATGGGTAGATTGTTTCCCTCTACCATCCGCATGGTTGTGATGTCCAGTTTCCAAGTAATGAATGTGTGTTGAAGCCACATTCAGAGCTATGTTGTAGATGGAAACTCTTCCATCCCTTACCTGGCTTGTTCGGTTTCCCAGGCTGAAGGTTGTTCAAAGCAACCCCCCCCCTCCCGCCCCCCAAAATCTATGACCCTTTGCTGTGTATTACTTCCAGGACCAAGGTGGGCCTCATGGAATATTGGTGTCTTCATCTGCATCCGTTGTGCTGGAATCCACAGGAACCTGGGTGTCCACATATCCCGAGTGAAGTCTGTCAATTTGGACCAATGGACCCAAGAGCAAATACAAGTTAGTAACTTTGAGGAGAATACTTGGCTTCCCTTGGTAGCATCTCATCTGTTGTTGGAGAAAATTCAAATTTGAGGGAAATTTCCTTATTTTATAGAACCCCATACTTTTCTTCAGGACTCATTGTAGATTATTTCATTTCTCCTCTGCCTAACCTTTTTCTGCAATTGTTAATATTCTAAAATACTGTTTTTATTGCTTCAATTGTGAGCTGCTGCTCTGTTTTGTTTTGTATTGTTATTTCTACTCTGCCTCTTCTTCCAAAGTTTCCAAGGAAGTAAACATAGATCCGTATTTCGGAGGTCCAGTGCGGAAGCACCCACTCTTTCTTTCCAGTCCGAATAGAGCAGGACCAGTAGAATTCTTGCCACGAAGACTCTGAGGCTCAGAATCTGATTTGGACTAGGTAGTGGAATGTTACAATTGCTGAGAGCATTTTCCTTCTATTTCAGTGCATGCAGGAAATGGGGAACAGCAAAGCCAACCGACTGTACGAAGCTTACCTTCCAGAGAACTTCAGGCGGCCTCAGACGGACCAGCATCCTTCCTTGGCTTCTGTCCCTCCTGAAAAAAGCAGAGGCTTCCCATATGGTTGCTAAGCCGTTGCTGGAGGGATGCATGATAAACTCCCTAATCCCCCTATAAATTCTTCCAAAGCCATCAGAGTGCTTTAAACATAGCACGCAGCTCTTTCTTACCCCCCAGAATTTTTGTGAAGATTTGTGTTTGTCAAAAGCGTTCTGTTATGCAGCACCTAATGGGAAATATGCTCCTGTTACTTTTGAAAAGTTCGACAGGTTGCTTTCTTCAGCAAAGCAGATAGTTGTAAATCTTAAGCAGACAGAGGTGATGCAGTTGTTTGTTTCATATTGTAACCAGAACCTTGCATTCTGGGCTCTCTTTTCGCCATTGTCACCATCTCCCCAATATTCTAATTGTTGCAGTTTTTTTTAAAAAAAATGGTTAAATATTGATGGAGCTGACTGCTATGTCAGGCCCACAGTAATCTCTCTTTTACCCAAGCAATTGTAGCATGCTTAAAATGAAGTATCGGGCCCTTTCTGCTCTTGGCCTTATTCTGGAATATATCTCAGGATAGTGGTCTGCTGGTCACAAGCGAATGCAGACTATGGCAGGCCTCACTAGCATGCAGATAGCAGGTCCCTATTTTGGGATATATTCCAGAATAAGGCCAAGTCCAGAAAGTCTACTCATCCTGCTGCCTTTGTAGGACAGATTTAGCATCTAAGGGCCATGGAGGATCAAAAATGTAGTATTTGGGATGGAGACTTCTGTTGCCTTCCTTTAACATTTATTTGGCATCAGTTCCTTTAGAGTTTTGGCAAAAGGTCTTTGCTTACCCAAGAACAAGAGAAAAGTAAACTTGTGTCAGAATGAAATTATAGTCCAGACTGTGCTTCCCACGAGCACAGAACATTCATCTTTGCCTGATGTAGCCTTAACCGATTTCCTCTCAGAGCGGTGGAAAGCTTTATCCGGGACAAGTATGAAAAGAAGAAGTACTTGGACAGAAGCCTTGACATCAGTGTCTTACGGGTTGGTTTTCAGAGCATCAGAGTGTTTCCTGCTTTATGAATGCATGGTGGTAAGGTCCCTCACCCAGTCCTGCCCAAATTGCAAGCTGCTGTCCAAAGCAACTTTGCTAACCTGATGAGCTTCAGACTATAGCTGGAGTACAATTGTGTGCGGTGACTTCCTTGGACACTAGCCAGCCTTGTTCACCATTAACAAGCTTAAATCTGACAGATCACTAGGTGCATAAGAACCTAAGGGGATCCCTGCTGGATCGGTCCACAGCCTATCTAGTCCAGCATCCTGCACCACACAGCCGCCCACCAATTGCTCATAGGCATCTCAAACAGAAGACAAGGGCAAACCTTCACCTGCTCTCAAATCCCAACAAATGGCCTTCAGAGGCATCCTGCTTGTCTCCCAAGCCTGGTGGATGTACTTAGGCATCCATTCTAGTAGTCATTGATATGCCTGTCCATGAATTTGTCATATCCTTTCTTCAAGCCATCTAGGCTAGGTGAACTAGACTTCTAGGAGGATTTCCCATTGCTCTTCAGATAGTGCTATCTGTGGTGAACCTGGCTGGATCTCAAGCTCTTTCCCATGCTGGAAGTATCCAGGTATCCCTATATAGCTGTTGAGGATGGCTCTTGCTGCCACTTTGATACTGAGATTTGGGGCAAGGAGTCTGTAGGAAATATATCTGCTACTGGGCAAAAACTGGTTTCACCCCAGAGACCCAGAAGCCATTGACCGGCTGAACTTGATGTTTAATTATTATTGCATTTTGTCTATGCTTTTTGCCCCCTGCCCCAGAGCTGCCCTCTTTTGTGTCTATGCGACAGCAGGATGTCCAATATTCTGTTCTCTAGGAGAAAGGAGTAGCTGGGAAACGATATTCAATAATGTTAAACCATGTGGGAATGAGGAATTCTTTTGCTGCTGGCCCAAGTGTGTGCGTCAGAAAAGCACCACTGTTTTTTATTTTATTTTTTTGCACAGAGACAGGCTCTCTTCTATGATATGAGTAATTGCTAAAGGAGGCCTTAGAGAGGAGGAATGTGTTGTTTTTCAGCTAGTGTCCTTTCCCTCACACAGCGAGAAAAGGATGACAAATGGAAGAAGGAAGCCACCTCCGAAAAGAAACTGGAGCCAATTATCTTTGAGAAAGTGAAAATGGTAAGCTTTCTGCTGCAACTGGATGGGTGGGGAGTGGGTTATCAGACTGCTGGATAAACTGGGATTAAAGTCACCTTTTGTGGATTTATTATTAAGAACTTGGAGCAAGTCATGCCATGTACAGAATAGAATGTATAATACGAATTAGTTTTTAAGTTGCTATTAATGGAGAATCCCAGAGCTCATTTTACTTACAAAGAAACCACTGCTGCTGCTCCATTTAAGTAATAAAGCCAGCTGGGTGACCTTGGGCTAGTCACAGCTCCCTTTCTTAGCTCTCACAGCCTTACCTAACTCACAGGGTATTTACTGTGGGGAGAAGAACAGAAGGTTTGTCAGTCGCTTTGAGCCTGGAGAGTGAGAAGAATGTGGTATAAAACCAACTCCTCTTCGTCTGTCTTCTTCCCAAACAATACCTGTAGGCAGATGTTTAATTCAGCAGAATCAAATGTGGGGCGTACTTGACCTGGGGAACCGCTGCCTGTCAGCCAGTGGGAACTGAAGTCTCCCCACATCTTTGCAGGTAGACTCTGCGGATCGTGGCTTCTACCAGCACATGTGCTTTGAGCAACAGGCTTAAGAGGACGGTCCCAATATGGATGCCTCATGGCATCTGCAGAAAACCTGAGAGGTCATAGGGAGGTTTGGTGTTGGGTATTACCAGGATGCTGATGACACCCAGGTCTTTTTCTCCTTGTTACTGGAGATGGTGGAGGCTGTACAGATGCTGGACCTGTGTCTGGAGGCTGTAATGGTCTGAAACTAAATTTTGATAAGACAGAGACTTTCTGGAATGGTGCTTCCCGGGTCCAAGAAGTGGGTAAACAGCCTGCTCTGGATGGGGTTGCCCTTCCAGAAGGAGCAGGTGCGTAGCTTAGGAGTAGGGATGTGCACAGAGATTCGCAACATTCGTTCTTCGGGTAAATTCGGACATTCATACGCAAACAGAATGTTACGACATTCGTACAACAACATTCATACGAATACGAATGTTTTGGCACGTTTGTGCGAATAGTTCGCACATTCGTTAATCTGGAGACATGCATTGGATGTCTATATGAACAGATACGTTTCCAATACGAGTGTATACATATCCAACACACACTGATACGTATCGGATCGTATTGGATATTTGTACAAATAGAATCCTTCCACATTCAACGGGCATCTACTGTATTCAAACAAATACGAACTTTCTAACATTCGATTCGTTACGCATTGAATGCCAAAAAAACCATTTGTGTACGTCGCTATTTTGGAGCACTCCTGGATTCATCTCTGTCATCAGAGGCCCAAGTGGACTCCATGCGGGCATGGGAGTCCTTGGCGCCAGCTAAGGCTGGTGTGCCAGTTACGGCTATTCTTGGACAGAGATAGCCTAGGCACTGGTAACCTCCTGATTAGACTACTACAATGCACTCTACATGGGGCTGCCCTTAAAAAGACTTGGAAGCTGCAGTTAGTTCAAAATGTGGCATCCCAGCAACTTACAGGCAGCACATAACGCCCGTTTAGAGAGAGCTGCACCAGCTGCCTATACGCTTCTGATCTGAATTCAATGTGCTGGCAATGACCTTCAAAGCCCTAAATGGCTTGAGACCTCAATAACTGAGGTAACGCCTCCTCTCGCACCGACCTGCCTGAGGTTTAAGATCTGCTGGAGGGGGGCCCCTCCGTGTCTCACCGGTTAGAGAAATCCGCCATGTTGAGACTTGGGGCAGGGCCTTCTCAGCCATGGCACCTCACCTATGGAATGCCCTTCCCTTGGAGGCCTGATTAGCGCCCAACTCTTCTAACTTTTAGGCGCTAAGTAAAGACTTGGCTCTTTATTAAAGCCTTTGGGTATTAATTCACTAAAGCAGTGGTTCCCAAAGTTGTCTGGGCTATGACCCATCTAATATAAGTTTACCAACTCGGGACCCACCTCTAGGAAATTTAACCATTACCAATATGAATAAAGGACTTTTCAAATAACAATTGTTTTAATACAATTTTTAAAATATTGTTCTAATACAATTTTTTTTATTACTTAATTAAATAATTACATCAAAAAAGTTATTTCAAATACGGTTAAATTTCCTAGAGGTGGGTCCCGACCCACAGTTTGGGAAACCCTGCACTAAAGCATTATTTAAGGAGAGACCTAGCACCTTTGTGTGCGGAGAACCCCCAACAGGCACTTTGACACAGAAAGCATTTCCAAGAATTAGACTAAAAGGAAAAACCCTTTAATTGGGTTTTGTTGAGGGCTGTTGAGTCCAGATTGGCTGCTGATTAGGGACGTGCACAAATATTTGAAATATTATTTGTACAAATTCAGATTTTTTAATATTAGATTTGTTACAAATTAAATGTCGAAAATTGCATTCTTGCACACCCTACTTCTGGTAAATACGCCGTTTTCTTGGCAGATGAAGAAATGGACTGTCATGACCTCCTGAGAGGCACATGGGATCAAACCAGCAACCCTCTGCTTTTCAGACATTTGCTCCAGGGTTTCCCTTTAATTGCTACTTAAAGAGAATCAAGTTTATTACTTCAGCCTGGGGACTCCCGCACCATAAAGTGCATTGTAACTTAAAAGGGCTTATCCATTGACAATATATATCATGGGTAGAGAAAGCTCAACAGGTCTGAAATTAGAATTCTGTGACTTAGGCCTCACCCTCGGTTGCTTCCTCACTTGAATTGTAGCAGCCAGAAATGGAGTAACGATTAATGTTCTGCAACCTATTCTCACCTGCTAAAAGCATTTTAAGAATATCTGGCTTGCTCCTCGCTCTAAACGTGACTGTTCGCCAGCCTTGTGACTCTGCATAGTAGCTACACCTGAAAAATGTGCCATCTAAAGATTCGCCCCAAGGGGAAGGTCTTAGTTCCACGGGAATTTTCAAGAATTTGCAGCTTCAGGATAATCCTTTTTGACTGTATTGTCTTTTTGCTTCCAGCCTCAGAAGAAGGATGATTCTCAAAGCAGGAAGAGTCCTTCCAGATCTTCTGAACCAGTAATGGACTTGTTAGGACTGGGTAAGAGCAGGCCTTGGGCTTCTTTTCCAAAAATGTTCTGGACTCTTTGAGTCTCCCGTAGAAGGTAATTATGATAGATATTGACCGGGAGAGGAAATTGCCAGTACCCCAATTACCGGAACAGCTTCAGAGGGTTGGCACATGGGTAATGTATTCAGTTTTAATAGCTCCTCTTGACAGCCTGTTTTTTAACTTTTCCTCCCGCTCTCTCAGATGCTCCTGTTTCAACCACCCTCCCTAATGGTAGATCAAGTAGCTGTTTAGAGAAAGATTTGGACCTCTTTGCTTCTTTAAGCTCCGAGAGGAAGGTAAGAAAAGTGCCACCATAGCAGCCCACCATACAGGCCTTGAGTCCTTACCTCAAGGCACTTTATAAAGATCTGTTTTTAAAAAGTATTTCTGGTGCACAAGAAGGCCCAGAGAATGCAAGGGTGAGACTCTGTGAACCCGAGGAAACTGGGAAAGCTAGGAGACATAGACCAATTCTTCATTGTATCATTTTGTGGCTGAGAGAACAGAGAAGGTTGATTGATCTGGAAGCAGCAGACCAAGGGTGGTGGAGGAGGAACAGGGAAAGCTTGCTGGTGTTCCCTATAGAGTTCAGGCTGAATTATGCTGGAGAAGATGTTGCATTAGAAATTGGGCTCCCAAGCTGTGTCAGCACCGTGGATTGACCCCAATGTAAGGGCAGCCAGTCCAAGGGGACAGAGAGCAGAGCCTTGCCGCCACATTCTACGCTAAGTCCAAGGCAGTTTCAAAGGCAGCTCCACACAGAGTGTCGAAGTAGTAATAGAGAAAATTTATTTTCTCTATCGCACAACACTAGAACCAAGGGGCACTCTATGAAGCTGATGGGTAGGAGAATAAGGTCTGACAGGGGGAAATATTTCTTCACCCAGAGGGTCATCGGCTTATGGAATGTGCTGCCAGAAGAGGTGGTGACAGCTACCAGTCTAGATGGCTTTAAGGTAGGGTTAGACAAATTTATGGATGACAGATGTATCAATGGCTACTAGAACGAATGCCTAGGTGCATCCTTCAGGTTGAGGGGGGCGGGAGGAACTGGGGCGCTTCTAAGGCCATCTGCTGGGACTCGAGAGCAGGAGAAGGTTTGTCCTTGTCTCTGCTTGAGATGCCCGTGAGCATTTGGTGGGCCACTGTGTGCGACAGGATGCTGGACTAGATGGGCTGGGGCCTGATCCAGCAAGGCTTCTCTTATGTTCTTATGTTCTAATCCAGAGCAGCCCAGTCACGCCAGCAGCACCTCACAGAAGGCACTTGGTCCCCAGTCGCATCACTGAATCAGGGAGTACCCTCAGGTTGTGGAGGTTGCCCTTTAGGGGAAGCACAGAGCCATCTAGAGCCAGGATATGTTCTGCGGCAGCCTGGTCGCTTCTGTGTTGAGCTGCCCTGGATTCAGCCTCACCTGGCCCATTGTCACAGTTCAACACCAGCTCAGCATTTCCACATCTCTCCCTGCCTCTGGTCATAACAAGAGAGTTGTGTATCATCTGTGCTTTGGTGTCAGTGAATCTCATATCATGATTATTTTTGCCCTGTGGACCAAAGGGAGCCCTGGGGGCCTCCAGCTTCATAGTCCAGGACCCTGAACGCCTCTCCCCTGGTCAAGGAGAACAAAGTAAATAGAACGGTTCTAATGTCCCAACTTCCTTTCTGTTCCCCAGTCACTTACATGTACGTGAAGTGCTTGGAGCACTGAGAAACAATGCTGGTCCCCTTGTTTTCATCATAGAGTTTCAGTCTGAGATAGAGCATTCAGCTGTAAGCGCAGCAGACTGAATAGCAGGGTGCTTCCAAGACCAGGAATCAAGTTGGCAGTTCATCCAAAAGGAGATCTATTGCTTGGTTACGACGTAGTATAAACAAAGTACATGGTAAAGTACTGGTTGATTAAATGCATGGATATATGGATGCATGAAAGACGTCATGAGATGTATAAGTAAATATACGCTTGTAGATGAAGGAGAAAAGCCAGAATGAATACATGTGTGTGAATATGGAACTATGAATCCTATCACACACTGTCAGGGTCTTGTCACATCCAACCATGCTACAGGATTGTTCCTGAAGTCACGTTAACCCTAATCTCAGATGTTCTCACAACACGGCTGAATCTGACTAGCATATAATAGAGAACTGTAATAACATAGTTACAATAACACCGTCTGTTTTCAGCATACAGCCTTGAGGCCAGAAACATGAGACGCAGTGAGTGTGTGACAGTTTTCTCTCCTCTTGGCCTTCTTTTGTCGGAGGAATAAATATAACCTATTTTCCAACTAGGTTGTTGGGTCAATGCCCACAGCTGGGAGTGCTGGATCTGTCCCGGAGAACCTGAACCTTTTCCCTGAACCTGGAAGCAAGGGAGAAGAGATTGGCAAGAAGCAGCTCTCCAAAGATTCTATCCTGTCCTTGTATGGTTCCCAGACGCCGCAAATACCTGCACAAGGTGCGCAGTGGAATTGAAAAGGAGACCCAGAGGGCAGGGGCCTTTTCACAGTCTTCTGTTTCCGAGAGAGAGAAACAGATGAATATTTGGCGGAGGACAGAGCAAGTGAAATCTGAGGTTCTCTCCTGGATGGGGAAAAAATCTTTTAAGTTTGGATGGGTTGCAGGACGGTTGTTTGGTCATCATGAAGAGATCTGAGTGCTACAGGTGGAGAAGTGTGTTGCATAGATGGGGATGGGGAGGTTTGTTTCGGAACTGAAGATGCTGGACTTGTGATGAGGAAGCATGGTGGCTATTCCAAGTTGGGCAACTGGATGATGGCGTGGGTACTGTTCCCGTACAGTTTTCCGTAATTCCAAATGGGACAGAGGAAGTAATGGGACATGGGGAAGTATTTCTTCACCCAGAGGGTCATCGGTCTATGGAATTTGCTGCCAGAAGAGGTGGTAACAGCAACCAGCCTAGATGGTTTTAAGAAAGGGATAGATAAATTCATGGAGGACAGGTGTATCAATGGCTACTAGAATGGATGCCTAGGTATATCTTCCAGGCTGGGGGGGTGGGGGGCAGGGGATAAGCAGGATGCCTCTAAGGCCATTTGCTGGGATTTGAGAGTAGGTGGAAGTTTGCCTTTGTCTTCTGCTTGAGATGCCCATGAACAATTCGTAGGCCACTGTGTTGGCACAGGATGCTGAACTAGATGGGCTGTGGCCTAATCCAGCAAGGCTCCTCTTAGGCTCTTATGGACTAGATGGGCTGTGGCCTGATCCAGGAGAGCTCCTTTTAATTCATGGAGGACAGGTGTATCAATGGCTACTAGAATGGATGCCTAGGTATAGCCTCCAGGCTTGGGGGACAGGGAGGATATCTCTAAAAGCCATTTTCAGGGAGTTGAGAGCCGGTGAAGGTTTTGCCCTTGACTTCTGCTTGAGGTGCCCAGAAGCAGTCGGTGGGCCACTGTGTGGGACAGCATGCTGGACTAGCATGGTTCTGCCCTGATCCAGCAGGGCTCCTCTTAGGTTCTTATGACAGGGCAGGATGCCTCTCAGGCCATTTGCTGGGATTCGAGAGCATTAGAAGGTTTGTCCTTGACTCTGGTTGAGATGCCCATGAGCAGTTGGTGAGCCACTGTGTGGGACAGGATGCTGAACTAGATGGGCTGTGGCTTGATCCATCAGGGCTTCTCTTGGGTTCTTATATATGCATAATGTTACACTCATGCTTTTCACAAACATCAATTTAAAATGATGTTGAGCCAGTTTGGTCTCGTGGTTAAGGAGACGGACTCTTATCTGGGAATACCGGGTTTGATTCTGCCCTCCTCCATGAAGTCACCTGGGTGATCTTGGGCTAGTCACAGCTCTCTTCTGAGCTCTCATAGCCCCACCCAGCTCACAGGGTGCTTTGTTGTGGGGAGAAGCTTTGTCAGCCACTTTGAGCTCCCTTAAATGAGTTAGAAAAGAGGGGTAGAAAAGCCTACTCTTCTTTTTCTCTTGGAAATATCATTCGGGTCTGTGGCTGTAACAATTGACTGAATTGATTGGAATATTTGTATGTGGATTATCTGGGCAGTAGTAACCTGACTTCCTTTCTTCCCTTCTTCATTAATGCCTCCCTTTTTAATGTATACACGTCTAAAATATATTCCAGGGCCTGTCTTCCTAGCCCCAGCACAAATGGGTTATCCTGCGGCCTACCCCAGTTTCCCAGGCATGGCACCACCCAGCGGCATGATGGGTAGTATGGTTGCCCCACCGGTCGGGATGATGGCCCAGCCTACAGCTCCTGGAATGGTCACCCCCATGGCAATCCCTGCAGGGTATGTGGGTGGCATGCAGACGGCAGTCATTGGCGTTCCCAACGGGGTAATGTCAGCACAGCAGGCTGGATACATGGCTGGCGTGGCACCCATGGCGCAGCCGATGTACGGCGTACAACCCGCTCAGCAGCTACAATGGAATATTGCTCAGGTAAGAGGCACATAAAGGAGGTTTTGCAGCCCCTGAAAACTTTGATCCTGGGGCCAAAACCCACTCAGATTTGGAGTGAGCAATCTTACGCTCGCCGGGGCTCTAGGCTTTCTAGAGAAAATGCAGGGGAGGCGTGCATATTTTAACTTGGCCTATTCCCACTTCAAAAGAGCTAGTGGAGAAAGAGCAAGGTGTCTGAGCAACTGAAAACACACCTAAGACCACGCGACATGTTAGCCAGTAGATGTGGTCGACAAAGTCACCTGCCTCCACAGTGGCTTTGCATTTTGGTAGTTAGTACAGATGTGAACAAATGGATTGTTTTGCATTTGATTCTTATCAAAAGGCATTTAAGAAAATTCATATTCGTTCAAATAGATCCCCTTCGAATGTGGCCGGATTCTGTTCGATACAAATTAATTCGTACGAATATCCAGTATGAACGCATACGTATCCGACGTGTATCTGATATGTATCCTAAATGTATCCTGTAACATATCCACCCAGAAAGTGTCAAATCTGCCCTGAATCCACTTTGAATCTGTTCTCAATCCACGTCAGATGCACTCTGGATCCATTGCAGATGTGACTGGTGCTGCCGCTTTCCCACCTCCCCATTTCACGAATGTTCCAAAACATTTGTACGAATACGAATATCAATGTCTTTGTTTATTTATTTAATTTATATCCCACCTTTTTCCCAAAAAGGGATTCAGGGCGGCATACAATGGTATACTGCACAATATGTATACAAATGTATGACTTTGTACGAATATCGAATGTTACAAATATCCATGCAGATCCTAGGAGATAGCTTTCCATGTCGTAGTCCTCAGCATTTTCAAAGTAAAATGCTTGACACAAATGTGAAGGCTGAAGAGTGAAATAGGGAGCAGGGGAACACCTCTTGACTCTTGCGTTCTGAGGCCAGAGTGATTGGAAGAAAGCATTAAAAGCATCCTTATGTAAGTAACTTTCTAGGACACCGTAACACAAGCATGACTAGGAAGCTGATAGGCACTGATGGATGCAGTTGCCTGGCAACAGAAGTTGTTAGTTACCTTTTGTTCGGCTCGGTTTCTGGTGCCTCTTCTGATACACCCATGGACTCTTCATAGCATTGGCAAGGAAAGCACTTGCCAGGGATATTGCAGGCAGCTGTGTGGGCAACAGGCAGAACTTTTCATCGGCTCATCCATCCTATGGAAGGTGTCTGAGGTTTGTTCAAAGGTAGCCACTGCAAGAGAGCACCCTCCGTCTCAGGTCCGAAGCAGAGACGTAGCTGCTTCTTGAAAGTAGGGACGTGGGCGAGTAGATTTGAATGTCTTAAAACCAGATTTGATTTGGATATTTAAGGTTCGAAGGTCTTAAAATCCTATTTGAATCCGTAACATCCGGATCAAATGTTAGATTCTTATTTAAAGCTACGAATGTCGACAACATTTGTATCTGTTATACGTATCTCTGCATCCCGTATTATCCCATTTTAAGCGCAAGATATGGATAATTTTTGGGCAGATTCGTATACGACAGATACGAATCTACACATTTGAATGTCGAAATTCATTGGATCCAAATCCATGAATGTCACATTTGTCAGGTGATTGTAGTGTTTGTTTGTCCACATCATGGTTGCCTTTCTATGAAGCATCTTTACTAGAGATGTGCACAAATGTTCATAACAATCGAAATTTGTATGACTTTGTTCAAATTTGGCTGTTTGTATTGAAACCGAATGTTGGCACATTTGAAGACTGACATTCAGACTGAATGCTTTGATACATTCGTATGAAGCTTCATTTGGGATTCGTATGGGATTGAACATTCCTATTGAATTTGAATCCCATACGTTTAAAAGAGTATTTGAATGAATGCAAAATTTCTTGCATTCGACGAATGCAAAAAACCCATTTGTGTACATCCCTGATCTTTACAATATTGCACGTCTTCTGCAGACTGCCATGACCACTTGTAGTCAGTTGTTGGGCCGCAGTGCTGGAAAAACCACACAGAAATTCCCCATACATTAAATAGCAGCTGAAATCTGCTCCGTAGCTCAAGAACTTGTCCTAGACTTCCAGTTGTCGTGGTGTTACACAATTCCGCCAGATCTTGTTGTTGCCACACTCCCTGAGGTTCACTGGAGTTGTACTGCAGCAGGAACTAGAGCTGTGATTCGCAATCTGGTGCCCTCTAGATCTCAGGGCTTTCGGGCTCCGTTAGCCACCAGCCCAAGCAGCCAGTGGTCAAAGATGGTGGAATTTGTGTGCCAAAGCATCTAGAAGGCATTAGGCTTGGGGGAGCTTGATGTTGGGTTGCTCTTGGACATGCTGGTTGGTCTGTCGAAAATTAGCTCAGTGCTGTTTGCCACCCCAGGTGATCCGTTTCCCTGCTGTAGTGTGGTCTGTGTAACCAGTCTTTGTGTTCTTCTCCGCTAGATGACGCAGCAGATGACTGGGATGAACTTCTATGGAACGAATGGGATGATGGGATATGGACAGTCAGTGGGCAGAGGAGGCGCCCAAGGAACCAACCAGACCCTCAGTTCTCAGGTGTGGAAATAGTTCGTCTAGACATGGACCATTTCTTTCTTCGCTTCTGTTTCCTCGTTTGGGTTTTTTTGTTTCATTTTTGGTTTTTGTATTAAAGTTGCTCCTTAAGGCTATTTTTAAGATTTTATTTTTTCCTTCTGGCGACCTTGGCCAGATCTTCCCCGTTGCGTATTGGAGACTTGCCTCTGTTCCTCTTCCTAAGCGCTGGTGGTGCTGGGAGTCCTCATGATGAGTGGTGATGGCGTTTGGGGCCAGATTCCAGTGCAGCTCCAAAGCTGGTCTCCCTTGGGCCACTGGAAAGGATAGCCTTGGTTCTTTCCCTCTTCTCAGCCCCTCCCTCAGTCTTTTTATTGCCCTTCATTCTTTCTTTCTTTCTTTCTTTCTTTTTCTTTCTTTTCCTTCAAAAAACACATTCCATTTTCTTATGGAGTTTTCCCAGAAATAGTTCTGCTTTTCACAAACTAGAGATTTACTTTCCTGGACCCTGATGGCATTTTTAGGAGGATCTTGAGCACAAAGGATCGATCCTTGGAACGGTGGGGTGAAGTAAACGTTGCGGCCTTCTGTGGCGTTCTTGCACTTGAACAACGGCGTCTCCTTCTCTCCTTGCTGTTTTGTTTAATATTTAATACCCTTAACTGATCAAGGGCCATGACTCTGAGGCAGGTTTCTCCTTGCACATTTTTGCACTTTTGTTTCCCTTCCTGTGTACCTCGCTTCCTCGCCAGCATGAAGAGATTTCGTGGCAGAATATAAACAGATGGCATCGGAGCGGCCCGGCTCGCTGCTCTCCTTCAGCCACTTCTTAGGGAAACATCTCACCCACAGTTTCAAAGACTGTCGCATAAATGGAAGCCTGGCATACTTCTATCAATTTTACTCTGTGTATATGTAAATTCCTTAATAAAAATGTTGCAGTGAAACATTACTGCTTCCGGTGTAGCCGTCCTGTGCTAAACCGTTTCTGTGTCCTCTCTGCCTCGGTTTTTGTGAAATGATTTCAGGCGACTCTGGTCATCAGGGTGGCCTTGCTGCTCGGGGAGCCTGGAGGTTAGGAAACAGATTGACTCTCCGGAGCTCAAAGTGATTGGACTCGAAAAACAGCATTTTGCCGGACAGTTTCTCAGGGATAAGATAAAGGAGGTGAGAGGCCATCTGCTCTTACAGGGAACTAGTATATCCTTTGACAAAATACTGAATTTATATGCTATTTGGATGGTGCACAAAACAAGTACATTTATAAACTGTGTAAAAAAAAATACATCCATGTGTATAAAAATGCAAATACAATGTAATTAAAAATGGAATTATTAAAAAGAATAAAAGTCTTACCGTGCACCTGATTAGAAGTTGGTTTAATAGACGAAAGACTTGGTGAATAAGGAGTTCTTCACCCTGGCACCTATGCTAAATTTATCTTACTCTTCAGCCTCCTTCAAAATGTCCCAAGCTCTTGTTTATTGTTCCTATTGATTGACAGGTAGAAATCAGCTGAACAGCACTCAGCTGCTAAGCATTTGCTCTGGGGAGAGGAACCTTTGGGTTTTAATGAACTGCAATGATTGGAGCACACATTAGGAGAGCCTAGATAAAAATCATGCCAAACGGTATATGAGCAGTGGAAAAAAGGGTATCTGTGCATGCAAAAACTACTGATGGTTGCACCAGGATGTGTCAAAACAGAAAATGGAAGAGGGGAAAAAATTCTGTTTGTGCTTGGCTCCAAAAAGAATACAGCTACTTAGTCTAGGCTCCTGGAGGCTGTACATAAGAAAGATTAAATGTTGGAGCAGTTGGCAAAGGCAAAAAAAAAAAAAACCCTCAAGTCACAAAGAAACAGAATATGTTCATAGACACTTAGACATTTCTTGACCTCAGGGTGATTTACAATATGTACACAAGACTTGCAGTCAAAGGAGATAAGGTCACGTGAGGAAAAGAATATTGGAGAAGCAGGAGGATGGAGGGGACCTACCATACAGCTCTTCCTCCCCACCACCACCTGCAGCTTGGTAGTGAGATGGGTTCCTGGATGGTGGTTGAAGGAGGAATCCAATGTTGATGGTCTTGATCAGGCAGATGGAGAAGCCCTGAGGTGCCATCCTGACTTCCTCACCTGGCATTAAAAATGGCTGTCTGGATGGCACTTGAGAAGCTTGGATGAGCCCTGTCCCTGAAGGAACTAGTTGAAGGACTATGGGTGACATAGATTTAACAACTTCCTCCACCAAGGATCCATCATGGCAAGCATATACCTCGAAAGTGGGGCTCCACCCACTTTTATCTAGTGTTCCTCAGCCTCTCTTATCCCCTCTTTTTTCTAAGCCTGTTGTCTTCCTATTCTCCTTTTTCAATAGTAGTGTGTCTCCTCTATCCTCCTCTCTCAAAATACTAGTTCTCTCTGTCGTTCTTTCCCTCCCTTTCTCCCAGTAGACTGACAGTAGAGTGACTATTGAGTAGAAGACTCCAGCTTCTAGAAGGATAGAACAGCAAGAGGGGTCACATTGTGGAGTCCTTTTGCCTCATACTAGTAGAGCTCACCTCTTTAGAGCTAGATTGAGGTTGGAGTGCCCTTGGCCAGCCTGGTGGACCTCTTTGCTGATGAGTCTTTTCAGGAAGGGTCAGCCACACTGTGTAGGTTGCTTTCCTTCTCCATTTCATCTGGAAACTGTGTAGCACTTACTGTTGGATGTGATGCTACTCCCACGGAGATGTTCCAGGATTTGCCGCCTTAAGTGGCACCATGTCTTCTAACTGCATTTCATACCAAAATCAGGAACAGGATACGTTTTCTGCTGCTTGTGAAGCCAGTAAGGCTCCTGTGGATAGCCCAGGCTTAGGATCTTTCTTGAGTCAGGGCCAAAAACCAGTGGCGTTCATCCATTTGGCATTACAGCTTTAGCAAGTCCTTGGCGTGGGGGTTTACAAGATGTACTTTGTCCATGTACAAAAGAGCTGGATCATCCCAGTGGTTTCAAGTTACTTCCTCACCTCACTGTGAAAGATACGCAAAAGGAACCTCCTTCTCACAAATTTTCTAGGTTTCACGGATAACTGCTTGGAGTGGAGGAACCTTAGATTTCTCCCTTTGTATCTCAGATATGGAGAAAGGAAAGTGGTCTGAAAATCCCACGCGGAAACTCCTACAGACCAATGGGGGATGGATGGGTTTTCTATGGGTTTTCTACAGTCCTAGTTGCTTTAAACTTCACGAGAAAGTTTGTTCCCACTAGACTTGCAGAACAGATTATTTTGTAGGCTTATTTATTTCACAGTATTTATTTTTCTGCCCTTCATCCAAAGGACTTGGGCCAATGCACAGTATATGATAAAGCATCAGAATCAGCTCTGCTGCTCCACATCTGGGGTATAAAGCAATGTAACAATTTGTGTGTGTAATATTGTTAATTAGAATTGTTCATTTTTTACTTACATCTTGGCTACTATAGTTTATTACAGATTGGAGGTGATCCCAGGATCTGCTTTAGATCTGGAATTGCCTTTCATGGACAATTTGGGGAAATCCTGGCCCCTTACCTCTTTCTTTGCGGGACTGTTTCTCTTGCAAAATGCCTGTATTTGGGAAAGTCCCATCCACTTCTCTTTGTTATTTTTCAAACACTTCCTGCATCTGGGTACTTTTGAAAGAGGGGAGGACCTGTGAAGACATGCCAGACAGAGGTAAGCAGCCTCTGTTGTGGAAAACCAGGCGTCGTTACTGGGTTTTGCATAATAGCGATTTAGCAGGGGTTTGCTCAACCAGCCGTGGTCTGCACTGGGATTGCCACAAATATCCTGGGAACACTGCAGGTTTTTACCCACATCTGGGGGCACCCTGTCATTACATATTAAGCCATAAGTCCATCTTTATTGGAAGATCTGCTTGTCTGGACCCAAAATGCAAGTAGCAGTAAAACCCTGGGTGCATGGCTGAGTCACGTCTCGAAATCCAGGAAAGTCAGTGACACATTTTCAAAGCACAAATTGGAGCCGGAACGGTTTTCAAAACTGGCTTTAATTGTTGTTCTTTGTTTTTAAACTTGCGGCCCAAATACTGTACATGCATTTAATAAGCCAAATGGAGAAACAGTAGCTTTTTAATTTTTTTTTTCTGTTTTTAAAATCCACCTTGTCTCCTTTGGAAAGAGAAGAAAAACCGTCAAGAATAGTTTACAAAATTGATCGTGCACCCTCAAAGTTGCCAGTCCTGCTGCATTGAAACCCACAGAAAAAAATACAAGAGTTTTACATTTAGGAAAGACCACATCACATAGAAAACGTTACAGAGCGGATGTATAAAATTGCCATTTTTTTGTGGCTTTTTTCTTGTTTCGTTAGTTTTTTTCTACTGTCCTTCCTTCACAAGCCCATCTCCTACTTGTGCTCCATGCATCTAGAGGAATTTTTTTTAACTTATAGGACGATCTCCATTTGTGGGAGTTTTCCCTTGTATCCAAAGTTTGCAATAAGCCTATTCTTAAAGCAATTTCAGAAATTTCCAGTGGCGGCGAAGCATCATAAGTCTGAAGGCAAGTCAGTAAAGTTACTGGCCAACTTAGAAAAATTTAGGTTCTGTTTTTTAAAAAACGAAATCAAAAACCTGATTTAGAAACATCTGATTTAGAAAATACTTCCACAGCCACCTGACTAAATCTCTCGTATCCTGCTTCTGTGGCTGACTTTTTTTCAGTAATCCAAAATGCCAGGAGTTGGGTCAACCTCAGAAAATTTCTGCCACCTCTTCTGGATCAAGGTTCCCACCACCATGCCGTTTGAGATTTAGTCCTGAGTAGGGATGTTTATGTTTATGTTTTTGTTTTTTTGCATTTGATTCATATTGAATCAAATGCAAGAAAATTTGCATTCGCTTGACTAGATCCCCTTTGAATGTGGTAGGATTCATGTTCAATACGAATGTTCAGTTCCTTATGAATCCCATATGAATGCATATGAACAGCATACAAATCTGAATTCGAAGGTCCATCTTCGAATGTGCCAGCATTCAATTCAAATGCCCGAATTTGACCAAGTTCATACGAATTTCTTGTGTTACAAATATTCATGCACATCCCTACTCGTGAGTTGCTACTGAAAGTTCCTTACCCGAGTTTGGGCAGGATCAGATCTGCGCTGCACAACATACCTGCTTTGCCACAAGTTTGAATGACTGGATAATCTGGTCTTGCAATGCTGCTACAAAGTGCAAAATTACTGGTACCAAAACGGTGCCATGACACCAACCGACCACCTAGACTTTTCTGCTGTGTTTTCTGAAGCGAAGCTTCTAAAAATGATTTTATCTACTTCCTTTCTTTCAGTCACTGGTTGTTTTTTGCAACTTGACTTGCATATTTTAAATCTAAACTGTGCACTGCTTCAGAAAGTTTTATTGTAAGAACTAGGTGTGGAAATCCTAGCAAGGCCTTCACAATACTGGCATCTAAGTGGGCAGCTGCCCTGGCCTGAGAAAGATCTAAGTGACATTTGGAAGAGTTGCTGCAGAGTGAGAATTTGTCTCTAAATCAGGTTTTTAAGCCTGTATCATTTTTTGTTCTAGTCTTGTTATTGGTACTTGGTCAGCTAAAAATCATTTTTATAAATATATTCCAAGCTCTATCTTCTGCTCCAGCTCTAGACCAGCCCAACACAGGCAGGATTTAGAGGTAGTTTTCCCTCCAGATTCCAAGGACAGACTCTAGGAACGCAGGCATTCCACCTGGGCTATTTTACCAAGTTGATGGGGAGGTGAAGGATTTTCATTCAGTTAACATGAACAGGTAATAAGCCCTTTTTTTTTAAGAAAGAACAAACCCAAGCAAGGCCACTAACATCAAAAGTGCTAACAGTCCACAAGTGTCTGTTGCCAGGTCAAAGTGGGTGCTCCGTCTGAGGAAGCTGCTTCCTTTTACTGAGTGCCACAGTTCATAGGCTCTGTTGGTCCTGAGCTGGACTTCAGACAAAGACCACAGACTTCCACATGGTGGGAAGTGGAGCTTCTTTTTGCACCTGCTTGCACCAGCCACCACTGTCAAGGAGACATCTCTGGCATCAGGAAAGCATTGCTTTGCAGGCCTTGCTATGAATTTCAGAATATGATCCTCCATCCTAGCAAGTGTCTGGAACATATAATCACTGACAAACATTCTTTCCTTTCCATCCCTCTTCCCTCCACCCCACCCTCAAATAACAGACACACTAGTGACTTTAGAACAACACACCAGAGATGTACTACACACTCTGGTTGGGAACATTCCAATCAAACACCAAGTCTGACACCATTTGCATTGAGGGGAGCAGAAGGAGTCAAATCAAACCATGGGTGGTTTGTGTGAACTACTTAAGCACCCCTTGCTCATTCAGAAGAGTCCCTAATTTGACTTAGATTGCCCTTCAAAAATGACTTTTCAATGTATAGTTGTTTGGTATTTTAAAGAACAAACAGACTCAAACCAGTTCAGTATTCAGATTGAACAGGGTCCACCCTAACCTCAGCTCAAGGTTGAACCAAAAATGTGGTTCGGTTCCATTTGAACGTAAGAACTGCTTCTACCTTGTTTCACATCTCCACCACACACACACACACACACACGCAGAGAGAAAATACATGTCTCATTTCTCCTTCCACATCACCCCCGACAG
The DNA here is from genome assembly GCA_023333525.1 of Aspidoscelis tigris stejnegeri. Lineage (NCBI taxonomy): Eukaryota > Metazoa > Chordata > Lepidosauria > Squamata > Teiidae > Aspidoscelis > Aspidoscelis tigris. The sequence goes on from JALMGA010000023.1 coordinate 3,179,196, forward strand.
AAATGAGGCTTTCTTTAGGGGGGAAAAAGAGAGAGATTGATTATAGAATGTGCAATGGTTTCTAATTGGATGCAACTTCAGTGGCAATTCCCATACAGATTCTAGTTACAGTGAGGTTAGGAGACTGATGAGCCCTAATCTAGAGCTAGGGTGCAACAACCGTGTTAAGCTCAAGAAGCTATGGGCATGTCACTTCTTCCCTGGAGAAGTGCAGAAACAGAGAATTGCAGGTAAACAGCGCGGGTCTCTTTCACATCACCCATATGGTGGAACAGTTCACGAGTGAAAGATGGGATCTTCCTGAGACCTCCCAGAGTGTAGCCTCCAATCAGCTTCCAAGTTTCCAAAGCTAACCGCATATGGGGACATCTTTGAAGGGGAAAATAACCATGTCTCTGCCACTGTTTCTCTGCCACTGTTTCATCTAATGGGCCAGAAACCTGGGCAGAAGTTGACCATTTTTGATCTACTAGCCTGGAAGCAACACAGCTGCAACAACAGTTGCTGTGTCCCATGTCTTGCACTGGGGCTGACAGCAGCTGGACTCTGTGCCGCTTGTCCCAGCAAAAGGACCATCACAGGACCTGGCTCTTTTGTGGGCCATGTAGCTGCAATAATCAATCCAGTGGAGTTTGAGAACTTTCATCCCTACACCTGGAAGGGTCTTCAGGAGGTCATGAATGAAGTCCTTCAAATCATTCGCCATAAACTGTGGCCTGCCTGTTTAATGAAGTTTGGTGCCTGCACATTTTTCCGTAAACCCCAAAGCATCACTCTGTACCTACAGTCGTATGACTGTGCTCCATAGAGGTGGGGTGAATGAGGTGGTGGTCCCTTGCTCTTGGAAACACATCATTATTCAGAAAATTTATTTTTGGGCACTGGAAGAAGTGTGCTCTCAAACCCTTCCTGCACTGCATCTCCTCGTACCTGTTACTAATAGTCTACCAGGTCTTTAAAGAATCTCCCAGGCCACTGAAATAACAAATACAGTATTTTCCGTGAATTACAAAGATAATTGATCCAATTTGGTCTAGTGGTTAAGGAGCTGGACTCTTATCTGGGAATACCGGGTTTGATTACACCCTCTTCCGTGAAGCCAGCTGGGTGACCTTGGGCTAGTCACAGCTCTCTTCTGAGCTCTCACAGCCCCACCTACCTCAAAAGGTGTCTGTTGTGGGGAGAAGAATAGAAAAGCTTTGTCAGCCGCTTTAACTCCCCTTAAATCAGTGAGAGATGTGGGATAGAAAAGCCAACTCTTCTTCTTCTTCTTCATATGAGAAAAGCCATGAAAACTCACAATACCTCTGTCTGAATGGGGATGCTGTGGCAAAAGTGTCCTGTTGTCTGCAAACTTTTCATAAATCTTAACTATTGGATAATGTCCTAGGTATGATATTGTTACGGTCCTATGGATTTAAATTTTTATATGAGAACATTGAAAATGTTTTTATTTTGCTGAGATCTACTCTGAGCGCTAAAACTTTAGTCCAGCCTCACATGGTAAATAGCAAGTATGTGACAATAGAGACACGGTCACATTTTCACCCTTTGTAGACATTAATAGACAGGCAGACATTTAGAAGAAGTCACAATTGACCAATAATTAAAATCATGAGGTATACGGTCAACAATTAGCATTTCAGAACTGCAGCTGGTCTTGCATTCCTTATTTAATAGTTCTGGGCTAAATTTGTGGCTGATTCCTGTCACCTTCCTGATTTCCAGGGGAAATAATTCAACATGCTATGTCCCGAGTATTATTTCCCTTCTTCTGTTAACCATATGTTCCAACTTTAATTCCATCCAGATGAAGTTTCATATGGGTCTAAACAGAATACTGACTCTTTGCTCATTAGGTATAGGGGTTTTTTTTCCCATACAATCCCACCTATTGTGGAGAAGCTCTGGGCAAAGGTTTCATCAGGGCCCCTTTTATGAACGAGATACGATTGGAAATGCCAAGACGTTTCCTTCCAGTTGAGGTTTCATGTCTGTTGATAGGCAGAAGAAGAAGAAGAAGAAGAAGAAGAAGAAGAAGAAGAAGAAGAAGAAGAAGAAGAAGAAGAAGAAGAAGAAGAAGAAGAAGAAGAAGAAGAAGAAGAAGAAGAGTTGGCTTTTCTACCCTGCTTTTCTCCTCCATTTAAGGGGACTCAAAGTGGCTGACAAAGCTTTTCTATTCTTCTCCCCACAACAGAGAGAGAGGCCCTTGAAGAAAGAGGGAGAAGCCCTTGGTTTGTACCTGATCTATGCTCCATGACTACCAAAATTCTTGAATGAAAGAGAAACACTGCAATATTTTCACCACTAGTTGATCATCCTGTGCACTTGCATGAAGGTCTGGCCAGACTTCTTCTCCACATTTGCTTGCTTAAGGGTGTGACAATCAAATCTCTTTTTTTTTTTTAAATCATCAATCTGGTGCTCTGAAAAACTCCTTTCCTGAGCATGAGACAAACCACAAGAAGATCCCTGGCCTTGTGCGCCGGCCACAAGACATTTATGCAAATAACAGTCAGGAGGAAACTAAGGAACAAGGAAGGGAAAAGTTTAGAAATGCAGCCACCTTTAAATCTATCCAGATTCAATATCTGTGAGTCTGGGGTTTCAACAATCAAAAAATCTACATATATTCTGAGTAGTGGTTTGCTGGACTTCTTAAAACTGGGAAGGTACTGATTGTTATTTCAGAATATTGGTATTTGTGCCATCATGACACCAAATCCTCTCAGATAAGAAGGGCCCATTGCAATGATGGCCTGAGAAATGGGGCACGGCCAGGATCGGCCCAAAGGGAGATTTGCCAGTCCATGAAGTGCTTGAAACAAAGCCAACAAACTGGACGGTGCTGTTACGCGGAGTTCCTGGTACTCCCACCAGGCGCTATATGGTAGTTGCTTCTGAAGCCTTGACCACCTGTTTTTGGACTTCTTTCCTTTAGACCAAGTGATCTAGCAGACAGTAGAGATGTGCAATGTTCATTGTTGTTTCAAAATCCAATTAAACAGCTCATGTGTGAAGCTGTTCACATCGAACCGAATGTGCAACTATTCAAATATCCTGAAATCTGATTGAGTGAACCAGCCCCTCACTCACAAACAGGAATGATTCAACCAAAGGGTTCGTGTTTGCTGTGGTTTTGCCCTTGAAAAAAGGACTCTTGTCAATCGAAAACTGTGCTTTTGGTTTGATTTTTGAACAATCAAATGTGGACAGCTGTTAGATTAAATGGTTGAGCCCAAGCAATGGGCGTTGCATTCAACTTTGAATTAAACACACAATTGTTGTTTTGCACATCTTTAGGAGGTTGTCACTGTGCTTTTGATGTTGCTGCTAAATTTCTGTTAATCAGATATTTTACTTAGTTGAGGAAAAAACTGATTTCACGGATACAAAAATTATTACAATTAGTAGTAGCAGCAGCAGTAGTAATGGTCATAACAATAACAGCTATAACCACAGCTCCCTAAGGTCTCAATTTAAAACATACCCAAGGAATGTTTACCGAAGGAGTTCGTCCTCCTCAGTGTCTTTGAGTGGTTTATCTGAATTTACTGTTGGCAGTGAAGAGCAGAATTGGTTTTTAAATAAATGCATAGCCAAAAGTCATTAAATGGATGGAACCTAGTTTCTTCCACCACCATACTCCTCTCCTGCTAGCCTGTGCATTTAACACAAGGAGCAGCTGTTGGAATGCAGCCCTGATCTTAATTCCTCCTCTGCTAAATAGCTGTGAGCTATGCTTCTGAATGGTGCAAAACACAAGAGTAACATTTGTCATAGCTTTGTTTATGGCACCTATCAGCAAACTCAGGCCCTGATGCTAAGTTCTGTGTCCCACATCAGACTGCAACATGACTTCCTACTTTTCCTACAGTTCATCCCGTAGCACAGCAGTACTTTTCATCGATAATTCCATATGCAACAGTTGGATAAGCAGATAAATAAATGTGTCTCTCGATTTTTCTTGCAACCTCTGGATTTGGTCCTGGATGATAAATAAATATCATCATTATTATTAATAAATGGGGGAATGGCATCCAATGGTCTCTGCAGCAAATGGGTTACTGTAATGTAAAGCAGTCCACATAAAGATCTGTGTTGTGGCTTCTTTGGACGCAACTCAGGGCAGAAGAAGGAAGAGGAATCCTTGATGTTGATCCTTCTCTTTCTTTTTTGGAATCTAGCAATAGTTTTGTTTGAAGAAACACTGCATGGAACGTTTGGACATGTAGCAGATTCTTTTTCTTCCACAGCATGAACCTCCGAGTAGCAAAAGAACCCATAAGTATTTCATACTAATGTTTCCTCCTGTTTCTTCACACAAAGATAGAGGTTTTCCTGCCAAGCAAGATAGTTGTCTTGCATTTCAAAGCTGCAGCCATCCAAGCCATCTGCATTCTTCTCTTATACTCTTCTAGGTCAAAATGGCAAAAAGGAGGCTCCAGTTCTTGCACAGCTCTTGTCTCCTTGCCTCTGGCTTGCAGAGTGCCTTGTGACACCACATCTGTGGCTTCCCTGCCATTGTCAGCTTTTTACACATTTCCAACTCAAAACAGAGCTGCTTCTTTTCCAGCAAGCTGTGTTGCATTTTGTTATTGGTCACAAATGTCATGTATATGGGCAAAGATGAAGGTAATTTAACATGGTCCCATCTTTGATAAATATATATATCAAAGATGGGACCATGTTAAATTACCATATATTCTGCAATTCATCATACATACATACATACATCAGTAGACACAGCAGCAGAATCAGCGGTAAAAGCATTTCATATGGATGGTGAGTTCACAAACATGAAGAACATCACTGTAGCTTCTTGTTCATGTTTGTCTTCGTATGTCTTCATCATCATCTTCATCTTCAGCATGAACTACAGAAAGCATCTGAGACACAAATTTGGAAAACAATATATTGCTTATTCTGGGAGGCGGGAATCACGACATAAATGGAGACCAAGGAGAACATCAGAACAGGCGAATTTTAGGACTTCAAGGCCTTTAAATGGTCTGGTAAAACTTCACGTCCAACGCCTTAAGAGTGCAGAATTTACAAATCTCAAAGATCTGAGACGCTTACAAGCTGGTAAAATTGGGCTTCTAAGTCTCTTCTGATGAGAAAAGCAGGAGCAAGAGAGGATCCCATATTGATTTTACTTTGTCACCTATGCATGATAGGAAATTCCTTCAAATTGTGAAAATGCCACTTCCCTATCGTGTATGCAGTATAATCAGAATCTCAATTTGAGTGCTGTTCTAATTTGAGACTGCACCATGCAAGCTACCCCATAACGTCAAAATGCCCTGAAACATTCTGCTTATTTCCTCACTGGTTCTCCAGTTTTACTGCTCCTACAGTATAGTCAATATTAAACCTTAAAAATAATAATAGAAAAGAAACCATAACTTCCAGTAGTATCTCCCCTGAGTATTTTCATCAGATTTTCAGTAGGCACCTTCATTTAAAAGCTTCTATAATTTTCAGATATGCTACAAGTATTGGTCCTTGGATTTGGGGACCAGATTGCTACTTAAAAAGAAAAAAAAAGGACACATAGCTAACAAGTCAATTGCTTTGCAAGTTAATGCACAGTCAATGGAAGAGAGGTTCAGGACCGTAGCAGAGCTTGCTGAAAACTTTAGACTGAGAAGTAACCAGACCATGAGGTTTTCAAGAGGGTTTTCAAACTATGTCCCCCTAATTATCCCCACACTCAGTTCTAAGGCTTCAAGCACTCTGCATCTTTGGCTGCAGAAGCACATCTGGGCTCAGATACGAAGGTGGATCATGCAAAGATAAATTGGTATGCAAAACGCAATCCAGTGCAATTGGCTCTTGAACCAGACCCACCTAAGCAACCTGGTGCTGACCAGCCCATCAACATTCCCCATTCATCCCACTGGAGATTGAGTGAAGGGGGTGGGGGAGAAATTACACTCAGAGACCGTAAGCAACAAGGTCTTAATGCCCCAACTCGAGAAAGAGAACTCATTAAGCTGCTCGAAAGGTGAGAACGTAAAATATGAACCTTAAACATGTTTTAAACCTAACAGTCATGTCAAGTGCACCATTGATAAGATTTTTTTCCTTCCCTCGTCCCACCTACAGCCTTTGCGGAACCATCTTCCTTCCCTACCCCACATTCGCAATACAAGCGTGCTTTGCTCAGCACCACCAAAGCCTGGACCCGGAAGTTAAAGAGGAAAGAGCTATCGACCACTTTCTCTCGGGAGGAAAGCTGGCTCGCCCAAATATTGCAGAAAAATCGGTGTACGAATGCATGGCAAGGCTACATAATGTCTGAAAATGCTACATTCCAAGAAAATTAGTGCTGAATTTCCTTTTTTGTTTTTGTTTTGTTTTCCCCTTGTTGTTGACAAAGGAACACAGGAGAAAATCTCTACCTTCTCCTTGAGAAACAGAAGCAAAATAATACTGAGCAGGAAAGAAAACCTATTCAATTAACATGCTATTTGCGGTAGGATTAACTGAGCCAGGTTGGAGACGCTTGCTGAGATCTTGCTGAAGATGAGACGCGACCGACTCCTTCCCAAAGGCCATTTGTCTAAGGTGGCAGTCTCGAAACTGGGAGTCAGTCACGTGACTTTGTCACATGATCCTTTTCTCCCCCCACTTTGGATTCCTCCCCCACCACTTCCTGGAAGGACTTTCCTCCGTCCAGATGGCATACCTGTGGCATTAAGAGAGGGAGATGCCAAAAATTGCAGGGATCAGATTTCCCTCCTTGAAGAAGGAGGAAGAGGAAGGAGGAGGAGGAAGAAGAAGGGTGGTAGGAGAGGAAAGACATGGAGTATTTACAAACCATGCTACCAAAAGTGGTGGTAGAGTTGTGTACTTCTTCTTTCTTCCTCTGGCCATCCTTAAGGACAAGAAGGACTTATAGAACTCTCTAGAGAGGATTGGGAAAGTCGGCGTGTGAGGGGTCCAATGGTGGAATCTGCCAGCGATGAGGTGGGAAACAGCTTGTACCAGCCAGTCACCACACTGGAGAGGTCCAGCTCTTCCAACACAATCTGGGCCATCCCCATGAAGCACTTGTGATCCATGCGCCCGTAATCTCCCCAAACGATCACCTGGAAAGACAAGGAGAGCCCAAGCTGCCTTCAGGGGGTCAGAGGCAGGAAATACAAAGTGAAAAGCTGCCCCCTACCAACACCCCCCCAATCCTGCTCATCTATGCTTCTCCATTCCCACATTTCATATCATATTTGAATAAACCATTTTGCCAGGATCCCAGAAACGCCCCACTGAAAACAGACCCGACTGGATGCTTTGCCAGCATTCTCCCATAGTCTCTACATGCCCTTGGATAATGGTGGGGGCCATGTTTCCTAAACAGATGACTTCCCTGTGCTTTTCACATGGCCCTCACCTACTCCTTACTATCCACAGGTGTTGTGGAGAAGCTGGGGTTGTCAGGTGAGGCACCAGACAGGCACCAAAACGCAATTTGCAGTTTGGCACTAGCCTGAAACTAAACCCACTGAACATAGGAAGTAACATCCATTAAGGCCTGTTGTTGTTGAAAACCACTGAGGCACAACTGACTCATGACTGGCTGCATGGGCATCTCTATGGGCAGCTCGGTACAGTTTTCTTGGCAGGGATACAGAAGCGGTTTACCATTGCCTACTTCTAGGGAAGGGCCCAGAAGTGGTAGCCCTTTGCTTCCCAGGCAGTTTGCTCTACCACTGAGCAACAGCTCCTCCCTTATTGAGGTCTACAGGATGATGATGATAATGGTGATGATGATGATGATGATGATGATGATGATGATTTTATGATCAGCCAATATGGCTGAAACAAACTGAACTGTGTGCACAGTAGGGATGTGGAAGATGGTTTTTTCCCATTTGATTCAATAGGAATCAAATTTGTATTCGTTCAAATAGATCCCCTTCAAATGTGGTAGGATTCCATTTGATACGAATGTATTGGCACAAATTTCTATGAATATCCGATACGAATGCATATGTATCTGATATGTATCCTGTAACATATCCTCTCTGAAAGTGTCAAATCTGCCCCGAATCCACTCTGAATCCACTCTCAATCTATGTCGAATGCATTCTGGATCTGTTGGATATGTGACTGGTGCAGCTGCTTTCCTGCCTTCCCAGGTTCACAAATGCTCCGAAGCTGAATATGAATGTCATTGTATCAATGTTGTAAGAGTCAATTTGTATACAAAGGGCCAAAGTCATGCGAATTTGTATGAATATTGAATGTTACGAATATTTGAGCGCATCCCTAGTGCACAGTAATGAAACATGCGTGAATAATCTGCTGGATGTCTTCTGAGGAACACATTGCTTATTTTGGCCCGTGAAAGCTTCCTTCCCATGCCATTTCAGTGGGATTTATACCTGAAGTCTAGTTCCCTTTTCCAGTACCCTGTTTTCACCAGCAAGTCAGCCTGGCACTATGGGTAGAGGATCAAGCTAAAACCAGAAGTCTCCCTGAGCCACTTCCAGGGCTGTTGTCAGGATCAAAGACTGGCTTCAGACAGGCTAAAGGTCAACTGTGATGTCCTCTTACCCTTGGAAGAGGAGGTAAGCATTCACCTGTAGCACTTTGCCCTGAGGACCCTCTTCAAAGAGCAGGACCTGCTGGTAGAATGGGTCACAGGTCTTCTTGGCCGTCTTGGTTTTCTTCTTAGCTAGGCAGGTGCCATTCTCTAGCAGGTAAACTTTGACGTAGGTGGCTGCACTCATACAGGGAGACAAAAATGAAAATGGCTTCTTAGAACAACACTGTGTGAGGGAACTGGCTTTCAAGGCTGACTGGTGCACAGGCCAAAGAATGGTGGAGTCTCCAACAATGAGCCTTTGTGTGTTCCTAGACTACAAATCCCAGGAGTCCATGCCACCCTAGGGGGATGCTGGGAAGTGCTCCGAGTTGTAGTCTAGCAACATCTGGAGGACTGAGGTTGGGGACCTCTGTTCTAGTGAGGGAAATGATGCTCTGAGTTTTGGTACAGAAGGACAAAATTACAGGATGAAGGATGGCTGAAAAGAAACGAACTCAGAGAGAGAAGCTGAATCTAGGCGTCGCTTACTTCTTCCACTATATTTGGATGTTCTGGAATAAAGCATGGATATCCAACGTTTATTCCAAAATACATTCTTTATTCCAGAATATCCAGATATAGACATGGATTCCCTCAGATTTCAAAACTGTTTCTCTCCCCTCCCATTTACACAAAAAGGTAAGGGGAGTTAGAATAGAAACCGGTTCCAAAGATACGAGCGTAAGGACACAAGAAAGAAGTTTCTGAATTGGCCTCATCCTGCGGCATGTTCACACAGTGACGATCTGTTTCCTGTGAAAGCTCGCAGTCACGGCGTAAGGAGGCATCTTGGCCGTGATCACACCAGGACTGAAGCTGGATTGAACTGTAGGTGTGAACACAGCCTAGGAGGGTCATATAGTAGGGACCCCTGCCTTACAATTATTTGCCACGTGTGGAAATGTAACATTAGGGAGTAATGCACGTAATGGGTCCAGACTCCATAAAGGTGCCCGAGCTCTCCAAACTGAACTGTGTGTTGTTGAAGGTAAATTTATGATGGAGGAAAAATAACTGCAGCATGGAGACATGGGCTGTGGTCACACTTAAGGTTTAATCCAGGATCAGTCCACATTCAGAATGAGAGAAAACATTAGCAAAGTCAGAAATTGTTTTCCTTTGGTATTATCTAACTCAGAAAATTCACCTTTGGGATAGACGATGTTGAAAGAAAATGACTGGTCACTTTGCTGATGTGTTCTCTTGCTCTGAAGGTAGACCGAAGCTGGATTAAACCTGAGGTGGGACCACAGCCACGGAGGAGCCATTATCCCTATGGTTGCCTTTTCCTCAAGGCTACTCACCCGGAATGGATTTGGATCCTAGCTTTGGAGTGAGACCCCGGGCCTCTATTACTTCCACCTCCAGCTGACCATTTCTGTCAATCATTCCGATGTGGACGTCACCTGGGAAATGGAAGAAGAGGCAATGAGAGGCCGGGGCCAGATTCTAGCATTATCTTTTCTCATCCTGGTGCTCTAGAGCAGTGGTTCTCAACCTTCCTGATGTCGTGACCCCTTAATGCAGTTCCTCATGTTGTGGAGACCCCAAACCATGGGGGCGAGGCAGCTGGGAGGAGGAGGGAGGGGTGGCGGGAGACTTGTCGCGGCCCCTCTGAGAAGGTAGTTCGATCCCCAAAGGGGTTGCAACCCACACGTTGAGAACCGCTACTCTAGAGGGTATCCACATTTAGAATATGCAGAGAGGTTCCATGCGGTGTGGAGATGGCATAGATAAGATGTATTTGCACCTTGGATTTCCGTGGAATGCGGAAGATAGGGAAATCATGAGTTGGCCTGTAGAGGGAGCCAGAGAAGGAACCATCCTCCATAACCCATGCCTTCTTAAGTCACTGAAGCTTACTTTTGATCCAGTAAAATAAGTGGCTCCAAAGTGCTTTAGAGACAGCCGCGGGTGGCATGAGTGTTCTCAATCCACATCTAATCTACCTTTTCTAGCCTAAAACACTGATGAGGGGAGGGGCAGGCTGGCTTGTGAATGATCCTAGCTGCAAAGCACCTCTAAGCTTCCTCAGAGATGCTTCCCCCTCCCCCTTGGACTGGGTGAGGATTAGGGATGAGCAAAAATATTCATAACATTCAAAATTCATATGAATCTGGCCAAATTTGGACATCTGCATTTGCATCAAATGTTGGCACATTCAAAGACTGACATTCAAATTTGAATGGAATGTTTTGATACATTTGTATGAAGCTTCATATAGGATTTGTATGGGATTCACATGGGATTCGTATGGGATTGAACTTTTGTATCGAATTCAAATCCCACCACATCCGCAGGGGATCTATGCAAACAAATATGGATTCTGTTGCATTTGATTCAATATGAATCGAATACAAAAATACACTCATGCACACCCCTAGTGAGGACCATTTGTGTGTGAAGTCTTGCCCTGTGATTCCGCCAAGCACCAATCAGAACCCAAATGTTCAGAACCCTAAAATAATCCCAGTTTCCAGGATGATATTCTCCGTCAAACACTGTGTCTTGTTCATCAAAAGCAAAATGCTCTGGTGACTTCTGGAAAATAAAAGGTGTTTATTCCTTTATCCTAACGTGTTTGAATGAATGTTCACAAAATTATTCATTCATTCATTCATTCAAACATTTATGGCCCGATTGTCTTATATGCTCACATTAGTTAGAACAGTTTTCAGTAATTAAAATATCAAAATCCCATAAGAGAACTGCAACATTAAAGCAATATCAAATGAAAACAGGCTCTACAAATTAAAAAAAAAAAAGGTAGGCAGTGCGCCCCTTTAATTTTTTATTAAAAAGCTGTACTAAAATTGGTCCAATTCACAATGATTTCCCAGTGTTCTTCAGTTTACAACGGGCAGATCAGTGAAAACTGCCTTTCACTGCATGAAATCATTGCATATCCATGCAAAGCACCCCATGGTTCCACCAACTATTTCTAGAAAGAACTGCACATGAGCATTCAGGTGTTAGGAAAATTGCTGCCCTATCAGCTTTCTTCCATCCATGTAGGTTTGAGTAAACAAACAAGCTAGAGACAAAAGATTTCTTTTGTCTCTATTGCAGTATAGGAAACCTGCCCTTCAAGCATTCCTCCAGGACAAATTCAAACTCTCTCACTTCACAGTCTGACTTTTTATCCCTATCCCAGCCAGAAGTTTACAATCTTCCCGATTAATTTACATCTAGTTTATTCACAAAAAGGAGAAGAAGTACATATGAAATTTCTCTTTTGGCATGCACAGTAAAGACAAAGTAAGAACAGTTTAAGCAAAGTTTGTGGTGGCCAGCACAGACCGCTCACACTCCTTTGAAGCTGCAAAATCTGCAGATGTTTTTATCAGTCTTTGCAAACACACTGGCCTCCCCAATTCCTTACACGGGGGAACACTTCACATTTACTAAGATTTCTATACAGCTCTATTAGATAAGTCTCTGTTGGTGAACATAAAAATGCATGAAAAGCCCAGGAAAATAGAAGATAAATAAGTGAAAAAAAATAATAAAGGCTGTCTGAAGTTGATGACCATAGTCAGAGTGTGCTAGGGAAGGAAATAAAGTTAGCAATAGTGCCTTTGTATGTCTAAAAGAACCAGGGAGAAATGTCTGTTCCTGTCATTCTGTTTTCAACCAGCAGAGGGTCAAGAGAAGCTGTGTTCTCAGCTGTTAGCTGTGCGGAGAAAATACATAAATTCCAGGAATAAAGATTACTGGATAAAGAATCGACAATCCAATATGCCTCAGCAACCAGCAGAGGGCAAAAGCAATCAAATGAATCTTTTAAGTTTCCAAGGGAGGAAATTTGAAAATCCAGGCTTTCCAGCAGGGTGCGCTATCCCAGAATCCATGATGTTCAGAGTAAACCTTTTCAGCTATTCTTGCAACTTAACCTTGGACCAGAACAACTTAATAACATTTTCAAAGCAAGGCCCTCACAGAAATGTTAAAGCTACTGGGTCTCTAACTTTGGCATATATAAGTCCAATTAATGGTATATTCCAAAAACTGTGCAAAACAGAGCAAGCTAAATTCTGCCCCTTCAAGACTACATCACTCCTCTTTCCTTGCCTTGGGTCAAGGAATTGTGGGAGGTTTCATTCAGTAACATCAAGAGGGGAAAAGTTGGCCCGACGTGACTTCAAAAACCAGCTGTCTGACCAGCTTCATGCTTCTGTAGGTATCTTGAGTTCCTGTTCATGTATTCAGCTTCAAGAACAGACTAGAAAAACAATACCATCTCTGGCTAGTCTGGGGACCACTTTGCAATACAGTCTTCTCTTGCATAACATTATGGTCTCGTTCCCATATTAAGTGCAACAAGTAGGTATCTGGGAATTGAAGGAACCATGGAGGTTCAATCAACCAATGTAAGTCGACTGCACCATAGAGGCGAGGCCCAGACTGCCACTACGTCAATGGCCCTTTCCAGCCCACATAGTGCAGCCTAGTAGACGCAGATCATGCTGGAGCAGTCTAGTAGTAGCCCACTGTAAGTGTTGTCCACATTTGGACAGTCTGTTGTGCCCCAGCTCTGTCTTTGGCTTTGAAGCTAGCGTGGAGCTCTCGAAAGCCAGGAACGCTCATTCTTGGACTTCACTGTTGCTGGGGAGGCCTGTTTGAGCAGCACACTGACTGCTGGCATCACTTCTGAGGGTGCTTTCTTGAGTCCCACCAGTAGAGGTCCCCCATGGCATTCTGCCCTATGAGGTTGTGCTCGCTATGCCCTTCATAGCTCAGAATGTGGACTCTGGTCCAGTTGTGAACCTCTTTGAGGGAGTCTACAGCAGAACTGTGATACAGTGCCACGTTGGCTGCTTATTCTGGTCTATGTGGCCAAAGGGGCTAAGGATGGGGCTTCCCTTAATCCACAAAAGGTGGAGAAACATCCAAGGCCAATAGGACTACAGAGATGAGGCTAGTAGAATGGTGTGTTAATGGTGCTGTTGAGGGGAGGCCTATCTAACAGTGTAAATCAATACTGCCTCAGAAGCTAAAACAAGCATTCGAAAGTTTACAGGATTGCATTAGATAAGGGAGGCTGCATTTTCACCAACTGCACAAAACGAAAATAGTTATGCCGAACCGTGCTATGCAAGAGAAGCCCCTGGCTCCAACTTCTCCATGAAAATCCTAATCCAACCGCCATATAACGGTACAAACCGTGACATTCAAGGTCACCTGGTCAACTCACCCATTGGCGGAGTAGCGAGCATTTGCCGTCCTACAATTTGAGCTGGGCCTAATCCATCTAAGAAGTCGCTGAACTGGCTTTCGACTCCTAGTCTGGTCGTGGGGAAAATGAACCTGAAGGAAAGGGGGAGAGAAACAGTGGATGAAGAGGAGGAGGAGAAGTATGGAAAGAAAGGCTGCATGCATGCACGCATGCCAACATTTTTAGGTGACACTTTAAAAGTTCCTGTTCCCATTGGGTTTGCTCCACCAGCCAGCCAAGGAGTTGTGAAAACAACAGGGCATATTGCACTCTCCTTCATCTCCTCTGCCTCGATGTGGAGGCAAATTACCAGAAGCAGCCTCCACACTAGGAAGTTTTAATGGCAGATTGAAAATGGCCAACTTGTAGGCCCATTTTTGATCAAGCGCTAAACCATGCTGTACAGCAGCTTCCCAACTGCTGAAGTCCAGAAGATCCTCCTGCCCACACCCCAGATTTCCCCCCTTCTGTTACAGAAACCCAAAGCGTGGCATTAGCCATCCCCTGCTCTTACGTGCCATCGGAGCTGTTGCTGTTGGTACTCCCATCAGTGGACTCCCGGCTCCCTTGTCGGGTGATCCGATTCCTCATTTCCACAGCGATGCCGGTCTCTGTGCTCCTGCGGATGTTACTACGAAGCTTCTTTGTGCCACCATCTGGAAAGACAAACACTGGAAGCTGAAAAGGCTGTGACTGGTTTTCAGCATATGAAGGCAACACAAAAGATCTATCAAGAAGAGAAACCAAGGTGCTTCTAATATGAAATAACCAATGAATGCCCTGATTCCAAAGAAGGAATATACAGCCTTATTATAAAGAATAGTTGTAAATTTACTAATAAAAATAGTACTACACTGTTTTAGAGTGAGAGGATTGTCTTATTTGCCTTTTATAAAAGTTTTACGTATGGTGTATGTGTTAGAGCCCCTTGTGGCATATATGAAAGGAGTTATCTTCATTCGGGATGATCGTATGAGCCACTGGAGAAGACCATCAGTCGAAACGCGTCTGGCTTAAGATCCCCCTTTTTGTTATATGAAAATACTTTGGACGCAACTCTTTGCCTTTTCTGAGGAGTCTCAGATTGGTGTTCTTGCACTGCTGGACATTTGCTGTCCCCTTTCAGCATATGAAACCTTTGGTCCCATAGTGGCCACCTTAAGACCCATCAGACTCTATAGGATAACTCTGCAAACCCAACGCCATCGCGGTAGGGATGGGCACAAGTATCTGAATGCATTTGAAATTCTGTCGACCAAATTTCGACATCTGAATTCGAATTTGAACGTCCTTAAATTCAGATTTTAAGTTTTGATTCGAATTTCAGATCTATTTGTTTGAATTATTCAGGCATGTGTATGGGTACAGATCTGTACGAGACGTGTACTTGAAGATCCTCATCTTTCCCGCATCCAGATGTATTCGTATCTGTTCCTGGGTCTTAGGAGGTAGCAGGTGGCAAATTTTATGAGTCATCAGGTAACATGTGATAGACCGTAACCGAAGTTGTTATGCAGTATAAAAATGTAGAAAGCTTCCGCCCTCTCTTTTTCTAATGGAAATTCTGCACCGAACCAAGTCCAGTTCCAGCCAAAAATGAAACAGCCAGCCTCAAAATGGACAGCAATTACAGTCATTTACAAGAGCAAATCTCCCTGTTTTCTTTGGAAAAGCATGCCTATAATTCTCAGAAAGCAACATGAAAGGTTGGTGCGTCTGTCCTGTCCCCTCCCCCCCCCCCCGATTGCTCACCAAAGATTCACTCTGGTTTTGTGCTTCAACTGTTCCATCCATCTGACTTCTGATCAAGGGCAGCAGGGTCTGCCTGGCCAAATCTCCCAGTCTTTCCCAGCACCCACCCAAAGGGGTGTGAATAGTCCATAGAATCGGAGGAGAATACTTTCAAAGCAGATGAAAGAGGAATCACTTTGCATGCCTACCACAGGCTTCTGATCTCAGCACCGGGAGCCTCAGGGCCTTTGATAAATTATTCCTAAGAATGTATGCAACCTTTTGAATAAATGAAAAAGAAGAAGAAGTTCAAAAGGTCTTTCATGTGTTCAGTCAATCCTTCGGTAGTGAAAATACTTGCGTTTCTCTCTTTCTGGCGCATGCTCCAGCCTCTCAGACTTGTTCCAAAATGAGCTACATTTCATAGAATCATAGAGCCGGAAAGGACCTCTAGGGCCATCCAGTCCGACCCCCTGCTCAATGCAGGATTTCCTAAACCATCTCAGGCCCAGTTCCCATTACAAGCTTATTCCGATTTCCGTAACCGGCAATAATAGAACCAGATGCTAACGCAAATATGCCTGTTCCCATTATTTTCAACTTTAATCACGTTCGATCCGGATTCTGAGGATCGTAGGTTGCATACGTGACTCAAGGGGGGACTCAAGTGGCTACTTTGTAAAAGCCGCTTTTCGGGGCTGCCCTGCCCTCTTCCTCCTGGCGTGAACGCGCCACCCATAAGGGACCCCTTCACGGAGCCTAGCTGGTTGGCTGGGTGGCTGCCGCTTGCCTGGATGGAGGAAAAACGGCACCGGGCAGCCAGCGATTCTTTCCCCTCCTCTCCCCATTGCCCAGGGCACACAGCAGCAGCGGCAACTCAAGCCATCTGCAGGGATTCAAGAGCAGGTGAAGGTTTTTCCTTTGTCTTTTGCTTGGGGTGCCCATGAGCAATTGGTGGCCCCTGTGTCAGACAGGATGCTGGGCTAGATGGGCTGTTTCCTGATCCAGCAAGGCTCCTCTTAGGTTCTTATCCAGAGCAGTCTGGGTCCTTAATTGCAGATGGCTGGGGGTGGGGTGGACAAAACCTGATGCCCAGAAAGCAGGACTGGGGTGGGGTTAGTGGGTGGTGTGGGTGGCGAGCTGCAGTCAGTCGTGCCTGCCCAGCCCTGTTCAGAGCCTCAGTTTTGAGTGGGAGACGTTTTGCTCACTGCGCTTCGGCGGCCTGTAGAACCCTGCAGATTCCGCCCTCCCCTCTTCACCCGCCGTCTTCTCCAGGCTGCACAGCAAGTGTTGCTAGAGAGCCTCACGCGGCCCCATCCTCCTGCCAGGCCTCTGGAGGATCCAAAATAAAATAGCTATTTTTAAACCCCCTTCCAGCGCCAAGCACAAACAGTGGCAACAGCCTCTGTTTCTCCTTTTTTCTTTCTCCTTTTCTCCTTTTCCACACATCTGCTCGAGGGAGAGCGTGAACCCATCATCATGAAAAGGCAGCTCTCTCTCTGCCCACCCACACGCACAGGATCCATGTGGGTGGGGGCTGGATTTCATCCAGAGGCAGTGGGTGGCAGATTGATCAATACCAAATCAATACACACCTGGGGCTGAAGGCGAAGAAGCGGGTGGCCAGATGTGGTCTGGCTTTAGATCTTTCTTCAGTCAGGATCCCCCCAGCCCGATTGAGAGGCGAAGTACACCCTGGTGTCAGGAAAACAATAAAAGCTACATCGCAAAGCAGAGCAGGTAGATCCAATTTCTGAACAGCCATCAGAACTGGACTCAAACTGAGCCTCTTCCTTCCAGGTTCTACTACAAACACACAGAAGCAACACAAGCTTCTGCTTTTCTAGGTTGTTTGGCAATCCGAGGGGCAGGGGGAGAGACACACAGGAGGGCCTTTTCAGTGGTGGCCCCCAGACTCTGGATCAGCCTCTCTCTGGAGCTTTGTCTGGTGCCTGTTCACGCAGACCTATAGTGCTGCACCAACAAGGGAGGGAGGAGGATTATGTGTTAAATATGTTTATCATTGCGACCTTGGTCGGCAGCTTTTGGCAAAGGGTGGGATATAAATAAGGATATGAACGAATGTTCTAAATGTTCAAAATTCGATCAAAATTGATCAAATGTGGACATTTGAATTCGAATAGAATATCTACACATTGGAACTGAAACATTCATTCGAATGATTCAAAACATTTCAATGTACAGATACCTATGTATTACATAGATATCTGTACATTCGAATCTGTACAAATCTCATACGTCTCTGTATGCATTTGCACTGATAGTATGGGTTAAAAATGGGATGCATACGGGAAAAAATGGGATGCGTACAAAATGCGTACAGATACGTATAACACATACAGATATATGTGGCTGTGTCCCCAAGCTATAAAAAGCCTGCTAAAAAGCTTCTTTTGCCTCTGAGCGCCCCCATGCCCAGCTTTTCTCCAAGCTTCCAGTGCCACAAAAGGAGGAAAATCCGTAACAAAAAAAGTGCACTTTAAAGAAAAGTTCCAGCGCTCTTTTTGGAAGTTGCGGGTTTTCCTGGCAGCATTTACCATGGGGACGCTCCATGGCAAAAGGGGCGGGGATTGCCGCCTGCACACACAGCCATAAAACATCCAGACATCTCCCAGAACTGCAGCAGCTTCCCTTCCTTTCCCTTCCAAAGGTCAGAACTTTCAAAGAGCCAGAATTACGCAAAATTGCAACATTGTTATCAGGTGTGAAGCGGGTGGATTGCTACAGTCACCGCTGCTGTATGGGGTGGATTTTGACAGTGATCAGAGGGAAAGCATTGAGAGTGAATGAGCGAAAGATCACGCGGCTGACAGCTGCAGCCGCTGCCTCTGCCGGCACGGGAAGCCATTTCGGGGTGGGGGCGGAGATCTGGGAGACGAACAGAGAACCAATGGCTACTTTTCATTTGGACTTATCGGGGGGTTCTTCCTCGTTGTGGCCGCACAGAGCGCAGTCCCTCCCCATTCCTGTCGGCACCCTATCAACAAGAGAGGGGGCGGGGAGAAAAAAATGTGGGCAAAGAAAACATGCTTCCATGGGGATGGTAGGTGCATTTTAAACGTGCATTTTGCTGAGCCTCATGCAGACGCTTATTCCTGAATTGAACAGCACTTTTAAAGTCCGCTGGAGTAGGGGGATGGTAGAGGGAAACTAGAGAGGCAAATAAGTTGCTTGGGGATGCAGCCATGTATGTGTTATACATATAACACATTCGTGTCTTCAGATATGAACCTAACATTCAAACAAACAGATTCAAATGTATTCTATTCCAATCAGATTTTGGTGCATTCGGATTCTAAACATTCAAATCGAATTGAATGTTTGGATATTCAATTCAATTCAAATTCGAATGCAAGAAAATTTTTTTGCACATCCCTAGAGATACATCCTTTAACAAAGTAGCGCCTTTCCTCTTGTTTTATGGAGAAATAGGGTTGGGCACAATTGGTTTTTTTGTATACGAATGTTCAGTCCCATACGTATCCCATACGAATGCCATAAGAAGCTGCATGTGAATGTATCAAAACTTTTTATTCGAATTTGAATGTCAGTCTTCAAATGTGCCAACATTAGATTTGGATATGAATGTCCAAATTTGGCCAAATTTCAAATCTTCTGAATATTCGTGCACATTCTATGGAGAAGCAACGGCAGGAGCAACCCATGGCCTTGAGCCCAACTGGGGGAAATGGGGGAATTTCAAAGTCCCTCAAAGGAGCCCATTCCTCCCTGTCTTTGCAAATGCCACTGCCTTTTGCAATTGTCCTTAGGTGCTTGACTAGCTAAAACTTGTGCATGTGGCCAACCCATGGCCTCAGGGTTATCGACCAGTGGCAGAAATCCTGGAGTCCCAGCTTGTCCTGCTTTCCCCATGTAGGCACCTCCCATTTTGTCCACTGCTGGAAAATGCTCTCTCTGTGTGTGTGTGTGTCTGTCTGTCTGTCTCTCTCTCTGTGTGTGTGTGTGTGTTTGGGGAAGGACTGGAATCCAGACCATTGGAGGACATAAGTCGACTGATTTAAAGGTCAGGCAAGAAGATGCCGGGTTGCTCAGCCCCCCACCCCACCCCCAGGACTCCACAGCAAGCTGCATTATGGGGGTGAGAAGCAGCATGCCAGGGCCGCCTACTTCTTCTGAAGCAGAAGACTGTCACAGAAATGAAATTAGACGGCCCAGTGCACTGATCAGACATGGCAGTTTCTCTGGACCTGTTTTCCTGTGACTCATCTGCATTGCACATGGCCTGAGTACCAGCTGCCACATCAGCTGTTTGGTGGGTGCGGGAGATGCCACCTCCATCAAAAAAACATCCGGTACCCTCACAAAGGCACCCGGCTGGGGTCTGCAAAGCACAGGTGAATGCTTTTCACATTATTTGGGCCTGGGGAGATTCCGGGAAATCTGAAAATACAAGGGGTTGATGATTCCACGCCACGGTGCTCGGCCTCATCTTTGTAAGCACCAGGGAATACCGCAGGGAGGAAAGCAAACACAGATAAGCGATCCTGCCTCCCATCCCCATTACATGCCAGTCTGTGCTTGGAATTGGAGTGCTTCAGAATGGCATTTTGCACGCCCCCAGACCTAGCCTAATCCAGGAAAGTTTCAGATGTGAGATGACTGTGGCCGCGTCCCCATGCACTCCATTTAGTCCAAATTGGACTATATTTAGTCCGAATATAGAGCCGAGTCTGAATTGGCCCGTCCTCATGCGATTGGTGAAAGTGTGGGCTCAAGTTGAATACACCTGTCCCCATGCTAAATCATGCTATACCCCTGCTCGGGGAAACAGCATCATTTTCTCTCCTCCCCCTCTCTCCCCATAGGAACCGGGTTGACGTTACCAACCTCTGTGCCACCCACTGTAGTGAGGGCAGGGAAATGCCACCCAGTGGCCCTTCCCTTATTGCAACTGCTGGCCATTTTTAAACAGTGATCAAACAGAAACAAGCCTCTTCTCTCTGTGATCCAATCACCAGGCAAACGAAAGAATCGCCCCAGTTTGACAGATAAAGATGCAGCGATGAGGGGGGTCATCTGGCCCTTGCTGTCCCACGAGCCTCTTCCCGCAACCCTTATTCCACCCCAGCTCCCCGATCGCCAGCTTCTGAAGTCAGAGGTAGTTTAGCAGAGAAGCGCTTCTTTGCTAAATGGCCTCTGAACATTGTAGCAGCTTTCGTTAGCTTTTTAGCTGGCAAGAATGTTTAGAGGCAGTTTAACTTTGGTTAGCTTGTGAGCTGGCAAACTTCAGAAGCTGCCTGCCAGCTAAAAAGCTAACCAAAGCCGCTACAACGTTTAGAGGCAGCTTACCAGAGAAGCGCTTTTCTCCTTCTCTGCTAAACTGCCTCTAACTTCAGAAGCTGCTTGCCGGTGATCAGAGAGAAGGGGTGGAATAAGGTTTGCGGGAAGAGGCTTGTGGGACAACAAAGACCAGAGTACCCCCCTCCCCATCGCTGCATCTTTACCTGTCAAACTGGGGCGATCAGTTCTTTTACGTTTGCCCAGCAATCAGATCCCAGAGAGAAGAGGCTCGTTTCTGTTTGATCACTGTTTAAAAGTGGCCAGCAGTTGTGATCCCCAACGCACAGGACAGGAATGGTGAACACAGGACATGAAACTGCAACTCCTAATGACCCCTCCCCAAATAGCCCAGAAGCATCTCCATGCACAAACCCTGTCAAGGCTAAAAAGCCAGTGGAAGGAAAATGTAGTGATGTGTGCAAAAAGAAGTTAGAATAGATAACCAGGAGCTAACTTAGTATTTAGTCAGGAGACTCCTGGAATTGCATCATAAGGTGATGTGTGCAAAACACATCACCAGTTCTCCTAAGACTGATGACAACATCAGAGGGATTGTGCAAGAGTTGTGTAAGACTGTGTAACACTTGCGAAATGCCAGGATATGACACTCCAACTCAGATAGTGGAAAGGTATAAAACTGGGCACGGCTGTGCCTTTGCTTTGCCTTGCCTAGCTGGTCGGGAGCTGGAAGGAGAATGTAACTTGCTATGCAATAAACCTCTTCGGAGAAGTTACGGCGTCCCTGACTCTTTGTTTACACTGGCGAAGAGGGGGAGAAGGAGGGGCCAAGCCTCAGCAGGATCGGAGATCCAGATCGGGAAGCCAGGCCTTCAGCACCTTGGACAGGGACAGCTGGAGCTGACAGGCCTTGGAGCCAAGACACAGAGAGGGGAATTGCTTTTCCGGGAAAGCAGGAAAGCAGGACTTTGTGTTTCCAGCACGAACCAAGGCGCGACTCTGCGAATGGAACGCTGATGGAGATTTATTGCCACAGGGGGGGCAACCAGTTACCCCCTGACAAGGGTTATGGGCCCAGAGCGTTAACCCCGCGCGTGCTGGAAAGTTCAACTGACTGTGAGTGCCGAAAGGCTGAGTGAAAAGAGAATCGGACGGCTGTCTGATTGTCTGTTTTGTGTGTCTGTCCTTTGTCACGTTTGACAGAAGAAGGAGAGAGGAAAGTGCACTGCTTGAGAGGTGGAAGCTGCACGTTTTCTGACACTGGATGAGACGAACTTTTCTGTATGGTGTGTTTACACTGAAGCGGCGCTTACCAGAGAACGAGTCTGGAGATTGTGGCAGATTTGCAAGTTGCAACATGGGGAGTCGAAAGCCCCCCAGTGCAAAAGACATTTGTCCTGTTAGAAAGTTTGACTGATGAGTTTGAAAATATCCTGTGGAGCCTACAGTGTGTTGACCAGAGGCAGCTGGCTGCAAAGATGGTGGCATCACGAGTCTTGGAGGAAAGCCAGCGTAAGGACTACGAGGCAAAACTCCAGAGACAGGAAACAGGGGTGACTCAAACCCACTCAATCGAGACTTTCAATGATTTTGACCCTGAGAAAGCATTTGTGTCCAGAGGGAGGAAATGCTTCCACGGTGGTGGAAAGGATCATCTCATGAAGGACTGGAGAAAGTTGGCTGAGGAAAGAGCCAAGATGGAACCCTGGTGTGCTGAAAGCAACAGAGGGGTTGTAAAGAACTGTGAGTCTATAGCCTGTGTGGCTGCAAGCCCTAGTTGGGTGTTGGACTTGGGGGCAAGTTTTCACATGGCCAATTGTGAAAAGCTCCTGAAAGATGAGATGCCTCCTAATGCAAATGGTGCATCGGGGGGGCGAGGATCTGCAGTGGCAATTGAAAAAATACCATGTTTTGGAAAGGATTTTTCAAATGTATTGCAAGACTGTTTAATCAGGGAATCTGAGCTAATAAACAGTAATTATGCTTTGTGTTTCAAGGGGAATGATTGTACTTTTAGCATAAATGATGGAATTTGTGCTAGGGCAGTCAAGGGAAACAAAGTGTATGTGATGACTGACGGGCTTGAATGCACGCTAGCTGATAATGTGCCGTTGCACGGGGATTGCGCCCATTATTACCGCACAGTCATGGGACATGTGAGCTTCACAAGTGTGGGGAAACTAGTGGGAGTGTGTCCAAAATTTCAGCTGAAAATTTGTTCAAACCGTTGGGATTGTTCAGTTCGCAGCCAGGTAAAGCCTGAGGTTTTTCCTGTGGCCAAGTTTAGCAGACGCACGACAGAAAGATTGTTTCGGACTGTGCAGGCAAATTTGGCTGGCCCTTTAGCAAAGACTATGGGCAAGAATCAGTATTTTATAGCCATTGTGGATCAACATACAAAGTATCTGTATATGATACTAATGGCAGAAAGAACTCAAACAACACAGAAAAGGTGGGGAGGGGCAATATTGACTGTTAATCATGTTGCTAACCGTGTTTGGAATTCTTTTGTAAAGGAAATGCTTTATCATATGCTGTATGGTAGACCATCAAACCTTGTATGTATAAGAGGTTGTGGGCAATATGCAAATGTATATAATGTATATGTACCTGCAAATTTCTGGAAAAGGTTAATGTTTGTGGAGTATTCTGGTAACAGCTATAGATTTTGTTCAAGTCATGGAAAAATCTTACTGTCCAGGAGTGCCAACTTTGAGAGATATTCCAGCTGGGAAAGACTCCACATTAATAAGGAGGTTTTTCTCAAGCTAGGGCAGAGTGCCACAGATGCTGGAAATGGAGGGGCACTAAAGCAAGAAGGTTCTACAGATAGTGAGATTAACACATCTGCAGATGAACAAACACAAACACAGCCTAGGTCAGATAGTGGAGATGGAAAAGGAAGGACAAAGGTAATCCTACCAAGGAGAACTCAGAGAGTTAGAGAGCCCCCAGATTGGTTTGTAACACAGACTGCAAACACTTGCATAGTGATAGCAGGAGGCAAGTGGGTATTCAAGAGGCAGGAAATGCCAGATGAAACCCAGAAACACGGGGATAGAGACAGCAGAAAGGTGAAGGATCCTAAGGTACCTAAAGAGGACCAAGGAAAGAGAGTTAGTAATCCAGGACAAGAGCTGGAGTGCTGTGTGGCATAGTTCAAATATTATAGCTGCACAAATCAATACATTTTGGAGGGGATTGTCAAGGCTAAAAAGCCAGTGGAAGGAAAATGTAGTGATGTGTGCAAAAAGAAGTTAGAATAGATAACCAGGAGCTAACTTAGTATTTAGTCAGGAGACTCCTGGAATTGCATCATAAGGTGATGTGTGCAAAACACATCACCAGTTCTCCTAAGACTGATGACAACATCAGAGGGATTGTGCAAGAGTTGTGTAAGACTGTGTAACACTTGCGAAATGCCAGGATATGACACTCCAACTCAGATAGTGGAAAGGTATAAAACTGGGCACGGCTGTGCCTTTGCTTTGCCTTGCCTAGCTGGTCGGGAGCTGGAAGGAGAATGTAACTTGCTATGCAATAAACCTCTTCGGAGAAGTTACGGCGTCCCTGACTCTTTGTTTACACTGGCGAAGAGGGGGAGAAGGAGGGGCCAAGCCTCAGCAGGATCGGAGATCCAGATCGGGAAGCCAGGCCTTCAGCACCTTGGACAGGGACAGCTGGAGCTGACAGGCCTTGGAGCCAAGACACAGAGAGGGGAATTGCTTTTCCGGGAAAGCAGGAAAGCAGGACTTTGTGTTTCCAGCACGAACCAAGGCGCGACTCTGCGAATGGAACGCTGATGGAGATTTATTGCCACAGGGGGGGCAACCAGTTACCCCCTGACAAACCCGCCCCCCAAAATGATGTGGGTGTCGCTCCCAAACCGTACTGAGCACAGTTTTTTTAGGGGAATAAATTCAGCGCAGATCTGGGTGATTTGGTCTGCATGTAGCCCAATTTGGGGGCTTTGCATGGGGATGCTCCTTGCCGAATTTGGATTCGATTCAGAGTTTATAGTGCATGGGGACATGACCTTTACGAACTTTTCAAAGATTCCTCTTTCATTTACAAATACTCTCTATAAATATTATATAGTTTTATTATTGTGACCTGCTCTGGGACCCTAAATAAATCAATAAACCCTCTGCCTGTGATAATGTCAAGGTTCAACTTCCGTAGAAATACAGAAACCTCTGCAAAATAGATTTTTCTGCAGCCACATGGCATTGTATACATATAAACAAACTGGGCCCGCACCCTGGAGTGTTATTCTGCATTATTTTTCTCCTCAGTTCAAATAAGGGCAGATAGTGTGTGTTTACATCTTAACTCATGTCCTAACAAAAACAGAAGGCACCTGATTTGAAACACACGGACAGGCAGCCAGTGTGATAAGGTCACGTCTTCACTTGAAATCTTCTCTTGTCCACCTTCAGGTCTGGCTGCTCACACTTTTTCATTTCTATCCATTTTACTGGTGTACTTTCCCATTCAGGAAAGTCCAAATGGAGGGTGGAACGTCCTCCAATAAAATGGATAGAAGTGAAAAAGTCCTGAAGATGGACTGAAGAAGGTTTCAAGTGAGGGTGTGACCATGGCCATTGTATGCAATATATACAATTTTTCTCAACTGATTTTATCCCACGGACCATCACACGAGTACCCAAGTCAAAATGCATGGCAAAATATGTATGTGTATGTGTGGTGTATGATGGTTGGTGTAGAAGAAGAAGAAGAAGAAGAAGAAGAAGAAGAAGAAGAAGAAGAAGAAGAAGAAGAAGAAGAGTTGGCTTTTCTACCCCACTTTTCTCACCCATAAGGAGACTCAAAATGGCTGTCAAAGCTTCCTGTTCTTCTCCCCACAACAGAACACCCTGTGAGGTAGGTGGGGCTGTGAGAGCTCAGAAGACAGCTGTGACTAGCCCAAAGTCACCCAGCTGTCTTTGTGGAGATGTGCAGAATCGAACCCAGTATTTGCAGATAAGAGTCCAGCTCCCTAACCACTAGACCAAACTGGCTCACTATTACCTCAAGTATGCATCCCTTCAGCATAAAAAGGGGTTAATTTTCTCTGTATATTTGTGTTGCCTTATGGGAACTGTTGATTCGATCCTTCTACTGGGTAACAGTTTGTATGTTACATGGACCCTAACACCTCTAGGCATGTATGTTTGATGTAAATATTTTATAAGACTCACAAGTTATAGATAAGTAGAGTTACGTTGAACAAAATCAAGGAAGTGTGTGCTTCAAGTCTGTTCTTCAACAAGCTCTCTGCTCAAGTATAGTTTTGTAAGTATAAAAGAAAATAACAAACATCCCACAGCCCACTCGCCCCAACCATCCGCCCAATGGCCTGATGTTACAAGTGTCACCAAAATCTCCAGCAGAAGGCCCCAGAGGTGGGTGTTGTTGTGACACCTGGCAGAAAGTCCATTCCAGTGCCAAATCTGGACGCAGGCAAAGCCTAGCCACCCTCCCTGTTCCTTTTGAATGGAAAAGGTTCTTCGTACAGTAAATCTGTCCATTCAAATGGGCTGAACTGGAGTTGGTTTTGGGTGACAGTTAAGAGTGTGACACTTTAGAATAACGTCTGGCCCATTGCAATCTAAGGTGAACTAGAAAAAAAATGGAGCGATATCACCAGAGATGGGGGTACAGCTACTGATTCAATGTAGCAGCTAAGGAGTGTGATCAAGGGCTGGCAGGATTTTGTCCAAGAGAAAGGATGCTCCCAGAGTCTGAGAGTAACAAACCAAGAAATTAGCAAGAGAGCTAATGAGATTTTTTTGGACTCAGCAACTAGGAGACAGGACTCAGAAGGTGCTACAAGAGTCCTTTCTGCACTGGGGTTTATTCTGGACTATATCCTGGAATAGGGACCTGCTATCTACATGCTGGTGCAGACTGAGGCAGGTCCTGGGCATGTCCTGCCATAGTTTACAACAGCATGTGGGCTGTGGGTCCCTATCCCTGGATATAATCCGGAAGAAGACCCCACACAGGAAAGGCCAAGGGCAGCTTTGACCACAGGGTCCTCTAAGGCTTCGTTCACACCTGTGTTCACACCTACATTTTAATCCAGCTTCAGTCCACTTTCACAGTGAGATAACACATTTGTTTATGGTTTTAATCTAACTCAGAAAATCCACCTCTAAGTTAGATAACATGGAAGGAAAATGACAAGTCACTTTCCTGTTGTGTTTTAATCCAGCTTTGGCCCACTTTCAGAGGCTGTGTTCCCATAGAAGTTTAAATCTGAATCAAATCCATTTTCGGGACTGGGAGAACCCATTAATTTTTTTTTATTATTTTTCCCATCCTTTATGAGGACTATCCTGCAAAAATCCACAGAAAAAAAGTCCTCACCAAAACTGTTTTTGGACCCTTAGGAGCCCAGCTTGCATCATTTTTCCGCCTTTGGAAATGCTACTGAACTAATTTGGGTGGAGATATTACCTTCTGGCCAATGCCTGCCAGATGTGGGTGGGATTTCACAGCTGGGAAGGTCTCCTCCTCCCTGTCACCATGCCTGCTCTGAACACACTGCAATTAGGAAAGATACAGTCACACAAAAACTTTTTAAAAACCCAAGCTTCAAAGGATACACTGTAGCAAGGCTTACACCGCAGGGGAAAATTAAGCCACAAGCCTCTATTTTACAGAGGAGAGGAGAGGGAAACTGAAGCTGTCTTTATTTTGAAAGGGAATTGCTCTGTGCTGTTGGTTCTTTCGCTGTAAAACTTCCTAATATCGTGAATAGAGGGAGGGAGCTTCCAATTTGAAAGGGAGAGTGTGAAGGGGATGATTGCTTCTGTTGCAGCTGATTCTCCAGGGCAGGCTTAACAGGGGTTGGACAGGGGCAGAGATTAAAAGGTCCTGCTTCTCCATGCTGGTTTTTGTTGTTGTTGTTGTTTTGGCGTGTGTGTGCATGGTTTGCATGGGAATGCCAGTATTCAGATTCAGCCCATGTTATCCTCAAGGAAATGGGGACAGCCAGACTGTGCACTCGGTCCTGAATCCGGATTTTATAAGTCCAACCAGGATTTTAAAAAGTCAAGTGGGAACGCAGCCAAAGGGAGAGAATGCATCAGCAAAGTATCGAGCTGTTTTCTTTCAGCATTATCTAATTCAGAAAATTCACCCTTAGGTTAGATAAAGTGGAAAGAAAATGGCTAGTCATTTTGCTGATGTGTTCTCTGACTCTGAAAGTAGACTGAGACTGGATTAAAACCTAGGTGTGAACGTAGCCCATGAGTCTTGCTTGCCCTGCTTCCCCCGCAACATATAATTTTTATCTGTTTTTTAAAAGATTTGCACCAATTTTAATTATTTAAACCCTTTTGTCTGTTTCAGTTGCTGTAAGCTGCCCTGGAATCTCAGGTTATGGTATGGAATATAATCTAACCAGCAGGCATTTGGCATTTCACAGGCAGAAGTTAATGGGGAGACGTTTAGTTAGCTGATTAGTTTAAACATTTCTATATCACTTTTCTACTGGAAAATAATAATAATAATTGACCATGTACTCAGCTGCTGCAAAAAGATCACACAGATTATAAACAGCAACACAACGCCATCACCAAAATGATCCATTGGGATCTATGCCACAATTACCATCTGCCAGCAGCATAGAACTGGAAGGACCATAAACCTGAAAAAGTAGTTGGAAATGAACAAGCCGAAATAATGTTTGGGAACATAACACCCCTGAAATCACCATTGTTGAAAAGAAGAGGATGTTGCTCGTTGATGTCGCTATACCAGGAGACACCAGGATTGATGTGAAACAAACAGAAAATGACGAAACACCAGGACTTAAAGATCGAAGTTCAAAGACTCTGGCACAAGCCAGCAGTGGTGGTCCCACTCGTGATTGGCACATGGGTGCCATTCCAAAAGGCCTTGGAGGGCACTTAAAACCGCTTAACATTGACAAGGTTACCATCCATCTGTTGAAAAGGCCACCCTGCTGGGTTCTGCACGCATTATGCGTTATGAAATATCAAAGGTGACACATTTGGTGTCATGTTATATTGTTGAGTTTCTGTATATAATGATGATGGTGATGGTGATGAGAGTAGTAGTAAACGGCAATTTCTCAGGGTGGAAAGAAGTAAAAAGTGGGGTCCCTCAAGGCTCAGTACTGGGACCAATGCTTTTTAATTTATTCATCAATGATCTAGAAAAAGGGGTACATAGTAAAATAGCAAAGTTTGCTGATGATACTAAATTATTTAGGGTAGTAAAATCTGAAAGAGATTGCCAAGAGCTCCAGAGGGATCTCTTAGCATTGGGTGAGTGGGCAACCAAGTGGCAAATGTGCTTTAATCTTAACAAGTGTAAAGTAATGCACATTGGGGCCAAGAATCCAAATTACGTCTATAAACTGATGGGGTCTGAGCTTTCTGCAACACGCCAGGAAAGGGATCTCGGGGTTTTGGTGGACAGTTCAATGAAGGTGTCAACCCAGTGTGCGGCAGCAGCAAAAAAAGCAAATTCAATGCTGGGAATAATTAGGAAGGGAATAGAAAATAAGTCAGCAAGTGTCATTTTGCCCCTTTATAAATCTATAGTGAGGCCACATTTGGAATACTGTGTACAATTCTGGTCACCACACCTCAAAAAGGATATTGTGGAACTAGAGAAGGTGCAGAGAAGGGCAACCAGAATGATTAAGGGTCTGGAACACCTCCCTTACGAAACCAGGCTGCAACGTCTAGGCCTCTTCAGTCTGGAGAGACGGCGTTTGAGAGGGGACCTGATTGAAGTATATAAAATTATGCACGGCATAGAAAAGGTGGATAGAGAAAATTTCTTTTCTCTATCGCACAACACTAGAACCAGGGGGCACTCTATGAAGCTGATGGGTAGGAGCGTAATGTCTGACAGGGGGAAGTATTTCTTCACCCAGAGGGTCATCGGCCTATGGAATGTGCTGCCAGAAGAGGTGGTGACAGCTACCAGTCTCGATGGCTTTAAGGTAGGGTTAGACAAATTTATGGATGACAGATGTATCAATGGCTACTAGAACGAATGCCTAGGTGCATCTTTCAGGCAGAGGGGGGGGGAGGAAATGGGGCGCTTCTAGGGCCATCTGCTGGGACTCGAGAGCAGGAGAAGGTTTGTCCTTGTCTCTGCTTGAGATGCCCATGAGCATTTGGTGGGCCACTGTGTGCGACAGGATGCTGGACTAGATGGGCTGTGGCCTGATCCAGCAAGGCTTCTCTTATGTTCTTATGTTCTTAAATCCCAAAGCAGTTTAGAATATAACACAAGGTTAAAACTAATTAAAGGATGGGATATTAAAGCAGTAATTAAAAATATGTGTGAGGAAACAAATGCCCGTTCTCCCCGGAAGCACTTTGGGGAACAGATACATTTTCAAAGGTGCCTGAAGGATACTTCAAGACATGTTGTTGCCAAAATATGTATATCTATCCTAGTCTGTATCTGTGCATTTAATCCACAGGAAACAGCAGGCATCAGAGATCAGAGTTTCTGTCTGGAATTGGCAGAAGATGAATCACCTGTAGCAAAGCATCTTTCTCTCTCTTTCTGGAAATTGGGTCAGCAGGTTTCCCACTTGTTAATAGGCAGAGTCCGCTGCCTACAGCAAGCTCCGCTAGGATATGCTAACGAAGATGCCATTGTGACCCTCCAAAGACTGGGTCCTGCAGCACTCCCAGACTACTTGTGTAAGCGAGCTGCCTGAAACAATGCATAAAGACGGGGGAAGCAAATTCTGAGGACAGAAGTCTGGCCATCTGGTAATCTCGTGAATACAGAGGCTTTGATGTAATCTCAGCAGCTGCTAGAGAGGGTCAGAAACATCCCTTGGTGCTGAGTGCTGTATACGTTACACGTTATCTCTCCAGCTCTAGGTCAACCACACAACCTCTGGGACTGAGAACAGAGATATAATTCCACTCTTAATGCACTTGGCAATCCTTAGCTACTCAGGAGATGCCAAATTAGTCTGTGCCGTGGAGTGACTGGCATGACGTAGGTGCCCCTCCACAGAGAGCTGGACTACAGAAGATATCCACCGTCTCTAGTTCCCACCCCCTTTAGCTCTGAAGGGGGAGGGGGGAGGGGGAGGGAGGAAATGCGTATGGAAGGAAAGAAGGAAGGAAGGACACACAGATGGAAGGAAGGATGGAAAGAAGGAAGCATAGAAAGGAGCAAGGAAGGACATGCATATGGAAGAAGGAAGGAAGGACTAAATATGAGTGTCCATAATTGCATTCTATCTGGGGTCCCGCACAGAAAGCCTTTGTCCTTCTCTCCATGGTGCTGAACTCTGCTTCAGTGTCTTAGTGTGGTTTTCCTTAGATGCCGCACAAAAAGAAACACCAGCCCACTGCCCCCTAAAAGGCCTCTAACATTTTCTTTTAAGGAAGAAACTTTGAAGCGCTGCCTCTTGTAATATTTGTTGAGCCCCTGCCATCCTTTCTGCTCAGCATCTCTGAACGCATTCACACGCTGTTTCTGTGGTCCCCTGGCTGCCCTTTGCCAAGCCTGAGCCAACCAACAGAGAGTTAACCTTAACCATATATCTCCACACTGCACCTCAGCCTGCAGTAATGTGTGCAATGCAGCGTATGCCCACTGATGAGCAGGCCTGATCTGAAGCCCGGGCTCGCTGGGCTGCTTTATCTTCCTCCTGGGTTCTTCTCTCAGCTGCTAGCTCCTTCCCTCACCTGCTCCTTGGAAGGATATTGAAAGCAAGCCTGCAGATGCAGGGAGGAGAACCATGAGATGCCTTGCTGGTGAGCAAGCAGCTGGGAGAAGGACTTGTCAGCAGGACTGGCTCAGATCAGCAGACCCAAACACCTTGGAAGCAACTTTGTTGCCTGTGCAGAGAGACCCTTCAAAGACCCACCATCCTCCACGCACAGTTTCATGATGGCTGAGGCCATTCTCACTTCCCCGATGTTTCCCAGTGCACAGAAGAACCTGGCATTTTCCCTACCAGAGTGGTTGAGCTGCATCGTACTTTTGCTCCACTGCGA
Source organism: Aspidoscelis tigris stejnegeri (assembly GCA_023333525.1). Taxonomy (NCBI): domain Eukaryota; kingdom Metazoa; phylum Chordata; class Lepidosauria; order Squamata; family Teiidae; genus Aspidoscelis; species Aspidoscelis tigris. The sequence goes on from JALMGA010000023.1 coordinate 3,211,033, forward strand.
TAGCCCCACGATGGCCACCATCTTGGCTCCAAGGCTCGATCGCCGTTTCTTATTGGACGAGAGGCTCGCCGAGTCAGGGTTGCCCCCATTCGCCTTCTCAATGTTGTACATCTCTCCGCTGATGCTGGAACTCCGAACCACATTCCGGGCCGAGGAACTGGCCTCCCCATTCAGCATCGTCACCTGAGGGGACGTCAGTGGCTCTTTGCTGGCAGGGAGTAGCTGCAGCAGGAAAAAATAGAGATGGAAGTGACAGAGGGGAAAGAATTCTGTCTGTCTCTTGGGCAAACCAGAAGCCATAATGCGCTGTCAGTTTGTGCATTATTTTCTCAACCTTCCTAATGCCACGACCCCTTAATGCAGTTCCTCATGTTGTGGGGACCCCCAACCATGGGGGTGGGGTAGCTGGGGTCACAGGGGTGGGGCAGCTGGTGCTGCATGGCCTACGTGGGCCCACGTGTTCAGATGCATCTCGCTGTGCCTGCGCGCTGCCTTCTCTACTTACACCTCATCAGCTACTATGGCAGCACGGTGGGGCGGAGAGGCAACCCTGCTGCTGGCCACCTCGAGGGGCGCCACATGGGGAGAAGGGAGGAGTAGTGGGAGACTTGTTGCGACCCCTCTGAAAGGGTAGTTTGACCCCCCCCCAAAAGGGGTCGCGACCCACAGGTTGAGAACTGTTGCTTTAAAAAGTTACAAATAAGTAGCTATAACCATTATGAAACTATGGCTGTGCTTGTCATGGTGTACTTTCGTCTGTAGCTTAAGATGCATTACCAGCTCACACACACACCCTCTAGTCTAGTGGAAGAGGGGTTAAAAGCACCGGACTAGAACCCAGGAGTCTCTTAGTTTGAATCCCTGGGAAGACCCAACCTTCCTTGCCATTGTGTCACTGAAAGGAGGCAAGGGACATCATTGGGTCTTCCCAACTATGGATGAAATTTCCTCACGGCCTTGGGCATGCTTTGGGAAAGGGGAGCAGAACTTGAGAAAACATCCAAAGTGAAGCTCTAAGGTAAGAACATAAGAACATAAAGAGAGGCCCTACTGGATCAGGCCAGAGCCCATCTTGTCCAGCATCCTGTCGTACACAGTGGCCCACCAAATGCTCATGGCATCTCAAGCAGAGACAAGGACAAACCTATTCCTGCTCCAGAATCCCAGCAAATGGCCTTAGACATGTCTGCTTGTCCCCACAGCCTGAAAGATGTACCTAGGCATCCATTATAGTAGCATTGATACATCTGTCATCCATAAATTTGTCTAACCCTACCTTAAAGCCATCCAGACTGGTAGCTGCCACCACCTCTTCTGGCAGCACATTCCATAAACCGATGACCCTCTGGGTGAAGAAATACTTCCCCTTGTCGGATCCAACTCTCCTACCCATCAGCTTCATAGATGCCCCCTGGTTCTAGTGTTGTGTGATAGAGAAAAGAAATGTTCTCTATCCACCTTTTCTATACCATACATAATTTTAAATACTTCAGTCAGTTCCCCTCTTAAATGCCGTCTCTCCAGACTGAAGAGGCCTAGACGTTGCAGCCTGGTTTCGTAAGGGAGGTGTTCCAGCCCCTTAATCATTCTGATTGCCCTTTTCTGCACCTTCACTAGTGCCACAATGTCCTTTTTAAGATGTGGTGACCAGGTAGTTGGATAGACCAAAGATCATCTCTCTGGCAACTCAAAATCCCAAGCCGAATATCGTGTTTGGATCACTCCTCTGGATCACACTGGTGGGACACACTCCGATTTCCTGGCAACTCAGAGTTCCCATACCTCATGCCCAGGCCCTCTCCAGAGTCTTTCGAGACAGAAGGGTGACAACAGCTCAGAGGCATTGCTGTTCTTCCTCACCTTTGGGGCTGGTGTCAAAACAAGTGAGCAGGGGCCTATTTGCACTTGGCTTTATTTTGGAATATATCCTGGAATAGGGACTTGCTGTCGATATGCTGGTGCAGGCTTCAGCAGGCCCAAAGTGAGGTCTGCCAGAGTCTGCATTAGCATGAGGACCACAGACCCCTATCCTGAGATATACTCCAAAAAAAGGCCAAGTGCGAATAGGCCCCAGGTCTGTTCTTCTACCAAACGCAGCAGGTAGGACATTTGTAAGGATTTCACAGTGCAGATCAGGACGTCCACCATAGACATCCCCCACTCTCCAACCATGCTCCACAGAACATTTTCCCTCAAGGTCCTTCCCTCACTCATAGATACCAAAAGGGCAGAAGCATGCACCCAGAATGTTTTGTGGAGACTCAGAAATGTGAACCCTCCTCGTATGTTCACGTCTCCATCTGTGGTATGGTTTGCCTCTGTTATCATTTAGTGACAAACGCTGCTGATGAGACACAGTAAAAGCTAATCCGTGTCACGCCGGAGAGCTCTAAGTCAGCTCTAATGCTCAAATTGGCATTTCTGCTGCGCATGAGGGCAGACGGAAGCGTTTGGAGCAGCCCTTCCCTTCCTACCCTGTCAACTCTATGGCATGTGTCACCATGGGCTCCAGAGACAGCCAAAGATGACAATTTCAAGTTTGTAAGCTATTAGCTTACAGTGAGGTTGGCAGTAATGAAAAGAGGTGGATTTTTCTGCTTTCTTTGCCGCCTGCTTCTTGGCAAACCAGGCAGTTCTGAGCCAGATTTGGGCAATTCACACAGAGCAAAATGTGCTTGATTCTGGACATGTAAGCCACAACCAGGGCTTGAAGAATCCCATCTAGAAAACTGACAAATGAAGAAGAAGAGTTGACTTTTCTATGTCGCTTTTTTCACCCATTTAAGGGGACTCAAAGCACCTGACCAACCTTCTGTTCTTCTCCCCACAACAGAACACGCAATGAGGTAGGTGAGGCTCTGAGAGATCAGAAGGGAGCTGTGACTAGCGCAAGGTTACCCAGATGGCTTCTTGGGGGAAGTGTGGAATCGAATCCAGTATTCCCAAATAAGAGTCTGGCTCCCTAACCACTTGACCACACTTTGTCTCTGACAAAGGTAAGAGGTTGAGGCCCATTATACTGTGCCAACTGAGACCCAAAATATGCACAGAAAGGCAGTAACATCCATGAAACAATTTGCATGACTTTGTTTAAGCACAGACATTGACCAAGCGTGCATAAAATCCAACAAGCTAAATCGAACCCAGTGTTGATAAGTTTATTAAAAGTTTCCCAAGATGCAGTGAGACAGCTTCCCAGTCTTTCACTGAATGCTTCCAGTGACTTAGGATGCAGTTCCATGTACACAGGATATAGATTTGTATCTACCTTGTAATACAGGTTTGTCTCTTCCCACACACCGTGCCCAGATCCACAATTAAAGGCTGTGCACATGGCAGGCAGGTTTCCTGTATCAAATCTGGCTTCTCTTTGTTCAAGGAGCGACGTGATTGGATGATGGTGGCACACCTAGGGCTGCTGTGGTTGGGTGCTCATTTTGCCCATATATCTTGGTTGATGGGTTTGGAAGTCTGTAGAGGCAGTCGGAGCAACCCAGTCTATTGGTGCATCAGTGGTGCAGCAGAGATGTGGCTAAGTTTATCCATGCAAATCATGGACCCTTGGAAACTAATCAGATCATTGAAAGTTTCTGGCACTATACTGATCAAGGGAAAGCAAACTTTACCAACCCTATAAAAGCAAAAGCATGCTATGGAACGCTGTTATAAACAGGATCACAGTCCTTCAAGAAGACTCAGTGCTAATTCTTGCGGGCTGTACCAAAACAAAGCGTATTTAGTATCTTCCTATGTTAATTAACTCACAAAAGCCAGAGTGTTTGTGTTATCAGTGCATCTGTTTTGTGAATTATCCTGCTTGAATCATATTTTTCTTACCATCTGTACCTCTCTGCATTGCATTTTCCTCTGACCTCACTGTTTAATCACACACAACCGCACACCATCCATATATACTCTGTGTGTGTACACACACACCTGTAGCGAAAGATAACACACCAAGCATCTGACAAAGGGTTTTGTAACCCATGAAAACAGAAGCTGTTCACAAACTTGTGAGAATCTGACAGATTTCAAGAGTCTGTTGCAAAGAAAGAGCTAAGTCACCTCTCTGAAAATTAGAAAGTGGGAGACCAAAGGACTGTGGACCCATTAGGGCACGGAAGTGTATATACATGTATGCATATGTATATATGTTTATATATATCATGTATGGTTCTTTGTTTTTCTTTTACTGTTTTGTGTCGGAGACATTCTTTGGTTTTGAAATGCTTTATTGCGCTGGGTAAGTTTCCTAAAAAGAGGCAACATATAAATCTTCTTTGCTCTTTGAGAGGAGCAGCATGAAGGGGGCGGGGAGGTTTTATTTGAAAGCTCAGCTTTAGAAGGCAAGACCAAAATGTCTGGGCAATTCATTTCCAAGAAATGTGAAGTGTGAGTTCTTTTTGCTGAATTTAGTGTTCAGGAGAACTCAGGAGCCCCAAGCAACAAACAAACTGTGAAATAATAAGTACAATTTAGATTTAAATACGTCTAAGCAAATGAGTGACTGTGAAAGGTAAAACAACCTTCCTGGGGAATATACAGGTTAGTGTGTTTTTCGGCATCTCTCCAGAAGAAGAAGAAAAAAGGGGGGGGAGAGAAAACCACTTCTGTATCTTGTCAAGAAACCTGTGTGATCAAGTTTATGCAGGTACCAGGAGTCACTCTTGATGGGCCGGTATCTAGCAAAAACAAAAATCAGGAAGCTACAAAGGATATTTTTGCAAAGGAGAGGGAACAGGGAAAGGGAAGGGGGAGGGCGTATCTTTCCATTAAGGGTATTAGAATTAAATAAGAATGTGAAATGCAACAATTTGTCATTGCTTGTTTTTCTCATGGAAACGCACTTCAGTTACTGCAAAGCAAATGAGCCTCCTGCTTTGTGGTTTCCCTTCTGTGCTGAACTGACTGCTCCAAGAACCTGGAAACCGGATGAATAATATTGTTATTAGATCTCGCTCTACAAAGAAACAGGGTGGAGCAAATAAGTGGCTTCCCAGCTGTCCATCACTGTGGGCATTATCTGTCCGTGGCTGCTGCACAGTCTCGCTGCTACCGTCATAATAGAATTCTCCCTTTTGTTGTGTTTTTCCATCAGAGACTAAGGAAACGCAACGTGCAGAAAAAATAAAATCGTGCCAACTTGGGGTATTTGGAGCTGCAAAGAGGCCATGGTCTTAACATTGATTGATTGATTGATTGATTGATTGATTGATTGATTGATTGATTGATTGATTGATTGATTGATTGATTGATTGATTGATTGATTGATTGATTGATATCCTGCCCTTCATCAAATGGTCCCAGGGCTGGTTACAATAAGGATAAAATATATCAAATATTAACACATAATTTAAAATATAATCCCCTCCCTCCCTCACAGTACAGCACCTTGAGGAAGCTATCTAAATGGCAGAGGCCTGGGAGAAAAGATATGTTTCCACCAGGCACCAAAAACTATACAGTATAGGTGCCTGGTGGACGTCAAGAGGGGGGTTGTTTCAGAGTTTTGGGGTACCATATAAAAGACCCTCTTGCATGTCCCTGAGCCTCATACCTCTGCTAGAGAAGGTACTACAAGAAGGTCCTCTCCTTGAGATCTCAGTGCCTGGGCAGGTCTATATGGGAGAGGTATATCCTTCAGGTATATCCCTGGAAGGTTCCCCAAACTGACATGTTTTCCTACCCACCTTCTAGATGTTACTGAAGTACAGAAGAAAGGTAGGGTGGGGGCTGTGGTTCAGCATCTTCTGGAGAAATATGATTTGTAGATGTGACAAATGGTTTGACCTCCAGGTTGTGGGGTGGGGTGAGGGGGAAACGGAGTAGGTGGAGTACAAAAAATATCCTATTACTTGATTTCCTTATACCTTTTTGTTTTTTGTTTCCACAGAGTAACTGAGCTAAATTCTGCAGAGCTGGGTACATCAAAAGGTCATGCTTCAAATGGAAGTTCATTGAACAGGCAAAAGATGCCAAGTGAGTAAAATGCAACTTGACTCTGGCTGAGGTAAAAAATAATTTTAAATAGCACATTACTGCAGTCTTGACATTTTCAGAACTTGACAAAAAATGAAAAGTCTTCCACTGTTACTTAACTCTCTGAGAGCAAACTGAAATCGCACCCAGTTTCCCCACGGTTTCCGCCATGGGCAAATCGTCTCCAAAATATGAAGTCTCTTGTCTACCATCTAGCAGTAGTAGCAGTAAAAGTGGGAGTTAAATATATGATCAAATCAATAAAATATAAGAGAGAACACTTGCATGTTCCAGTTTTGGAGATTCTGATACTAGTTCCCATCCATCCTTATTCTGCCCACAAGTTGGTTGTGGTCTCACCTAAGGTTTAATCCATTTTCAGTCCACCTTCAGAGCAGGAAAATGCACTGACAAATTGACCAACCATTTCCTTTCCACATTATCTATCCCAGATATAGATAAAGCCAAAAGAAAACAGCTTGTCACTTAGCTGGTGTGTTCTCCCACTCTGAAAGAGGACCGAAGCTGGATTAAATCATAGGTGTGATTGCAGCCAAAGAAGGCATTGGCATCTGGCTGGTTAACTTGAATGGGTGTTTCTGCCATTGAGCCTCAGTTTTACTCCCAGGAAATGGCTGCTTTTGGTCATCCCAGAAGGTGTAAAATGCCCAGCAGGGCATCTTCCTCATGCTTTGCTTCTTTCTTGTCATGCATAATTCATCTCTCCCATGTGATGAATGTTATCCATCTTCCAGAGGAAGCTAAATTATTCATCCTGCACCACTTTGTAACAGCAGCGGAAGGTGGTGGTGACTGGGAAGACAAGTTCCAGGAATGCCATGGCAGGTGGAAGAAAGGGATTGAAGGAGGAGGAGAAGGAGAAGAGTTGGCTTTTCTACCCTGCTTTTCTCACCCATTTAAGGGGACTCAAAGTGGCTGACAAAACTGTGAGGTAGGTGGGGCTTTGAGAGCTCAGAAGTAGCTGTGACTAGCCCAAGGTCATGCAGCTGGCTTCGTGGAGGAGTATGGAATCAAACCCAGTGACTAAGAGATATGAGTCCGGCTCCCTAACCACTAGATGAAACTGAGATTAAACAGCATTGACCTGCCCGTGCCTTAAGATCTGGAGGGGATGCCCTCCTGGTTGTCCCACCCCACCCCCGCAGCAAAAGGGGTGGGCACCCAGGAGAGGGCCTTCTCAGTGATGGCCCCTAGGCTATGGAATAGTCTCCCCCTTGAGGTGCCTCAGTCACCTTCATTGTACACATTTCAGAAGGCAGTGAAGACACACCTCTTTGCCCTGGCCTTTGGTTAAATGGACATACACTTTTCCCTTTGTTAGGAAAATTCCAGGCCACTATGAAAACAAGTTGCCGCTCTATCAGCAAATGCTATTCATATTAGTTTCTTAATAAGCAGTTGGGTCAGAGAGAAAAAGATTCCTTTTAATTTTGTATGCTGCAGCATAGGAAGTTCGCTTTCCATAACCCCATCAAGACAAAACTTCGAACCTCCCACATTCCAGAACACAATTTATACCTAAAAAACACAGCCGGTGACTACAATTTCCCGTAACGCCTTCTAAATAGAAAAAAGACATACATATCAGATTTCTCTGACATGCGCAGTAAAAACTAAGTCCATAGCTGACTGGTTTAGACCAGTTACTCTTTGAAAACCTCTTATCATGTCTCTTGGCAAACACACATGTCCTTGAAAATATTCCTCACACCTTCATACTTGCAGATGCTGTTCTAATACATACTGTTATTGTTTCATTAATGTTTGATTTTAAACATTGTTGCCCGCCCAGAGACCTCCGGGTATAGGGCAGGATAAAAATGTAAGTAAGTAAGTAAGTAAGTAAGTAAGTAAGTAAGTAAGTAAGTAAGTAAGTAAGTAAGTAAGTAAGTAAGTAAGTAAGTAAGTAAGTAAGCAAGCCAGCAAACAAGCAAGCAAGCAAGCAAGCAAGTTAATAAATAAATAAATAAATAAATAAATAAATAAATAAATAAATAAATAAATAAATAAATAAATAAATGGGAGGCAATGGCTTTCACTGGCCTACCTTAATTCCATCTGAGACCCTGGAGAGATGGAGCCAAAGATACAGAGAAACATTGTGCTGACATGTAACAACAACAACAAAAGTGTAGCCCCAAAAGTATCTTAGAGGTGATAGCATGTAATCCTTGTTGTCTCATCCCACTCTTAATCCATTTCTGCTAACCACCGCATAATGCTGCCCTTGGAGCCTGAGTGTGGGGTGTAGCTCAGTGGTAGATAAACTCCCTGGGAAGCAGGGGGTTGCTGGTTCAATCCCAGCCTATCCCCAGAAGTAGGCAATGGCAAACCACTTCTATATCCCTGCCAAGAAAACTGCATAGAGGTTCCCCATTGAGGTGGCTGTGCAGTCCACCAGGAATCAGCCGTGAGTCAGTGGTACCCAATGCACTCATATCCATGAACCGGCTCTTTTCACAGCTCAGAATTTGGATGTGAAGTGAATGCCCCGCTCTGTAGCTTAGAACAGGGGAATCAAACTGTGACGCTCCAGAGATTCCTGGACTACACTCTCCAGAATTCTGCTCTCAGAGTTTCACTAGAACTGGCAAGGAACGCTGGGAGCTGTAGTCCAGGCACATCTGGAAGGCCATCACTTAAGACCCCTGGCTGAGAACAAAGGCTGTTGGCCAACAACCCACTCTCTGAATGGGCTCAGCTTATTCTAGATAGGCAATGCATGTCAAGCTAAACCTCAGCCCTCAATTAGTCCTGTAAATCAGCTGTTCCCCATGAAATTTAGATAAACAGACCTCACTCGCCTGTCTTTCAATAAAAGATCTGGCTGTTGCTCAAGAGTGCGCACCAGCCGCTAACAGCAGCAACAAAAGGGTTAGCGGGTCGCTTTTCTGTTGTCCCAAAACCAACCACACGGGAGATCTTTTCACCTGGGCCAGGATTAGGTGGCAAAGCAATACTTAGCGCTGTGGTGAAAATTAAAGACCAGCGTAGCCGTCAGGATAATTAGATCCTTTGCATTTCATATGTGCACACACAGAAACACACTTCTAGGCCCTGCTTTGGATTTGCTCAGGTATGATTGAACAAATAATTACATCTCACTGTTAGTTATTGTGCTGGGTACCACGTATGGGTAGCTGGCAAGTCCTACGCTTCCCTCGTAGATCTCTAATGCATCCTGCACAGTTCACGAAACTTGCTGTGAGCCAATATTCTCTTATCACTGGGCTTTTCTGCACTGGCTGGTATACTGGATCAACCAGCATGTTGGTGCAGACTAAGGTAACCTCCACCCCAGGGGGCACTCTGAGGGTGTGTGGCCTACAGAGACATGGTCTAAGCGAGCACGGCCCCTGTTAGACCGGACCAGCAGGTGAACAGGAGGCTCCTCCTAGAACAGTGGTTCTCAACCTGTGGGTCACGACCCCTTTGGGGGTTGAACTACCCTTTCAGAGGGGTTGCAACGAGTCTCCACCTTCCCACCCCATCCTCACCTGAGCTACACCACCCCCATGGTTGAGGGTCTCCACAACATGAGGAACTGCATTAAGGGGTTGCAGCATTAGGAAGGTTGAGAACCGCTGTCCTAGAAGAAGAAGAGTTGGCTTTTCTATCTGCTTTTCTCACCAATTAAAGAGGCTTCAAAGCTGCTGACAAACCTTCTGTTCTTCACCCCACCACAGATGCCCTGTGAGGCAGGTAGGGCTCTCAGAGCTAAGAAGGGAGCTGTCACAAGCCCAAGGCCACCCAGCTGGCTTCATGAAGTGTGGAACTGAATCAGGAGAATACCAGATAAGACTCCAACACTCTAACCACAAGACCATCCTAGGACGACTGATAGTCCAGTGTATCAGCCAGTGCAGTATCACCCTTAGAGTTTCTTTTAATGTCCACCTACATAGAATTCTGAAGGCGTCACTTGAAGTTGAACTTTTAAGAACTTTTCACATGTGAGCCACAGGAAGCCTCAAGGATGATTGAGGTTGCCTCACGCAAGGTCTAGTTTTAATGCTTTCTTCCCAACATCTTGTTCCATGTTGCAGTCCCATCAAAAGATCCATAGGCAACCCCAGTTCGGCGTTGAATTGCATTTTTCCGGTACTGGTTCTTGGTTTGCTGCACCTTGACAAGCTTCTGGTTGTTGACTTCAATCAAAGCTGATTCTTTGCTTTCTGCCACGTAATCTGCTAATGCATGCTTCTCTTCTTCCACTGTTTGCTTCACTTGCAAAAGTCCTCTACCGCCTGCTTTCCTGGGCAAGTACAACCTGTCGACATCACTACGAGGATGTAGTGCATGGTGGATCGTCATCAGTTTTCTGGTTTTTCTGTCTAAGTTGTCCAGCTCCTGCTGAGTCCAGTTCACAATTCCTGCAGTGTATCTAATGACTGGTATGGCCCAGGTGTTTATGGCCTTAATGGTGTTACCACCATTCAGTTTACTTTTCAAGATTTTTCTAATCCTTTGGATGTACTCTTTACTGACCACAGATTTCACTTGGCCGTGCTTAATGTTATCCAGTTGCAAGATGCCAAGGTATTTGTAGGCTTCTGCCTGGTGGGACCTGATGGCTTGACCATTTGGCATTTCAATGCCTTCACTTTCAGTAATCTTCCCCTTCTTCAGTGCCACTGTGGCGCATTTGTCCAGGCCAAACTCCATACTGATGTCACTGCTGAATATTCGCATTGTGTTGGTCAGTGACTGGATCTCGATTTCAGATTTTCCATAAAGCTTCAAGTCATCCATGTACAGTAGATGTGAAATTTTCTGTGAATTCCTGGCAGTTTGATAGCCCAGGTTTGTTTTCTTTAGGATGAGTGACAGCGGGATCATAGTGATGATGAAAAGCAGTGGGGACAATGAGTCCCCCTGGAAGATGCCCCTTTTGATGTTGATCAGTCTGTAGCTTTCATTTCCGACAAAAAGCTCAGTCTTCCAGCGTTTCATCGCACTTTCTATAAATTTGGTGATGTTCTGACTGATCCCGATGGTTTCCAGGCACTTTGTGATCCAACCATATGGCAGTGAATCAAAAGCTTTTTTATAGTCGATCCAAGTCATATGCAGGTTTGTTTTTCGGCTTTTGCAGTTCTCCAGAATCATTTTGTCAATCAGTAGCTGGTCTTTTGTGCCCCTGCTTCTCCGTTTGTTTCCTTTTTGCTCTACTGGCATGATGTTGTTGTCTTCGAGGTAGTCTTGAATCCTGTCTGCTATTATGCCTGTCAGCAGCTTGAGCATAGTAGGTAGACAAGTTATCGGCCTGTAGTTTCCTGGTGTCGCTCCCTTTGCTGCATCTTTCTGTATTAAGTATGTTTTGCCAGTTATTAGCCATTCACTGATGTTTCCTGTTTGCAGCATTTCATTAAACAGTTCAGCCATTTTTGCATGGAGGCTGGTCAGGTATTTGAGCCAGAAGCCATGCAACTAATCAGTGCCAGGGGATGTCCAGTTCTTCACTCTTTTCATGACCATTTCAGGTGTTATTTCCAGCTGCCACATTTTGTTCTTGGAGAATTTCTTCTCAAAATCCTTTATCCACCAAGCAGTTTTGTTGTATTCTTTTTCAGCCTCCCAGATATCTTTCCAGAAGTTGGTTGTTGCTTCTCTCTCTGGCTTTTCAATTTTCTTGTCTACTTGCTCATGCAGGCTCTGGTAGAACTGCCTCTGATTAGACTGGAACATTTGGTTCTGCCTGTACTGGATGATTCTTGCTTCATATCTTTCGATTTTCCTGGCTGTAGCTGTTATCTGCTGTTTCACAATTTCCAAAGCTTCGTCAATTTTCCTTGTATTCAGCCAGTATTTTTTTGATCAGATGTTCTTTAGTCTACTCATTGTTCAGTTTCTTCTCCTTCATGTTTTTTAGGTTGCTGGCATCTGATCTCAAGCTTTTTATTTTCAGTTCCAGTCGAACTTTCCACTTTGGTTTTCCAGTTGATTTTCTAGTTGATTTTGGCTGCAGTAACCCTAGTTCTTCTGTTACTATCACAGCTGTACTGTAAGCGAGCTGGTTCAGTTCTTCGATCGATGCTACCTGAACAGTTACAAGGGCAGAGTTGATGTCATTCATCAGTGGGACAAGTCGTTTTCTGCCTATAGTTTTTAGGGTTGGCAGTCGCTTTCGCTCTGTACTTGATGCTGTATGAGCCATTATTCTGTCCTTCAGTTCCTGCTGTCTTTGAGACAATGTGCCAGGTGTTTCATCAATGACTTCATGCTGCTGTTCTTCCTCTTCTTGCAGAACTTCCAGATTTTCATCAGGTTCTAGTTGATCAGTGACTCCTGGTCTTGTTGGAGCTTCTATTGCTGCCACAATAGGCTGCGGTGCTTCAGTTTCATTAGTTTTTCGTATTTCTTCAAGTTCAGCTTCACTGAACACTTTAGTCCCGCTTATGAATCTTCTCTGATCAGCTAGCCGCAGTTCTGTTATCTTCGAATCTGGGTATTCTTGTTTCCATAGCTGGTGCATCCGTTTTTGATAGCCTCGTTTTCCAGGTTCTGATTTGTAGTAACACTTCATGACTACACGATTCTCTGACCTTGAGAATTTCTGCCGCTTCCTTGTTTGTGGATTTTGTTCCTGTAGCCCATTTGTCAACGATTGCCCAGGTTCCTCAGCAACTGGCACGGTCCTTTTTATCCTGGGCGACGACCGAGCCAGTATATACTTCTTTTTTGTTTGTGTCTCCATTGTGTCAAATGGGTTGGGTGCACTTAGTCCTGCTCCTCTGCTTTGACCACTCTGGCATGGTTGAACCTGCCAGTAGTTTGCACTACCGCCGGCCCAGCTCTCAGCTTCATTGGAGTACTCAAGCCCCACCACCATGACAAGGCCACACCCATCGGGGGGATTGTTGTTGTTGTTGTTACTACTACTACTAATATTCATAGCACAGAGAAGAAAAGCCCATAAAAAAGGAAGGGGTGTGTGGAGGTGGGGGGACAGGCTTAAAAAAGAACTGCAAACGCACATCTTGAGATGGCCTTGAGGAGCTAGATTTGACACAGCAAAAGGGGTGGAGAGCCAAGAGTTCCATGGAGGAGGCTCAGGTTGATCGTGGAGAAAGGTGTGAGCGATGCAGCCCAAAGCGAGGATGGCCTGAGGACAACCTATAACCAATAGGACATCCTATCTCATATAGGTGTGACCAGGGCCATTCAGCCATTCATTAAAATGTATATAACACCTGGAACCCAAGAGGTCCCAAGGCAGCTGCAAGTCATTCAGAAATCAAATACAATCCATTATATATACTCTTTGTGTAAATAATGAATCTAAAAGAACTAACCAGAACCTAAGCAGACAGGGAAATTTTAAGATGGTGCTGAAAAATACAGTCCTGCAACCTATATATCCTTATCTGTAAGAACATCCCACTGAAATGACTGTGTTGACATGTAAACATATGGAGGAAGATAAAACAGTCCAGGGCTCCTTTACTTTGAATATGTGTACAAAAGAAGAGTTTGCAACCACATCTGCCAAATTTCTGCCTTCTATGGAGCTTCTACAGGGTCCCAGCAGCTTTTTCACATGGCAAATAGAGGGTAGGACAGCATAGCTAGTACCAGTCTACAGGTTCTGCTGACATCAGTAGTGACAATACTCTACAATGTGAAATTATGGATTAAGAGGGGAAAAGTGTGTTGGGGGGAGGGGAATTAAGGTAAACATATGATGCTCAGTTTCCCTGTCTTAACAGCTTGGGATTTTTGGCATAGGATAGGGAAGTGCACGAATATTCATAACATTTGATATTCGTGCAAATTCAGCCATATTTGGACATTTATATATGAACTGAATGTTACAACATTCATACATTGACATTCTTCAGAACATTTGTGAACCTGGGAGGTGGGAAAGTGGCTGCATCAGTCACATCTGCAATGGATCCAGATTGCCTTCAACATGGACTGAGAGCGGATTCAAAGTGGATTCAGGGCAGATTTGACGCTTTCAGAGCAGATGTTATGGGATACGTAGGGGATATGTATCCGTTCATGAATTCATATGGGTACATTTGTATGGAATAGAATCCGACCACATTCAAAGGGGATCTATTCAAATGAATACGAATTTTCTTACATTTGATAAAATGCAAATAGAACACACACACACACACACACACACACACAAAACTCCCCATTTGTGTACATCCCTAGTAAGAGATTAGACAGAAACAGATAGAATTAACTGAACCAATTGCCTCTTTCGTGGCGCTGTGCTGAAGAACTCAAATGCAAGTACCCAGACTGACTGATCAGTTGGTTGACAATTAGATAATTATATCCACATTAAATTCCTGACAATTTAAGCAAGCCTGCATCTGGCTATCAGGGGGACTATTTTCCTCATATCAGAGCTTAGGAGTTTGACTTTTCTTTTTTGTTGCTGCTGCTGTTGTTACCTTTGCTACTATTGGTGTAATTTATTTTGCACTATAATCCCAGGGTATTTAGACCAGTGGTAGAGCAAACTGCCTAGAAAGCAAAGGGCCGCTGGTTCAATCCCCAGGCTCTTCCTGGAAGTAGGTAATGGCAAACCACTTCTGTATCCCTGCCAAGAAAACTGAATAGAAACGCCCATGGAGTCCTTGGAAGTGGGCTGTAGCTCCTTGGTAGAGTAAGCTGTCTGGAGAGCAGAGGGCTGCTGTTTTGATCCCCAGCCTCTCTCCAGAAGTAGGCACTGGCAAACCACGGCTGCAATCTCTGCCGAGAAAACTGCATAGAGGGGCCAGTGGATGTTCCCATCAACAGTAGTAAATTAACACTGTAGGGTTCAAGCATCCTATTGCAATGTGTTAATTAGCCCCCAGCGGGCCATGGGAGATGCAGTAGGGTTTAACATGCACTCCGTTTAGCACACCGCTGTGACCTACTGCTTGCTTATAATTTCCTATAAGTGTGAAAAAGCCGAAGGTCTGAAAGCAACTCTTCTTAAGCATTTCTTTTTCTTCTTCCTTCTTTTTTTTGGGGGGGGGGGGACGGTGGAGGGGAAGTTCCTCTCTTCTGACCAAGCTGCCCATATAACATTCTCATAGCTGTGGGTCTGAACCAGAAGCTTTGAGTGATTCTTTAAAGAAATGAAGAGATGGGAGGGAAGCAAGTGGCAAAATGCAGATTCTCCATTTTCACTCCGGCTACAGTTCCCTCCCATCAGCAAGAACTCTCTGCCTCTCTCCCAAGGGCTTACTTCAGAGTAAACAGGCGGTGCTGTGCTTTGATTTCTTCCAGATCACACAAACTCAAAAAACTTGCCAGGAAATAACCCTGATTTCATCTTTATAATCTCTGCCAAGCAAAGAATCTTTAGGTGAGGAGCAAAAACAAGATTTTAAACACCTTTTTTGTCCTGCCTAGGTTGCCTGGCTGTTCTTTGAGAGAGAGAGAGAGAGAGCTACCAATGCATGCAGAAATCCTCCTACATGATCAGAGACCACCATATTTAGACCCCATCATCTGGAAGGGGTGAATATGCATTCTCCCTTGCATGCTTACATTTTTCATTATGGTCATCCCAGGATCACCAGTGCCAGAGATGGTCAGAGGAAAAAAGAATACCGTATTACAGCCTTCCCTTTCACAGCACATAAACCTTTAGGAAAATAAACATCAAAATCAAAGAGTGCAAAAATGTTCCTTACCGGGAGGTGGATCCTATTGCATCCAAATGCTAATGGAGCCAGGGAAACTGTGCCCACCGTCCCTCTTGACAAACACACACACACACACACACACACACACACACCAAGCCTCCCCTCCAGAAATAGATCCATATAATCTTGGCCCAAAATGAAGTGGATTCACACCACAAATCTCATTTCTGGAGCCGACCATCTAGTTAATCTGTAATGTAGCGCTTTGGGAAGGGGAAGAGGCAACAGAGAGAGGAAGGAAGGAAGGAAGGAAGGAAGGAAGGAAGGAAGGAAGGAAGGAAGGAAGGAAGGAAGGAAGGAAGTGATGATGGGGAAGCTGGATTGAACACTGTCTATGCTTAAGCATTGCCATGGTTACCTCAGTGACCCAATTCTTCCCAGATCCGAAAAAGAGAGGAGGAGGAGAGAGAAGGAAAATAAGAGAACTACAGAAAGATTAAAAACAAACAGGCACAGAAAACCAGGAACCTCTGGAGCACACAAGTGTCTCTAAAAATGAGAAGGGTGGAGAAAAACTGCGCCTCTTCTCATGCCCCTCCAGAGTAAAAAGTTGACAGCCCCAGAACGAAAGGTCAGAGAAGGACAGTCGTTACAGGAAGAGGCGAAGGGTGGCTGCAGCATCTCCATCGCACCTGGGTCGGACTCCCTCCTCAACAGAGAGAGGTAGAGAGCAAAGAGCAAACGGAACAGCCACATGGACTGCTGTAGGTGCAAAGGAAAGGACCGAAACTTGGGTTATTCTTGCTGTGTGCTGATGATGGTCCCATGTGGGGGCTGAATGGTGCCCATCAGATGTGACAGACAAAGCTTTCCTGCCACCTCTGAGCCCCTTGCACACAATTTGGCTCAGGATGAGTGAACATTTTGCCACAGTGCTGTGGATTGCCACGTGTTCCTGCCTGTCTGCCTGCCTACCTGCCCACCCGCCCACTGGTTTGACTTAAAAAGAGTTCCGAAAATTCATTTTGGGGTTGCTGGACGGCCCTGCCCTGCATTTGCCTATCGCGTCTTTCAGTGATGGCCGGCATCCACAGGCCCACCAGGAATGCCCAGAACGGATGTGTGCCAGTTTCTCAGAGGACTTTGAAGTCCTCAAAATGGTGGCAAATCACTCTTTAATTTGACAGATCAAAGGAAGATTTTCTGCCATGCTGAGGACTTCAAAGAACTCTGAGAAACTAGCTTGTTCTAGTTCTGGGCAGCTCCAGCATGCTGCCCTGATGCTGCCGCCTTCTTCTTCGTTTAAACACACAGTCAAACTGGAGGTCACATAAGGTGTCCGCCAAGCCAAAGTTCAGTTGTAACTGCAAAGAGAGCCAGGATGCGATGGTGATAGGTGCGAGAGGCACCCACTCCCACTAGTATGGAACAAGGAAGCACCCGCAGAAAGCATGTGGTTTACAGCAGAAGCATCGCCTTTCAATTTCTCTTCCCTTCTCCTGCCCCTCATTACTACAGAGGTTACTACAGAGAATCCTAGCATGTGGGTAGGGCACCTAACAATCCCAGCTCTCTGGTCCATTCTGGGTGTGTCCCCATGCACGTTTGGTCCAGTACTGAAACTGGGCTTGGCAAAGGACGTCTCCGTGTGTTTTGGATTTGGTCTGGTTTCCGCAGACCAAATCACTCCAAACCGTGCCAGACCAGGGCCAGATTTGGTACCCGAAAAAACAAGTCTGGGCACGGTTTGGGGTCCCAGCATGCATTGCTTAGCAAGCTGAGACTGCACATGGGGACAATCCTGGGCTTTTATGGGAGGAGATTGGCGCTCACGTCATTGGGAGGTGGGATGTGTTTGCCGTTCCTGCCCTGTGCATTGGAGATCATAGCCACTGACATTTTTTGGGAGTGGAAACATCCCAATTGCCAAGGCAGGCAGGATAATGGCTTGATTTTTGTTCCTTTCCCCAAATATTCCACTCCTGCTTCCCGATCGCCAAGGCAGGCAGGATAATGGCTTGATTTTCTCCCTTTTAATCTTGCCGGGTGTTCTCGCGGTTCCCGGTGGAGCGGACGTGCGCAAAACTGCTCAAGCGCCCAACTGCTACTAAACTGGCTTTGGGTCTTTTAAAATTATTTTAAAATTATTATTATTAAGCTTTATTTAAATTATTTTCCATGCCTCCCAGCCCAGTCCTGGCTTTCTGTGCCACTAAGGGAGGGGTGTGCGTGTGGCATTTGCAGCTGGTGGCACAGGGGTGGGCTGATATGAATCTGGCTTCCAATGAGGAGGGAGGGGGCAGAGAGGGCGGGGCGCTGCTCCCCCATGCCAGGGTTTGACACGGTTTGTATGGGGACATCTGCATCTGTGCAGAGCCCACAACTAGTCCACATCACCCAGCTGGCTTCGTTGAGGAGTGCAGAATCAAACCCGCTATTCCCAGATAAGAGTCTGGCTCCTTAACCTCTAGACCAAACCGGCTCACTTAACAAAAGCAGAAGGAAATAAGAATAAAAATAGGACACTGGACTGGTGATGGAATGAAATGCCTGCCTAGATGGCCAGTTTAGGAGGAAAACAGTGTTGCTGGTAATGGGCAGACCCCACAGAGCCATCTCATGGTTTTGTGCCAGTGGGTCCAAAAGGAAGATGGCCCACTTGGCCCATAGACTTATTTGGCTCAGGATGGCAGGGGTTTTGCCTGTGACTTCAGGTTGGCAGAGCTTGGCTGGGCACAAGAGACTGGCTGAGCTGTGGCTGCTGCAGCTCCTGCTGCCAGGCCAACACACAGACCCCGACTCTTTTACGCACCATGTCCTCAGGATTACTTTCAGCCTTTTATTCAACCCTGAATGAGATTCAGAAAGTTAATCAGGCATTTCCAAGAGGTCTTGATCCTTCGTGTTCTCTGGGATTATAGAACCTACTGCCAGACCTTTCAAGCTCTTCCTTAACATGATAATTGCTTCTTGGCTGCCAAGGCAAATTCCTAACACCATCTACCTTCCTGGCTTCCTTGTAGGCCACGATTAAAATTTATATTATTGTACTCTGTATCTGTTGATAAGATTGTCCCCTTTTGACAGCTAAGCAATTTCCTTCAGAAGTAGAAAGATAGGCTCCAGCTTTTAGCATTTCCAAGTTTGTTTGTCCTTTCTTGTCTGATGCATGTGAGATGCATATTGTAAATGTGGACATGCAACCCTAAGAGACATTAGAGAGATGAGAATAAATCCCAGGACAGTTGAAGCAATAGGTCAAACAACAAAATTATAGTAATTTTAAAAATGCTCAACTTTTGAAAATGCAGACTTTTCACAAACACACTGAGAAAATTCAAGTTGCTTTCGGATTTTGATCCATTTCTAGACTTTAAGCCTAGTTTTGGCTAATCCCACAAGCTTTGGCAGCACACACCATAATTGTGACTAACGATATGGGTATTTTAGTCTAAATAAAACAAATAAATAACCAAATACTGACTGTAGAATGCAATTTCATTAAATATAGAGAGCAAAAATGTATGTGCTTGAAAGAAAAAGAGAGAGAGAAGGGCCTTTTTTGTTGTATCCCCCTTAGACCCCACCCACATAGACCTCCCTCTGCAGGCAGAGCCTCTCTTAGACTGTGCCAGCATCTCGAAGGAAGGTTACTTGTACTGTATACTTGCTGGTTTGGTATACCAGCCAATGGGGAATCATCTTAAAATTGCCTAAGGCTGTACAGTGTGTCCTGAACACTTCCAAAAATGCTACTCCAGATTCCAGACTGGATGTAAGTTTGTAGCAGTATGAGTTGGCAGAGACTCAAAAAGAATAGATTGTTTAACCAGAATCAGCACAGTATAATGACTGGCAAGTTGGATAGCAGGCAGGAAGACCAGGGTCCAACCACCCACTCAATGGCTACTAGAATGGATTCCCAGGTACATCCTCCAGGCTGGGGAGACAGACAGGATGCCCCTCAAGGCCATTTGCAGGAAGGGGGGAGCAGGAGAAGGTTTGCCCTTGTCTCTGCTTGAGATGTCCATGGGCAATTGGTGGGTCACTGCATGAGACAGGATGCTGGACTAGATGGGTTGTGACCTGATCCGGCAGGGCTCCTCTTAAGTTCTTATGGACTAGATGAGCTGTGGCCTGATCCAGCAGGGCTCCTCTTAGCATCTTATGGACTAGATGGGCTGTGGCCTGATCCAGCAAGGCTCATCTTAGGTTCTTATGGACTAGATGGGCTGTGGCCTGGTCCAGCAGGGCTCCTCTTAGGTTCTTATGGACTAGATGGGCTGTGGCCTAATCCAGCAAGGCTCATCTTAGGTTCTTATGGACTAGATGGGCTGTGGCCTAATCCAGCAAGGCTCATCTTAGGTTCTTATGGACTAGATGGGCTGTGGCCTGATCCAGCAGGGCTCCTCTTAGGTTCTTATGGACTAGATGGGCTGTGGCCTGGTCCAGCAGGGCTCCTCTTAGGTTCTTATGGACTAGATGGGCTGTGGCCTGATCCAGCAGGGCTCCTCTTAGGTTCTTATGGACTAGATGGGCTGTGGCCTGGTCCAGCAGGGCTCCTCTTAGGTTCTTATGGACTAGATGGGCTGTGGCCTGATCCACCAGGGCTCCTCTTAGGTTATTATGGACTAGATGGGCTGTGGCCTGATCCACCAGGGCTCCTCTTAGGTTCTTACTCCCCTCAAAATCCAACCTGGCAGGTTTTAAAAGCACACTGAAATGGAGTTTTTTGTTTGATCATGTTATTTCCCCCCCACACACACACACACACAAATCTGATGTTTTGGAGCACACTGGCACCTTTCAACTAGTTTGATTTGGGCAGGTGTCAAATATTAAAACTCATAAACTGGCCACCTCTCAAATACTAAATCCGATTAGATAAAGGCCCAAACCACCCAAGCGTAAATGTCACTTGGTATTTAATCACCTAACAAATCCCTTATGACTCTCAGCTGAATGTCATAAACAGCTGAAATTCCATGAAGCCCATTCCATCTCGGATTCTGGATTTCCAACCGCCGGTTGTTTGCTGAAGATCCTAACCACACCTCTTTTGCTTTGTGAAGATGGACCGCTGAATCCTTAGCAGGTGCTGGAGTGTTCAGCTTTTTCCTCTTTCCTCTTGTTTGCAATCTGTACTTGGAAGTGAATGTGGACATTTGTACGTGATTCCATTCACTACTACGCTTGCACTGAATCAAAAGCCCTCTCTGCATTTGGTCAGTAGGCTGGAGCAAGCTGGTTCTTACGATGTTTAGTCACACTATCCCAGCCCAGAACCACCATGTAGATCCTTATGCCAGTTTACCAGTAGACCAGAGACCTTTCCGCACTTGGGTTGGTAGTGCATGATTAGGGAACTTCTGGGAAAGGGCATCTGAACGTAGGGGAGGCTGCTACAGCCTCCAGGCACCCTCTGCCTTCCCAGAAGTTCCCTAATCATGCACCGCCTGTGGAGCGTGAAATTGTGTCCACATCCCCCCCCCCCCCATCAGTTATGTGTTGCGTCCAGCTGGGAAACATTCGTAGCTTTGAATGTGCCAACATTCGATCTGAATTCAAATGTCGAATTTGGCCAAATTCTTACGAATTTTGAACGTTGCAAATATTTGTGCGTATCCCTGGGGGTGGGGGTGGGGATTGAATTTGCAAATGCAAAAGCTTAGTACACAGACATGCAAGTCTGAGCTTTGCAAGCTTCCCCAAGTTATTTTGGAAGGACACACCCTCATTCCAAACCTCATTCTCAGGACTCTAGTTTGCCCCTATGGCCAGTTGCAGAGGCTCTGGTCTGTCAGGACGGAGGCTGGCAAATTTGGATGCCACATGTTCCTGAATTCCGGTGGAGACACATCTTCCATCTGTGTAGAATACGCCTTAGTTATATACTAATTTGTTTAGGACACAGATGAGACTTTTCGAAAACCTGGGTTCTTCTGCACTTGGCTTCTTGTCCATTGGATGGGAAGAGTGCAAAACAGACTGGCGTTTCCTAGTGTTCGCACTAGGCAATACTAGCACACAGTAGCCTAACCACCATGTGCCCAGACACTCCCCTTGGTCCAGTTGCGTGTCTGATTCCTTACAGGGCACTGCCATTTTGACTGCACTCCCTGGTGCGACTGCGCATGCACGAGTGCCATTGTCACAGTGACAATGATGCTCTGTGCAAGTACAGTCATGTTTGGATGACCCCCTCACACCAGAAATGGCGTGCATGGTCACCAGCTGGATGGGACAGGTAAGTAATGGATCAGGATTGGTTAGGGTTAGTTTGCGTGTGGTGCACATCTGGGCAGGCAGGGGGCGTTTCTAGGCTGTAAACACCTCCTGTAAGTGCAGATGCACCTGCCCAGATGTTAATCCATCACCAACTAAGAGGCCAAGTGCAAACTGGCCTCCTGTTCCCCTCTGCCAGCAACCTATACATTTCATCTGATTTGAAACTGACTACAGTCTACTACTGTAATTGTCTTCAGCAACCCGGTGCCCTCTGCAACCTGTGCTGGCTGGACAGATATACCACGTGGAACTTCTCAGAGGATAGCAACGCCAGCAGGTGACCTCCAGTGAGCAGCAAGATCCCCTGAAGAACCACCAGCCAGTCCTGCCATCACACACAATGCATCCTTTCCATCCCTCACTGACTCTCGATTGGCAGCTGGATGGATCAGGCCATCCGTCATAGGCGAGCCAGAGGCCCTGATTTGCGCCACAGCAGCTGATCTTTGAGAAGAAAAGTGCCTGAGTTTCATTAGAGCAAGACAACCTCATCAACAACAGAACTTAATCTCCCCTTTGGGAAAACTGCAAATGGCTGGCAGCAAGCCCTGGAGAAGATTATGCTTACCACAAACAAAAGAGAATCTTCTAAGGGAGGGCACAAGTGGGCCTGATACTTCTGGGAAAGGATGCCTGAGCCTTAGGAGGACTGCAACAGCAGAAAGAGGTTGGGGGGGGGGGGCTTACATTTTGATAGTTGTGCAGCAAAATAATTCTGGCAGCCTAGCATGCAAAACCTCAGCCCCCGGGCTGCTCTTCCACAGCCTTGTTTTCACTTAAGCAGGCTTAGTCTGGAACATCCTTGCAAAAAGATGACCTAGGGACATCAACTGCTGGAGCTAGTAGGTGAGATGAAAATGCTAAAAAATACTGCAGGAGGAAGAAATTGCAAACTACTCAGCATTGTTGCCAAGAAAACTGCATGGCTCTGTCTCTGCAGGCACTCGAGTGGTATCTTTATTCAACTTGCAATGCAGGCAAACGCCGGCTGAAAATTCCTATTCTATATGTATAAAAAATAAAAAATGCAAGAGCCCTGGCTTCTTTTCAACACAGGAACCCCAAATAAAGGAGGCTGCAGGTCAGCAGCGGGCAGGCCTAGATGCATTTTAAATTCATATGAAGAAAAGTGTGTGAATTCAGGCTGAGTTGGAATATTCAAATACAAGGCTGGAGAAATCATCCCTGGCTGAACTACATTTCCAATAATCCTGGCCAGATTAGCCAATGGCAAGAACTGACGGAAACTGAGGTCAAAGGGAACTGGGGACATATAGTTTGGCCAGCTGTGCTCTGATATTTGTGCCAGTTATGGCAGCTGGGAGCTGTAATTCATGACCACCACCATTGTAATCTGTTCCGGTTGCCTTCCAAGCCTAAGGGTGCGATCTCATAGGACTCTGGGGAGGCAACCATTTTCAAAGGATTAACTCATCTGAAGATGCATAAAAAATAAGTGTGTCAAACAGTTCTCTTCCCAGACAAAGCCACAGCATGCTTCAGGAGCAGGACACTAGTAATTCTCTGCCTGCCCAGCCAACAGCAAGGGATCACTGCCACCAGCTGTGAACAGCTTTCTCTGTCAGACCGGGATTTTTATGCCTTCTCTGCTCTGGTACCATTGCAGCTGGTTGCCTGTTTGCTGTCCCCCATCGTTACCTTCCCTGATGACCAGTGCTTGCCGCTAATTGGTGCTTGCCTACCAGGTTTCCATGACCATGACTGGCTGCAACCATTTTCCAGGCTGGAATTAGCTATGTAGCTTCTCACCCCATCTGACCCAGACGGGAATTTGCCCTTGGAGGGCTGATTTCCCATTTATTTATTTATTTACTTACTTACATTTTTATCCCCCCACTATACACAGGGGTCTCCAGGCAGGTAACAACATCTGAAATCAAACATCATTTGATTTCAACAGCCACTGAGAGGTCCAGGAGAACCAACAGGGTTGCACTCCCTCTGTATCTCTCCTGGAGAAGGTCACCAACCAGGGCGACCAAGGCAGTTTCCAAGCCATAACCAGGCCTGAAGGCAGATTGAAAGGGGTCTAGATAGTCAGCTTCCTCCAAACATGCCTGCAGTTGGACAGCCGCAGCTCTATCAAGTACCTTGCCCAGGAATGGTATGTTGGCCACCAAGTAGTAGTTGTTTAAATCTTCTGGACCAAGGGATGCCCTCTTGAGGAGAGAGTGCATCACTGCCTGTTTAAGGGCTGGTGAAACAACCCTGTCTCTCAAAGAAGCATTCACTACTCCCCGGACCCAGGTCATACCTTGTTGGCTGGCTTTTATCAGCCAGAAAGGACAAGGATCCAGAGAGCACGTTGTCAGCCAAACCCCCGCAAGTAGCTTGTCCACATCCTCAGATAGCACCAATCAAAAATGATCCAAGAGAACTGGACCAGACAGTTCCTGGATGCCTCCTCTGGACTATTCCCAATTGTGACATCTAATCCCCCATGAATCTGAGCGACTTTGTACTCCAAGTGCCTTGCAAACTTGTCGCAGCAGATATTAGATGGCCCTTGGGTTGGATTTTATAAGGGCATTCATCACCTGGAAGAGCTCTGCTTGAGGATGCAATGGTGGCAGAAAAAAACCTTCTTTAAGCTGCCATCACTGCCACATGGTAGGCAAGATGGTGTGCTCTAACACATGTTCAATCAGGCTCACAGAGGGATTCATGCCATCTGTGCTCTAGCCATTGGCCTTCCTGTAATACCGCCAATAGCTCCATGGTATACCAAGGTGCTCTACAGGCTCTACAGGTATGCCAAGGGCACTTAGGAGTGATCGTGCCAATAGCCCTGTTCATCTCCTGATTCCACAGGGAGACCAGAGCTTCGACAGGAGCAGTAGGCATGCCAATCGGAAAAGCCCCCAGGGCATTCAGAAATTGCTCAGCTTCCATAAGTCTCTGGGGGCAGACCATCTCAATGGGTTCCACATCTCCAAAGGGGGGAGCTGCCACTGTAAGCCCAGATCTCACCATCAAATGGTCCTGTGGGAAAGAGGTGCAAAATTAAAAGCTTGGTTATTTTCTTTGTCCCTTGAGACTCAAATTTGCCCTGGGGGCAACCATTTAATCATGTCTGATTACACCCTCAGCTGATATAGCAGGCAGAGAAGACCCTCTGTTGTTGATCAGAGATGGTTATTTTCTAGACCAGGAAACCAAATTTTGCAGGAATACAGTCTTCATGGTGGGATAGGTGGGCATGGAGGGGCCAGGACTGAAGCAGAGCTTGGAAGCCCTTGTGGAAGTGGGAGACTATTTGCCAATTGCCACTGAGTATTTCATGGGCAGCAAATCAGGCTTGGCACTCTTTCAGTCTGCCCTAAACCCAACATCCTGCTCCAAACAGCAGGTATGGGAGTCCACCACCTCTGCTGCCTTCAGGAGGAGCCCAGATCAAAGGTACGGATCTTCAAGATACAGATCTTTGTGGCCCTGTGCAAAAAATGGTGTATGGCTCCCTAGGCAGAATCCTTTGCTGTTGCACTTTTTTATTTCTTAAAAAGAGAAAGAGGGACTGATGTGGGACAGTTTGCTGTATGTGAAGCACTGGAAAGAGACCCCCATCCTTCAGTCTTAAAAACCAGGAGAGGAAAAAAGAAACAGTATAATGCTTTCATCAATCTAATGCCTTCCATGTGTTTCCATTGTTGTTGTTTTTAAATATGCTGTTACCTGCCCTGAGACCTTAGGGTATAGGGTGGGATATGAACGTAAATGTAAATATAAATATAAATAAATAAATAATCTAAATTTAGAAGATCCGAATCTTTGATATCCGGTCCCCATGGAATCCGGTCCTTGAAGATCGGCATCATGGTGAATGCCCCATGTATCTGCACGGGCCATCGAGCACCTGATGGCAATGGCTGCTAAACAGGGTTGCCATGCGGACACCATAGCACCCATCCCAAAACTTCGATAAGGCCTGAGCAGGAACGTCTGCCGGGGTGTGGAGCCATTGTCAACGCTCATGCAAACACCATGTTCAGAATGGGGTCCTTAAGGGGTCTTGTGTGCAAAAGGTACCAATTGCACACCTATCAGGTTCCTCATGGGATCCTCGTTGCTAGTGCCAAAAGACCCTTGTTTTCCTTTCTGCTCTTTCTTATTCCTTCTCTTTGATACCAAACTAAAAGGATAAAGGCCACAAGCCTTGGGATGCATGAAACTGCTTTTTCTCAGATAATATGAGATCTTTGCCTTGTTCTAATGCAATCAGCCCCTCTAGAACCACGTAATTCTGTCCCTGTGCACTGACTGATGTAACTGGGAGGCTGAATAATCGCTTGCCTCTGGAAGCATCAGTTGGATGGCTGAAATGGGAAAACCAAAGCTCATTTCTGCATAGCTCTGTTCCAGTTCTTAGAAAATCGACATAAAATATTGCATATATTCAGTATATCATAGTGTAACATAGCGTAGTGTAGTGAATTTCCTGGCCCACCCTGAACGGCCAAGATGGGTGAAGAAAACGCCCCCCTCCCTGCTGCCTGAGTCGTTGAAATGTGATATCCTGAGTGAAAAACAGACCCGTCAAAATCCACTCTTGGACTAATCCATGGAGAGCGGATTAATTTTCTGGCTGTCCTTATGGAAGTCTGAAAGACTAGTTTGAATGCTACACATGATCTGAAGCAGGGGGGGGGGGATATATAGGTTTTTGTTTCTTTTTTCCTTTGGGTTCCATGACATTGGGGGCAAGTCCGGGTGATTTCAAGAATGCATCCACACACTCTGTCCTCTACTTTAAAGTCATTCTACACACCTATGAATGTAGTCACTGAGCATGGATAATTCAAATGGTAGTGCCAGCGCAGTGCCAGATTAATTGAGGAATATGTCACAGACACAGGACCTGTTCAACAACACACATATTTTAGCCACCCCATATACTGCTAGGGAGTTTCTGTAGTGCAGCAGTAACAAAAACAACCTGGAAAGCAGGGGGTTGCTGGTTCAGTCCCCAGCCTCTCCCCAGAAGTAGGCAATGGCAAACCACTTCTGTATCCCTGCCAAGAAAACTGCACAGGGGTTTCCACAGACAGACCCATGTAATCAACCAGGAACCGGCCATGACTCAATGGTACCCAGCAGCAACAACATAATGCTGATACTGATTGGGGCCTGAAGATTCAGCCCACAAACCATGTTTTCAAGGACCCACAGCGTTGTATTAGATTATACCTGGAGATACTCCTGGATTCCAGCTGGATCATAAGAACATAAGAGAAGCCCTGCTGGATCAGGCCACAGCCCATCTAGTCCAGCGTCCTGTCACACAATGGCCCACCAAATGCTCACAGGCATCTCAAGCAGAGACAAAGAGAAACCTTTTCCTGCTCTTGAATCCCAGCAAATGGCCTCAGAAGCGTCCTGCTTCCCCCCAGCCTGAAAGATGCACCTAGGCATCCATTCTAGTAGCCATTGATACATCTGTCATCTATGAATTTGTCCAGCCCTTCCTCAAAGCTATCTAGGCTGGTTGCTGTTGCCACCTCTTCTAGCAGCAAATTCCATAGACCCATGATCCTCTGGGTGAATAAATAATCCTCATTGTCCTTCCTTCTTTGGAAATTGAGACACTTTCAGGTCCTGCTTTAATACATACCTGAGTCTAAAATGTGGTGAGTTTAGAGCTTCACTGGCCCTCTTATCTGGCCACAAATCAACATTTGTAATAAGCAATGGAGAGGGAGGGAGGGAGAGAGGGAGGGTACCAACTAGAGCTCTCCTGTCATGTCCACTGGAAACCAGCAACTCTCTCTTTTCCTCCTTCTTTCCCCAGTATACTAACTTCACATTCCCACCAATGGGGTAGATGATTTCAGTGTGCCATCAATTAGTCCTGGCCACATTTCCCTCAAGAAGCCAGTGCCGGATCATTAGTGCTAATTGGAAAAGAGCTTCTGGCAGCTAAAGGTGGAACATTAACCTCTGGATGGCTGGTCTCCATTTAGAAGTTCCCTTTCCTGTGGCGGGAGCAAAATGGCAAAGTCTGTCCAGGTGTCTCCTCAGCAGAAGACAAGGGCAAGTTGAGCTCATGCATTGAAGTGACTTCGAAGTGGATGTGAAGTCAACTTCCAAGTGACTTCAAAGCCAATGTTGGAGAGGGGGGGGGGTCAAAGGTGCATCCCCTCCCCCTAGTCTCCTTTGGACCCCAGGCTCCCTTTGGAAACAGGCTCCCTTTAATCTGGATTTCCTGGTAGAAGACCCCATTGTAGACCCCATTAATGGGGTCTACGGAAAATCTGGATCAAAGGCCAAAAAGATTCGGATTTTCCCCACGGCAGTGGAAACAATCGGGTTCAAAATGGGTGCCATAGTGGAAATGGGATCATCCGGCTCACAGCCAAAAGGTACAAAAATGGGTGCAAAAATGGGTACAATTGACAGTGGAAAAACACCCCAAGTTTCCTTCTGAATAGACATCAGGCTGATTTTCATGCTTACAAAGAGTAAGCTCTGTTGGAAGGAACAAGGCTGCTTCTCAGTAAATCTGTGCAGCATTATTGGAGTGTAAATCTTAAGAAGTAAGCGAGAGATGACGATGGAGACGTTGCCTCCTTTGCAACGGCTTCCTCTGTCTGAGGTACTTGAGAGCAGCTTGACTGGCAGAAGTTTGAAAATGATAAGAGCAAGACACATTCCTCCTGCTAAGTCCTGCTGTTCCTCCTGCTGTTGTATAGCTGAGAAGCAGCAGCAACACAAGAGACACCTTTCCAGGCCTAGTCACACAGCATCCTGTTTTCCACAAGCTGGCACTGGGAAGCACCAGCATTGCCCGCCGTGCTCTCCAGATGCTCGTCACCCGGGCCTGGAAGTGGATCAGAGGTGTGGGCTTCATTCACACGGAAATGACGTTTACGCGAGCGTTGCACAAACTCTGCACCTCCATCCAGCGTCAGCCACTGCCTGTGGAGCCTTCGTGCAGATGGCACACTTGGAGGAATTCACAGCCCTCGCAGATGTGGCCCAAGCAAGATCTCACACAGTCGATTTGCGCGCTCTCTTCTAGATCCTCTGAGGCATCTTTTTACCCCCAAGTAGATCCTTTCTCCAGAGCAAATGCCTGGATGCAAGTCCTACCTAACAGTCAAACACGTACCCCTCCCAGGATTCTGAATGCGAAGGGATGCAGAAACCCTCACCTAATCTCCCAGGGGTTTGTCGCACTCACGTGATAAAATGACAACACTACCAGGATCAGTGGCCAACAGAGAGAGCTTCCGCACGATGCAAACCGGAACTGGGCAAAGATAACTCTACTCTCGCCTTGCAGCTGGAATGCCAGGGAGCGTTGCTCAGGAGAAAGCAGACCACTTTCCCAGATACAGATAGGCAGCGGGGACTGGAGGGCTCTGTCCAGCGGGCAAAGCCCATCACCATTTTGCTGGGCTCAAGAATCAGCACATTCCCAAAGCTCCTTCCAGGAATGCAAGCAGACCTGCAACACTGGACCAGAAGAACGCTAATTCCTCCGCTCCAGAAAGAGATTGGGACAGGGCTATTTCTTTGTGGAAGAAACATCTGTGAGCCACTTTGGTCTAGTGGTTAGGAAGTTGGACTCTTATCTGGGAATACTGGGTTTGATTCTGCTGTCCTCCATGAAACCAGCTGGGTGACCTTGGGCTAGTCACAACTCTCTTCTGAGCTCTCACAGCCCCACCCACCTCACAGGGTGTCTGTTCTGGGGAGAAGAATAGAGAGCTTTGTCAGCCGCTTTGAGTCCCCTGAAATGGGTGAGAAAAGCGGGGTAGGAAAGCCTTGTCTTCTTCCGTCTGTTGTACTTTGAAATAGGAGACCAAAAAAAGGGAAAGAAAAGACGACTGGTTTGTGTGAAGGTTCTAAATGCATATTATTGATTTAAAAATAAATCCATGAAAAATCATTTACACATCTGACCACAAGGGAACAGCTATGTAAGCAGTCAGCTGATTTGCTTTTCTTGGGCCAGAGATATCGCCAGAAAGTAATAATGTGTGTTGCCACAACCACACTTGCGTGGTGTACAGTGCTGGTCTCTGCTCATGCATGGGAGGTAGAGCAATAATGGTGGTTCCATCTGTAAGGTGGAAAACCCACCACCAGTGCTGGATATAGTGGAGCTATGGTGAGATTTCAACAGACATATGGCAGCCTTATCACAGTGGCACTTTAATGCTGCCACATTTTCCCATCTAGACAGGTCTTTAGTGGAACTCCTGATTCACTGCATGGAGATTTCCATGGGCACTTTCTGGGGAGAGGCTGAGGACTGAACCTGCCGCTATCTGCTCTCTAAGCCATCTGCTCTGCCACTGAGCTCCAGCCCAAGGGCCAATAACGCTTAACAAAACAGAAGAAAGCCTCTACTTCCAAAGACAAGATGGAAGGAATGGAGTCTTGTCCTTTTTCCTGCTACGTCTGGTCCAGCGGTTAGGGAGCCGGACTCTTATCTGGGAGTACTGGGTTTGACTCCACCCTCCCCTATGCAGCCAGCTAGTCACAGCTCTCCTCTGAGCTCTCACAGCCCCACCCACCTCACTGGGTGTCTGTTGTGGGGAGAAGAACAGAAGGTTTGTCAGGTGCTTTGAGTCCCCTTAAATGGGTGAGAAAAGCGGGGTAGAAAAGCCAACACTTATTCTTCTTCTATGTGGAACTACAACAATTTGCTCTTCAAAAGAAGTTCTATAAATGCCAGAATGACAGTCTTATCCAATGGCCTTGAGAAAGCAAAGCATCTTGTCCAGCACTGAGAACGTTTTGTAGTTTTCTTTCCTGTTCCTCTTGAGGAAGAAAAAGACTTTGGAAGTCCCAGGCCTGGAGTAGTCACACTGGTTCTAGTACAGTCTGAGCCTGATTCTGCCCTGAAGGTAAGTATTCTAGGCCAGAACTGGAGGCTCTGGTCTCATATAAGCCACCATTCCCAAGCTGAGAAGGATTGTTCCTGGTGGATATTTGTCATATTCAAAATTTGTACAAATTTGTATGAATTCAGACATTTGAATTCAAGTTGAACGTCTGCACGTTCAAAGATTAACATTCAAATCTGAGTTCAGTGTTTTGATACCTTCATATGAAGCTTAGTTACGGGTTCGTATGGGTTTCGTATCTAACATTTGTACTGAATTCCTATGGAACATTTGTATCAGATTCGAATCCTACCTCATTCGAAGGGATTTATTCAAATGACTATGGATGTTCTTGCATTTGATTCTATACGAATCTAATACAAAAATAAATATTCATGCACATGCCAATCCTAGTGTGAAACAAGACCATCCACCAGGATCTGTGCCAGCGTTGAAACCCGTGCCTGCTTCAGTGCCAGTGTGGGCTGCCCCTGAATATTCTGAGGCTTGGAACAAAAGTCCCTGGTCTTTGGAGAAACCAGGAGGAGCCCATTTCAGCACGCTGTCCCCCATGGTCCTGTACTCCAGCTGTACTCCAACCTGAGTGGATGGAGCATACCATGAGCGGTGTGTGTGTGTCTCCCTTCAACCACATCAGTGAAATGTTTCAGAACACAAACACCAGCCACAGCCATGCCATTTTGTATCCCTCTGCCTCTTTTAAAAATGAAATTTAGTTTTCATCAAGGTTTCCCAACTTTACCACAACACAATCAGAATATTCATCAAAACATGGATTTGCAATCTTGCTTCGCTGCCCAGAGCCCGGTCCTGAAGCTGCCTTGGACCTGACGCCTTGGGTGGGGGCAGATAAACATGCTAAGAATCACAGTACCTACTTCACTGGGCTTCTCTGAAGCCCACAATGCACTGTAAATCTCTTTGTAAAATACTTTGTAAAATAATCGTAGCAAAGAGGGATTTGTAGTGCAAATGCCATCTTCCAGGGACACCCTTGGGTGCTACAGATGGAAACAGGGCCTTGCAGAAAAAAACATGCACAAGTGAGAATTTTAGGGGATGCAGCTGGGCATATAGAAGGCTGAAGTATCTCTTGTGCGCTGTCCAGGTAATCGGCCAGACTAAGGATCCCTACATACAACCTTACCTAAGAAAGCAAGATGTGTCTTAGAGCCTGGCTAATTTCAGCAACTCCAGCCACCCTGATCTCTTGTATACAACAAGGTTCTGCAATCCTGCCTTCCTCTCCATTTGGTCTTCCTAATTCCATTGCTTGGGCAAAAGAGCATGGGATAAAGGTAATTCTGTTAGACCATTCAGTTTACTCTTTATTATAGACCTGCAAGATAATGCTAATGCTACCAACAAGATTTTTTTTTAACCCACTTGTAGATATTTTATTTCTTAATAGGTGAATGATTATTTTACAAAGTATTTTACAAACTGCTATCAAAAGCATTCGAGCCTAAATCAGTGAAATTACTGGCAACTCTAGCCGATGCTATTGCATTTCCATCATCACCTAAGACTGTAAAGTACTTTTTGGGGGTGGATTTAGTTTCGAGCAGAAATGCCCGCTTGGGTCCTACACCTGAGTAAATTTGCATAGGATCTCAGTTCTCTTTCGGGCAAGCAGCTTGGTATCATCAGGGTGAGGGAAGCAAAGCTAAAATTCTCCAAGTAGTAAAGGCTGTGAACGCACGACGCTTTATTGCAGGAATTAGAAATGACTGTTTAGTGGCCAGCTCAAATTAAAAACAAGCATACAAATATAATAATAATAATAATAATAATAATAATAATAATAATAATAATAATAATAATAATAATAATAATAATAATAATAATAATAATAATAATAATAATAATAATAATAATATGTAAAAACAGTAGTTACACACAACAAACAAGATCACTATGCTGGATTTTGTATTATATCACTAGTCAAGCACTCCCCTATTATTATTATTATTATTATTATTATTATTATTATTATTATTATTATTATTATTATTATTATTATTATTATTTCTGTGTGCCAGGCTCCTGCAAAGGTATCATGAAGAGGATTAAGCATTAGGGTTTCTCTCCCAGTGTTGCTTAGGGGAGAAAGATTCCCTTTCAAAATACTGACCGGGGGGCCGTTGGGGGGGGGGGTAGGAAAAGGGAATTTGCAAAGCAGGCTGCCTAAAGCCTGCCGTGGAGCAACAGCCCCGGAGTGCCTTTTGAGAACCTGCAAAGGGAGGGGAGAAAGAAGGACATAAACAAGTCCTCGGCTTGCAGACACTGTGGCCTTAGCGCCCACTCCCTTCCCAGCCCTTTCGAAGAATTCCCGGGCCCTGTCACTGGGTTGCTGGCGGGGGGAAGCGAGGGGCAGGCTGGATGGATGCTGGTCCCGCTCCAGAGAGAGCCGCCCCACGCGGTGCCTGGAAGGCAGCCGCCTTCTCCTTCCCTGGAGCGGAACGGAACGGACCTCTCCTTTTCTGCCCCTTCCCGGGCGGGTCACTCACCTCTCGGCTTCTCTCTTCCTCCGCAGGCGAAGGGCTGCTTCCCCCTGCCGCCTGCATGCATCCACCTGTCTCCTCCTCCTCCTGCTCTCCTCCGGCTGCTTCGGGAAGATGCTCCTGGGATCCGGGATGCAGCCCTGATGCGCGCGCTGGGCCGGGTGGGTACCAGCGACTTTCGCTCAGCGGCGGCGGCACAGCATCCCCTTCTGGAAGCGGCGGAGGTGGACAGAGGCAGCGGCGGTCGGACGGACGGACGGAGGGGATCCTCCAGGCTGCGCCCGTCGGAGGCGGCTGCTCTCGCGCACAAGGCGCTGGACACGGGCGCGCGCGTCCACGCCGCTCCGTCGCCCCTGGGGAGTGACCCTTCCGGCTCTGCCTGTGCTCAGCCTTCGAGGAGAGGTGGACGCGCTTTGGCGTGGATTCAGAGAGCCTCTGAACTCGCCTGATGCTATGATTCTGGGTCATTCTCTGCCCCCCCCCCAACTGTCTCCCACTAATGAAAATCAGGGGAACAGGAATTGTGGTCACACTTAAGCTTTAATCCACCTTCGGTCCACCTTCAGAGCGAGAGAACCCATTAGCAAAGTGACCGGTCATTTCCTTCCCAGCTTATCTACCCCAAAGGTGAATTTTTATGAGTAATTTAACTGAAACGAAGCAGCTTGTGGCTTTGCTGACGGACTCTCTCACTCACTCTGAAAGTGGACTGAAACCGGATTAAACTTTAAATGTGAGCATAGCCATGTAAGGATCGCTTGGCTGGCCTTTAGACACTGCTTCTGGGGACACTGGAAGCCTTAGTAGCTTTCTGGTAGGAAAAACTGGCTGGAAAGCAGGAGGGTCCCATATTCAGACCGCTGCATCTTTCTGGAAGGAGGTCCTAGCTACCTGCTTTTGTCTCTGCCAAACGACATGGATATAGCCATGGGATGGCTGTAGCTCAGCAGCTGGGCAACATTTTTGAAAACAAAATTTCGAAGAGATAAGGACATAGGAATATAAGAGGCCACAGCCTACCTAGTCCAGCATCCTGCCTCACACAGTGGTCCGCCAATT
This sequence comes from Aspidoscelis tigris stejnegeri, assembly GCA_023333525.1. Taxonomy (NCBI): domain Eukaryota; kingdom Metazoa; phylum Chordata; class Lepidosauria; order Squamata; family Teiidae; genus Aspidoscelis; species Aspidoscelis tigris. The sequence continues at coordinate 3,245,359 of JALMGA010000023.1, forward strand.
GCTTCTGGGCATCTCAAGCAGAAGAGGAAGGCAAAACCTTCACCTGCTCTCCAATCCCTTCAAATAGTCTTGAGAGACCTCCAGCCTGTCTTTCCAGCCTGGAGGCGGCACCTAGGCGTCCATTCCAATGGCCATTCCAGTAGCCATTGTGAATTTCTCTTATCCTGTCTTAAAACTACCCAGGTTGGTTGCTATAATGGCAAAACCTTTCCATGTGTGCCAATAAAGCTGCGTCGAGCTGTCTATGTAATCAGCAGGCATTGGCTCCAACTTAGGTATAGCTGCTGGGAAAGCACATGTATGGCACCATGGGTGTTTTTCCACTGTCACTAAAAGTACCCATTAAGTACCCATTAATGGGTACGTAATGGCATTTTTGTACCCATTAATGGGTACTTCCAGTGACAGTGGAAAAACACCCCATATTTCCCTCTTCCCTTTGCTCCTTAGAAGGTGGACCAAGGGTGCTTGGGAACCATTTGCCTCCTTTGCTTTTCAGTTTCCAACTGGAGCCAGCAACTAACCCAGGCTGTGTTCACACCTAACGTTTAATCCAGCTTCAGTCCATCTTTGGAAGGAGAGAACACATCAGCAAAGTGACCAGTAATTTTCTTTCCCCATTATCTATCCCAGAGGTGAATTTTCTGGGTTATTTAAGACTAAAAGAAAACAGCTTCTCCCCCTGTTCTCCCTATGAAAGTGGACTGAAGCTCTACTAAACCTTAAGGTGTCACCCCCAAGGTCATCTAAAGATCTCCCATGGCCAGGTGGCAAAAGGAATCCTGATCTACCAGATTTCTCACCCAACCCTGGCTCAGGACACTCAGAGGGACGGAGGGGGGCTTCTGAATGCTAATCGCAGGAGCTGTATCCGCAAGAGGCGAATCCCTCTAAAACATCTGTAAGTGGCCATTTTGCAGCTCCACGCAGGCCCTCCTTTCCACAATGTGACCTCAGATCAGTCAATTAATTCCCCTCAGCCTGTACAGCTGCAAATCCCTCAGTTCCAGCCAGATTTTGCACTGCTTTTTTTTTTTGCCTAGAACAGAAAGGGAGAATGTTAACCCATCGCCTGCTAGCGCGGAGGTTTGTGGGAACTAAAGCAATGCATTATGCACAGGATTAATGTCTCCAAGTACAATCTAGGGAGGTTTAAATATTGGCACAGGTACCAGAGCTTACAGATATCGGTTTGCTTAGTTTGCATGCGAACCAAAACACTCTATTATTTGAAAAACTCAGTTCAAATCAAACCTGAGTCAAGGGTGGCTGGTAGGCAGGTGTGATGCAATCTGCTTCTGGCATGTCTTGCCATCCCTAAATGTTCCAGGAATGAAGTGGAGGCCGCCTAGGAGCTTTTTGGACTCTGTGCAAAGGACTGGTGATGGCCAATGCAAATGAGTGCAGCCAGACACCTCTCCCCCAACAGAAAACTAGTTATGGCCAAGCTCCCACTTGGCAATGCAGTCAGCAATTGGGCACCATCATACCCTGACTTCATTGGGGCAGGTAATTCAAACCCCACCCTCTATATAAAGCTGCCCCCACATCAGATCATAGAGTCTTTGGCAGCAGCTTTCGTTCACTTCTTTCTTATGTTAACAAGGCAGCAGAAGATTAAAGATCACTTCCCCTTCTTATAATGGTGTTTTGTGCTGGATCCGTAGATCAGAGCAGCAAAAAATGGCAGGGAAGAAAAAGAAGAGCTGGCTTTTCTACTCTGCTTTTTTCACCCATTTCAGGGGACTCAAAGCAGCTGATAAAGCTTTCTATTCTTCTCCCCTACCTGTGAGGTAGGTAGGGCTGTGAGAGCTCAGAGGAGAGCTGTGGCTAGCCCAAGGCCACCCAGCTGGCTTCGTGGAGGAGTGTGGAACCGAAACAGGAGATTACCAGTTAAGAGAAGAAGACGAAGAAGAAGAGTTGGCTTTTCTACCCCACTTTTCTCCTAAATTTAAGGGGACTCAAAGCATCTGACAAAGCGTTTCTATTCTTCTCCCCACCTCAGACACCCTGTGAGGTAGGTGGGGCTGTGAGAGCTCAGAGGAGAGCTGTGGCTAGCCCAAGGCCACCCAGCTGGCTTCGTGGGGGAGGGCAGAATAAAACCCGGTATTCCCAGATAAGAGTCCAGCTCCATAACCACTAGACCAGACTGGCTCACAGTTTGGGAGTGAGGCAAAAGAGGTTGATGGCAGAGTGGAGGGAGGGAGGGAGTCTTTTGCACAAACCTGACACACTTTGCAACCCCACAATGGAAGCTACTAAAGTCTGATCACTGCCAGCGAGTCCCTCTTCTTGAAATCAGGCACTTTCACTTATTCCCTTCCCTGTTACATTTGTTTGGGCTCATGACATTGTTGTGTGTGCCTTAGCTACTGTGGGCTCTGTCCACCTCCTTCCCCTCCCCTTTTAGCCAGCAGTAGATTTCCTTAGCCCATAATGAAGAGCCTGGGGAAGAGGGGATTACAAGAGAGGAAATCATGCCATCTCATTGGGTAAGGGAAAATTGAGGACACCCCTAAAGCATGGTTCCTCCCCCCCAAAAAAAATTTGCATTCCCATTTTGCTAAACAAAGTGGATTATATCTAAATCCAGCGGTGAGACCTCTTTTGATCTGGATACAGTTAATCTGCATTTTGGGACCTTTAATCCTCAGCCACTGCAGATTCTTTTAAAACTTTGGGAATGGTGAGCACTCAAAACGGTCTCAAAGCTCATTATAATCTGTTTGGAAACACAACCTATGGGTTATTTGGGGGCTGCATTTCAATTGAATTTTTAAAGCAAATTGAATCCATTTTCAGAGCTGATCATTCCCAAAGAATTAGAGGAATCTGCAGTTTCTGAGGATTAAAAGTCCCCAAACGCCAACTATCTGTATTCACATAAAAAGTAGTCTCACAATGGGATTTATAAATAATCCTCGCCGTTTGGAAATGGGTTTTTTTTGGGGGGGGCCAGGAAGGGGGGTTCTCTTCAGTACCCTCTGACCCAATAACAACCCATTATTTCCCTCCTGGCTGTAGCGGCTAGAGCAGAGCTGGCAGCTGCTATTACAATGCTACAAGAGATACATTACATTGTAACAGCAGGCAAATTCTGACAATCCCAGAGAAGAGGGACTCTTTTTATCTCTCCCCTCCCATCGCCTTGCAGCTTTATACATGGAGAGTCTGATTTTAAGGAGACAGCAATTGGAAAGACTTTGCCCTTTTGCCCTGTTGATACTGCGCAAAGTTGCTGTCTACTTCGTCCCTCCTTCCTCTTAACATTGTATACAAGACTATACTTTGTCCCTTGCCTTCCTCGCTCCCTTCCATGTATCTCTATTCTATGATCTTAATCAGGGGCAGGCTTACATGGAGGATGGGGTTTGGATCCCCACCCCATAAAGTCAGGGCATGATGCTAAGGGGGGAGGGCTCCCCCCCTAAATCTGCATAATAAGCTATACATGAGGATGTGAAAAAATGGAGCTCAATGTGGATTCAATTTAAAACCATTCCAAATTGTGCAGTGGGGATGCAGCCTTGGTGTCCCTTTAGAGGAAGTTCACAAACCAGCGTACAGCAGGGGAGAGACTTCCTACTGCGCTCTCCCCACTGGCTGCCACTGCAAAATATGCCTCGGGGAGACCTTCCAGCCCTTTTCATAAAGAGCTGAATAAGAGACCTGATGATGGGCTGTAGCACATCAGAGGTGTGTTGCATGCTTGCTACCCATTATCCCAGTACAATTTGAGTAGCCATCCCTGTTTCTGCCGAGTGTTTCAGGCCAGTAAGTGCATGCAGTGGTCTGTGAAACTTTCTGAGACTTGGCCATGGTCCCACCCCCACTTTAAACCTCCTTTAGTCCTCATATCTTTTTTATTTGTGGATCTGACTTTCCCCGGAGGGTGGAATGTCCACCTATAAAATGGATAGAAATGAAAAGGTGTGAGCAGTCAGGCCTGAAGAAGGTTTCAAGTGAAGGTGTGACCGCAGCCCTACAGTCAGCAGAGGAAAGATTTCTGCTCCCATACAATCCCCCTGTCACCCACCCTCAGCTCTGCTTGACCTCGGATAGGCAGCTCAATGCAAGCTGTCACCCGAGGGTGGCAACTCTCTCACGTTTGCCCTGCACAGATTTCCCAGTTGTTATATCCTCTCCATGGCAAATGTTGCTGGCCTGTTCAGGGGCCATTAGCCCTTTGGGGGACCCTTTTAGATCTCTTTCCACTTCAAAACTGCAATGATTCTATAAGCAGCTCAGCTTTTAAGACAAACTGGATCTCCGCTACTTTCCCCAGCAATTGCCACTGTCTGCTGGGGTTCTGCAGAGGAACGGCAGGGCTTTAACTGGATTAGCCTTCTGAGATACGTCTTAAGAGGATTCAAGCAGGATGGAGTTGATTGGAATCCAAAGCCTATCAGCAAGTGATCTGTAAGTTGTTGGGGGGGGGGGAGGTGAGGAGCTGGAAGACGGAAGGCTCCCTTTCTTGTTAGTGGAAGGATTCTGACACCCAGAATCCAGAGGCATTGGTCTTTGTGTAAGAATCCAAGGACTGGGTCTTTATGGAAACAAAACTCCAGGTAAACTGATTTCAAGACCCCAGCGGATCTTGATTTCAAGACACTAAGTGGGTCTGACCCCAGGGATGTAAGAAATGTCCTGTTGCATCAGACGTGTGTCACATCTAGTCCAGTGGCCTGTTCTCAAAGCAGCAACCAGTTGTGCATGGAAACCTATGAACAGGTCTTTTGCACATCAGCATGGAATCCCTTTCGATTCTCCATTTTAAGCCTTCGTTGACTATTTGCCCCAACTATTTGGAGGGTGTGGAGAAGTTCTTCAAAGACGAAGCAAATGTTGAAACTTTTCTTGGGTAGGATGTCTGACATTATTGTACAGCCCAGTGAAGCAGCCTGACATAGGACTGGACCTGTTTTGTGCTCCAGCTGGGTTGCCAAAAAGACGCTGGCATTCCTGTGGGGCTTAGCAGCCCCGGAACCATTTCAGCAAAGCATTGCAAGGGACAATGGTGGTCTAGTGGTTAAGGAGCCAAACTCTTATCTGGGAATACTGAGTTTGATTTCACCCTCCTCCACAAAGCCATCTGAGTGACCTTGGGCTAGTCACAGCTCTCTTCTGAGCTCTCACAGCCCCCCCCCCACCTCACAGGGTGTTCTGTTGTGAGGAAAAGAATAGAAAGCTTTGTCAGACACTCTGAGTCCCCTTAAATGGGTAAGAAAAGTGGGATAGAAAAGCCAACTCCTCTTCTTCTTCTTCTTTAGATTACCGCAATAGCCGAAAGGAAAGAAGGCCCCACTTCCACCCCTCTCACATTATCTAATTCGGAAAATCCACCCTGATACGGAGGGAAAAATGACAGGTGACTTTACCACAATATTCTCTCACTCTGGAGGTGGATTGAAGTTGGATTTAAATGTAGCTCAAGTGTCTTTGGGTGTTTCCACATTTGCCGCCAAAAAACGGATAAAAGAAGATCCATTTCTCGGCAATCCGTCCTCCCGAGAATCCGTCCCAAATAGGGACAGATCTGAAGGGCTCTCGCACATCTGCACACATGCAGGGAGAATGGATCAGGCCAGCCAGATCTCTGGGTGCTGTGGCACAGCACCCATTCCAAAAGCCCGCCGGATTCCCGCGCCACCGACGCTGCCCCCAGAGCTGTGGGACTGGAGCAATCAGCTGCCATTGACCGCACATTTCTGGTGGTGCGCGGTGCGCGGTGAGGGGCGTCTGAGGCAGACTGTCCTGCTTCCACCCCTCCCAAGATGGTGGCCGCAGGGACATCAGTCCCTTTGCCTGTCCATGTGCGGAAGCGTTCTGCTAATACATGGATCAAGCGGAAGGGAAAATTGAAGACCGAATTTTTTAGGTCTTTGTTTAGATCCGGTTTTCGGTGGTAAGACCCGATTTTAGAGATGGATCTCATGTGCCGAAATGCGGAAGCGGCTGCCTCCAAGTGTCCCTAATCGGTGCTGCAATGCGGAAGGTAAGTTTTGAAGTGTTTTACATGTGCCTTAAACCTCTCGTTAATCCAGTTTCCGCGGCCAGTGTGGAAACAACCTTTCTCCACAGGCCCTTAGTAAGGATTAAGGCTCTGTGCAGTTCAATTCTATGCCTCATAAATTGGCACTTAAATCCCAGTCTATGAGACCACACACCCCGCTGGTCCGCTCTGTCTGCACTGGAGGCCTTAAGCCGGATCACTGCTAGGCCTGTTCAGTCAGACCTATCAGTGGACTAGTCCAGCCCTGCATGCCTCCTGGACGGTGCCTTTCAGTGGCAAGCCATAGCATGGCATCGAAAAACAGACCCAGAAGCCACAAGGCTGGGAACTTCTGTTCCTAACCCTTAGAGATGTGGACTGCAGCCATAAAGCTCATGTGAGCTTTACAGATGAGGCACGGGTTGAACCGAATCAACCTCGTCAGTGCAGTTGGCACTGATCCAGCCCATGCCTTCCCACAATCTGTATTTGTGGGCCTAGCTGTTCCGGACCTACTAATTCAGATTAACAACAAGTAAGTGCATAAAGGGCCCAAGATTTTTGATTAACTCTTCCCCCCTGCAGCCCCAATAGGCAGGCTGCTACTGCCTACCAGTGGCTCCTTCGATATCTGCTTCCAGGAAACAGCTGTACATTCAATCCCCCCCCCCCCCCCCATATCAGCTTAGAGCACAGTTCTTGACTTGTACCCTTTGGCCTTAAAAAAAATGCAGGTTTAATTCAGGAGCGATTTTGCACTTCCCTTCCTGTCTGATGGCTGGGAAAGGAGCGCGATGAGCCAAGGTTGACTCGAGTTCACACTTGGAGCGCTAGTCAACATGACCAGTTCTGCCCCCACAATCACATATATATCTTTATTCAATTGCGGGGCCGGTACTTTTCAGGGCGCTGCAGCCAAAATGGCGGTGCCTTGCGCGACTGCCCATGCATTAGGACCATTGCCATAATAACACTGATGCTCTGCACGCACACAGCCATGCCTGCGGTCATTTGAGGCGCCAGCACATTTGCCAGCCTTAGACAATCCCGGAGCACTGGGAGAGGTGCGAATGGCTACTGCCTGGATGCACCAGGTAAGCAATTGGTTAAGGTGAGTAAAGATGTGGAGCACGATTTCATGCACCACACCTAATGCATGATTAGAGAACTTCTGGGCAGGCAGGGGGTACCTGGAGGCTGTAAAAGCCTCCTCAAGGTGCGAATGCTCTTCCCCAGAAGTTCCATAATCATGCACTATGGGCTGAAGAGTGAATAGGCCTCAGGTGAGGAAACCAGCAGAGATGGCAAACGCAGTTTTGCTTCAAGCCGACGGGGATGGATATTTCTGTTGGAATGTTCAGTATCTGGAAAACATCTTCAAAGTTGTAAGTTACCACGAGAGCTACATGTAGACTATGGCCTGCAATAGGGTGTGTGTGTCATTCTCACAATGCAAAGGGGCCATTCTGGGGTAAGTGTGCCCTTCCTTGCTTTCTGAGGAGTTTGTTAGGCAGGAAACAGAGCATCGCTTGGCTGGTAAGAGAAAGTGGGACAATAAAAGAAGGGATAGACAGAAATGTCCTAAAGCCATCTGGTTCCACCAGCTGGATTGAAAGAAGATTCTTATTTAGTTTAGAAGGGCATTAGGGACCAATTCAGGAGCTCTTTTCCTCCCATGGCTAGATGCAGAGAAGAGAGGTTATATACAGTTAAACATTTCTAAGCATTTTTTTAACAAGTTGGTACTATACAGCCAGGAATCCTAATAGCCCTTGACTAGAAACAGAACGCTTACAAAAGTGAAAAATTGAACATTTATTTCAAGTTTAGCACAGATGGCTGGTACTGTGCTGGCCACAGCAGAAAAAGAAATACAAGCCTAACAAAACAGGCAAGGTGATAATGTTTATTGAGGCAAGTTTCATTGATACAGGAGTTCCTTGGTGCAGAAAATCCCAGCGTTAACTTTCTTTCAAGGAGAGCAAAGTCAGATAATTCCAATGAACTAGGGCTGCTGCCAAATCTATTCAGATCAGCTTCTGTTATAATAACCTAAAACTAGCTGTGGCTTGTGGCACCTGGATGCCACTTAAAGGATATTCAAAGCCAGAGGAGGATCTGTGACAGCTATGGAATGTTAGCAATCAGTACAGTTTCCATCAGAAGGTGAGAATATTCATATAGCTCCAAAGTCTGTACACAAAATGGGCTGCAGCACCAGATCTTCAGTTCTTCAGCCTTTGAACTTCTTGGCCATTAAACACTTGCAGGTGGTTGCAGTTTCTTCACTGTATGAATTGCTAAACATGGCAGAATCTGATAATAGCCTGTTCCTATTTCTTAGGAACTTAAAAGCACCAGCACAACTTTAACCTGGCCTTTGGCTGAGGGAACAGCATACCACCCATGCAGGCATTGTCACTGTGTTAGCTAATTGATTTTATCTGTTTTTATAGTGATTTTATTGTGATCCTCCCGGAGACTTTTGAGTATAAGGATACAAACACAAATAAATATACTGAATAAGCCTGTTCTCATCAAAACTTGTTAGAATTAATCATATCACTTACACTAAATATTCAGGACTCTTAGCCTGTATTAACATGTTTCTACGAAGGATTACGGTTTGAGGAGTTTTTTATTCCTTTGTTAAGTAGATGTTCAACAGCTTCGAATGGTGGCTTGGTTACTCCTGATACAAAGGACTTTATTGTTTCAAAAAAAGCATTGAAGATTGTTAATGGCTACTAACTGTATGATCTCAGTCCCCAGATTTGCATCACATTTTGACACAGCCAGATTGTGGTAGTTCATGATTTAGATATCCATAGCGTTAAGGCACGTTTGCATTTAAGGCTAGAATTTCACTGCATCCCATATTTTTCCTTCAGTTCTACTTTTGCTATATAAGCTTTCGTTGTGTCTTCTTTGGACTTTCCTTTCAACGTGTTCCATTGGCTTTGCCTTTGAAATCAAGCATCCCAGGGCGTTTTGTATTTACATTTCCAACTGTAGCCTGCTTGTAATGACTGTAGGTACCCCTTCTTGATCTGTTGGTTGGGACTTCAGCTTCTTAACTTCTTCTGTGGCTTTCTCAAACTCTGCTTGGGTCATCTTTGACTTTGGAGCCCAACACGATGAACCCGTTGCACTGAGCCCCCTGCGCAGCAGCCCAGATTTGATTGTCAGGGTGGTGACAAGTTTATTTATCTGTATTTCTATTACGCACTATGCCCAGAGGTCTCTAACTGGGGCATAATAAAGCTAACAAAAAAATTAAAATGAATGGATCGAAATAACTATAACAGTGTCTGAAAGGGAACATACACCCACTCTAACCTTAAAATTAGAAATGAGGTGGAGAATGGGCAGATAGGATTACTTTGCATTATTGAAGAGAGGGGAAATCGGTGGAGCCAGGAGTTCTACTAAAATCCTCCTTATGCTGCTCCCAGTCACAGGGAGCTCCTAGGGTGGCTGATATATCAGTCCAACAGGTATATTAGGCAGCTTCCTTCCAGACATCTAAGAATTACATTATTGTTGTTCCATGCCAGTGAGTTGTGACTGATCCCTTGGCTGACTGAACGGGCATCTCAGTGGCTGCGGTCACACCTAAGTTCACTTTCAGAGCGAGAGAAAACGTCAGGAAAGTGGCAAACTGTTTTCTTTCAGTTTTAAATAACTCAGAATATTTATCTTTGGGACAGATAAGGTGGAAAGGAAATTCCTGGCCACTTTGCCGAGGTGTTTTCTCGCTCTGAAGGTGGACTGAAGCTGGATTAAACCTTAGGTGCGACCACAACAAACAGGAAGAAGAAGAGTTGGCTTTTCTATCCCGCTTGTCTCTATTAAAGGGGACTCAAAGAGGCTGACAAACCTTCTGTTCTTCTCCCCACAACAGACACCCTGTGAGGTGTGTGTGGGGGGTTTCTTGTGAGAGCTCAGAAGAGAGCTGTGACTAGCCCAAGGCCACCCAGCTGGCTTTGTGGAGGAAGAAGAGTTGGCTTTTCTACCCTGCTTTTCTCACCGATTTAAGGGGATTCAAAGCGGCTGACAAAGCTTCAATTCTTCTCCGCACAACAGGAGCTCCTGTGAGGCAGATAGGGCTATGAGAGCTCAGAAGAGAGCTGTGACTGGCCCAAGGTCACCCAGCTGGCTTCGTGGAGGAGGGCGGAATCGAACCCGGTATTCCCGGATAAGAATCCGGCTCCCTAACCACTAGGTGCTTGCCATTGCCTGTGCCCAGAGAGAAAAGGGGATCGAGCCGGGAACCCTCTGCTTCTCGAGACCCTCCCCAGAGTTACGCAGCACTTAACCACGGCGCCTGTGTCTCTCCTTTGAAGGCGCAGCCCGTCCGTGCCCCTCAGGACGTTTGTGAACTACAATTCCCACCAGCCTGGCCGGCTTGGCCGAGGGCTGGGGCTGACGGGAGCCATAACTCAGCATCCTCCTTGGCCAAAGCTGCTCCGGAAGACGCCAAATTAACGAAGTCTGCTGCTGCTGCTGCTGTTGCAGCCTGCGTATGAGTTGTTAAAACTACCATTCCCATCAAACAATTTCCTCGGGGCCTCACGGGAGTCGTAGTTTAACTCCGGAAGCGCGACACTGAGCCCGACCGTACGATAGGCGGGGCAGATATCGCGATAACTCAAGAGCTCTAGCGTCCCAGTTCGCGCGCATGCGCGCTGTGATAAGAGCGAGTAAAGACCGTCACGGGGGCGGAGCTTAGCCTTTTTTCGCTCCTTGCCCCGCCGCCATCTTGATTCACCGCCGCTTCGCATTCGCTCCGCTTGTCGCGTCCCCGCCCCCCGGCCCAGTTTCGTCCAGGGAGACCGAGATACCCTCGAGGGCGGAGCTCAGCGCAAGCCACGGAGGACTCTCTTCACACCGGTGAGCCGGCGATAAAGGTGGGGGGGAGGAGAAAACAGTGAAATTACGCGTACGAGAGGCGAGAGCTCCGTGACGAGAGAGCGCGTGCGCAGTGGACGAGTTCAGAGTCTTTCTCTCCCTCCCCCCCTCCCTTTGGCGCCGCCGCTCGCGCGCTCTGCCATCCTCCCTTTGATTGGGCTCCGCGCCCCTGCGAGAGCCTTTCGATTGGTCCTTTGGGCGGGAGGGGGAACGTGCGGATGTTGCGGCCGGCTATTGGGTGGGACTCCGCTGCGGACCGCGGAGGGGACTGGCTTGCGGCGGAAATGCCGTTGATGCCCTGGAGCGATCAACGGCCAAAAGGCGGGGCTTGAAAGGGGGAAAAGCCGAGTGGGCGTGGTTGGGCGCGAAGGATTCGATTGGATTGGCGGGGGACGCACGTGACTCAGGAGAGGGCTTTAGGGTAACGCCAGTTTGTGAGCCCGTTTGGTCTAGTGGTCAGGGAGCCGGACTCTTACCTGGGAATACCGGGTTGCATTCCGCCCTCCCCCACGAAGCCATCAGGGCGACCTTGGGCTGGTCACAGCTCTCTTCTGAGCTCTCACAGCCCCACCTACCTCACAGGGTGCCTGTTGTGGGGAGAAGAGCAGAAGGTTTGTCAGCCGCTTTGAGTCCCCCTAAATGGGTGAGGAAAGCAGGGTAGAAAAGCCAACTCTTCTTCCTCCGCAAAGCTATCTGGGTGACCTTGGGCTAGTCACAGCTCTCTTCTGAGCTCTCACATCCCCTCCTATCTCACAAGGTGTCTGTTGTGGGGAGAACAGAAGGTTTGTCAGCCGCTTTGAGTCCCCTTAAATGGGTGAGAAAAGCGGGGTAGAAAAGCCAACTCTTCTTCTTCTAATGCTCCTATCTTGATCCCTGCAGTCTTGAATGTGGCTGTGTGTTGTTCCAAATAGAGAAAAGGGGTGTGTGTTCATCTGAACAAACACGTGCTCCACTGTCCTTTGGGACTCCCTCCTTGGTGTGTGCTTTAGGTTCGAATGGCCATGGCCGATGGGGATTTTGGGGGCTGTATTCCCAAAGAAAGGAAAGTTTGGGAAAGTTTTGGCTTGACTTACCTGTTGCTTGGAGTGGAGGTCGAACAGGTCGAATTGCACTCCAGTTTGGAAAAGACACCAAGGAGAGATCACAGGCGTGGGAACTTGACTGCTGGCTTGCGTTGTTTCCATCAGATGCAGATGTTTTGCATCTCATTTCTCTGCCCTTGTGTTATTCCTTCACACCTGTAGACCTCTCCTGACCTGAATGCTGTACTGACCCACCTTCCTCTGCAGGCTGGTGGTATCCTCCAACTTGTGGTCCTCCAAGTATTCTGGACTAAAACTATCAGTGTTTTGGCCCTTGCATCTAGAGACAGGTGGACTGTAGTGCGAGAACATCTTAATTAGATGTGCATAGCCTGAGGAAGTGGGCATTTTGGAAATTGGAATAACTGGTGTAATGAACTGGGATATTAGACACAGCAGTTTCACTCTGAGCTTTTTCCAAAAGAGAAAGTCAATCTCTGCAGGGTTAAAAGAAACTAGGTACTCAGAACAGACATCTCTAGCGGTGATGCTCACAAAACATTTGTAATCTAGAAGGATAATTCTAGAGGAGGTGCTTATTCTGTCAGTGATCTTTACTGTAGTTCTCTGTACTCTATGAAACATGTTGCTGCATCAGTGGAATTGATTATGGCGGTTATACTTGGAATATTTTATTTTCTCTTCATATGAAGGACAGATACGAAGACGTTATTGCTCCCATTCTTTCTGATTCAGAAGTCGGTCAGATGCTCCTGATCACTTAAAGAGTTTGCCAAATGCCCTGGCTTACTCAGAAGCAGAGACAGATGAAAGCCTATTTCTGTTCTGTAGATATTGTATTTGAGAATACTATACCATTTTTCTTTTTAAAAATATGGCCGATTTCGAGCCACAAAATACACTGAATAATATAACTTAGTCTTTGGAATGAAAGCTGTCATCTATAATAATTTTCAGCTGGCTTAACTTTGTTAGTGGTAACAAAAATATGGTATTGAAAGCAGAAATACTGGTATTAAAGGCTCCATACAAAAATCAGTGGTGTGACTGTATCTGGAACACTATGGGCAGTTTTGGTGGTTTCATCTCAAAAAGATGATCAAGAAGGGACTGAAGGAGCTTCGTTTTGAGGAGAAGTGGCAATGCCTAGACTTTTTAGTCTAGAAAGGAAATGAATGAGAGAAGATTTGGTAAAAGTAAATAAATGATGCTGTGGACAAAATGGATATGGAGAAGGTTTTTTTGTCTTTCTCAAAATACCAGAAACAGAGGTCATCCACTGAAGTTGAAACCTGGACAAATCATGGCAAACAAAAGTATTTGTTTTACTTTATTTTATTTATACAACCCCTAGTTAAATTTTGGGATTCTCCGTCATGAGATGTGGGGTAGGCTGCCAGCTGCATGGTTTCAAAAAAGATTTGGATCAAATCAGGATTATTGATGATTGTTATCCCCAATGACAGTAGGAGATGGTTTGCCTCCAGAGACCAGAGACATTTCTGCACTTAGCTTCCCATCCAACGGACGGGAAAAGTGCATAACAGACTAACATGTACTCATGTTCGCACTTAGGAATGCTAGTATATGGTAGCCTAACCCTCACACGCCTGGACACTCACCTGTTTCTGGTCGCCTGTCTGATCTCTGACAGGGCACCACCATTTTGATCACAGTGCTTGATGCAGCTGTTGTGCGCATGTGCTGGCACCGTCATCACTGTAATGATGACACTCTGCGCACATGCACAATGGAAGTGGTGCAAATGGTTGCAGCTTGGACGAGTCAGGTAAGCTTCTAGTTAATGTTAGTTTGCACGTGGCACACAACTTCATGCACCACAGCTGGTTTGCAATGGGTGAATATCTGGGCAGGCAGTGGGCGTTTCTAGGCTGTAAACACCCCCTGCAAGTGCCCTGCCCAGATGTTCACCTATTGCACACTTAAGAGGCCAAGTGTGAATTGGCCTCTGGTATCTGATCTCACTTTTGCAGCACAATGTGCAACAATTGTTCAAACATCAAAATAAGGTTTATTCAAACATCAAAAAAAGTCAGATATAAAATAACATGACTGAAGCCCAAACAGGATCTATATATGTAAGAAGTATGAGGTCGCTACTCTCTTGACCTTTTTAAAAAAAGGATTTCATTTTTCTGTTAATTCTCCACAGATTTATTTCTTTGTTAATTTTCTGCCCTCTCATGGCACATTTAACCCTCTCCTACCTCATTAACCATTTATTAGCAAATACAGAAGTTTCTCTTGAAAATTACCGTAAACCTTAAAAATACATCATTTAATGTACTGTTCTTGGTTAGTTTTTAGTCTCTTAGTTCAGCAATACAGTAATAATAAAAATGCTGCTGCATAAACAAAATAGAACAGTTATATCCTTGAGATAGAAAATTGCTCCAAATACATAAAACTATGGCCATATTCATTAGTATCAATAAACTCCAGAATATCTGTCATAAGGGGTGTTAAGGCAGAATGGGTACATTCCTTAATCTGGATCTAGTAGATCCGGATTAAGGGAAGCACTCAGTGTGTTTCCACAGGAGGTGTAGCACCCATTAGCAATGGGTGCTAACTCCCCTGCTGTGGAAACACCTTTGCACCCATGTGGGGAATCTGGATTGACCCACAAGGGGTCTGCGTGTCACCCTAGGTGTTTTGGGGCACAGGGGGTGCAATCTCCGAAGTCCCTCCGAAATCCCTTCGAAGTTGCCTTCGAAGGTTAGCAAAGGCTCATAAGGCTCTGAAGACAAACCCCTTGCCAGAGCCTGCATATGAATTAGCTCTTTGTGAGCAGGGATGAGTCAGCCTCATTAAATATGTACCTCTTTCTCCCTTTGTTATCAGAGGTTTGTCTTAGAGCCATTAATGGGGTCTACAAAAAATCCAGATTAAAGGCTGAGATGTACCCATATGATCTGGATTTCCCCAGCGGTGGTGGAAACAAATGTATCCCAAGTAGGTGCCATGGTGGAAATAGGGTCATCCGACTCACACCCAAATGTGTCCTTAATGAGTGCAAAAATGGGTACTTTCTTCCAGTGGAAAAACACCCAATGACTGAGTCTTGGCATTCTCATGTATTTTTCCTATGTTTTGCACCAGGCTTTATAGCTTTGGCCCTGTAGCCTGTGGACCTTGAAGAGTTTCTTTCTCTTTTGGGGATCCTGTCCCTTTGATGCCCCCAGATGGACCGAGGATACTTAGTGTGGGACCAGAGGATCCTTGTTTCCACTTCAGTGCCATCTCTGCCTTGTTAAACCTAGTGCTCTTGTTCTACTGACTTCTGCCTTTTTTAATCTGCCCTTTCTTCACTATCATCCACCATTTACATTTTGGGTTTCTTCTCTACCACACCATGGGCCTTTCCCTCTCCCGCTTTTAGTTCATCATTCCCAAGCATGCTTGGGCTCATGTACATCTGAACCTGCAAGGCAGGCTTCCTCTAAACATGGAGGGTTTCATTGCCATAATAATGTCAACAGAGAGAATGTGGATTTCAGTCAGCATTTTGAACTTACCTGCACAAGTTTAAGCTTTCTTCATATCTATTATCATGTTTTTAGATTTGTTTTTTTTAGAATCACAATCTTTCCCAGAGTTGTCAGCCTTATATAACCTTTTCTTAATCTACAATCATTCTGATTACACACAACAGCCAGCATGGTGGTTCTCTGTTGAAGCAACCACTATGTACTCTGGTATTCATGTTTATCTGCAGATTGTTTTGCTGAATTCATTTTTTAAGTGGCTCAGTTTTTGCTCCAAGTCTTTCTTTTAAAGTTGATACTAGTAATTATAAAGGTTTTCCACATAGAAAAGAAGACGGAGCTCCTTTAGTTTTGGCAGCAGCTTAAATTTTTTCTTCTGTGGTACTTCTGACACTACAGAAGCTGTACCCTCTGAGGTCTGCTGTGGTCTGCGTTAGCCGATGACTAGCAGGTCTCCATTACAGAATATACCATATTTTCCGGCGTATAAGACGACCAGGCGTATAAGACGACCCCCAACTTTCCAGTTAAAATATAGTTTGGGTTATACTTGCCATATAAGAAGACAACACCCGGCGTATAAGACGACCCCTGACTTTTGAGAAGATTTTCCTGGGTTAAAAAGTAGTCTTATACGCCAGAAAATACAGTAATCTGGAACAAGGTCCAGTGCAGAAAGGGCCTTAGATAGCCCCAAGATTCTTTCACATAGGTGCATGAATACTGTGATGGGTGTGGGATTTATTATCTGGAGTGAAGTTCACTCTATTATAATTGGTAAATGATAGCTTTATTTCTAAATATAAAATATATTTCTTTAAAAAACCAATTTTTTTTAGAAAGCAGCACTAAGCAAAGCAGTTGTCTAAATGCTTTGTGCCCTTTATATCAACAATAGAGTGTTTTTTTCAATCTTCCATGGAAATTTAGTCTTGATTGAACTGATAGCCAAACATCAGCACACTATATGGACTATGGTCTATATGGACAGTGATGCTTTTGAGTTGCAGATTATTTAATATGATCAGATTTTTTAAAAAGCCAATTCAAGGTATGTTTTCTTTAAAAGAACATAAATAAGAAAAATGCCATGTCCCTAAATTAAAGTGTATATGTTCTTATTTACATAGCTTCTTAAAACTAATCTTTACATTTTTGTTTTCTTGTCAATGGCTTTTTATTAGATTATAAATATCCATATGTATAAAGAAATTGATTGCTTCTACATACACAAACCCTGACCTATTACTCAGTTTCTCTGGTAGAGACATCAGTTCTATTTATAGCTTCAACTGTGACGCTAATGTGCTCATAATTAGTTTATTTAATATTCAGCTTGTGTTCCTTAGCACAAAGTTGGTATTGATACTTAGTATTTTTTTAAAAAGAAATCCTGTTTGGAAAATATTGTTAATGTTTGTTCATTGTCAATATTTATTAATTGTTGGCTAGAAATTACCCCCCTTGTGTAGGCATCCCTCAGAATTCACAAGTTTTAAACCCCTGAGTTTTCCATATTTGTGAATTCAGAAGGATGAGGGCTGGTGAAACGGATTGTTTAATGGTTCCTTCAATTTTCACTCAGTTTCTGCATAAGCTAATCCTCATGAAAATCAGATAAAAATTAGACTTTGATCTTAGGCATTTTCTATATCAAAGGATTGTTCCATTGTCAATCCATATTTGTAGAGTTTGTTTTCTAGCAGTCCATCTACAGGAAAGTGAGGGTTAAAGGAATAATGCGTCAGTATTCTCATCCACCCCCATCAGGTAGGAGTAGATCAAGTGGGAATTATTGGCAACCCAGTAGAGTTTGCTAAAAAGTTAGTTGGAGGAAGGATTGTTGATGTCTGGGAAGATAGCCAGAGGCCCTGCTTATGAAGCAGAGAGAAACCTGGAAGGCAGGTAAAGCGAGTGCCACTCTTTCACCACAGGGGCTGCTGGGGTGTTTATTGTATTAATGAACACTGTGGTTAGGTGGTCAGGCCTATTGTCATTTTCTGCCTGCCTCAGTGGTGGAGCAGACAGCCTGAAAAGCAGAGGATTCCCAGTCTCTGCCTCAAAAGGAGATAATTACAAACCCATTTCTGTATCTCTGCCAAGAAAACTGCACAATGGGGCCCATAGAGTCTTGGAGTGCCTGTAGCTCAGTGGTAGAGAATGCTGCCTAGAAGTCAGAGGGCTGCCAGTTCAATCCTCACCCTTTCCCAGAAGTAGTCAATGGCAAACCACTCCTATATCTCTGCCAGGGGTGCCCACACAGTCAACCAGACAGTCACCATGATTTGGTGGTCCTCAGTGGCAACAAACTCCATTCCGACTTTTTCTACCTATATTTAGAAATGTCTAGGTATCCCACTCTGAATTATTCTCTCCACTCTTCTCAGTCCAGTCATCACTTCCAGAAAGTGAAGAGGATTAACCTGCCCTCATTTCTGTCCAGAATGCAGAGCTCTACTTGCAACAGGTTATGCAAACATAACTGGGGGTTAGCTTTATCACACTGCTGCCTTCAAATCAGTTGTTAATTCTGCCCTGGAAATGGCTAACAAGACCACAGCGAGGCTGCAATCATATCCTCACTTTCCTGGGAGTAAGAAGCATTGAGCGTGGGTGGGGCATCCTTAGGATGGCAGTGTAACACACCCAGTGCGTGAGTCTCATCTGAGAACATGGCCTTGTGTGGTTTTGTTGTTGTGGGGAAGATGTAAGTTGCTTTTGGCCCAGGTGCTGCCACTTATTGATCTCATGGAACGTAAGCTTATCAGTGTTTTGTGTGTTCTTGGCTGGAGCCCAGCTCTTTTTGTCATTATCGCTTTATGAAATGCTACTGTATTTCATCACAGCGTAGTAAAAACCTGTTAATGTAGCAAGGGATTGTGTTACATTGCTGTTAGCATTGTGGCAGTGTTGGAGAAACTATTACTTCTTTGCTATGGATTCAGAAAGGGCCTATAAAACAAGAAGAGTTTTAGCTTTGCAGGGAAGCATGCAGAGGTCTAAGATGCAACCTCCAGCATTCTTCAGGTCTCAGAAGACCTTCTGCCTGAACCACGGTGCTGTACAGCTTGTGACCCTCTTGCTGCCAGAAGAGATGGTAAGAGCGACCAGCCTAGACAGCTTCCAAGAAAGAGTTAGGCAAATTTGTGAGGGGCAGGTGTATCAGTGGCTACTAGAATGGATGCTTAGGTATATCCTCCAGGCTGGAGTGACAGGCAGGATGCCTCCGAAAGCCATTTGCACGGTTTCCAGAGCAGGTGAAGGTTTTGTCTTTCTGTCTTCTGCTTGAGAGCCCCGTAAGAAATTGGTGGGACACTGTGTGAGACAGGATGCTGAGCTAGATGGGCAGTGGCCCTATCCAGCAGGGCTTCTCTTAGGTTCTCAAGTCTGGTGGGTGTGGTTACATGTGACCTTGCCAGCTGAATCTGCTAGGAGTTGCAGTGCATCAGCAGCCCAAGGTCAGCCTGACAGGTTCTGTCCTAAAATATGTCATCAACAACTCTTAGCAGCAGTTGAACTAGATGGATCAAGCATCAATGCAAATGCCAAGAGGGCAGCAAGGCGAGGTTATGAAATGAGGGTTTGGGAAAGGACATTTTTGTTCTGAGAACTTAGGAGCAGTGAATGGATAGCCCAGAAAGGAGAAGGCATGCCACGCCAGAAGTGAGAGAGAAGCTGTGCACTCTTAGGAGAATAGGCACGTAGGACCCATTTTGTAAGAATCATACACTTATTTGGTGCATTTATTTATTTTTTGCCTTTTTACCTGCCCAGCACCTGAAGGTTTTGCGGTGGATTAGAGCAATAAAAACAAAATGTGGACATGCTAAAACCAAAACCTGTGCCTGAAAGTGGAGAGGGAAAGCTGTATCCTTAGCCAAAGGCCAAGGTAAATAGGTGTGTGTCTTCAATGTTCCTCTGAACATGTAAAATGCAAGTGCCTGGTGCACTCAGAAGTGGACATTTGCTCCATAGTCTGGGGGGCACCACTGAGAAGGCATGTACAATGGTTTTCCTTCACTTTGAACTATTGTTGATGTGGTCTTTTGAGCCCAGATGTAGTCATATACACCTGCTGTGTTCCGTTCTGGCATTCTCCATACTGCTGACAACAAAGAAAGAACTGGTGTGGTGACTTATCTGTGAGGGCATCTCAAGGTGAACAACTAGTTCTGCCAGAAAGAGCAATTCAGAAAAAGTTTAGAGAAAAATCAGATTCCAGGACTAGCAGTGTCAATTTTCCCCTTACAATATTGCGTGGATGACAGCTCAATCTGTGTAGATGCTCACTGGGGTGAAAAAATGGGCCGCCGCCGCTTCTTGGGTTGCCCATGAAATGTATGTCTTTGCCAGAAATTCCTTTTATGTAAGTTGTTTCCAGCTTGAAGTCTCTCCTCCGTCTCCGACTCTGACCCCTGTTCTGCATCTCAAGGTAACTTTAAAACAGGAAGTGTACAAAGGAGGTTATTGACAAGCCAGGCGGCCAATCTGGGCGCCGGGATTTCCCTAGATAAAGGCTCTGCGCCAATCGGACGCTGGCGGAGGCGAGGCTTGGTGTCAAATAGCATGCTAGATTGAATGCCTTTGACTGTTAAAGTGGAAGGAGGCAGCACAGGGCTTCATTGGACTGAGACTCTGGGAGTCTTTCACTGAGGCAGGGGTCAGCTGAAAGACAAAGAAAAATGGCGAATAGTTTATTGGGAGGGCAGCCGTTCGGTTTTGGGCCACACTGGACACTCCAAAGACCTTTTCCAGCACCCCTTGCTGCCTTGGCTTCCTCTTCCTTCCCTTTCCCTTTCCTTCCCCCTCCTCCCCCCACCCGTTTCTTTTTTCTTTATTTTCTGGAGCAGGGGCAAGGAATGGCTTAATTAGCTCTGTCAGAGGAGAGATAAATAGCTGCTTATAAATTAACGCAAGCCCTGGTAAGTTTTTTTTCCAAATGTTTTTGCTTTTCATGTAGTGATCTCAGCTGTAATCAAGAATCCAAGAGTGCAGATAAGTTGAAACTGTCTCAGAAAATGGCCTCTTTGCATTCCTTGCATACCGTCCAGGGCACCTATATTACCTTGCTTCCCCCAGCTTCTACATTCTCTTTCACCAGCTCTTTCCTTCTTTCCCCCCCTCCCTCCCTCCCTCCCTCCCTCCCCCCCCCCCAAGCTGGAATAGGAGATGGGCAAAGGAAGACTAATGTAGGATATGTAATCTTTTGTGTAAGATCTGGAAGGGGGGGGGGGGAGAAACCAACAACCTGAGAGAGTCTTTTTTCTCTCTCTCTTAATCACTTGTCTTTGTTCAAAGGCACTGAAGCTTTCATGGAAGTGGGGGTGGCAGAGACTATAAGGGGGTTGTTCTTCAAATGCCCTTTTGGTTTTGGGAAATGCAGTGAGCATTAGCAATACATTTTGGAAGGCAGAGTGAGTGTTAGTAGAAAACCAAAGCCAAAAAACCTGTCCCTTGCTATAATATTCAGGCTTTAGGGTCTGAGTTCTGTTCTATGTTCTATTTTGTCTGTGTTAGAAGTGATGAAGATACCAGCTGGAGTATTTTTGACTACCCCCCCACCCCCTTCTGTCATTTCTTCTGTCCTCATCTTCTCTCTCTGGCTTACACAGTGTATGCAATGGGGGGGATTTATTAGTTCCTTAAATTGTTTCCCCCTCTTGAGAGTTAACAGAATATATTGTAAGTCTGTGTGCTGTGATCTCAGAATCTTTGCAGCGGCCACATTTTGCTTGTTTCTGAAGAGAAGAGAACTTAAGATCCTTGTCCTTGGATGGCAATTTCTGCTGTGAGAGGGGAGATTTCCCTTTGGGATGAGTCGTGGGAAATATCCATCCCTTTTTGAACCTCTTAAACTGTCATCAGAAGTAAAATACAGCTTTTGCTTTTCTTTTAAATGGCAAATTAAAGATGAAGGTCACTAGGATGTTCCTGCCACCGAGCGTGAACATCCTTCGAGATAAAAAAGGGGCTGAGCAAACCTGGAATATTTTTCCTAGCAAATCCAGTGTCTGTGCGCCCTGAGTAAAGCACGACACCCAAGTTTTGACATTTCTTCCCTCTTCCCCTGTAGCTGTAATGGTGTCGCTGTAAAAGTTGCCGGACCAAGGCCTCCCTTTGCTAACAAGAGTGACCTTGAAGCGACGCTTCTCCGAGTTTTAGCAGCTGAAGGGCAAACTTTATTCTCCGCCGAGCTCAAGTGAGCGTTTGAATTAATCAGAAGGAAAAAAGGAGCTGCTTGCAGTCTTTGGGAGAACTTCAGCTGCTATCAATGAAAGACTAAAAATGAAGCCATTTTTGAGAGAACCTCTGAAGTGATTCTTTCCTTTTTTCTCCCTGACCTTAGTGCCAGCAAACCTAAGAAACTGACTTTCCAGGTAGTCAGGAATGGCCCTGGGACTGAGATTTTGAAAGTTCAGGGGATGTTAATATTTCTGACCTCCACCTGGAAGGTATCTATGGAATGGCAAGGAAAGAAGTATTCTTAAAGCCTCTGTGATTGTTAAGCACATTGAGTAGGAAATGCCTCCTTAAAGCAAATTGTACCCTATGATGGTGCTTCACTTTGCACAAGAGTAGCTTCAAGGCTCTGCTGATCAAAAATGGTTAATATCCAAACAGCCATTGGCCTTTGAGGCTCAAAATTGGCCCTGTTGAGGGGACAAAATAAATTCCTCGTCCTTTTCACTATCCTGTCTCCTTCAGTGAATGAAATCAGAATGCTAGCTCCATTATCACCCTTTCCATCATATTTTGCTGATGGTTGGTCTTCAGACAGATTCCCTGGTGACCCCTTTCAGTTCAATGCAGAAGCAGAGTTTACCCTGCTGCATTCAGGCCTCAGTTTCTTATCTTTTCCCCGTCTTCCCTTTATGGCAATGTTAGGTCACTCAGTAAAATTAATTGCTGATAATATAAAACTAGCAGTTAGGGAAAACGATCATAGCAGTTGCTTCAGCTAACACAGTTTTCACAGCATGATGATTTCCCGGAACAGAAGCACCATATTATACAAGGGACAGCCACATTTAAAACGTTTAGCATCGTTTTTAGATGATGATGATGATGATGATGATGATCATCTTGAAACTCCTCAGCAACTTTTTACAGCCTCTACAAAGTCATGGCTAGTAGTAACAGGCCTCTCCTCGTCTTATATTTCCCCCCTGTGATTATAGTTTACCATTCAACATATAACTTGAAATTTCTGAACAAAGTGCAGCCTGGAATTTCCGAGCAAACTGCAAACTCACTTCAAGCTCAGTTTTCTGATTCACAACTTTGCGGTTATGGAGCATATATTTGTGGGCCTTGCCAGACATTACATTCAAACTCCTGTGAGAGTCAGCATTAAAGTGTGGCAATTCTCCAGGTTGCTGAAAAGCTTCAGGAAGATGGATAACAAATGGTAGCTGTAACTATTAAAGCATACTGGTTTGCAAGGAAATAGAACCTTGATACAAACCTTCAGTGTGCATTAGAAAATATCTGATTGTGCAATTGATTTCCTTTTCACCCTGCAGAATTAGTAGGGCAGATTTTTCTTCATTCTCTTTGTGAATGCGAATATTTTACAGAAAGTCTTTAGAATGATTTGGAAGGCAAGCATCTTTCGCCTTTTCATATTTTTTCTGCAGCCAGTCTCAACTGGATACAGTGGAACGTCTTTCAGGTAGACATGATTGAGCTAGAGCTCTGCAAAACTTAACAGAGTGAAGGTCTGGAAGTTACCTGACTAAATAGTTCTCCGTGAGATGCAAACGTAAGTGTCTATCTTTGTTAATAGTATCATAAAAACAAGAGTTACCAGAACCTCTCATTGCACATGCCTTTTATTTGATGAGAGCATAAAATGCCCATTTAGGCTTAATGAATAGTTAATCTTGAGAGCATGTACCTCCTGGCCTTTAGTTGTAAGGTCTAAGGGGAAGTCCATAGTAGTAAACTGAGTATATAGTTTATCTCCACCAGTGTACTCCTTTGGATAGGAGAACATCATTTGATGGGCAGCAATGGTTCATTTTAATCTGTTTTTAGATAAGACATATTGCACAATCACATTTTGAACTAATAGATCAGGGTTTGGACAATTTACAGCTCTTTGCTCTTCCCTTCACATAAGTGGCAAAACAAAAGAGGAAACAAGTAAAATCGCAGTATACATAATGGAATTGGCATTGATAACTTTGTGGGCTGTGACACAACTGTTGCATTAATTTCATATTCCAGTGAACATAAAGTTCTTTTAATAACATGTATATTGCAATATGTATCTAAATCCTGTTATAAAAGGAGATACAGTAAAATTAGTGAAAGGTGACAAAGGACTAACTCACAAATTTACACTCTGATGTTATGTTTGAGATTCAGATATACATGTGTGTTTTCGATGCCTTCACAGTTTGTGTTATAAAAGTTGCAGAAATTGGACATCACATGCAAGACTTGTCAATGCTACAAGTAAAATGTGTGTTTTGCCTTAAAGGGAGGGCAATGCTGCAGGTCACACAAACTACAGTATAGAATGCCCACAGCCAGGCCTTTTCTATGGTAGCCCCTACCTTGTAACATATCCTCCCCTCTGATCTTTGTAAGTTATCTGAAGTGACAGCTTTAAGCCAGCCATTAAAGAGATCTCTTCACGTGGGCATTCCTTGGTTTTTTTCCTTAACTTTCCTGATTTTTAATGTTTTAATTGCTTTTTTATTTAATCTATTTTTACCCTTGTTTTTAATCTTTCTTTTTGTAAACTCCTCCAAGATTTTTTTATAGGCAGCAGTATGTAAGCGTCTTAAACACACAATATATAAAATAAAATCTGCATGCAAAAAGACTTTAGAAAATTAGCACAAGTGAATTAAAATATGTAGAACATATTCATCTCCTAAAAACTATAGTTTTGACTATAGGAAGTCTAGAAACATTACTCTTGATTAAATTGCACTTTCATGGCTTGAAGAGATTTAGACATACTGTATAAGCATCTGAGATATTTGGCTGTCTCAGAGAAACTGCCCCCTAGATTACTTGAAACTGTGAAATCTAAACTGGCATGATATAGCTGACTCTGCCATCTATCCTCCTGGACTTTTGGAAGGTGAAATGGGTGTCAGAGTTCCATAGGACAGCCTTGATTTTTCTTCCTTCAGCTGCCAGTGCATTCAGACATGTGTATTATTCGTACTAACACGCTCATGCCTTTTTCTCCCTGTTGCCATTTTCACTGCCATAATCAGCAGTGCATCTCAAAATCAAAAGTATTGTAAATACAAATGGACTGTAGTGTTTAGCTGCGCCTGGGACCAGAATTATGCTGGAGAGTTTTATGATTGAATTTTGAAGAATAGCAGGATCATCTTTTATCTCCTGCAATTAATATAAATTTAGGTACTTGGTATTGCTTTTCAGTAACTACAGCCCCAGGTGAAAAGTTCCTTAAATAACACTCCTATTGCTAATTGACTGTAGTTTAGATGAAAGCTCCAATCTGGGGTATAGAAATCAGCTTAAGTCTGGGTCCTCAAATTTCTGCATTTCACCCACAAGAAGGGGAAGCTGTTTGAAATATAGGTTAGGAGACATGGCCAGTTCACCACCTCCTTTGTGAGCAAGGGCTCAAATAGTCTTTTGGGTTAACCTTGGAAAGTGGGAACGTACCAAGGAGAAAACCAAATCCAGCCTCTTGGTAATTCCTTAACAATCACTGTTGATAGCTGTTTGGTATGGAGATGGCAGACTGCTAACAGATTTTGTCTTCCGTCATCTGTACTGCATTTGGCAATACCTACTGTTCCTTGCCACTGAACTATGCCTGGAAATTTAGAAGAACTGCAGTAGAAGTTGTGTCTTTCCTGTTCCTTCCCATCCAGCATTTAAATACGTATGCCATAGCCTGGCAACCAGTCTAAATGTCTGTCCATTTTGAAGAGATATAGCCCAGAGCCTACCTCTTTTACGACATGAGTTTCCTGTACTGTTAGTTGTCAACTCTGAGCCCACAATGAGTTTCTTTCCTTGGCAACTTCTGTGAGAATTGGTTTCAGGTCCTCTAAAATTCCATTTGTTCCCTTTCCTCTCCCCCCCTCCCCAAATGACACAATAGAGATATTAAAAGATACCAAAAAAGGCAACGAAAACCATGTTACAGGACAATATGTATTTCTTTCATTGCCTGTGTCAAGATCTAGCCAGAGTTCCCATCATTCCTTGCCACTGGCTTGAATCGCAGGGTTTCACGTTGTACTTAGCATCCTCTTCAGGATTACAGAGTGGTTACCTAGGGATGCTGGAGATTTTACAGGGAACCTTTTGTCCAGCGTGCTAAAACCATTTGTCTACAGCAGGAAATTCAATCCGATCCATGGATTAAATTTATTTGTACTTATTTTACACAATGTATATTTTTATTTCAGGCTTATTTTTAAAAGATACCATCTCCTGGCCTGCTGTTTCTTCACAGTCTCCTAATATCTCAAGCTAGCTTCTTAACATCTTGAAATAATTCATAGGCAAAACCAAGTCCAAACTGGAATAGGTCGCAAGGTCCCAAATCCTGTTGCTTATCAGACTTAACACTATAAATAATTCACCATAGAATCTGAAAATGAAGAGTATGAATTAAACCAGCTGTGATGTGATTTAGAATATTTTGATCTCCCCTCCCATCTGTAACCTCCTTATTAGCAACTGTGCTGAAACAGCAGTCCTGTTTTTTGCTTTTTCCAAAGCGGTTGTCTAGTTGGAAAATACCTTGCTAACCTGCCAGGATGCTGTGGAGGTGTTAGTAGAATGAACCTTCTTAACAAATCAGACCCAGTAAATGTTTAACTATCAAAAGCTCCTTTTAAAAAATGCCCTTGAACTGCTGAGTTTAAAGGCAACTGCAGTAATTGATGGAAATAGCAATGCAGTTGAGTTTGCCTCGCGCTTAATACATTACTTTTTAAAACGAGCAAGTAAAGCATTTTCTTAATTGACTCGGGTTAGAAGGGTCATTAGACATTTTCATCCCCCCCCCCACTTTTAATTAGTGTTTGCTTTGAGGCCTTTCTTCTGGAATAGTGTTACAGGTTGTCACCGTCTTCATGGGCTTGTGCATGTGTTGTCCAAAGGGAAAAATCCTCTGATCACACATTGAAGGAATAGCTCAAGAAACTATTCCCAACATGCAGTTGGCAATATTAGAAAATGGAGAAGATACTCTCATCTTGTAAGAATGTGGGTTCAGGATGAAGGGGCTTACTGCAAGGCCTCTTTTCAGTGATTCTGTTCTCCCACTTTGTTTCATGGACCTCAGGCTATATAAGGTATTACTGGCTCTGGTCCTTGTCTTTAATACAACTACTTTTCCAGTCTGTTTTTTCTAGGGATGTGCACGAATGGTTTTTTTGCATTAAATTCTTATTGAATCAAATGTAAGAAAATTCGTATTCGTTTGAATAGATCCCCTTCAAATGTGGTAGGATTGTATTTGATACAAATGTACTCATACAAATTCGTATGAAGATCCCATATGTTACATATCCTGTAACATATCTCCTCTGAAAGCATCAATTCCACCTTGAATTCACTTTGGATCCACTCTCAATCCATGGGTGTTTTTCCACTGTCAAAAAGTACCCATTTTTGCACCCATTTAGGACCCATTTGGGTGTGAGCCAGATGATCCCATTTCCACCACGGCACCCATTTGGGACCCGATTGTTTCCACTGCCGTGGAGGAAATCCGGATCTAATGGGTACATTTTGGCCTTTAATCCGGATTTTCTGTAGACTCCATTAATGGGGTCTACAATAGGGTCTTCTGCCAGAAAATCCAGATTAAAGGGAGCCTGTTTCCACTGGAAACAGGCAATGGGGTCCAAAGGAGGCTAGGGGGAGGGGATGCACCCATTGGGGGCCCCCTAAACCTAGGCTCCGAAGTCACTTTGAAACCACTTCGAAGTCATTTCGAAGTCTGTGCAAAATAGCTCCGGAGTGCCTTTAAAGTCTGCTGATCTTCGGAGTGAACTTCGGAGCGACTCCAAAGTGACTCCAAAGTCATTTTGAAGTTCACTCCGAAGATCAGCACAGACTTCAAAGGCACTCCGGAGCTATTTTGCACAGACTTCAAAATGACTTTGAAATTACTTTGAAATGACTTCGAAGTCAATTCGAAGTAGCTTCAAAGACTGCCCCCCCCCCGCCCCCCGAAACACCTGGGGTAATGGACCGACCCCTTGGGGGTCAATCCGGATTCCCCACATGGGTGCAAAGCTGTTTCCACAGCAGGGGTGTTAGTACCCATTGCTTATGGGTGCTACACCTCCCGTGGAAACACATTGGGTGCTTCCCTTAATCCGGATCTACTAGATCCGGATTAAGGAATGTACCCATTCCTTAGATCCGGATCTTCTTAGATCCGGATCTAAGGGCTGCAGTGGAAAAACACCCCATGTCAGATGCACTCCGGATCCATTGCAGATGTGACAGGCGCAGCCATTTTCCTACTCCCCAGATTCACAAATGTGCCAAAGCATTCCTACGAATACAAATGACAGTGTACGAATGTCATAACATTCTATTCGTATACACATGTACAAATTTGCACACATCTCTAGCTTTCTCATTTTCTTTTGTGCCCATGAGGGCGAGGTGCTTCATTTTTAAAAGCTGAGATAATTTGGTAGCCAGAGTTTTGATTCTCTGATGTATTTATGAGAGACATGGAAAGCAACTTGGTTTTCAGGATTCCATGTTCTGTTTTTATTTCTGTTTGTGTATTTTGTTCACGTGTTTGCTTTGCTTTGTGGGGGTTTGTTTTCCTTTTTGAAAACTCTGTTAGATTCAGTCAGAGTCAGAGGAAGGGCAATGGCTTTCCTAAACCTGATAGTCCAAAATGCTCCGAGGTTTCATTGTTGTGGTAACTGTTGATTTCTCCTCCATTAATTGCCAATCTCTTAAAGTATCTCGCTAAGTATATCACTACAACTTGCTATTTATGCAACGGGGCATATTTATTATATGATTTTATAACCTTTACGGGCTCAGGATTAGTAATTTGCCTTGACACACGGAACCCTGATTTTCCTAATACGTGAGCAGGACCTTCAGGCGGTGGTTGTGTGAACAGCTTTGTTTGGGAAGGAGGTCAGGCCGGGATTCAGAGCTCAGAAAAGCCCCGCTGAAGTGAAAATAGCACAGGGGGTCCTTCGTTCTGTTCTGCGGCAAGCATTCCTTGCCAGCTCTCGACACTGGTATTTCCAGGTGGTGTTTCCAGTGCTTATTGAGCTGTCTTGGTTGCCAAACTGGCTTGCATGAGTCTGATGGGTGCCAAACAATCCTCCTGGAAATAGCAACATCTGCACCAGCACAAAATACTTCACTGCAGACCATCTGAAGCAATGCTGTGCTATCACTCCTGCAGCATTTGGCCTGGTGCCGAAACCTGCCATACTGTGGGTGGGTGATACTGGGCTAGCCTTCCTACGGTTTACTCTAAAGGCTAAGCGGCTCCTTCACTACCCCTGCATAGTCTGGGGATTGTTTTAGTCTTGAGTGGAGGTCCACATATATTGGCATTTGGATGGATGGGAGTGGCTGGAGCTCACGATAAAGCAGTAGCTTAGAAAGCGGAGAGTTCCAGGTTCGATCTTTTGAGTTCTCTCAGGAGAAGGAAATAGCAGAACATTTTTGCCAAAAATTTGTGTCCATTGGGTCACCAGATGTCAGACCTGACTCAAAGGTTGCACACAGGAGCTGAAAAATACATGGGCTGAATCTCACCGTTGATAACCATAAGCATCTGCTTTGCCTCTGACTTACCTTGGTACACTGGATCTTCCCACCACCATAACCCTCACCTCCGTTGAAGGCTGGGTCTTTCCTTGTCGGTGTCATTAACTTGCACAGGTAGGCTGGGTCCCTGTGGTCACTGGGACACTGGGTATGTAGTCTTCATCATTTGAAGGCAGAGGAAGAAGAGGAGCTTGATGACGTAGCGGGAGCCATGCCCCTTCCGTTCTCCGTGCATCAATAGACTATCCCCCATATTTTCTTAACCTCATTTGCTTCAAAGGCAGCAGTTGCTTACATAATATAGATTTGTGCTACAAAAGAGTCTTCGGGAACTCATCCAAGACTATATGCTGTCTTTATTGAGGTTAATTCAGGTATTGATAAATCTGAGTTGTTTCAGCTATGAGGAACACATCCCTCTGATATCTGCCTATAGTCCCGTTTACATCCCTTATGAACAGTAGTTGATGGGATTCTGGGGCATCTCTCCTTCATCCTGGAAGAAGACAAGAGACCTACAACAGATGTATTTGTGGAATCGCCAGGAGTCAAGCTTGGCTTCAGGATGCCTTTCCCTTCTTATTGTGCTGGGCAAACTGGGTTGGTGGGATAGTTTGGCAAGAGAGAGGTGTTGTCCCGCACACGTTGTCCCACAATGGCACAGGTACATTAAACAGTCTCAGCAGTCATGTGGCAGGACCTGTGGTGTTGTGTGAGTGAGTCATAGTTGAACAGGTGGATGGCAGCGTAGCCAACAGAGGAAGAAGAAAAGTAGAACTAGCTGAGCCACAGTAGGACACAAAAATAATGGGTTTGGCATCCTTCTGAGACCAGTTTTACCACAGACGTGGCAGGAACATAAACAACATGCATGCAGGACCTGCCTAATCCTCAGATATCTAAATATTTGATTTGAAATATTTTTTTTGGTGTAAACTGTTCTGATACCTCATGGTAAAGAGTGGCAGTTGTTATTAGGTATCATCAAGTCATGGTCAACTCCTGGTTGATTGCACGAACACTTCCATGCAGTTTTCTTGGCAAGGATAGAGAAGTGGTTTGCCATTGCCTATTTCCAGGGAGAGGCAGGGGGTTGAACTGGTGTCCCTTTGCTTTCCAGGTAGTTTGCTCTACC
Organism: Aspidoscelis tigris stejnegeri; assembly: GCA_023333525.1. Taxonomy (NCBI): domain Eukaryota; kingdom Metazoa; phylum Chordata; class Lepidosauria; order Squamata; family Teiidae; genus Aspidoscelis; species Aspidoscelis tigris. The sequence continues at coordinate 3,275,725 of JALMGA010000023.1, forward strand.
GCTGTGCTACAGTCATTGTCAAAGAATGGTACAGAAATGCAAATAAACCAATTAAAGCTTTGGATCCTTTGATGAGTTCAGGAGAGCTATTTTGATACAACTTGCCTTTGAACACCTCTTACCCTCTCTCCCAGTGTTTACTGACTTGATTTTTTTATTATTATTATTACAACACGAACACTGCAGAAAATTCATGGCCTTTGAATTTACTATCTTTTACTTCACTATTTTTTAAAAATAAAAAGTTAACGAATTGTGCTTACTGGGTATTATACAAGCAACTTTCTAAAACTAGGATTTCTTCTTCCTCTGCCCTTTTTAATTGAGCATGACTGTTCTAAGGTATTAAATCTGGTAATGGAGACAGACCCAGAATCTACTTGTTTTTAATACCTGCAGCCAAAGCGTGTAAGGAATTGGCCTGATTTCTGCAAAGATTGGTCCATGAGGGTTGTCCAACTATTCTTCAATCTGCATACAGATTAGGGATACAGGTATATCCCACCTGTAAGACATAGTGTGATAACATCTGCAAGCATCCGCACAGTGACTTGACTAGAAAGTAGGGATGGGCGTGATTTTTTAAAAATTCTTTTCGTATTGAATCGAATGGAAGGCAATTCGTGTTCATTCGAATAGATCCCCTTGTGTTAATTTTGAATGCTACAAATATTCGTGCAGATCCCTACTAGAAAGGGAAAAAGGAATATAAGCTGTGTCAATAGCAACTTGGGGGGGGGGAGTACACATTTTTGCAGCTTTTTTCTACCAAGAGATAAATAGATTTTAATGAGTTTTCCTTTTTCCTTGCCCTCCCAGCTTCCTAGACTTATTACAAGATAAAGAAATCAAAACTTTACCCCCTTCTCATGCTATTTTATAAGTTTGTGCTGTATATCTTAATGATTTAGGTGGCCTTGGGCATAACTAGAAGTGAACATTTTTCAAGTAGCTGCCATGTTTTATTGTTTTTCTTTTAGCATAGTGTTGGGTTTAAGTAGGTTAGGATACAAAACAGCTTCAGAAGGCAGAAACTAGAGGGATTATACCATTTTTTGGCTTTTGGATGAATTATATTGCTGCTTAGATGGAGGAAGTTCTGGTTTGATGCTGGTGTGCTAATATTGAAATATAGTTACATAAGAGATTCCAGCCGGGACAGAGCAGATCTGATGGATTAGATTTTGTGTCCTTAAATCCATGCTTCTCATCTTCGTGTAGGAAAGCAAATGGCATGCATTTGAATCTTAGTTCTTTACTGTTTTGCAGCAGTTGACAGGTGCATACAGGTGACAATAAAGAGACTAAAACATTTTAACTGATCTTTCAGCAGATTTCTGGGTTAGTGGAGACAAATTCTTTTAATGGGTCATTAAGCTTTGTTCTCTTACCAGCTTGTTCGACATGGAACCCTAATGCTCCTTATGAAGGGATAGTATAGTCTAAGGCCTTTTTAGTTTACCCAAGCTGCTTTCCTACATTTGCTTGTTTTTCTCCATGAAGTTTAAAATCCCCCCTGACCTTGAAATTGTCCAGGAAGCTGGTCTGAAAATCTTCTACCACTTGAGGAATCTTGGAGATTCCTTAGACTGCTGTTTGAAAGTCTTTGATTGAGGGGGAAGCATTCCATATCGACCGGCCCATGCCTTAAGATCTGGAGGGGAGGTCCGCTTGGTTGTACCACCATGTTCAGGCAGTGAAGACGCACCTCGTTGCCCTGGCCTTTGGTTAAATGGGGATAGACTTTCTTTCCCTATTTTCAGACACAGCTGTTGTTTTAATATATACTGTCATTGTTTTAATATGTATATTTGATTTAAAATGCTGTTACCCACCCTGATTTTAAGTGTTGATTTGATTTTAAATGCTGTTATACCACTCGGGTATAGGGCGGAATAAAAATGCAAATAATAACATTTATAAAAAGCAAAAAATACAGTGGTGAAAGTTTAAGAACCAGATGTTTCAATGTGGAACCATCTCCCCTAGAGGATGGTCTAGAAATTGTTCTTTCAGGTATTAGACTGTTTTGTCTGCTCAATGCTACATAGTTGGCAGAGATTCCCACATTGTGGAATGTGAATGAACTGGCTTCAGAGTTTATTTTATTTTAATTTGTTTTAATCAATGTGGGCGCTGAGGGTTGGTATATCAGCATCACATTGGTCCTCCAAGAAGCAATCAGTTTACAGGCTCAGGGTATGACAACTAGTGGGTGGTTTCTCTTTCCTTTGAAGCCAAGTGATAATTCCGGAAGGAGAAAGTCACCTGTTCTACAGATACTTGTTTTTATAAGGATCTGGTTTGTACAAGCAGACCATATCCCCACCCCACCCCGCCCCTTTCAGGCTGGCTGGCCGGCCCTGCTTTTTGCTGTGGGTAATTCAATACAGGCTGCCTTGCTTTTCCCCCGCAATTGATAACAAATTCTCTGTTTGGAATATCTTATGAAAATTGCAGACAGGGGACTGCACAGCTTATCCGTGTTGCCAACTAATTATATATTGGAATGGAATGATTACATTTAAATATGTTTGTTCTCCAAAGAGCCTGCACAGAATCTTTTCTTTTCCCAAGATGCTACAGATGTCGTGCCATTAGGGAGTATTCATCAAAACTTAATCTCTTTCAGCATCTGTGTTTAGAGATTGGGACCAGTCCTAGTTAACTTCTAATTTTTATCTTTTTTAAAAAATGTTTTATCATTTTATTTTATTTTTTGGCCTTACATCCTAGCAGAACTGCTTTGTGGAGTTGTGTTAGGAACCCTAGCAAGTTCTCTGCCCCCTTCTCCTCATTCCCATTTTTATAATGCCATGAAATTGACAGAGGGCAGTGACTCCTTGACAGCTGAGCAAGATGGTCATGTTTCATGTGCAGACAGGAACAGGAGGTATTTCTTGCTCCTTCCCTCCCCCGCCCTTTGTCTGAGAAAAGGCCCAAATAAAATTTTTGGCATACAATGGATCATAAGTCCGTGGAAATCATACCCTCTTATGTTCGAATTGCTCTTGGATTTCAGCCATTTCCCATTACGCCATCACACATAGTGCATGTATTCAGACTTTTAAATAAAGCAGCCTGCTTGTAGTTTCTTTGTCTCCTGTTTAATAGTACCACTTCCAAACAGTGGTTATGGCTTTCTTTTCCAGGATAATACTTTCAGATTTTAAAAATCAGTGATGAGTCCTTCTGCTTTTCTCTTTAACTTTCTTGCCTTCACTCCTGAGAAGACGAAAAGGGACAGCTGTTGTTCTTTGCGAAGTCTTATTTATTCATTTATTTGGATTTCTACCCCGCCTTATATCCACAGGTCTCAGGGCAAGTTGCGGAAATAAAAACAAAATATAAAATAGAACATGCTGGAAATCTTTTTGGGATCTAAGCAAAAGGCTTGTGGAAGTTTCTAGATGCAGTGAAGGAAAGTCTCTACTTCATTCCTGATCAGTGAATTTCTGTAATTTACACTCTGTTTATTCCTAAAATTTATAGCTGCCCCAAACCAAACATCTCTTTGTTTGCAAACTTACGAAGTTTAAATGCATAGATTAAAATCTGAAGTAATTTGTGGTACAACAAAATGTACAAAAAACAATGATATAAAGCAAATTAACAGCATCTGTCAATTGAAGGGCTTGACTAAATAATTAAAAAGGGCTTTATATGTTTCCCAAGCCCACATGGTAATTGTACCAGGTGAACCTCTTTAGGGTTGCTATTTGAAACACCTGTGGGTCACCATTGAGAGAGGATTTTCCGTGTTGGTGACCTGGTGCCCGGGATTAAAATTTACCAGTGTGTTTCCGATTAAACAGAAGACAGACAGCAACATAGTAGAGGCATTAATAAGGCAGGAAAAAGCAAAAGTATTTAAAACTGAAGAAGGGACAAGAAAAGTAAATTCAGGCATTTAGACTGGCTTTGAAGATATGTAAAAGGGGACAGTTAAAAAAAATGCACACTAAACCCTGAACAGTTTTGAGTTTTAAGTAGAATCTAATTATAGCAAATAGGCGTATTAAATTGTGTTAGCCTGAGCCCAAAAGGTGGCAGGCAGAATATGGATTTTGCCAGGAAAAACTCTGACCTTTGGCATCTCCAGTTCTCCTGGAATGTGATCAGAGAATCACAAGAAGGCTTTTGGGCCCAGCTGAAGTGAAGGTATTTTAGTTACATTAGACACAGTTATTTAGGTCCTGGGCATTAGCTGGCTTTTGGATTTATTATTATGCCTGTTAGTAACTGTTTCAGCTATAGCTTCTGTTTGTAGACTTGTAGCTATTTCTTTATAATGGTAACACTTTCATTAAACAAATCATTTCCAGGAACTTCAGTCATTCTCAGACTACTTCTAAACTGGAAGTGACATATCTTTCAGATCTTGTTTCCCCCCCAAGTGAAATCAGCTGTAAATCTCAACCCTTTTCAAGCAGTGATCCCTCACCCCCCCCCCCAAACTGCATGTTTTGTAGGTAGAGAATGTTTATATTTGGCCCACCAAGGGTGGAATTAACCTAGTAAGGCTCTTCTTAATCCCTATTGCTGGTACATAAGAGGAGCCCTGCTGGATCAGGCCACAGCCCATCTAGTCCAGCATCCTGTCTCACACAGTGGCCCACCAGTTGCCCGTGGACATCTCAAGCAGAGACAAGGGCAAACATCCTGCTCTCGAATCCCAGCAAATGGACAGAGGCCTCCTGTGTGCTCCCCCAGTCTAAAAGTTGTACTTGGGCATCCATTCTATGCTAGTTGCTGTTACCACCTCTTCTGGCAGCAAATTCCATAGACCAGGGGTCTTTAACCACTGGTTCGTGGGCCAGTGCCAGGCCATAGGGGATTTTTGGCCGGTCCACAGCGCCACTGCAACAAGCTGCCATGCCATGGAAAAGGAAGCCGGTCCCTGGTGCAAAAAAGGTTGGGGACTCCCGCCATAGACCGATGCGCTGTTTGTAGACTTCAGTTCCCATCATTCCCAGTGATCATAGTGTGTATCTATACAAATAGCCCTCCCAGGTTGGAATCCAGTCCAGCAGGCTGTTCTCACACCCTGTTGCAGCTGGAAGCCCCCAGTTTCCAGCCATTGGCCTTTGGCAAACCTCACAGAAATCATGCCATTATTAAGCTGACACCTGTTGATAGCCCTCTGTTCCCTGTCTTTGTCCAGCTTTTTTAAAAGACATCCAAGCTGGTGGGCGACACCATTTCATCTGGTATTGAATTCCAGGGTTTAACTATGCACTGTGTAGGTAAATGTTTCATTTGTTTCTATCTTTATTATTCCAAAATGCAATCTCCTTGTGTTGTTTGACCATTTTGGTAGAACTTCTTCTCAACCCTTTTGCGAATGCTAGCCATAAGTTTATATACGTTTATTTCCCCCTTCACTTGCCTCCTTTCTAAATTAAAAATACCCCAACATGGTATTGTATTAATTGTATTTTTTCCACAAGAAGGAGTTCCTGTAGCCTTTTGATCATCTTAATCCCTGTTCTTCGCACATATTTTAAGACCTGGTGACCAAATTATGCTAGTATTCACACTCTGGTGGTGCTTTTGGTGTATATGAAAGCTTTATTGTATTGGTAGTTTTGTTTTCAGTAAAACAGTAAAATATTCCTATTGGCTTTTTAAATGGCTAATGCACGCATTCCATAACACATTCATTGAACAGTGAACCACTGCTGGTCAGGCCCAGCCAGCTCAGACCCTGCTGGATTATAAGCATAGTTGAGATTATTTGCTCCAAATCATATCACTTTATATTTACTGACACTGAACAGCATCTACCATTTGGACTCATAGTTTATTAGCATGCACAGATTCATTCTCTATGCAATACATAACAATCATGCATCTGTTGTCATTTAGAATAACAGACAAGCTTTCTAGAACAAGTGTGCCAAGTTTTGCTTTAAAGGATGATGGGAGTTGTGGTCTAACGAGCATGATGCCTCTGGAAGGTTTGCCTTGTTCTTCTGCTTGAGATGCTCAGAAGCAATTGGTGGGCCACTGTATGGAATGGGATGCTGGACTAGATGGGCTGTGGCCTGACCCAGCAGGGCCCCACAATCATCTTATGTTCTAACATTTGGCAGGCCCTACATTGCCTATCCTTGTCACATATTAGTCATTTCGGCACAGGCCTTGAAGACCCTCATTAGGAATCCAATAGCGACCCATGCAGAACGGATCCACCTACCTTTCGCAAGGATGACCCCATGAAGAAGAAAAAGAGTTGGCTTTTGTACCCTTTTTTTCTCACCCATTTAAGGGGTCTCAAAGCAGCTGACAAAGCTTTCTATTCTCCCCACAACAGAATGCCCCGTTTCTGCACTTACCTCCTTAAATCTGGGTTAAGGGATCTGGTCCTTGCCAAATCGAGGCCACAGAGTTCCAGATCACCACGGAGATCCCGTACGTCTGCATGAAGTGTCTAGCACCTGATGTTAATGAGTACTAAACAGGGCCGCCGTGTCAAAGCCAAAGTGTGCCTCTGGAGCCCCCAATTAGGCCCGAGGAGGAAATTCCGCCCCCGTGGCTTGGCTTGATTGGCCTGTGTATGTGTCACTCGGGTCACTTCCGCTAGGCCCGCCCCTGGGTCCCATCCAGCCAGCAGGCGTGTAGAAGTGTGCTCTGCAGTCCATTCTTTGTGGGAGAAGACCAGATTGAAGACACCATTAAAGGGGTCCTCTGGCAATCCGGATCTAAGGGCCCAAAGACTCCACTGGGAATGGAATCCAGAACAACTCGTGTGGATGACGCGTTCCTCATGAGGTCCTCGTAGGGTCTTCGGTGCAGAAGGTAAATGACTGTTCCTTTCCTCATGGAGTCTTCTCAGGTTCCTCATGGGGTCTTCAGGGCCGGTGGAGAAATGGCCACTGTGTGGTCTGAAATACAAAACCTCAAGCCTTTAAAATATACTGTGGAAATGAATGGAATTAGAGCTTACCAAACCATTTTTTTAAAAAAATTATTAAACACATCTTGCCTTTTCAAGTCTTTTTGAAGCAATTGCTCCTAATTAGCCCCCCCCCCCCCCCCCCCGTTGTCAGATTGCACTAAAAGTGGCAGTATGCAGATGTTATTTTCTTGCCAACTGGTTGACACTCGTTTTCAGTGTGAAGGATGCAGCCAGAGCTCAGCCCTGTTTCTAACCTGTCGCTGTTTCGTTTTCTCCATCCAGTTGCCATCATGTCCACAGATGGGGGTTTTGGTGCAGGAGGGAACAGCGATGCACAGCAATGCCTTCAGTCTTTCTGGCCCCGGGTCATGGAGGAGATCCGGAATTTAACAGTGGTAAGGTGCTTGTCTAATTCTGTTTTAACTTAGAGTGGCAGCGATGGACTTCGGCCACCTTGTTGGAACTGATGGGAGCTGGGGTCTGATCAGGGCCCTTTCTTATTCTGAAATGTATCTTAGGGCAGAGGTCTGCTCTCTACATGTGAAGGAAGACTATGGAAGGTCTCACCTGGGGACGCCCATAATCTCCAGAATAAGGCCAAGTGCAAAAAGGCCCCAGGGCTGTTAGCTACTATGTGCAAGCTGCCTTGTGTTCCACCAAGAAGGAAGGTAGAATTATTGGTGCAAAAAATAAATCTTTTCACAGAGCTTGTTCATTTCTCATTAAAGGCCGAGTTCATGGTATCCATAGGCAGGCATATTTATTTATTTACTTGGGTTTTTATCCCAGCCCTAATCCTGAAGGTCTCAGAGTAGGTTACAACGGTAAAAGCCAAATATAAAATGAACGTGCTAAAACCATAACAGTGCCTGAAGATGAGGAAGAAAAGCTGCTTCCTTGTTTAGCCAAAGGCCAGGGCAAAGAGGTGTGTCTTCACACCTCTCTTGAACATGCCTAGTGAAGGTGCCTGATGTATCTCAGTGAGGACACTGTTCCATAATCTGGGGATACATCCTGCACCAGTGTTACGAAATTTCAAGGGAGTCCATGCAGAGTAGATATTAGAAAAAACTTCCAGACAGTGAGGGCGACCAGTCAGTGGAATAGGTTGCCACAGGAGGTAGTGAGCTCTCATTCGATGGAGGTCTTCAAGCAGAGGTTGGACCTATATCTGTCTGGGGTGGTTTAGGAAATCTTGCATTGAGCAGGGGGTTGGACTCGATGGCCCTAGAGGTCCCTTCCAACTCTGATTCTGTTTGCAGAGCTTCCTTTCGCAAACCTCTGTCTTTTGATCTGTCCTCACCAGGTCATTCTGTCATAAAATGTTGTGGTTCTTCTCCTTCAGTGCTTAGCAGACGATGAAGTGTCATCAGGTATTGTACATAGGAAGGACACTGGAATGGACTGTGGCTTTTTAGGTTCTAGGAATGCAGATATTTTATGAATGGTTTGGTAACTATGTCACAGTTGCCCATAACAAGATGAGAATCTCTTGTTTCTTCAAATATGAAAGCCACAAATATCTCAGTTGGCTTATTAAGAAAAAGTACTGTACTTTCATTTTTCTCATATAGTTGGCACGCCTGCTGAAACGTAACCTGGAATACCTGTTTTGTATTTTTCCGGGAAAGAAGAGTATGTACACACACATACATCAGATATTACATAACACCAGTATCTACAGTGGATTCTTGTGCAACACAAGTAGACCTATTCATCCAGGCCTTTCACTTTGAGCTTCTCCTGAGTGTTTTCCTGCCAGGGAGGGAGGATTATATTTTACATTTGTTTTAGTAATGTTCTATATATTTTATCTTTTTATTCTTGTGGCTTTTGGGGAAGGGCAGGATAAAAATTCTTAGATCAGTCAGATAGTTAATAGATGTGATGTTTTTTATAAAAATGTATAGTGGCCATGCCTGAGGAGGAGAACCTTGCTATCCCTCCGGGGGTGGTGGTCTAGTGGTGGCAGCCTAGACCACTCTGCCCTCTGGATGACTCTCCAGCCTCGATGGGCCCTGGTAATTTGGAGCTGCTTCCTTGCAGGACTGGGTCCCTCTTCTCAGCTGTTCTGGACTCCACCTGGTCTCAGCTGCACCAGAGACCATAAAGGACAGCTGCTTATGCCATCCCTCCTGGGGGTGGTCTAGTGGTGGCAGCCTAGACCCCTCTGCCCTCTGGATGACTCTCCAGCTTGGCTGGGCATGGGCATCTTGGAGGAGGTGATTCTTTGTGGGACTGTGGCCTTTGGTCAGCCACTCTGGACTCCACTTGGCCTCAGCTCCCACTTTGTGTGCTTTATTTTACAATGTTTTGTATGACATGCAATTTTTATAATGTATTTTTCTTATAATGCTTATTATTTTGCATTGTGTATTTTGTTTGTTGTAAACCACCTTGGGCAGAAGGTGGCATGCAAATAAAACGGAAATGAAAAAAAAATTGTTGTAGATCATACCATTCCCAGATGGCTGCAGGCAGACGCTCCTGTACCGTATCATTGGGTTTGACTGTGAATACTAACATAAACATTGCTACTGTTATAGCAAAAAGTACATGATTGTCGTGAAAATCTGTGTTATGTACCATTTAAGGGTAATATTTATTGTACTGTTACTTGTTATTTATAGTAGAAATATGAATACAGTAAGTCATATTTCTGTTATTGTCCTAAGTGAAAATATATATATAATTTTCTAATCATCATAGTATACCCACCAAGGTGTTTGTGCCTCTTGTAATTCATTCTGATATTGTATTGTGCCAGTCATTGTTGGCCTTGTAAAGTGGGTAATTAGGGGAACTGAGTATCATGTCAGCTTCCTGGAAATGGGCTGCATTGCCGCAAGGATTTCTGGGAATTGAGTTGTTGCCTTGTACAAGAGATGATGGCTCTGTCCATAAAAGTATTTTTTAAAAAACCAGTAATAGCTCCATAGTACATAATAAGATGTTGGCTTTTTGGTGGATTTTTAGGGAAGAAGGAGAGATTTTGGAGGCCACTTTATAATACAGATGGAGTCATGGAAAATGCTCTGTCCAAATGCTTGCTGTTCAGAGTTTCTCTGATGTCAGAAATTACAAGGCACCAACAGCGAAAATCAGCAAGATGCCTCCAAAAGACCATTGGAAAGTTTTCCCTGTAAATAGTTTCCAAAAATATCCTCAGTACTGAATTAGTAGGCCATAAGCAATTAAAAAAAAAACCTATTGATTTTTATTCTGAGAATGCCAGATCCCAGCCCTCACATTTATCACAGCTTTCTTTAAATGTAGTACTGTACCTTGCATAGTAACATAGTCACCCTGTAGTCTTGTTTATTCCATATTATTTTCCTTTTCAAAAATATTTAAATGTAATATTCAGTCTTTTAATTACATACCCTCTATCTGAAGATGCAGTAAAATTAATTGATTGATTGATTGATTGATTGATTGATTCAATCATTGATTAATTGATTGAATGTGTGTGTGTGTGTGTGTGTGTGTGTGTGTGTAGGGGTTCCTTTTACCTGCTCACAGCTCTTACTGAATGAACCTGGAGAAAAGAAGCCCTGGTTTTGGTTGTGTGTAGGCTTTCACACCCGGTTTCAATCTTGTTTGTGGATCCTTTGGGCTGTTATGCTGTGTTGCAGGTTGTAACACGGCAAAACAGCCCCCCAAATGCTACAAACAGGGCCTGCTTTTCTTATCTGCAGATTTGGACAGCAAGTAGGGAGAAGGCAGTGCTTAGGAGCATATCTCCATATTCACAGATCTAGCATTTTGGGAGGGCATCCCAGAATGAGAGTTTCCTATATTACCAGGGCAGGGAGGCTCAAATCTAAGAGACAATGGTGTTCTCAAGCAATGTTCATCTAATGCAGGCTGTCAAAAGCAGAAGCTGTGGGTGTGGAACCATGTCTCTTCAGGAAGAGCAGCTATGGGAATGCTTTGAAGCCACAAACCATTGGTTAGGTGCTCACATCTCCGAATCAACGGAGAGGCAGTCATGAAGCCATTAAGAGATCATCACCTGAGAATAACCCAGAACTTGGTTTTTGGTCCAAAGGAGGAATCTTGAATCAAAATATGCAAAGAATTGCATAGTTTAGTAGTCACAATGTTAGATTTCCCATAAGCAGTACTAGTTTCACATATCAGCAAATGAGTTTTTTGACCAGGTGTTGGGGGCAGAATTATGTAGCCTTTTTTTCCTTCTTTGGTGCCCCTCCTTATGATTCAGCCTTTCCTTTTTCCCCCCAGTCTTTTTCATCTCTGACACTCTTCCCTGCATTTGAACCCTTCTTTTTAGCCTTCTCCACTAGTGCTTCTCCATGCCTTTAAATACTCCTTCCCTATTTTTAACTTTTTTCTCGCCTTAGCTCCCTCTTTTGCACCCCCCCAAAGCTTTTCCTCTACTCTATAGAAAAAGTTCCGCTTAGATGCCTCTCTTAGATGTAGGTAACACTACAGCAGCTGGAGGATGGTTCGGATGTAGAATGTATTTTCCCTTGAACTGGACAGATTCCAGTGTCCTCTTCCAACGGAAGGAGAGGGTCTGGAGCAGAATTCTGCTGGGATGAAATTTTGCTTTTGTTCAGATGGAATACTTTACAACGACAATACGTCTTTGCCTAGCGAGTTCCAGTTCATGAGCGACATCTGGGGAAATAGTTACCTAATTTGGGAAAGGAAAGCTGAGAAATTGTCCCAAGAACATACTGCTGAATTCTGGCCAGCATGTATTCTAACAGACCTCTATGTAACTTACCCAAAGATTGAATAGGCTTGAAGATTATACAATATATGCATATTTAAGCATGTTTTCTCTTCTTCCAAGTATCTGTGGGTTACTTGAATTAATGTTTTAATATACACTGCTGTATGCTTGATTTTAAATATTGTTACCCACCCTGAGACCTTTGGGTATAGGGTGGGATAGAAATACAAATTATAAATAAATAATAAATAAATGTAGCAGTGGTGACTTCATTAAAGAGTAAGGAGAATCATCCTTTTTGTAAATACAGGCAGTCTATTATGTATGATTATAATTGCTTAGAGAGATGGACAGATACAGATATAGATATCGGCCCTTTCCACACTGGGCCATATCTATCTATCTATCTATCTATCATCTATCATCTATCATCTATCATCTATCATCTATCATCTATCATCTATCATCTATCTATCTATCTATCTATCTATCTATCTATCTATCTATCTATCTATCTATCTATCTATCATCACTGCATATCCTAAGATCTCTGGGTGGCTTACAGTATATAAAAACAAATTAAATACATACCCCGTTAAAACTAGGGTTGTGCATGAATGTTCTAAACATTCTAAATTCGATGGAATTCGATTGAATGTGGACGTTCGAATTCAAATAGAATGTCTACATATTCAAATTTACACATTCAAACAAATTTTGAGTGTCCTAAAACATTCATTTGGATGATTTGAAACATTTAAATGTACAGATATGTATGTATTACATACTTATCTGTACAAATCTCATATGTATCTGCACACATTTGCGCTGATAGTACGGGATGAAAACGGGATGCGTACGAAATGTGTACAGATACGTATAACACATACAAATGTTGTCGACATTCGTATCTTTGGATTCGAATCTAACATTCAAACAAATAGATTCAAATGTATTTGAATGTGTTCAGATATTCGATTTGAATTCAAATGTAAAAAAAAATTTGTGCACATCCCTAGTTAAAACAGTTAGCATAATTAGATGAAAAAGATAAAGTTAAGATAGTCCTTGAGTGAGATAGCCCCTCAGGCTTTAGTAAAGAGCTAGGACTTTACTTGGCACCTAGAAGTTAGAAGGGTTGGCACTAATTGGGCCTCCAAGGGAAGGGCATTCCATAAGTGAGCTGCCACGGCTGAGAAGCCCCTCCCCCATGTCCCAACACTTTGGATTTCGCCAGCTGGTGGGACACTGAGGAGCCCCCCTCCAGGAGATCTTAAACCATGGGTAGATCTGCAGGAGAGGAGGCGTTCCCTCAATTATTGAGGTCCCACGTTGTTTATTTTTTATTTATTTTTATCACTCTATACCTGAAGGGTGTAAAACTATATTAAAACAATAATAACCATCATAACATTTAAAATCCAACATGTTAAAAACAACACAATATCAGTTTAGGACTTTAAAGGTCATTACCAGTACCTTGAATTCAGATCGGAAGCATATAGTAGATCTCCAGTGCAGTTCTTTCAAAACAAGTGCTATTCCAGATTATATTCTAGAATATGAGCCTACCGTCTACGTAGATGCTAGTTCTTCAAACTACGGCTGGTCCCACACAGACCTGCCATGGTCTGCACTAGCAGGCCCCTATTCCAGAATAAAATCCAAAATTAAAAAGTAGCAGGGTGATAATCTTGTATCCTTTTCTGTTGTTTCCATAGAAAGACTTCAGAGTTCAGGAGCTTCCATTGGCACGCATAAAGAAGATCATGAAGCTTGACGAAGATGTGAAGGTAAAGATCCCAGTACAATATTTGCACTTTGTAAAGGGCCATTTGAAAGACAATAAGCTGGTTCTGAGCTGCGCTAAACATGCGCTTTGGTAGATGCTTCTTCCCAGTTTAATGGTAAAGTGCCATCTGGGTTGTCATCAGCCCAAGAATTAAGCTGCAGCCCACGTGGTTGTGCCCACTTTAGCCTGAAAGGCTTTGGCAAATGATGGTCATTCATTCTTGGACAGATGTTCAGTTCTGAAACGTGAGGACACCATTATTTCCTGAGAATGTAACCACAGGGTTTCAACTGCATTTGCGTGATGCACTCACGGAGTAAGTCTGACGTCCAGGAGTGGCCAAACTGTGTCCCAAAGAATGAAGAGAATTGAGGTCCATCAACATCTGGAACACTAAAGTTTAACTGTTCTTGCTCTGTCCTCTTCTTGCCTTTGTCTTTCATGGTGGGCGGAGTCCCTTAGCGGCTCCTACCAGCCTTAGTTGGAAGAATAGCGTTATGTCCTTACTGGTGAGCAGGTGGTCTTTGCACATCTTTCTGCATTTTACCGACTAACAGAAAACAATAAAGAGGCTTTCAAATCTATTCAGAGTGGGGATGTTAATTCATTATCTAGATGTAGGAAGCTCTTGAGTACTTTGAGAATAATTCCGCTTTCATTTTTGGAAACCCAAATGCCATGATTACAAACGCTTCCCTGGACAAAGAGCATTTCTCTTTTCAGGTGACCTACCTGCGTTTGAGATATGACTTGGGGCCAGTTCCAGGTGAATTCCTTACAATGGCATCTTGCTGAACAGGAGCCGTAGATAAGGGAAAACTATGTTGAATTGGGTTCAGTCTTTGGGCCAGCTCACAACGTAACTGAAGGGGCAGAGTTTCTGCTCAGGTGCCTGGCATTAACAGTAAACTAGTGTGTGCTTGTATTATCTGTGCATTTGGAATCCTGACAAATACATCTGGATTTGAGATTCGTGGATGGATTGAATAGGGCCCTATTAGAAGGGCCCTATCCGTCCATGAATCGGATAATCCAGTATCTGTAGAAGCTTTGGAGAGGACTGGAAAGGAAGGGGTGGAGAGGATTCGTTCTGGGCATGGATATTTTATAGAATATCCATGCTTGGATATGAATACCCCCCCATCCGGGGGGGACGGGGGACGGGTGTATTTGTCCATAGCCAAATTTTTCCACATTCTGTTCATCTTGGAAAAATGGCTCTGTGCACACCCCTACCTTAAACAGGTCGTGCAAGGAACAGTACAGCATATGGATGAAGGTGTACTGGGAGAGGTTGTTCTACAAAATTGGAGTGGGGTGGAGAGCCAGCTCTGTTCCTTCTCGTTGGGACAATCCCTGCTGGTGCTGAACCAGTGTTTGGACAGCTCTCAGTAGGCTGCATTCTGAGAGGGCAGGGACACTGTGTGTTGAAGGTTGATGTTAGGGAATCTGGAACTCTTATTTGATTCTGCTCTCCCTCACGAAGCCAGCTGGGTGGCCTTGGGCTAGTCACAGCTCTCTTCTGAGCTCCCACAGGATTTTGTATTGTGAGGAGAAGAAAAGAAAGCTTTGTCAGCTGCTTTGAGTTCCCTTAAATGGGTGAGAAAAGCAGGGTAGAAAAACCAACTCTTCTTCTACTACTACATTGCAGGACAGAATGCTTCTTGGATGGTAAGGCCTGCTCTCATTTTTACAAATGATACCAACAGCACATTGGCTGGTTACAAATGACTCTGTTGGTCATGGGCCAGTTAAAGTGATTTGAAGATTTGTGATGAACCACAAAGTCTTAGAGGGACGGCTCCAGTTCTTCCTGGGCTTGGTGCGTCTAATCTGAGAAGTGGTGAGAGGTGTACCAGAGACCGGAACATTTCCTGAAAATGAGGGGAAGTTTGCCCGCTGTGCAGACAGCTTGGCAATTGTGGTGATATTTTTTTAAAAAAGGCAAGGATGGCCCATACAGGGAAGGAGACAGACACACATAGGGTTGAATTCAAGACTGTGGACTACTCTGTCTCAGCGTCCCAGTATGGCTCATAAAAACACTTACAACATACAGGAAGCCTTTGGAGCCATTTCTGCGCGTCCGTGAAACTCATTGGTTTGCTTAAATAAAGCATTCTCCCTAATTTGACACGTGGTTTTTCTTCTACACCACGTCCTCCACCTAACATAGGAATCTTAAGGGGAAGTCAGGGTAGACTTGGCTTTTTTGGTACTGCTGCTGGTGGTGGTGGTGGTAGCGGTGGTGGTGGTGAGGTTGGCATACTTGTAGCTAGAATAGATGCTTGTCTTCCTTCACAGATGATCAGTGCAGAAGCTCCTGTTCTTTTTGCCAAAGCTGCTCAGATATTTATCACAGAACTGACATTGCGGGCCTGGATCCATACAGAAGACAATAAGAGGAGGACTTTGCAGGTAATGGAAGGTGTTTGTTTATTTAATATGTACCTCAAGTTTGCCTTAAAATCTTCTTTAGATTCTCTGTGTTTCTCATTGGATAATGTGGGTTGGGCTAGAGACTAACTTGGAATTCTTCCTTACCAGGATCCTGGTTGAAATTTGAGCTAGTTGCAACTTCATTATAGCACAGGAAGCAGTATAAGAGAAGCTGGTGGCAGAAGTTTGTGTCCTCAAAGGGCCTGACAGGCATTTGTCCTTCCTGCCGCTCAGTATTACCAGAGCTTATTTCGATGACAAATGCATATCTGGAGGTTAGGTGAGAAGTGTTAGAAAGAGAGCAGAATTTCACATCTGTGATGCTGAGTACATCTGAAGTCATTCCTTCCATCTCTGTGCTAATTCAGGTTTCAGAATCAGTGGGCCAGTAGGGTGATAGAGGAATTTATCAGAGGCCAGAGTGCTCGAGCTTGGCTTTTGCTTACCAATGTTCTTAACAGCTTCGGGTGCAAAGTGTTCATTTCCTCATTTCAAACTGCTCTGGGATGCCTCTGGTCAATTTGAGTGTGGCCAATTCCAGCCGTGCCCAAGCAGGCTGGTTGCGTTGCGTCAGCGTTGTGATTCTGTCTTCTGTCTGTTCCAGCGAAATGACATTGCCATGGCCATTACCAAGTTTGACCAGTTCGACTTCCTGATTGACATTGTTCCGAGGGATGAACTGAAACCTCCCAAGCGCCAGGTGAGAGCGAAACACCTTGCCGCGGTGTTGTGTATAGAGCCTCTGCTGTCGGTGCGAACCGCCAACGCCGCTTTCCTTTTTTTGGAGACGCCTACCTCCCCTTTTACTGGCCCCTCCCCAGCCCAAAATGCACACCACAGGGCTGGCAGGAAGCCAACCTTTCAGACAGATTGGTCAGATTCTGGCCAACAGGACAGATTCTGTCGCCTTGCGTCATCTCTGAGGTTTCCCGATCCCCTTTCTCCATCTTCTACCAGGGCAGTAATTACCCTGGAATAGTGTGGTTTCGCACTATGCAGTGGTTTGCAGGCACTAGGGCACTGTTACGCAAGGGATGGCTACAGGCCCAAAACAGGGTGACCCGAATGCCTGTCAGAATCTACATCCTCTCCTACTAAGGAAGGAAGGAACTATTTGCCCACCTTCATCCATCATGCTAGGAAGAAAAGAAAAACCTGTGATTTGAGCACGGTATGTTAGACAGCCAGCTGATTTGTAACATGCATTTATTCTCCAAAACTCTTAGGTTTTATTCCTCTATCATGTCATTGTGACAAATGGGTTATTGCTCTTGCCCTTGAGGCAGGTAATTGAATGTGAAGATTGTGAGAAGCAGCAGGAGTATTGATCCCACGCGCTGAGTACCCACCCCATCCGAGGCAGAAAATTGGGCATTTGATTACCAGCGCAGTGGGCCTCTGTTACATAAAAATAGCCTGTACACAATTGCCTATGTTTACAACCTGGCGGCTTGGAAATTTGAGGCTTACCAGCTCAGGACAGCTCACTCCTAGCCTCTGGAATATTCCTTCGTGTTTTCATGTGTGGACGCAACACTTTCGCTCACCGGTTGGCTGGTCATCTTAAAATACGAACTTATTGGGAGAGCGGCCAGGAAAACAATGCTGAAGATCCTCTCATGAATGACATCAGCGCCTCCGATTGCACCATCAAGCGGCGCCATGTGCGTCATGTGCAGAACTTCTGGGCAGTTGTTGCTCCTGTAAACATCCTTGACTGGAAGCTATATGGTGCTCAAAGGGGCTTTCAGTCGGATGTTTACAGCGGCAGGCTGCTGCCGTTCTTCTGACACAGGTCTGTACTGAAGAGCCCATGGCATTGGCGTATGAGCGGAGTCCACTTAAAAAAAGCAAAATTACGATGTGCGTATATTTTAAAACGTTACCAGCCTTCTTTGCTGTATAGCTGGTCCCACTTCTTGGGCTTCGTGTAAATGTGTCCAATTAATCTGCTCAACAACATTTGTTCACATTATGCCTCTTGCATTTTCCAAGCTAGGGATGTACATGAGTGTGTGGGGGGTTTTGTATTAGAATGCAAGAAAATTTGTATTTGAATAGATCCACTTCAAATGTGATAGGATTGGAATTCGGTACGCATGTTCAACCCCATATAAATCACATATGAATCTTCATACTAATGTATCAGAACATTCAATTCAAATCTGAATGTCTGAATTCAGCCAAATTTGTACAAATTTTGAATGTTATGAATATTCATGCACATCCTTGTTCCAAGCAGTGCAAGGCTGATGGCTATTTTAGTGAGCCAGTTTGGTCAAGTGGTTAGGGAGCCCGATTCTTATCTGGGAATACCAGTTTTGATTCTGCACTCCTTCACAATGCCAGCTGGGTGACCGTGGGCTAGTCACAGCTTTCTCTCTGAGCTCTCACAGCCCCACCTACTTCACATGGTGTGAGAAGAATAGAAAGTTTGTCAGCCACCTTAAATGGGTGAGAAAAGTGGGGTAGGACAGCCAACTCTTCTTCTTGTTCAGTACCTTTCAGATATTTGGTTCTGCAACGACTGTCAGCCCCACCAAGTGCAACTGCCCCAAGGAAGATTAATGGGAATGGTGTTCCTCAGAACTCTGGACAGCGCTTGGATTAAAAAGGATTAAGCAAATTGCTTTGGGGCAGCTGGGCAGGTTCCTACATTTATTTGCTGATTTTTCCATGGAACGTGATACTTATCCTAGTCTTGTGAGTGCTTTATATTTGGGGAGGAGAAGCGACTCTTGGCCAAGCCCAGCTAGGGAGGATGGGGTTGGTCTTCAGATTGCCTGTGTCAGCCGTAGCTGAGATTTCTCCCTCTGTGAACAAGAAAAGAGGTTTATTGTTAATGGTCAATTCAAGTGGAGTTAGCAGAGAATCAGATCAATTTGCATATCTGGCCTTATCATAATTCATTATCTATGTTAGATTTTCTCATCCCTTGTACTGAATCTCCGGATTCCACAGAATGCAGGAGAGCCTAAATTTGGTTTGTTCTCATTTATGCCGCCAATGTGGAAATCCAAGGCAGTCTAGAAGTGTTGGTGGGAAAGCTTAAGGGCAGTGATTCCACTTCTTTGGGTCTCCTCACCGCAGGCTCCTGTTCCATCATCCAATGAGTACAAATTCCATTTTTCCCTGTGCACAACACACCTGTTTGGGATTCTGAGAGTGGGCATCCAGTAAGCATCCAGTGGTGCCGGAACAATCCCCCCCTCTCTCTTTTAAAATCCGCTGCTCTTCAGAAAGTGAAGTGGGGGCTCTCTAGGGTGCACTGGTGTGGTGAAAGCAGCAGCTGCTGCTGCAAAATTTAAATGAGCCCCTTAAATAGCATATTACGGTGTGTTTTTGCATCTCTCCCCTCATTATAAAAATGGATTATGGCAGCGTCCTCCGTCTTGAAGCCGAGTGCCTGAAGAAGTGGGGCAGGCAGCATCACATCACTTTGCGGACTGTACCTTTTTCAGGATGGTATACTTGTTCCTGCATCTCTCCAGAGAAGTATCTCAGTATCTTGATTGTGGGGTTCAAATTGGACTGTCCTGGGTCGTTGCCTCTTAAAGTTTCTCTTGCACTTCTTTAAACTGCAAGGTATCCCTCAACATATTGCTTACCATCTTCCATTTGGTTATTTATTTATTTATATCTTGCCTGTCACCCAGGTAGGGTTACATCAGCAAAAAGATAAAATGTCTAAGATTTAGAGCATAATTAAAATACACCCTTCCTCCACCTATCTCCCCAGCAGGACCACAGGGAAGCTAACCATTGACCGCCTGAGGGGAAAAGGTATGTTCTAACGAGGCACTGAAAACCCATATAATCTTGTCTGGCAGGTGTCCGGCAGACCTCTGCTAGGGGTCCATCCAATGTTTGAGGGCTACCACAGAAAATGACTGGTTCAGTTCATAGCAAACCCAGTCTCCGGTCATGGGGCAAATGGTAGCCAGTGGGTTTTTGGAACAGTTTCAGCTTGACTTCTCTCTCCTTCTCCCATCACACCCACCGCCTTCCTGATTCTTACCGCTCTCCTTTGTCCTTGACTGTGCCTTGCCAGTCCTTCCCAACTGTGCCGCATCGAAGCCCGAATTGTTCCCCAGACTCTCTTCCCTGATGGCACCAGAGCGAGCCCTAGACTACGCCACCTCGCCCTAACCTCCTTTCCCATCGCACTGCCCTAAGGCCCAGATCACTCCCCACATCCAGTCCACAGGATTTCTTGGTTCACGTGGGCTCCCACTTCTCCTCTGTAGCCAGACACTCCATCTATGAGAGATCATGGCCAACATCCTGCCTCCTCTTGGCTTGCTAGGCCTTCCCATCAAGATGGTCTCTTATTCGACAAGATTACCAAGGATCTGTCTAAATGCTGGTGTGATCTTAAGCGTACATACCTAACCTCACCTTTGACTCTTTAAATATGCAAATGTCTGTGTGCATCTTTGTATCCCAAATAAAAGGCTTTCCTTTTAAGAAAGGATACACCTCCCATTTTGTGCTGCTCCAAGGAGATTATGAAATTCAGTGTACTGAAAGCCTTTCTTAGCTGGGTAGGTTGCAACTTTCTCAAGTTTTGTTTTGCTTTTGTGCTTTCCTAGCTGCATTTCAGAGTATATATACCATCTCATTTTCACTGGGCCTTTGCTACAGGCATTGTCTCAGCTAGGTGCTGTTTTAACTCTGTTCCTTCTGTGCCCCAGGAGGCCAAGTGCAGGGACCACTGCAGTTCTTTCTCCAAACTGCAGTCCAAGAATTACAACACTTCAGATTCCATGGAGCTTTTGAGAAGAATGAAGTCACCCTTAGTGTCTTAATAGCTTGATTTCCTGGTTAATATTTTGCAGTGCTCTGGGCAGAAATGTGTTTGTATCTAAACTAGTTTGAGCTGGGCCTCTTTTCTGTTGGCAGCTGCTTGTTTTCGGCCACCCCGCCCGATATGTGCTTAGTCTATAAGAAGCAAAGCAGGGGAGAAAAAGAAGAAATAGGGAGGAAATGCATTTATTTTCTTAATTGCATCATGCCGAAAGATTTAAAAGAACCCAGAAGACAGGGTAACCATCTCAGTGCATTTTAACAGCTTAGTATTTTGAAGATGGACCAGTCGGGGGGGGGGGGGAATCTTAGAATAAATTTAACGTTAAGTATCATAACCCAACCAATTTTTTCCCTTAAAGAGTTCAAAATCTGTAGAACCTTACAGTTAGTATTTCCTCGCCATTGTTTGTTACGATAAGAGGAATAAAGTGTTTTTTTTAAGAAAAACATTGTTGTCTTAGGCTGGAGTCTAAGCCAACAACTTCTCTGGCGCCCAAGAGGTCAGCTGAACTCCACTAAAGAAGAAGGTGAAGATGACGATGAAGAAGAGTTGGGTTTTATACCTGGCTTTTCTTATTCATTCAAGGGGACTCAAAGCTGCTGACAAACCTTCTGTTCTTCTCCCCACAACAGACACCGTGTGAAGTCAGTGGGACTGTGAGAGCTCAGAAAGAGAGCTGTGATCAGCCCACGGTCACCCAGCTGGCTTCATGGGGGAGGGCAGAATCATACCTGGTGATTCTCAGATAAGAGTCTGGCACCCTAACCACAAGACCTAGCTGGCAGTCCCTACCCAGAGCAATACTTTCTCAATTTCCGGTCTCTACACAAGACTGAAAGTGTCTCCACTCCTTGCCTTCCCTTTTCGGTTCTAGTAAGGGAGACATAGCCAGGAGATCCATTTTAGACCCATTGTTTTGTGTGAGTTCCTGCGCCTGACTGGCCCTAGCTGTACTTCCTCCGAATTCCCAGGAAGGTTTGGAACATTTGCCCAAGATCAATTAAGCTTCTTATTAAAATCTTCTCTCAGCTTGTGGGATTTCCTTCTGCTTCCTTCTCTGAGAGAGAGAGAGAGAGAGAGAGAGAGAGATTGGGAAGGGGAAAGAGTGAATTGGGAGTCCCTACAGCTCATTTTTCTTTCCTTGGGAGCAGCACAAAACTGTTTGAAAACAACAGCAGAAACAACTTGCTTGGCACACCATTTCAAGCAAGGCAGTGGAAGGAGCAAAATTATCTTGCATGGACACCAAACCTTAAGGGAAGCCATTTTATCCTCCCAGCATCCCATCTTATGTAGTTGGGTTGTGGGAATGGGGGTGGTTGTGTCACTGACTGCTCTGTGGTCCAGTTTAGAGGCAATGTAAACGGACATCATCCTGGCCATTCGTGACAGGATGTTCCACAGCTTTCCTGTAATGAGCAGGTCTTTTATCAGGAGAGCTGGATGGCTGTTTGATATTTTTAGCCTATTTGCTCATTAAAATCCAAAAACGCAGAATCATGAAAATTGCATTTGAGTCATTTCTTTGGACTTTCTTATAGTTCTTTTTTGGGACCGTGTGAAGGCCTGCTGACTAGAAACTGAACTGTGTGTTGAGTTGCGCAGGGGGACCAGAGCACGGCTTGAGTCACACTTTTCCTGTGCGTAATTGGGAGGGAGCTGGTCAGTCTTCTGGAGCGCTTGACCTCGGCTGTCGCCTGCTAGCCTGCAAAGATGTTCCACTTCAGCCTTTATGGGAAACGGGGAAGGTCATGGGAGCGGAGGCACAAGCAAAGGTTGGCGTTCTGCAGAAGTGGCGTTCGCCATGCAGCAGTGTGTGTAAACATCCTACACTCTCAGCTGTGGCGATGTGGAGGCTGGGAGGAGGGTGTTTACACCTTCTGCCATGGACTGATCATCTCGAAAACTGACTTGGCACATGGCCCTGTGGCTGGCATGCCAATCCCACGTTCTCTTTTCAGGTAGGATAAAGACAAAGAAAGGGAAATGCACTTTGTATAGATCAGACCACGATCTGTATGTTTTTGCTTTTACTGAACCACTGTTAGTGTAAGAATCGCAGTGATAGATGCCCAAAGGCTACCAATGACAGGTTTTCTTTTTTTTTCTGCCTTCTTTCCTCATGTGTTAAAGTTTTTACATACCTGTCTGAAATTGTTTTATCTGACTCTGGTTACTTGTTTTGAAATGTATATAGGTATGCTTTAAATAAATAAAAATACACGAGGCAAGTTTCTTGTCATCCAATATTGCGGCAGAAACTCGTGGTCCAACTGTGCAGGCAGCTTGCTTGCCCCTCATTCCATTAGAGGGTAAATGATGCAGCAGCCTTCTTGGACGAGACAGGATTTGAATCTAGGCCTTCCTAGTTTCTGGATACCGTTCAGTGAAGGCTAAGCTCTACTGCCAGCCAGTGTTTGTGATCACAGTACAAGGGCATGTACAAGGGCTTTATATATGCTGAAACCCTCAGGATCAGTCCACAGCCCATCTAGTCTGGCATCTTTTCTCACACAGTCGCCCACCAGTTGCTTCTGAGCATCTCAAGCAGAAGACAAAGGCAAAACCTTCACCTGCTCCAAGCTCCCTGCAAATGACCTTGAGGGGCATCCTGCCTGCCTCCAACTCAGAGGCAGCCCCAAGGCATCCATTCTATAGACCATTGATACCCCTGTCCTCTGTGATTAGCCTAGTCCTCTCCTGACAAATTATGAGTCAGACGGGGGTCCACAAATTATTACAGATCAAAGGAACTGAAGATTGTATTTTTATTTTTTTTTTCTGTATGGCTGTGAGTATAATCTTTGTGTTAAGGCCAAGTCCATAATGGTCTTAAGATATGCAGCATTGTCGCTTTGCCCTTCAGGTCACACAGATTAGGACATTCTATAGCATGAAAGAGGCACAGTGAATATATCTAAACAACACCCTACCAAACTGGCTGCTGTTAAGGGAGCCCATTTCCCCCTTGGGCCTTTCCTCATGTGCCATTTTCACATGGGTTGCTAAACTTTGCTCCGGGTTGAACGCTCCCACTCCATAGTGGTGCAGAGGCTTGCAGCCAGAGGTAACCGAGCTGATAGCACCCTGTTCTTTTTTGCCATAGGAGGAGGTACGCCAGGCCGTCACCCCAGCGGAGCCCGTCCAGTACTACTTCACGCTTGCTCAGCAGCCAGCGACTGTCCAGGTCCAGGGGCAGCAGCAAGGACAGCAGACCACCTCGTCCACCACCACCATCCAGCCTGGGCAGATTATCATTGCACAGCCACAGCAAGGGCAGGTTAGTTGGATGGGTAACAGGGGGCTTGGGGCCTTTACTGGGAAGGGGTTGTAAGCTACTCTTCCTTGCACCCTGGGTTCTGAAACTCTGGGAAGGTGACTAGGTTGAACATCCGGTGGAAGCAGAGATCAGAATTCATGGAGAGACGTGTTTGGGTAAAACCACCCTGTCTTATTCAAGCCACACTTAAATGGGGGAGAAAGAGGTGCGTGTGAGTATCTCTGTTCTTCCTTATAAGAGGTGTGTCGAGAATATAGATGCAATGGCGCCTCAACCAACTTAGCACCTCAAGATGTTTTCCCTCAGGCCCAGACCATGGGGGTCGTGGTCTCAGATATCTGCAGGACGTCCGGCTGTCAACAGGGATGGTTTCTCTAAATTCCTGCCATACTTGTAGGGCCTTGCCAGTAGCCCAGTGTATATAGATGCCCCTTTCTCACTGGCTAACTCTACCGTCCAGCTGCTGATGGGCTACAGTTTCTGTGGCCCCAACTGGCTGGCCCACTGGCTATGAATGAGGATGCTTGTGTTTTATTCAACAGTTTCGACCTTAGTTTATTTTTACTGCACAGTAGCTGGTCTTAATGTTTGCAGTCTGTGCTGTGTTCACTGCCTTGGGCGTTTCACGGAATGGATGGTGCCCAAAGAAGCAGAGACAAGATACTGTTGTAGGTGAGCCAGTTTGGTCTAGTGGTTAGGAGCTGGACTTTTATCTGGGAATACTGGGTTTGATTCCGCTGTCCTCCATGAAGCCAGATGGGTGACCCTGGCTAGTCACAGCTCTCTTCTGAGCTCTTACAGCCCCACAACAGGGTGTCTGTTGTGGGGAGAAGAACAGAAGGTTTGTCAGCCGCTTTGAGTCCCCTTGAATGGGTGAGAAAAGTGAGGTAGAAAAGCCAACTCTTCAACTGGAGGGCCAGGGGTCTTTGTAGCCCTGTACCTGTAATACGTGGATCCTGTGTTTGAGTGCTGTCAATATAGGATTGTGGCCTCTTCCACCTCTTAGGATACTGCTATGAAAACATGGAGGGTTTCTAACCCTGGGCTTTTGAACAAGTCACCCTTGTGCTAGGCATATTGCTGGACACCAGCCAAGCCAAGAGTGAAGAGGGTTTTCCCTTTGCTTCTCTCTCTCCTTTCAGAGCACCCCGGTGACCATGCAAGTTGGCGAAGGGCAGCAGGTGCAGATTGTCCAGGCTCAGCCACAAGGCCAGGCGCAGCCAGCACAGAGTGGGACCGGGCAGGCCATGCAGGTCATGCAGCAGATCATCACAAACACCGGGGAGATCCAGCAAATCCCGGTGAGCAGCCGGCAGCCGGCGGCCTGTCCCCCTCCCCATGTTCAGACAGACCACCTGGGGGCTCGTGTTTCCCCGGCCAGTTCTAGGAAGAGAGACTCGAAGGGTGCAAGAAACATGCTCTGCCTGTTGGGGTGATATCTGCCTCATCTATTTCAGCTTCTTCTTCTTGTTTTATTTCTTTTTGTAGTTCAGGAAGCTCTCCAGAGCCACAGATGAATTCTTCTGCTTTAGCATGAGAATGGCTTCTGGAGCAGGCAGACTCAGGAGGGGCACCTGTGCCACTCAAAAGGGCCTCCTGACTAGGGATGTTCACAAATGGTTTTTTTTGCATTCGATTCATATTGAATCAAATGTAAGAAAATTTGTATTCGTTTGAATTGATCCCCTTCAAATGTGGTAGGATTCTATTTGATACAAATGTTCCATATGAATTCAATACGAATATCCGATATGGACCGCATACGTATGCCATATGTATCCCCAGCATATTTGCTCTGAAACTATCAGATCCGCCCTGAATCCACTTTGAATCCGCTTTCAGTCTATGTCAAACGCACTCTGGAGCCGTTGAGATGTGACTGATGCAGCTGCTTTCACACCTCCCAGGTTCAGGAATGTTCTGAAACATTCGTATACAAGCGAATGTCAGTGTACGAATGTCGTAACATTCGATTCATATACGCATGTCTGGATTTGTACAAATTCGTACAAATATCGAATGCTACGAATATTTGTGCATATCCCTACTTCTGACCCCATCATCTGCAGAGAGATAGGCAGGAGATTTAAGACACAGGAGGCCCACCCTTTCCTGCATTTTTTGGCTGGCAAGAGTTAAAAGTCCTGACTGTTTTATAGTAGATCTAATTCCCTCATTGAGCTCTTGTTCTCTCGGAAAAAAAAAACAAAACAAAAGCAGCCATTTGCTTGTTCTGTACAGCACGTTCTGATCCCAAGACAGTTTGCAATAATATATTTAGGGAGCATCAAGGATCACTTCTGTCTTTCAACCTAAAGCGTCGTTTGGCATTCCACTTTTCATTTTTTTTCTTTCTAAAACTGGTCTAGTGGTTATGGAGCCAGACTCGTATCTGGGAATACCAGGTTTGATTCCGCCCTCCACCATGAAGCCAGCTGGGTGACCTTGGGCTAGTCGCAGCTCTCTTCTGAGCTCTCACAGCCCCACCTACCTCACAAGGTGTTTTGTTATGGGGAGAAGAATAGAAAAGCTTTATCAACCGCTTTGAGTCCCCTTAAATGGGTGAGAAAAGCAGGGTAGAAAAGTCAACCCTCCTCCTCCTCCTCCTCCTCCTTCTTTAGGATACCATGAAAAGAGGCAAGTGTTGCCTTTACAGTATATGCTTCCTGTGGTCAGCGAAGAGGTTAGCTTGAGTTCCTCAAAACATTTCCCAAATGCTCTCTGCCTTAGGAAAATACTGCACAGGTTCAGCTTTTACACAGCCTCTAATGAGTCTTCCTGGAACTGGGGTTTTTTTCGGTTTTGTGCAGCAGAACAGTATCTTTAAGCACTGAAAGCCTCCCTTTTCCAATTTAAAGTTAATTACTCTTGTTAAAATCTAACTAGATGCCTTCCAAACCTGAAAAAGGCCAAACCTTTTCACCTGATGGTATATTGGAACACAAGGCAATGTGTAGACATCGCAGCTTGCGTGAAATGTACACATGCCAGTAGAACTGGGCTTTTACCTGTAAGATGAGGGTGGAGGAGAATGCATTTGAAGAAGTCATCAGGCAGAAAAACTCTAAACTCTGTTCTTCGCGGTGTTTGAGGGATCAGGAAAATGTCACTGGTGCACATCTCTCTGGAAATATTTCCTTGTTTTGTTTTGACAATGGTTTCATCTTTTTCCGAGCAAGGAAAACAGCATGACAGTTACCTTATAATTTTTCAGAAGGCCTTAGTGGAGCCTTGTGTGCAATGGATTCCCATATTTATTAACTATATGTTAAATTTCTGCCTCCTTTGTCTGTACAGTACCAGGAGAACTAAATAACAAAAGCATCCAACCCCCTACACACATTATTTTAATGTATATTGACATGACAGGCATCAGATTGAAATGCAGATTTGGATCAGAGATCCGGGGCGATTTCACTCTTCCCTTCGTGTCTGCTGGACAGGAAAGGAGTGTAATCGTCCATCATTAACTAGCACTCACCCTCGCGAATGCTAGGTAACTACAGCCCACGTCCCGCGCGTTCGGTTACTCATCTAGTTACCGATCCCAGGGCCAGTCCTCTTCAGGGCACTGCCATTTTGGTTGCAGCACCCTCTGGGACTGTGTGTGCATTAACACTGTTGCCATGATGACGCTAATACTCTGTGCATGCACAGTCGTGTCTGTGGTCGTACCAGGTGCCAGCACGCTGGCATAGCACCTCAGATGACCCTGGTGCATCAGGAAAGGTGCAGATGCTCACCACTGGACGCTTCTGGTAAGTCCCTGGGTAAGGTTAGTAAAGGTGTGGAGCATGAAATCGTGCATGATTAGGGAACTTCTGGGCAGGCCCTTCCCCAGAAGTTCCTTAATTATACACTACCGGCCTAAGTCCGAAAAGGCCTCAGAACACCCAGAAAAGCCAGTGTGTAACCCCAGCGTGACAGGTCATAGCAGAAAAGGGAGGGCACCAGGTATCGGTGGGGCAGCCATGCAAAGAGTCCACCTTCTCGTTCCATCCCCTTAATCCTACCAGAGAAAGTGCAAAGGTAAGATCTCTGTTAGGATCCTGGCAGGTTAGAACCTACATATGTAAGAATTTAGGCCTAGAAACATATTGGCATCCAGAACAGCAGTGTCTGCAGCTACGTGATAGGTTTGTAGTCAGTAGACTTAGTGCACGGGTTGGGTGGCAGGTGGCACTCATCTTGCCCTTCCACCAAGCTGCTAGGAGATCCTAGGAACCGCCTTTGTTGAACAAGGCATATTTCAAGGCGCCCTATTGTTTTCTGTGGCCAAAATGCTGGAAACGTTTCCAGTTTTTCTCCCAGGGTAGCAACCACTTTGGCTACCCTAAATGCAGTAAGTTTTTTTGAGAATGTCTTTTGCCCATCAGAGGGATGGATGAAGCAGCAGATGAAAGGAAAATCTGTTTGAGTGGGCCGTTGTGGTGGAAAGGTGTCTTAACAGCCCTCTAAGCCCTTCCCCTCAGGATATTGCTTGAAACTTCTTTCTGTAAGGATAATTTCATTCCAGGTTGCATACTGTCTCTTGTGGAACAGATCTAGACATCATTTTTCACCAGTGCGGTTGCTTTCTTTGCAAACAAGCCTGGGCTTGCATCTCTGGGGCCAGTTACGTTTTCTCTGATGTTTTCTCCCCTCTTCCCCTTTCCAGGTCCAGGTCAATGCTGGCCAGTTGCAGTATATCCGCCTAACTCAGCCTGTTTCTGGCACCCAGGTAGTTCAAGGCCAGATCCAGACGTTGGCAGCCAACACACAGCAGGTATAAACTCTTCTCCAACCATTGCTACTAGCTTGCTACTACTCCCTTCCCTCTGGAGATCAAATAGACGTTCTGAGCATGAGGGGTGTGAGTAATTGTATCATCCTTGGCTTTTCCTTTTAAAAAGACCTCTGGTTGACTCCACGCAATTGCAGTCTAAGCCCAGTGTGCTCAGCTGCGGCCTTCCAGGGGTCCCTCCGTTGAAACTCTCATAGTTTCATGCCAGCCTCAACCACAGAGGGTGAGGAGTTGGGAGTTCGGGGACTTCTGGATGGCTACAGTTGAGCACACCGGTCTAAGGTTTGTCAGCAGGGCAACTTCAAAAAACCACTAATTGCATTTGCAGTTAGCATCAACTTTCAAAAAAAGTTTACATGGATGAAGAAGATTATAGGATAAGAACCTAAGAGGAGCCCTGCTTGATGAGGCCACATCCCATCTAGTCAGTGCCCATACAGTGGCCCACCAAATGCCATGGGCATCTCAAGCAGAAGACAGAGGCAAAACCTTCACTTGTTCTCAGCTCCCTGTAGATGGCCTTTAGAGGCCTCCTGCCTGTCTCCCCAGCCTAGGCATCCATTCTAGTAGCCCTTGATTACGCCTTCATGCATGAATTTATGTGAAAGACCCTATCTGCCAGGATGAAGCTCTAAAGTAGTTCCTCACAATCTTCAAATCCTAAAGCCTGCAAGGGGTCAGGAAGCGGTGTTGCTGTTTCCTCCCCCAAATTTGGAAACTCCCCCCAGAAGAATATTTTCTATAATTTATACATAGCAAAGGAGGATCACAAACAAGTGAAATTGTGACTCTAAACCCTTGGAAATTGTGAGGCACCACTATAATAATACAGCTGACTGTGGAATGGTCATGGGCTTCGTCCCTTTTTTGTCAGATCCGTCTGCTGGGGTTTCTTTACCTCTTTTTCTACATGAACTTATCTTGCGTAGGTCAGCTTTTCTGCTCTGGCCACCTGCCAGATTTCCTTTCTGTTCAGGTACCATATCTAATTTCCATTACTTTGCAAGGGCTATTTTTGTCCCTGCTGCCTCATTTAGTTAAAGCATCTCTTTTCCTGCACGTTTTTTATCGTGTTGTCACAGTAGTACAACTCCTGGGGACCCAGGACACAACTTTATTTGCAGCCTGGGACTGATTGGAGTGCAGTTGTCTCTGTAAGGTATTACTGATCTCTCTTCTCTGCCGCTCTTTCCTTCTCTTCCTCTCTCTTCACACCCAACATCACTCTCTCTTTCTCTCCTTTTTTAAAATGGTGTCTTTCTGCTGTGAAAAAATTCATGGTCCACGTCTATGTCAGCTAGCAGGCCTGTTGTTCAGCTGGTTTTTGAGACTTTCACAGCGCATCCATGTATCTACTACTGCCTTCAAAATTCCCATACAGTTGGGCCACCGTATCCGCAGGGGATAGATTCCAGGCCCTACCATGGTTAACGTAAAGCCGTGGATAATAGCAATACAGGGAAATGCAGTCCATTTCCCATAATTCCTGTGAAATCCTTTGGGATTTCAAAAGCATTATGGGAAATTGCACACCATTTCAGACCATTTCTTGCCTGTCCCAAGCTTTGGAAGAGCTTAAAGTAGGCCTGATGGTGCCTGGGGTGGGGGGAGGGCTGATCCGGTCCCATGGGAAACTGAAATTCCGGTTACCGAATCAGTGGATATGGGGGTCCAACTATATCTAAGTCATATAGTTGCCCGGGCGTGCATTCTGCAAATAAAACCAGATGTGTTTTTGTTCTGCAAGAGGAGAAATTTTGTTTGGTGAATTTCTGGTAATGTATATTCTTGCTGAAAACAATCCACTTCACGTTACCTTGTTCTGTTGGCAAACAGAGTGAGTGTGTGTTGCCTTAGGTGTCTACTTGGTTGGAAAGTCTTGCTGGGGAATGGGTAACAAGGAAACATTTTTAAAGGGATTGTTCTACGCTGTTTTACCTGTGTACCAAGGCCTGTGGCCACTTCTAGGCAGAATGCTGAGAGGTCCAGTGCCAATCCATCAATAATGTCTTTTACAGATTGCACAGACAGAAGTCCAACAGGGACAGCAACAATTCAGCCAGTTTACAGATGGGCAGGTATGAACTCAGGGTTGTTGGGACGTTTGGGTGTAAGCTCTGTTATCTAAGTGTGGAGTCAAGTGAGAAGGTGGTTTAGAAATGCAGGTAAGTGAAGAAATGTTGGATGTAACACAAAGTTGCCTTTGTCACTGTTGCTAAAGCAGCTGTGATTCCATGCGTCATATCGCATGGATACGTCCAAGAAGGAATCTTACTAGAATCTGTTCTCTTTCAAGCAATTGTACCAGATCCAGCAAGTGACCATGCCAGCTGGACAGGACATCACTCAGCCCATGTTCATCCAGTCCACTAATCAAGCCACAGATGGACAGGCGCCACAGGTCACAGGAGACTGAAATGTTCCAGCGTGAAGGTGCCCTGGAAGTACCACCAACTGCTCCAAAGATCACTCTCCTCTCTGCGCTTCTACCACCTCTCTTGATCTGATACAAATCTGCCATGGGTGGTGATCTGTATTGTTTTATATGAACTAAAGCAGCAACCTGGGAGAAAAGAAAAACCCAGAAACTGACAATGAGGCAATTTCTTTCTTTCTTTCTTTCTTTCTTTCTTTCTTTCTTTCTTTCTTTCTTTCTTTCTTTCTTTCTTTCTTTCTTTCTTTCTTTCTTTCTTTCTTTCTTTCTTTCTTTCTTTCTTTCTTTCTTTCTTTCTTTCTTTCTTTCTTCCTTCCTTCCTTCCTTCCTTCCTTCCTTCCTTCCTTCCTTCCTTCCTTCCTTCCTTCCTTCCTTCCTTCCTTCCTTCCTTCCCATCCCTCCCTTCCTTCCTTCCTTCGTTAGAACGTTGCAGATTCTACGTTGCTCAGCTGTTCAGCTCAGTCCACGCTGATGAAGTTTCACAGAGGTCTCCCAAGTGATGCGGGCATTCTTCATTCCTTCAGGGACACAAAGGTCTTCTGTTTTTGTCCTTTGCATTTCCCTGTTCAATAAACTCTGTTTATTGAAAGCTCTCTTCCTAAGTCAGTTTAGGCTCTGTGGATATTTGTGAAGGTAAGTATGCATACGTGAGAGAGTGTTTCCTTCTTAATTTTAGCAAAATTGCAAATGCTACACACTCTCACCTTCAGATTCCACAGATGAGAATGATAAGCAACGTGTAAAAAGCCACAGTCCTTTGTTGAACTTCTTTCCTAAGGCCCAATACTGACCTTAGGGTATTGGAAGTCCTTGAATGATACAGAAGTGCAAATAGGATTTTTTGGTTAGTTGTATGGTCTTTTTAACAATGCATGTGTTCAAAAGCTGCATGAAATGCAATAAACTTTTTTTTAATATGATTGTTCAAACTGTATTTTCAACTTCTCCCACCTGGCCTGAATTCAGTTACACTCACAGATCACAAATGTTCCCATACATTTTGGCCCAGTGGAACTGAAGACAGTGGTAAAACTGAGCCTTGAGGCTGATGTGACATTTACTGCCCAAGGTGGACTTTCTGCCCTCTCACTCATAATCGTGGCCCTGTACTGGTTCCTTGGGCCACACTCCCTCCAAGGTCAAGCAGAGAGCAACTTGATGACTCCACTGGACCTGTGTCTCAGTGCACACTTTCCTTGGTGTTCTCAAGATGATTTTTTCTTACAGTTAATAAAGCCACACAGTATATTGGGCAGCAATATACTGTACTGCCAAGCTCCAAAGTAAATGCAAATAAACATATTACAATCCCAAAAAATCACAATTTATTATACATAGCTCCCATTTAAACAGAGGATAAAATATTACGTAGGTGTACTATAGGATTACAACCCAGATAAAATTTTCATCATAATAACAGTAAATAACCAGTATATAATACCTAGGGAGATTGCAAAAATCCATAGAAAAAGTGGATATAGAAAATTTCTTTATTACATTAGACAACACTAGAACCAGGGAGCATCTATGAAGCTGATGGGTAGGAGAGTTGGATGAGACAAGGGCTAGGATTTCTTCACCCAGAGGGTCATCGGTCTATGGAATTGGCTGCCAGAAGAGGTAGTGACAGCAACTAGCCTCCAGGCCTTTAAGGTAGGGTTAGACAAATTTATGGATGACAGATGTATCAGTGGCTACTAGAATGGATGCCTAAGTACATCTTTCAGGCTGGGGGTAGAGGCAGGATGCTTCTAAGGCCATTTGCTGGGATTTGAGAGCAGGAGAAGGTTTGCCCAGAGCCCTTTCTGCACTTAGCCTTATTCTGGAATATATTGTGAGATAGGGGTCTGCTGTTCACATGCTATTGCAGACTATGGCAGGCCTCACCTGGTGCCTGCCATAGCCAGAGTGAGCATGTGGACAACAGATTATTAACCTGAGATATATTTCAGAACAAGGCTAAGTGCAGAAAGGCCCCAGGTCTCTACTTGAGATGCCCATGAGTAATTCGTGGGCCACTGTGTGTGTCAGGATGCTGAACTAGATGGGATGTGGCCTGATCCAGCAAGGCTCCTCTTAGGTTCTTAGTTCTTATATTCATCAAAGAAAGGTGCACTAGTGACATGCCAGTTTCATCATATACAGAATCAGGTTCACTTTCTGTACATCAGATGACATGATTATCGAGTCTACAGCAATACTAAACAAAGGCTCTTTCCGCACTTACTTGTTAATCCAGATTGATGGCCGCTTAGTACATGCCATCTGCACAGGACTAGTGTTCATCTGGATCAGATCTGTGCTAAGGGTACACTAATCTGGATTAGTGGTAGACCTGATAAATCTGGTCGATGCCTGTGCTTGTGCCATCCAATCCGGATCAAGGATAGAACATCGTCGTGGAGAACGGAACCAGGAAGAATGTGTGTGTGGATTTGAGTGGCCTGTGTGGTGAAGATATGACTGTGAAGTTGCCTTTGTAGCGTCCCCGCAACAATGTACACATTGGTGGTGAGAACAGCAGAGTTCTGTGCCTGCAGCGAAGGTGCCTCTGCGTTGCATTGAAGGCACCACATCAGCAGTGAAGGTCATCGGGGTGCCTTTACACTCCGCAATGTTTGGGCAGTTTCTTTGGTGATACTTTGCAACTATTGTACTTAAATTGCTTCTGACCGGCCCATCTTTAATACTATTTCCTTATCTGTATTCTCTCTGAAAACAACCAGGAAGACTGCTCAGAAGATGCCTCTCCTTGCAGAATCATTTATTTAGATCTGAAGAACTGCCATCATAGGTCAATGCAATCATCATGCTATTGGCACTGATACCCTGTGCAGTATTTTCAGTTGCAATAGGCTATTCTTGGCTTTTATGTTTTACCCTCTACTACATCAAGTATTGGCAGCAACCTAGTAAGCAAAAAGATTTAGGTCCCATCCTTACTACTCATTATGGCGAACCATTGCAATATCTACCAAGAAAGCAAGATGGCAAGAGGGAAGCCGCAGCTGACACCCCCCACCCTGACCGGGGTCACGCGGGCACGATTGGCTGCTTACCTGCTCACTGCCGGGCCGCTTCTGGCAGTGGGAAACCGCAGCCCAGAAGTGCCAGAAGTGGCCCGGCAGCCAGCAGGTAAGCACATGATCGCTCGTGCGCGACCCTGGCCGGGGTGGGGGGATGTAGGTTGCAGCTTCCCCCTCACAAGAGAAGGGAGAAGGGGTAGCTCGGGGAAGCCGGCTGACAGCCTCCCTGTGCTGGCTCCAATGGAGCCAATCAGGGTGGCCGGGGGGGGGGGGATGGCCCTGCTGTCAAAGAGGGAGAGCACGCTCTCTCCCTCTTTGACAGGGGAGGGCCTTCAAAGGTCAGATTGGGATGGATGCTGGCGCATCCACACAGCTTCCACCCCAATCCGTTTCCCTCATCTGGCTTTGCCGCTGCCGCTGCCCCGCATGTATGTGGACATACGGGGCCTATTTGGGACAGATCCTCGAAAAAATGGTTTTCCGGAAAACAGATCTTTATAGATCCGTTTTCCGGTGGCATGTGGAAAGGCCCTTAGTCCCCCAAAATAGTCCAAACAGTACTGAAGTCAGATTAAAAAGCCTGCATGGGGACATACCCTCACTTTGTTTCCCATGGCTTCCACAACTCTGGAACTGCCACTTTACTTGGTCCTGTATTCCCAGCGGTATGTTTATGTGATTCTCTCCTTCCTGAGACTTTGCAGACGTCTTACTGTAATACATTGTAAAATCCCTGAAAAGTCATTATTGCTGTTTCCCATTTTGTGGACTGTGGGACGGAGAAAGGCAGTTCCAAGATCCTTTACCTTGGATGGTTTCATGGCAAAAATAAGATTTGAGTTATGGATGTTGTGATTTATACAACCCTGTCCCCCAGCTATTATGCCACACGGGCTGCGTCAGCACTTTTGAGTAAAAATAGGAGGCCTCGGCTTTCTGCATTTTCTGTTCAGCACTGCAAGGGAATCTTTCCAGGTTTTAAACAGGATTTCGGGAGTTTTCAGAAATGAAAGATCTTCACTTGATGTATTTTGGTTGTGATATTCTGGCTGATTGAAAAGTAAGGCTGAAGCCCTGAGAGTATCCCAAAACACTCTTGAATCAAGCTCATTTTAACAGGTTAACAGACCTTGCAATCCATAATAAATAACTTCTGTCAACAGCTTTCGCATATACAGTTTTATTTATTTATTATTTATTATTTACATTTCTGTCCTGCCCCATACCCGAAGGTCTCTGGGCGGGTTACAACCTTACGCCGGAAGAAGCTAAAAGAACCGGCTGTTTCTACTTTCAGGCTTTTCTTTATGGTGTCGAGCTTTTCGGTATTCAGACTCGTGCAAATGGCTAAAAGCTAACGGTGTACCTCTGCTAAGAATACTGCATGGGATGCCAGTCTAGGAGTGGCTGGTTCAATCCCCAGCCTCTCCCCAGAAGTAGGCATTGGCAAATGACTTCTGTATCACTGCCAAGAAAACTGCACAGAAGGGGCTCATGGGGCCTGGGGTGGTCTGGAAATCAGAGAGGTCCTGGCTCAGTCACCGGCGTCTCCCCATAAATAGGCAGTGGCAAACCACTTTCTATCTCTGCCAAGAAAACTGCCTAGAGGTGACCACACAATCAACCTGGATTTGACCATGACTCAGTGGTAAACAATAATAACAAAAAGTAGTTTTGCTGGGTCAGCAGAAAATCCAGGATGCAGTTACTGTAGAAGGTCAGAATAGTAGAGATGACCCACCTGTGGCCATCCCGTCACTGAGTGTAGCTTCTCTGTGCAAGACTTCCTTCTCGCTTCTCTTGCGCGGTTTTATGGCAAGCCAGCAGCTTTTTCCAGCCTTACCTGAGTTCTCAACAGAACAGGAACCTGGGGAGAATAAAACCCTGTAAACAACATTTTGAGCATAGAATATTTCTTCCTTTTTACTAGGCTATAAATTGAAGCTGCACTGCTAGCCCCATGCCTATGTGTTTCCCCAGTTCTTTTCAAAGGATGGTGACGGATTGGTTTCTGGCGGCCTTTCACGGATAAGCTAGGGCACATTCAATTGTCAGTGCTTGTTTCAGAAGGTTTTGCTAAACTTGCTGTAACTTACCTTTCTGCACATGTTCATTTCAATGTCTTTCTTTTCTTCCTGCAATGTACTGTGGGAAGAAAACAAAGACATTGAAATGAACATGTGCAGAAAAGTAAGTTACAGCAAGTTTAGCAAAACCTTCCGAATGTGTCCTAGCTTATCCATGAAAGGCCAGAAGAATACAATCCGTTGGCATTCTTTGAGGACAATTGGGGAAACACTTAGGCATGGGTTAGCAACACTAAGGCATAGTGTGAAATCTGCTCCTAGCACAGTGGGTAATCCAAAACCAATCTGAATCAGTAGAATAAGCAGCAGTGGCCTACCTGGCTGTTCTTGGAAGATGTAGCAGAGCGAGAAGCCAGGAAACTCTTCATATGACACATCCCAGTGTAATAGGGTGAAGAGAAAGTACATTGCAGGAAGAAAACAAAGACATTGAAATGAACACGTACAGAAAGGTAAGTTAGAGGAGGTTTAGCAAATCCTTCTGCAACAAGCACTGACAATTGAATGTGTCCTAAGTTATCTGTGAAAGGCTACCAGAAACCAATCCATTGCCATCCTTGGAAGACAATTGGGGAAACACATAGGCATGGGTTAGCAACACTAAGGCATAGTGTGAAGTTTGCTCCTAGCCAAACCTGGTGCAACTCTTCCTGTTCCTGAATCCCGTTGGAGCCTTCGTTTAATAGCTCCATAGTTTAGCTAGAAAACAGTTCATAAAATCTCTGGATGTTGAAGGCTTTGACAGGCTAAGCCGTAAAATGAAGTTTGATCAATAGGCTAGCAGGAATATTGAAATAGGCGTTGTGGTCACAGAGAAGTTTTGCGTTAATGGCAAGGATCAGTTCTGTGTCTCCCTTTCTCCTCTTTCTTCTTCTTTGTCTCTCCACTGCCTCTTGAGTGATTTGCTAAGCAGAAATAGCTGGCTAAGGAGGGATATGTAGAGAGAGAAGCATAAAGCAGACCTTTGGGATGCCACCATGGCTGTTAACCAGTACAGGTCATTGCTTACAGTTTCACAGATCTGCCGGTCTAGTTTTGAATCAGAGTTGATGCCTCCAAAGTCATAAGATGCAACCAAAGGATTCCAAGGCAAGCAGAAATGTGGAAACTTAGTGCCCTGCAGCATGGGCAGAATTTCACGTATGGTGAAGCATCGTGATGGATTGGGCAGAAAAGAAGAGAAGGGGAGGCCAGAGTTTGGGAACGTTCTGGAGTTAATATAAGGCAGGGATCAGGAAATAGATCCGGCAAACTTTGTTCAGCCACAGGCTAGAGCGGTGATGGCCAACCTATGACACGCGTGTCACAGGTGACACGCCAAGCCCTTTTGGGTGACACACATGGTCACCCTGGCACCTGGGTGTGTAATGCTTGCTTGTTCTTGAAGTGTACGAAATACCAACTTTCAATTGAAGATTTAGCAAACAAAATTCAGCAGCAAAAGTCACCAACGTAAAGAATTGTTTTTGCTTTTCATAAAATACATATATCAAAAATATAACTTTTTTACTAGAGCTACAAATATCACAAAATTATGGATATTTCTAGATGTGACACAGTGCCTGAGTTAAGCTAGGTTTTCTTGCAAATTTTGACACACCGAGCTCAAAAGGTTCACCATCACTGGGCTAGAGAAAATGCCCTACTTTATATATATAGTCACCTTTCTCCCAGAGTATTGAGCAGTCCTTTTTGGGGCCTGTTCCCACTGAGACTTTATTGCATATCAAAATCTGTTTGAAAACTGTTTGTCCGCATTGAAAACTGGCTTCCCACACTTTCAGGGGAGTAAATAAATTTTAAAAAATACATTTATTTTCCCTTTGGGAATGGTACAATCAGTAAACCTTTCAGCCATCACCGCCTCGCCCGCCTGCCCACCCACCTGCCTGCCCTTTGGGGCTTCACCAGTGCCCTACTGCTGCCACTGCCTTGCTTGCCCAGCCGCTTGCTCGCCTGCCCACCTGCCCACTATTTCGGCCTCCGCTGCCATCGCTGCCTTGCCCACCTGGCCTTTTGGGCTGCGGTGCGCCACTGCTGCCGCCTTGCTCGCTCAGCTTCCCATCGAGCAGCTGTGGTGTTCCCAAGGCATAGGGAGGAGGAACGGCGGGCTGCCATTATGCTCCGCTTTTAAAAGCGGAATTAACAAAACCAATGGGAACACGCATAATGCGCATTCGCACCCATTTTTGTTAATTCCACTTTAAATAACCCAAGTGGGATCACGGCCTTTGGGTATCTCTGCAAAGTGCAGAGGGAAAGTGGGACAGGATACTGTATATAGTATTTTCCTGGGTGGAAAGGTCTTATGATGGAGAGGTGGGATAAGGTGATATCTATTTTCAGCCCCTAATTTATCTTCAAATTAGGAAATGAAATGTCTCTGATGTTCTTGCTTCGCATAGCTGGGTGGCCTGCTTTGCAGAGGGCAGTCCTCTAGCAAAAGTGTCCAATTTGAAAATCTGATTTTTTTCAGGCATCTACAGTAGATGGCAGTACGTAGCTGACCTCAATAGAGTCACAGTGATGGTTTCCAGTAGTGCAGCTATAAGAATTGGCGATAAGGGAGGCCCTTGGACTTCCGAGGAGATAAAATCTAGTGATGCTAAAGGAAATCAACCCTGACTACTCACCGGAAGGACAGGAAGCTCAGATCCTTTGTCCACATGATGAGTAGATGGGGGTTGACCCGGATACTGAGAAAGATGGTAGGCAAAAGAGAAAGGGGCAGCTGAAGATGAGACGGATAATGGCATGGAAGCAACAGACATCAATCAGTGAATCAATTTTATATTTTATTGGTACC
Source organism: Aspidoscelis tigris stejnegeri (assembly GCA_023333525.1). NCBI lineage: Eukaryota > Metazoa > Chordata > Lepidosauria > Squamata > Teiidae > Aspidoscelis > Aspidoscelis tigris. Next base: position 3,314,785 of record JALMGA010000023.1, read on the forward strand.
TACCTCCAGGTGGAACGTAAGCTGCACCTACTGTTGGTCAGTTAGGCCTTCCACTGGGCCCCACACCCTGGCCACATTCACACCTGTTTTAATCCAGCTTCAGTCCACTTCCAGACTGAGTGAACACATCAGCAAAGTGAAAAGCTGCTTTCTTTTGGCATTATCTAACTCAGAAAATGCACTTTTGGGTTAGTTAAAGTGGAAAGAAAACAGCTTGTCACTTTGCTGATGTGTTCTCTCACTCTGAAAGTAGACTGAAACTGGATTAAAACTTGGGTATGAACACAGCCTGTCTCTGGAGTAGAGGAAGCCACCCCCACCCCCACCCCCAAAATGCTAGTACTTGAGCAAATTTGCTCACATCTTTCAAAATTGGACTGACATTTCTTCTTGCTTTCTGCCTGCGAGAAAATCATTGTAGGTTTTGGCTTGAAGGAGCATCCATTGCTTTGAAAGGTGCTTACTTTGGAATTGCCACCTGCTTTGAGGTCCAGCTTTTGATAACGTCTCTAAGGATGATTTGAGTTTCAGAAGTTCAAAATACTTACAGTACTAGATTGGGACTGCAAAAGAGTTGGAGCAAGGGAGAAATAGATCAAGTATTTCAGTGCCAAAGACACTGATGTACAGATTTCCAACCAACCCTTCAAAACTGTTTTCAGCATCTACTCTTTGTCAAAACAGCAGCTCATTCCTGAAAAATATTATTTTAAGAGCATGGAATCTTTAAATAATTCCAGGAGAAGTAAAGGCCCACCTACACGTTATCTTTGTTCCCTCCTAACCTTGTGTTTGTTGTAGACAGTTTGAAAAATAGTGTTACGTAGTATTTTTCAGTTTCAAGATACTGTTCATGGAAATGTCCTTGCAGAAAGCAGGACAATACCATATATGGCTTAGCAGCTGTGATTAAAACCAAGGGAGATACAAGACAACTTGGCTGCCCACAAGCTGTGTCATTTTTCACCCCGAGTGATGTGGGTTAACAGGAAGGAGAAGAATTTCAACTGCCCCATCTCGTTCCTGGCACAAAGTCTGAGCTTGGGGCCTGATCCCTTTGTGTCCTTATGCCAAGGATGTCTTTCTAAGGCTGTAGTCACACTGAAGGATTAATCCAGCTTCAGTCCATGTTCAAAGTGAGAGAATATATCAGCAAAGTGAAAAGCTGTTTTCTTTCGGCGTTAAATAACTTAGAAAATTCACCTTAGATAAATGGATAACATGGAAAGAAAATTACTGGCCATTTTGCTGATGTGTTATCTCGCTCTGAAGGTGGACTGAAGCTGGATTAAACCTTAGGTGTGACTACAGCCTTGCAGTACCTGCAGCAAATGGGGAGAGAGAAACCGGGGTGTTTCCATGATCCAGCTGTGTTATGATTTAATTTTCTTCTCTTCATCTTCTGCTGCTCTCCTTTGACGCTCCGATTCAAGACAACCAGTGGTCCTTTGTCCACTTTGAGAAACAGCAATTTGTTCCTCCAGCATTGTTTATAGAAACAAAAGGAGTTTTCTTCCTTCATAGGAAGGAAGGGGGAAAGGAAGGCAACTATTTATGCCAAGTAGAGGAGAAAAGGCAGCAGGGAAGGAGCCAGCCAAATGATTAAGCGATCGGATTTTCCCTGGAGATGGGGCTGTAGCTTTAACGGGTGATCAGCAGTCCTAACTCTCGCTGGCACAGCATTAAGCCAACACCACTGACAACAAGGAAGCAAAATCTGTGCTGTATAGAACTTTTTATAAATGCTCAGTCCTGAAACCAGCAGGCGGAGGAATCCCCTACATTAGCACTAAGAGCCAGGCTGTTCCAGGATCCAGATTCAAAAGAGCAAACTTGCATGAATAGAAGGCTCCAAATTGGGCAGCAGTGCTGTGGGTGTGTGTTTGGAAGCTGAGAGGAAGAGAGGGTGAGCATGAAATAGAACATCAGAACATCAGAGGAGCCCTGCTGGATCAGGCCACAGCCCATCTAGTCCAGCATCCTTTCGCACACAGTGGCCCACCGATTGCCCATGGGCATCTCAAGCAGAGACAAGGGCAAACCTACTCTCACACCCCAACAAATGGCCTTAGAGGCGTCCTGCTTGTCCCCCCAGCCTGAAAGATGTACTTGGGCATCCATTCTAGTAGCCATCTGTCATCCGTAACCCTTCCTTTACAGCCATCTAGGCTGGTTGCTGTTACCACCTCTTCTGGCAGCAAATTCCATAGACCGACAACCCTCTGGGTGAAGAAAAACTTCCCCTTGTCTGATATGACTCTCCTACCCATCAGCTTCATAGATTCTCCCTGGTTCTACTGTTGACCTGGTTCACCTTTTCTATACCATGCATGATTTTACCTACTTCAGTCTGGTCCCCTCTTAAATGTTGTCTTTCCATGCTGAAGAGGCCTAGACGTTGCAGCCTGATTTCATAAGCGAGGTGTTCCAACTCCTTAATCATTCTGGTCACCCTTTTCTGCACTTTTTCCAGTTCCACGATATCCTTTTTGAGGTGTGGTTACTAGAATTGTACCCAATATTCCAAACGTGGACATAGATTTATAAAGAACACTTATGGACTTATTTTCTATTCCCTTCCTAATTATTCCCAGCATTGAATTAGCTTTTTTTTTGCTGCTACTGCACACTGGGCTGACACCTTCATTGAGCTGTCCACCAGAACCCCGAGATCCCTTTTATGGTGTGTTGCAGATAGCTCAGACCCCATCAGTTTATAGACGTAATTTGGATTCTTGGCCCCAATGTGCATTACTTTGCACTTATTTAGATTAAATCACATTTGCCACTTGGTTGCCCCCTCACCCAGTGCTAAGAGATCCCTCTGGAGCTCTTGGCAATCTCTTTCAATTTTTATTATCCTGAATAATTGAGTATCATCAGCAAACTTTGCTATTTTATTATGTACCCCTTCTTCTAGATCATTGATGAATAAATTAAAAAAGCATTGGTCCCAACCCTGAACCTTGGGGGACCCCACTTTTTGTCTCTTTCCACCCTGAGAATTGGCCATTTATTACTGCTCTTTGCTACCTACCCTTGAGCCAGTCACAAATCCAGGACAGAACCTGTCCTTTTATACCATGGCTGATGAGTTTATTCAGTAGCCTTTGATGGTGGGACTTTGTCAAAAGCCTTCTGAAAGTCCAGATAGACAGTGTCTACTGGTTTGCCTTTATCCACATTTTTATTGACTCTCTCAAATTTCAACAAGTTTGTAAGGCATGATTTACCATTGCAGAAACCATGCTTTTTGTTCAAATAAACTCCTAAGAAACATGGTGAGCCTTGTTGCATAATACAATAGGTTGTTTGTTTCTCCACCCTGGAACCTGAGGGTTTCCTGACTAGCAGTTTGTTTACATCATAAAATATATCTTCATTTTTCCATGCAACTTTCCATCAGGCTACTACTTGGGGGGACATTACTTTTGGAGCTTGAAGGTAGCTTGTTAAGAATTTTGACATCAAAACTCCAAGAAAAATAAAGCACGAAACAGAATATGACCAGATTCAACCCTTCAAATTGTCAGAAAGAATTTGGGGGCTTGACATCCCAAATAATGTGCTTCTCCAGGTCTTCACCTGCATAGAGCTAGGATCATCTTTCAAGGTCCTTCTCCTGACCACGAAAGTGAATTATTATGAAACGAGGCTCCTCATTTTATGGAATACTCAACTGACAGAAACAGAAACAAACAATTTTGATATCCTCTTTCAGTGCCAAACCAAAATGTTGATCTTCTCCCAGTCATTTAGAGCTTGGTCTTTTCGGGCAAGTGCAGGCCTTGAGAACACCTTGCTTGGGCAGCATCATTTGGTCAGCTGTTTTCATCCCTTGTGTTCTGGGCCCTTTCCAATTGCTGTAAATGTTATAACTTAAAATCCTTCTGGATCACTGGTTTCTGTTAGGTCACTTACTTAACATATGGCTGTGGGAATTAGGCCATATGGACATCTGAGCACTAGAAGATTGAGAGCAAAGACTGAAGGCAAAAGGAGGGCGAGAGGAAGACAGAGGATGTGATGGAAAGGGTCATGGAATGGCAAATGTCGGCGTGGGCAAACTTCTGAAAGCAGTGGAGAATAGAAGGACCTAGGCTGCTGTGGTCCATGAGGTCATGAAGAGCTGAACAATGCTAAAGAAGTGAAGAACAAGAAGGTCACTTTGAGACTCTCTGGTCTCATAAATTCACAGCAAAACATGGTAATCCCAGGAAAAGCAGTGGAGAATTTTGGCTTCTTGGTTATTTTATAGGGCTGCCAATGTAGGATGCTGGGAGCTGTAGTTCAGGAGTTTTGCGATTTGAACAACCTTGTTCTAAAAGTAGACGGATAGTAGAGACAAAAGCATCTCATTTGCCAGTATTTCATACATTCAGAAAAGGGAATTCTCCTTCCACCTCTTAACCTCCTGGCCAGTGGGAAAGAGACCTAATAGGAGGTACAGAGTTATGAGATGTCCTGGTGTCACATTCCTCTGTTTTCAAGAGGCTGTTAGGAGAGAGAACTTTCCTCTCCTCAATTTGGTTTCAGTACAGTACTGAATCTCAGAAGTATTCAGAAATATGGTTTGGCATCAAAGATTTGGTATAGGGGACTGTTAAACAAGTCTGCCATCAGCCTTCCAAAACCTTTGTTTAAGGCTGCATCCCCACGCACGATAAAGCCCGAATTGAATCCAAATTCGGCAAAGAGTGTCCCATGCAAAGCCCCCAAACCGGGCTACATGCAGACCAAATCACCCAAATCCACTCTAAATTTAGTCCTCTAGAAAACTGTTCTCGATACAGTTTGGGAGCAAAGTCTGCATTATTTTGGAAGCCGAGGCTGCGTCCCCATGCACTCCATTTAGTCTGAATTGACCCGTCCCCTTGTGATTGATGGAAATGCGGGCTCAAGTTGAATATACCTGTCCCCATGCAAACTGCGCTACACCCCTGCTTGGGGAAACAGCATCATTTTATCTCCTCCCCCTCTCTCCTGATAGGAGCCGGGTTGACGTTACCAACCTCTGTGCCACCCACTGTAGTGAGGGCAGGGAAATGCCACCCAACGCCCCTTTCCTGATTGCAACTGCTGGCCATTTTTAAACAGTGATCAAACACTGCGATCTGATCGCCAGGCAAATCTGAATCTGGCTCTGAAGCTGGCTCCGAAGAATAGCACAGGCTCTGAAGAGGACCCCATGCGAGAGCAATGCCAATCCTATGGACCTTTGTCAAAGGCTCCGGAGAACCTTCAAAGTTTGTGGTAGATCGCTTCAGACAATCTTTGAAGAATCTCTGGAGCATCTATAGAGATTGCACCCCCTGTCCCCCAAAAACCTGGGGTGACGGGTGGGCCCCATGTAGGTCAATCTAGATTCGCCACATGGGTGCTCTGGCATTTCCACTTCGGGCAGGCTAGCACCCATTGCTATTGGTTGCTGCACCACCTGTGGGGATGCATCGGGTACCTCCCTTAATCCGGATCTACTAGAAGGACCCATTCCTTAGATCCAGATCATCTTGGATCCGGATTAAGGGAGGTCAGTGGAAAAAAAAACACCCAATGTCTCACTTTCAAGATCAATTTGTGCAATGAAATAGTAACTATCCAAGGAGTTGTCTTCTAAGGTAAAAAAAATCAGGAATGCCTGTGGGAGAAGGCCTGTGGGTGATGTAACTAGTTAGTAATTAAAGGAAGGAAAGGATGCAAATGCCAGGCTATTCTGCAATTAGCTGGCATGTTGGACCAAAGGCCTGCTAGCAGCCTCCCTAGGCATCCCTTAGGCTGTAGCAGCATAGGCAAGGGAGGCTCCTAACAGAAAAGAAATAAATTGGCTTTAAGAGGAATTAATGCGTTCTAGTTATTCCAGCTAAAAGGTAGGTGTTACGAACTGTCAAAGACAAGAGTGCAATTAGCTGGCATGGATACTCTCCAAGACAGGGAGAAAGGAAGGCATTCTGGGGCAGAAATAGTACAAACTTTGACCATCTTTATTGAACAAAACCCAAAGTAATAGACGAGGAAGGCAAAATCCCAAGCTTAATAAGCCAGCTTTGCTAGACAGTAGTGCAAGCGTCCGCTGGTGTGGAATCGCTCACCATCTCTCTGCAGCCAGCGTGACTCCGGCTTGACAAGATCCAGGACCTTGCATAACTGATGTCTGATTTTCTCTTTTTCTCCCTCGCACGATCATGCACATGCAGCTGCAAAGAGTGAGTTTAATTTTGGAACGGAGAGAGACTAAGCCAAATCTTGTCCCTGCCTGTCTAACTGGAACTAAAGGGACATTGAAACTTAGACTGTAAGAGGTGAAGCTTAAAAAGTAAGAACATAAGAGAAGCCTTGCTGGATCAGGCCACAGCCCGTCTAGTCCAGCATCCTGTTGCACACAGTGGCCCACCAAATGCTCATGGGCATCTCAAGCAGAGACAAGGACAAACCTTCTCCTGCTCTCGAGTCCCAGCAGATGGTCTTAGAAGGCAGCAGTTCTGGGAAGTCATAAGAAGTAGAGCTAATGGTGGAGATGGAAATTCCGGGCAAAACTGCCTGGGAAGGGATCTTATTAAATCACACTCATGAAAAGGAGAGGAGACTCTCGTGCGAAGCTAACAGATGTATTGGGACACTGAAGTCCCCTCTGCCATTGTGGATAAGCCATCCCCCTGAAGGATGGGCTTCCCTTTCTGTCCATATTCAGCCAGAGGACCAGGGATAAATCTCCTTTGCTGATCGGAGCTGCTTCGCTGGCTTTCTCTCAGCAGAGGGCAGCCTCTACATGGTGACACCCTGATTCCTTCGCTTCTGAGTCATGTTCGGGTTGGTTTGATTCTTTCTTTGATCTATGCCAGGTGGCCTGTGGGATTTGGCTTGAAGGATCTGGGCTTCCTGGAGCTTCAGGTCTGTGATGGGCATTCCCCTCTGCCTTAGCACTGTTGTCCTAAGAACTGCTTGTCCTTCAGAGAGGTTTAGAGTCTCTCTCTACCCCTCAGGAGTGACAAACCTGGACAAGGCTGGACTACATCTAGAACGACCAAGTAGGAAGTGAAGTCCAGCAACATCTGGAGGGGTTAGAGCTTCCCCCTCCATGTCCTCCCTAATCATCACTGGTTTTCTGGCTTGCATCTCCTAGGGCTGACCAAGCCCAATGCCATGACAGCTTACCAGGTGCCTTGCACTTTTCCATCTTTAAGGGCCCAGAACTAGAACTCTGGCATCAGCAATAGTGCCTGAGGAGCAGCTAGTTGGGCAGGGAAGACCACCCAGAAGATACCCCACCCAGTGCCAAACCAGTGTATCCCCATCAGGAAGCTCTTCGCCTGTCTGAGAAGGAGCATCCTATCAGCTAGGCTCTGTTCTCTGGTGCTCAGTGCAGTGCAGAGGGAATGGTACCAGCTGAAAGGAGACAAAATGCTGCCCTCCACTGAAGACAACTCCCCCTGTAGGACTGCCCACTCTTTGAGGCTAAGATGGAGCCAGGCAGGGACTGCTTGGCCTGAAGGCTGCAAGACGTCAACCTCCAGATTTTACAGGACCAGCTGGTTGAGCTTGGAACTATCCATGGTCCTGCATAGCTAGAGTCCGCCTTCCACCATAACCTGGAGGCACTTTGCTATGTCCAGGAGAAGACACCAGGCAGATGGTCGAGAACCATTTGCTCCAACTTAATGTCAGCTAATGGCTCTCCAGAAATCAGAAGTTGATCCATCTCTGGTGAGGAGTATTGGATATATTCTCATTTTATTATTCACTCTGTAGCATTTGTCTTTTGCTGAACATCCTTCTGAGTGAGGAACACCAAGGCTGGAGGCTGCTCATCAGGGCTTAATGTTTTTGCTTTCAGAGTGCATTTAGGGATATGATTGTAATGAGTGCAAATATTAAGGCATTGACTTTGTTCATTCTTTGCATTACTTTTACGTAAATAGGTGAGAACGCTAAAGTCAGCCAGCACTTGAGCTGCACTGTTCTCTGGGTGCTTTCCTAAGAATGCCAATGTCTGGATTTTTGCCATGGCCGGCCATGTTCTTCCTGCATTCATAAGAACATAAGAAGAGCCCTGCTGGATCAGCCCAGACCCCATCTAGTCCAGCATCCTGTCCCATGCTGTTGCCCACCAGTTGCTTCTGGGCATCTCAAGCAGAGACAAGGGCAAACCTCCTGCTCTCAAATCTGAGCAAATGGCCTTAGAGGCATCCTGCTTGTCTCTACAACCTTATTCTAGAAAAGAAGATAAGAGGAGCCCTGCTGGATCAGGTCACAGCATCCTGCCTCAAACGGTGGCCCACCAATTCCTTTCTGGGCACCTGAAGGTAGGAGACAGAGGCAAAACCTTCACTTGCCCTCACATCTCAGCAAATGGCCGTAGATGCCCTCTGCCTATCTCCCCAGTGCTTAAGCTTAGCTTCACCCTGGATAGAACACCCTTCACAAACTGCCATTCACAGGCCAGGTCTTGTATGGGACCCAAATCACCATTTCCTTTGAACGCCCCTTTTGCCTAATGCCAACGCTGATGGTCCTCGACCCACCAATTCACTTGTTTGGTGAGCAGCAAGCCTTGTTCAGGAGAATCAATTTCTGCCCTGTGTGCCATGCCAAGAACTCCAGCCTGGTTCCCAGGGCTCCAGTCGCTCAGGACTCCCTGTTCTTATTAGCTCAGGCCTTAGAAAGCCTTTTAAAAGTTTCATTGAGAGGTGGAGGAGGAGGAAGAAGAAGAAGAAGACGCCTCAGAGCCCAACTGGATTGTGTCAGCCGCTCTTGGTGAAAGAACAGCGAAGGATTGGGCTGGATTCCCGAAAGTCAGGACAGACTGATGGATACATTGTTGCCATATTGATTTAGGCTCTTTGGCTTGGAACCAAAGCAAAAAAAACAAAACAAAACAAAAAAAACCCTAGCAAAATACATTCTCAGCTATCAAATCGATCGCAGGAGGTTTCTAGGTTCAAAAGAGGCATCAAGATGCAAAAGAGAGAACTGTCGCTCCCATCGCGGGGCCTGCAGACCTTTGGAGCAGCTGGAGACGCAGGAGGAGAAGGAAGCCACCCAACTCCAGAGGACAACTTAAAGGGACAGTTCAACCATGGCTGAAGATGGCTTGCGGAACAAAAGAGCAAAGAACCCAGTCATTGGGGCCTTTAGTATTAGTTCCATGTAACTGAAGAGGGAAGGTTCTCACTAGAGAAAGAACAGTACAGATTTGCTCTCCAGGAGTATTAGAATTCAGATCATATTTCATGACGGGACCAGGCCTGCATTCACACCTAAGTTTTAATCCAGTTTGAGGACACTTTCCTATTGAGAGAATATATCAGCAAAGTGAATAATCGTTTTCTGCCCTCTTTATCTCATCCGAAGGTGGCTCAAAGAAAACAGCTTGATACTTTGCTGATGTATTCTCTCACTCTGAACGAGGATGGAAGCTGGATTAAAGCTTCAGAGTGAACGCAGCCTAAGGGCCTTGCACTATTTGAATCAATTCTTCCCCTAGTGCAGCAAAGGGCTAAGTGCCTGGGCTCTGAGTTCCCCTTAGCTTCCCATTTATAAAAAGGTAGTTAAGGCTCAGTTAAAAGCTTTCAAAGATTGACCAGAAGTAGCCTATCCAACTCCAAATAGACCCTCCAAGTGCATACAAAGACTTAACCCAGTGCCTTGAATAACCAAACCTGTGCTTTTGAGTTCTCCTGCATGCATTTCCTCAGATCTTGGCACTGCAGATGAGGTTTATCCATCTTCACTCAAAGATGTCCCTCTGGTGAGATCTTTACAGAGCTGGACCTTGGGGAATACAGTCTTGAGTGAGAGTGACAGGACAGGACAGACTGATTGACTGGTTGATCGACTGATTGCATTTCCGTCTCATCTCTTCCACACTGTTTAAAGCAAGTAACTGCCAGCTCCCCTGCCTCCTTTTACCCTCGCATATAACCAGCTGACTAGGATATATCTGAGACGCAGGACTCAGAACAACAACAGACTAGTGACTGACAAATAGCACAAGCCTTGATTGACCACGGGTCCCATGGGTGCTAAACAGGGCCGTCCTGGGGATGCCGCAGCATCCACACTGAGGCTCTGATTATGCCCGATCAGGCCAAAGCAGGAAGGTCCGCCGGTGGTGCGGCATGATTGGCCCGCGTAGCCATCAGTCGGGAGTCACTTCTGTGGGCGTGGCGGAGAGAAACGGCTTCATAGCTGCCTATGTAGTTGCTACAAAGCTTGTGCTCAGCTTTGTAGACTGCTATGAAGGGCATGCAGGCCTTGTAGCTGTGAGTGGTAGGGTGGAGCTAGAGCCACGCCCCTGCAAAAGGCGGCCTCTAGGCCTGCCCCAAGACCCCACTGCCCAGGTATACGTGTGGAAGCACAGCCTCTGATCCGGCCTTCATGACGGAAGACCAAATTGAAGACACCATTAAAGGGAGTCTTGCATTAATCTGGATCTAAGGGCCCCAAGACCCCATTAAATCCGGATTTCAATGGCATTCGTGCAGATGGTGCATTCAGAATGGGGTCCTAATGGGGTCTTTAAGGGGTCATGTGTGCAGATGGTATGTAACTGATCCATACCAATTGCGTCCCTATCGGGTTCCCAATGGGGTCTTCGTTACAAGTTCAAAAAGGGCCTTTTCTTGGGCTCCAGAAAAAATGCTTCTAGTTCTAGCTTTCTCCTAGCGAGTCCCTTCGCCAGGCTGGGAACGTAGGTGGCGGATATATTACTTATTGATGTTTTTATGGCCTCCATTGCTAAGTGCATTCCAAACGCAGCGGTTCTCATTAGGTCTGGGCGGCAGTGCCAGCCCCTTCAACCACACATTAAATAATTCACTAACGCACAAGCCTTTAATTTTCATTCTTTCTTGTGGCTTTGCGCAGCCCGGATCCCCGGGGTGCGTTTAGAGGAGCCGAAGTCTCTATCGGAAGCAAAGCAAACCCAGCTTCTCTTCGGATTAATCGGAAGCTTGGGGGAAATGGTGCTAGAGGTGAACAAGGAAGAGAGCAAACAAAGGCTTAATCCAAATTGCTCCAAAGCACAGGTGTTTAACTGCTGGGCAACCTAGCAATTGAGGGACGGTGGCTAGCAGGAGGCCATGTAAGTTGCTGGGATTGCAGGAAGACCACAGTGTTAAATTTTGGCACAAAACCCATGACAGCCATCAAGAGGGTTTGAAAGAGCTGCAGAAGGTTCTCTGAAAAACAGGTCAATTGGCAACAAAACAAGAAACCAAGTTCAGTTTAATTCAGGACCAACGATGCCAGGACGTGGGATTAATGTCCATCAACTTCATAGGAATGAGGAATGTGCACAAATATTTGTAACATTCAAAATTCGTATGAATTTGGCCAGATTCGGACATCTGTATTCAAATTGAATGTTGGCGATTCGAAGACTGACATCCGAATTCGAATCAAACATTTCGATCCATTCATGTGAAGCTTCGTATGGGATATGTATGGGATTTGTATGCCTTCATATGGGATTCGTATGGGATTGAACAATCATATCAAATTCGAATCCCACTACATTTGAATGGGATCTATTCGGATGAATACGAATCTTCTTGCATTCAATTCAATTTGATACAAATCGAATTCAAAACAACAACAACATTCGTGCCTATCCCTGCTGTGAATGGTATCTCTTCCTCATGAGTTGGACAGGAGTTCAACCAGTCTATGTGAGGGTGGTTGAAGTCCACCATTATAACCACCCTTTTCCTTTTGGATGCCTCCGTGAACTTGATCTTCAAACGCTGGTCTCCCTTGGGAGTTTGGTCAGGAGGGTGATAGGATGCTCCTAATATGGAACTTGCTTTCTGACCTGGTACTGTTACCCACAAGGCTTCTGTGCTTGGCTCTGATTCACCTCAATGGTCCAGTTCGTAGGAATCTCTTTTTGACTAAAACCAAGGCTACAGTGCTATACCTCCAATTTGCCCTTTCCTGTACAATTTGTAATCTGGATAACTGTATCTTTTGGTTTCCACCGGTCAACCAGGTTTCAGTTATGCCATGACGATGATGATGATGTAAAAACAGCAGTTACGCACAGCAAACGAGATCACTATGCTGGATTTCGTATTATATCACTAGTCGGGCCCTTCCCAAGCACCTAGGACTGCGTGATGTATCGGCGAATTATGCGAGCAGACCCCAGTAAAGTGGCTTTTTGTAGTTGGCAGATGGATATCTTGTCAATGCCAATGGTTTTTAGGTGCCCACTGAGATCTTTTGGCACCGTGCCCAATGTGCCAAGGATGACTGGGACCACTTTCACTGGTTTTCGCCAGAGTCGCTGAAGTTCAGTTCTCAGGTCCTCATATCTGGTGAGCTTCTACGGCTGTTTCTCCTCAGTTCTGCAGTCACCTGGAATAGCAACATAGACGATCCACACCTTCTCTCTCTCAACAATTATAATATCAGGGGTGTTATGCTCCAATTTTCGGTCAGTCTGAAGCCTGAAGTCATCGTCATCATCATCATCATCATCATCATCATCATCATCATCATCATCATCATCATCATCATCATCATCATTATTATTATTATTATTATTATTATTATTATTATTATTATTATTATTATTGACTCAGAGGCTTCTGGAATTTGCCTATGGACATTTGTATGCACTCTTCTTGGTGTGAGCTCGGACCATGTAGTGACAGAAGGGGAGAACGTGTCCAAAGGAAGATTCAAAGACAAGATACTATGAGCTCCATACAATTCCAGGACAGCTGAGCATCTTAGAAAAGCCTGAGCTGCAATCCCAAAGTTTACTTCAAGTGGGAGCTTCAGGCTGCATCATCCAGACCTCACTTACTTCTTCCTCTGCTTTAGTCTGGATTATCCAGATAGAACAGAATAAGTAAGCGACATCTGGGCTGCGGTCAGACTTAAGGTTTAATCCAGCCTCAGTAAAGGGACAAGCTGCTTTCTTTCGGTGTTAAATAACTCAGAAAATTCACCTTTGGGATAGAGAACGTGGAAAGAAACTTACTGGTCTCTTTGCTGATAAATTCTCTTGCTCTGAATGTGAACTGAAGCCGGATTAAACCTTAGGTGTGACCACAGCCTTGGATGCATCTTCACACTCTTAACTCCTGCACAGCCCCCCCTTAGGTCACCTCCTCTCCTCCTCTCGAAACTGCTTGCCTCTTGGGCTGAGTTTTAATCCAGTTTCAGTCCCCTTTCAGAGCGAGAGAACACAACAGCAAAGTATGGAACCGCTTTCTTTCAGTTTTATCTAACTCAACAAAATCCACCTTTGGGTTAGAGAAAGTGGAAAGAAAGTGACTCATCATTCTTCTGACATTCTGGAAGTGGTCTGGAACCGGATTAAAGCTTAGGTGTGAACACGGCCTCGGCCTCCGAATGCGCGATCGCCCCTTCTTGCGGGCTCTGATAGGCAAACGCGAAGTTCAAGAGGCGAGATTCAGGCCCAGGGAGGCGCCCGGGGGGCTGCTGGTGCAGGACGACCCCTGAGCCTGGTGGCAGCGGGACGGGGCGAACTCGAAAGCGGCTCGAAGGTAGCCGAGAAAGTCTCCGGCCGGTCCTTTCCATCCCTTGTTGGGTCTTTGGGTCGCTTCCCGAAAAAAGCGCGCCGGGGTCGGAGCGGCATCCAAGCGCTCCCGGCGCAGACCGCCGCGCCTGGATGAGTTTGCGCGATTTCCTGTTCGGATCTGCCCTCCCAGCGACCCTCGCCCGCTGCAGCCCCCAGCCGGGCGCCGCTGCCCAGAGGCAAAACTACCGGCCCCGGAGCGTCGCCGCCTTCCAGCCCCGTCTCCAAACACCGCGTCGAGGCGGCCGCTTCTGGGCTGCGCCGGGCCGGCATCGAGGCGCGGCTGGCAGCCTGCCCGCCTCTGGAGCGCCCCACGGCTTGGGGGGAGAAGGCGGCCCGGCGGGGGGTGGGCAGAACGCGCTGCCATGTGAGGCCGGGAAGCAAAAGGCAGGTGGAAACTCCGGCGGGATGGAGAGGGGCCGAGGCGGGAGGAGGCGGAGGAGGCGGAGAGGGAGCCAGGCGGAGCCCGAGCCCTGGCCGGAGCCTCCGCCGCCGCCGCCGCCTCGCCCGCCGCTCCTTGCTCCAACGGGCCGCGCGCGCTCCTGACGCTGCCCGGCTCTCCGAATCGCGCCGCTGCGCGCCGAGCGCCACCACGCTTCCAAACTTGGTTGGAGAAGCCGCGCCGAGCGGGCTGGGCGCGCGGGAGGGGAGACCCGTCCCGTCCCGTCCCGGCGCCCCAGGCTTTGCGGACCCTCCCCTCCTCCGCTCCGCTCCGCTCCGCTCCCCTCCCCCCGGGCGCCCACTTTGGCTCGAGCCACTTTCGCAGCGGCGCGAAAGCGGAGCGCGCCCGGCGGGGTGTCGCGGGCGGCCGGAGAGCGCGGCCAGCGCGCCTCGGGCGCTCCGAAAGGGCTCGCGGCGTCCCGGAGCGTCGAGCGGCCGATCGGAGCGTCGGCACCCCCGGGGGAGCCTAAACTGGAGCGGCCGTCGAAGATCGCGCGGGCGCCGCCGCCGCCGCCGCCGCCTCCGTCGTGAGGGCCCCCGCGCCGAGGGGGCCATGCCGGGCTGAAGCCTTCCGCCGGGCGCCGCTCTCCATGCCTTGAAGGCGCCGCCGCCGCCGCCGCTCTCCGCTTCCCCGCGAGCGCCATGGCCGGGGCGCACGGCGGGGACCGCTTCGCGTTGGCTCCGGCCGCGGCGCACGGCGGCGCCGGAGGAAGCGAAGCGGCAGCCGAACAACGCGCCGAGTTCGTGGCTCTCACCGCGGTGCGGACGGAGACGGAGACGGAGGCGGGCGAGGTCCCTGCCCCGGGCACCGCCGGCCCCAGGCGACTGGGGCTGCTGGGCACGCCCTTGCCGGCGCCGCCGGGGGGCTCCGGGGCCCGATCTGCGTCACAGAAGCGCTACCGGCGCCTCCAGAACTGCCTGTACAACGTGCTCGAGAGACCCCGAGGCTGGGCGTTCGTCTACCACGTCTTCATGTGAGTACCGGGACCCCCGCGCGCCGCCCTCGCCTCCCCGTCCCTCCGTCAGTGGAGCGGTAAAGGTGTGTGTGTATGGGGGGGGGCGATCTGCAGGGGACCCCGACCTCTCGAAGAGGTGGAGCCGGACCTTCCCGGCCCCCGAGTCCAGCCGGACGCCGCAGCTCCCGGAGAAGGGAGACGACCGCTTTCCGTCCTCCCTTTTCTCCCTAATCCGGATCGGGGGGCGCAGCCCGGATCGTTTCCCCGGAGCGGGACTGGATCGCTCGCGAGGTCCCTTCCAACTCTTGGTCGGTTCCCGAGGGGAGGGCAGGGGGCCGGACTCGGGCTCCGTTGGCCTGAACTTGCCGGCTGGGGTGGCGGAGTTCGAGGAGGGCCGCTCCGAGGGGCATCGAGCCGGGCTTGGCTCCTTTGGGGCGGCTGCCTCGCCGGTAGGTTGCCCGAGGGAAGTTCGCCGCTCGGCTGGTGCGCTTTTCCGCAGGGGATGCTCGGAAGGGCTTATCGGTCGGGTCCGTTTGTGAATCTCGTTGGTACCCAAGGCAGGGAGAAGCCGGCGGGTGGTTAAACACTGAAGGTATTTTGCCGGCGTGTATGTGGGTGGGCGAGGCTGGGTCTTAATGCACACCAGTGAATAACAATAACAGTAATAATTTATTGTTATTATTATTAATTAATCTGCTTGCAACAACAACAACAACAAATTATTATTATTAATTATTCTGCTTGCAATAACAAAAACAATGTATTATTATTATTATTATTATTATTATTATTATTATTATTATTATTATTATTAATCTGCTTGCAAAAGCAGACTTTGGAACTGGCAAATGTGTGTGTCTTAATGCACACTAGTGAATAATAATAATAAAATCATCATCATCATCATCTATTATTAATTATTCTGATTGCAAAAGCAGACTTTGGAACTGGCAAATGTGTGTGTCTTAATGCACACCAGTGAATAATAATGATGATGGTGATGATGATGATAAATTATTTCCATTTCTGCTTGCAAAAGCAGACTTTGGAAGTGTCAAAACTATTTGGCTCTTTACTAGCAGCTCTTCTATGTTGGTGGGTCTTCAGGTTTCTAACTGTAGGAATCCAGGAAACAGAGGTAGGCATCCATCAGCCAAAGCTCTCTTCTGCCAGATTGTCCTGCTTGAGGAAGGCTCTTCCTCCCACCACAGTCTCCTAGCTTTAGGGTTCTACAAGTCATTCCCTAGGCAGAAAATGGATTGGCCTCAGTCTCTCTGTCTTAGTGCCGGGGTGGGTGGATGGGTGGGAAGAGGTCCCCTCTTCAGGCCACCTGCCCTGAAGGAAGTAAGCCGTGTAGGTCATGGTTTCTTTTCAGTGGCTTCTCATCTTCATGGATGCTTCGACCCTGTAAGATGCAAGAAAGCATCAGACACAACCACAGGGTTTATTTTACACAGACAAGTCTCCAGTTGCCCTACTAACATTTGCTGAACATGTGCATTGGCTCTTGGGAATATGCAGTATCTGCTGCATGACTTCTGTCTCTCTGAGGCCGTGGCCAGTGTGCTGTTGCACCTGGAATGCGCTTGATCTGTGTGGTCTGGACGGCCTTACTGATAGCAGTTAATTCCACATGCGGTGGCCCAATTTTATTTATTCGTTTGGAGGGGAAAAAGAGACCCATCTCCTTCACTTACACACAGTCATCAGCCAGGCAAGGCCAGACGCAAGGCATTGTCTGCTGTAAAGCAATGTCTTGCAAGCAGTTGCCATTTGTAGAAAACCTGGAGTTTGGGGAACCCCAGAGATGCAGTCTGCCGGTGTAAGTCAGCAGTACTACGGAGAGGGAACCTGGAATATTAATGCCCATGAATGGTGCTGGGG
This sequence comes from Aspidoscelis tigris stejnegeri, assembly GCA_023333525.1. Taxonomy (NCBI): domain Eukaryota; kingdom Metazoa; phylum Chordata; class Lepidosauria; order Squamata; family Teiidae; genus Aspidoscelis; species Aspidoscelis tigris. The sequence goes on from JALMGA010000023.1 coordinate 3,331,612, forward strand.
TATCGGAGGTGACCCAGCCAAACAAAGTGTGTCGTGTCTTGCAGGCTGAACCACGTTAGTGGCCGCATTAAACAACAAAAATCTCATTTACCAATGGAAAAGCAAAACAATGTTGTTTAAGGGACGCCTCTACTTAGGTGCATAGCGATGTCTTAGGCCTTCCGGTGGCACCAGGCTGGAGCCGGAGTACAAATCCCACTCTGCCATGAACGTGTCCCAGCTACAGGCAAAGGAACTGTCTGCCTTGTGAGTCTTTGGTGAAAAGCATAGTGGTGTAACGGAGGGGACAGAGAGTCTGGAGAGAGGCCCCCAAGGCTGCTAGACGCCCCAAGCATCATAGATGGCAACTCCAGCACTCGGGCTTGGGATAGACAGGCTAGTTGGGATGCTTCCTATCCCAGACCAAGGATGGGGAAGAAAATCCGAATGGTGATATTCGAACTCAAATCGGATTTTCAAAAATCCGATACAGATTTTTAAATGATTTGAATGTGTAGATTCGTATCTGTCGTATAGGAATCTGCACGAAAATTATACGTATATATATATTTCCGTAGCTTCAAGACCAACAACCTCAGTTACTTCCCGAGGAACTGCTGTTTGCCGTTTGGTTCATGTTTGGAAATGCAGTCCAATAGACTGTGTTCAGACCTGGTTGTATCAAACCAAGCATGCTGCTGTTTGAGTATCCAGAATGTAATCAAACCATGGAAAAGGGCTTTCTTGAATGGGAAATTGGTATTTTTAAAAAATAAGTTCAAGAACAAACACAGGGCGCCTTCTGTTTGATTGAACAGTTTGCTTTCAAACCGGACAAATGGGTGTTCAGTTTGATGCTGAGCTGAGCAGATGTTTTTTTCCTCATGCTCATCTCAACTGCGGTCTGTTTTGCTCTTCTGAAAGAATAGTTTTCTAACCCCCGAAGTCTGCAAAGAAAGGCAGCGTGGCACAGAGACTGGAATGTCCCCTAGATTCTGAGATAGGGAGGCACCACCGACCATCCCAGCCGACCTTACGGGGTGGTAGTGAGGAGAAAACGAAGGGAAGGGGAACAATTTATGCTACCCTCCGTTCCTAGGAAATAGCAAGAAACAAATGAAAAAGGAGTAAATAATTATAAACAAATAAGCAAGATTTTTTGATTACAACAGCTAATAAAAATAAAAGCAGTAAATCAAGTGTTTATGGTGGTATTATTTAAACCAGCCCTGCCCGGACCAGCATATTGATAATTAACAAGGTTTTGTGTGCTATGTAGGACGCAGTGTGAATACAGCCTCTTAGTCCGTTTAGCTTCTGCACTTCGAGGAGGCTGTTACAGACTCCAGTCACCTCCTGCCTGCCCAGAATTTAGAACATGAGAGGGGTCCTGCTGGATCAGGCCACAGCCCATCTAGTCCAGCGTCCTGTCCCACACATTGGCCCACCAACTGCCCATGGGCATCTCAAGCAGAGACAAGGGCAAACCTTCTCCTGCTCTCAAATCCCAGCAAATGGCCTTAGAAGCATCCTGCTTGTCCCCCTAGCCTGAAAGATGTACTTGGGCATCCATTCTAGGAGCTGAGTTCCCTAATCATGCACTACCAACCTTAAGTAATTACTTACCTGGTGCATCCAGGCAGTGGCCATTCACACCTTTTCCGATGCTCTGGGGTTGTCTAAGGTGCCTCACAAGCTCCCTGGCACCTGGGATGACCTCAGTGTCATCGTGGCAATGGTGCTGATGCATGCACAGTCACAGAGGGCGCTGCAAACAAAGTGGTGGTACCCTGAAGAGGACCGGCCCCAGGATCGGTCACAGGCGAGTGACTGATTGCATGGGGAGTCAGGTACAAGTGACTAGCGTCCACAAGTGTGAGCGCTAGTCATTGTTGGGCGATTCCTCTCCTTTCCTGTCCAGTGGATGGGAAGTGGAAAATCACCCCTGGTCGTTGCCTTTGGAGAGCCCTGGGAGGAAACACCAATGTTCTGAAGGCTGGCCATCTTGGGACCAGACTCACTCCCAGCAGCGCTCCATGGACCATCACCAAAGGGGGTCTCCTATAGTATACCAGATCATGGGGCGTTCTGTCTGCATACCTCTGTGGTCTGGTATAGTGGCCCTGGGCTGGCTGTGAACCTTGATATTGAGGTCTACAACTATCCTAGGCTAGGGTACCATTTGGGGTGCCATCACCCGGTGCTGCCATAGCAAACATCTAAGTTGCTTCACTGTCCCAAAACCGTGCTCTGTTTTCATTTAGCTGTGTACTGTTTGGATAGCTTCAGGCTCCGTTGGAAGGTGGTGTTGTTTAATGGGGTCTACAATGGGGTCTTCAGCCAGAAAATCCGGATTAAAGAGAGCCTGTTTCCACACTTATGTGGCAATGGGGTCTAGAGGAGGCTAAGGGGAGGGGTCACCCATGGGGGGGGGAGCCCCAAAACCTAAGCTTCGAAGTCACTTTGAAGTCTGTGCAAATAGCTCTGGAGTGTCTTTGAAGTCTGTGCTGATCTTCAGAGTGAACTTCGAAGTGACTCCGAAGTCACTTCGAAGTTCACTCTGAAGATCAGCACAGACTTCAATGGAGCTATTTTGCACAGACTTCGAAGTGATTTCGGAGCCGCTTTGGAGATTGCACCCCCTGTCCCCACAAACACCTGGGGTGACAGGGAGACCCCTCTTGGGTAGATCCAGATTTCCACATGGGTGCTCCGGTGTTTCCACGGCAGGGAGGCTAGCACCCATTGCTACTGGGTGCTAGACCACCCATGGAAACACATTGGGTGCTTCCCTTAATCTGGATCTACTAGATCTGGATTAAGGAATGTACTCATTCCTTAGATCCGGATCTTCTTAGATCCAGATTAAAGGAGGGCGGTGGAAAAACACCCTTTGAATCAAATATTAGAGTTTTTGAATATGCATGTTCATCCCTATTGAATGGGAAGAAGTGACCACCTCTGGTAAAGGTGGCAGTGATGTCTCTAATGGAAAGTTGCCCGGGGATCGTCAGGTATTAAGGTGGTATAAAAGTGAAATGGCAAATGAAGGCTAGCAGCTGAGAGGCTGGGAAGAAGGCGGGGTGGTTTTGCGCTTCCTTTCCTGTCTGCTGGATGGGAAACGAGCGTAATCGCTCAAGGCTGACTAGCACTAGTCACTTACAGAGTAAGCCCGCGCGATTGGTCACTCACCTGTGACCGGTTCCGGGGCCGGTTCTCTTCTGCGCGCTGCCATTCTTGTTGTAGCAACCTGTGCAACTGCACGTGCGTCAGCGCTGTCACCAGGATGATGCTCTGCGCATGCGCAGTTGCATGTATGGCCGTCTGAGGTGCCGGCGCGCTTTCACGGCCCCTGAGACAACCCTGGAGCACCAGAAGAGGTGTGAATGGCTGCTGCCTGGACGCGCGAGGTAGGCTTTTGGTCAGCGTTGCTTAAGGTGTGGAGCACGATTTCATGCTCCACACCTAGTGCATGATTAGGGAACTTTCAGGAAAGCAGCCTCCTCTAGGTGCCGATGCTCTTCCCCAGAAGTCCCCTAATCAAGCACTACGGGCTGTAGTGCACATAGGCTTCTGGTTTCTCCATGCCCAATCAGTGGGTTCCCCTCTGCCTTTTGGTTGCTCACAGAGCTGATTTCCAGCACCTTGCAATCAGGTTGCCAGCCTGAGTCGGCTGTGGCTCTGATCCGGCAGGAAATGTCCTGTGCCTCCCTGATCCTCAGCCCTTAGAAGGCTTCTGATCAGCAAGTCTGCAATAAACTTTGCTTCTGACTATAAACGTCTGTGTTCTTTACACGGGATGGCAAATATAGGGGGCACAGACAGAGAGCCCCCTCCCCCACTGCTGGCCCTTGATGCTGGCCACCCTGGTCTTTACCAAAGGCCAGCTAAAGGCCAAGGGGGCTGTAGTCCAAAACAAATCTATTGCCAGACGCTGGTGACAAACACGTTGTTTGGACTGCATATGCCCTGCAGTTCTATACAGCTCCTTCTGAATTTTTTCCCACCACCTGCTTAATTTTAGCCAGGAGTTCTCCCTAGGGCCTTTGAGCTTGGCAATGTGCCTCTCTTTTGCTTCTCCAGGAGCTATTTTTCAAAATCTGGAGCAGCCTTGAAATGCATGGCACTGTAAGGTGCTAGAAAGTAACTCTGGATTAGCTAATTGTCTGCAGCCTGTATGCTTTTGCTATGAAACCTCACAGCACCTGAACCTTTCTGGAGTTCCTATCCAAAAAAGTAAGATACCCCATACCCTGCTTCAAATAGGCCCTGGCTTGCTTTCCGGGCGTGGGTTTAATTCAGTGGTAGAGTACAAGTCCTGGAGAGCAGAGGATTGCTAGTTGGATCCCTGGCCTTTCCCTGAAAGTAGGCAATGGCAAACCACTTCTGTATGTTTGCCAAGAAAACTGCTTGGGGTTGCCTGTGGAGTCTGAGAGGGGGTGTAGCTCAGTGATAGAGTAAGCAGCTTGGAAAGCAAAGGGTTGCCAGTTCAGACCCTAGCCTCTGCCTGGAAGTAGGCAATGGCAAACCACTTTTGCATCTTTGCCAAGAAAACTGTATAGAGGTCTCCAGTCCTCATGCAGTCAACCAAGAGTTGGTCACAACTTGGTGGTACTTCTGGTAGTTTCTGGAGCCCAGGCCAAAGTGCCAGGCTTGCTCAATGATAGTTATGCTCCTTCTCCAAATCTTTCACCTGAAAACAAGATGAAGCATTGACTAGCTAAACTTAGCTTGAGTAGGCCAGCATTTTCTGTGGGAAGGCCAATCTGGAAAGACCTCTCTCATACATTCTCATTTGTAAAAGTGTTATGTCGTGTTCCAGGTTTCTTCTTCTGAGAACCTAAGCTTTTGGATATAGCTGCAATATCCATCTTCAGAGGTCTTTGTTCTTCGCCAAGTCAAGGGTGACTGGTGTCTTACTAGATCTTGTTTCTCTTCTTATAGATATCTGCTGCTTGTTTGTCAGCTCTTGCTTTGAGTTGCTAATGAGTCCTTGGTCTTTCCCTGGCTGCACCCTGTTGACGTTGTTTCCTTTAGTGGAGGTGTTAATAGTGGGTCATTGAGACTAACTTGTTTACTGTGTATAGGTGTAATCCCTGGGGGTGAGTGACTAGTGGCCTGTGTGTTTGCAGAATTCAAGTGTGAATCTCTGTTTTCCTGGTTTCCATACAAAGCTAATTTAACATGTATGAATGAGTGACAAACTCATATCATACTTGGCAGCAAGTCTTTTCTGTGAAAGTTACTCTCAGTGACCATGCTTTGGATTGTCCTGGCATCCTGCAGAAAGAACTGTGATGAAGTTGCCTTCAAGAACCAAAAGCAAGCTTTCCCTTGCAGTAGAAGATAAAGCTGGCAAGCCGTGCTTCAAACTGCAGGGAATCGAGACCAGGTGAAGGTTTCACCCGTATCTTCTGCTTGAGATGCTCCGAAGCAATCGGTGGCCCGCTGTGTGAGACAAGATGCTGGACGAGATGGGCTGTGGCCTGACCCAGCAGGTCTCCACACGTGTTTTTACCTAGAATGGATGCCCAGGTATCACTTCCAGGCTGGAGAGACAAGCAGGAGGCCTCTAAAGGTCATTTGCAGGGACTCAGGAGCAGGTGAAGGTTTCACCCCGTCTTCTGCTTGAGATGCTCAGAAGCAATTGGTGGCCCGCTGTGTGAGACAGGATGCTGGACTAGATGGGCTGTGGTCTGAATCGACTGGGCTTTACTTAGGTTCTTATCTTCTACTTTCTTCCCGGAACAGATACTTCTAAATGGTACTTTTCCTGCCGACTCATTCCTGCACCACAAGAGCTACTCCCCAAGCCATCTGTCCACGAAAACCTGTGAAATGTGCACTGAAAGGACTAGTCCATTTAATTGGATGATTGAGGAGATCATCCCTGGATCTCTCTATATTAATGATCTGTATTCCAGGATCTTGCCTGTTATGCCATCATTTTAAAGGAGTGTTTCCCTTCCACATGAACTCCGTCAATATCATTTTCCTTCCTGGGTTGTAGCACAAGGAGTGGTTTTGGCTGTTGCTTTTTCCACAGTCAAGGGAGCCATTTTTGGCTCTTCCATATTTCTCATTGAGGTAGGGATGGTAGAAGATGTTATCCTAACTACCCATTCCAGTACCCGCCACAATAAGTTTAACATTCATAACCACGGTCCCAGCTTTCTATCTCAGCTAAGTTAAAGCATCTATGAACTTTCTTTTTGTAATTCAGATTTGCAATTTTAGGAAAACTAGCAGCAGTAGCAGTAGCACCCCTTGGGAAAAATCTTTGTAGAATTTGGGCCAATCTCATGGACAGCTCCGCTGCCGGAATGGAAAGCCAGTGGGATACAATGCCGACCGGGAAACTTCACAGACCGTTTTTCATGTGTACTGATGCAAGGGCTACTGGCTAGGCTGGACAAATGATAGGAACATAAAACAAGATGTGTGAATTCAGCGGTTATCACGACCCTCACATTCATAGAGCCGTGCAATTTATTGTGGCCTAAGCACTTCTCAAGGTTACAAAACTAACCAGCAGTTCTCCTGATCTGGCAGAGAGCGGGGCTCCTTCTTTTGAACTTGGGGGCATTTTGTGGAAAAACACTGATGCTAGAGAGTTTTACAATGATTATTTATTGGAAATATTTTCGTACCACCTTCTTGTGCATGTCTAGATGTTTGCGTCTGCAGTTGCCTTCGTCTCTGACCTTTGGATGACTGAGTACATTTTGCGAGAAAAGAAACCCCAAAAGACCTCAAAGAACCTGTAAGACATTGTCCACCTCTGGATTCACTTATTAGGTTCTCCTTGCTGAGAGATGTCTAATTTTTAGTCTCTAGGTTAGCTATTAGAAATGTGCTGAACTGGTCCAGGTTCAGACTGGTTTGCATTGAACGGGGGTGTTTGAAATGATGGAGCTGGAACTGAACAGCCCGTCTGTTTGAAAACGGAGTTAGATTTGAACCAAAGAAAGGGGTGTTCTAATGAACCTTGTAAGGTTAGAACACGTTAGCTAGTGTTTAAGTCAACCTGAACACCTTGCTGTTTGAAGAAAGAAGTTCAGATTCAAACAAACTAGTCCCTAGGGACAGGTTCCCACTGGCCAATTTAATCCAGATTTAAACTAGGTTTAAAAAAAAAATCAGCAGTGAGGTTTTTTTTTTTTTTTTGCATTCCCACTATTAGCTTATAATGTGGACTTGCAGGAGAGAAACCCCCTCCCCTCCCTTCTCCCCTCAGCAGAACCCCCTCTCCATGCAGTCAGCAATTGGGCACCCTCATACCCTGACTTAATTGGGATGGGCAATTGAAACCCCACCCACTATATACGTTTGTCCCCGATTCAGATCATGGCAGCAGTTTTTGTTCACCGCTTCTCCCCGCATTGTAGCACAGCCTCTTTCTCATGTTAACAAGGCAGTAGAAGATTAAAGATCACTTTCCCTAGATTGGTACATCAGAGCAGCGTGGAATGCTGGAGTTGAGGGAGGGAGTAAAACAGGAAGGATTGCGTTGGATCATTGCAGCAGATCAGAGCAAAATGGCAGTGATACAGGAGAAAGTCATGAATGGAAGGAAGGAGGGAGAAAGTATGCAGGTTTTTACACAAGAGCTGACATATACAGTATATTCTGGCATATAAGACTACTTTTTAACCCAGGAAAATTTTCTCAAAAGTCAGGGGTCATCTTATACGCCGGGGGTCGTCTTCTTATACAGCGAGTATATCCCAAACTCTATATTTTAACTGGAAAAGATGGGGGTTGTCTTATATGCCCAGTTGCCTTATACGCCAGAATATATACTTTCACAACCCCAGGATGGAATCCACCAATTTGTTACACTGTTCCCTTGTTACAATCTTACAATCTGCAGGCTATGTGGACTCTTCACCTCTTCCCTCCCTTTCAGGCAGCCAAGTGGCGGAGAGCTGGGGAAGAGGGGGCTCGGGGATACAGGAAAAAACGGCTTATCATATAAGAATGCCCCTAAAGCATGGCTCCCTCCCCCAAAAAACTGCTTGCATTCCCATTTTGCTAAGTAAAATTGAGTATTTCTAAATCCAGCAGCGAAACCTCTTTTGATCCGAATATAGATAATTTGCATTTCAGGACCTTTAGTCCTCAGAAACGGCATATTCTTTTTAAACTTTGGGAACAGTGAGCGCTCAAAATGACTTCAAAGCTCTTTAACTCTTGAATGGGAACACACACTATGTTTTCCAATTTGAACTAAATACACAAAAATGCACATCTCTAGTAGTTATTGATCACAAATTATATTTGTGTTGAAAGTGAAGCTGCACCCCATAGTCACCTCTATGCCATTTTGGATACAGCCTCAGTTTGGACCTCCCATGGCTCCTGGATAGGGCTGTGAGGACAACCGGAGGGGCTGAGGCTGAGATTGGGAAGATCAAAGACAAACTTCCGAACTGTGGTTTGATCCACTGTGGGTCAAAATACAGCTTGGGGAGATCAACGGGATCCTTCCAAGAAGGGTGCCGCCTCTCCCAATGATTCTCATGGACGTAGCCCAAAAGCCCTGCTGCTGCTGCTGGCCAAGCGATGTCCTGGCTTTGACTCATGGTCACGTTTGCACTTACCTGCTTGGAATGGACTCTGAGGGCCACCCCAGGCCATTTACCATCATGAACGATTCATGCTATGTGCAGTTCATGCACTGGAACACCTCTTTCATGTCGCATCCGTGCAAGGACCATGAATGGTTGACCTGGGTCACCATTACAGAGTCTGAACCTGGGGCGATTTCACACTTCCCTTCCTGTCTGCTGGACAAGGAGGGAGCGCAATTATCCAACATCACAGCCTAAGTCCTGTGTAATCAGTCACTCACCTGTGAGTGATCCTGGGGCTGGTCCTCTTCAGGGCGCTGCCATTTTGTTTGCGGTGCCCTCCGTGACGGTGCATGCGTCAGCGCTGTTGCTATGATAACGCTAGTGCTCTGTGCACGCACAGTCGTGTTTATGGTCATCCAAGTTGCCAGCATGTTTGCACGGCACCCCAGACAGCCCTGGAGCACCAGAAAAGTTGTGGATGCTCACTGCTGGATGTGCCACGTAAGTAATTAAGTAAGGTTAGTAAAGGTGTGGGGCACGATTTCGTGCTCCACCCCTAGTGCATGATGAGAGAACCTCTGGGAAGGCAGGGGCACCTGGAGGCTGTCACAGCCTCCTCAAGGTGTGGATGCTCTTCCCCAGAAGTTCCCTAGTCATGCACTATGGGCTGTAGTGCGAATAGGCCCCTGGAATCCAGAACAGTTTCAGATTTTGCAAGGGGGATGTGGACACTGGAAATGCCTGTGTTGCCACTGTCACACAATCATGTAGCCCAGAGCCCCTGGAAGAGCGCAACGATGCCCTTCCCAGACCGTTTCTCTTGCTGCTGGAATGGCCCAGGGTGAGGAGGACTTGGACAACCCCCAGAATTCTGGAGCAACACCTGGAAGCAAACATAGTGTTCCTGAAGTTCTCCCAGGTAAGTGTGAAAAGGCTAGGAGTTAATTCAGGGTTATTGTCAAACTTTTAGGGCTCTCTCCCTCTCTCTCTTTTTTTTACCAGATGCATGCACAAACCTTTCATCCAGTTAATAAAATAAATCTAAAAATCAGAGGCTTTTGCAATCTTCTCACACACCTCCAGGCCTCCCCTGTTTGCAAGACAGAAGAGACATTTCTCCTGGTTTAAAACTGAAAGGTAGTTTGAATGTTTTAAGTAAGATGGCCTGTAAGGCGTGTGGGTTTTTACAGATTGGAAGGAACCCAGAACCGAAAACCACAGGAGCTCCATTTTGCCTGGTCTTTCTCTCCCTCGTGAGTGCCTTGTGGGCTGCAGAGAAAGAAGCAGCAAAGATTAGCTGAGGAGATGCTTGGTGGAAGGTCTACTTAGCATATGAGGAGGAGATGCCATTTACGTTAATACAAGCGGTGAACTTTGAAGAGCCGCTGCTTAGTTTGATTACACTGGAGGAAACAGAAGATTTAAATCTAAGTCCCTTCTGTGGTTGCCTTGTCAGAAGGTTTTGAGTATGTTGTCTGCCTTTAGTGTGTTTACTCTGCCTTATCTAGGACCTGCTGTCACGTTCAGGAGCGCAGCCTTGCATTTCCAGTGGTTCAAAGGGAGTCGCTCAGGATCCAGAGATGAATAAGCAGCAAGTTTGATTATTTGGAAAGCAAGTGGAAATACAATTCCATAACAGAAACAAGGCTACCCTTGGCTTTCAGATTTATAATAAACACTCAGGATAATAAATGGTAGAGGGGAAATTCTGTTCTCTTGCTCATGTAGTGGCAGCAGGGAAAAACACTTTGACAGAAGTGCGGCTGCTTTCTGAAGCTGGTTGTGGGAAAGCCGCTGATGGGGATCATAGATGGTCATGGGCCAAGTTTAGCCAGGGTGCCCGGAGGTGGCAGGTTGCGGCTTGCCTTCTTGGTCTGAGCCAGTCTGGTCTAGTGCTTAGGGAGCCAGACTCTTATCTGGGAATATGGAGTTTGATTCCACACTCCTCCATGAAGCCAGCTGGGTGACTTTGGGCTAGTCACAGCTCTCTTTCTGAGCTGTCAAGGCTCATTGTGGAGTGATGATCAGAGGGTTTGTCAGCAGCTTTGAGTCCCCTTAAATGGGTAAGAAAAGCAGGGTAGAAAAACCAACTTCTCCTCCTCCTCCTTAAAGGTCATTATTTCAGTTCTGATATGTTCCTGCCCCAAATGACAATGGACCTGGAGGGAGGAGGCGACTTACTGGTATGGTTTCCACTTCTGCTGCTTTTGTGCTGGGCCAAAAATGGATGATGCCTGGGCTCATTTGCTGTGTAGCGCGAAAGCAGCCTGGCAAAGAATATCAATTCACTGAAGCAGGGACATTTTGTTTGTGTGTGAGCTGGAAGCCCCAACGGTTGCTCAACATCCGGGTGGCGCATCTTCCGCCCCAGCAACACCCCCTGTTCACATTGCATGAATCACTCCAGACTGTGGCTATTATTTAATGAGTAATTAATCAATTAGGGGCTAACTAGATATGGATAAGGGGGGATTGGAATATTTGGAGATTATTCACTCTCTCCTTTTGATGTGGCTTCTCCTTGTGTTGCTGTGGGGAGAATCTGCAGAGGGAAACTTAGCACGCATATGCAAGGGCATTCCCCATGCCCTGGAACCCAGATGGTAGTCGTTTATAGAGAACAATCTGCTGGGATATGACTACACCTGGGGTCTATTTGCGCTGCAGCCCATAGGGAAGAGAGTTCACGCTTTGAAAATTCTGTTACGGCCTCCAGGCGCCCCCTTGCCTTCCCAGAAGTTCCCTAATCATGCACTAGTTGTGGATCATGAAATTGTGCTCCACACCTTTACTAGCCTTAACTAATTACTTACCTGGCGTGTCCAGGCAGTGCCCATCCATCTGAGGTGCTGTTCAAGTGTGCTGGCAGCTCAGGTGACCATAGATGTGACTGCGCATGCGCAGAGTGTCAGCGTCATCATCGCAATGGTGCGGGTGCATGCAGAGTTGCGGAGGGTGCCTCCCACAAAATGGTGGTGCCCTGAAGAGGACTGGCCCTGCAGTCGGTCACAGGTGAATGACGGGGTGTGGGCTGTAGTAACCTAGCTCCCATAAGTGTGAGCACCGGTTAACCTTGGGTGATTACATTCCTTTCCCATCCATCAGATGGGAAGGGAAGTGCGAATTTGCCCCAGGGTTCAAAATTTGTGCTCAGCCATCAAACCTTGTTGGAATCACCTCTTTTCAGCCTCATCTCCCTCTCTGGGGTTGCTGGAGGGGAGGAGAACTCTGTCCCTTGTCTTGGGATAAAGACAACACGTAGGTGCCATCAGAGAGATGGTTGCAACATCTCCATTTGGGCCGGCTGTGATATCTAGCTTCCATCCTGTAATTTGGGCTCTTGACGGATGTCAGCCTGAGGTTCTGGAGACCTTCTAAGCTGTGGTTTACAGTGTGCTCTTCTTCAAAGTCTGTTCTTTTTGTCCCCTCACCCTCTTTGGAAGATGTGCGTCCCCATAAATGCATATCTGAGCTAGTTAATTCGGTTAGCAAATTCATTCTTGGCAGAAGGACGACAGTACAATTCATCACACAGCGGCTTGGGAAAGGAAGCCGCCTGGTGGATCCATTCCGTGGAGTCTGAGAGTGAGGAGGGATTCGGTTAGCAGCGAGTGGCAGGCCGGCTGCCTTGCAACTAATTGTTGTGTAAAAGGCACAAAAGAAGCATTAATGATCTATGAGTTAATAGCACCGGGTGGTGATATTTCTTGAGTTCAGCAGAACGGGGAATTATGCAGAGCCAACGAGAGGGGCTGATGGCCTGCCGAACTTGGTGTTTCTTCTGTGCTGCAAAGAGAGATGGTTGCAAAATGCAAAATCCAAAATGGCTTTCCTTCTTTTCTCCCTAATTAGATCGCTCATCTTCCTTGAGCATTGGGTTTGAAGGAAGCAGGGAAGCAATAAATCAAAGAGCAGGTGTTACGATTCCCCTGTGTCAGGTTTCTCTTTCCTCCTCCTCCTCTCTCTCTTTCTTAACTGGGTTATTTTGCCTAGCATACATCAGTATAAAAACAAACAAATGTGCAAAAGCAAACGTGGTGCACTCATTCATTGCTGGTCTTTCCCTGTTACCCAAGCACATGGCTTCACATTTATCGTGTTCAGATCCATGGGAGGTTTAGATGACATATCAAGCCCTTCCATCAAACCTTTCTTTCTTGCAATATGTGTGGCGTATTACCCATTTCCCCCTACCTCTCCACCAGTTCTGTGGCATCCACTGTAAGCCCAATATGTGTATCGTACAGGTGCATCATAAACATAGAGGCTTATTTGTTGCCTGCTTGCTTGAACATCAGAACATAGATATGCCCTGCAAGAGATCAGACCTGCGGTGCACCCAACCCTAGTAGCCTGTTCTCACAGTGACAAACCAGCTGCACAAGGCAGTCCGCCACTAGGACATGAGCACACAGGTTGCTCTGCTTGTGGTCTGCCAGCAGCTGGCCTTTGGAGCCCAATGTGCCCCAATGGATCAGACTCTGGTCCATCTAGTCCAGCAATCTGTTCTCAAAATGGCCAGCCAGCTACACATGGAAGTCTACCAGCAGGATATAACCACACAGGTTGCTCTGCTCACATTCTCCCAGCAGATGGCTTTTGGAGGCAGACTAGTACCATCAGGGCTAACAGGACTTCTATTAATTGGTCCAAAACTTCATTGAATTCATCCAAGCTGGTGGTCCTGTAACATCTCATGGGAGTGAATTCCAAAGTTTAACTATGGGTGCACTTTTGGTCTGGTACTGAAATCAGGTTCGGCAAGGGATGTCCCCATGCATTTTTGATTTGGGCCGATTTCTGTGAATCAAGTTGCCCCAAACTGTACCAGATCAGGACGAAATTTGGTACCTGAAAAAACAAGCCTGGGCACGGTTTTGGGGTCTGGCATGCATTGCTTAGCGAGCCGAGCCTGCGCATGGGGACAGTCCCGGGCTATTCGGGGAGGAGATTGGTGCTCAAGCCATTGGGAGGTGGAGTGAGCTTGCCGTTCCTGCCCTGTGCATTGGAGATCGCAACCGCTGATATTTTTTGGGGAGTAAAAAAATTCTGATTGCCAAGGCAGGCAGGATAATGGCTTCATTTTTGTCCTCTTTCCACGGCAAATATTCTACCCCCATTTCCCAATCGCCAAGGCAGGCAGGATAATGGCTTGATTTGTGCCTTTTCCCTAATATTCCACCCCTGTTTCCCAATCGCCAAGATGATCATGAATAATGGCTTGATTTTCTCCCTTTTAAGCTTGCCGGGCATTCTTGCAGTTCTCGGTGGAGTGGAGGCGTGCAAAACTGCTCAACCGCTCAACTGCCGCCAAACCTCGTGGCGGCTTTGGGTTTTTAAATATTTTAAAATGCATTAAACTTAAATTAATTTTTTTCCCATGCCTCCCAGGCCAGTCCTGGCATTCTGTGCTGCTAAGGGGGGGGGGGATGTGGCATTTGCAGCTGGCGGCACAGGGGTGGGCTGATGTTAATACGGCTTCCAATGAGGAGAGATGGGGCGGAGAGGAGATGGCACTGCTCCCCTGTCCCTGGGTTTGGCGCGGTTTGCATGGGGATGGCTGCATCTGTACTCAACCTGCACCCAGCCCATGTTACTGGGAATGGCATGGGGACAGGCAAGATTCGATCTCGGACCCACTCCTCGTCCCATGCATGTCCAATCAGAGCCAAACAGCTTGCATGGAGACACGGCCTATGTGTTCTGTCACCATACAAATCCTCTTGTCTGCCTTGGTTTGTTCAGGTTTTAACTGCATTGAGTGACCTCTGATTCTAGTATTTTGGGAAAGGGAGGAAGGAACTTCTCCCCATTCACTTTGTTCACACCATACTCATCGACACAACTGACATAGATTTACAGCTGGGCCCCTTGAAAGATAGCATTTAAGAAGCGGCATGACTGAACCATATAGAATCAGACATGATGTGGAAAAGGTGGATAGAGAAACATCAGTTTCTCTATTGCACAAGGCTAGAACCAGTGGGTACTTTATAAAGCTCATGGGCAGGAATGTTAGGACAGATAAGAGGGTTTCTTTTTCACCCAGGGGGTCATCGGTCTATGGAATTTCCTACCAGAAGAAGGCAGACTGCTTGGATAGCTTTAAGACAGGATTAGATACATTCAAGGAGGGCAGGTGTATCAATGGATACTAGACTGGATGCCTAGGTACCACCTCCAGGATGGAGAGACAGGCAAGAGGCCTCTGAAGGCCACTTCCAGGGATTCAAGAGCAGGTCAAGGATTGGCCTTTGTCTTCTGAGATGCCCAGATGCAACCGGTAGGCCACTGTGTGGGACAGGATGCTGGACCAGATGGGCTGTGGCCTCATCCAGCAGGGCTCCTCTTAGGTCCTTATACATTCTAGCTCTAAAAGGCTTTCCTAAAAATGCATATACCACTATTAAAACAAAGAAGAATAAACTGTAAAAGCAAAACCACGTTATGCAAGGGATGAATGCATGGTAGTGAATCTGATACTTTGTGCGCTGTTTGAGGAAACCTGGTTGTCTTTCAGGGAAACTGCTGATCCGGCTCCTCCCTTTGAGCAAAGTCTGAGACCAGTGTCCTCTATGCCCTGCACAGAATGCCTGTGGTTTGAATCTTCAGTGATCAAAACATGATGTAGGGAAGTGAATCCTGCCTGTTTTGGGGTAATATTCCTCTCACAGCTGCCTTGAAGTGCTTCCCTTTGGAGAGAAGTGGATAAAAATGACCAACTGCGTTATTTGCAGCTACCAAGGGTTCCAGAGACGTCTAATTGCTTACTTGCAATTCTGTGGTAGAAAATGAGAAACCCCAGCAAGAGATTAACAGGCTGAGAAGCATAGAAGTGGACTTCTCAAGCACAGCAAAAAGCCATCCCACTACTTTGGTGCTTTAACTCCTTGAATGTCATGGAGAGAAAACCCTTGACTCTGACAATTCTTGTCTGTTCCAAGATCTGTTTGTAATTAGAGGGGATTTTATTGCTATTAGAATGGCTTAGAAATTAGGCGTTGCTCTCATCGTTTCTGGCTCAGGTCGCTGTGACGCTCTTGATGTTAGAAGAATAAGAATTGGCTTTTATACCCCAAAAGAGAACCATGATGCGGTCTAGCGATAAGCAGTGAAAGGCCCTTTGAGGCTTCCAGGACCCAGTCTGGTCCTTCACTGGAATGGTCCTAGCATGCTGGTAAACCTCAAGGTCTACCAATATTTCAGACCAGAAGTTGACCAGGAGGTTATTTTGGTCTGCACCAGCATCTGGACCAAAGGGGACCAAGAGACACCCAAGATCCAGAGCTTGCCAGTGGCTGACTCTACCCAAAAAAGTAAACTGTGCCTCAAAAGCCCAATTGTGTTATAACAGTTTCTTGATCAATGCAGCAGTATATTGGGGGGGGGGGGGAGGATTTTTCACCAGAGGCCAATTCACACTACAGCCCATAGTGCATGATTAGGGAACTTCTGCGGAAGAGCGTCTTGTACCTTGAGGAGGCTGTTACAGCCTCCAGGTGCCCGCTGCCTGCCCAGAAGTTCCCTAATCATGCACTAGGGGTGGAGCATGAAATTGTACTCCATAACTTTACTAACCTCACCTGAAACCTTACCTGTCATGTCCAGCCAGCAGCCATTCGCACCTCTTCCAGTGCTCTGGGGTCATTGTGAGGTGCTGGTCCAGCACTCTGGCACCTCAGATGACCATAGATGCTGTGCATGTGCAGAGTGTCAGTGCCGTCATGGGGACACACATTGTCACGCAGGGCACCACAGCCAAAATGGCGGCACTCTGAAGAGGACCAGCCCCGCAATCGAATCAAGGTAAGTATTTGATTGTGGTGGGAGGGGACAGGTACCGTTGACTAGCACTCCAAGTGCAAGCAGTAGTCAACGTTGATTCATTGCACTCCTTTCCTGTCCGGCATACAAGACGGAAAGTGCAAAATCACCAGAGGAAAGAAAGCTGAGCTGGTGTTGCAGAGGTCTTGATGAGGCCTAGCTGTCCATATTCCTTACCCCCTCAGCTGCCTTCCTTCCTTTCCCCTCCCCCTGTTTCCACAGGGGGAAAGGAAAGGCTGGCTCAGTTTAAAGCTGAGTAAAGGAGGACAGCCGGTGGCCAGGCCGCACCCCCTCACTCACTTACCTGGCCGCTGGCTGTCTTTCGCTTGGCTTTAACCCAAGGCTCCATCCCCAAAAGACTTATTTGCCTCTCTAGTCTCCCTCTACTGTCACTCTGTTCAAGCGGACTTTAAAAGTGCCCTGCACTTCCGGAATAAGCGTCCGCATGAGGCTCAGCAAAATGCACATTTAAAATGTACTTTCCGTCCCCACGGAAGTGTGTTTTCTTTCCCTGCATCTTTTTCTCCCCGCCCCCTCTCTTGTTCAAAGGAAAAATAGCCATCGGTTCTCTGTTCGTCTCCCAGATCTCCGTCCCCCGAAATGGCTTCCCATGCCAGCTGCAGCCATCAGCCGGGTGATCATTTGCTCATTCACTCGTAGCACTTTCACAGATCACTGTCTAAATCCACTGGTAGAGCAGGAGTGACTTTAAATACACCCACTTCACACCTGATAACAATGTTGCAATCCATCCACTTCACATCTGATAACACTTCACGCCTGGTAACAATGTTGCAATTCTCCACAATTCTGGCTCTTTGAAAGTTCTGTGCTTTAGAAAGGGAAGGAAGGGAAACTGCAGCATTTCTGGGAGATGTGTGAATGCTTTATGGCTGTGTGTGCAGGCAGCAATCCCTGCCCCTTTTGCCACGGGGCGTCCCCATGGTAAATGCTGCGAGGAAAACCCACGACTTCCAAAAAGAGTGCTGGAACTCTTCTTTAAAGGCACACATAAATTGTTTACAAGTTTTCCTGCTTTTGTAGCGCTGTAAGCTCATTCAAAACCTTGGCATGGGGGCGCTCAGAGGCAAAAGAAGATTTTTAGCACACTTTAAATTGTTTGGGGATGCACCACAAGTCAGCAAACCTCCCCCCCCCCAATTGAAACAGGGAAGGAGAACTAGCATGGGGACGGATTTGGATTACTGGGGGATTTAATGGAAGCCCTCAGTGCTGAATCTGAATCCACTCTGGAATTACCCCCTATGGGAATGTGTTCAAAGTGTATTTTCTTCTAGTTAGGAACCTCCTGATGAAGCAGGAGCTTGGGTAATAAGCAGTTAAAAATAAGAGGCCCATATCCTTCCTTTTATTCTCTCTCTCTTCTAGTGCGCCTTTAAAAAGCCGAAAGGCTGCCTCCATGCCCTGCTGCATTAGCTCTGTTCCCTTTTCCGGAGTGGCAACCCTTCTAAAAATACCAATGCCATTTGGGAATCAATAAAGCCAGGTGAGGCCTCCCTCTACCGCTGTTCGCCTGGATCTCAGGCAGGTGGGATGGGAGACCCTCTTGACAGGACGAGGGGCTTGGATGTTAATGTGTATTTAGGAGGCTGGCATTTCTCCCGTGTGATTCTGAAGGAGAGAAACTTTAAAATATCTCATGCTTTGAGTAACATGGAAATGTGAACTGGGATTTTGGCTTCCTGGGAGGTTCCTTTCAGCGTATCTTGTCCGCAGACATAAATGGAAGTGTTTCCAGGCCAGATCGGAATTGTCTCTAGATGAGCTCTGATAGGTTATTGTCCTATATTATCTTTGGTTACACATGACAGATCAGATCTGCTGTTATTATTTTTTTAGGGACTTCAAAATATTATATGGAAAATGGCTTCAAGCCACCTGGAAAACTTTCTTTTAAGGAAAGTGAGGCGTGTTTGCAGCCCTTTAGGCACTGAGGCATCCCTGGCCATGGGAGCAAGGGCTACCATTGTGTGTGGTTTTCTGGACATGCCCTTGTGGGTCATTTCCCGCTCAGGAGGCCTAAGGGCTGCTGCTACAGTCCCCTGCCTGTCCAGTGAAGGCAGCTGGAAAGACCAGAGAACAGAAGGGACATAATCTTTTTCCAGCTTCTTTCTAAATAAATATCAGAATTCAGTGAAACCAGTTCAAAACCAGCAGAATGGCATGATTGTAACCCACTCTGAGATCTTTGGTTATTGCCTCCCCTTAGACCCTGCCCCTGGGGCCAGAGCTTCCCTTAGACTAGGGGTCGGCAAACTCATTAGTCAGAAGAGCCAAATATCAATAGTACAATGACTGAAATGTCTTTTGAGAGGCAAATTTTTAAAACTTAACTATATAGGTAGGTACACTGTTATTAACTTAATTAGGGTACTCCTAAGCTGGAAGAGCCACACTCAAGGGGCCAAAGAGCCGCGTGTGGCTCCCGAGCCGTGGTTTGCCTACCCCTGCCTTCGACCACGCCAGCGTGCAAAAGGAGGCTTCTAGCATACTTGTCAAACAGGTATACCGGCCAGTGCGGAATCACCTTTTGGATGGTCTAGTCTGCTTTTACAAGGCTTCTGGACTGAGAGAACCTCCGCTTTCTCCTGCCTGCACTTTGCCTATGGGTGTCCCCAAATAAGCATAAGCACAAACCTATCACGCCTATTGATCCTTTCCCCCTCCACTGCAGCCTCCAGAATGCAGGAAGATTGGGAGGAAGGAAAATATATTCATTTGCAGATTTCCTGATTTGCGTCATTTTTTGCATGTCCCTAGTAAGCTTGTGGACTCTGGTGAGGTAGAAGGAAGCCAGTAGATTCAGCAGAATTTCCTCTTTTCCTGAAGGACTTTTTCATTAAAAAGAACTACCTAACCAGAAGCAAATTACAGTCAGGAAAGGGGCGTTCCCCCTTCCTTCCTTCCTTCCTTCCTTCCTTCCTTCCTTCCTTCCTTCCTTCCTTCCTTCCTTCCTTCCTTCCTTCCTTCCTTCCTTCCTTCCTTCCTTCCTTCCTCCTGGGCATTGTGACCCTGGTCTTTAGAAAGGGTGTTTCCTTCGAGCCGTGCTCTGAAAGCCCTTTCTGCTTTGCCTTGTTAGCTGTTATTTGATGCGCGCTGTTGCAGAGGGTCTCTTGTTAAAATCTCACCTTTTGGACTCGGAGTTCAGGGTGTGATGGGGAAGCAGCAAGCAAATTGGTGGCCATAGGGGAATTGGGTTGTTTTATTGGAACATCTGTTATGCTGTTTAATGAAAACTGCACACCCTGGCAAGCTCTGTCTGCACACCCAGGGGTTCAAGAAATTAATTCAACCCCAAACAACAAAAAAGGCCATTTCAGCATTTCTGGCCCCATCTTTTTCTTAAATCTGCATGTTTAGAAAGTGGCTCTGCCTGAGGACAGACGCAGTTGCCTCTGGGAGGGAATGTTGGGTGCTATTTAAAGTGCAAAAGGCACAGGGCAACGTAACGGGCACAATCCACCGGGAAATTCTGGCAGCCAGGTTCCATTCATTCCAATAATAGCGCTGCAGAAGGATTTCCTAGGAGACTGTATCTGTGTGTATCAGTCAAGAATAGGAAGGATGTACTTTGTGGTTTGCTTTCAGCTACAAAGTGGTCTTTCTGAAGGGCAGAGAAGCTGCTTCCAGTTCATGGATTCAGGGCGGAGCTAGGTGCAGCAATAACCCAGCTTGCTATAGGGAGGATGTCTAGGGCTACGTTCACACTTAAGGTTTAATCCAGCTTCTCCACCTCTGGAGCAGAAAAATGCATCAAGAAAGTGACCAGTAATTTTCTTTCCACATTATCTATCCCAAAGGTGAATTTTCTGAGTTATTTAATGCTAAATGAAATCACTTTGCCACTTTCCTAACACATTCTCTCACTCTGAAAGTGGATTAAAATTTAGGCGCATACATTTCTTGTAATAACAAGAGTCAGGTTGTGAGAATTAGTGAGGACTGATAAATAAAGGATACTTGTTTTGCCGCCATGTGGATGATGGGAGTCAAGCCACAGTTTTGCTCTCTGCTCAATAATTTTATAGGCTTGTGGTACAGACTGTAAAGTGAATAAAATCTCGCCTAAATCTATGGTATTGGATTACCTGACAGTAGTGCCCTGCTCACCTTGTTGGAAGGTAGAGATGTTCAAAGTTAGGTTCATGTTTGAAAAGTCAATCAAACAATTCACGTTCAGGGAAGTTTGCATTGAACTGAACATGTGGTGGTTCGCATATCCAGAAATTTGAGTAAACTAAACATCGTGCTTGCTTTGGTCCAGCCTCACAATCAGTCCGGGATTTCTCAGTCATTTACTGAAATCTCATGAAGTTTTGTGAGATTTCTGCCACTGAGTGCCATCCGTGTAAGCTTTGAAATCTTCTTGTTCTGATGTATCCTGGGCTGGCCTCAAGGGAGGTGGGAATAAGGAAGTAACCCATAAAGAAGCAAACCTTCATCCTTAGAATCATGACACCTTCATTCTCTGTGGCCTGACACACAGCTGTGATGCCTAGGTACATCCTCCAGGCTGGGGAGACAAGGAGAGTTCCTCTAGGGCCATTTGCTGGGATCTGAGAGCAGGTGAAGGTTTTGCCTTTGTCTTCTGCTTGAGTTGTCCGTAAGTACTTGATGGGTTACTGTGTGATCCAGCAGGGTTCCTCTTAGGTTCTTATGATGGAGTAGATATCGTGAGTGGCACAGCATGGGCTCAGAATGTGACCCCATGATGTTCCTGTTTATTTTTCTAAAATACATTGGCCCTAACAATGTTTTTAGGACATCTTCTGGGCCTGTCACCCTCAGGTTTTTTTCTTGAGACCCTTGCCTTCGTTTCCTTCTGGCCGAAAAGCTTTGCCCTTCTATGAGCGTTCTTTGAGACTCGGCTCTCCTCACTTCGCTTTGAGAGCATTGACAAAAAGCCGGTTGCATAAGAGTGCGGCGCCCGTGGGATAGTTCTTGGGCACAAGCAAGCAGGTAAGGAACATGTGGCTTCTCACTCAGCAAGTCCAAACATTTAGCATCATGCAGAATGTGTACCGTAGAGGGTAGCAAAACCCTTGCGCGCCTGTGCACATGTCCCTGGGAAGCTAAAATAAAAACCAGCTTTGTCAGCAGCAATGCCTACAGATGGAGCAGCCCCCACCTTCCTTACGGCATCCAGAGGGAGGTGCCAACGAGCAACCAGGGAGAAAGGTGCAGAGGTGCTGAGTGGAATAGCAGTGGGCCGCTGTGTGTTACAATAATAGCACAATGCTTAATTATAACAAACCACCTGGCAACCCTGCTGCCAGAAAGATGACAAATGGTGCTTGAAATCCCCTCTGAAATAGCTATATAAACCCTTGTTCTCCTGTATGTGTGACTGACCCAGTGCAGTTGAATAGGAACTGCTGATGAACAGGCGGCAGGGACAGAGAAGGCAACCAGTGTAGGTAAAGCAAGGAAACACATGGATCGGGCACAGAGCATCCCAGTTTCTACCCTTGACATCTTCCTTATAGAATAGTCCATCTGGCTTGAAATTTTAGGATTTTGCTGCTGGGCAGGGTGAGTTGCTCTGTGCTGCAGGGCAGCCAAATGGCTTCATAAGCATGGCTAGATCTTCTGCAATTTATGGACGATGAGCTTTGTAAATGTCGGGGCCTCTTGGTGTCTTGGACGGTAACTTGTTTGAGATGCAGTTGGTTGATATTGACATCCTTGCTGACACAATTCCAGATGGACACTAGAATGAACCTTCCTACAACTTCACTGAGCCTTTTCACACTTAACACATGGAATGCTCCAAGAAGGAACAGGTTGTCCACACCTTGACCAGCTGCAGCTATCCCAGAAGTGTCCCTAGCCATTCCTCATCCTTACCTGCTGTGGGCAGGTTATAAGCTGTCCACAAGCAGTCCCGTGGTATTGGGAGCTGTTCAGGAGTGGTGCCCATGGAACACTTCAAGGTGTTGAGAAGCCACTTACCCTGACCCTTAGGATCCGCACCCAACCATTATGGTTCAGACCTGTCATGGTTCACCCACCCTCGTGGTGACCCACCACCCATTTTTGGCCGCCTTGGACTCAGCCGCCCTGCATCTGATGTGGAAGTAGCGTGCTAGCAGGGCCAGATCCTCTGGACCACAACAGAGTGAGGAATAAAGAGACCCTGAAGAGGGACAAGGCCCCCATGCCATACTGGACTTCTAGAAAGTGCAACAAGATCCATAAATTCTTCAGATGCAACCAAATTCATTTGGCCTGTATGACTCCAAACGTTCCTTCGGGGTAACATCTCCTTCATTTTTCCTTCCTCTGGGCAAGTATAATCAACAAAGGCTGTTCACTGAAGCTTCATAAGAAGAAGAGTTGCCTTTTATACCCCACTTTTCTCACCCTTAAGGTGACTCCAAGTGGCTCATGAACCTTCTGTTCTTCTCCCCACTACAGACCTACCTGCGAGGTAGGTGGGGCTGTGGGAGCTCAGACAGAGAGCTGTGCCTCACCCAAGGTCACCCAGCTGGCTTCTTGCAGTAGTGTGGAATCAAACCAGGAGACTACAAGAAAGAGTCCGACGCTCGGATCACACGACCCAACTGAATCACAGTCACAGCTGACTCTGGCCTTGCGTACTAGGGCCCTTGCCTTTGAAAGGGAAGCAGGGAGAGCTGACTGCCAGGGTGCTCTGTAAATGCATGCACAGGGAAGCTGAATCACTCCGAGACATTATGCTGTTGGGTCTTGAGCGGAAGGAGGTTGAGAGTTTCCGACTGAGCGCAGACGGCGCACCTATGTCATCTGGGGCTTCCCAGAGCAGGGCTGAGCTGAGCACCGTAGGTTTTGGGCAGCCCAATCCAGGCCCAGCGGTTGGATCCAGGTTCCTTCTTGTTGGCATGTGGCGAGCACCTGGTGGCCCCTGACAGGCCGAGGCCTGGAGCATAACACAGCCGGATAAACAATGACAGCGCCCATTGCCATGGTTACAGCTGGAAACAAACGCTGCTCCACAGCCGGGGTATTTATATCTTTTCCAGCAGATCGGCCGCCTTCCCTTGCTCTCCATAAAGGTCGGCTGAGCAAGGGATGGGTGGATTTATAAGACATTCTGTTTATACAAGAGGCACGCAGACTTTCCAGCCCTCATGGGAACGGAGGGCTGGCTTTGAGGAGGCCAACAGGAACACCCTCCTCCTCCTCCTCCCTGCTCCCACCCTCTTACGGCTTGGGAATTTGGGCTGGGGCTGGGTCCAAAAAGCAGAGCTTCTTACCAGCAAATTGGAAGGGCGTCTTGGGAGGTGGAAGGGGCCATCGTGCATAAAGGCCTGTGGCCGTCTGACTGAGCAGCTTCCGGCAAATCCTAGTCCTGTCCATCTCACTTAGATTTAAAAATCTCCCTTTAGGAAATCCAGAGAAACTTACGCTTCTCTTTCAAGGAACTGGGGAGATTTGTAGCAGGCTGGGGTCTGGGCATGACTTGATTATGACGCACCTTTTTTTTGGGGGGGGCATGCATGAGTCTTCACACAGGGCTGGGAAAGACTGAGGTCAATTCCACACTAGACAGTTTCCCAGACCAGTGAGGTCTAGGAGCTTTTCTTCCGCACACTGGCGTGGCCTAAGGGAGGTCCCACCCCACATCTTAGGTTTTGCAGGATGATATTTCCTTGCCACACAAGGCCGCCCAAGGTTTTTCCACTGTTAAAATTCCTCGCCACCCCTTTCGAACAGAAGATGCCATCTCCCACTCTGTCACAAGATTGTGTTTCTTCACATCTATGACTGTGGTCAATATAAGAGAAATAGCTGGGTTAGTCTAATTCGAAAAGTCCAGCAAGGTCATTAGTAGCACTTGGAGACTAACAGGACGAGGGTTGGTGGCATGAGCTTTCGTAGACATGTCTACGTGCCTACGAAAGCTTATGCCACCCACCCTTCTCCTGTTAGTCTCCAAGTGCTACAAACTACCTTGCTGGACAATCCATGATTGCGGTCACACCTGAGGTTCAGTCCAGCTTCAGTCCACCTTCAGAGCGAGAGAACACCTCAGCAAAGCAGGGCAGAAAACCAACTCCTCCTCCTCCTCCTCCTCCATATAAACGGTGGGAACGGTTAGCACTCAATGGTCTCAAAGCTCATTATAATCTGCTAGGGAATGTTTGGGACTTGTCAGCTCCTGCCATATTGCGGTGCTGCCTAACTCATATTTTAGCATACAATTCTGCTCTCTGTTTTCTCCTCCCTCTTTCTGAGAAATCATTGTGCCTGGTTTTGCCTTTGCAGGAAGATATTTGGGGGGGGAGGGGTTAAGAGAGAGAAAATCTGAGCGAGTGCATCCATTTGCAAGAATTTCCAAGCTTCAGCATCTTTCCCTAGAAATTAAACAGGGATGGGGCATCATTTTTCATTCCTATTAATTCAGATGTCAATGCCAATGTGCTGTTTTCTTGTCCTTTCACTGATCCCTCCTCTGTTGCTGAGACACGGATGCCAAACAATGTTGAGTTGCAGCTGTCCTCGTAAAGGGCACAGATCACCAGGAAAGTAAGCATCCAACCAAGTTATTGTTATGGTCATTATTCTAATCTCCCCCCTCTCCCCAAAAAGCGGGAGGTGCTAGCTATGGCCATTTTGCTGAAATGCTTTGCTTTAAAAAGCCAGTTCCCGGCAGGTTGTGGCCAAGAGGTGGTAGGTTATTCTGAGAGAAAATGGCCACCGCAAGTGACCAGGGGCTCTATCACCTCCAAGTGGGGATTTGAGCATTGACCAGCGGATCTTGTGGGTAGTTGGATGCATGAACTGAAGTGTAGTGGCTTGGTTCAGATTGAACCAAATTACCCTTAGTCTAGGATTGCTTTGAACCATTTTTTTTCCAGCCTACCAGGTAGTTCTGTTTGCATGCAAACAACGTGAGCCATAACCACGAGGCCTTTTCGCACTACAGCCAAGCAGCTGTAGTGCAGTAAGGCTAGGACACGTGGGGACGAATTCCCCATTCACACTTCGGCAGATAAGGAATGTGTGGGCACATGTGGCCTAGCCTGCAAAGGCTGGCGCAGAGGTGGGATGCCCCCCCCCCTGGCCGGGCACTCACTGGGTCTGATTGGCTAGCTACTGGCCACTTTGGAAACTGGCGAGCACAAGGTAAATGCCTCTCTCGCACTCATGTCCCTGCATAGGCCTGTGGTCAGGGGGGATTCCTGCGGGCTCTAGGGGACCCAGTCTGGTCCCCTAGGGCCCGCAGGAACTGGGGAAGGAACACAACAGGCCTGCCCAATGGGGGCACCCAGAGGCGGCGCCCGCAGCTATCAGAGAGTCCAAATGCACTCCCTCCCAAACAGCTGTGCGATGGCCAGGAATGTCCTAAGCCAGGTGTAGAGCATGATTTCGTGCTTTACACCCGGAACGCGAGTGGGCACCATGGGACGGGCTGCGGTGGTTCTGAATGGAACTGCCAGCTCAGCGGAGTGAATGCTCCATCCCAGGGCATGCTACACGCGTTCCAAAGGCTCTTGTGTGTGAAGGCCTACAGTTACCCTTGGTTTGCTGTGGTTTGAGTGGTTTGCTAGACAACCCCTTTGATTTGGGCTTGAGTTGAACTAGGCTTTTTGTACAACACGGTTGTTTGCTTTGCCTGCAAACCACATGACCCGTCCAGTCTGCTCTGAACCGACTTGAACCAGTCCAGCAAATCTCTATCCTTGGGTTCCTGCCCAACATTTCAGCCTCTTTTTGCAGCAAAAGGAACGAGCCCTGTCCATGCACTTGCGGCATTAGAAGTTACATTTCCCCACTCAGTTGTGCTCTCTCTATTTATATTGCCTTCTTTCAGACTGTTCCAACAGCTACAGAAAGAGGAGCCAGGTTTTGATCAGGCCTTTTTAAAGCTGGTTTACTTTGGCATGGACACTTATAGCATGTTTGTTCATATGTATGAATCCCAAGTGATAATCAACCTTTCCAGCTGGCCTGAAGTCTGTTGTTAGAGTCTCTCTCGCTGTTGCTTTCCTCTCGCAGCCCCTTTCTCCGTATTATTATTCTAGAAGACTTAAGGAGATTCTAGGCTAAAACAATGTGTTCCCAGCCACATAATCCTTGAGCAGTCCCAGCATTATTATTTCTGGCAACAGCAGCCTATTATTGCCAGAGACCAGTTGAGTATTATCTATGATCTCTGCTTCCTTGGCCAAATTGAAATGGAATGCCATGCGCAACTGAAAACACTTGCAACTTGTGGGGACACTGAAAGCTGCTTCATGGGATGTTTTAGCTCACAGAATTGCCTAGATTGCTTGGAAGAAACTTCCTAGGTTTGTTTGTTTGTTTTAAGAAAGGAATCTTTCCAACATCTACCTAAAGCTGGACTTGTTTTACAGTAAAGCGTGAAGGCTGTGTACACACCTAGGTTTTAATCCAGTCTCAGTCCACTTTCAGAGTCAGAGAACACATCAGCAAAATGACGAGCCATTTTCTTTCCACTTTATCTAACCCAAGGGTGAATTTTCTCAGTTAGATAATGCTGAAAGAAAACAGCTCGATATGTTACTTTCAAAGTAGACTGAAACTGGATTAAAAGTTAGGTGTCAACGCAGCTAAAACTCACAGTGCCTTTCTCTTGAATCAAAACTGGTGGCCTCACATTCTTAAGGCTCTACAAAGCCTGAATATCAGTTTTACCTGGACATCAGCCTTGTTTTGTATTTATCTTTTCTGTTTGCTATAAACCTCCTTGGGCAAATTTTCTTTTGGGAAGGCAGGATGCAAATAAAATGAAAATTTAAACAAGAACAGAGGCCTGTTCGCGCTACAGCTCTAGTGCATGATTAGGGAACTTCTGGGGAAGAGCTTCTGCACCTTGAGGAGGCTGTTACAGCCTTCTGCAATCTCTGGATTGCATTATTCCATCAGCCCATAAAGCCAATTGACTTAGCTGTTCAAACTTCTTGTCCGCAACTAGCTGTTTAATCTGGCTTGGAAGTAGTTCAACCATTTCTTCCATTAAAATTAGCTCTTGCATTTGTTGTAAATTTCCCACTTTAGCTTCCTTTAACCAATCAGTAAAATGTTTTCTGATTCTTGTCCCTACTTGCACAAAAGTCTCTCCCTTCTTTCTCATGACAGATCTAAAAGCCTTTCTGTAATATTCCGCATTTAAATTATATCGTTGTTTAACTATCTGTCTAAATTGTTGGTAGGACCTACCTTCCTCGTCACTCATGCTTGAATAAATTTCTAAAAGCTCTTTCACTAATTTTGGATGCATATATGTCATCCATCTTTCTTCAGCCACAAACAGGTCCACATATGTGTGTTCAAATGAGTTTAAAAATGATTTGACACAGTCTCCTGGATTATACTGGGGGAAATGCTTTAAATCATTTTTTTTCGGTTTGGCTAGGCTCTGGCCCTGGTGGAGCACTTTATTGGCGCTACTGCTGCAACTTGGCCATAGCTAATTCATGCTCTCTGGCTTCCTGTTGCATCTGCATCTGCATTTGCATCTGTAACTGCAACTCTTTTTTCTGCATTTGCACCTGTAAACGCCTCAATTCCGCTTCATGGGTCAGCTTAATTCTCAAAATTCACTGTTCCCAAAGTCAGAGTTACCCTGGCTCTCTGCCTCAGAGCCTCTCTGTAACTCTTCCTGCTGACCTTCCCCACCAGCGTTATCTTCATTATCTACATTTTTAACCGGTAAATTCTATTTTCTGTTTCTGGTTTCCATCCTATCTGCCTTTCCTCCTTTACTTTATTTATCTATTTACTGTGCGTTTTACTGTCCAGCTAACCTTGCTGTTTAATAGCTTGTGGTACACCTGCTTGCCTGCTATTCAAATGTTCTCACTTTCACTGGTGCTACGATCTCCAGCTCTTACTAATACTGATAGGTCTGTTACCTCAGAGCTGAGATCTACACTGAACCAACATATCTGTTACCAATACCAAGAACTTTTACCTCACAAACCTGTTTTAAGATTACTTAAGGCTACTGCCAGTTCACCTCTACAAAGAAACTTTTTCCTTTCTCCTTTTTCAACAACCGTTGTGTCTGGCCGCGTGTCCCTACATTACACCAAACTCTTTTACCTCAAGACACCAGCTCAACCATTGTCAAAACGGTCATCATGAGATTTGGAGTGAGGTGTCATCAATATGCAGATGATACCCAGCTCTATCTCTCTGTACCATCTGAATTAGGAGAGGTGGTTGAAGTGCTTGACAGGTGCCTGGAGGCAGTAATGGGCTGGATGAGGGCCAATAAATTGAAGCTGATTCCAGACATGACAGAGGTGCTGTGTGTCACAGGGTCTTGGGTCCATGTACTTGGGAGGCACCCTATCCTTGATGGAGTTATAATGCCCTGGAAGGGACAGGTGTGAAATTTGGGGGTACACTGACACTTGAAGCTCAGGTGGAGGCTGTGACCAGGAGCGCCTGTTCCCAACTATGGCTGGTGTACCAGCTGAAGCCTTTTTTGAACAGAGATGACTTGGCCCCAGTTATCCATGTTCTGGTAATCTCTAGTAATGGACTCTACATGGGGCTGCACTTGAAGACAGTTCAGAAGCTGCAGCTGGTATAGATTGCAGTGGCTAAGTTGCTGACCGGGACAGCTGGCCATATGCACATCAAGCCAGTCTTAAAAGGATTGCATTGGCTGCTGATTCACTACTTAGCCCAGTTCAAGGTGTTAACTTTGACTTATAAGGCCCTGAATGACTTGGGCCCCAAATATCTGAAGGAACGCCTTCTTCCATATCAACCTGCCGGTGCCTTAAGGTCTGGGGTGGGGGGAGTCCCTCCTGGTTGCCCCACAACCTCCAGTGATAAAATGGGTGGGTACCCAGGAGAGGGCCTTCTCAGTGGTAGCCCCAGCCTATGGAATAATCTCCCTCTTGAGGTGTATCGGGGTTCCCCACCGTATCCATTTAGGAGGGCGGTGAAGACACGCATCTTTGCCCTGGCCTTTGGCTAAATAGAGAAACCTTTTCCCTTTCTAGTAGTCAGAGATGAAAAGCAAGGACCAGTTCCAGGTCTCCAGTTCTGCAACAGTTTCAGAGGTCCATGAGGTGGCGCATCAAATCAGAACCTTGATTCAGAGCCCTGTTCACCCATGGTGGTCACAGAATGGCCTTGGAACTCTTAGCCTGAGCTGCCAGATAGGGTTGTTGCATGGATAAAAGAGAAGGAAGATTTTGGGACAAAAAGAAGGGGGTAACTATCAAAACTGCCAAAATGAAATGGTAAACCAGAAGCTGTTTTATATGAAGTGAGACCATACTGATTCAACAGTCACCCAGAAGATGGAGATACTATGGGGACATGATCTGGGCAGAAGGAAGGGAAAGCCAACAGATAAGATGGATGGACAGGATCCTGGAAATAGAGATAATCTCCTTGGAATAGGGATGTGCATGAATATTGTATACATTCAAAATCCAATCAAATTTGATTAAATGTGGACATTCGAATTCGAATAGTATGTCTACATATTCAAATTTAAACATTCAAACGAATTTCAGATATTCCAAAACATTCATTTGAATGATTTGAAACATTTGAATGTATAGGTACATATGTATTACATATGTATCTGTACGAATCTCATATGTAACTGAATGCATTTGCGCTGATAGTACAGGATAAAACAGGATGCTTACAAAATGCGTATAGGTACATTTATTTCAGGTCTCCTTTCCTCTCATCCTTTATCCTCACCAAAACCTTATTGGCAGGAAGGGGAATTCCCTGATAACGAGAGATTTTCTAATAAAATCCCTTTGAAAATGGATTGAAGCCTAGGGCAGTTTTGAAGATGGGATCGCTCTGTTTAAATGTTTTCCTGTCTGAACTCAGCTGCTTCCTCATACATCCAAATTCGTCAAATGCTATTTTAATCATTAGAGCAGCCTGGCAGATACATCAATTGATCAATCCAATATTGTCAGCTGACTGCATACCTTCTGAACATCATCAGAGGTTCCCGGAATGCCGCTGTCTAGAGGAGCGGATTATGTTTCCAAATTTCATGATGCTGTCATTTGTTGGAAAGGGGATCTTGAGTCCTAAATCTTGCAACATTCACAGGGAAATCACTGATTAGGGTCATCCCTTGCATAATGCAGTTTTTTTGGCATGTCTTTGCCTTTGCGGAGCAGGCCAAAATATGACCACACTTCTCTAAGGCAAGCCTTTAAACTTTTAATAATGTGATTTAAGAACCTAGGCACCTAAGAGGAGCCCAGCTGGATCAGGCCACAGCCCATCTAGTCCAGCATCCCATCTCACACAGTGGACCACCAATTGCTTCTGGTCATCTCAAGTAGAAGACAAAAGTAAAACTTTTACCTTCTCTTGATTTCCTGGAAATGGCCTTGAGAGGCCTCTTACCTGTTCGTAGGCATCCATCCTAGTAGCCATTGATAGACTTGTCTAATCCTTTCTTAAACCTATCCAGGATAATTTGACCTCCTGAAGCACCGTTGTTATTGCTGCATGCTTTTTATATTTGCATCCTACCCTTTGCTCAAAGCTCCCAGGGCACCTCACAACACATGATAAAAACACACCAACCATCAGGTCAGGAGCTAAAGGTTGGGATGGCGGGAAGTGGAGGGAGAAGGGAGAAGCTCAGGGCCAGCTCAGCGTTGATGAGATATATAGGGATTCCTCTTAAACAGTGGCCCACTTGATGGAAAGTACATTCTTGGACATGATGAAGAGTCAGACGTTTTGTTTGTTTGTATTTTTATCCCACCCTATACCCAAGGGTGTCCAGGCAGATTACAACATATAAAATGAACACATTAAAACAGTAATGTATTAAACCATAATAAACGGCTCGTCTAAATACATAGGCTGCGTCCCCATGGTGGCCAGTTAGCACCCTTTGGGTGCTGTTTGGGCACGTAGGGGTCGGGCGCGGTGCCGGGCACGCATTTCGGTCGCCCGCATAGGATGCCCCGCAACACGCGCCAGGTTTGGGGCTTGGCGTGGATGGAGCCGTGCCCAAGCAAGCTGCGCTGAGCCTTGGCATGGGGAGCAGCTCCATCCCCTCTCCACCCCCTCTCTCCTTAGCCGGGGTTGGGGTGTGCTTTTGGCTTCTTTTGCACCCCCGATTTTAAGTTTACAGTGTTCCCCGCCATTTTTCACAGAAGCAGAGGTCTATAACTTTAGCTTTTAAAATTTTTTTAAAAGGCGCTTGATTTTTGTGTACCTCTGCTCCAGTGAAAAATTGTGGGGAACGCAAAAGCCAAGCCCCTTAATTTTTTTGTTTTTAAAGCTAAAGTTATAGACCTCTGCTCCAGCGATATCCCCTCTCTCCTCAGAAGGCACAGACAGCCAGGGTTGGGTTGTGCTTTTGGTTCTTTTGCACCCCTGATTTTAGGTTTACGGTGTTCCCCGTGTTTTTTCGCTGGAGCAGAGGTGTGCCAAAGTCAAGCACCTTAAAAAAAAAAAAATTAAAAGCTAGAGTTATAGACCTCTGCTCCAGGGAAAAATCATGAGGAACGCCGCAAACTTAAAATTGGGGGTGCAAAAGAAGCCAAAAAACACACCCCGACCCATGATGTGAGCTGGACTCCTCGTTGGCCCGCAAGCATCTGCATGTGGGTTCACGGCTCGCTAAGCAAGTGCACCGGGCCCCCCATATAGCGCCGAGACTCATTTTCCAGGGTGCCAGATTTGGTCCTCAGTTGGTGCTGTTGCGTGCCAAATCAAAAGCCATGTGGACAGCCAGCACCGATCCCGCTCTCGGCACCACACTTTATTGACACTTAGAGTAAAGGTGCCCGATGCACCTCAGGAGGGAGACGATTCAGCAGTCTGGGAGCCATCACTGAAAAGGCCCTATCCCGGGTGCCCACCCCTTTTGCTGCTGAGGGGTGGTGTACAACCAGGAGGGCCTCCCCTGCAGATCTTAGGAGATGGGCAAGTCAGTATGGGAGAAGGTGTTCCTTTAGATATGACCTTTGTAGTCCATAATAATATGAATACTAGTACTATTAGTAATAGTAATATTAATGCTCGTGATTAGCCATCTCTCTTCAAGGCACCCTGCAGGGCCCCCCCTGCAGCCCCCCCCCCCCCAATGATTTCAGGGCATCCCTCTCAAATTCCATGCCATGTTGAGATGAAAAACCCTTTGAATCACAGACCAACTTCAGGCATTTGGACACGTAGGTTAATACACACAAGCCTTTATATGGTCAAGGTCGGGAAACAGGGAGAGGACAAGGTAAGGTTTGTTCCTTGTGCTTTTAATCAAGAGGCTTCGATTTCCATCCCCATCTGAGTAAACAGTTGTGGGAAACCGTCCTGGTAATGCCAGGCGTTAGTCAAGATGGTTTCAAGAGAGCGCTGCTTTTGCGCAACAATCCATTTCTTTCCAGTCCTTCATGAGAAGCGGAGGGACGCTTTCCAAGACAGGCCAGGATAGAAAAACACATACAGCTGTGCTTTGCATAATGCGAGGCTTTCCCACTCACGCTCCCCCAAGCCAGATCCGTTATTCAAAATCACACTGAGGGACTAGACCGCGGAGGTTTTCCCCTCGTCAGCGCCGGAATTCCATAGCTAGCAATTACTTGCATCATGTAGTTTAGGAAGACCCCAGGGATTCCAGCAGGGCGCTAAGGAAAGTGAAACCAGCAAAACTGATATGTGCTCTAGAGCGGCAGTTCTCAACCTTCCGAATGCTGCGACCCCTTAATGCAGTTCCTTATGTTGTGGAGACCCCCAGCCACAGGGGCGGGGCAGCTGGGATGAGGATGGGGCGGGAAGGCGGGAGACTCGTCGCAACCCCTCTGAAAGGGTAGTTCGAACCCCAGAGGGCTCGCAGCTCACAGATTGAGAACCGCTGCTCTAGAGGAGCAATCTGCTGCAGACTCTGGTTTTGAAGAAGAAGAAGAGTTGGCTTTTCTACCCCAGTTTTCTTACCCATTGAAGGGGACTCAAAGCAGCTGACAAACCTTCTGTTCTCCTACTCACAACAGACAGCTTGTGAGGTGGGTGGGGCTGTGAGTGCTCAGAAGAGAGCTGTGACTTGCCCAAGTTCACCCAGCTGGCTTTGTGGAAGAAGAAGAAGAAGAAGAATTGGCTTTTTTACCCCCTTTTTTCTCACCCATTCAAGGGGACTCAAAGCAGCTGACAAACCTTCTGTTCTTCTCCCCACAACAGACACCTTGTGAGAGCTCAGAAGAGAGCTGTGACTAGCCCAAGGTCACCCAGCTCGCTTCGTGGAGGAGTGCAGAATCAAACCCGGTATTCCCAATTAAGAGTCTGGCTCCCTAACCACTAGACAAAATTGGCTCACAACTTGAGAAACAAGTTGTGGCTCCAGATGTGTCCTCTTCTTTGTCCTTTTTTTTTTTTAAGTTTGCTTTTTATTTCTTTTGACAAGAAACCATTTGCCTCTGCCCTCCAGCTCCCACTCACCAATATGGAAATAACGATCCTGGTCCAGCCGTATAAGAATAAAAGAGTCCAAAAGAAAACACGGAGATCTGAGTTTTCTTTGGATATCTTCTTCCCCTGTTCATTATTTGCTAATGGTGATATTGCTGTTTGCTTGTGCTTGCTGCTTTTAAGCCCAGATTCTGTGCATGATATTCTTAAACAGTGATGGTGAACCTTTTGAGCTTGGTGTGTCAAAATTCGCAAGAAAACCTAGCTTAACTCGGGTGCCGTATCACATCTAGAAATATCCATACTCTTGTGAATTTTGTAGCTCTAGTAATATTTTATTAAAAGCAAAAACAAATAATTCTTTACATTAGTGACTTTTGTTGCTGAATTTCCTTTGCTAATATTCAATTGAAAGTTGGTATTTTGTACACTTCAAGAACAAACAAGCACTACACGCCCAAGTGCCAGGGTGACCAGGTGTGTCACCCAAAAGGGCTTGGTGTGTCACCTGTGACACGCGTGTCATAGGTTGGCCATCACCGTTCTTGAATCTCCTTCTCTCCTAAGGCCACTCAATGGCAGATGTTGGGTAGAAAATGGCCCCCGACCCCCCCCCCCTCCGGTTTTCAAACCTGCAGCAATTGTAGCTTTTGTCTCTGTAGCAAACTTTTCTCCCCAATCTATTGCCTTTCTCTTGCTCCCATTTTAAGGCAGATTTTTTTTAGCTTCATGTGACTTTTTCCTGGTAAGCTGCTTAGAAAATCCTTTTTGGATGTCGGTTTGTGTTTGCACGCAAGAAAAAACTTTCAGCAAAGGTTTTAGTCCATAATGCCAAACAGGTGATCCAATTTTTGCAGCGCGCCTCCCAAATGGTTGTTCCATGTGCCCACCCCCGTTTTTGTGAGATGGTAATCCAATTGAGGATTATAAAACAGGAGTAGATAAATTGGCAGGTGTCCAGGATCAGTGGCTAAAAGTGGCCAAGATGCAGGCGTTCCAGGGAAAAAAGGTTTTGTAGAGCCGAATTGGTTTCATGGTTCGTGTTTGTTTGATGATACAAGTATTTGTCTGTCAACTTTTGTGAAACAAACTAAGGCAGTGTGCAACAGTTAAAAAAGAACAGGTACTAAAAGGAAGAAAAATGCAGGGAGGGAGGGAATTTGCAAAAACATTTTACGAAAACTATCAGCACCCCATTGCATGCTTTCATTTCCCCAAAAACTGTAGGATGCCTGATGCACAAAGCTTAATTTGGCATTGTGCTGAGAAATGCACTTCTGGGATTCTGCCGTTCCGAAAATTAGGGGTGTCCAAAAAGGTCAAGTTCTAATAGAAAACCTGAGGCCTTTTCTCACTACAGCCGAATGGCTGTATTGCAGTAAGGCTAGGCCATGCGGAGACAGATTCCCCATTCACACCTAGGCAGGTAAGGAATGCATAGGCACACATTTCTACCTGCCTATGTGTGAAAGGGGAATCTGTCCCCACATGGCCTAGTCTGAAAAGCCTGGGTCAGGCCTGCCCACATTGGGTTGAATTCGATCTGGGGGTGGGCAGGCCTGTCACATTGCTTCCTTGGTTCCCGTGGGGTCTAGGGGACCAGATCAGGTCCCTTAGAGCCTGCAGGAATCCCCCCGGGCACACACCCCCGGGCATGGGCCTACGTGGGGATGCGCACAAGAGAGGCACTTACCTCATGCTCGCCGGGTCCCAAAATGGCAGCATTGCGCGTCTGTGTGTGTGATGCCAGCTCTGATTGGCAATTAGCCGCTGGTGCATGCAAACGCACAATGCCGCCGGCCATGCTGGCCGCTTTGGAACCTGGCG
This sequence comes from Aspidoscelis tigris stejnegeri, assembly GCA_023333525.1. Classification (NCBI taxonomy): domain Eukaryota; kingdom Metazoa; phylum Chordata; class Lepidosauria; order Squamata; family Teiidae; genus Aspidoscelis; species Aspidoscelis tigris. The sequence goes on from JALMGA010000023.1 coordinate 3,367,209, forward strand.
AGTACAAGGTAAGTTCCTTGCATGCACGTTGTCGCATAGGCCTGTGCCCGGGGGGGGGGGGGAGAGTTTCCTGAGGGCTCTAGGGGTGAGTGAGAAGTGAGAAGACACACGGGCAAAGTATCAAGCTGTTTTCTTTCAGCATTATCTCACTCAGAAAATCTACCTTTGGGTTAGATAATGTGGAACGAAAATGGTGGTTCACTCTGCTGACATGTTCTCTCACTGTGAAACTGGACTGAAGCTGGATTAACACTCAAGTGTGAACACAGCCGGTGTGTTGGATGAGATGGTTCACCGTGAGCTGGGCAAATGGGTGTTTGGTTCCATGGTGAGCCAAACACACTCTTTCCATTTGTGCTCACCCCTATCTGCCATCCCTCTTCCCATCATTTTGGATCTCCTTTTCCTTCTGACTTCCTCTGGGCTTTTGCCCAGAAGGAGTTAATTTCAGAAGTGCTGAATGGGAAGAAGGTAGGGGGCTTTTTAATAATTCAGAAAGGGAGAGACATAATCTCTGGTCCTTCTGCATTTCTAGAAGGAGGATTTAGCTTTCTTGTAAGCTTAGCTCAAGCCATGATGAGGATGATAATGTACAATTACTGCCTCCACTAGTAGCATCAAACTTTTAAAATGGTTTTATTGCAGGCACGGCAGTCATTTGTGAGACAAAACCTGATGGAGGAAAGACTCATTTTCCCATATTTTTTCTTTACTGTAAAAATCTCCAAGGCTCAGCCGTCAGCTCCTGCTAATTCTATGGCCCTCCTGTCTCAGAGGTGGCCAAACCATGGCTCTGCAAACGTTGCTGGGCTTGCATCCCATCATGCTTTGCGTTGGCCAGACTGAATGGGTCTTTGAGGCAGAGGGCCAGGATCTACCCGTTCCTGACCTCGTTCCATATCGGCATTATGAACGTGTGCATCAGACGTTTTGAGCAAAACTACTCCTGGGTTAAGGACAGCTCCCAACATAGTTGGCTTTTCTGACAGTGGGAATGGAGAAAGATACAATTTATCCGTGATTGCTAGTTATGGTGGCCTCAATGAACTAAAAAGAGGGTGCTGGTCCATTTAAGATCTCCATCTGCTTCACTGCTTTTGCACTTGATGGCTCTTTGGTTCACCCCAGGAGGTATTTTCTCTGGTTCTTGACAGGTGTTGAAAATGTGCCGTGATCCCTAGTTTAAATGTCCTCTAACCCTGGAAGACCCATAGGCTGAGATTATGTCCTCACACATTTCAAAGCAGCTTACAAGCGGCAAGGCAGAAGTAACGTGTGGGGGATAGGGTTTCCATTCCACCTCAAGTGCACATGAAAGGCCAGATGCCGCTTATGGGGTTTTTCCCACTTACCTCCCTTAATCTGGATCTAAGATGATTCAGATCTAAGAAATGGGTCCTTCAACTAATCTGGATTTAGAAGATCTGGATCTAAGGAAGTACCCAATGCATCTCCACGGACAATGTAGCCCCCAATAGCAATGGCTGCTAGGCAGGCTTGCAGGGGGAATGGCAGAGCACCAGTGTGGAATATCTGTACCCAAGTGGGAGATGTCTGTCATGCCATGTTTTTTTTTTGGGGGGGGGGTGACGTGTGCGGGAGTGGGGTGGGGGGTGGGACTCTGGAGCCACTCTGGAGATTCTCCAGAGCCTGGCCAATGCTTCATAGAACAGCTCTGTAAACAGTGCCAGTGCTCCCAAGTTAAGCTACAGAATGGTTTTGAAGCCCAGCCCTGACAAGAATCCCTTTGCGTGGGTGAGGAGAGCGGGATTGAACAGCTATCTCTATTCTTCTTCTCCCTCTTTTTCTTTCTGGAGCCGTCTTCAGAGAATAGGCACTGGCTTCGAAGCTTTGGGTTTTGGGGAACCCACCCCTGATAAGGTGCCCCCCTGGACCCCATCCCTGGACCCCAGTGACCCGATCACGGTGTGAATGCATACCATCTAATCCAGATTTGATGCCTGAAGACCAGATTATAGACCCCTTTAATTGGGTCCACAGGACCCATTTAATCCGGATTTCCCTAGTACAGATGTGAACAAATTGGGTTCTAATGGGGTCTGCAGTGGAAACAGGGTCTTCCTGCTCTGAGCCTAATGGCTCCTTAATGGTTCCCTAATGGGTACTTAATGCTAGTGGAAAAACCCATGTCAACATCTCAGGTTGCTCAGTGACGCCACTGTGGCTGCGGCCCAGTGGGCTCCAGTTATTTCGCTGCTCAATCCGGGCATCCGTAATCCACGTTGTAGTTCAAATTAACATGTCCCCATGCGGTTGAGGAGTGCAGGTTGAAGGCAAATCCACCTGTCCCCAAGCAAACGCGGCAAACCCCTGCATTGGGGAAACCGCATCTACCCCCTCTGTCCGGTGCAGCCATGACAGGGGAAACCCCTGGGAAACACGTCCAGGCTGAACCTCCAAAAACACAACACACACCATAAATAATAAAAAAAGATAAAATGGGGGCATAATAGGATGGCAAAAGGGCTCATGGCTTGAAGCTGTGGCTCTGACTTTAGCAGATGTGTGCATGTCTGCATGACAGCAAGCACACCACATCACATCAGCCTCCCTCTAAACCCTTGCAGCTTGGATCCATTTTTTTTTTTTAATCTTCTGTTCAACAATGCCCTTCTGGTCCCTCACGCCTCCAGCTACTACCATAACAGTCTCAAATCCTAGCTTTGAAAACCATAGCTTTTTGGCAGAGAGTGAAGGATCCAGGGCTCATGTGGAAAATCTACCCCTTTACCCACGCGTGCCTTGCCGGTCGGCCGATCAGGCAAGGGGGGGGGGGCATGCTTGTAGCTGGAAGGGCAAATGAGAGCTCATTTCAGCTTAATTTCTTTGCTGCTCTAATTTCTTTCTCCAAGCAGTTGCGATCGCAGTGCACATGGCAGGGACAGCGAAACCCTGCCTGCTAATGATCTGATCACCAACCTCCTACCCCAATAATTTGGGAGCATCCCCATGACTCAAGATAATACATTCTTGCCTCCTAATTCGGAGTGAGAACAGTTGGAAAGTGGGGGGGGGGGATGGTTGCCGCGGATTTGTGCCATTTGTCCTGAACGTAGCCTGGATTAGAGGCTGTTTATGGAGATGGTTTGAGGCGAACTCAGGTTCGCCTCAGACTATTTTGATCATGGGGATACACCATGCGTGACCTGATTTTGCTGCAGTGCGCTACATGATTGTGTGGTCTGACGTGGTTTTGGTCCTACCATGGATTCCTCAGATCTCTGCCAGGCCTGTTAATGATAAAAATGTATTGCTTAGAACTTAGCCCTGGGAAATAACAACAACAACAACAACGTTAATTTCTAGTGTCCTTTTCACCAAAGCATGGTACAGAAGTATAAAATCGGGTTGTATTACATACAAATTAGAAGGTTCTTAAAGATCTCAGCTTGACCAGAGGCCTATTCGAACTATGACCTCTAGTGCACAATTAGTGAACCTCCGGTGAAGAGCATATGCAGACAGAGCAGGCTGTTACAGCCTCCAAGCGTGCCGGTCCACACCAGAAGTTCACTAATCATTGATTAGGTGTGGACCACAAAACTGCGTTCCACATGTTAGCCAGAGACTTACCTTAACTGTCTAGGCAGCAAACATTCACGTTTCTTCCAGTGATCCAGGGTCGTTTGAGGTCCCGCGCATGCGTGCTGGCACCTCCGACAACCATAGATGCAACTGTATGTGCGCAGAGCATCTGCGTCATCAAGGTGACGGCGCTGATGTACGTGCAGTCGCAGAGGGTGCTACAGCCCAGAGGAGGATCAGGTCCAGGACTGAATAAGGTAAGTATTCAATCATGGGGGGTGGGGGGGGGGACGACGACAGCCAAAGTTGACCAGTGTTCCAAGTGTGAGTGCTAGTCAATGTTGGTTAATTGTGCTCCTTTCCTGTCCAGTGGAGCTCAAAGGGAAGGTCATTCTACAACCAGGGGCCACCACAGAGAAGACCGTCTGGCAAGATCTTGTGCCTTTAGTGGTTGATAGTGGTGGCACAACCACGAGAGTTTTTCCCAAGTGGTGTCTCCTAAGAGGCCACCCTGCCTCATATTGAGGCTACTCAATAGTGGCTGTTAGGCATGATTTGGGAGGAAAGAGCAGCTGAGAGAGAGAGAGAGAGACGCTGGCAGAAAAAAATAGTAATTGTGAAATTATTTATTATTTACCCAGCGCCGTTTGCCTACCTGGCAGTCTAGAGTGTGCTGTAACTGAGAAAGGAAATGAGACCATTAGCTGAGGATGCCAATGGAGCAGTCTGGCAACTGTCAGGCGTAATGGAAGGTCTGGGTTCTTGCAGCTGTGGCAAAATTTCCACCAGCCGCCGGAGGGACGATCCGGGATGGCGTGGTTTGGCTTCAGGACCCAGGAGAGAGGAGAACAAGAGAGCTAAAAAGTTACCACCGGAGGGTTTTTGTTTTGCAGCTTTCTGGGGATTTAATTTCAGGTCCCAGAGACTCCTGTTTCATCTGATTTGGCTGTAATGCGTCGCATCAGCAACCAAAGCAGCGAGACTCAATGTCAGTTCCAAGAAGGGCTGCTGTTCCTGTCGGCTCAGGGGCGACAGTGATTGCAACTCCCTTTGGTCTCTGCCACCCCTTTCCTCCTTGGCTGTCTTTTGCTATCTTTAGCAGGCTGATTGATTCATCCTGGCTGGTCTTTTTTATTGCCGTCGTCTTTGGGGAAGCTGTTTTGGCATTGCGTCTCTCTGCTGAACTAGGAAAAGTGTTTGTCTAGAAAATCAGAGCGTTCACAACCACTGCGTGCTAAATTCTCAACGATGTTTTTTTGCTCAACATCTGGGAGTCCCAGCTCACCTTGGTTGCTTGGTTGTTACCTTAATGGGAGACCACCAGGAGATCTCAGGGTGTTTTACTAGGCAGAAAAACTGGGGAGGGGGAAACAGCAGAGGAGATGCCAGTAGTCAACCATGCCCAATGCTGCTTTCTAGGTAGAAGGACTGCTTTCGATGGGAGCAGCTTCAAAGGAAGGCAGCCAGGTGACAGGGATTCGGAAAGAGATGAGAGATTAAAGAGTCTGAGGCGTGTTTTATAGAGAGACACACTGAAGCCCCATTCCCAAACAGAATATAATGAGCTCTGAGACTGTTTTGAGTGTTCACCATTAAACAAAGTTTTTAAAGAATCTGCAGTTTCTTCAGGATTAAAGGTCCTGAAACACAAATTATCTGTATTTGGATCAAAAGAGGTCTCGCTGCTGGATTTAGAAATGCTCCATTTTGTTTAGCAAAGAGGGAAGGCAAGCAGTTTTTTGGGGGAGAGAACCATGCTTTAGGGGTGTTCTCAGTTTCCCCTGATCTGCCTCTGCAATCCTTGCCTTTTGCCTTCCTCTCTGCCATTTCACACTGATCTGCCCCTTCCTTCCTTCCTTCCTTCCTTCCTTCCTTCCTTCCTTCCTTCCTTCCTTCCTTCCTTCCTTCCTTCCTTCCTTCCTTCCTTCCTTCCTTCCTTCCTTCCAGATCGCCCCTGTGATCCTCGACTTTTGCCTGCTCTGCCCCCTCCTGCCTGCCTTCTGTAATGATCCAGTGTACAACTCCATTAAGAAAAAAGAGGAAGTGATATTTAATGTTCTACTGTCTTGTTGCCAGGAGAAAGAAATTGTGCTAAGGTGAATTCCAAGATGGTGGTGGTGGTGGTGGGGAAGTGGTGAACAAAAGCTTCTGCCAAAGGACTTCATGACCTGATGCAGGGGCAGGTTTATATAGAGGGTGGGGCTTGAATTGCCCACCCCAATGAAGTCAGGGTATGATAGTGTCCAATTGCTGAATGCGAGGTGAGGAGAGAGGGCAGGGGGTTCTCCCTTGCTAGGCACTGAAGAATGGAGAGTGAGTCCGCCTTATAAGCTAACGGTGGGAATGCAAAAAAATCAGACCTCACTGCTGACTTTTAAAATCCCAGTTTAAAACCAGAGGCCTATTCGCATTTAGGCCTCTGGTATGCAGCTCTATACTGGAGCTGTCCTAATTGCATACCAGAGGCCTAAGTGGCCTGAGAGGGGATAAACAGAGCCCCCATTGAATGAAAGAATGACACAAGAACCTAGAATGAAGAACAGATTTAATTTATAATAAGGCAGATTCCGTTGAATCTTGGGGGAAGAAGGACCAGGTGACCAGCCGGCCAGCCAACCAAACTTGCTCAGGGAGATGACAGGTTGAGATCTCCCTTGATTTCCTAGAATGGTTCCTGCAAATGCTGCTGGAATACAATACCTACTACCTTCTGGATCAGTCGTGAGTGTGTGGACTGGGCGTGATGGGTGTTGCTGGCCTGGAAAAGCCCTGACTGGGGAATCCCTGACCTAGAGGGATGGTGTCTTCTTCCTTGCTTGATGTGTTGCCCAACTGTCAGTTGGAGAATGCTTAGATTTGGATAGCTGAAGGGCGTGAGGGTGGGCCTTGAGGGCCTCCTTGGTTCCTGCCAGTTCCATGATTTCGTGGTTCCAAGGGCTTCTTTGTTTAGAACCTAATGAATGCTTTGAGACTTGTGGCCACAGGCTGCTAGGAGGCCTGCCAACAGGAATGACATTAAAGAGAGGTTAAGGTACGACAAATGGGTCATCATGGAGGATAACGCAATCTGTGGCTAGGAGCCAGGAAACCTATTTAGAAGCTCCAGGCCTGGAGAGATGTTTGCTGTTGCTCTGCCATCCTCCAAAGGAAACATTTGAAATCAGGTTCTTTCTGCTTGCCTCTTCCTGTTTAACTAGCCTGTATTGGCTCTGAATGCATTTTTGTCTGTGTTCTAATGTGTTGCACTGAAGGGTGGGTCACCCATGTTCGGAACCATTGAGTTAGGGTGGGCTCCCTGTGACCATGTGAATACCTCTCTGCAGGGTATCTCCCAGCCCTTTGGCAAGTACCAAAGCAGTTGTCCATCACCTTCTTCTGGGAGATCAAGGGGATTTTACCTGTGGCCCTCTAGTTTTCCAAGCAGCTTCTGTCCTGCTGAGCTATGACCACTGCATGGATACATCCAAACAGTTTTCTTAGCCAATACCAAAGTGGAGGTGAACCTGCAACCCTTTGCTTTGCAAGCATTTACTGTAGCACCATATTAGAGAAAGTGGAATTCTTATGTGCCAGTTCAAACCTAAGGACCTAAGAGGAGCGCTGCTGATCAGGCCACAGCCCATCTAGTCCAACATCCTGTCCCACACAGTGGCCCACCAAGTGCCCATGAGCATCTCAAGGAGGGACAAGGGTAAACCTTCTCCTGCTCTCGAATCCCTGCAAATGACCTTAGAAGCATCCTGCTTGTCCCCCAAGCTGGAAAGATGTACTTAGGCATCAGTCTAGTAGCTATTGATACATCTGTCATCCATAGATTTGTCTAACCCTTTCTTAAAGCTATCTAGGCTGGTTGCTGTCACCACCTCTTCTGGCAGCCAGTTCCACAGACCGATGACCTTCTGGGTGAAGAAATCCTTCCCCTTGTCTGATCCGACTCTCCTGCCTATCAGCTTCATAGATGCCCCCTGGTGCTAGTGTTGTGTGATAGAGAAAAGAAAATTTTTCTATCCACCTTTTTCTATACCATGCGTGATTTTATATACTCCAATCAAATCCCCTCTATCAATCCAGGATGCAAGCAGGACATCAGGGGACCTTTTGGGGGTGGTGGGGATGCCCTTCCCGAAAGAGTGTAGAGTAGTGGCTGGAATGAGGCTGCACACATCCAAGTTCAAATTCAGATCCCGTGAAAGCCAGGTGCATGCGGAGTTTGATGATCACTTTGGGCTGTGGAGTGGGAAATGTCTCCAATGGGCTACGCAGTGTATTCCATGGCTTCGGCACGCATCCTGTTGCTTTAATAAAGATTTGATATTTAGGAAGCCGGACACGTGGCGGACGGACTGAAACAGGGCCATGTCATGTAGGAACGTGAGTTCCACTCAGGGCTGTGCTGGATCTTGTGCATCACTTCCTCTTCTTCCTTACCCTGGACCTCTTGATTTTCCTAGATATACCCTGTGGGGAATTCATGGGAGGTTTGTTGCTGAGGATGCGCAGAGAGGGAATTCTTTCTCTACCGCCGGCAATACCGTGTCACCCAAGGAAATTGATGGGGGAGTGTTCAGGAAGCACACTGAAAAACTGGTGCAATGAGAAGATAGATCACTGAAGGCTTTCTTTCCATTCATTCCCAGGTCTTTATCAGTGCAGGGGGTGCGGAAAGGAGGGGATATACTAGAGTAGCCCAAGATGAACCACAAGTGGATGGCCGGTGTGATAGGTAGGTTCAGCTGCAGCCAGCGCTGGCTGGATCAGATGAGACATATGGTTGTTCTGGTTAGGCCTGATGGGAATTGGAGTCTTAGCTATGGCTGTGCTAGCTGGGGGCTGAACTTCTATAATAGCTAATTGTTCAGGGAAACTGACTGGGATGGTGTTAGGAAAGATCCTGCAATTGCCATGATCCCTGACCATGAGCAGCCCAGTGTGTGTGCCAGGAAGGAGTTGTAGTCCGGCAATGACAGCAAAGTCTTACCTTGGCCGTCTCTGTTGTATCAGTTGTGCATATTGGCCCATGTGAGGCCACGATCATTGGAGCACTGAAGTGAGTTCCTTCTCCAGGGCCTGTGTGACGTTTTCAGGGTTCAGGCTGCAATGGGCAGTAATATTTCTTTACTCCCTTGCAAGCCTCTTTGCAAACTGCATTTGCAAGCCCTGGCTATAAGCTGCATAAAGGCGGGAAACCTTGCCCGGGCCCTCCTGCATTGATTGGCTGCTGGCAATTTGGAGGGAAAACCTGCCCAGGGACCTGGAGGCTTGATTGACAAGCAGGAGGAGTTTCCCTCGGTTGCCAGTGGCAACAGCCAATTGGAGCACTAGAGGCAGGAGGGTATAATAGACAAGGAAAACAGCAGACTGTGTCTTTTGGCTGGGCAATTTCTGAAGGAGACTGATAGTGGAGATCTGTCTCTGAGGGAGACTTTGCCAGCAACTGACCAAGGGTCTTTTCCCTGAAGGGGAATTGATCAGACTGGTCCTGTTCTTTGGGAAGGGGAGCAGAAGGAGGCAGCCGTTACTGGTTGATTCTCTGAAGGAGCTCAGATAAGAAGCAACTTATCTGCTTAGAAGCAACTGGTTACTTTTAAGCTAAGAGAGCTGTGTATACTTGAAGCTTCCTATATTAAGAGACTTCTGAATCTTTCTCTTGCTTTATCTGAACTTACTATTTACTCTCTTACCTTTCTGATTGTTATTCTTAATAAACTTGTTTTGGTTTACTATTACAGCGCTTGCTACCAGTTTATTGCTTTAGGAACTGTAGTGCTCACTCGGCCTAATGCACACTTTCAGCAAGCTAAAAGTGCCCAGCTACTTTTCGGAGGGCAGACACTGGACGGTCTGCTAGAAGTCGTGACAGCCTGTGACTTGGCTCATGAATTCTTATGGCATTTGGGTGCAGGGCTGGTGACAGGTGCAACCCAAAACATCTGGAGGGCATCAGGTTTGGGAAGGCTGACCAATAAATGGCTACTGATGCATCCTCTTTTGTCAACTAATAGTCTGTTCCGTCGTTCCTCGCCAGTCAAGAAAAAAACCCCACAATATCATACACCCATGTACCTAATACTGTTCCTTCTAGGTCTTGGGGCCGAAACGCTGCCCCCGGAGATGGATGGCCTCTGCTTGCAGTTATGCAAGCCTGTGGCCTAGTCTTTCTGTGTTCCGTATTTAGAATTGCTGGATCGGAGGAAAAACATTTTTGCAGACATCCTGTCCCTTTGTCTTCGGCGATCTTTCTTTTCGCTTTTATTCGTTCCTTTGCTAACTGTGCCAAAGCCCCCTCTGTTTTCTTTTATGGATGTCTGCATAAAAAAAAGAAAGAAAAAAGGGGGTTGGTGGGGGGAGGAATCTGAAATAGCTTCATTTATATCAGCCCGTTTTTGGAGGGTACAGCTGCTTTTGTCCCTGGAGAGTTCTCCATTTCTAATTAGTAAACTGTCACCCACTTTGCAAATGTTAACAAACTGACCGGAATTCAGGGTGAGCCAGAGGGGTGGCATTTTCTGTCCACAGGGACGCTTTCTCTAAGGTATAATTTCAGGGCAAGCGAGGGTAACTGTGGTAGAAAGAGAAGAAGAAGAGCTGGCTTTTCTACTCGACTTTTCTCACCCATTTAGAGGGACTCAGAGTGGCTGACAAAGCTTCTGTTCTTCTCCCCACAACAGAACACCCTGTGAGGTAGGTTAGGCTGTGAGAGCTCAGAAGAGAGCTGTGACTAGCCCAGTGTCACCCACCTGGCTTCATGGAGGAGAATAAGAGTTGACTTTTCTACCCTGCTTTTCTCACCCATTTAAGGGGACTCAAAGCGGCTGACAAACCTTCTGTTCTTCTCCCCACAACAGAACACCCTGTGAGGTAGGTTAGGCTATGAGAGCTCAGTAGGAGAGCTGTGACTAGCCCAAGGTCACCCTGGTGGCTTCGTGTAGATCAAACTGAAGGAGGGCTGAAAGTTTTGTTCCCAAGATCCTCTAGGAAATGATCAGAGCAAACCATTTATATCTTTTCTAAGAAAGCTGCATGGAGGTTTCCTTTTGGCCACCAGAAGCTACCCCTGACTGAGGCTGTGTCTAAGTTTTAATCCGGTTTCAATCCACTTTCAGAGTGAGAGAACACATTGGCAAAGTGACTTGTCATTTTCTTTCTATTTTATCTACTAACCCAAAGGTGGATTTCGAGTTCGATAATGCTGAAAGGGAACAGCATGACCCTTTCCTGATGTGTTCTCTTGCTCCAAAAGAGGACTGAAGCCGGATTAAAGCGTAGGTGTGAACTCAGCATGAGTGGCACCAAAAATCAGCCAGCACCACCACCTCAGTACAAATTGTGCCTATGTGTGGCTTGATGCCTAGGCCATGCTGAACGCTCCGTTGCTTTCATTGGTACGATTTCTATTTATAACTTTAAGGCAGCTTCTCACGAAGAAGAGAAAAGCATGAAGCATCGGTGAGGCTCCTCCAGCATCAATGGCAAATAAAAGAGTAGAGCCAATGGTTAAATCTGGAATCCATGCTGCCTTGGGCTGCCTTTGCACGTAGCAAAGAAAGCAGCCCGGAAGCACCGTGGAAGCAGCAATGTGTGACCCTTATGTCCTCATCCTGTTTCCAATCCACTTTTTTCCCCTAGGGTGTCCATGAGAATGGGGAGGGGCAGACTGGCTTATTAACTATCCCACCTGCAAACTGTCCTCAAACCGTCTGTAAGACTGCATCCACACCTAGCAAAAACCATAACTGAGCGAACCACCTCTAAGCTGCCCTCGGAGGGCGTTTTTGCTTCAGCTCATGATGTGTGTCTTTGATTACAAAGGGGACAGAGGATTCTACAAGCCTCTTCTTCCCTGCCCACCTTCCAAGCCTGGTCACCTTCTTTGTCAGACTGTATAGGAAGACACTGATACCTTTGGCTGACGGAATATGTCTCCTCTCGCCCGTCTCTCTTTTCATTCATTCAGTTTATAGAAACCACCAGAATCGGCACTACTGAGATCCGGTGCGTTTCACATTTCAGATGTCTAAGCCTGGAACATGGAGTGCTGCAAATTTTGTAGACTCTTTCTTTCTTTCTTTCTTTCTTTCTTTCTTTCTTTCTTTCTTTCTTTCTTTCTTTCTTTCTTTCTTTCTTTCTTTCTTTCTTTCTTTCTTTCTTTCTTTCTTTCTTTCAGTAAGTTTACAAGTATATACGTACAAATCACAGCTGCAGAAACAGAAGAACATCATGGTTACATTAATCAGCTGTTTACAAGTATAAAGAAAAGGGAATCATCAGTGCAAACAAGACGTACAATATAGTTCCATAACAAATCTTGGAGACGCTGATAGATATTGTTCTAATTTAGTGTTTCTGCAACTCTGATCTGAGACAAGCTGGGCTTCACATTTAACTTCCTCAGGAAGTTAAGATCAGGGATGGAGGTCTGGGTTCACCTTGGGAATGCTGTCCCTGTCCACAACCTACCTTGATGTTACCCTGTGGCAGGATACTTATGGCAGCGTCTGCCTTGCCTCAGCGGTGGCCATGCGTGGCTAGCCATTGCTATAGTGATTGGGTGACATGATGCGGAATTGCACAACTTCACAGGGGCTGCATTAGGAGCACCATAGGGACTCCAAGTGCAAAGAATGAGAGAGCCCAGCGTGTTTGCAAAGAAGCCTGCAGATTCAAAAAGTAATTGGTCCGTGCCAGTCAGCAATCAACTTTGTTTGCACTGTCCTTAATTTGTCTTTACTGCACGTGTCAAAAGAGAAATCTGATATGCACTCCTCCTCATTACTGTGAATAAATTTGGAGGGTTGGAAGAGGAATTATCGTGAATATTGTAAACCTCCAGCCAGGATAGGGATAAAAAGTCAGGCTGTAATGTGAAAGAGTTTGGAACATGTCCTGATGGGATTTCTGGAATGCAAATTTCCGGTGTTGCAATACAGATTAAAATAAATCCTTTGTCTCTAGCTTGTTTGTTTGCTAAAACCCCATATGGATGAAAGAAAGCTGATAGGAGGACTATCAACAATGGGGAACAGCTCTGCGTGACTGGAGCCGCTCTGGGATGAAAGTGGCTCCATGGTGGGTGGATGCTATGAGCTGGAGCATCTCAGCAATGTCTCAAATAGCCAAGTGCAAAAACTGTGTAACACTCCCATGTGTGGCAGGGTGATTGCTGGACCCCTCGCTCATGTGCTAAGTGCGGGGAGGCCCGGGCTGGATTATAGAAACACTGTACCCTAAAGAGGCTCAAGTGGTCTGTGAATGATGACCAGGTTTGTGCTAAATCTGAAGGAGGAATGGACTAGACAGTTGCACTCCCAGCATTTTTGCTACAGAGCAGGAATATGCATAATTTTTTTTTCATGTTGGATTCCTATCAAATCAAATGCAAGAAAAATTGTATTCATTTGGATAGATCCCCTTTGAAAGTGGTAGGATTCATATTTGATACAAATGTTCAATATGAATCGGATTCGAATCCCCACTATGAATCTCCGATGTATCCTTACAAATTCCCCACGTATCTGCTATGTATCCCCTACATATCCACTCTGAACATGTCAAATCCACTCTCAATCCACATTTTAATCTACTCTGGAATCCTGCGTTCAGCAGGGATTGGATTTGATGACCCTAGAGGTCCCTTCTAACTCCATGGTTCTGTGGTTCTATGCTTCGAATCCACTCTGGATCCATGGCAGATGTGACTGGAGTAGCTGCTTTCCCACCTCCCTGGGTTCGCGAATGTTAACGGAGCTTCATAAGACTGTATTGAAACACTAGATCCGTATTGGAATGTCAATCTTTGAATGTACCAGCATTCGATACGAATTTGAATATCCAAATTTGGACAAATTTGTACAGATTTCAAATGTGGCAAATATCTGTGCACGTCCCTACTACAGAGAGTCCCTAGTGCCGCTAAGTATGCCATTAGAGTACCCTCATGGAGGGCTCAGGCATCCATAGCAATGCCACCACACTAGAGGACCAGGCCGCCCTTCTCACCTACTCCAGCGAGAATGTTGGGATGAATATGGCGTCGGGCCTGGCAGGAGCCAAAGACCATCTCAATAGAATTGAATCTAGGATTCTATTGGGATGGTTTAGCGCAGCGGTTCTCGGCCTTCCTAATGCTGTGACCCCTTAATGCAGTTCCCCATGTTGTAGGGACCCCCAACCACGGGGGGGGGGGGGCAGCTGAGGAATCCACAGTGAAAACACTACATACAGGGGGATTCACAAAGTTCCTGCAAATGTGAAAGGACTTCTCAATTCATTTGCAGCACATGAGATTTACAGGCAGTGGTACAGAAGAAGTGAGAAGGAAACACTGACATTCAGTTTGCAAGTCTCATAAAAGTGTGTTAGAGTACCCACATGACTTGCCACGCACACAGAGGCTCGTGCCCTTCATAAATTAGTCCTTGCTGGACAAAGAGATGTGTGAATAATTTAACTTAAAAAGTCAGATACCACAGCTATCTTGTCGCAACCTCTCTAAAAGAGTAGTTCAACCCCCAGAGTTCAACCCACAGGTTGAGAACCACTGGTTTAGGAGATCCTGCATTGAGCAGGAGGTTGGACCCGATGACCCTAGAGGTCCCTTCCAACTCTATAATTCTATGAATCTATGACTCGCGCCCACAGCCTGGGTATCACAGCTCACCTGGCCTCCTCCTGGCCTCTTCCACAACCTTGTTGTGTATTCCGGGCCATGCCAGGCATTAGTTCAGTAACGGGATCCCAATCACCTTCCCAACACACAACCATGTTCTTTCACCCGCCCCTGGAAGACAGCCATGGACTTTCCCTCCTCCTTTTTTTGTTTTTAAGTGATTAAATATTTAGAATTCTGGCTTGAATCTCGATTGCTCTTCATAGCCCTCAGTATATTACAGTCTGTCTTTCTTCTTTTGCTTGCTTGAGATCAGCATTTTCCCTGGCTGTTATGCTGGAGACAGGGACAGTGTGTAAAAATGGGTTTGGCGAGGCCTCTGTTTTTGTCTTGCTTTGCCCAAACATCTCAAAGAAGGAGAAGCCTGGGTGGACCAGAAGAGGTCAGTTCCTTGTCAGCCAAGGGGTGAATTAAGGTAAAAGGTGTTCCTATTTAAACAGAGCTGTAGAAGCCAGTACAGAGAGGCCTTCTAGAACACACTTTCCCTTTTGCACAGTGGGCAGGAGTTTGAAGGCTTTCTTCATCTGCCCCTAGACGTTCAACAAGGTGGCTTCTCAGAAGCTTCTCACTTGAGTCTCCTCTGCGTAAAGCCATCAGCAGGCAGGGTCTCCTCTCCAGAGTACCGTCCATGTGCTGATTTTCTGGGCCTCCACCTCCACAGTCCCGTTAATTTGCATTGGTAGACTGGACCACCATGGCTGCATGCACACCTATGTTTTAATCCAGTCTCAGTCCACTTTCAGGGTCAGAGAACACATCAGCAAAATGACCAGCCATTTTCTTTCCATTTTATCTTATCTAAGGGTGAATTTTCTGAGTTACTGTATGTTCTGGTGTATAAGACTACTTTTTAAGGCAGGAAAATCTTCTCAAAAGTCAGGGGTCAGCTTATACGCTGGGTGTCGTCTTCTTATATGGTGAGTATATCCCAAATTCTATATTTTAACTGGAAAGTTGGGGGTTGTCTTGTATACCCAGTTGTCTTATACACCGGAATATACGGTAGATAATGCTGAAAGAAGACAACTTGATACTTTTGCTGAGGCATTCTCTCACTCTGAAAGTGGACCAAAACTGGATTCAGACTTCGGTGTGAATGCAGCCTGTGATTTTCCCTAGCACCTTGTTTTCCGTAGGTGGCCCGATGCTTTTGCACTACACTGTAGTACTGGAGAACCAAGCCACAATGAAAGCATTTTGTAGATTATTACACTTTGCCACGTCCCCTTGGAGAGGACCAGGACCTATCTTCAGGCAACGTGGCAAAAATGGTGGGGAGCCCTGGTGCAGATGATGGGAACAACAGAGTCTCCCTGTGAGAAGATGGAGTGAGGCTGAAAATTCAGCCCTTCCATAGATGTGCACAAATATTTGTCACATTTGATATTCATATGGACTTGGACATTCGTATAACAAATAGAATGTTATGGCATTCGAACGTTGAGATTCATACGAATATGAATCTTTTGGAACATTTGTATGAAGCTTCGGAACATTTGTAAAACGGGGAGGTGGGAAAGCAGCTGTGCCAGTCACATCTGCAATGGATCCAGAGTGCGTTAGACATGGTTTGAGAGTGAATTCAAGGTGGATTTGATGCTTTCAGAGCAAATATGTTATGGGATACATGTGGGATACATATGCATTTTTATTGGATATTTGTATGAATTCGTATGAATACTTTTGTATCGAATAGAATCCTACCACATTGGAAGGGGATCTATTTAAATGAATACAAATTTTCTTACATTTGATATGATACAAAAAAACCCCAAAACATTTGTGCATGTCCCTAAATCCTCCTCTTTGCATGAATTTCTCAGTGTCGAGCAGATTTTCGTTTTATAATTTTTCTCCCATTTCCCAGCCCGGCAGACCTGAAACGGCATTGGGCCATGCTGTGAATTCGTTGTGTGGTCCAACGCGGTCCATGATAGCCCCACTCCTTCTGGCCTCAAAGAAGGCTGGGAGGGGAAGGGAAGCCAGGACTAAGAAGATATGAACTGCTCACCTCAGCTGCGCAATGTCTGGGTCTCCGTTTGCTGGACGGGACCTCTGGCAATCTTGGTTCTTGGCTAAAAGATGTGCAGCTGGCTTGAAGGGTGAACGAGTCTTTGGAGCCACATCCCTAGTTTTTACTGTGTTGTGCCCAATATATTTCCCTTTACTTCCCTTTGACTGATTTCCAAACAGGCAAAGCCTTGCATGAATTGAACCGGAGGCAATTATCCCAGCAGTGCCACTGGCAACTTCAAATGGTGGGATGGTGATCAGCAGGATTTGTTGCAGGAGGTGGGAGACCACAGGCCACACTGCTTGCTTCGAACAGTGTGCCAAAGTGACAAGATGGCCCAGCACTGACCATCCGGAGCCGCAATTTCCTCTGAGCCACTAAGGTGCCAGGATATTTGCGTGACAGTTGCCCAGAGGAGCCTCTCTGTGTGCATATACCCCATGATTTTATGTGCAGAACCAGATCAAACTAGTTCAAAGCCAGTTAGAATCAGAACTGATTCACGCATGATTAGGTTTAACTCAGACCAAACCAAACCTTGATTTTTTTCAAGTTCATGCACTTCTCTGCTGAACAGAGAAATTGGCTCAGATTTAGTGGTTTGGTTTAAATCGAACGAAGTACTCTTGGTTCAGGTTCACTTTGATTTTTTTTTTTAAACCACAGGATGGTTTGGTTTGCATGTGACCCGAAGGAACCATGTTTGCTTGGTTCGTTAGAACGTTCCTTGATCCACCTTTGGTTCGAACCAGGTGTTGTTGTTTTTAACAACAGAGAGGTCAGGTTCACATGTGAACCATGCCAACCAGCCAGATCAGCCTGGCACATCTCTACTACTTCTGAGTACTTCTGTGACCTGCGCTTCTAAGGTTATTTTACAAAGAAGAACTTCTTCAAACTGTGATCAAGGAACACAAAGGTTGCTCATCCTCTGCTTTTCCAAAGTTCTCTTCCTCCGTCAGCTGCTCTCTGCTGCCATCTATTGCCTACGTGTGCCAGCTGCAATTTGTATCAATCCAACAGGTATCAGTGATCATCTGTGTAGGGCAACACCTGGCAAGCCTTATGGGGGCCACTATTGCTTGTTTGGTTCTCAGAAGACTCGCAAGCTTTAAAATGATTGGGGGATTGTTGGTAACTTTACAGCCGCTATTACTATTTGGTTTAATGGTTAGGGAGCCGGACTCTTATCTGGGAATACCGGGTTCGATTCCTCCCTCCTCCACAAAGCCAACTGGGTGACCTTGGGCTAGTCACAGCACTCTTCTGAGCTTTCACAGCCTCATCTACCTCACAGGATGTCTGTTGTGGGGAGAAGAACAGAAGATTTCTCAGCTGCTTTGAGTCCCCTTAAATGTGTGAGAAAACCCAGGTGGAAAAGCCAACTCTTCTTCCTCCACAAAGCAGCTGGGTGACCTTGGGCTAGTCACAGCTCTCTTCTGATCTCTCACAGCCCCACCTACCTCACAGGGTGTTATGTTGTGGGGAGAAGAACAGAAGGTTTGCCAGCCACTTTGAGTCCCCTTAAATGGGTGTGAAAAGCAGGATAGAAAAGCCAGCTCTCCTCCTCCTCCTCCTCCTCTGGGAGCAGGGAGTCCGGGACAATGGATAAAAGGGGACCAGTGCTTATGAGAACTTGCTAACACTACCTTCCCTGCCTTTTCTTATTCCAGATTTCTCCTGGTCTTCAGCTGTCTGGTTCTGTCTGTGTTTTCAACCATCCCAGAACATCAAAAATTTGCCAACCAGTGTCTCTTCATCCTGGTAAGGGGAGGGGGGGTGTTTTCCAAGTCCCTTTTCATCTGTCTCCCTCTTCTGTCTGCCCATCTTAAACCTGGTTTTCATTTCTATAAACACTCCACCCTCCAGGACGTGACTTCTGTTGCTGCGCTCTGCCCCTGATTTTGTTAAATGGAGATCCCAGTTCACATGACCTTCTATAGATTTTGGCTGTTTGGGGTTGGTTAACTCTCCTGCTCCCTTATCCAGATCTGGATGAGGAATTTATATATGATTTGGGAGCAGTAAGAGAGCCATTGTTGGGATATAAAGAGAGGATATAAGCAGGATCAGAGCAATGACAGGTGAACAGGGAACAGAATAATGGACATTTCGGATGGGCTGAAAAGGAGGAGAAAGAAAATCATATTCCTGCTCATTTCTATAATTCCTATAGTTTCTCCTCTCTCAGAGGTAGGGACAGGGGCATACAAAAAGGGTCTTGTCTGTGTTGGCTCCTAGACTCTGGCTTTTTGACACCTAAAACCCAGACCTTTGAGGCTTAGCTTCCTCTGAGTGCTGCCCTGCCAGGGAGGGCGGGTGAGTTATAATTAAATAGGTTTTGGAAACATATGTTTATACATTTTATCTTCTTTAATACTGTGATCCATTGAGGGACTTTTTGATGAAGGGCAGAATATAAATTCATAAATAAATAAATAAATATTTTTTTGCCACTCTTCTGGGGTTTTTTTGGGGGGGGAGTGTTAGGAGAATATTCTGTGTCCCATTCTGCCTCATTTTCTGTCTGTGCATGTGAGTCCCTGCAACCACACAGTTGCTGCCCGTCCGTCCGTCCGTCCGTCCCGTCCCCCCCCCCCCCCCGGTGACTTTCCTGCAAGGGTATCCCAGCATCTCAGACTCGCTTCCAGATCTAGGACCAACCTGCAATTTTTTAATTGAGAAGAGAGATGGTTGTGACGGCTGTGGGAGTGGGCGAAAGGAGAGAGGGGGGAAGCGGCAAAGGGCATGGGTTTGGTTGCTGAAGGCAGCGAGGAAGTTCAGCATTTCATAAAGGGTAGGGATGTACACAGATGTGTGTGTGTGGGGGGTTTATATTCAATTCACATCAAATGGAATGCAAAAAAAATTCATATTCGTTCGAATAGATCTCCTTTGAGTGTGGTTGGATTCGTATTGGATACGAATGTTCAGTCCTATGTGGATCCCATACGAATCCCATACAGAGCTTCATACAAAGCCTCATACGAATGTATCAAAACATTTGATTCAAGTTTGAACGTCACTCTTCGAATGTGCCAGCATTCAATTTGAATTTGAACGCCCGAATTCGGACGAATTTTGAATGTTACAAATATTTTTGCACATCCCCAATAGAGGGCCCTGGGAGCCCAGGGAAGGGTCCAGTTTCCCAAGCCAGGAGGTTCTAAGGATGGTGCAGGTTGGAGCGAGTGAGAAGAAGCATCGCCCAAAATGGAATGTGCTGGGGAAGGCCAGGGGGACGATGGAAGCCGTGGTGCCGTTGGTCTCCTGCAAACTGCACTGCAGCTGACAAGGGGTCGAAACACAGTTTCGAGGAATCAGAGGCGAGGTTCTGACCAGCTCCTCTCCCCAACCTCACCCCCCTCGTATGTTCAGTTTTGGAGGCCCTGGCATGGGATTAAAGCACCTATTTACAGCTTTGATGAACGGCGGGGACTGTAGCTGAGCTTTTGATGGCCCCTGGACTGGACTTAGGAGCTGTCCAGCAGCTCTGGGCTTTGTCTTTGTCCGGAGAAGGTGAGTGTCAAACATTGTGGAGAGATCACACGAGGAGGTTCACCAAGCCTCAGGGGGGCAGGGGGGGGGATCTTTTAAAAAGCAACTTCACCATCACCCCCCAACTGTCAGAAACAGCTGACTCTTGGTTTCTTCTGACGGAGATGGAGACTAAATTAAGAAGGTCCGTGTGACTTTCCCTCTAGTAAGCAAAATAAGGGTTTGTTTGTATGAAAGGGAGGGGGAAGAGTCAAAGCAGGAGAAAGCTGATGCTGCAGGAAAATCTGCCCTTGCTGGCTTGTGCTCAGAGGGGGGAAGAAGGGGTCGGCACTGGTGCCTGGCAGGTGGGGCAAGGTGGGCTTCTCTTTCAAACCAAGGAAGGCAAAGTTGATGCTGAGGGCCCTGCCTGAAGGGAGTGTTGTGACACCATGGCTGCAGCTGTTTTACATGCAAAAGTCCTCAGTTCAGTCCTAAACATCTTCCCTTTGTTTGGGAACCTAGAGATTTATTGTCCAATTAGCTCCAACAGGATGGAGTTTAATCACACAGATGCCCTACCTGAGCTTAGAGTGGTTTCTTCCTGTTTAGCAGAGAAGCATCCAAAGGGACTTGAGCCAACTTGGGAATCTGGATTTCTGCTCTGTCCAAACATAGGATCCATTCTTACTCCAGATTCACTCAGAGTTCAGGTTCATCAGTTCTCTTGGGCTTTCTGCAAATTCCATGTAGGCAGCAACATCTAAGTGCTTCCATGTCTTTACCTGTTGATGACAGGTAGCGGTCTACGAATACCGCCATGATTCTGTCCATCCTTCCATCTGTCTGTTGCCACATAACTCTCAGTTCTAGTAATAATAATAATAATTTTTATTTGATCAGTCTAATGACCATTTCAAAATTCAGTAAAAAACAATAAAAACATTATAAAACAGAATAAAGGAAGGCAGCTGACATTCTGTTTGCAGGTAGGTTCTTGTTTTCCCAGTTCTTTTCCCAAGAAGGAAGCTCTTTTCTTTGTGGCTTTCAGAATAAAAAGGCTTACTCTGATTATTGTAGATCTTTCTAGACCTTGCCATAGGAGTCTCAAAAGATCTTCTCTGTTCTAGTAGCCCTTGATACACCTGCCCTCCATGAATTTGTCTAACACTTTCTTAAAGCCATCCAGGCTGGTTGCTGTCACCACCACTTCTGGTAGTGAATTGCATAGACTGATGACCCTCTGGGTGAAAAAATACTTCCCCTTCTATGTCCTAACTTTCCTGCCCAGCTTCATAGAGGGCCCCCCTGGTTTTAGTGTTGTTCAATAGAGAAATTATTTCCCCATCCCTCTATTCATCTTTTTATATACTTCAGTCAACTCCGCTCTTAAATGCCATCTTTCCAGACTGAAGAGGCCTAGACATTGCAGCCTGGTTTCGTAAGGGAGGTGTTCCAGACCCTTAATCATTCCAGCTGCCCTTTTCTGCACCTTTTCCAGTTCCACAAAATCCTTTTTGAGGTGTGCTGACCAGAATTGTACACAATATCCCAAATGTGGCCTCACCATAGATTTATAAAGGGACAAAATGAAACTTGCTGACTCCCTCATTACTCCTAGTGTTGAATTTGTTTTGTCACTGCTGCTGTACACTGGCTGTCCAGCGGGCGGGAACCCCAGGATCCCTTTCTGTCCCCAAAAGGTGAGATTAAAGTGCATTTGCCACCTGGCTGCCTGTTCATTGTCAAGGGATCCCTTTGGAGCTATCGGCAATCGCCTTCAGTTTTTACTACCCTGAACAATTTGGCATCATCAGCAATGTCCTATCCCAGTTTCCACCCCTTTAGCTGCTGAAGGAGGTGTCATAACTAGAAGGCCTTTCCCAGGAGATCTTAAGCACAGGCAAACCGATATAGGACAAGGTGTTCCTTTAGATGAACCAGTTTGGTCTAGTGGTTAGGGAGCTGGACTCTTATCTGGGAAGAGCGGGTTCAATTTCACACTCCCCCATGAAAGCCAGCTGGGTGACCTTGGCCTGGTCACAGCTCTCGTCTGAGCTCTCACAGGCCCACCCACCTCACAGGGTGTCTGTTGTGGGGAGAAGAACAGAAGCTTTGTCAGCTGCTTTGAGTCCCCTTAAATGGGTGAGAAAAGTGGGATAGAAAAGCCAACTCTTCTTCTTTTAGATATTTAGGGTCAAAACTTTTTAGGGACTTAAAGAATTAAGGTTAACCCCGTAACTGGTCCTTCTGTTTGTGGCTCTCTCTTCTCTTTCAGTACTCCAGAGGCCAATTCACACTACAGCCTATAGTGCATGATTAGGGAACTTCTGAGGAAGAGCATCAGCACCTTGAGGAGGCTGCTACAGCCTCCAGGCATCCCTTGCCTTCCCGGAAGTTCCCTAATCATGCACTAGGTGTGGAGCACGAACTCATGATCCATACCTTTACTAACGTTACCCAATCACTTACCTGGTGCATCCAGGCAGTGGCCATTCACACCTCTTCTGGTGCTCCAGGATCATCAGCAAGCGCCCTGGCACCTGGGATGACAATCCAAATGGCTGCACATACGTGCTGAGTGTCAGCATCATCATGGCAATGGCGCTGGTGCATGCGCTGTGGTGGAGGGCGCCACAACCAAAACGGCAGGGCCCTGAAGAGGACTGGCCCCCGTCCCAGGTGAGTGACCAATTGCCCGGGGCATGGAGTGTAAGTGACTAGCATTTGCAAGTGTGAGCGCTGGTCAGCCTTGGTTCATTGCACTCCTTTCCTGTCCAGCGGGCGGGAAGTGTGAAATCGCGCTTGGTTCCAAATCCTTTGCTTACTCTCAATCAAGTGTTTCTTGCAGTGAAAGGGGCATTTCAAACGATGTGCTATTGGTGGTCTAATGGCTGTTCCATCCACCCATGTCAGCAAATAACGATGTGACCTTTTGGTGACTTCATAGCAACCCAGGCAAAAGTCAAGCCCCCATAACCGGCAGGCAGGCAAAAACCAGTTTTTAGAAAACACTGAGGTCAGCTTTTGCAAACCTGGTGCTGTTCAGGTATTTTAACTGCAGCTTCTTTCCCCTGCAGGTAGCATGGTGGTGTGTTAGTTGGGGATACTGGGAGCTGAAGCCCAAAACACTTTGAGGATGTCAGGTTTATTATTTATTTATTTATTTGCATTTTTATCCAGTCCTACACTCAGGGCAGGTAACAGGAACAAAAGCAAAATATAAATTGAACGTACTAAAAACAGTCACAGAGCATGAGTGAGGGGTGGGGGAGCCAGTTTGGTCTAGTGGTTAGGGAGCCAGACTCTTACCTGGGAATACTGGGTTCGATTTTGCCGTCCCCCATGAAGCCAGTGGGTGACCTTGGGCTAGTCACAGCTCTCTTCTGATCTCTCACAGCCTCACCTACCTCACAGGGTGTTCTGTTGTGGGGAAAAGAACAGAAGGTTTGTCAGCCACTTTGAATCCCCTTCTTCTTCTTCTTCTTCTTCTTCTTCTTCTTCTTCTTCTTCTCCTCCTCCTCCTCCTCCTCCTCCTCCTCCTCCTCCTCCTCCTCAGCCAAGAGTCAGGGTAAATTGGTTCCTCTCCACTGATCTACTTAACATATGAAGTGAAGATAGCCTGGCACACCGCAAGGGAAATCCTGGCCCATAGTCTCGGGTCCACCACTGAGAAGACCCTAACTACTCATTATGGGAGACGTTTACCACCTGGTGTAGATCATTACTGAAATGGAGACTCCTGAGGCATTGATCCAATAACACACCTGCCCTTTCTCCCCTAAATCTTTCAGGGGCTCTTCTTTATATATATATCTGACCAGTTTCTACTCAGAAATATATTCCTGACGTTAGCATACAGCAGCCTTTGCACATGGAGGCTGCAGAGAGCGCCTTCTGTTCCTTGAGGTCTGCCCCCTGCTTAGAGAGGAGCCATCTCTGATTTTGCAATGAGGACATTTATTTTTAGAAAATGGGTCCCTGTGTCACCCTAGCCCTTTCGGTGTTCTCGTTCTTGCTTGTGGGGTCCACGGGGGCTCCTTGAGGTAGCCCAGTTGTTGTGCTAGGTGGAAAATTTGGCAGCAAAAAAAGGGCATGGTGTCATTGCAGGCAGGCTGTCTGCCATTTTGTGGGAACAGAAGGAAGGCAAAGTGAGTTGGATCTTTGGCCTGATCCATCCTCTATTGAGCAGGATGTCCTAGTTCAAAGAGGCCTCCAGATACTGCTGTGGAATTCAAGCAGAGCGTGGATGCAAAATTCTTTATCCCTACAAACTGCAGTACTTTTAACTGCTTGGGCCTTTGGCTTTTCTTACTTACTGATTTTGATTTTTACCTTCTTTTTCCCTAGCATCTCAGGGAGTGTAATAAAATGAAGCAGTAAAAGACAACGGTGAGACACAAAATGGTAGCAAGCTGAACTATCTCTTCTCACAGTAAGCATGAGGAGAGAACCGTCAAAGCCAAAAGCCTGGGTGGAGAGGTTCCTAGTGCTGTGTGGTTGTTTTTCTATTTCCAAACACTAAAAGTCCTTTAGGCTACTTGCAAAGTCATTAATAAATAAATAAATGGGCACCATTCTGGATAAAAATAGTATCGACTCACCCGTCACAATCTCAAATTAACACAACACTGCAAAAAGGAAATTCAGTGCTAAAGGTTATGAGGAAAGGAATAGGAAACAAGTCAGCAAGCGTCACGGTGCCTCTTTATAAATCTTTGCTGAGGCCGCATTTGGGATATTGTGCGCAGTTCTGGTCACCACACCTCAGAAAGGGTATCACGGAACTGGAAGTTCAGGGTGATCAAGGGGCTGGAACACCTTCCATATAGAATCAGGCTGCAACATTTGGACCTCTTCAGCCTTGAAAGGTGATGTTTAAGAGGAGACCTGAGGCCCATGCGCACTATGGCCTCTAGTAAAGAAGTAGTGAACGTTTGTGAAGAGCAGTCACATGTGCTGGAGGGTGCCGCAGGATGTTTTTCGACTGTCGCTTGGTGGAGGCCGGTGGGCGTACCCACCTGTCAAAGAAGCAGAGCAGGCACTCTGCCTCTTTGACAGCTGGGCACGCGCCGGCAATCTGTCTTGTGGTGAGGGCAGGCACACTTGGAGGCTGTGGGTGTTTTTCCACTGTCACTAAAAGTACCCATTTATGGGTACAAAAATGCCATTACGTACCCATTAATGGGTACTTTTAGTGACAGTGGAAAAACACCCACAGCCTCCAAGTGTGCCCGCCCTCACCACAAGTTTATTACTCGTTGATTAGGTGTGAAGCATGAAATCATGCTCCAAACGTTAACCAACGTTTACCTGTCAATTACCTGAAGCATCCAGGGCAGGAGGATCCACTCTTCTTCTGGCCCTCCAGGGTGATTTGAGGTGTCACGACAGTGCTGATGCACACACAGTCAAAATTTACTGCCGCGGAGGGCACCACAGACAAAATGGTGGCGCCCAGAGGAGGACTGGACCCCAGATCGAATAGGGTAAGTATTCAATCCTGGCGGGGGTGGGGGTGGGGCGGCCAAAATTGACTAGCGCTCCAAGTGTGAGCAGCAATCAGCATTGGTTAATTATGCTCATTTCCTGTCCAGTAGATGGGAAGGGAAGTGTAAAAACACACTCGGTTGAAATATATAAAATCATGCATGGTGAGGAAAAGGTGGACAGAGAAAAAATGTTTTCTCTACAACCAGGGATCACTGTATGAAACTGATGGCCTGAAGAGTCAGGGCTGACAGAAGGATTTTTTTTTTCACCCAGAGGGTCATCAGTATATGGAATTTTACTTCCAGAAGAGTGGTGATGGCTACCAGCCTTGATACCGTAGCTTTAGGAACTGGTTAGATAAATTCATGGAGGACAGGTGTATCAATGGCTACTAGAATGGATGCTCACACAAGATTCAGGGAGTTCAAGAGCAGGTGAAGGTTTTGCCTTTGTCTTCTGCTTGAGATGCCCACAAGCAATTGGTGGGCCACTGGGTGAGACAGGATGCTGGACTGGATGGGCTGTGGCCTGATCCAGCCGGGCTCCTTTGTTCCTTACATAAAAGTGGAAGAAAGCAGGAGCAAAAATTACTCTGTGTAGATGGGACATGTAAATTCACATTTTTCTTCCAGTTTGGAAACGTCTCTTTCTCCCTCTTACCAAAAACTGGGTGGCCCCAGAAGCATTTTATACTTTTACCTTTTCTGTAGTTCTGCTCTGACAGTGACCTTGACATGAACTTCAGTGGCCCTATGAAATTTCACCCCCACCCCTGATTATCTTCCCTTTCTCTCCCGCACTGTAGGAATTTGTCATGATTGTGGTTTTTGGCATGGAATACATCATCCGCGTGTGGTCGGCTGGCTGCTGTTGCCGCTATCGAGGATGGCAAGGGCGCTTTCGGTTCGCACGGAAACCTTTCTGTGTCATAGGTATGCCTCTGAGAGAGCGTGCGAGTCAGGCGGACACTTGTTTGGACCGGGAAAAGGAGGAAGGGATCTCTCAGGGATATGGATCTTCCAGATCAATCCCAAACAAAGCTTCATACGAATGTATCAAAATATTCAACTCGTATTCGAATGTCAATCCTCAAATGTGCCAACATTCAATTTGAATTTGAATGTTCAAATCAGTACAAATTTGTACGAATTTTGAATGTTACGAATATTTACGCACGTCCCTATAACTGAGAGAAAATAGCAAGGAGCAAAGTGGTTCCTGTGCCTTTAAAAGTTCTGGATAACTGGGAGCCCAGGATTTAGACGATCTGAGTTCTCTTACAGTTCTGCACCTGGAAAGGCAATGCAGATGTAATATTTCACAGCTTGTTGTGGGACATTTTTGACTTTCCACCATGGCACGTTCTCTTGGTTGCCTCCCATTCAAGCATCAACTGGGTCTGTTTTTACTTAGCCTGTTTAGCTCAGGCAAGATCCATGGGAGAAGGAGGCAGGTTGGCACATGAAAGCCCATCTTAGGGCCTTTCCGCACAGGCTCTATAAACGCATTTAGAGCCTGTTTGGGGATTTGGACATGACTTCCACATTGGAGGCCAGATTGGAGCCCCCTTTGAGGACGCCACATCCGCACGTCAGCGTGCAAAACCGGTTTCTTAAACCAGCTTTGCTGCCAAAATCCAACCCAGTTGTAAGACCTGAAAAATTAGGTCTTACATCTGCCTTTTCCCCTTAAAGTGTTTCGGAAGAAAATGCTTCCGAAGCAGTAGTGGAAAAGACAGATTGCCGGCGCGTGCCCAGCTGTCGAAGAGGCAGAGTGCATGCTCTGCCTCTTTGACAGGTGGGAACGCCCACCGGCCTCCACCATGGCGAGACCGGCAGCCGGCTTCCCCGGGGTCCCCCCACAAGAGAAGGCACGATCGTCCCTTCTCTTGCAAGGGGAAGCCGGAGCCTAACCCCACCCCGCCCAGGGTCACACCCAGGGTCGCCCACTCGTGATCGGGGTCTGCTGGACGAAGATGGGTTGCGGGTACAATCCAATTGGATACTGATGTTCTCTTGGGCCTCTTTCCATTCTTACTGTATGTCACAGATTTCATCGTCTTCATTGCCTCTCTGGCGGTCATCGCTGCCGGCACCCAGGGCAACATCTTCGCTACCTCGGCCCTGAGAAGCATGCGGTTTCTTCAGATCTTGCGCATGGTGCGCATGGATCGCCGTGGTGGCACTTGGAAGCTCCTGGGCTCAGTGGTTTATGCTCACAGCAAGGTGAGGCAGGAGCAGACACAAAACACAGGACATGCACTGGATGTTGCAAGGGGAGACAACTGTGTTGAAGGAGCAGGCTCCATTCTACCTCTGGTTATTTGAACTTTATAGAGGAATGGATTGGGGCCTGAAGAGGAATAAACGAATCCTCCCAAAAACAGATGTGCACACCAAAACACATGACCTGAGGTGCAGAGGGTCTCAGATTGCTGTGGCTATTATTAGGGGGGCTTAGGGGAAGGGAAGTATATCTACACACAAAGAATTATAAATCATGGCTGTACATTAGATAGCATCCCTTGCCACATGGGCGACCTTAGCTGTATATAGGATGTTCTTAAGTTCTCCCTCCACGGCATTGGATTTATTTTGAGACCCAAAAGTTAATTTTTGGTACTTTCTGTTGCTGACAGGAACTGATCACAGCCTGGTACATTGGGTTTTTGGTCCTCATCTTCGCCTCCTTCCTTGTCTACCTGGCAGAAAAGGATACCAATGAAGAATTTCTCACCTATGCAGATTCCCTCTGGTGGGGTACGGTAAGTCAAGATCTATTTGAGCCAGTCTTTGGGTGCAAGAAGGGAGAATAGGGGATACTAGTGTTTCTGTAAGTTTATGGAGTCTAAGATAGGTAGAGATCAGATTTGGTCTTCATTGGGCAGGGAATACACAACTGAGCTCCGTCTGAATGAAGTCCCTTGTGGGACTGGATGGAGCCACTTTATGAGAACTATGGCGCTTCCTCATCCATCTCTCACCAAGCTGCAGCCTTGGCTGTCCTCCTTGATCCCCCTTTCCATGGCATCCACTCCCTTAGGTTATCAGGTGCTTCTCACACCACTGTGGCCTTGATGGGGAATGTAACCGGTGGGAACCTGTTTTGTCTTGATGTGGCATTCTGCTGTTAGCTCAGTGGGCGGAAGAACCTGTTTTTCATGGTGGTCCTCTGTGTGTCTGAAATCATGGCATAGTTTTGGGGTTCTGAGTGTTCTGTGGGCAACTCTGACACACCTGGAACTGGGCACATCAGCCAGGGACTGGAGATGTAAATGGAAGTTGGCTTACTTACCCAGTATACACCCCGATATTCAAGCTTTCCATGTCAGAAGAACATAAGAGAAGCCCTGCTGGATCAGGCCACAGCCCGTCTAGTCCAGTATCCCATCGCACATGGTAGCCCACCAAATGCTCATGGGCATCTCAAGCAGAGACAAGGGCAAACCTTCTCCTGCTCTAGAATCCCAGCAAATGGCCTTAGAAGCATCCTGCTCCCCCCTCCCACCAGTCTGAAAGATGTACTTAAGCATTCATTCTAGTAGCCATTGCTACATCTGTCATCCATAAATTTGTCTAAGCCTTCCTTAAAGCCTTCTAGGCTGGTAGCTGTCCAGGGGGAAAGGTGCAATGAGCCAACTCACCACCACACACTGCTTTTCCTCTCCTTGCACAAGGAATTGTGCAATGGCTACATCTTTGTTCACATATATGCCATGTGTGCTGTGCGTCCCAGTATGCATGCCTGAGACTGTCAGGGCACAAGGAGCCTGATTTGACCCTTTGCCAGTTTGGTGGTACCAAAGGGGAGGCTTATGGGATGCAAGCGCAGTTCTCCCCCCTGCAAAGAAAAAGAAGAGTGGGCAGGGGCCATTGGTTTTGTATGAAAAGTAAATACAGGTTTGTCCTTTGGAACAGGTGAATAGAAATTGCTGTGATTCCAAAGGCTGTAGAATCACAAATTTGGCCAAGGACACAGGCGGTAGAGAAAATGGTTGAAGGCAACTTGTCATGACATGGTCTTCTCTGCTTTCAGATCACTCTCACCACTATCGGCTATGGGGACAAAACCCCAAAGACGTGGCTGGGCCGGGTGCTGGCAGCTTGCTTTGCCCTCCTGGGCATCTCCTTCTTTGCCCTGCCTGCTGTGAGTTGTGCTAACAAGGGAAAGGGGTGGGTGGGCTCTTAACACCTGGAGAGTGTGAAGTTCCATGGCCCCAGCCTTCAGGAGCACCAGGTCCTGGAGTGGGGTGGGCAGTGGTCTCCTCCCCGCAAAGGAGTTTTCCTATTGGCTTTTGTTGTTATTGGGTACCAATGTGTCAGGACCTGGGGACCAAACTGGCATCCTCCAGGCAGTTTGCTCTACCACTATGTTCCAGCAGCTGCCTCTGGTTTTCCTACTGATGCCACGTTCTTGCTTATTCCCAGTAACTGACTGGAGAAAAAAGGACCCATGCAAGTCCCTTGTTTCATCCTTGGCATTACAGCATTTAGTATTTGCAGGCCCTCTTGGCCCCTTTTAGGCATTCGTCTGCAAGGGTTGTTCTTCAGTTGGCAGGACTGTTCCTTCTGCCTTCTTTTCAAGGGGCTTAAATTTAATCCTCAGCAATGTTAATTATTTCTTCTCCTTCCCTTCCATTTCTTCTTCTCCTTTTCCTCCCCTCCCTCCTTCCCTCTTTTTCTTTTTCCTTTCTTTCTTTTTCTTCCTTTCTTCCATTCTTCCTTCCTTCTTTCTCCTCCCCTCTCCTCCTTTCTTCCATTCTTCTTTTCTTTTCCTTCTCGTCCCCTCCCTCTTTTTCTTTCTTTTTCTTCCTTTCTTCTCCTTCTCCTTCTCCTCCCTTCCCTCTTTTTTCTTTTTTCTTCCTTTCTTCCATTCTTCTTTTCTCCTCCTCTTCCTCCTTCGTCAATTGCTCCAAAAGCATTAACCACGCAGGGTGTACTTCTTTGAAGTACTGTATCTTTTTTCCAGTTCTTGTTCATTGTAATCAATTTTAAACTGCCTTATTCCAAAGATTGTTTTATTTATTACTCCATCAGCGTTGGCTTCTTACCACTTGGATGCCATCCTCCAAGCAGTGTTGCTGTTTTTGCTCTTTCTGGAAGAAACTGAGAGCTGTTTAATAGTCTAGCCAGTTTGGTCTAGTGGTTAGGGAGCCGGACTCTTATCTGGGAATACTGGGTTTGAGTCTGTCCTCCCCCATGAAGACCTTGGGCTAGTCACAGCTCTCTTCTGAGCTCTCACAGCCCCACCTACCTCACAGGGTGTCTGGTGTGGGGAGAAGAACAGAAAAGCTTTGTCAGCCACTTTGAGTCCCTTAAGTGAGTGAGAAAAGTGGGGTAGAAAAGCCAGCTCTTCGTCTGATGCAGCCAGATACCAGTGCCCAGAGTGTCCGGGTACCTGGAAACATGCACGTGGATGCATCAGAAACCTTGCCATCCTGAACTGTGCAGCAAATCCATTTTCGCTCCAATGCACAATGATTTAGATCCACAAAGGATCTGCCATCCAGTTCAGACTTTGAAGAAGCCCAGGGTACTCCCACGTCCACAGCCAGATAAGCAGGCTCCTTTAAATGGTGTGAATACCTTAAGATCATGGGATCCTCTGCTAGAACTCTAGAGTTACTGCGTGCTGGTTTCCACATCCTGCTGGTGCTGAGTGACTTGAGCCCTTTCTGTCTCCCCTGCAGGGGATTCTGGGCTCAGGATTTGCTCTCAAAGTCCAAGAGCAACACCGGCAGAAGCATTTTGAGAAGAGGCGGACTCCAGCGGCCAATTTGATCCAGGTAGGTAGGGTGCCTGATGTGGGGAGAAGAACAGAAGGTTTGTCAGCCACTGAGTCCGCTTGAATGGATGAGAAAAGCAGGGTAGAAAAGCCAATGATGATGATGATGTAAAAACAGTAGTTACACACAGCAAACAAGATCACTATGCTGGATTTTGTATTATTATTAGAAAAGCCTATTTCCTCCTAAACCCTCTCTCCCCTGTTCTCTTTCTGTGTCTGTTGGCGACATCCCTATTCACTTGGTCCAGCATGCCCGCAGTCTTGGGTTCATCTTTGACTCTTCTTTATCCTGTATCCCTCACATTCAGTCCATGGCCAAAGCGTGGAGAATTTCTCTTTACAATATTGCTAAAATCCGTCCTTTCCTTTCCATATCCACGGCCAAAACCTTGGTCCATGCTCTTGTAATCTCTCGCTTAGATTACTGCAACCTTCTGCTTATGGGTCTCCCTCTCAACCGCCTCCGTCCCCTTATCACTGTCCAACACTCTGCAGCTCGTATTATCATGCTTGCATGCTGTTTCGATCACATCTCTCCTCTCTTTCTATCTTGTCACTGGCTCCCATTCCCTCTTCGTATTCGTTATAGGTTGCTCCTTCTAACCTTCAGAGCCCTCCATGGGCTGATCTTCTCCACCCCTATATTCCCTCTCGAACCCTTTTCTAGTAGTCAAGGTCTTTTATCTCAGCCTCGCCTTATTACTGTCCCGTCCAGGATTCGTCCTTTTTCCTTTGCTTCCCCTTATTTTTTGAACCTATTACCCGCCCCCGCCCCCCCTTTGCATTTAAAACTGAACTAAAGACCACTCTCTTTAGGGAAGCATTTCCAGGCTCTCCGTAGATGATCTGTTAACGAGATAACTGCTTCTTGTTTTTTTATTGTTCCTGTATTTTGTACTTGTTTTAATTGTTTTTAATTGCCAACTGCTACTATTTTGTCCTTTAGATTGTACACTCCCGGCAGGTTTATATATATTTGATTTGATTTGATTTGTATTGTAAAGCACTGAATATATGGACAGCGCTATAGAAATAAACTAATAATAATAATAATAATAATAATAATAATAATAATAATAATAATAATAATAATAATAATAATAATAATAATAATAATAATAGCCAGCTTCAGTCCACCTTCAGAGTGCAAGAACACATCAGCAGACCTTAGGTGTGACCACAGCCAAAGTGGACTGAAGCTGGATTAAAACCTAAATTGTGGACACAGCCCTTCTTTTTACTGCCCTGGATTTTATTCCAGAATATATAGCAGAAGAGGGGCCTGCCATCCACATTCTAGTCCAGACTGAGGCAAACCCCTGATGCGGATGGCAGCCCCCTCTTCTGGGATACAATATGGAGTAAGGCCCTGTGCAGAAAGGGTCTCTTCCATCCCTAAATGCAGGCAAGTGTGCCATTACAAACCGCTTGTTTTCTGGCTGTTCCGCTACCAGCTCTGCAGTTTTGAATCGGCTGAGGCTCCATGTTAGGAAGGCAAGAAAGAAAGAAGCAGCTGGCCTGTCGGTGTCGTGTCTCGATTGTTTCCCTATTGTAGCTGCAGAGACGAAACCTCGTCCTCCTTTGTTATCTCTCCCCTTCAGAGGACTCCCGTGACAAAGGGTTCCCTCCGTCCCCTTCTGCTATCTCTGGCTGCCAGCTTGCCATACATCCACCCCTCCCCACCCTTCAGCTAAATGCAGCACCAAGTTCCTTTTCTCTGCCTGAAGGGACAAGACAACAGCTGGAAATGAACTGGTGACAAAGGGGAATGCACAAAGCAATCGTGTGGGAGAAGCTTTGCTGCTCCTCTTCCGCTGCATGGGGCTTAGAACTGAAGAACCCAAGATGAGTTGTGCTGGATCAGCCCATCTAGTCCAGCATCTTGTCCCACCAATTGCCCATGGGCTTCTCAAGCAGAGCCAAGGGCGAACCTTCTCCTGCTCTCAAATCCCAGCAAATGGCCTTAGAGGCCTCCTGCCTGTCTCCCCAGCCTGAAAGATGTTCTTAGGTCAGGGTTAGGCTTCTGTGTCTTGTTTTCTGGCACACATACATGGCGGGTGGGGAGATGAACCGGTTCCCTTGCCAGCCTCTTTCCACCTGCACAAAGAAACCAGGCACAAAGGTGGCACACCTGACCAACCACTTCCTCCCTGACAAATATCCCATGGTGGCACTTGGGATGCCCTGCTTTTGCTTTGAAGCTGATCATCGTTGTCAAAGGGTTAAGACTGTCAGGTCAGGCGAGATAAAGCATATGTTACAGGAGGCCTTTTGTTCTCACTTACACGCAAACCCTGCTGCTAAGATGATGCTTATTCCTATATTTTTAAATAGTTGGATCGTGGGGCCACCGTGGAGATCAGGCGCTTCACGTGGCAGCTCCCAGTAAGCAGTAAAATCTCAGTGGGAGTAGTGGGTAAAAATATTCAAAGTCAGTTTTATTGATTTGTTGTTTGTACCCTTCCATTCTATCAACACTAGTACGGTGTGTCCTCATGCAGGTTTTTAGTCCTGGTTTAGTACTGTCTGGACTATTTTGGGCGACTATTTTTAATCCGAATAGAGTTCCTGTCAATTAATCCAAATATAGCCATCCCCATGCAGCTTTTTCAATCCTGGTTTAGTCCTGCTTGGACTATTTTTGGGACTATTTTTAAACATAAAAAACAGGACTTTTAAATTCTGTGCAAACCCTGTCTGCAATAAAGGCAGAAAACCTGGAGCTTTAAGGTTACTATTTCACATCTCTCCCTTTTGGAATTAATGGCAAATGTGCACTCAGGCAGATCAGTGAGGGATCGAACTCAGCATTTCAAAGTATGTCAAGTATTTAAAAGCATTCCTAAGCTTCTTGCATGTATCTTCTCAAAAAGATACAAAATGTTTTCAGCGAAAATGTTTTAAAAGCCCCTTTAAAGCACTCTCCACCCTTTCTGCCTTTTTTGTACAGAGTTCTAGCATTGCGAGCATGACAAGGGAGGGGGGAGCTTTGCATCTGTAAAAAAAATGGCCAGAAGGCTAGACCTCCATCCCAAATAGCCTGGTATCGTCCTCATGTGGGGGGAAATAAGCGGACTTGGCTCCAAAAAAGGGACTCAGTCCTGTTTTCATCAGGACTTTTTTCTCTCCAGATTTAGGCAGAATAGTCGTTATAAAATCCAGGAATAAGGTATTGCATGGGGACACTGGGTGCTCAGTTCGGATTCTATTCGGATTAATTACAGAAGTCATGGGGACAGTCCTTCCCAAATTTGAATTCAGATTAAAGTGCCCATGGGGACACACCCATAGGATTTGAGTGCCTTGTTTTGCAATTCTCTCCCTCCCTCCCCTCCCTCCCCTCCCTCCATCTCCCTCTTTTCCTTCTTATCTAAAGCTTCATTCACACCTACATTTTAATCCAGTTTCAGTCCACTTTCAGAGTAAGAGAACACACCCACACAGTGACTGACCATTTTCTGAGTTAGATAATGCTGAAGTAAAAACAGCTTCACACTTTGTCTATTTGCTCACTCTGAAAGTGGATTAAAACTTAGGTGTGGATGCAGCCTGAGTCTTTGGACCATCATACAAGCTTGATTGACTGCATATTTGAGCAACTTCTCTCTCTCTCTTTCATCCCTTGTCCCTGTTGGTCCTGACCGGTCCAGGCCGCATGGCGCCTTTACTCTACCGATGTCAGCCGGGCGTACCTGACGGCCACCTGGTGCTATTATGATAGTATCCTTCCTTCTTTCAGGTAGGTATGCAGTTGCACGGGTGTGGCTGGTGAGGTGGCGCTGGCACTGTCCCATTCCTCGGACCTTCGTAGCAAAAGGACTGGGCAGCAGATTTTAAGAACCAGTGATGTGGATATTAGTGTCGAGGCCAGGGGCTTCTCCCCATCATTTTATAGTTTGTGGGCAGGTTGACCGTGAGGCTAAACAGACCGTGTCAGCTTGCTCTTTCCTAGAAGATGCTTCACCTCAGAGCAGCTTCTACAGGGTGAATTTATTCTCTTCAGAACATGGGATCTAATAGGAATTCTGAGAGGACCATCTCACAAAACTGGCTTCCAGGGTTGGGTAGGTTGGATAGATCAGAATCCAGGAAATGATTGTGTTAGGTCACGGAGCGTTTATATGGCAAGGTCAACCATAGAGGAAACAATTACCACCTTTCTTACCACAAATGCTATTGTGTGGCAGCTCATACTTACACAAATGCTCTGGTTTTAACTGCCTCTTCTAACTGGGATAGCAGGAGAGTGCAGACAGCAAGGAAATTAGAGGAACCTTGACCGAGGCAGTGAGAGAGTTTTAATGTTACTCCTTCCATACAGACCTTCTTGGGGAAACCTTCTTGTCTTGGAAGTGGCTGCAACTGGAGGTCTCTCCTCCTGTTGAAAGCAGGTTTGTAAATCTATATTTCATGGCCTTCAAAGGGAGCTCATGAACCAGTCTTCAGCAGGGGAAGAGGCTTCCAGCTGACACACATGTATTCAGTCTTCCTGGAGAAGTCAAGGGTGCGTGGGACAATGAAGGACTTCCCTCAGCAACATGGCGATTGTGTGTGCTGCAAAGAAGATGCAGTTCCTTGTGTTGTTATGTTGCTCTTTTGATGAACAATGAAGCCAAGTGTGTGTGTTTGTGTGTGTGTGTGTGTGTGTGCGCGCGTGCGTGCGTGCGTGTGTGACAGCCACATCTTCTTCATGGCATATCAACAGTTCCATCTACACCCTCCATCACATGCAGACTTCACTCCCACGTTGGAATTGGAACTATCCAGACTCAAAAGACTTTAATCACCAGTAGAACTTGTCTGCGGCATCTAATGATCTAATGTGGGCATCAGAGAAGGAGAAAGCTTCCTTTCCATGACAGTGTGTGTGGTATTGTGTATCACGGACACAGTCACAGTTTGAAGGTGGCCAAGGCAGATTCTACGAGCCATTTGGATTCAGAGACGGCCGTGGATACTGCGAGGTGGCAGCTGGGACCCACTGTTTGAGTACTTTGCATGTGGCTTCTGATGGCTACCTCATTCTCTTCGTCCTCGCAGTACGGATGGGAGAAAGGGAAGGATCCAGTGGCTGTCTCTGTCCACCTTTCAGCCCAGCTCACATTTGTACATAGCTAGGGATTCGCAGGAACAAAAGTCTCATGTCTGGTTTGCTATCCAGCTGAAGACCTCTTTGGTTTGCTGGCAAATCATTTAATCAAACAAATAGTGTTCGTGTCCGATTCTGAACTTGTTCAAAAAGAAAAAAATGCATCATTTCAATTTTTTTTTCCATGTACATCCTTACTAGACGGGGAAATGGGGTGGTGGTGAAGAAAGCGAGGCAAGTGTCTGCTGACATTAAGACTGTGGAAGCTTGTATTTGCATGTCTGGTCCATCACTCAAAAGCTGGTGCACCAGAGTCCAACGCACTGGAGATCCAAGCTAACCAGCCATACAAGCCTGGATTCCCTTGGCTTTCTTACCCTCGCCTCTTCCATGTTATGTAAATATTGTTTCAACAACAACAACTACAACAACACGTACATCTCTTTCCACCCCCTCCGTTTTGAATGCATTTAATTTCTCCGTGTTTTTATTTGAACCCTAACCCGTAGAGAGCTGGTCCTTATGTTTGACCACTTACACCGGGCTCGCAACGGAGGCCTCAGGAACTCTGAGGTGAGAAAGTTCCCCGACGGAGCACTCTTGCCGTATCATTCCTTGACCTCTGGTCTGAAGACCATCAGTCCCTCTTTTTGCACGGGGGAAAGGTAGGGTAAAGTGTCCCTGGTTGTGTACTCTCTCTCCTTCTGGTCTGTTGGCTGTGTCTTCCCTTCCGGTTTCTTTTCTCTAACCAAAGTTGTGTTCTTTTTCTTCTGTGTTGCTTCCGTTTTGGCTCTGTATTGGTGCTTTGAACCCAATAACGGTCCTCAGTTTCCCTCTGAAAGCTGGAGTCTTTTCCTGCACCTTTCCTGTTGTGTTCAGAGAATTTTGAGGAAATTTGGTTCTTATAAAGGCTACAGTCTCAGTTTATCAGTGTGGGATGCACAACATTTCTACCAACACTGGGACCAAGTTTCCTAGCACCGTGATTTTTTTCCAGTCCCTGAAAACTATTTAAAACCACAAACAAAGCAATAAAACCTTAGGGGAGATCTTGTGGTTCTGGAGATGTCAGAGGCACTGGGCAGTCTGAGTTTGAAAAGATGGATTTAGAACTGAAAATTTTTGCCCTTCCTGTCACCAGTTATTACAAAGGGACATTGAGGAGACTGCAGGATGTGGAAGAATTGCCCTTGATGGGTAGACCTACAGTTCCCATAATTCCTAGCCTCTGTAAGACTCATGGAATGTGGTCTAAAAATAAGGGGGTTCCAAAAAAGGAGAGAACATGGGCTGTGGTCACACCTAAGGTTTAATCCGGCTTTGGTCCACCTTCAGAGTGAGAGAGAACACATCAGCAAAGTGACCAGTAATCTTCTTTCCGTGTCATTTATCCCAAAGATGAATTTTTGGAGTTATTTAACACTGAAAGGAAACAGCTTGTCTCTTTGCCGACGTATCCTCTCACTCTGAAAGTGGACTGAAGCTGGATTAAACCTCTGAAGCTGGGTGACCACAGCCATGGTTATTGCTCCCTTCAGGGACAAAAGGAGGAACCCTTGCATATTAGGAACAAGAGCCAATGTTTCCAATGTTACGTAAGTTAAGAGAAGATGCCACCACATCAAGGATACAATTTCCATCTGAGGCGCTTTGTTGTGGATTGTGACAGGCAGTGTGGGGTACTGTGAAAGGCTGGACTTTGTGGCGCTGAAAATCAGGTTGTGTTTATAACAAAGAGAAGGCACAGATGTCCTGAAGACATTTCTAGAAGTGAAAATTCTGCAAGTGACGACAGGATAGACCATTTCCCCCTTTTTGAAGTATGTTGTTGGGTCTGTATTGTTCGCCTTCCATCGAGTCCCCTTTGGGATCAACCTCATTTCATCATCTACTTCTCTCTCTCTCTCCTTCTTTGCTTCCCTTTACTGGTCCACCTTCTCCTCCTCCTCCTCCTCCTCTTCCATCCACCTTCCCATCACTTCACCAATTTCTTCACATTCCCAGCAACTGGAGAGAAGAGGAAGCCCCTTCGCCTCACAAGTGTTTGCGCCTAAGGTAACCTTGCCCTTAACGCTGCATTGTCTGGTTTTATTCCCTCTCAGAAAGGGGAACTGCAGGATGCTAGGTGTCCCTCTCAAGGTGCTGACAGTCTGCACTTCTGCTAGGAGAGACTCTTCGAGACGTTCTGTGGACATGAATGCCCATCCATGGGGACTACAGGGAAGCATCCCAAAAAGAGGCAGAGACCATGTTGCAGCCAGGGAGTTAGATGCTTGCTTTTGCCTTGGAGGAGGGAGAACCAATCAGTTTTTGGATTGAAGTTGTACTTGTGCCGTGGGAACCGGAAATGCAGAAGGTTCAGAGTGGAAAAATGCAAACCCAGTTCCAGGCAGCGCAAAATTCAGGGAAAGCCAAGTCTCAACGGAGAGATGAATTTCATTTTCCGTCTTGGTTTGAGAAGGCTGAATTTTGTAAATCTGCATTTATAATAAAGCCAAACAAACCTTTTTTTTCTTTTTTTTTTGGGGGGGGGGGAGGGGGGTATTTTTATGTTGTACCTCAAGTTGGCAAAAGAAGATATACATTTGAATGGATTGAAAAATTCTTCCTTATTGAGTGGCTTAGAAACCAACCAGTTTGCTTACATGGTTGGCCAGTCCCCAGTGTCTCAGTATTAGAGCTTTGGGACAACTCTTTAGCATGGAAATGTGAATGCTCTGGAGGAAGTGTCTCTTTGGCCCCTTTTGCAGGTGCAACAAAGGCCCCACGAGGCGTCCCATGGGTTTGCAATGAGTGCGGATCAGTTATGTACCTTCGGCACACATGACCCCTTAAGGACCCCATTAGGGCCCCATTCTGAACACGTTGTCCACAAGAGCGGCATCAAAATCTGGATTTAAAGGGGTCTTTGGGCACTTAAATCCAGATTAATGCAAGGCCCCTTTAACTGTGTCTTCAATCCCATCTTCCACCATGAAGATCGGATCAGAGGAGGCAGTGCTTCTTCACATATACCAGGGTAATGGGGTCCAGGGCCGGGCCTAAAGGCCACCATTTGCAGCGGGGCGGCTCCTGCTCTGCCCCTTAATACACACACTACATAGGACTTGCAGGTCCTTTACAGCGGTCAACGAAGCTGAGCACAAGTTTCCTTGTGGCTACATAGGCAGCTAAGAAGCCGTAACCGGAAGTAACCCCTGGTTGACAGCTATGCAGGTCAATCGCACCATACCAGTGGTGGACCTTCCTGTTCCACCCCTGCTCTCCGACAAGCAGCTTCTGAAGTTTGCCAGCTAAAAAGCTAACCAAAGCCGCTACAATGTTTAGAGGCAGTTTAACTTTGGTAAACTTCAGAAGCTGCTTGCCTGCCAGCTAAACAGCTAACCAAAGCCGCTACAATGTTTAGAGGCAGCTTACCAGGGAAGCGCTTTTCTGCTTCTCTGCTAAACTGCCTCTAACTTCAGAAGCTGCTTGCCAGCAATTGGGGAGTGTGGCTGGAATAAGGGTTGCTGGAAGAGGCTCGTGGGACCAGATGATCCCGCTTATCGCTGCATCTTTACCTGTCAGACTGGGGCAATTTGTTCTTTAACCCTGTTTGATCTTTAAAAATGGCCAGCAGTTACGATCCCCAGCGCACAGGACAGGAACGGCGAGCACAGGATGTGAAACCCACCTGCTAATGATGTAAGCTTCAATCTCCTCCCCTAATAACCTGAGAGTGTCCCAAAGCCTCCAAAATAATCCAGGCTTGCCTCCCAAACTTCAGGAGTAAATTTACCGCGGATTTGGGTGATTTGTTCTGCATGTAGCCGTTTGAGATTCAATTCGGACTACAGAGTGCGTGGGGACGCGACCTAAGAGAGGTATGTGCAAAAAGGCCCTTTGTGAACCTGATCCAGATTCCCTTCTCTCCTAGGGTGTTTTTCCACTGTCAGAAAGTACCCGTTTTTGCACCCATTAAGGACCCATTTGGGTGTGAGCCGGATGACCCCATTTCCACCATGGCACCCATTTGGGACCCAAATGTTTCCACTGCCGCTGGGGAAATCCGGATCAAATGGGTACTTTCTGGCCTTTAATCCGGATTTTCTGTAGACCCCATTAATGGGGTCTACAATGGGGTCTTCAGGCAGAAAATCCAGATTAAAGGGAGCCTGTTTCCATGCTTGTGTGGCAATGGGGTCTAGAGGAGGCTAGGGAGAGGGGGCACCGATGGGGGGGGGGAGCCCCAAAACCTAAGCTTCGAAGTCATTTCAAAGTCACTTCGAAGTCTGTGCAAATAGCTCTGGAGTGTCTTTGAAGTCTGTGCTGATCTTCAGAGTGAACTTTGAAGTGACTCCGAAGTCACTTCGAAGTCACTTCGAAGTTCACTCTGAAGATCAGCACAGACTACAAAGGAGCTGTTTTGCACAGACTTCGAAGTGACTTCGAAATGACTTCGAAGCCACTTCGGAGATTGCACCTCCTGTTCCCCCAAACACCTGGGGTGACAAGCAGACCCCTCATGGGTAGATCCGGATTTCCATATGGGTGCTCTGGTGTTTCCACAGCAGGGAGGCTAGCACCTATTGGTATTGGGTGCTAGACCATCCATGGAAACACACTGGGTACTTCTCTTAATCCGGATCTACTAGATCTGGATTAAGGAATGTACTCATTCCTTAGATCCGGATCTTCTTAGATCTCGATTAAAGGAGCGCAGTGGAAAAACACCCCTAGACATACCATGTTTGGAAATGGATGGATCAACTAGTTAGTAATGGATAGATCAAGAGATGATACTATTCCACATGTTTGGTTGCAAGACCTATTCCAGATTGTTTCCTGCAACTTTTTATAACGCCTGCATGAGTATTTTATGTTTGCAACCGTTTTGTAGTCCCCCCAAACTATGTCCTTTGGTTCCATTTTCCCTACAAAACTCAAAGTGGTTCACAACATTTGGAAAAGTACTCCATCTAATTGTTAGGTGCAAGCCATGAATAAGTTTCTGCCACTTAATAATGTGGATCAAATGAAAATCTCCTGTGTGTTCTATTCTTTGTGGATAAAACTTTGGATTGCATTCACAATTATGGACCTGAGAAATAGCAGAGGGGGAAGGTTGGTGGTTGAGTTGCTGGCCGCTTTTACATTTCTTTTTTCTTTTAAAAATTCTTCTTTGGGGGCATTCTGTGTTTATAGGCCTCTCCTGTGGTGTTGAATTGATTATATACTTAAGGCCTAATTGTGTTGAATGTATCCCATAGATGCTTCCCTTGAAAACAGGTCTGAATATGTCATTTTCCATAAGGAGCAAAAGAAGAAAAATTTAAGGGAAATGTGTTGCATTGTGTCTGTCCTTGGTGTAACAAACTAATCTGGCCCCTTCCTAACCTGTACTTCCAATATTTAAATCAGAAATTAATTCATCAGGGTTTGTGGAGCAATGACTTGTATTTGTGGCGGGCTTCGTAATTTTGGTCTGTGTTCATAAATTAGGATGCAAGAGCAACATATTAAAGCCATGCCTTTTCTCTGGATTCATGAATTACAGTATTTGAAAATTTGCCCCGTAGGTGGCGCTCTCTACATGCAAGTCCAT
Organism: Aspidoscelis tigris stejnegeri; assembly: GCA_023333525.1. NCBI lineage: Eukaryota > Metazoa > Chordata > Lepidosauria > Squamata > Teiidae > Aspidoscelis > Aspidoscelis tigris. Next base: position 3,408,862 of record JALMGA010000023.1, read on the forward strand.
TCCCCTAAGCCTCAGCATGGCTTGGATCATTATAATTTATTTTACATTCCTTTCCTCACTAACTCTTTCCCCTTCCTTCCTTCCTTCCCTCCCCCTTTTGTTGTATTTTCTTCCCATTTCTCTAGCCAGATCTTTAGTAGTAAAAGGAATTTCTTTCGGATTCACACCGGCTGGAAACAGAGGTACCCAAAGCTTGGATCTGCAACCTAGGAGACGTTTTGGGGTTGAATTGGTTTCAATTCTAGGTTTTATTGATGTTTTGTTTTGTTTTCCTTTAGAAAAAGGGAAGGACTGCTGCCTTGGTGTACATTAGAGGCATGCGTAGGATGCTTCCCTTTTTTGTTTCTTGCTATGCTGTCCTTCCTTGGTGGGAGATAGGTTTGCTCTCCTCTGATCAGATGTCTCCAGTGCATCTTTTGAGAGAGCAGGTCCTTAAAACGAAGCAAGGAAGCAGGGAAAACTTTGGCTGGAAAGATCTTGAACGTCCTGAGTGTTCCTCTTCTCTGCCCTTCCAAACTTCTCCACTGACTCTGCACACCCCAGCGTAGCAGCAGCCATTGGTTTCGTAAGAGGCCAACATTTGATCCCATTAGAATGGAAATCAGGCCGCTGGTATGAACATGGTTTTGCTTTGCTTTTAATAAAACATGAGAATTGCTCTCAAGCAACAAGAGAAACTTCCTAAATTCAGGTCGATTCCAGATGTCCACTCCTGGGGCCTTTCCGTACTGTAGCCCATATTGCATGATTAGGGAACTTCTGGAGAAGATCATCCACACCTTGAGGAGGCTGCTACAGCCTCCAAGTGCCCCCTGCCTGCCCAGAAGTTCTCTAATCATGCATTACCTGTGGGGCACAAATTCATGCTACACATCCTCCCCAGCCTTCCCCAATCACTTACCTGTTGCGCCCAGCTGGGGAGCATTCACACCTCAGCTGGGCGAGGAGGTCAACAGGGCTGGCATGGATGTGCTCTGGCAGCCTTGTGGGCCTCCTGATGGTACTACGACTGCGCAGTGTCAGCATCATCATGGTGATGGCGCTGACACACACGCAGTCGAGCAGGGCGCCTGAGCCAAAATGGCGGCACTCTGAAGAGGACTGGGAGCACAATCGGTTCAAGGTAAGTATTTGATTGGGGGTGGCGGCGGCTAACATTGACTAGCACTCCAAGTGGAAGCGCTAGTCAACATTGGTTCATCGCTCTCCTTTCCCGCCCAGTGAAATTGCCCTTAGATTGCAGTGATGGCGCTGACACACACACAGTCGTGCAGGGCGCCTGAGCCAAAATGGCGCCTGGATCTGCCAGTGGAAGGGGGGGGGGAGCGCCCTCCCGCTGCTCCAGGTGGGCATCCCCAGTGCCTACCAGGAGCAGGAGATAAGCAGCTCCCCTGCCCCTCCCGATCCGGGTGGGAGAAGGCACCACTTTACTCTTGCTTCTGCTTTGGAAGCGGAATAAAAGCTCCCGTTCAGATTGGGGGGAGGGGCTGGGGGGCTGCCTCCCTCCTGCTCCTGGTAGGCACCAGGGATGCCCACCTGGAGCAGGGGGAGGGTGCCCCCCGCCCTTCCTCTGGCAGATCCATATGGGAGAAGGCGCCACTTTACTCCTGCTTCCGCTTTGGATGAGGGGCCGCGTCATGCCCACGTGGTGCGCGCTCCCAGTGGCCTCGGGTCATTCCAACCCAAGGCAGCAAGGAGTTAGGTCTTCCACATGTGGGCCGCGTGTCCCCAGACCATTGGGTGTGTGTGTGGGTCCTCTGTGCAGCGTAGATGCATCGATCCATGCACCTACACCCCACAGATGGGCATGATCGGGGGGGGGGATGTGAAGCCTTGGTAGACCGGAGCTATGTGCTCCGATCTGCCAAGGGGTTCTGCCCCATAGGCAGCTGGCCCTGGGCCCCGGGGTGTGTGGGTGGATGCCCAGGTGGCTTCGTGCCAGCTGTACAGGGCTCAATTGAGCCCTATACAGCCGGCGTGAAGCAGGGCAAGCGGCCTAGCAGGGCTGCCCGCTCCTGGGTGCTTGCACCCAATGGCAGGAAGCCTTGTGGGAGGCGTCCCCGCACCTAGCCGGCCTTTCCCGGCTTAGTAACTTCGGGACGCTTCAGCGATTCGCACACAGGCATGCTGGAATGCGTGTAAACGTGTTCCTGCCTGTCTGTGTGTGAATGGGTAAAGCGTCCTGAAGTGACTTAGCCCACGTGCACTACAGCCGTTCCGGCTTAGTGCGAAAAGGCCTCAGGTCACAGACCATTTAGTCCAGCATCCTGAACTACAAAGTGGCCCACCAGTTGCTTCTGGGCATCTGAAGCATCTCTTGACTCTGCAAATGGCCTTCAGAGGCATCCTGCCTTTCTCTCCAGCCAGGAGGTGGTACCCAGACATCCATTCTAGATACGAACACAGTGAAATTAATAACAGGTGCTACTGGACTTAAAAAGTGACACTTTAGTTTCTTATCTGCTTTCAGTCTGGACCCAATCTATCCTTCCTTCCTCACTTGCTCTTAAAAAAAAAACCTCATATCTTCTGCTCCCCAATCCTTAAAACTCCAAAATGAAAAGAATGTGGGATTTTTCCCGAGTTCTCCTTAAAAAAGGTGTACTGGAGATTTTCTTACCTGTAAGGTGCTTGACTGTAGGTTGAATGCGGAATGATTCTTAGACCTATTTGTACCATAGTAGTTTTTCTCACTGTTTTTCTCCCTCTATTCTCTCTCTCTGTCTTTCTTATGCACACTCACCCATCACACACCATTCCAGAGAGAGTGATTCTAATGGTTCTGTGATGTTGCCATATTATTTTCCCCTGGGCATGAGCATTCCATTCTGTTGGTGTGATACTGGGGCTGGCCCGGGCTTTGTGCAAATGGACACTTTAGTAGAGAGGTGCCAAACCGGTTTGGGTTGAAAACTGTTCAGATCAAACACTGGGTGTTCGAAAGCTCCAAGTTCAAACTCAACACCCTGCCCATTTAAAACCAGAGTTTGAACTTTAGACTCTGGAACACTTACCTAGCAAAGACGCCCAGTTGGATCCCAAGTTCATAAGTGTTCAGAAGGTTTGTGTCTGAACTGGAATCCTTGTATGTTCAAAGAATTGAAGTCCGAATTCAAACTGAACAAAGGAGTGTTCAGTTTGAATTAAACTGAACAGTCAGTTCAGGTTTGTGCATGTATCTACACTTCTGCCCTCCCAGAGTATCTTATACTTCGCTCCAGAATTACTGGATAAACCCAACCACTGGGGAAAGAGTTCAGTTAAGTTTAAAGGGTTGAAAACCTTTGATTTAAGGTACTGTTGCCATGGGGTGTCAGAGCTATGGAAAGCCTTCGTTTCAGTTCCCTGATCAGTGGCCTATTCGCATGAGGGCCTCTGGAACGTGTGTAGGATGGCCTGCGATGAAGCATTTGCTCTACTGGGCCAGTGGTTCTGTTTGCAACCGCCCCAGCCCATCCCGGGGTGCTCTACGTGCATTCCGGGTGCAGAGCACGAAATCATGCTCTACACCCGGCCCAGGGCATTCCCAGCCTTTTCGGCGTGTCCCACAGCTGTTGGGGGAGGGAGAGCGTTTGCATGCTCCCTCCCTGACAGCTGCAGGCCCCACCCCAGCCCTGTCGCCATTGGGTCAGGTAAGACCCAGTGGTGGGCAGGCTTGTTCGGTATGGGGTAGGGAAGACTATGTAATTGAGGCACACAGATAACTATCAGATGCCAAACATTATAAAAAATGCACTAAGGACCCCTCAGAAGATATCCTTAAACTAATAAAAATAACTTTGGAAGAAGCTTTGAATATGGAGTATATCAACAAGAACACTTATGAATATTTACTGGATTCCCCGGGTAGAACTCCATTATTTTACTTGTTACCCAAGATACACAAAAATAAAACCCCGATCCCGGGTAGACCAATCGTGTCAGGGTGTGGTTCTATTTTAGAACCATTAGCAATATATATCTCATCTTACCTGAAACCGTTAATTTTGGATATACCGTCATATATTAAAGATACAAAAGATTTTATAGTCTATATGGAACAATTAACACCTCCACCAGAGGATTTTTTTCTGGTAACATTGGATGTTATTTCTCTATATACTAACATCCCCCAGGATGAAGCCTTAGATATCTTAGAAGGGGCCCTTCTTACTACACACAAGGGACTCCCCCCAATCCATTTTCTGTTATCCTTAATAGATATCACTCTAACTAAGAATTACTTTAAGTTTGCAGATGAATTTTATTGGCAGGTTTCAGGGGTAGCTATGGGTTGCAGGTTTGCCCCCGAGCTGGCTAACTTGTTTATGGATCATTTTGAACGTTCATATATACTAAGTAATGTTACTTTCTCTCCTCACATAAGAATTTGGAAAAGATTTCTAGATGATATCTTCTGCATCTGGACGGGTACGGAATCTTCTCTTAAAGAGTTTTTGGATTTTCTAAATGGGATTCACAGCACCATTAAATTTGATATGGTATATGACTCCTCGATGATAAATTTTTTGGATATAAGTATTCAAACTGCAAGGGGCTCTTTTCAAACAAACCTCTATAGGAAACCAATGGATGTCAATTCTTATTTGAGGTATGATAGTTATCATCCTCAGCAACTCAGAAGAAATCTTCCTTACTCTCAATTTTTAAGGATCAGAAGAAATTGTAACACCTTGGAAGGGTACCAGAGAGAATCGGAAGTCACATGCCTCCAATTTTTGGAGAAAGGATACCCTTTGAAGATAATCAAGGAGGCACAAGAAAAAGTTCTGAAGCTGGATCGAAAAAAACTTCTGTTACACTCAAAACCCAAGAAACAAACAGATAGGGTGGTCATTCCCCTCACTTTTGACACAAACTCACAGAGAGTAAGGGAAAGTATTAGAAAACACTGGTACCTTTTGGAGGATATACCTGGATATAAAAACAAACCTATATTTGCACACAGAAGAACTCAAAACATCAAAGATAGATTAGTACATGCTGAATTGAAATCTCTTAATGTACAAAATAGACCATACCTAAGGGGCCACTTCAAGTGTGGCCATTGCTCAGTCTGCAGAAACAGTAGCAATATCAAACAATTCACAAACCCTGCAGATGATAGAGTTTATGAGGTATATAAGTTCTTTACATGTGCTAGTAAAAATGTAATATATGTCATTGAATGCCCCTGCCAGAGACTTTATGTAGGTATGACCACTAGAGCCATAAGAACACGGATAGTGGAGCATAGGAGTTGCATTAAAAATCATAAGATACAGGCACCTATGGTGAAACATTTTCTGGAGGTAAATCATCCTTATGACTCCTTTAAATTTTGGTGCATAGATGGCATAGACAACATCAGGAATATAAAACAATTACAAATACTAGAACTCAAGTGGATCCATAGATTAAAATCTGAAACACCAGTTGGATTGAATGAAAATGTGAATTGGCTGATTTGAGGTTTTCATTCACTTGTCATTCCATTCCTTGTTTTCCCTTTGTCTCTCTGATCCTTGAGTCTTTGCAGAGTCATCCTACCAAGCAGCTGAGTAGGATATATAAGATGTTAGACTCGGACATGAAGAGTGATTGCTACTTTGAAATTAAACAGAATCACACCAGTGAGCTGTATAAAAGTTGTATGTTAAAAAGTCTTTTTTTAAAAAAACTATTTTTAAAAAACTATTTTTAAATAATTATAAGCCACTGAAGAAGACCCACTTCTAGGGTCGAAACGCGTTTGGCTTTTTTATTTTATTTTATTTTACTTTGCATTGTTTTTAATAAAATTTTTTTATTATTATTGTACACTCTTAGTTTTATTATATATTCTTTCATATTTCTAGTGGGGTATATCTTACCCTTAAAGTAATTATATAATTCTTTACACAGCACCTTTTGTTTTGTTTTGTTCGGTCCCTTCCCTGGGTTCCTGCACACTCCAGGGGACCGGATTGTGTCCCCTAGAGTCCACAGTAACCCCTCCGGGCAACCCCCTGGGCGCGGCCAACCCGGACACATGCACGCGCATGAGGTACTTACCTCATGGTCTCCAGGTTCTGCACCGGCCACTTCGGAACTCTTATCTGGGAATACCAGGTTTGATTCCATTCTCCTACATGAAGCCAGTTGGGTGACCTTGGGCTAGTCACAACTGTCTTCTGAGCTCTTACAGCCCCACCTACCTTACAGGGAATTTGGTATGGGGAGAAGAATAAAAAAACTTTGCCAGCTGCTTTGAGTCCCCTTAAATGGGTGAGAAAAGTGGGGTACAAAAGCCAACTCTTCTTCTAAAAAGCAATAATGAGCTACATAAAAATTTTAAAATGCTGAGTCAATCAATATTCAGTAAAACTATGAAGTAAATAATGAATGTGGATAACATTCCAATTCAACCATTAATGAATATTCAGTGGTATTAAGTTTTTTCATATCTGTGGTCAACAATCTGATCATATGAAATCATGATATGAAGCTCTGGTGTGTTAAGGGCTGTGATATTCCTATCTATTGCCATTGATGAAAGCCAACTGCTCAAAACCTGTCTTGCGCAAGTGGAAACAGCTTGAAGAATCTTTTTGTCTGGAAGCACTTGAAATTTACTGAAATGCAGGAACATAAGAACATAAGAGGGTCCCTACTAGATCAGGCCAGAGTCCATCTAGTCCAGCATCGTGTCTCACACTGTGGCCCACCAGTTGTTTCTGGATGTCTCAAGCAGAAGACAAAAGGCAAAACCCCCATCTGTTCTCGGATCCCAGCAAATGGCCATAGAGGAATCCTGGCTGTCCACCCAGCCTGGAAGATGGACAACAGCGTATGAAACTAAGCAGATTGGTAAACACAGATAGGAACAGCTTAACACCAATGAATATTGATTAATGGATGAGTTGCACCCAGTTTGGTCTAAGGGTCAGGGATTCCACACTCCTACACAAAGCCAACTTGGAGATCCTGGGCAAGTCATAGCTCTTCTGAGTCCCACCAGCCCCACCCACTTCACAAGGTGTTCTGTTGTGGGGAGAAGAACAGAAGGTTTATTAGCCACTTTCAATCCCCTTAAATGAGTGAGAAAAGCAGGGTAGAAAAGCCAGCACTACTACTACTACTACTACTACTACTTCTTCTTCTTCTTCTTCTTCTTCTTCTTCTTCTTCTTCTTCTTCTTCTTCTTCTTCTTCTTCTTCTTCTTCTTCTTCTTCTTCTTCTTCTTCTCCTTCTTCTTCTTCTTCTTCTCCTCCTCCTTCTTCTCCTCCTTCTTCTCCTCCTTCTTCTTCTCCTTCTCCTCCTTCTCCTCCTCCTCCTCCTCCTCCTCCTCCTCCTCCTCCTCATTGATTATAAATTTCCTAATAACAGAGATGATCTTGGGCCCCGAACCAGAACATCAATGGGAAGCTCTTTTTCCAACTGATTCACATGTAAATCAGAGTTTCGTTTTTTTTCTTGCTCTTTTATTTTTTGTTTTATGACACCCATAAGCCTTTGCCAAAGCAGGCGTTCATACATTGCCTGTTGCCACAAAGGTTCATGGGAGTAGTTAAGATATGGGACCCCTCTTAGCTTTGCATGAAATCCCCCAAAACCTCAACCTATCCAAACATCGAGGCATCCTTTGTCCAGCCGTGTCTCTCAGCGTTTTTCCTTTTCCTTTTCTTTTTGTGGGTTACTTCAAAGCTTTGTGTTTGTACCTGTTTCTTTTTCAGCCCTCATTGTAAGTACTGTGTTCAGTCCTCTAGACTTGGAACAGGTTGTGAAATGGGTCAGTTCTGTCTGTTTGCTTTTACTTACTCACATTTTTCATTTTCTCTTTTTTTAAAAAAAAATCAAGTACCATCTTCATTAATACTTTGACTATGTATGCACAGAGTATGTGGAAGTGCAGATGATGTTCAGCTCAGATTGACGCTCTGTCTGCAAGTCCGAGAGAATCTTTGCCATGACTTGGACCAAAGTGAAATAAGAAAATATAGGTTCCTTCCTCTTTCCCAGCCACGGCACCTTCCCAATCCTGAGGGGCTACAGAGCAGGTTTAGGTCCCATTTACACCTTTGAGAACCAACCGGAGGGAGGCTTGCTCTGTCATGATCCCAGGAAGCCCTTCAAACAGCAGTTGCCTTGGTTCGGCTTGAAGGCTACAGATGATAATGCTTTATGGCCATTTCTATGCCCATGGCCAGGTGAGGCAGTGGACCATCTAGAATTCTGGTAGTGTAGCTGAGCTGCAACTCCCATCCTTCCTTTCCATTAGCCAACCTGACCAAGGCTCATGGGAGCTGTAGTTCAACGGTAGCTGGGAGGATTGTAATTTGGCTAGCTGTGAACTCAGGGGTACTGTGGAAGTTGTATCTTAGGATGGAAAATCTAGGGAAGAGTTTGTGCACTAGGTGGAGGATCTTGAAGGGTTGTGTTCAAACTCTGAGATTTCCCATACCTGCTATGGTCATTGATTAGAAGGCCCCAACTGTCTGGAACCCTGTAGCATTCCTTTGTTGCATAGACAATGTTCATTACCCACAAGTACCTCCATGGATAAATTACTCCTTCATTTGCAATCCAAATTGGGGCCCATAGAGAGGTGTGATGGGGCGTAGCTCACTGCAAATCAGGCCGGTTCTGGAGAATTCTCAGACAGCTGGATTTGCTCTAACAAAAAAGGTCAGTATTTGCAAGCTGTCTTTACACAGAATCTTGGTGCATCTTAGTCCAATATTGTCTCCTCTCTGTTGTGGTCAAGAGTCTCTCCAGCCCTATCTAAGGTTGCCCAAAACTGAACCTGAGGCCTTCTGCATGCAATGCATGGATCTCATCATGGCACTATAGTCCATTCTGGTATCAGGCACTCCCATTGTCGAGCAGGTTGCAAAATGCTAAATGTTTGCTCTTCTTTCTTGGCATCTACCTTGCCTTGGTGCTTGATTTCTCATTCCCCAATTCCTGTCCCGGGTTCTTTGCAGCAATAAAATGGGTATCAAAGACCGTATCCGCCTGAACAACTCTCAGAGGCAGGGGAGTAGGGGAAAGCAGCATCTGGTCCCACCCCTGAGACGTTCCCCAAGCACCGAGAATGTCAACGAAGCCACGAGCCCCACGAAGGTGCAGAAGAGCTGGAGTTTCAATGACAGAACGAGGTTCCGGGCATCACTGAGGCTGAAGCCCCGAACGCCAGTAGAGCGTAAGTCCAGGTGCCAAGCATTGCATGGAGTTTGGAGAAAGGTCAGAGAGGAGGTCAGAGAAAGAGAGAAGGGCGTGTGGGAAGGCTGCACGTTCTAGTTCTCAGCACCATTGGTTCCTGCCCTGGAGATGCTTCCTTCATTCCTAGCATTTCTCTGCATGTACCTGTGGGCGACAAGTGACCCACAGATCAAGAATGCAGCAGTGGTGGAGGGGGAAGGTGCTCTCATTGGAAGCTCCTTCTGATCTCTCCAAAGCTCGGTTTGGTCCTCAGCAGGTCAGAATGTGGTCCAGAGAGATCAAACAAATGCCTTTAGTCAGACTCAATTCCTTGTTCATTGTGCATGGGGCTGGAGATGACATCACTGGGGTGAATAATTGCTCCACTGGGCAGCAACAAATTCAGCATGATGCAGTTGTGAAGTCCTCTTTCTGCCCTCAGCTGATGGCCCAGCAGAGGAAAGTAGTGAGGAGAAGGCCTACCAGTGTGACTTGACATTTGAGGACATCATGCCTGCTGTGAAGACCCTTATCCGGGCAGTCAGGTAAGCCCTGTTGGTGGGTTGGAGGCACCTGCCCCATGGCTGTGTTTCAGGGGAAATACCAGGTTCGATTTCGCCCTCCCCCCTGAAGCCAGCTGGGTGACCCTGGGCTAGTCACAGCTCTCTTCTGAGCTTTCACAGCCCCACCTACCTCACAGGTTGTTCTGTTTTAGGAAGAAGAACAGAAAGCTTTGTCAGCTGGTTTGAGTCCCCTTAAATGGGTGAGAAAAGTGGGGTAGAAAAGCCAACTCTTCTTCTTCTGTGATGTTGCTTACATGACTTTTGAACAGCAACTTTCCTCCTCTGCTTTCTGGGACACTGAAAACATTGGCCTCCTTTTGTAGGAAGCCACCCGAGGTCCATTTGAAAAGCAGCAAGCTACTGTATTCACATGTACTAACCATGCCATCTCCATCCAATTCTCATGCCATCTGAGGTTGAACATGAGAGGAAAAGCATCTGTTTCAGTAATCAGTTCCGTAATTTGAAGGTTGTTCCCCCTCCTGCCAGTACTCAACAAGGATCTGTTGTTCTGCAATTCGGGGATCTCAAATTGGCTTTCTGGATGTGGCTGGCATGGAATGCTAGAAATGATAGTCCAGGAACATCAGCAGAGCCATAGTTTGAAGTCCCTGTTGCAACCCAAGCCCACGAAATATCCCAGGAAAGACTTGAACATCTCTCTGTGGGCTGCATGGCTACATGGATTGATGCTATGACAGGCCTTAGGCTACCTCATGCCTTTCTTTCAAGACATCTGGCTTGTTTCTTTGCAGGATCCTCAAGTTCCTGGTGGCCAAAAGAAAGTTCAAGGAGACACTGAGACCATATGATGTCAAGGACGTTATTGAGCAGTATTCAGCTGGGCACCTTGACATGCTGGGCAGAATCAAGAGCCTTCAGACACGGTAAGTGAAGTTGCCAGGGGACCCCATAGCTCTGGATTCTCTTGCAGTTTCTCAGGAGGTCCATATCTACTCCAGAAGCTGCAGGGCTCAAGACGATGCTCAATCATGATGGTCCTCAGTGTTCGTAAACCTTGTGGCACATGCTTGGACTGACAATGCTACTGCTTTATTTGTAGTTTAACTCTCTCTGGGCAAATCCCCACAGTAAACTTATTTCGCTTTCCCTAAACTGAAATAATAGAACCGGATGCAAACGCGAATTTGCCTGTTCCCATTACTTTTACCTTAATTGCATTGGATCCAGATTCTGAGGATCGTTCGTGGCGTACATGACTCAAGGTGGGACTCAAGTGACTACTTTTTAAAAGCCGCTTTTCGGGGCTGCCCTGCCTCTTCCTCCTGGCATGGACACGCCACCCATAAGGGACCCCTTCACCGAGCCTAACTGGGTGGTTGGATGGCTGCCGCTTCCATGGATGGAGGAAAAATGGCAGCGGGCAGCCAGCCAGCGATTCTTTCCCCTCCTCTCCCCATTGCTTAGGGCACACAGCAGCGGCGGCAACTAAAGCCCCTTTGCTTTAAACATTCACATTCAGCTGCTTTCCTCCCTTTCCCTATCTAAAGCCAGAACTCCAAAGAACTAGAATTGCGCAAAATTGCAACATTGTTATTCCAACCATCAAGGTGTGAAGTGGTTCCATCGCTACAGTGTAGCGATCCCTGTTAAGTGGATTTTTAACACTAAAATCACTGTCTTTGGAAGCAAGCTATTGGGAGAGGGAAACCCTCAACATGGATTCTCATCTCTGAAAATGGTACTGTCCACACAGTAAAAAAATGTAAAACGTTTCAAGCACACGATCCGGAGTGAGACCTGTTGAAATCAGGATTGAGATTCACCACGCTTTGGGGTGGTTTAACACATGAAAGGCGTGTTAAGCCAAACTGCCGTGCGGACTCCGAGGATTGAAAAGGTTTTGAATCCGAGATAAGGTTGCTGTGAAGACATGTCCTCTGTCTTTTAACTCTCTCTCCTTCCCCTTCTTTCTCACTGGCAGTGTGGATCAGATTGTGGGCCGAGGAGCTATTGCCATAGATAAGAAGACACGGGAGAAAGGGGAGAAGGCATCTTTGGAGGTGGAGCTGGTGGATGAGCTTAGCATGATGGGACGAGTGGTCAAGGTGGAGAAACAGGTGTTTAAGCATGCATTTAAGATGTTTGTTTGTTTGTTTGTTTGTTTGTTTGCATTTCTATCCCGCCCTATACCCAAAGGTCTCAGGGCGGGTTACAATATTATATTAATCATAGACAGGTCCCTGACTTCAGGCTTACAATCTAAAGAGACAAGAAACAAAAGGAAAATGGTGTGGGAGGGAACAGGGAACAGCAAAAAGCGGCACTTGAGGTCTTCAGTTCCATTTCTTCTGTTCATTTCTTATTTCTTATTTCTCATGACTGCAGGTTCTTGCCATCTTCAGGCATATTTGTCCCTAGTGTATGCTCTATATTTGCCCTCTGAAAGGGCTTTAAAAAAATTTTAAAGTGGAGAAATTGGGTGATTTGCTTTCTGAATGGGTTCAAAGTTCTGAAGCCTTTTCAAACTACAGCCAAATGGCTGTAGTGCGGGAAGGCTAGGGCATGCGGGGACAGATTCCCCATTCACACATAGGCTCTCCATGCAAATGGAGAATCAGCCCCCAGGTGGCCAAGCCCAAAAAGGCTGGCATGGGGGCGGCATGCTCCTCCTGGGCCTGCTCCCAATGGGTCAAATTTGACCCAGGGTCAGGCAGGCTGGTCCTGTCCCATCACCAGGTTCCTGCTGGCTGTAGCTGATCCAATCGACTCATCTTCAAAGATTCTGCAAATTGCTTTGGAGATGCTACGTAGCTTTGAACAAAGCTCCATAGAAATGGAATTGCTCCGACGGGTCATCTTCAAAGCCTGTGCCATTCTCTGGAGTTTCCTTCGGAGCTGTCTTTGGAGATTATGCACAGGCTTTGGAGCTTTGGGTTTTGGGGCACCCCCGTAAGGGTACCCCCCGGAGCCCCCCCCCTTAGACCCCATTGCCCGATCGCAATGGAAACATGCTCCATATAATCCGGATTTGACGCCTGAAGACCCCATTGTAGACCCCTGAAGCTGAAGGGCCCATTTAATCTGGATTTCCCTAGAACAGATGGAAACAAATGTGGTTCTAATGGGGTCTGCAGTGGAAATGGGGTCTTCCTGCTCTGAGCCTAATGGGTTCTTAATGAGTCCCTAATGAGTTCTTAATGGGTACTAAGTGCTAGTGGAATAACCCCCGAAGCTAACATTTATTTGAAGGACCTCAGTGCTACAGAAGACATCATTTCCTCCAGGACTTCTGGATATTTTTGTTCATAGCTCTTCTACATCGGGAGTTACAGATTGGAAAGATGGGCCTTCCCTCTTGGTGTAAGCTTCCTCTGCTTTTGCTCTCTCTTTTGCACAGGTGCAGTCCATCGAACACAAACTGGATTTGCTCCTTGGCGTCTACTCCCAGTGTTTACGGAAGGGCTCCATCAACTCAATCAGTCTCACAACCATGCCAGTTCCTACTGGGGAACCTGATATCACGTCCGACTACCACAGCCCTGTCGATCACGAAGACATCTCTGTCTCTGCTCAAACCTTGAACATCTCCCGGTCGGCTAGTACCAATATGGACTAAGATGGCACCCAGGCAAATTCATGCTGTAGCCAAACACCAGCCATATTAGGAAGGAAGGGAGAAGGAAGGGTTCACGAACCTTGACTAAATGCTTTGAAAGATCATGCTCCATGATCTCCGTCCCTTCTTTGTTCGTGCCACATTGGTGGCACTTCAGGGAGATTTGTCTCTCAAATGCACCTCAACTTTACTTGAAGTCTTCCAATTGCAAAGCACTGGATGTTCTGAGACAGATGAAGCTTTATTACCTCCAGTGGAGCTGTTGTGGCCCCAAGATAGCTTTCTAAACGAAAGTGTTTATGATGACGTTTAGGAAATTCCTCTGGGGTTTTGCACTCACCGTCAGGAGCTGGACATGGTGGGCCACCTTCTCCACATCCACAGAGGAAGTGGCATATCTACCTGCAATGAAATGCCCCTCAGCTTTCAAAGAACTTCAGTTACGGTTCTCTGCTGTTCCGAATGCACCCAGGTCTTCTCCAGCGAAGAGAAACCCGGATTGAAAGGCCGCCTTAGCCTAGACAATGGCCTTTTGGTCAAGGAAGCAGCAGAGGTGGTCCTCGCCACCTGACTTTTCTCTTGACTCAGAACTTTTAACCTACTGAGACACCAGGTTGGAAACTCATATTAACAGCTATGCAAAAGCTAGGTAACCCTTTCTTTCCCACCGCTTAACAAGGAACACTGCGACTCAGTTGAATGTGGTTTCTTTGCATCTAGAGAAGAAAAAACCTGACCATCCCTGATGCTCCTCTTTAAGCACCTTTGTACTTCTGTTTATCTTCTCTCCGGTCCCTTCCCCCATAATGGCCATTGCTCTATGGCCCAGTGGGAAATCCTGCACAGGGGATCTGGTTGCCAAAAGGTTGCAATGCCATATGCAACTACCTTGAATATGCAGCCTGCAATATATGTTTAAGGCCCTTGCAGTGAGCCGGCAGCCTTCTTTGCTTAGGAAGTTAGCAGGTACCTCCACTGACTCTGTTATCTTTATACGCTCCCTTAAAAGGGCAGATCGGGACCGTGAGAGCACCCTGGGACTTGCAGGAGGCATTGTATCATATTGGAATCCTTCCTTCTCTGAAGACACAGGCTAAGTCCTGCCCATCACTGCATCTCCCTAGTATCCATTAACATTGGAATAACAGCAGGGTCTGGTTCAATGAGGATGGTTCTAAGGGAGAAAGCAAGCCACACTTTGCTGAGCTCCAGCTCCCAGAATTCCTTGTCACTATCCATGTTACCGTCAGGTGATGGGATCTGTAGAAGGACACCTGTTAGTTGTCCCTGCTTTGGATTCTCCCTTTGCTAGCAGGGAGCCTTGAGTTGCTCTATGATCTCCATCCCCCCATTTACCCAGAAGCATTCCCTTCCATGACTTTTCTTTTTTAACGTCCAGCATCTGCCTTCTTCTCATGCTTTATGTTCCTTTAGCTGTCATTCCAGACTATTCTCACCTTCTCTCTCTCTTTTTAATAAATTCTAACAAACATCATTATAGACCCTCTTCACACTGGGTCTGTATCCCAATCTAGAGTGTCCTGAAGTCATGGAGGACCATGACCCCCACTAGGATACTCAGTCTGCGCAGGATGGAGCTATGAAGTGGGATGCAGTGCCAAAATGGTGCTGTCTCCCATTCCTCTAGTAAACCTTTTAAAGGTAGTCCACTGGGAGACTACTGACATTGTACCAGTTCATGGAGGACATGTGGACAACATGCCCTTGTGGGCCAGTATACTGTGCCCAGATCCTTCTTGGTCTGGCTCCGAAAATGCACCAGTACTGGGTGTGCAGCTGGAAAATCACCCTCTGAGAATTTGAAGTTGTGCTGCTGTAGGCCTATGGCCCACAGCCCAGTAGCAGCCTGACCCACCTTGGGACTGTTTATTCCCAACTAGGACAGCTGACTCATAGGACAGCTGACTCATAAGGTGACTCAGGATTCCAGGAGCCTTTTTTCTGCACACTGGTGTCATCTAAGGGAGACCTCACACCATTAGACCCCACCCCCTAGACTTCACCAGCATGTGGAAATGAAGTTCCCAATGTGATGGATGGTCTGGAATATTGGCCAGTTCAATACCATCCATAGAATTTGCCTTGGAGTGTGCTTTCCTGGGGAGCAGGGTGTCTCAAGCCTTCTCTGTACATTACATTTCCAGGTCTCTGTTATTGTTTGTAAAATAATAATTAAAACACCCATAGCTTCAAACCAAAAGAGAAAGAAAGAGTGAGGTGGGCTTCAATAAATGCACACACATTTAATGGAGACCTGGAAATGGCCCTAGCTGAGCTGATTTCCTGCTGTTACAGATCTGGCTTCACTCCTCTCTAGCTGCTTTTTGATCTGCTGGGTTGAGGCTCACATATCCTTCCCTGTTATATTTTTACTTTGCAGGACATGCGGCTGGACTTGCTGACATGTCTCCTCATTGTCACACTAAATTGTAGCTCCTGCAGCAAAACACGTCCATTCGACTAACTCCTTCTTCATAACACCAAAATGGCAGGATCATACTGGGAGCTGCTTTTGAGCAGGATGGCCCGAGATCTGGAGATGAGTCTAGGGGACTCCCCACTCACCCAACTGCACCCACATTTACTCAAACAGTGTAGATGGAAGTAGATGCAATGTCCCATTTGGGAAAAGGCTGAGCACACAGCTTTGACACTTGGTGCTCTCCAGCTTGGATTTCCACCCAGAGCCACATAAGGACCAGCCTGAAACAAGCCCCCTGTGATTCCTTCCAGTCCCAACAAGAGATGATCTTTTCGACTGCTTTCTCAGGAGAGAACTTCAAATGCTTTCTCTTAATTTCCATGCTAAGCCAGAAAGAACAATAACCAGCTAGACCCATCTCTAGGAATCTTGACACCTATGCATGCTCATCTTTTACCTCTCCCCTGTTCCCGAGGCTTCCTGTGTTCACAGTTCCCATAGCAGGTTTGGAGGGTTTCTTGCTTGGCTGTCAATGACCACAACACACCTTGTTCATTTCTGCCTTCCTCACCTTCCTCTTGGCCTGGCTTCGCTGCCTGAACCTTATGATGACATCCACCCAACAATGCCACGTCGGTGGCTATTCTTTGAACTGGGGAGAACATACAGAGTTCCTAGTGAGCCAGGGTGGTCTAGGGAGCCAGACTCTTATCTGGGAATACCGGGTTTGATTTCACCCTCCCCCACAAAGCCAGTGGAGTGACCTTGGGCTAGTCACAGCTCTCTTCTGAGCTCTCACAGCCACTTCACAGGGTGTTCTGTCGTGAGCAGAAAGCTTTGTCAGCCGCTTTGCGTCCCCTTAAATGGGTGGGGAAAGCATGGTAGAAAGCCAACTCTTCTTCTTCTTCATCCACTAAGCCAGTGGAGTGACCTTGGGCTAGTCACAGCTCTCTTCTGAGCTCTCACAGCCACTTCACAGGGTGTTCTGTTGTGAGCAGAAAGCTTTGTCAGCCGCTTTGCATCCCCTTAAATGGGTGAGAAAAGCAGGGTAGAAAAGCCAACTCCTACTCCTCCTCCTCCTCCGAGTCATGCCCACCCAACAGCACGATGGCCATTGGTGAAGAATAAAAACTGGAAAGGCCTCCTTTTCCTCCTGCTCCTAGCCAGCCACATCAGCACCAAGGTAGTCAAGCCGCCTACAGTGAAGGCCCCACTCATCAAGGCCGGGGGAAACCTGGCTGCGGTTTCATGCCTCCTTCGGGTGCATGTCTCATTTGCCCCCAAGCACACCTTCCTTTTGCATGCCTCCGCATGAGTACTGAAGCACAGATGGCTAGAGCAGTTGCCAGCCTCGACCCTCCACTGAAGCACAGACCTTCTCCCTTCTCTGAGCACCAGGCCTGGTGGCTTTAGAGAGCCCACGGGCACCTTCCGTCCAAGAGGCACCTCCAAAGGTGGGGTGGGTGGCATTTGTGCCACTGGAGGTGGGGTGGGGAATAAGGAAGCAGGGAAGTGGTACTCTCCAATAGATCTCCAAATAGACCTTGTTTCTGAGACAATGAATAGTTACCTCACTTGATTAACTTATTAACTTATTTGTTTCATTAAAGTTTTCAGTAGAGAGCTGTCTTGTGCATCTTGTGGTTTTTTTTTTTTTTTAACTCATGAGCAAAATACCATGGAACATAAGGGATGGGGAACTTTGGCCCCATCTTGGCATGGAAAGAATGGGGTGATGGTTAAGAGCGGAACACTAGAGCTTGTAAGAGCCTGATCTCATAGGCTCGCTGCTTCGGAGAAAATAAATACAAGCGCTTTAATCTCTAAAGGCCAGCAATCATCAAAGCATAATTAAACAAACAGGGTTGTTTCTTAAAAATAAAGGCCTGCCGTTCCAAGAGGCAGGAACGAAACTGAAACAACAAACAAAAGAAAGAAAATACTGTGCAACCTCATCTAAATGCAAGGGTTCTATTCCGGGAGAACATAACTTAATGTGAAAATGAGTTATGGAATCCAAAGACCTCCAATGGAAATCCAGGGGTTTGGGAGCAGAGGCAAAAACCTCCAGGGACTTGCAATGCATCGACTAGGCCAGCTGGAAATTAAACGTTGAGTTAAATGGGGGATTTGGCTCCCAGTGCAAGTCAATGGAGGAGGAAAGGAAGAAGAAGAAGAGTTGGCTTTGCTACCCTGCTTTTCTCACCCATTTAGGGGACTCAAAGCAGCTGACAAACTTTCTGTTCTTCTCCCCAGAACAGACAGCATATGAGGTAGGTGGGGCTATGAGAGCTCAGAAGAGAGCGGTGACTAGCCCAAGGTCACCCAGCTGGCTTTGTGGAGGAACATGGAGTCAAACCTGGTATTCCCAAGTAAGAGTCTGGCTCTAATTGAGCTAGTTTGGTCTAGTGGTTAGGGTGCTGGACTCTTATCTGGGAATACCGGGTGTGATTTCGCACTTCCTCACAAAGCCAGCTGGATGACTTTGGGCTAGTCACAGCTCTCTTCTGAGCTCTCACAGCCAGTGTTCTGTGGTGGGGAGAAGAATAGGAAGCTTTGAGTCCCCTTAAATGGTTGAGAAAAGCAGGGTAGAAAAGCCAACTCTTCTTCTTTTTCTTCTTCCCTAACCACTAGACCAAACTGGGTGAAAGTGGCACAGCATGGGCATCCCAGAAAAGATTCACCATGGAAGTAATAATAGAACATGATATGAATAAGAACATAAGAGAGGCCACAGCCCATCTAGTCCAGCATCCTGTCGCACACAGTGGCCCACCAAATGCTCATGGGCATCTCAAACAGAGACAAGGACAAACCTTTTTCTACTCTCTAATCCCAGCAAATGGCATTAGAAGCGTCCTGCTTCTGCCCCCGCCCCCAGCCTGAAAAGTGTACCTAGGCATTCATCCTAGTAGCCATTGATACATCTGTCATCCATAAATTTGTCTAACCCTACCTTGAAGTGATCTAGACTGGTAGCTGTCACACTGGAAGCTCAGAATACTACATCTACACGGTCTGCAATTCTGAAACACAAGTCCTGGCCACGCCTTTAGTTTAGGACAACCCATAACAATCTAGGTGTGAGCAGAACCTCAGTTCGAATTATGAATAGGACATCCTGTCTCATATAGGTGTGACCAGGGCCATACTGATGCCACCTACCCACATAAAGCATGGCTTTCCTAAAGGTTAGTGAAACACACCACTGGCAGCCCCCCTACCCAAATCAAGGCATGGATTCCCCACAAGATATCATTGTGAAATACAAAAAAAGAACACAAAAACACTGAAAAACACTTTTAAAAGAAGCCCAAACTCACCCACATGCATACACCACAAGCCCTGGATGGTCAGCAGAAAAGCTCTAGCCAGTGTTCCAAATGGATATAATTGCAATTTTGTGTTCTGTGAAGATGATCTTTCTCCAAGTTCCCTGCGTTGTGGAGGATGCAGTGGAACAATCAGTTATTCTTTATGGTTTCAGCATATAGCACCACTCCCCAACGGATTGTTAGGCAATAGATGCCCACGTTCATTGTAGAGCAGAAGTCCTTTCTTGCCCTCCAGATGTTAGACTGAAACTCGCATTAGCCCTTTTCAGCAGGGCCAATAGGCAGAGATCCTGGGAGCTGGAATCTAAGGATGTTGGATTGCACCACAGTCACTACACCTACGTCAAAGGGCTGTGTGGAAGAAAGAATTCGGCTAACACTAATCCTAGGTGAGAGATAGCACTAGATTTTGCCAAAATTCACCTATCTGCTGACCTTTTAAAGACTCAGGGACTGTGTTCCCATTCAAGATTTAAAGAGCTTTGAAATAATTTGAGCGCTGACAGTTCCCTAAGTTTTTTTTAAAAAAATCTGCAGTTTCTGAGGATTAAAGGTCCTGAAATGTGGATTATCTATATTCAACTCCAAAAAGGTCTTGCTGCTGGATTTAGAAATAATCCAAATGGATTTAGAAATGTTCCAAAGTAATGGAACACAAGCAGGTTTTTTGGGGGAAGGGGGGAAGTGAACCATGCTTTAGGGCCATTCTTAGTTTTCCCTGACTCAATGATATGCCGTGATTCCCCTCCTCCTTTTCCTCCTGGCTCTCATCATTATGTGCTAAAGATCAAGCTTGGTTGAAAGGGGAGAGTGAGCAAAGCCTGCAGTAGCTTACAATGTAATGAGAGGTCAGACCATTACAATGTAACGAGAGATCAGATCATAGCGGGAGTGAGTCAAAAGTGCCTGATTTTACTTAAAGGCAGCAATCAGAAAGACTTTGGCCTCAATGCCTGCCATTTCGCAAAGTTTGTCCTTCCTCCCTCCCTCCTTTCCCTACCTGGTTTTCCCCTCCCCCCACAAAACAAAGGGGAAGTGAAGTAAAAACTGCCATGATCTGAATTGGGGACAGGCTTATATAGGGGTTGGAGTTTCAATTACCCACCCCAATGAATTCAGGGCATGAGGGTGCCCAATTGCTGACCGCATGGGGTGGGGGCCCTGCAGAGGGGTGGAGGGTGGGGAGGAGGTTTCTCCCCTGCAAGTTTGCATGATAAGCTAACAATAGGAACACAAAAATCCAGACCTGCTTAAAACCTGTGGTAACCAAACTAGGATCTACCATATTCTTGCATGTTTGGGCACCCAAGCCAGGAGTCACCTGAAGAAGTGAAAAAACCTGCTCCCATCCAATAGATCCACAGCAAAGTACCTCTAGCCTTGTGGAGCCATTCATTCCCATCATTTCAAGTGCCATGGCTGTATGAGTCACTGGTGTGCATAGAGCCACCTGGAAAACATCAGCCAGCTGGGCCTTCTGGAGTGACATTTCCCCCCAGCATTCCTGGCAGCTGTCATGCTCTGCACAATTCTCATCTCCCAGAGCCATCTCTGTCTGGGTTGGGCAAGAGTATGTTGCATGGAAGATACACTACACACCTGCCCAGGCTTGTTCAACCCAAGGCATTGGAGAAATATTTGAGGAGGGGCCCTTTTGCCCAAGTGCTGGAGCAGCTCACACATTCATGAGGGAGGGCTAAGAGGGGCGCAACAGGGTTTTGAACTTAATCTCAGCAGCCAATCAGTGTATTGCAGCAGATTGCTTTCTGCAGGAATTTTCGCCCTCTGTGCGTTTCTGTGCATGTCCAAAAATTGTAAAAATCATAATGAAAAACAAGGCATTTTGTTCTGAACTGCAGACAAAAAAAAAACAAAAAAACAAAAAAAATGTGAACTTACCTTTGGCTTGCATGCAAAGTTTCCTCAGCCCTATTGATGAGGGCAAAATAAGAACAGGTAGAATAACAAGTTCACAACTGCAAAGGGTGAAAGTGCTAGAAATTAGCTGCATTCTTTAAAGATAAACTCACTGATTTCTAAATCCTTGCTGAGGATTTGAATAAACAGCGAATCAAAACTCTGGCCATTGCATCTGGTAGATTGGTCTTCTAACCTGTAGGGTCATCTTCAGCTTAATCAATCAAAGGCCTGTTTACTTTTCTGCAAAGCTTACAGAGAAGGATATGATAATGGGTGTTTTTCCACCGCAGCCCTTTGATTTGGATCTAAGAAGTTGCCCTACTTCCTTCAAAGGTTAGCTTTATAAAAAGGTACTCCATCTTGCTGGTGTGAATTAGGGATGTGCAAAGATATTGAAATATTCATTATTTGATTGAATTTGGCTGAATTCAGACATTTGAATTCAACTAGAATGTCTAGACATTCATTTTTCAATATTCGAATATGAATATTTCAAATCATTCATAAAAAGAATTCAGATATTTGTATGGGTATGGATACATACACATTACACACATATCCATACACATCTTATTCATATCTGAACACATCTGTACAGATACATATGGGATGAAAACGGGATGCATACTTGATAAAAACAGGATGCGTACAGATACATACAAATTGTATCATCAAATAGGTATTGAATATTCATACGAAGAGATATGGATGTATTCGAATTGGTTCAAATTTTAATACATTCAGTTTTTCTCTATTGGTATGGATTCGGACATTCGAATATTTGATTTGAACTGAATCGAATGTCGAAAATTGCATTCATGTGCACCCTTAGCGTGAACTATTGCTAGAGACATGATTGTAGCAGATAAGGCGCCAAGACAGGGAAGCTGAAAGAATAACCTCCTGAAAAGTCATGCTTTCTCTGCTTGCAGGGGAAGGTTCCAAATGACCTTTGAAGGAATCTTCATGATACTCCAGCTTATAAGAAGATCAAGAATTGTCTGATTATAAGAAGATCAAGAATTGTCTGATTCTCCACTGTCTAGATCCAAGATTGCCAGCCCTTCCTGCCATTAACTAAAAAACATACTGAAATGGGGAACAAAATGGCAGGCAGGTAGTCGATGACCCACAATGCCCCAGAAGTGCTGGCCTTTGCTTTCTGGAGCATTTAGACACCTTCGTCTCCCACCCTTCCCACTCGCCCACCCTCTGTCCTCAGAAGCACCCCCAGAAAATGTATTTCTTTGGAGGACAATGAAGGGGTTTGTCTGCCAGACTGAATTATCCAGCCAGAGAACAGTGGCACAGTCTGTCAAGGCCCAGAACTCTTGTCCGTACAGGCATGAGACCCTCCCCCAGCTCAGGATGGCTTGGGGAAGAGGAAAACGCCTTGGGGGGGGGATCACAGAATGCACATTGTTCAATGGTGGTGGCTGGCTGAAATGTGGCATGAAGGGCGTCTTTTCATTCCATCTCCATGCGCAACATACGACAATGCTCCCCCTCCCCAGAAATGGGAGACCAGGAGGGGCCAGATTCTCAATAAGAACGGTATTGCATTTCTCACACCCGGATGAATGATCTGTGGGCCCAGACAGTCCCATATGCTGACTGAGAAAGAATTCTTTCTGGAATGGGAGGGCAGAGGAGTCAGTGGCCTTTCTTTGAAGCTGCCTGAAAGGAAGGCCTCAGTAAGTGTTTGCTATTCAGATGTCAGCAGATAATATTCCTGACTGATGTGTGTCTTTGTGTCATACATGCATCCTGCTTTGAGTTTTTATTAGAGAGAAGACTGTAGTCTCAAGAAGAAAGTTTTCCAAATTCTGGCACACAGGTAGTGGGGGAGGAGAGAAAGAGTGAAAGAGGCAGGCTACCATATTTAGGTTGCTAAAATCGAAATGACCCCTAGAAGACAGTAATGAGAGTTTTATGTATCTCTTTGCTGCCATCTACAGGCGTTCCAGATATTTGCAGACCAGATGCAACAGCTTCAGGGAAGAATGAGAAAAGATAATGTACCCACCCACCCACCCACCCCACCACCACATGATTGCCCTGCTATCCCAGAACGGGTTTGAAGCTTCTAATGAATTATTCTGAAGGGAAACTATTCAACTACAAAAAAAAAAAAAAAAAGTCACCCACTCTGTGGTCTTTGGCCTAGTTTGTGTGATATGTGCAGCATTTCCTTTTGTAAATAACTTAGGAGGCTGTGATGAATGACCAGGCGAGAAATCAGATAAATAAAACTTTGTTTGCGTTGATGCACTACTTTTCCACTAAGTTTCCAAGGCAATCTGCATTTTTAAAAAAATCTAAAAGCTGAAGATGATGTGTAGCACTCTAGATGTTTCTGAGCTCTGCAGGCAGCTTAAATTACAGATTGTGGATTATTAGTCTGAGAATCTATTTCCATTTTAAAGAAACTGCTTTTAGTATTATGGGCCCAGTCCAAGGGACAAGACCCGCTGGTGCTGTATGGACTTTGAATGGAGTCCATGGACCAGCTCACAGAAAGGAGAGCAGCTTTTGGCTTTGCCTGCTGCTCAGGGCGAGGACCTCTGACCTTGTGGGAAATGAGCTAAAGGAGGCGAAGATGGTCTGGGATGCCAGGACAGGCTGAGACCTCTGGGAAAGAGGAGTCCCGTTAGTGGGTAGAAAATGAATTGAATAAAAATAATGTAACGCGATCAGAAGACAACCTGAAGTCACCTTAAACTAGAGGTGTGGCCAGGGCCCTGGTGAGTTTAATCAGCTTAAATATTGTAAACCATTCTGAGACCTTTGGAGCCCTGCAGTGTCCAAATTCCCTGAAATCTATGAGAGAAAAGCCTATTTTGGAATGGGATTGATTTTAATTCCATTGCAAAGGGGATGTTTCTTCAGCCTTGTTTGATCTGCTCCCAGCCGCCTGCAGTGGGTGAACTGGACAGACAAATTTCTCGCCCTGCTAGTTCTTACCAGCACACTCAGGCGAGGCCTCTGAGTTATTAGCTAAGTTCTCATCTACCTTATGGAGGAAGTTAAATATTCACCAGGACGCTATCTGGAGAGGGAAGGAAAGGTGACTCATTGACAGCTGAGCCTTGAGTACAATGTGGGCTCTGCTTGCTGTCCAGAGCAGAACTAGCTGGAACAATTGGGGGTGCGATGGGGTGATGAAATCAGGAAATCTGTGACTCCTTCCCCTCATGATCTCACAGCCATGAATAATCCTTCTTTTCAGTTTCCTTGAAGGAGCACCCTTTGTTATTCCTGGGACTGAAATGAACTTACACTGCAGCCACATTTAGGACCTTTGAGTCATCCCCCAGAGTGGACACTGGACCACAGATCAGCAGGGGAGCAGGTAGCAGCTACTGCCCTGCACCTGGCACTTGAAAGAGGAACGCAAGGGCAAGGAGGAACCTTAAAATATGCGGTTTCCTTGAGGGTTGGTCCTTCAATTGAATGGACTAAATGGACTTTGGCTGCCTTCTGGAGTTTTTCCTGTAGTTAGGGGACTAATCAGTGCAGAGACATAGGCCCAGTTACCCTTAAGCTTTTAATCCATCCTTGATTCACCTTCAGAATTTATTTATTTATATTTACATTTATATCCCGCCCCATACCCGAGGTTCTCTGGGCGGCTCACAACATTTAAAAACAAACATATTAAAACTATCAGACTATACTAAAACCAGTGCAAGGTTTAAAATCCAGCATGATAATAATAAGAAGAATAAAAATGATACAAAAACAGTTTTAAAAACAGTAGTGTTTGCAAGGAGGGAAGCGTAGAGAGCAATTATCCAAAGGCCTCAGAGAAGAAGTGCGTCTTCACCGCCTTCCTGAACATAAACAGGGAAGGGGCTTGATGCACCTCCAAGGGGAGGCCATTTCACAGCCTGGGGGCCACTACAGAGAAGGCCCTCTCCCGGGTGCCCACCTGCCCAGCCGCTGAAGGCGGTGGGATAACCAGGAGGGCCTCTCCTGCAGATCCTAGGGCACGGGCAGGACGATATGGGAGAAGGCGCTCCTTTAGATATCTGGGGCCCAAGTCATTTAGGGCCTTATAAGTCAGAGTTAGCACCTTGAATTGGGCTCGGTGGTGAATTGGCAGCCAGTGCAGTTCTTTTAGAACAGGCATGATATGCGTCCGGCTAGCTGTTCCGGTCAGCACTCTGGCGGCTGCATTTTGCACCAGCTGCAACTTCCGAACCGTCTTCAAGGGCAGCCCCATGTAGAGTGCGTTACAGTAGTCCAATAGGTGCAGATGCTCACCACTGGATGCTTCTGGTAAGTAACTGGGTAAGGTTAGAAAAGGTGTGGAGCACCCCTGTAACAGTCTCCTCAAGGTGCGGATGCTCTTCCCCAGATGTTCCCTAATCATGCACTGTGGGCTGTAGGGAGAACAGGCCTCTGGTTTGCCACCTGCTGAAGCTCTTTAAATGTTTACAAGCCTGCATTCACACAATGTTTATTCGTAGAGTACGAGTTTACCCATTTCCCGGCTGCAAAAAGAAATCATGGATTTATATACTGTGAGCAAAATATAGCAACAATAATAAGGCTGTGAATGGTTTTCTATTGGGCAGCTGTTTCATGTGCATAAATGGTGAGTTTTTCTGAGTTGTTCCTTCCCACCGCCACTCGTTGGTCTGCTAGTCCTTATTCTTACTTTGTAAACGTTTGGGACATCCTGGTTCTCCCGGCGAGAGCATTCTGAGAACCAGCATCTTTATTCTCGGAAGTGCATATCAAGAGCTCCAGAAACGCAGCCTTCACCCCTTGCGTGCCACCAAAGTGCAGCAAAGACTGGAACGGAGGAACGAGTGGCTGCAGTCAACTCATCTCACATGGCATTGGAAGAGTTAGCTGCACTCAGGCCAAGAGCAGGAATGTCCCCTCTGGTTCTCCCCAGGGGCTCATGGGAAGCCCATGACGCACAGTGGATTCCCTTCCCCTCTTTTGTCCCTGCTGAAGTATGTGCTTTGGAGACGCCATGTCTCAGACTGTCCTGCTGTCCCTTCCTGACCCTTGAGCCAACACCCTGTCGCTTCACCAGGATTTGCTCCTGGCAGGAAGTGAGACTTCACTTTTTTTTTTTCCCAGCACCGGAAAAGGTAGCTCCGGCAGACTGGAAATAGATCAACATTGCCTGAACATTGCTTAAGGCTTCTTATGAGACAGTTTGGTCTAGTGGTTAGGGAGCCGGAGTCTTATCTGGGTATACTGGGTTTGATGCGGCACTCCTTCACAGCTCACGTGCGTCACAGGGTGTTCTGTTGTGGGGAGAAGAACAGAAGGTTTGTCAGCCGCTTTGAGTCTCCTTAAGGGTGAGAAAAGTGGGGTAGAAAAAGCTAACTCTTCTTCTTCTTCTTCTTCTTCTTCTTCTTCTTCTTCTTCTTCTTCTTCTTCTTCTTCTTCTTCTTCTTCTTCTTATTATTATTATTATTATTATTATTATTATTATTATTAATTATTATTATTATTATTATTATTATTATTATTATTATTATTATTATTATTATTATGTAAAACAACAGTTACACACAGCAAACGAGATCACTATGCTGGATTTCGTATTATATCACTAGTCGGTCACTTCCCAAGCACCTAGGACTGTGTGATGTATTGGCGAATTATGCGAGCAGACCCCAGTAAAGTGGCTTTTTGTAGTTGGCAGATGGATATCTTGTCAATGCCAATGGTTTTTAGGTGCCCGCTGAGATCCTTTGGCACCGCACCCAGTGTGCCGAGGATGACTGGGACCACTTTCACTGGCTTTCGCCAGAGTCGCTGTAGTTGAATTCTCAGATCTTCATATCTGGTGAGTTTCTCCAACTGTTTCTCCTCAATTCTGCTGTCACCTGGAATAGCAACGTCGATGATCCACACCTTCTCTTTCTCAACAATTGTAATGCCAGGGGTGTTATGCTCCAGTTTTCTGTCAGTCTGAAGCCTGAAGTCTCAAAGTAGTTTTGCCTGTTCATTTTCAATAACTTTTTCTGGCTTGTGATCCCACCAGTTCTTTGCCACTGGCAGATGATACTTTTGGCACCAGTTCCAGTGGATCATTTGTGCTACAGCATTGTGTCTCTGCTTGTAGTCCGTCCGTGCGATCTTCTTGCAGCAGATCAGAATGTGGTTGACCTTTTCATCAGCTTCCTTACAGAGTCTTCACTTTTGGTCAGCCAGCAAATACTGAGTAACTCTGATCAGTGTGAGCAATTGATCAGGAAGGATCTGGGGATGCTAACGTGAGCAATAGCGTCACGCCTATATAGAAAACTTCCCCCTGATCTCCTTGCTTGACCCATCAGGGCCCCAGAAGAGGAGCAGATTGCGCAAACTTAGTTAACTTCCTCTTTGCTGTTGATTTTGCTTGTTAATTTCAGCGACCAGGGCTTGACGCCTCAGTCCTCTGGAGGGTAACTGCATAGTTTGGGGCAAAGGCCTTCCTTGGAAGAGATAGAGATCTCTTGGAGACCAGCAGCAAGGCTTTTACAGAGGCTGGCCTGGACACATCCAAAGATTCCACGCTTGCTGTTTGTACTTCTGAAGGCTCCCTATTCAGAGGAGGTGGCAGGAGCAGATATTGTGCAAAAGGGCACTGGATTCCAGAGTTTTGAAGTGGATTTTGGAGGGGAAGAGAGGCTGCCCGTGCAATGCTGAGGGAAGCAAAAGAAAGTTTCAAGCCAATAGCAATAGCGGTGAATCCTGCCCTAGAACCCCTATAGAAGGAAATGGCCATATTTGGACGGTCAAGAGACAGTGGCCTTATAAGTGGGTGGAGGAGGTGCAGGATTAGAGATTTGCCAAATTGATTTGAATCAAACAGGCGGCGTTTCAAAAACTCAGTTCAATTCAAACCGAACACCCTGCCTGCTCAAAAACAGTTTGGATTCAAAGCAAACAATGGACCTAGGCTATGTCCAGACCCAAGTTTTAATCCAGTTTCAATCCTTTCAGAGTAAGATAACGTATCAGTAAAGTGACTAGTCATTTTCTCTCCACTTTAACTAACCCAAAGGTAAGAAATTTTGCTGATGTGTCCTCTCACCCCAAAAGTGGACTGAAGCTGGATTAAAACTTAGGTGTGAACACAATTCCACTATGGCCTGAAAGTGACCAAGGGTGTTCAAAGATGTTTGTGCTGAACACCCTACTCTTTTAAGAAAAAAAGTTTCCAAATCAAACCAAGCCAGCCCCTGTTCAGTTCAATTTGAACAGAATGCATGAAAAAGTTCATCCAGATCTCCATGAAGGCCTCAACATGCTGCATCTCACCCTTGATCTCCAGGGGTTGATCTGAAGATCTTCAAAAGGCTTGGGAGGGGAAATTCGGGTATGGCCGAATCCACGAATGGCGTGGGCCTCCATATTCGTGCGCAAATATTCAAACAAATATTTGCGCATGAAATGAAGCGGGCCTCCCCCCTCCCTTCCCGCCTCCCCACTCACCTGACCTCATCCCTGCTGCCCTTCCCATCTTCTTAAGCACTTCTGGGTCTGTGCACACAGCTCCCCATCCAGGGATCGTGATGAAGAGTTGTGCACGCAAACCCAGAAGTATCTTTTTGACCTCAGGGGAGTCCCAAAATAGGCCCAGGGGTGGCACCACAGCCTCCCAAAAGGTAAGGGGGTATGTCAGAGGGGGGCGGGAAGCTAAGGTGATGTCCCCAGGGCCTATTTTGGCACTCTCTGGAGGCTGAAGAGACTCTTACCGTTCTCTTATGGAGAGCCAGAAGGCCTAGGATGAAGGAGCAGTGGTGGCAGCACAAGGTAAGTGGGGTAACAGGAGGCCACAGCGAGTGGGAGTCCCCGAGGTGGTGGTGGTGGTGGTAGGCCCCTGGGGCGGGGCGGGGGCAGGAGGTCCTGGGTGCATCCAGTAGCCACCAAAGCTTCAGCCAAAGCTTCAACGAATACCAGATAGTCTGATTCATGGACAAATAGGGCATATTTGATTCAGCCACAAATCTACAAATTTGTACACAGTCAGCTCTGCCTTGAATTCACCAAGGGGTACAAGGTGCATTGTTGCAATTAGATAATTCATGGGCAATATATGAAACCCGGAAAACTGAAACTTAGAAGAATACAAAATAAGAGCTTTTGCAGATGACTCGGCGGTCATACTAACAGATCCTAACAATTCAGTGGAAGAGTTCAAAAAGGTAATTCATGTGCAGGGAAAAAGTGCAGGTCTGAAAGTAAATTAAACAAAGACCAAGGTCTTAATAAAGAACACGTCAAAGGAAGAACAAGAAACTTTCCAACTGAAATCCAGATAAGTAGTAGAAAAGAAAATCAAATATCTAGGAGTGACTTTGACCAACCAAAATATCACATGGGACAAGAGCAATTATTTGAAAACATGGTCAGGGAGTAAACATGATCTCTTGAAATGGTCCAATTTGCAGTTATCACTGATGGGAAGGATATCAGTGATAAAACTGAACTTACTCCCAAGGATGATTTTTGTATTCCAAGTTTTACCTATTATAAATAACCTAAAACACGTTACAAACTTGCAAAAGGACATTTCAAATTTCTTATGGCTGGGAAAGTAACTCAGGATAAGATTCAAGGTGATGCAAGACTCTAAAGCAAGCGGAGGACTGGGATTACCGAACGTGAAGCTCTATCATGCTGCAGCCTGTTTGGGTTGGATGGGTTTGGTTGAAAGATCAAAGATTACTGCAGCTGGAAGGAGATATGGCTGGCACAGTTATTTGTGGTATGAAAAGGCGAATATCACTTTTGAGAATTGCTTTGTATAAGATTTGGTTGAATTATAAAAATAATCTTTATAAGAAAATGCCGCTTTGGGTATCAACACATAAAGGTTGGCAAAAAGAATTCGGGGAAGGAAGATCTTGGCTTAAATATGAAGATATGTTATACAAAAAAGAATTTGATTTTAAATCAAGAGAACAGTTAAATCAAGAGGGAAAAATATACAGCGGTTTACATATCTTCAACTAGCAGATATATATACAGAAGAGATAAAGAGAATATTAATTTTCAAGGGGAAAAACAGGACTGGGAAATAAAATTAAATAAGGCAGAAAGGGGAAGATTGGTATTTTGTATAAAGTCCTACTTCAGATTGAAATGAAACATGGGGTGTTTTTCCACTGTCACTAGAAGTACAAATTAAGTACACATTAATGGGTACGTAATGGCATTTTTGTACCAATTAATGGGTACTTAATGGGTACTTCTAGTGACACCCCATGGAGTGTTTTTCCACTGGCAGAAAGTACCCATTTTAGCACCCATTAAGAACCCATTTGGCTCAGAGCCGGATGGCCCCATTTCCACCACAGACCCCATTAAGGACACATTTGTTTCCACCGCAGCTCGGGAAATCTGGATCATATGGGTCCTTCAGCCTGAAAATCCGGTTTGTAGGGAGCCTGTTTCCACTACATTCTGGAAATGGGGTTTAGAGGAGGCTAGAAGGAGGGGGTGCCCATGGGGGGGGGAGCCCCAAAATCAAAGCTTCAAAGTCACTCTGAAGTCTCTCCAAAATTCCTCGAAGTTCCAAGAGCATTTGATTAAAATTTACAAATACTTTTGCGCATTTCCACTTCTAACTCTGGCTGGGATTGGTCACCCTCCAGACCTTGGACAGTGGCCATTAGGGCACAGGTTTATTTGGCTACGTATCCAGTCGA
Source organism: Aspidoscelis tigris stejnegeri (assembly GCA_023333525.1). Classification (NCBI taxonomy): domain Eukaryota; kingdom Metazoa; phylum Chordata; class Lepidosauria; order Squamata; family Teiidae; genus Aspidoscelis; species Aspidoscelis tigris. The sequence goes on from JALMGA010000023.1 coordinate 3,439,533, forward strand.
AATGCTTTCTAGGAGCAAAACAGACACCGACAGATACGGCTTCTCTCAACATTCCTGAGGTCACACCTGGCCGTTTGCCCAACTGCGGTGGCTATTTTTATTATTCTTGCCAAGCCCAGTCTCACATGCATGCCAATGGGCAATTTGCCACCCTGGTTTGGCAGGGAGAGCTGCCCAGCAGATCCTGAAGGGAGACGGCACGTCCTTGGCCCCAGGTGAGGACGCAGCCGGCTTGGTGGGGAAACCTTGCCTCAAACATGCTGGAGCATGATCTGAACTTTTGAAATACTGTCGTGTCGTGTCTTCAGCCTTGTTCTGTGGCATTTTCTCTCCACTTTGTATGAGGAACTGCTGACATTTCCAAATATTAAAGAAGGACACATTACAAGATACACAACTTTACACACACACACACACACACACACAAGGTGCAGTTTTAGGTTTTGGAATGGAGAAATCCCTTTCTCTGTAATCACTAAGGCTGTGGTCACATTTAAGATTTAATCCAGCTTCAGTCCACTTTCAGAGCAAGCAAACCGGTTTCGGAACGCATGGGACTAGGACCAGGGTCTGAGAATGCTCCCAGCCTGGCAACGTGGGCTAGGTATGGGTTGGGCGTGGATGGAGGCGTCCCCATGCAAACCACGCCAAACCCTGGCATGGGAGACCAGCGCTCCCTCCTCTCTGCCCCCTCTCTCCTCAGTGGAAGCCGGATTGACATCAGCCTACTCCCCCCCTCCCTTAGCAGCATTGAAAGCCAGGCTGGGAGGCACAGAAAAAAAAGTTAAAATAAACCTTACTTCATAATAATTAATTTATAAATAATTTTAAAAGACCAAAAGCCGCTATGAGGTTTAGCGGCAGTTAGGCACTTGAGCGCTTTTCCGCACCTCCGCTCCACCGCGAACCGCGAGAATGCCTGCCAAGTTTAAAAGGGAGAAAATCAAGCCTTTATTTCATAATCGCCTTGGCGATCGGGAAACGGGGGGTTAAATTTTTTGGTATTGCAACAAAAATCAAGTCATTATCCTGCGCTGCCTTGGCAATCGGGAAACAGGGTTGGAAATATTTCCTTGGAAAATGCACAAAAATGAACCCAACATTCTGCCTACCTTGGCGATCGGGATTTAAAAATGTCAGCTGCTGTGATCTCCAATGCACAGGGCAGGAACAGCAAGGACACCACACCTCTTCATGACATGAGCACCAATCTCCTCCCTGGCTAACCCGCGGTTGTCCCCATGCGTGGTCTCGGCTCACTAACCAATGCATGCCGGTTCCCCAAACCGTGGCGAGACTTGTTTTTTCAGGTACCAAATTTGGCCCTGGTCCAGCACAGTTCGGGGGGATTTGGTCCACTTTCTGTGGACAAAATCCAAACCGCATGGGGTTGTCCCTTGCTGATCCCACGTCCAGAAGTGTACCAAATGCGCATGGGGATGCAACCTCACTCTGAAAGTGCACTAAAGCTGGATGAAACATTAACTGCGACCACAGCCTGAGACTAAAATAATCTTAAAATAACTAGCAGATGTGCAATGTCTAATAGTTGAATGAGCTACTATCTGGCAGAAATAGAATTCCTACAAGGAACACAGCAAGACTGTGTGCCAGCACCATTAATATTAAAAAATGTCTTAGGGTGTTTTTCCACTGTCACTAGAAGTACCCATTAAGTATCCATTAATGGGTACTTAATGGGTACTTCTAGTGACAGTGGAAAAACACCCTTAAGCAGCCAAATATTTAGTTGGAACAAGCTTCCTGAAGGCTTTGTAGCATATCACAAACTGGTGTTTCATTTCATTTCATTTCTTCTTTTTTAACAGGTTAAATATTTTAAATGTACTGTTTTTAATTGATCCCGAAACTTTTGCTAGGAGTAAGGAAGAAAATATTATTTCTGGTCAATGACTTAATAAATTGGTTGGAAACTGAATGAAACTAAGTCCCCCCTTTGGGACCAAATAGGAAGTTTTGTTTTATTTCGTTTCCTTACGTTACTAAAACAGCGAATTGCCTAGCGCACCAAGAACTCCAGCCAAGGTGGAATCCTGGTAGCATTGACTAGGGAAGCGAATGAAAACTTTTAGGGTAGTCGAGTGGGGAAAATACAACCCATTCCACTATTTAGCAACTCCATGCTCCCAGTGCAGCGTCCGGGGAACATCCCCATGTCTTTCTGTTCCGAAGAGATGGCACTCCCCGCTCCCACCCCGAGAGCCCACAGGCCACCTGCTTCTCACTAGGCGGGCCTGCCGTCGCGTCCGCCCGCCCTCCCGCCCCAAGCTGGTCGGTGTGAGTGAGCAGGGCGGGCGGAAGGGCAGCCGATGCGCTCCGTCCCTGGTGCTGAGTGGCGGCTGCCGGTCGGCCCTCGGGGGCTTGGCAAAGGCGAGCGCGGGCCGGGCAGCGGCCGAGTACTTAATAAGGCGCGCGCTCGGGCCAGACGTGCGAGCCAGACGCGGCTGAGCACACTTGACTGCTGCTGCTGTTGCGGAGAGAGGCTGTAGAGGGAGGCCGGCGCCGCTGCTCTTTCTTCCAGATGCCTTCAGGTAGAGCCCTTCAGCCGGCGGGTCCCCTTGCGCCCTCGCCGCTCTCCGGCTTGGAGAGGATTTGGAACCGGCGGGTCCCCTTGCGCCCTCGCCGCTCTCCGGCTTGGCGAGGATTTAGAACCGGCGGGTCCCCTTGCGACCTCGCCGCTCTCCGGCTTGGAAAGGATTTCGAACCGGCGGGTCCCCTTGCGCCCTCGCCGCTCTCCGGCTTGGAGAGGATTTGGAACCGGCGGGTCCCCTTGCGCCCTCGCCGCTCTCCGGCTTGGCGAGGATTTGGAACCGGCGGGTCCCCTTGCGCCCTCGCCGCTCTCCGGCTTGGCGAGGATTTGGAACCGGCGGGTCCCCTTGCGCCCTCGCCGCTCTCCGGCTTGGCGAGGATTTGGAACCGGCGGGTTTTTGCGCATCCACCCCTGCTGCTGCTGTTTCTTTCTCGGCTGTCTTCCTTCCCCCGCCCTCCCCCGAGCGTTGGTCCTCTCCTGGGGCCGTGGGAGAGGAGGACGCGCGCATCTTTGCGCTCACTCTCCCGTGGGTGCGCGCGCCTTCCCGACGCAGAGCGGCGCTTCCTTCGGATCTCGCGGGCTGGCTCGGCGAGCAGCGCTCCGCGGCTTGGGGAAAGAGCGAGAGCCCCCCCCCCCCTAGGTGCGGCGAGGGGGCGGCCTCCGCCGAAAGCCTGGTGGGGTCGGGGGAGGAAACTCCATTTGCCATCCCGCTCGGAAGGCACCGTGGCGGAGTCCGCGCGGCGAGGGCACACAAGCCCTGGGTGCTTGGAAGAACCTGCGCGGGTTATGGGTGTTTTAATCGGGGGTGGGGAGGGAGGGAGGGAGGAGGAAGAAGAAGGAGAGTGATGGCAACTGGAAACTTCTGGAGGATGTTGGGTCCTTTGAAGTTAGGGTGGGACACTTCTGTGTCCACTTAAGTGTGGCCCAACCGTTAAAGGAGACGTTTCCTCGGTATCTTTGGGCCCCGCGCTGCTTCGATGCTTTCCCTCCACCCGTTCCCTGCTTTATAATCCCGGGTGGTGTCCTGCGCTGTGGTCGCACTGAAGGTTGAATCCAACTTCAGTCCACTTTCGGAGTGAGAGAACGTATCAGCAAAGCGACAAGCTGTTTTCTTTCAGGGTTAAATAACTCAGAAAACTCACCTTTGGGATAGCTAATGTGGAAAAAATTACTGGCCACTTTGCTGATGTGTCCTCTCACCCTGAAGGTGGACTGAAGCCGGATTGAACCTTAGGTGTGACCACAGCCCTGGCGCCTCACCCTCAGTACTGACCTTTCATGCATACCCCCCAAGGACTTTATGGCATTTGGGGCGCTACCTGCCTCAGGACCCGCCTTTCTTGTGGCGCCAGCAGCTCTGAATACAGCTGGCCTGTCCTCCCGATCCGGTCAGCACCGCCACTGCCTACCTTGTAGAGCTGTTGTGATGACTCAAAGGCGGAGCAATTGGCCTATGGAGGGCTCTATAAGAAAAAGGAAGAACCAAGCCATTTAAAGCAGTGATTTGAGGGCATCTTTAAAGCAACTATCACCTCCTGGCTGAATCTCTGAGCATCTTTGGGATTTTGCGGCCGTCCTTTGAGCACTGACCCCTCCCTCTCCACAGGTCTTCTTTCTCCCAGAGAGCAGACTAAGGGTCAGATGCCTTTGGAGTACCAGGGGAACCAGCCTCTGTTGGCAACCTGGCGCCCATGGGGACTGTGTTACGAGCGAATGCCTGACAGATGCAGACATTCAAGGGATCTTCATTTCAGGGCACGAAACCTGTCAGGCCATTTGCTTATTTGCTCCCCAGCAGCACCCAGTGGCAAACATTGGGCTACTTTCTTCTGTTCCTTCCTCACAAGATGAGGCTCTTGGGTCCTGAAAACCCTACACTTGGGAGCGGTTTTGCCTGCAGCCTGCCTTCCCTGGGCCCCAACTGAGCCAGGGTGGCAGGTCCATGAAAGGGGCAGCTCAGCGCTCAATATGGCTGCTTGCACTTCCCACAGTTCAGCCCAAGTCCTCTGCAAAGCCACCAGGAAAGATTGGCTGAGGCGCCCCATGGCATCAGGAAATGCATCCTGGGACCAGGCTAGCTGGTGGCTGGGGTGTGTGTGTGTGTGTGTGTGTGTGTGAGAGAGAGAGAGAGAGAGAGAGAGAGAGAGAGAAGAAAAGCAGGCTGAGCATGACTTGTTCTGTTTTGTCTATCTGAGCGTGAGCAGAGTGGGTTGACTCTTCCTTCAGAGTTTGTGGGATTCTTGTTCTCACCTGTTGTTGTTGTTGGGTACCACCGAGGTAGGGCCAGCTCCTGTCTCAGAGCATGTGCACCTCAGTGGGTTCCTCTAGGCAGGTTTATTGGCAGAGATACAGAAGTGCTTTGCCATAGCCTGCTTCTCGCGAGAGGCTGGGGGCTGAACCAGCTACCTTCTTCCCTTCGTGAAGTTTTCTTTGCCACTGGACTGCAGGCCCTCAGAGACTCCATGGGCGTCTCTATGCAGTTTTCTTGGCAGAGGTGCATAAGTGGTTTGCCATTGCCTATTTCTGGGGAGAGGTTGGAGATTGAACCAGTGACTCTCTGCTGTCCAGCCTGCTTGCATTACTACTGGGTGCAGGCATATGTAGTAAAGTTCTCAGGTGCCTTTGCGGAATGTTCCCAGGAACAAAAGAGCTCCAGGGCTGGGAGCAGCGGACCTTGGCTCACATATTTTCATGCAGGAAGAGAAATTTGATTGCAAGTGTCTCTTTCTTGCTTCCCCAAGACTTGAAAGGCAGCAGGCAGGGAGGTAGATATATTGTGGGAGACAAATGCATGGTGAGCTGTTATGCTCATTAAAAAAACAAAAACTGAAGAGGACAAGGGTTTCCTCTCCAAACCCATCCAGGACTTTGACTTCTGCCTGGAGATCTGTGTGTGTAGCTCAGCAAAGGCAGCTCCTACCTTGAGTAGGGAGGGGTTTTGCCTGCTGGGTGAGGCCCCCAAACTGGTGATTTTATAGGGAATTTTTTATCAGCAGCATGTTTAAATAAAGGTGCACCAGGAACGCTCTCTGTGAGACTCAGTCAGTCTCCTGGCAGTGTTTGTGTTTGGGGTGGCAGGAGCCAGGATGTGGCCCCCACTCATCCCAGGAAACTGGAGAGGTAAGGAAGGGTCATCACAAAGCCGGACTGGCTGTGGCTGACCCTGCGCTTTCTCTATGCGCGTATGTTTTGGGGGAACCTTCATTTGATCCCTTTGGGCTGGATTAAAGTTTAATCCGACTTCAGTTCAGAGTGAGGTTGCGTTCCCATGGGGACTAAAATCCCAACTGGATTCGGACTCGGCATCCAAGGTTTCCATTAAATTCTCCGGTAGTCCGAATCCAGGAAGGGCCGTTCACATGTCAGACTTTTCCAGCCTGGATTTTAGTGCCCGAGAAGGCGAGTAAAGGTGGAGAGCCGGCAGCTGAGCCAAGCAAGCGGGGGACGCAGCGAGGGGAGGATACCCCTCGGATGTGGCCGTGTTGGGTGGCAGGCAGGTGTGCAGGGGAGAAGCAAGGAGGGAAAAGGAAGGAAGGAAGGAAGGCAGCCCAGGACAGAGGAGGAGGAGGAGGCCAGCGGCAGCTCCTGTCCTCAGAAACCGCCACACTGCGCCATTTGCAGGCGTGCTTCTGCGCACTGGCAGGTTTGGTTTGGGAACAGCCCAATGCATGCTCGGTGCTGTTCACGACCTCCAGCTCAAACTTTCAGCAAAACCTGGGTTACTCTGGGAGCAGAGTAATCGGTAATCGCAGTAGATGTCAAGCTGGTTTTGTTTTTGTTTTTCAGTGTCAAATAAGTCAGAAAGTTCACCTTTGGGATAGATAGCGTGGAAGGAAAATTACTGCTCACTTTGCTGTTGTGTTCTCTTGCTCTGAAGCTGGATGAAACCTCAGGTGTGATCATAGCCATAATAGATTGGCATCTTCATTGGTGCTCTAGGAGGGCCAGGCTCACAACTTCCATTAATGCTGCTGTCTGAGAACGAGGGGAGTCCCGCTTTCTAGGCTGATAGAACAGGGCATCAAAAAGTGCCCAGAGATGCACTCCTGCGTGCATCGTATTTTGCAGGGAGAGACGTTGTGCACATGAATGCACATATGCACACAGGCACATAGAAGAAGAACCCTACAGGGTTGCAAATACCTCTGGGTGTGCTTTTCTGCAAGGGGCCTGGGAAAGTGATGAGATTTATGGCTGATTGTGGAGGAGACTGGGAATTGCTCTGATCTCAGACTGCATGGTTTGAGGACCCATCGTGATTGCTTTACCAGGCCCCAGGACACCCTAAATTCCCAGCATTCCCTAACAGTTGTAAGGTGTTTCTCGTCCCCATATGCACAAGTGTCCTCATGCACGTTTTGGCAAACTTTTCTGACCGAGGTCAGGAGGAACAATGAATCTAGAGGAAACTTGGTTCCAAGTTCCATTCCCCCCCTCTCCTCCTCCTCCTAGCATCTGGGCTTGCAAACCTGAGGTTGCCAGGGCTCGTTACTGCTTGACCTTCAGTCCACCAGCACCGCCCCCACCTCGCCTGGAACTTCTGCTCTTTGAACACTGAAAAAAGAAATTGCATTACTGAAGTCTGAGATCACAAAAAATTGCACTCCAGGTGGCATAAACAGGGGAGGCTTGGCAGAGAAGCCTGCTAGCAGCAGAGAACATAAGAGGAGCCCTGCTGGATCAGGCCACAACCCATCTAGTCCAGCATCCTGTCGCACACAGTGGCCCACCAATTGCCCTTGGGCCTCTCCCCACCCCACCAGCCTGAAAGATGTACTCAGGCATCCATTCTCATAGCCATTGATACATCTGTAGTCCATAAATTTGTCTAACCCTTCCTTAAAGCCATCTAGGCTGGTAGCTGTCACCACCTCTTCCGGCAGCAAATTCCATAAACTGATTAGCCTCTGGGTGAAGAAATCCTTCCCCTTGTCTCCTACCCATCAGCTTGATAGATGCCCCCTGGTTCTAGTCTTGTGTGACAGAGAAAAGAAGTTTTCTCTGTCCACCTTTTCTATACCGTGCATTATTTTATACACTTCAGTCAGGTCCCCTCTTAAACGCCGTCTCTCCAGACTGAAGAGGCCTAGATGTTGCAGTCTGATTTCGTAAGGGATTTTGTTCCAGCCCTTTAACCATACCCGTTACCCTTTTCTGCACCTTTTCCAGTTTTACAAGATCCTTTTTGAGGTGTGGTGACCAGAATTGTGTACAGTATTCCAAATGTGGCCTCACCATATATGTGAGCAGCTCTTCCCAGAGAACTAGATGGCACAGTAAATTCCCAGAATGGCTCCTTGTTTTCCAAAAATGAGGAATGCGGATGCTCTCATTTGCACCTGGATCCTACATCCTCTTTCAGAAAGCAAGGGTTAGTTTAAATTTCCACCCTGTGTCCTCCAGGCCTCTGCTCACGGTTGAGTCCCTGGTTTGGTTTGCTTCGAGCCACTTCAAACTGTTTAGCTCAATCTGAACTTTTCAGATGTAAGCCAGATTTGCACATTTCTAGCAGCGACTGTTCTGCTATGTACAGTGCGCCTCTGACTTTGTAGATGCCACCATATGATGGTGCCATCTACAAAGGGCAACCAGAATGATTAAGGGTCTGGAACACCTCCCTTATGAAACCAGGCTGCAACGTCTAGGTCTCTTCAGTCTGGAAAGACAGTGTTTAACAGGGGACCTGATTGAAGGATATAAAATTAGGCATGGTATAGAAAAGGTGGATAGAGAAAATTAGAACCAGGGGGCGCTCTATGAAACTGATGGGTAGGAGAGTTGGATGGGAGAAGGGGAAGTATTTCTTCACCCAGAGGGTCATTGGTTTATGGAATTTGCTGCCGGAAGAGGTGGTAACAGCTACCAGCCTAGATAGCTTTAAGTAAGGGTTAGACAAGTTTATGGATGACAGATGTATCAATGGCTACTAGAATGAATGCCTAGGTACATCTTTCAGGCTGGGGGGGGGGGGGGAAGCAGAGCACTTCTAAGGCCATTTGCTGGGATTCGAGAGCAGGGAAAGGTTTATCCTTGGCCTTTTCTGCACTTGGCCTTATTCCAGAATATATGTCAGGATAGGGGTCTGTTGTCCACATGCTAATGCAGACTATGGCAGACCTCATTTGTGGTCTGTCATAGTCTGCAGTAGCTTGTGGATAGTAGAACCCTGTTCTGAGATATGTTCCAGAATAAGACCAAGTGCAGAAAGACCCCTTGTCTCTGCTTGAGACGCCCATGAGCATTTGGTGGGTCACTGTGAGCGACGGGACGCTGGACTAGATGGGCTGTTATTTAGCAGGGCTTCTCTTATGTTCTTATGTATTGCAGGGCCATTTGTACAATTCGTAAGCTGACCTTGTAGCGTTGACAGCATGATTGACGGGCAAAATCTGAAGTAAATGACTTGTGAGCATTAAAAAAGCCCTCCTCGTTTGAGAAGGAAAGCCTACAAGTAATGCAACTGTAAGTGAAACATTTCCTGTGTCATTAGATTAAGAATCTGCTTGATATGGAGGTATATATTTCTTTATTTTCTGCTTTGTGTTAAAAAATAAATGAATCTGTGTGGTACCTGTCTCAGGTACAAATGAACAGCTCTTGAACTGATGCACCTCGCTGACAGTGGGCGATGGACCAAGTTGATCAGCTGGTTTTGGATCCCCCAAACAAACCATAAATGGTGTTTCTAACACCTTCAGGTTGGAGAGACAGCCAGGATGCCTCTAAAAGCCATCTGTAGAGATTTGAGAGCTGGTGAAGGTCTTGCCTTTGTCTTCTGCTTGAGAAGCTCAGAAGCAATTAGTGGGCCATTGTGTGAGAAGGGATGCTGGACTAGATGGGCTGTGGCCTGATCCAGCAGGGCACCTTTTAATTCACAAGGACTCATATATCTTTGGCTCCTAGAATGGATGCCTAGGTGCTGTCTCCAGGTTGGAGAAGCAAGCAAGATGCCTCTAAAGGCCATTGGGAAGAAATGGAGAGCAGGTGAAGTTTTGCCCTTGTCTTCTGCTTGAGATGCCCATAGGCAATTGTTTGGCCACTGGGCGAAATGGGATCCTGGACGAGATGGGCTGTGGCCTGATCCAGCAGAGCTTTTCTCATGTTCTTATGAGTTTTAGTTGAATGATAGAGGCCAGCAAAAATGGAACCGAAAGGTATAGAGGAAAAGGGAACTGGCAAAGAAAACCAGGGAAGCTAAAAGGAAGAATTCTAAATAAAGAGCTCAGATCAGTCCCAGGAAGGTAACAGCTGGAAGGAGGAGTAGCACTTGTAGTAACTTTGTGGCTGTTTGAACAGCTGAGAAAGTCTTTGGGGACAGAGTGAAATGGAGACACATGCAGGAACCTTGGCACGTTGGCGAGGGAAATGACAGGAAGTAATCCTGAAACTCTAGACCGAGGCATGTTCGGGGGTCAGGTGGAACCTTCTGGTGTTTTAAAGCCTATGGAATGCTGGCGTGATTCTTCTTTTCTTCATAGATCTTTCAAGCTGGTTGTTCAAATTTGCACAAGTCTCTCTCTAATGAGTCTTGGGCCCTACTTGGGAGCCCTTTTGACTGGCCTCATTTTTGTCAAGACAGACAGGGGCTGCGGTCACACTTAAGGTTTAATCCAGCTTCAATCCACTTTCAGGGCGAGAGAGTACATCAGCAGAGTGAACAGCTGTAGTGAATGAAGGCTAGGCCATGTGGGGATGCATTCCCCATTCACACCTAGGTAGGTAAGGAACTCATGGGGACGCGTTCCTTCCTGCCTAGGTGCGAAAGGGGAATCCATCCCTGTGCGGCCTAGCCCAAAAAGGCTGCAACGGGGGTGGGATGCTCCTTCCAGGCCTGCCACCATTGGGTCAAATTCGACCCAGGGGCAGGCAGGCTGGTCCCATTCCTTCCCCGGGTCCCTGCAGGCTCTAGGTGATGCAATCCCCCAGAGACCCACCCCAGGCTGGGGCCTACCTGGGGACACGGGCACATGTGACTTACCTTGTTGCCGGCAGGTTCAAAGTGGCAGGCCCGACCAGCAGCATTGCGCGCTGGCGCATGCCACCAGCCCTGACTGGCCAGCCATTCAGAGCTGGTGGCATGCACAGATGCACAATGCCACGGGCCGGGCCTGCCACTTTGAACCAAGCGGCAATGAGGTAAGTCGTGTGTGTGTGCACACACATGCACATTCCCAAGCAGGCCCCGGCCTGGGGTGGAGGAGGTTACAGGGGGTGTCTGCAGGGGTTCAGTCACCTAGATCTGAGCCCCTGCAGAGGCCGAAGATCCTACCCAATGGGCTGGCAGGTGTGCTGCTCCATGCAGCAGACTGGGGCAGTGTGGCATCGGCTGTCCGGTCTCACCCTGCCCTCTAAAGGGGCAGAGGGTGACCGAGCTGAGGGTGCCCCGGTGTCCTGTCAACTGCTGCAATCCCGATTGGACTGCAGCGGCCGGCGGTGAACCCCTAGGTGTCCAGCGGCACCCAGGGCTTTGATCCACCACCACCACCCTGCATGTGTCAACTTACCTCATGGGGCCCGGGGTGCCCCTTGAGTGGCCTGGGGAGGCATACGTACATAACTTTTATCGATTTGTTTGTTTCACCATATCAAAATACAGAGACTTGGTAACAGACAGCGTCATGCACTACACATAAATTTAAAAACTAGTAAAATCAGTTCGGGTCTTCATTGCCTTCAGAATAAAAAGTGCAACCATTAAAACGGGCTGCCTGTCCGATCCCCTGAGCAATATGTGATATCATCCAGAAGATTATAGTTGGCTGGGGAGGCGATGGGCTGCAGTCTGTGCAGGCGTGGGTGCTCTCGGTAGCCCGGCCCCACGCTCACCTGACTTGTCAGCCTGGGGTTGCTCTACTGGAGCGCACGCCTGCTCAGACTGCCGCACATTGCTCCCCAGGCCATGCGAGGAGCACCCTGGGCCCGGCAAGGTAAGTAAATTGTGTGGGCCTGCCAGCTGTTGAGCCATTTTTGGCCCAATAGCAGCAGTGGGGGTTGGGGCCCACAGCTGTTCAGGAAGGAGAGTGCGAATGCTCTCCCTCATGTACAGCTGTGGGATGGCCGGGATGGCCAGATTGTGCATAGGATGCTCTGGGACCTGCTGGGGTGGTTCCGAACAGAACCGCTGGCCCAGCAGAGCGAATTCTCCATCCCAGGGTGTCCTACTCGTGTTCCGGAGGCCCTTGTGTGAACAGGCTTCAGGCTTCCCTTCTTTCCCAAAGTCCCAGGTTGCTTTTAGCTGTGAGTTCAAGGTTGTGGGTTCCCTTTTGCTGCTGCTGCTTTTTTTTTTTTTTTTTGTTCCATTCTGAAGGCAATATAAACAGGAAAAGGTCTCGAGTTATATTCCTGCAGCCCAGTGCTGTTTAGGAATGTCTGTGTTCAGGGACAAGATTGAGGACAGATATATTGAGGCATGTCACAGAAATGTTTTGGTGTCTGCATGGATTTGAATTCCTGTGCCGTTCAGTTTTTCCAACAGAAGCGTGAGACCTTTTACAAGAGTATTGAAATGCAACTTAAATCATCTCTAAACATAGCCTAAAACTCCACTTGCTGGACGAAGGAATCTCTTTTCTGGGCGCACGAGGCAAGGTGTCCGATAGAAAAAGAAGCTACTTCTGCCTTCATATTCAAACATTTTCCCAGTGGTGAACTGAAGTATCTTTGTTCAGGCTGCATCCAGATATCACGTAATTTTTCCTCTGCATTTGGATATTCTGAAATAAATCATGGGTGCTCCAGAATAAGCATGCTTTCAGAGCATGAAATTACATCCTGCAACAATGATGCTTTTGTGCATGATCACACCAAGAAATTGCGTAACAGAAGCGTGGAAAATGTGTTGAACTGATCTGGGTTCCAACTGGTTTGATCAAATGAAAGGTTCATTTTGAATTCAAGTTTGAATCTGAGGTCCGTAGTCAACAATTAGGCAACTTCTGGGGAAGAACATCTGCACTTAGAGGAGGCTGTTACAGCCTCCAAGCATCCCCCCCCCCCGCCTTCCCTAATTGTCGATTAGGTGTGGAGCACAAAAGAAATCATGCTCCACAAGCTACCTAACCTTTACCTGCCACATCTGAAAGCTTACCTGGGGCGCATCCCCATTATAAGCTTAAACCAGTTTCCTTAAACTGAAATAATAGAACTGGATGCAAATGCGAATTTGCCTGTTCCCATTACTTTCAGCTTAATCGTGTTGGATCCAGATTCTGAGGATCGTATGTGGCATACGTGACTCAAGGGGGGGACTCAAGTGGCTAATTTTTAAAAGCCGCTTTTCAGGGCTGCCCTGCCCTCTTTCTTCTGGCATGAATGCACCACCCATAAGGGACCCCTTCAGGGAGCCTAGCTGGGTGGCTGGCTGGCTGCTGCTTGCCTGGATGGAAGAAAAACGGCAGCGGACAGCCAACAATTCTTTCCCCTCCTCTCCTCATTGCTCTGGGCATGCAGCAGCAGCAGCAACTCAAGCCCCCTTCACAGCCACAGCCTTTAAAACAGAACCTCCAGCTACTTTCCTTTCCTTTCCCTTTCTAAAGGTCAGAACTTTCAGAATTGTGCAAATTTGCAACATTGTTATAAGGTGTGAAGTGGGTAGATGGCTACAGTGTAGCTTTAAGGACTGGATTTTTATAGTGGCTGTTTTGAGGGGTGTATTTTTTTCAATGAAATCACTATCTTTGGAAGCAAGCTATTGGGGGAGGGAAACCCTAAACACGGATTCTCATCCCTTAACACAGAATGGTCCCCACAATAAGAAATGTAAAACGTTTCAAGTGCACGAACCGGAGTGAGACCTGTTGAAATGAGGATTAACATTTACAACGTTTTGGGGTGATTTAACACGCGGAAAGCGTGTTAAGCCAAACTGATGTGGGGTGTGCCAGGATTGAAAACGGTTTGAAACTGAAACAAAGTTGTAATGGGGATGCAGCCCTGAAGTGCCCTGGAGTGCAACCATTTGCTCTACTTTCAGTTCCTTGCATTTGTTGGGCGGAGAAGGCGTCGTGGTGGCCGTGTTCAATCACCACATGACCGGACCTCTGATCCCCAGGACTGCCCCCAGCCATGGTGGGAGTGGCGTCCAGTCATAGAGTTGTGAGAGGGGCGTTCAGTCAGCAACATTTGATCACAGCCACGTTCGGTCACGGACCCCTGCACAATACGTCCCTGTGCTCGAATATTCTCCTCTGCAACGGTGTCCAAGCATGTCACGTAATGTGTTGATGCACCTGACAGCAGGCAATTGTGGCAGTGAGGAGGTGGAACTTCTGGTGTCAGATGTAGCAATGTAGGCTGACCATTTGCACTTCTGGCCAGTAATGGACACTTTGGGCAATGCAAATGGTCCACCTTTACCAGAGGTTTACCAGCCCTAGTGCAGAAGGTAAGTGCAGAAGGGCCTCTGGACCAAACCAAGGGGTTTTGCAAATGAATTTGCTAAATGCATCCCATTCGATCCGAGTTTGAAGGTGTTCAGATCGAGCAGAAAACCATGCCCTGTTCAAAGGAAGGAAATCCAAATCAAACTGAACTCAGAAAAAAAGGGTTGCGTACATCTCTGCAAATGAAGATGCATCATCATCATCATCAGCAGCAGCAGCAACCCCCTTCTGAGATGGCAGAAGGCGGCCCCTTTGTGAAGTGGAGATGTGGCCATATTTTAGAAAGGAAAATCAGTTTGAAAGACCAGGAGCAGTAAAGTCATCTCCTAATCCTAACTGATTTTGTGCTGTTTTTAACGTGTTGGATTTAAATGCTGTTGATGGTCATTATTGTTTTAATATAGGTTTCTTTTGATATGCTGGATTTTAAAAGTTGTTACCTGCCCTGAGACCTTTGGGTATAGGGCGGGATAGAAAAATTAATAAATAAAATAAAAATTAATAATTCTGTGCGGCTTCTGGCTGTTCTTGAAGGGCAGGTGTGCTGAAGCAGGCTGTCCTCCAAGAGGCAACATGTTCTTTTCTCAGGGTGCTGCCACAGAAAAGGCCCTTAAGGCCACCATGGTCCATGTGGAGGCCTCCAAAGCAGAACAGGTCACCCACAGTGACGGTCTGAAGTGTGTAGCAACTGAAAATATTTATTAAATGTTATTAAGCTTGAGTTGAGGAACGTCCGTGGGGTGGAGGAGGAAATTAAGTCTCCAGGGGAAAACCCAAAGCACCCTTTCTTCTTCGTAAGCTGGAGAGCTTTCTCTGAGTGCTTCTGTGTAACTTAAGGCCCAGGATGATTCTGTTGAAGGAGTATCCCAAAATGTGACACCTCATCCTTTTGCTTTCCCCCCAGAAGCCAGAAGACCCAAAGGCAGAATGAAGATCTTCTCAACGGGGCTAGCCGCCTTGTTATTGGCCAACGAGATTTTGGCTGCCCTAGCGTCCCGCACGAGGAGGGAGCTTTCTCCAGGACTGCACAGACGGGGAATACGAGATGCCGGTGGTTCCTATTGCGAGCGGCAAGACGCCTGCTGTCGCGACCGGGATGACACTTGCACCGTCCCCTATCTTGATACCATCTGCTACTGCGATCTGTTCTGCAACCGAACCATCTCGGACTGCTGCCCTGATTTCTGGGAGTACTGCCTGGGCATCGATCCCCCCTTTCCTGTGCAAAAAGGTGTGTTACAGGTGATCGGCATTTATTAGCCCCGGTGGCTGGGATAGTCTGATGTGGCAAGGGAATCTACAGGTAGAGGGATTTTGGATTCCACCTGTACAGTCCTCCCTTCTGTAGTGGAATGTTTGGGGCCCACAGACATCCACCGTGCACAAAACAGTGTTTGGCAAGTAATTGCCACTTACTGAGAGGAGCAGCAAAGGGATGAGAACCAGTGCCAGGCCGCATCAAGATGCGGGATAGAAACTGCACTTAGGTCTTGGCTGTGATGGGAGTGCTGCATGTCAAAGACAGCCTAGCGTGTTTTGTTTGGTGACAGTCACGCACTTCTGGGTATTTTGCACACTTGAGATAACCAGAAATGAGCATCACTGTATCATGCACAGCCAACGCCAGCCTCATGCTCTCCTCCAGTAGATGATTATCCCAAAGAAGCTTTTCTCCAGAATATCTCCTGTTAGTGTGATATTTGGCTGGAATTGACCTGTACCTTGGGATAGTGAGTTTTGCAGGCTCAGTTCAGCTGGCATGAAGAGCGGTAATGTTGCCATGTTTTAGGCCCTGATCACAACCTCCACTTTCATATGCTGCTCTTCTGCAGAGGGTCAGGATCAGGCCCGGAAGCTCAAGAATCCATGAGCCTGTTCTCTAATAGCAACAGAGTGAGTGGAAATGGGTAAAACCTCTGGGAAAGCAGCACGATTAACCAACGTTGACTAGCGCTCGCACTAAGGGTGTTTTTCCACCGCGCTCCTTTAATCTGGATCTAAGAAGATCCGGATCTAAGGAATAGGTACTTCTCTTAATCCAGATCTAGGAGATCCGGATTAAGGGAAGTACCCAATGTGTTTCCATGGGTGGTCTAGCACCCAATAGCAATGGGCGCTAGCCTGCCAGCTGTGGAAACACCAGAGCACCCATTTGCAAATCCGGATCTACCCACAAGGGGTCTGTCTGTCACTCCAAGTGTTTTGGGGGCCAGGGGGTGCAATCTCCAAAGTTGCCTTTGGAGATTAGCAAAGGCTCTGAAGTCCCTCCAAAGTCATTCCAAAGTCATTCTGAAGTTGCCTTTGGAGATTAGCACAGGCTCTGCAGAAAAAACCCTTCAGAGCCTTTACTAATCTCCAAAGGCAACTTCAGAATGACTTCGGAGGGACTTTGGAGTTTTGATTTTGGGGCACCCCCCATGGGTGCCCCCTACCCCGAGCCTCCTCTAGACCCCATTGCCCAATTGCAGTGGAAACAGGCTCCCTATAACCCAGATTTTATGGCTGAAGACCCCATTGTAGACCTCTTTAATGGGGTCTACACGAAATCCGGGTAATAGGTCCTGAAGGACCCATATGATCCAGATTTCCCTAGCTGTCATGGAAACAGAGGTGTCCCTAATGGGGCCCGTAGTGGAAATGGGATCATCCAGCTCTCAGCCAAATGGGTCCTTAATGGGTGCTAAAGTGGGTACTTACTGCCAGTGGAAAAACGCCCCTAGTCAACTTTGGCTGTCCCCCACGCGATCAAATATTTACCTGATTCGATTGCAGGGCCAGTCCTCTGGGTGCCACCATTTTGGCTGTGGCACCCTCCACAACTACATGTGCAACGGCACCATTGCCACGACAATGCTAATGCTCTGTGCACGTGTAGTGATGTCTGTGGTTACCTTGCACGGCAAATCAGATGATCCCCGAGGACTGGAAGAGGTGCGGATGGTTGTGCTTTAGGACGCTCCAGGTAACTTCCTGGTAAAGGTTGGTTAAGGCGTGGAGCACCATTAGTGAATGTCTGGTGAGGCAGGGCACACTTGGAGGCTGTAGCAGCCTCCTTGAAGTGCAGATGATCTTCACCAGGAGTTCACTAATTCTTTACTAGAGGCCGTAGGGTGAATAGGCCCCGGTCTTCCATCCCTGGTGCTCCGAAACATCTGAAGTTCCCCCATGGACCTCCTAACACATCCATAATGTCCGTCATGAGCAAGTTGTCCCTTGTGTAACCCTGCTGTCTCTATCAAGTGCTTTTCCTCTTTTGGTGGAAATGTGACGCCCCTTGTATAACAACAGGCTTTGTTTACAGCATAGTAAGATGTGATTCCTGTTGTTTAATGCAGCCCTAGAAGCTTTCAGTAATATTATTTGTTGCACTGGTTAGATGAGCGGTTTCCTCTGCAGATCATGGGCAGAATGGGCTACTCTGTATAGGTGGCAATTGCTTGCAGATCAGGGTTTCACACAAGACAGCCGTATATGGGAGCCATGTGCTTATACAAAGGATGGCTGTATTGGCGGAACGAACATGATTTTTCCTGCCCGTTGGAAAGGCCAGGCCTTGGCCTCTGGATGCCTTTGCTGGACCTGTTAGGAAAATGAGGCTTCGGAATGGGTACAAGAGGTTGTTCCTGGAGAATGTCACTTTGATGGCAGCTGCAATCCTCCCCCCACCCTTTTTAAGGAAAATGTGACTTTACCCCCTTGTTGATTCACAATAGCTGCCTTTCTCTTGAGCTTGGAGGAGATGCCTTTTCCCAGGACTCTAACATTTATCTGAACTCAGACTATTGACTTCAGCAAAGCTGGGTCCAAAAGGGAAATAGAAAGCATTCCTTCTTAGGGGAGGGGGTCTTTTCTTTTTTGACATGCTATCTCTCCGCCCTACCACCACCACCAAAAAAGGACTGGGTATGGCTGAGCTATTATTTTCAGTGCTCAGGAAAGCACATTTGGGGCCTGCTCAGGTGTAAGTCATAAGTACTGATATTCGCACAGGTGAGGATGCTTCCCTTGGAGTGTTTTGATTCCCAAGTTTGTTCTGAAAGGCAAACAAGTGGGTTTTAAGCTTTTCCCACCCAGTACATAGGATCACTGCTTTCCTGTTGAGGTCAGAATTTAGGGGGCTGTTCAGATCTCAAGAGAACATCTCCTTCAGTTTGGTCTAGTGCAGGGGTGGGCAAACTGCGGCTCTTTGGCCCCTTGAGTGTGGCTCTCCCAGCTTAGGAGTACCCTAATTGAGTTAATAACAATGTACCTACCTATATAGTGTAAGTTTAAAAAATTTGACTCTCAAAATAAATTTCAGTCATTGTATTGTTGATATTTGGCTCTTTTGACTAATATGTTTGTTGACCACTGGTCTAGTGGTTGGGGAGCCAGACTCTTATCTGGGAATACCAGGTTCGATTCCGCCCTCCCCCATGAAGCCGGCTGGGTGCCCTTGGGCTCGTCACAGCTCTCCTCTGAGCTCTCACAGCCCCACCCACCTCACAGGGTGTCTGGTGTGGGAAGAAGAATAGAGAGCTTTGTCAGCTGCTTTGAGTCTCCTTAAATGGGTGAGAAAAGCGGGGTAGAAAAGCCAAGTCTTCTTCTTCTTCACCACCACCAACCTGCTGTATTTTGCTTGTTTGTTTTTACCATATTTCCCACCAATTGTGCTTGGCTTGAGATCAAATGAGGCACCAAGCTGAATTAAGCCATTAGCATCAAAAATGATCAATAAGATTTTGGAAAACCTATCCTAGCCAGTAAATGAAAGGGCACCTCTCCTGAATCACGAATTTCTTATTCTCATTTTTTTTTTCTACAACTACCAAACCCTTTCAATTACTCATTACTGTTTTTCCTCACTTTCCTCTTCACTAGCTTGCGTACGGAATGGGATTAAGTTCCCAGCAGGTGCAACCTACAGAGAAAACTGCAACCTCTGGTGAGTGAGTGTTAAGTCGTACAAGATCTTTTCCATTAGGGTTTTTTGACTACATTAGATAAATGTTCTGTACGGGTCTTCGAAATTGAAGAAAAAAATTGGGGTGGGGTGGTAAATTTGAAAAAGTGACTTACTGGGTTCCGGTGTCCCATCAGGAAGTCCGTGAGAGCAAAAGGGCAGAATAAGACATCGGTTAGGAACCTCGTTTTGATCCCATTGATCCCTTTGCAGATCAGAAATGGAGATCAAAGTGAGTGGAAGCTCAGTTTCGCCCGTCCTTCAGTGGGTTGACCAGTGAGCCTTGACTGCAGCCATATAAATGTCACAAACTATCTAAAAAGGACACAGGAAAAGCAAGGTTGGTTGACCTGTGCCGGTGGGTCATTAAATCAGCGCCAGTCCTTGCGAGACGGAAACCTCCGACACAAGATTCCTTTTGTTCCAGAGATGCGCGGGTGAAATGCCGTGCCGCCAGCAAAGTCTGGGCGCCGTTTTAATCTCCACTTCTGAAAACGTTATCAGTAACATTGTTTATTTTCTTTTAGCAAAGAACCTAAAATAGTGGGAGGACATCTCTCCAACTTAGATCCTGCATTGGTTATAACAGACCAACAAGCATCCAGGCCAATAGAGAAGGGAGTTCCTGGAAATGATCCCGGGGTTTGGTGGCCAAGTTTTCCTGCTCACAGCTGGTGAACAGAATGCCCCAGAGGAGTAGATTCCATGCCAGGTGTAGGACAGCTTGGGCCTATTCGCACTTGGCTTTATTCTGAAATCTATCCGGGAAGACGGGCCTGCTGTCCACATGCTGGTGCAGGCTATAGGGTGTCCCAAGTGAGGCCTGCCACAGACCCCTATCCTGAGATAGACTCCAGAAAAAAGCCAAGTGCAAACAGGCCCCTTGGGCCTTTCCACACATGCTGCCGGAAAATGGATCTATAAGATCCATTTTCCAGTGAAACATTTTGAAAAAAAATCTGACCCAAAGAGGGACAGATTCTTGGAGGCCCCCTGTGTCCTCAGGGCCGGATTGGAGAGGGTGCTGGTGCATTCCAATCCAGCCTCCGGAGGCCCTGCCCAGCTGTCAAAGGGGGGAAGCACATGTTCTCCCTGTCTGACAGCTGGCCCTGCCCACCGGCCTTCACCATTGGCTCCTTTGGAGCTGCCATGGCAAGGCCGGCAGCCAGCTTCCCCAGCTTCCCCTTCGCCCAAGAAGGCATGATGGTGCCTTCTCGAGCGAGAGGGAAGACGCAGCCGCCACCCCCTGCCAACCCCCACCCCACCGTGGGTTGCGCACTCGCGATCCGGTGCTTACTTGGTCGCTGTGCGGCGGCTTCTGGCACGGGGAAGCCTGGCATCCACTGCGTGTACCAATTCACGAGGGTGGCTGGCTCCCTCTAATTCCTTTTTTAGAGCCTGTGCGGAAAAGCCCCTTGACTCTTAGGGGACTCCAAGGGTGGATTGTACCCAATTCACTTCCTCTGCTGGAGGAGGCAGTTTCCAGACAGCCTGGTTTACGGTCAGACTGAAACCAGCCAACTTCCGGCACTTTTTCCAGTTTGCTGCTAATTTGGTGCAGAGAGGAATCTCATACTTGTTGCACTTCTGTTCTTCTGCTGCAAAGAATCTGGAGGCTGGGAGGTCTCTCCATGGCTGTGGCCACACCTAAGGTTTAATCCAGCTTCAGTCCACTTTCAGAATGAGAGAATGCATCAGCAAAGTCACCAGTAATTTCCTTTCCTCGTTATCTATCCCAAAGGAAAATTTTCTGAGTTATTTAACCCTGAAAGAAAACAGCTTCTTACTTTGCAGATGTATTCTCTGAAAGTGGACTGAAGCTGGATTAAACCTCAAGTGTGACCACTGCCCATGTGGCTGGCACACCTTCTGCCTCTGCTGTGCTTTCTGCTTCATGGGTAGCTTAGCAGAATATATATACTGCATTTATACACAAATATATATATACCAAATATATATATATATTCTGCCAAGCCATGTACGATTGAGTGATCATTCAGGGCTGGGCATCTGAAAGCAGAACGATCAGCTGCATCATTTTGCTTCCCTGTTTCCTCAGTTGTCCTCATTGCTCTCTTTGCCCCATCAATCCAAAATGTGAGCTTTGAAATCCTGCACAAGGAATTCCAGCCATTTGTGCCCTAAAGGGCCGCAGGATCATGATGTTCACTTCACCTGTGCACTAACTGAGATTGTGTAGGGCTGGAGGCAAAGGGAGGAGATTGATGTTGGTGGAAATTCCTGGGATGGAGAAGGAATTTGACCTCTGCTTTCTCTCACAACGGATGCTTGTTCAAAGATGTGGGAGGAGAGACCACACACCAATGGCAAGTAGAGCCTGAGAGAAAAAGGTAGTCCTTCTATTAAATGAAATGGTGGACATTTGTGAGCTGGAGCCTTCTTTCTCAAGAAGCTCAGCAACCAAGGCAAGATCTGTTATAACCAAGAATGTGGCATGGAAGAGTCAAGTCTCTTTTAAATATGGACACTCCAGATTTTGTTGCTTCCCTCCAACCTTACTCAGCACCACCCAGCCATCCCAAGTGAGGGATGATGGAAGATAAAATGATTTTTAGAAAAATGTGGGCCACAAATTCCCCACCGTGATGTACCAATTCCTTATTCCTTTTTGCAATTGTCCTTCACATGCTGGTTTGGTTTGTCCTTCACGCTACAGCCCTGTTCCTATTTTTGGCAAAAACTTGGTTGTGCAATCATGTTTATTGTGTGCAGTCTACCAGAGTTTTGTGCAATAGCACTGTATATGTACATGTATATATATGATACGTGTATTTATATGATACGGGTCATAGCTATAGCTAGCCACAGCCTATCTAGTCCAGCATCCTGTCTCGGTGGTCCACCAATTGCTTCTGGACATCTCAAGCAGAAGACAAGGGCAAAACCTCTTGACCTTCAGAAATTCCTCCTCCTGCTGCAGTTTTAATAGAATTTCCATTATCTGTGCATTCCATTGTTCGCTGGGAGATGGTTCTACTGTCCGAAACTCTTGGAAGTTGCAGAACCAAACATTCAGGGCTGGCGAAGGCTGTAGATGCTTGGAATGCAAGAGACAATCCAAGAAAAAGCCACAAGGAGCTGCAGGGAATGCCTGCTCCCCCTTCCATTTTCCCATAAGCTTTGGGAGGGGAAGGGTTAAAACACAAATCTTTGCCAACCTTTTCTTTGACGCCCAGCGGGTTCCTTGGCAGTCCGTGGGCTATAATTGGAGATTGCTGCTGGTGGGCAGACCCATAAAAGGAGAAACCATCTCTGGCTTTGGGATAGGATTGGAAAGGAAAGGGGAGGGGAGAATTAATGTTTTTAGGGAGGGGAAAAAAGCCTTTTGGCTGAGAGAAAATGCCATGCATTGCATGAAGTGTAGCTAATGTGGAGGCTGGCTCTTTGACAATGAGGCAGAAGGTCTCTCTAGAGGGCCCATGGAATAAAGGACTGCACCGTTTTGTGGTCTAAGCCAGACTGTACACAGCTGCATCACAGCTCAGGCAAGGGAGGGTGAACTAATGTGTTTTTCTTTGCATGCGATTTGTATTGAATTGCATGCAAGAAAAATTGTTTTCGTTTGAATAGATCCCCTTTGAACGCAGTGGGATTTGAATTCAGTACAAATGTTCAATCCCATAAGAGTGCATGCGAATCCCATGCAAAGCTTCATATGAATGAATTGAAACATTCGGTCTGAATTTGAACATCAGTCTTCGAATGTGCCAATGTCGCTTTGAATACGAATGAATACGAACGACCAGGTTTGTATGAATTTCAAATGTTATGAGTATTTGTGCATATCCCAGGCTCAGACACAAGGCAGGGACAGGATTCTGGCTTGGACAATGGATTACAGAGTTTGGCTGGGGAGGCCTTGCACCCAGTGCCTCTTTCTGCCCCTCTTTGCAAAGCCCGTGCCCCCTCAACCTGCCGGCCAAGATCCATCCCCTCACTTTTGAAATACAAGAAACAGTCCTGGGGATCGTGCATCCTTTTGCAAAAACCAAAGACAAATATAAAACCGCATCTCCCTGCTCCAAAGAGGAGAGGAAGGTGCCTCCTTTGAAGCCACAAGAGGTCCCTGAAGCACATGAGCACAAAATGGCTTTCCTCCTTCCCTCTCTCCCATGTACTGCCTCCCTATCAGAAGCACAGAAGCCCCTAGGTGCCAGGACAAGGGGAGTGGCATCCTTTTTCACTCCCTTCACATTGAGGCTGCCTCCAGAGGCAGGCTAAAATCTGCAGATGTCTTGGAATTATATAGGAATCTGTATCTACGGCATGCAACTTACTGAACTGAAAACCTGTAATATTGCTATTGCAAGGAAATCTGGCAGTGATACTGGGTTTCCCATAACAGTGATGGTTACCTTTGTGTCTGTCGGTAGCTTTTCAAATCAGCTTACCTTTGTGTCTGTCGGTCACTTTTGGATTATAGTAGCTTAGGGTTACTGGAAGCCAACCAAGTGCACAAAAAAAAACGACAGAAGGAAGGGGGGGGGTGCTGATTTCCAAAAACTGTTGACAGATACAAAGGTAAGCCTGCGCTCGCTTCTCTTCTCTGGCAGGGTGTGGCAAGAGGCAACGAAATGCCCCAAGGATCTGTCCTGGTCCCAGTGCTATTCAACATTTTTATAAATAATCTGGATGAGGGAGTCGAAGGGTTGCTGATCGGATCTGCAGATGACACAAAGCTAGGTGGGGTTGCTAACGCTAGGGAGGAGGAGGAGAGGAGTCAAGAAGATCTAGATAAGCTTGAACCGTGGGCTGAAACTAACAGGATGATATTTAATGGGGACAAATGCAAAGTCCTGCATCTTGGTAAGAAAAATGATCAAAACGAATACAGAACGGGAGGAATATGGCTGAGGAGTGGCACAAGTGAAAAGGATTTGGTTGTACTGGTCGATCACATGAGTCAATGTGATGCAGCTGCAAAAAAGGTGAACACCATCCTAGGATACATCAAGAGGGGTATAGAGTCTAGATTATGAGAAGTAATTATTCCTCTTTACTGTACCTTAGTCAGCCCTCATCTAGAATCCTGTGTCCAGTTCTGGGCACCCCAATTTAAAAAAGACCTTGACAAACTAGAGCAAGTCCAAAGGAGGTCTAAAAAATATAGTTAGTGGTCTGGAAACCATGTCCTACAAGGAAAGGTTGAAGGATCTAGGAGTGTTTAGACTGCAGAAGAGAAGACTGAGAGGAAACATGATCATCCCTATTATCACTTGCACAAGATGGGAAGACTAGAAACAACAGGATGAAATTTCAAAGGAGTCAAAACAGATTAGTGAGGGCCATCGGTCAGTGGGTTCTCCTTTGCTTGAGGTCTTCAAGCAGAGGCTGGACCCACATCTGTCTGGGATGGTTTAGGAAATCCTGCATTGAGCAGGGGGTTGGACTCAGTGGCCTTGGAGGTCTCTTCCAACTCTATGATACTTCCTCTCTGGAGGGAGATTGATGGGGCCATCTTTGATTTATCGGAATCCAACCCAAGGCACCCCAAATGACTTTTCCTTCATCACCTGCACACGGCATGCCAGCACTGTCTGCCTTGTGGCCATCAGGCTGCTCTCCACTTGCTGCCACCTCCTCTTGAATCCTTCCTGCAGACTAAATCCCTGGGGAAGAGGGAATCCTCTCCATTCCTACTTTGCAGTGGGCAGACAAAATGGCCTCCCTATCAAAGCCATGGAAATTTCACAGAGGTTATGCTAGTTGTACAGTACGCAGCATAATGCCATTGTAGGGATGTGCGCAGATATTCATAACATTCCATTTTTTGAAGAATTTGAACAAATTCAGACATCTGCATATGAATTGAATGTTACGACATTGGTACCTCAGTCTCGTCTGCAATGGATCCAGAGTGCAGTTGACATGGATTGAAAGCAGATTCAAAGTGGATTCAGGGTGGATTTGACACTTTCAGAGGGGATAGGTTACAGGACACATATCAGATACATACAGTATGGGATACGCATATGTTCATATTAGATATTTGTTCAAATTTGTACAAATACATTCATAATGAATAGAATCTTACCACATTTGAAGGGGATCCATTCAAACCAATATGGATTTTCTCACATTCATTTCAATACAAATCAAATGCAAAAAATCCACATTTATCCCTAAGCCGGTGGTTACTATTTTGGCCATCCCTGTGATTTCCAAATGTTTTGGCCTTTTCAACAAAAATGTAGCCCTTTGGTACCTTTGACTGAAAACACACACAGTTGTTTTCCCTTTCCACACATAATTTTCATTGCTATATTATCTTGTGAGACTGAACAGGTGTTTTGCAGTAAATTGATGTTATTACTCTAATATTTCTAACTGGGGATGTGCATGAATATTTGTAACATTCGAAATTTGTACAAATTTGGCTGAGTTTGGACGTTCAGATTCAAATTGAATGTTGGCACATTTGCAGATAGCCATTCAAATTAGAATCAAACGCTTCAGAATATTCATACAAAGATATTCAGTACATTCGTGGACCTGGGGAGGTGGAAAGCAGCTGCCCCAGTCACATTTGCAATGGATCCAGAGTGGATTTGAAGTGGATTGAGAGTGGATTCAGGGCAGATTCGAAGCGTTCAGAGCAGATACGTAGGGGATTCGTATGTGGTTCGTATGAGATTTGTATGCAATTTGTATTGAACATTCCTACTGAATTTGCATCAAATATTTGTATTGAATTCTAATTCTTCCATGTTTGAAGGGGATCTGTTTGAACGAATACAAATTTTCTTGCATTTGAGTCTACACAAATCGAATACAAAGAAAATATTCGTGCACAACCCTATTCTTAACCTATTTTAACATGTATGTTTTTAAATGCTGTTACCCACCGTGAGACCTTAGGGCAGTGATGGCGAACCTTTTGAGCTCGGTGTGTCAAAATTCGCAAGTAAACCTAGCTTACCTCGGGTGCTGTGTCACATCTAGAAATATCCATAATTTTGATATTTGTAGCTCTAGTGAAAAAACTTATATTTTTGATATATGTATTTTATTAAAAGCAAAAATAAGTAATTTGCTAAATCTTCAATTGAAAGTTGGCATTCCGTACACTTCAAGAACAAGCAAGCACTACATGCCCAGGTGCCAGGGTGACCAGGTGTGTCACCCAAAAGGGCTTGGCGTATCACCTGTGACATGTGTGTCATAGGTTGGCCATCACTGCCTTAGAGTATAGGGCGGGATAGAAATGTAAATATAAATAAATAAATAAATCCGGAGATTATTTTGCCCATGTAAGGAGCTTTCTGGCTTTAGTTTACATTAAAACCCAGTTTCTGCCCCCTATGGCTTTGCACCCTCCCTCCCTCTGAGGGAAACTTTGTTTGGCCAGGTAATCAGTGCTGTTCAGGCACCAGGATCTCCACGATTCCAGCTTCTGATGCCAGTGTCTACCATGAGGCTGATCCTTCTCCTTCTCTCTCCCCCAATATTTCTGAACTGTCCTTTCACCGTCCCTCTGCCCTCCTTCTCCACCTTGCTATGCAACTGATTTCCTTTTTTGTCTGATAGCACGTGTGATGGAAGTGGAAAATGGGAATGTGAAAACCATGCTTGCCTCATCAATGAAGATACGATTGATGCTGTCAACAGAGGGAATTATGGGTAAGAACCCCTTCATTGAGTAGCTGAGGCTTCTCCAGATATGAGAAGCTTTTGTGTTTCCCTTCTGCTCCTCCAGCAACCCATGCTATATTTCAGCAAACTCTTTATTGGGAGAGAGAAATTGGAATAAACATTGACTTAAAAGGGTGGGAAGGGCTGTTCCAGTTGTAGAGGAGAGATGACTCTTTTTCGGAGGGGCTTCTGAATGATAGACCTTTTCTGGATACTTCAGGGTTCACCCTATGGCTGCCCTCTCTTCTATTTCCGTTTGCCTACCCTAGTAAGTTTAATGTAGGGATCTGGAGGGGACTTTGAGAACATGAGTTTCTGGTTTCTTTAAAGAGAGGGGGAAAGAGGGCAGTATTCCCTGGGTGGACTTGGGTTGGGTGGGTGGGACTTTGCAGACAGCCAACATTTTTGTAACCCCAAGAAAAGGGGGTGGAGAAGTGAAGCACAGGGACAGAAAGACGGTAGCTTGTGGAGGCATTTGGCAATGTGGTCCAGAAACTTGTAAATGAAAGGGACAGCAATACCAGGAAATGCATCCACTTGATCTTTGTGTGGATAAAGGTATGTGTTGGTCGACTTGGCTGTTGTGGTTCTCCAACCCTACCGTTCTCCATGGGTGTCAATTACCTGCTTAACGTGAGTTTGCAGTAGGCTGGCCTGTAGGAACCAGAGATTGTACAAGATGTGGCTATATCACTTTTTAAACCTTCGCACCAACCAAAGGGCCTTTTCAAAAGGGCTCTTGGACCTTCTGAGCAAGCGTACTTTTACTGTGGTGGTTCCTGGACAAACCTGGTCTGCTCAGTTACCAAATCTCACTTCACATTCCACGGAAATCTGTAAGCATTGAAGAATGTCAAGGGGACTGGAGCCTCCTCTGTCAACACTTCCAAACATTTTGAGCTGGCAGACTTCATACGTTGAGGACGTTCCTTAATTCCTAAGGTTGGCAGCAGCCCTGATGGGAAGGGACTCTTTAAAGAGGACAAGGGCATCTTCTAATGGATTTTCTCCTCCCGTTTTTCTCTAGCTGGAGAGCTTCCAACTACAGCCAGCTGTGGGGCATGACCCTGGAGGAGGGAATCCACTACCGCCTGGGCACCATCAAGCCCCCCATTTCGGTCATGAATATGAATGAGCTCCATGTAAGTTCTCCTTGATGCTTTGACTGCAAACTCACCGCAGGACCTGCAAGGCTGTGAGCCAGGCCCCAAACCAAGCCAAGCTCCCTGGACTAAGACCCTAGGGGCCTCTTTCTTCCTACAAAGAACTGGAGCGTATGAATTATGCACACAACTAAGATAAATTTCCGACTCTTGGCAGGGCTGGTGGAGGCTGGGACATAGGCCAGGTTCATGAGCTCTGATACTTGCCTCCACTGTTCTGCATAGATTTCCAGAATTCGTTTTCAAGTTTAACAATTGTTACTGTGGTAGCCACCAGATGGTAGGAGTCTGCGCTCCCATGACTGGAGTGGGAGGCAAGCTGGTCATGCAATCAGGACCTTCTGCTGCTTTGAAGTTGCCACAGTTCAGATCATAAATGGGCCCAGGGCTCTGGTCACACCTTTAGTTTAAGACAACTGCAGGCTGTCTTCTGAGGCCTTTTCGCACACGCGGTTTTGGAACGTGCGGAAGACAGCCCGGAACGCGGCATTTGCATTGCCGCAGCCGGGTTTGCGTCCCAGCTCGTCCCGGGCTGTCTTCCACGCGTTTGAGATGTAGAGCACATTCCCGGCATCCTGGGCTCAGTACGAACCCGGGCACCGAGCAGGTAGGACCTGCGCGCACGTCGTCCCCGGGCCCTGGGGGGGGGGGGGAGAATCATCTTGGAGGGGTAGGTGCCTACATCGAGGCGCCTACACCCCGAAGATGGGTGCGATTGCAGTCGGGGGTGGGTGCGGGGGGTGGATGAGTGCCGGGAGTGGGTGGGCGTGGGTGGGTGCGGGCGGTGGGGGTTCATGCGGGGGGTGGGGGGGTGATCTGCATGGCGTAGGCGCCTAGATCCAGGCACCTACTCTCCGCAGATGGGCTCGATCGGGGTTGGGGCAAAGCCTTCGGAGACCGGAGCCAGGGGCTCCGATCTCCGAAGGGGTCCTGCTTCATAAGGAGCTTGCCCCAGATGCCCGGGCCCCTTCGTGCCAGCTGCACGGCCCGATCGGGCCCGTAGAGCCATCACGAAGCAGGGTAAGTGGGGCAAGCGTCCTGACGGCGCTGCCCGCCCCTTGGGTGCTCGCACCCAATCGGAGGCAGCCTTGCCGGCCGTATCCGCACCCCTGGCCGGCCTTTCCCGGCTAAGTAACTTTGGGATGCTTTCAGCATTCGCACACAGGCACGCAGGAACGTGTTTACACGCGTTCCTGCCTTTCTGTGTGTGAATGGTGATAGCGTTCCGAAGTTACTTAGGCCACCTGTACTACACCCGTTCCAAATGGGGGGTGGGGGGGAACGGGTGTAGTGCGAAAAGACCTCTGGTTGTGTTACATTATTTTTATTCAGTTCATTTTCCAAGCAGCCTTATCCCTGTCTGATTGTTCTAACCAGAGTCCTCTTTTCAGGGGACTCACCCCGTCCTGGCATCTCAGGCTGTCTTTGCTTCCTCAATGTGAGGAGGTGAGGTGGGCTAAAGAAGATGGAATTAGTCTTTCCTTTCCCCCAATGTCTAGGGGAGGCCAGCATGAATGGAATTCGGGAGGCACCTCCCCTTCTCTCCTCAGTTTATGTGTATGATTCCTGTTTCTCTCTAGCATTTTTCTGCAAATTTATTTTTTTAAAAAACACTAATTGCACAGAAAAGAAAAGCACATAAAAAAGGAGTGACGCAACGGCATCCAATAAGGATGGAGATAGATTTGATGGTGCAAAAAGGTATGAGCAATGCAGCCCAAAGCGAGGACAGTCTGAGGACGGCCTGTAATGATCTGGGTGTGAAGAGAGCTGGTACAATCTCAGGTCAAACCATGAATAAGACGTCCACCCTTTCTAGCCGGTGTCTTCTTTTGAAGCGGGGTGCCCTGAGGTGGCTGGAAGGGAAGACCACCCTGGCGCCTCCAGAGAAGCGTTTTCTCGCACCCCTAGTTTGCGTTAACTGGGGGTCGGTCTAGATGGTCCCACGGATCCCAGCCAACCGGGTAATGCCATCCGGAGCCGAGGAAGCGCGGCACCCCACCACCTGTGCTCCAGGCTTAGCCAAGGGGCCCTCCAGATAGCCTATAGACCGACCCAGCGCGACAAGGGCGGGTAGCAAAAGATGCGTCTGGAAACACGGAAGGGACCCCTGGGGCCACCTAGTGCACCCCGCCCCCGCCCCCGCTCAAGGCATGATCCCCCACACCATGCCAGGCAGAAGTAGGTCCACGCAACGTGGAAGAGTGCCGCCCAAATAGTTGGCCTTGGGAAGAATTGCGCACCTTCGTAGGAACATAGAAATGGGAAGCGGCGGGGACGTTCTTTGCACCCCTTGCCCACCCAGGCTGCAGCACGGGTTGGCAAGAGGAGCCCCCACACCAGCCACTCAAGCCCCCACCAGCCCCTTCCCGCCCTGCTCCTTTCCGTCTTCCTATGGTGAGAGTAGAACGGAGGACCTCCACGATTCCAGCTTCTGATGCCAGTGTCTACCATGAGGCTAATCCTTCTCCTTCTCTCCTTGGAAGGTGGGGTTTCATGTCCTGTGCTCGCTGTTCCTGCCCTGTGCATTGGAGATTGCAACCACTGAGATGTTTTGGGAGTAAATGGTCTTAAATCCAAAATGATGAGGGGGTCGAATGGCCTTTGCTGCCCCACGAGACTCTTTAATACAAGTATTCCACCCCCTCTTCCCTGATTGCCAAGGCGGGCATGATAATGGCTTGATTTTTCTCCCTTTTCCGCTTGCGGTTCCCGGGTGGAGCAGAAGTGTGCAAAATGGCTCAACTGCTTAACTGCCACCTACACCCTGCAGAGGGTCGCGATCGGGTGGTGGTGGGGGAGCCTGGGTTGACCGGAACCACGTGCTCTGGTCTACCAAGGGGTCCCACAGCCCCTGCCCCATAGGGAGTGAGCCCCGGGCCCCAGGGTGGGTGGGTGAGTGCCCGGGTGGCTTCGTGCCAGCTGTACAGGGCTCAATCGAGCCCCGTACAGCCGGCAGGAACCGGGGAAGCGGCCTGACAGGGCTGCCTGTCCCTGGGTGCTCCCACCCAATGGCAGGCAGCCTTGCAGGACATGTCCCCGCCCCTGGCCGGCCTTTCCTGGCTAAGTCACTTCGGGACGCTTCACCCATTCACACACAGGCAGGCAGGAATGCGTGTAAACGCATTCCTGCCTGCCTGTGTGTGAATGGGTGAAGCGTCCCAAAGTGATTTAGCCCACGTGCACCACAGCCATTCAGAGGCCTCTGGTTCCACCACCTGCACCAGCCGCTCCTGAAGAAGACCTGTGATCCTTTTAAGACAGAAGGCCTTGGAGCCTTGGGGAGTTTTGCCAACTAACTGTAATTCAGCAGTTTCAGCCATTTATGTCCTGGGCTTAGAGGAGCGGCTTTGTTTTGGGAGGGGGTGATGTGTTTTTTTTCCCATTGTTGCAAAGGCTTCAGAAGCCCGTTAGGACATTGTCAATAGTGGTTGCTGAGTCAGCAGAACCAGAATCCCCTCTGCTAGCACATTGCATTGATGGACATAATTTGATCTGACCTCTCAAAAGCAAACGCAAGTGGAAGGCGACTCACTGAAACTTCCAAAGAAGCAGTGGGCCCCGAGCGAGGCCTGGACCTCTCTTCTGTTTTTAGAACAAGGAAAGGGAGGAGCCCAGAATGGGACATCAGGGCTTCTCGGACCCAAAGCAAAAGGTGCAATTTTTTTTTTTCCATCAAAAAGGAAAGGCTGGGGCCTCATCTCTCACAGGCTGACAGCTAGAGGAAAAGGATGTGTCTGAACCTTGAGCAATTGTTTGCTCTTGTTCTCGGTTTACTTTGGGAGATCTCAAGGTCCCTTCAGCTGGGAGAGGAAGATGTGGACGGGGACTTGGGCTTTTGCCAGGTTTGCATAATGGAGTTTTGTTGACGTTTGGTGGGTGAATTAAAGGACAAGGTAGACTTCAGAAACAAAGTCCAACCTCAATGTTCTGCTGGATTCCAGGCTTTCAGGCTCCACAGGCAACTTTTTTTGTGACTGTCTGGATCTTCTCAAGGGCCCTGGTCACACAAGTAGTTTAGGATGACCTCGTGTTATTCACATTATTTTAATTCGTATTCCAAGACGGCTTATCCCCGTTAGCCCGTCTTAACTGGAGTTCTCGTTTTTACAGGACTGAGGAGGACTTATCCCATCCTGGCTTCTCAGGACCTCTTGGCCGCATGCCCATTAGAAGCTTAATCCAGTTTCCCTAAACCGAAATAACAGAACCGGATGCAAACGCGAATTTGCCTGATCCCATTACTTTCAGCCAGAATCCTGTTCAATCCAGATTCTGAGTATGTACGTGACTCAAGGGGGACTCCAGTGGCTACTTTTTAAAAACCGCTTTTTGAGGCTGCCCTGCCCTCTTCCTCCTGGCATGAACATGTCACCCATAAGGGACCCTTTCACGGAGCCTGGCTGGGTGACTGGGTGGCTGCTGCTTGCCTGGAGGAAAAATGGCAGCGGGCAGCCAGCGATTCTTTCCCCTCCTCTCCCCATTTCCCAGGGCACATAGCAGCAGCAGCAACTGAAGCCCCCTTCACAGCCACAGCCTTTAAAACAGAACCTGCAGCTGCTTTCCTTTCTTTTCCCTTTTTTAAAGGTCAGAACTTTCAAAATGGCAAGATCGTTATCAGGTGTGAAGTGCTCGGATTGCTACAGTGTAGCGGCTGCTGCTTTAAGGGGTGGATTTTACAGCTTGCTTTGGAAGCAAGCTATTGGGGGAGGGAAACTCTCATCCCTTAACATGGAAGAGTTCCCACATTAAAAAATGTAAATCGCTTTGGGGCGATTTAACATGCGGAAAGTGTGTTAAGCCAACCTGACGTGGGGTCTGCGAGGATTGAAAATGGTTTGAAACTGAAATAAGGTTGTAATGGGGATGTGGCCCAATTGTGAGCCCCCTGCAGTGGTTGGTGGGTCCGGTCTTTCCTTTTGGCCATTGTCTAGGGGAGGGCGGCATACATGGAGTTTGTGAGGCAGCTCCCTTTCTCTAAGTTATATGCATATGATTCCTCCATCTAGCCTTTTTACACAAATTTATTATTATTATTTTTAAAATTAATTGCATGGAGAAGAAAAGCACATAAAAAAGGAAGGGGTGTGTGAAGGTGGGGGAGCAGGCTTAAAAAAGACCTGCAGACATTCCCCCTTGCCTTTCCTTGAGTGACAGAACGGCATGCAGTAAGAAAGGAGGTAGATTTGATGCAGAAAAAGAGGCAGAGAGCCAAGAGTTCCATGGAGGAGGCTCAGGTCAATCATGGAGAAAGGTGTGAACAATGCAGTCCAAAGCAACGATGACCTGAAGATAACCTATAATGATCTAGGTGTGAGCAGCACTGGTACAACCTCAGATCGAATTAATGAACAGGCCGTCCTGTCTTAGACTTGTGTGACCAGGACCTAGAAGATTCAAAATTTCTCTGAGCCACAAAGAGGTCCCTGGAGAACTTCAGCGCATCTTCCTCATAAAGTTGTGATAAGCATAACAAGAGAAGTCAGTATCTATATGCTCAGAATTGTGCCCTTACATTGTTTGAGCCCTGGAATTACCCCTTTTAGCGGCTTTCTTGTCCTTTGCACTGCCAACCACCTTTGAAGCAGTTTGAGCAATGTTTGCCCAAACTGTCAATTGCATCATGTACACAGAATTTGTGCAAATTGTAGAGGAAGCAGTGACTGTTCAGATTTCATATCTTTTTTCTGCAAATGTTGTGTAAGTCCCCAGCACAGGGCAACTTTTTTCCTTCTGCGCCCTCATCTACAGAAGCAGAGGAATCT
This sequence comes from Aspidoscelis tigris stejnegeri, assembly GCA_023333525.1. NCBI lineage: Eukaryota > Metazoa > Chordata > Lepidosauria > Squamata > Teiidae > Aspidoscelis > Aspidoscelis tigris. The sequence goes on from JALMGA010000023.1 coordinate 3,472,988, forward strand.
AGCTGAGTAGTAGCTCAAGCGAAAAGGATCTAGGTGTACTGGTTGATCACAGGATGAACATGAGTCAGCAGTGTGATGCAGCTACAAAAAGGGCAAATACCATCTTAGAATGCATTAAGAGGAGTGTAGAGTCCTGAGGCCTTTTCTCACTACAGCCAGATGGATTAGTGCACTTAGGCTGGGACATGTGGGGACGGAAGCCCCATTCACACTTTCCCATGCTTCCCCTACCAGCCAATGTGCAAATGGAGCATCTGTCCCCAGGTGTCCCAGCCTGAAAACGCTTCCGTGAGGGTGGGATATGCCACCCAGGCCTGCTGCTATTGGGCTGTATCAGCCCACTAACTGGCAGGCCCATCTCGGGGTCCTGCAGGCTCTCACCAGCACAATCGCAATGGTGGGAGCACATGGGGACCCCCTGGCACCCACACCCACCCAAGGCTCTGTGCTGCCACCCAGCCCCATGTGTGCGACTTACCTCTTTGGAGGCTGGGTTGAACTGTCAGGGCCTGTGGGCAGGCTTGCCGAGTTGGAACCGTGGCGTTCTGTGCAGACACGGGCCACACCTGCAACTGGACCAGGGTGCATGCCTGCACACAATGCCTGGTTTGATGTGAGAAGCTTGGGCCAGGTGTGGAGCATGATTTCCACACTCTGGCCACAATTAAGCCACCCTGGGATGGGATAGGATGGGATGGTTCCAGATGGAACCTCCCGGCCCAGGGAGTGAATGATCTGTCTCAGGGCTGTCCTAATTGTGAGTCAAAGGCCCTAGTGAGAATAGGCCTCTGATCACGAGAAGTAATTATTCCTCTTTACTCTAGCTTGGGTCAGACCTCATCTAGAATCCTGTGTCCAGTTCTGGGCACCTCTGTTTCAAAAAGGACATTGACAAACCAGAGCGAGTCCAAAGGAGGGCTACCAAAATGGTGAGTGGTCTGGAACCATGTCCTATGAGGAAAGGTTGAACGATCTAGGAATGTTTAGCCTACAGAGGAGAAGGCTGAGAGGAGTCATGATCGAGGTCTTCAAGTACCTGAAGGGCTGTCACAGTGCAGTGGGATCATCCCTATTATCACTTGCACGAGATGGGAGGACTAGAAACAATGGGATCAAACTTCAAGGGAGTCAGTGCAGATTAGATATTAGGAAAAAACCTCCTGACAGTGAGGCCAAATCAGCCAATGGAATAGGTACCATGGGAGGTGGTGGGTGCTCCTATGCTGGAGGTCTTCAAGCAGAGGCTGGACCTACATCTGTCTGGGATGGTTTAGGGAATCCTGCATTGAGCAGGGGGTTGGACTTGATGACCCTGGAGGTCCCTTCCAACTCTATGATTCTATGAGACCACCCAAGCTCTGAGGACATTTCTGATCCAACAATTAGCCTGAAAGGTTGGAAACCTCCCCGCTGCAGAACTTCCCTTCCACAGCTGTGAGGTTTTTGCAAGCCACCTTAGGCCTGATGAGCCTCTTGCCTCTTGCTGAGGAAGTGGAACCCTCCACCACTGAGACAAGCCTTTCCCTGGCTGTCCCTGTGAAGCCTTGGGAGCATTCAGAACAGAGCATATTTAGTGCCCCAGAGCAGAAATAAAGGTATGATCAAATGTAATTCGGACGACCCCATAAAAAGCTACGACACAGCCTTGCGAACTTTGTGCCCTGTAGATGCATTCCTAAGATTTCACCCAGTCAAGGCATTTCCCAGGATATTAACCAGGTGCTTCCATGGAAACTGTGTGGAGCTCAGGCAGTCCTTGATATGATCCTTCCTGCCTTTATTCTGGAAGCTGCTTTTGTCCTGAGAGTGAAAGGAGTTTTGATGGTGCTTTCTGAGTGACTCCCTTTCCCGCCTGCCCTCAGATGAAGATGGACAGCAACGAGGTCCTGCCTACCTATTTCAATGCTGCTGACAAGTGGACTGGCATGATCCATGAACCACTGGACCAGGGCAACTGTGCCGGCTCTTGGGCCTTTTCTACCACAGGTAATTAAACTCCTCTGGCATTCTGCCCTTCTATACTCCACACTTTCTGCCATGGTGCACGCCTTCTAATTCCCTGCTGACTGACAGTAGAACTCCAGGATTAGGAGCAAAGATTCTGGTACTGGGTTTTTGGGATACCTGCTCACTGAGGTTTGCATCCAGATATTGGTTACTTATACGGCTATATTTGAATATTCTGGAATAAAGCATGGATACGCCTGGGTGCGTTAGAGCTTTAGCATCAATACACACCAACTGTGACCCAGTTTAGTCTTGTGGTTAGAGTGTCAGACTCTTGCCCAGTTTGTGTCTGCAGCTGGGTTGCTTCCGGCTAGTCACAGATCTCTTTCTGAGCTCTCACAGCCCCACCCACCTTACAGGGGGGCTGTTGTGGGGAGAAGAGCAGAAGGTTTGTCAGCCGCTTTGAGTGAGAAAAGCGGGATATAAAAGCCAACTCTTTTTGTTCTTCCTCCACGAAGACAGCTGGGCAATCTTGGGCTAGTCACAGCTCTCTTTCTGAGCTCTCCCAGCCTCACGCACCTCACACGGTGTCACATGGAGAAGAACAGTATTGTCAGCTGCTTTGAGTCCCCCTTAAAGTGGAGAGAAAAGCAAGGTGTAAAAGCCAACTTTCCCCCTTCTCCTCCTCCTCCTCCTCCTCTTCTTCTTCTAACACTACATGTCTTCTGTCTAGCGGTGGCCTCAGACCGTATCTCCATCCATTCCATGGGGCACATGACGCCTGCCTTATCCCCCCAGAACCTGATTTCCTGCAATGTTCGGCACCAGCAAGGTTGCAATGGGGGCCATGTTGACGGAGCGTGGTGGTTCTTGCGTAGAAGAGGGTAAGGTGGATGGTTTGTTTCTTTGTTTATCCACATTCTGAAATGGAACCTGGGGTAATTTAGGGCTTTTGTACAAGCACTGAGGTTGGCAGTACATATAAAACCAAAGCTATCTGGGTTCTGTAGGATTCCCTGCCTTTAGTTTTTTACCAAAGAGTGGAAAAATGCCTTCCCTTCAGATCTCCACCCTTGACCCTTAGCCAAAGTATCCTATCATTCTTTTGGCTAAGGATCATGGGAAATGTAATCCCAAAGACAAATTTCTGCAAGCCCCAACTCCATCCCAGCCAAGGTATTTACTAAAACTGAACTGGGAAGTAAGACACTAAATCCTGAGTAGAGAATGGTGGTATAGATTGCCCCACGTGCAGCACAATTCTGGCTTTCTGCATCGCTAGAACATGACTTTTTGTTGCTCGACACAATGGGATTTCACTTCTGAGCTGCTGCTGACTTGTTTTGCTGTCCCCTTCTGATGTCACTGACCTGCCTTTATAGACAGGCTCTATATGGTTCCCCTAACCTCCCATTTTTCCACAGGTGGCAATTACCCTTTATTGTGGTTTATGGGAACGGCAGTGTTATATGGGGAATGGTTGTATTTACGTAACTCATTTTAATCCCCTTTAATATCACGATTAAGATGGGGTGTGGAATGTTGAAATGGAACTTGAGAGTTAAAGGTCCAGATCTCCACTTGACCATATAGCTCGTCCTGTCCCCTTGGTGGCCACTCATGGTATCTCAGTCTTATCTAACTTCTCAGGGTTGTTCAGAACATGAAGTGGCTGAGTGGGGGGGAGGAGAGCATGGGGCGACTTTGCACTTCCCTTCCCGTCTGCTGGGCAGGAAAGAAGTGTAATCACCCAATGTGAGCACTAGGTAACTACAGCCCATGCTGCTCCGTACAGTCACTCACCTGTAACCGATCCCAGGGCCGGTTCTCTTCAGGGCACCACCATTTTGGTTACGACGCACTCCGCGGCCGCGCATGCGTCAACGCCATCTCTATGACTACACTGATGCTCTGCACATGTGCAGTTACATCTATGGTCATTCCAGGTGCCAGTGCGCTTGCGCGGCACCACAGATGACCCCAGAGCACTGGGAGAGGTAGAGGCGCTTGGAGTCCATGGCAGCCTCCTCCAAGTGCAGATACCCTTCCCCAGAAGTTCCCTAATCATGCACTACCAACCCAAGTGTGAAAAGGCCTCTGGTCTGCTGTCTTGAGCTTTTTGGAAGATAGTCATCAAACAACTGAATTGAAATGTGTGTGAAGGAGCATGGATGTAAACTCCCGGATCTGGCGGGGTTCTGCTCCTCATACTTTCACAGGATGGCTGTTTTTGGCTGTCCTCTGCTGATGTGAGGACATCTTGGAAGATTAAGCATGTGCGGAGAGGTGTTAAGTGTGGCTGAGGCTCGTGGGAAATGTGGTTCATAAGTAAGCGAGTAAATAACTTTCCCACACGCTCTCTCCTGGCTGGCCTTTCAGAGTGGTGACCGACAGTTGCTACCCCTTCACCAGCCAAGAAAAAGATGGTGCCCCATCGGCTCTCCCTTGCATGATGCATTCTCAGTCCATGGGAAGGGGAAAGAGACAAGCCACTGCTCGCTGCCCTAACCCATGGGCCAACTCCAATGAGATCTACCAGGCAACCCCTGCTTATCGCCTTTCCTCAAATGTAAGTTTTGCATGTCTGTTCATGGGTCAAACCTTGGGTATCTTGGCTGGTGATGGGGTGGGGGGGGAGGAGGAGGAGGAGGAGGAGGAGGGTATGGAGCAGTGGTAGGAGGCAGGTTTAGGAGCTTCAGGGCATTCAGACTAAAGGCCATTTGCAGGATGCTGAGGGCAAGTGAGGGTTTTGCCTTTCCCTTCAGAAGCCATTGGTGAGCCACTGTGTGAGACAGGATGCTGGACTAGATGGATTGTGGCCTGATCCCACATGGCTCCTCTTATATTCTTATGGATGACAGATGGCTACTAGAATGGATGCCTAAGTACATCTTTTAGGCTGGAGGGATTCGAGAGCAGGAGAAGGTTTGCCCTTGTCTGTGTTTGAGATGCCCGTGGGCAGTTGGTGGGCCACTGTGTGACATGGGTTGCTGGACCAGATGGGTTGTGGCCTGACCCAGCAGGGCTCCCCTTTTCTAGAATGGATGCCCAGGCACTGCCTCTGGGTTCGAGAGACAGACAGGATGCCTTTAAACGATGCTTGCAGGGAGGCAAGAACAGGTGAATGTTTTGCCTTTATCTTCTGCCTCAAATGCCTAGGAGCAATTGGTGGGCCACCATTTGAGATGGGATGCTAGGCTGTGACCCAGAATGAAGAGGAGAGCCATTATCAAACTTCTGGTCCCATGGGTGAATGATGGGAACTAGTCATTCCTGGTCTTTGTCTAGCTGAACTCTGGTTTTTGCTTGCAGGAGAAAGAGATCATGAAGGAAGTAATGGAGAATGGACCTGTGCAAGGTGAGCAGTGGGTCATCTTTTGCCTAAAACAAGCTTGGCTTTTCTCACACTTGTGGTGGGTGGGTGAGAACTGGGTTCAGTTGGTCCCTCACTGAAAGTACCAGAGCCCAGATGGGAGGAATGGAGCAGCGGTTGCTCAATGGCTACTAGAATGGATGCCTAAATGGGGTTTTTAGCATTCAATTCATATTGAATGTGGTAGGATTCTATTCAATACAAATGTATTCCTATGAATACAGGGGGTTGGACTCAATGACCCAGGAGGTCCCCTCCAACTCTACCATTCTATGATTCTATGATTCTATGAATATTGGATATGAATGCATACATGTCTGAAACATATCCCGTAAAATATCCGCTCTGAAATCCACCCTGAATCCACTTTGGATTCGCTCTCAATCCATGTCAAATGTACTCTGGATCCATTGCAGATGTGACTGGTGCAGCCACTTTCCCACCTCCTTGTTTCACAAGTGTTCCGAAACATTTGTACAAATACGAATGTCAGTGTACGAATGTCATAACATGCAATTTGTATATGAATGTCTGAATCTGTCCGAATTCTTACAAATATTGAATGTTACGAATATTCGTGCACATCCCTTCTAAATATCATCTCCAGGTTGGAAAGACAAGCAGGATGCCTCTAAGGGACGTTTGCAGGGAGTCAAGAGCAGATGAAGGTTTTGCCCTTGTCTTCTACTTGAGGTGCCCAGAAGCCGTTGGTGGGCTGTTATGTGAGATGGGATGCTGGGCTAGATGGGCTGTGGCCTGATCCAGCAGGGCTCCTCTTAGGTTCTTAGGTTCAGTTGGAGTGGACTAGACAATCCCTGACCTTTCCAGTCCACAGTGCTTTGAAATGCTCTGATCTGTTCCCCTCTTCCCTCATAGACTGGTCTTTCAAGCTAAGCAGCCAGGTGAACTCAATGGCCTCCCAGAGGTTGAGTATATCTGGTGACCCCTGGCAGTGCTGCAATGAAGTCTCTTCCCTGCTAGTTAGTGATTAAACTGGGAGCAACTGCTTTCAGTAGCCCTGGATTCCTGTATCTGCGATCATCAGCTGCACAGCTTATCACATGGGAAGGATGAGAAATCTCCAAAGAGCACAATAAAAGTTTCCAAGGTGTAAAGGGTGTGCTGTAGAAGGGGCCCCCTAAAGGGTCTGCCTGTGTGTGGGATCAAAATTCATCAGTATTTTTTTAAAGAACATTTTTTGCAACACAGAGTATTCAGACTGGTCACATTGGTGGCATCCATACATATGTATATAAACACTGAACTTAGTAGAACATTCTGGAAAGTTCCCAGGAAGTCACAATGAAACATGTTCCTTGCAGTCAATCGTATCTGAGATAAGATGTGGAACACAACAGAGATCCTTTTAATGTTGTGATTTAGAGATGTGAGTTCATTTTATGTTTGAAAATTCGATCAATCAGTCCGTGTTTGCAGATCTGTGTATAGAACGTCAACAGGTGGCTGTTCAAATATCCAGAAATTTGATTGAAGTGATCCAGTCCTCCAGTTGTGAATGAGAGCAATTCAAACAGTTCATGTTCACCTACGAAAGGAACTTATTTAATGGGGAGGAGGATGTAATTTTAGTTTTTAAATCAAATTTGAAATCAAACACCAACAAGCATTTGTTCAACTACATGGTTCCCTGTTGAACTGAAGAAACGGATGTCAGCTGTCACATTGAACATGCAAGTTTCAATTGTGCACATTATTTAATTATAATAATTTACATGTGGTTTGAAGATCAGCTGTCATAATCATTATGATTATGTCCAAGAGAAAATGCTGCTTACTTAATGTCCCTTCCTTCCTTCCTTCCTTCCTTCCTTCCCCTCTGTTGTCTTTACTTTCCCTCGTAGCCATCATGGAGGTTCATGAAGATTTCTTCATGTACAGAAGTGGCATTTACCGGCATACACCAGTAGCAGCTGGGAAGCCAGAACGATTCCGACGGCATGGGACCCACTCAGTTAAAATCACCGGGTAAGAGACATTGCATGAGGGACATAAGTGGTTTGAGAGATATTCAGGAGTTTTCCTTTTTGCTGACCTCAAGAATAGTGTACAGAACCGTGCCCAAACTGAATTTTAAGGGTGCCTCCAAACACGGTTTAGAAGGCAGCATGCTCTTTGAGGACCCAGCATCTGGTGTGTGCACTAAATTAGCACAGCTCCAAATCTAATATCCAGGAATGTTCGGTGCAGTAATACAAGAACGTTATTGTGAGAATAATAAAAGAAGCCTGGCACAGGAAGTGCCTAGAAGAGTGACCCAAAGATGTACCAATGGAGGTCTGGTGATATCCTTTCCCTCTGTTGTGGGCACTGGTAGCATTTCTTAAAGCAGTGTTTCCCAAACTTTTGACATATGTGTGCCCCTTCTATAATTTTCGTAACGCTGAGTACCCCTCATAAAAAACATTAGGGATAAAAATTTTATTTTATAAAAATAATCAAAATCAGTGGAACTTACTAAAGCACGATAACAGGCGCCTGGAATTAACTATTAAAGAAGTAAGTTGTCTCTGTAACAAAGTGCAGTATCTTCACGCCGTGTCACGCCTCACAAGACCGTGAGATAACACTGCAATTCTCCGGCGTTTAAACAGCTCCGCGGCTCAACGTCAACTGTTAATGTTCCCGCAGTTTAAAAATGGCCGAACCCGGGCTGCGCGAAGGATGCACAGAAGTTCCTGCCATAATGAGTTGAGATACGGTGTACAATGGCCCCAGTTCCCGTGTAAAAACTGCGATACGTGCCTATTTCTTTCCTCGTTCTGTGGGCGCAGCTAAGCACGGTGCAGTGGATATTCCCACGTGATCCCCACCAAACTCCGGTGCAACGCGTACCCCCACCAAACTCTTCCCGTACCCCTGGGGGTACACATACCACACTTTGGGAAACACTGTCTTAAAGAGTCAGCATTAGGGATGTGTACAATTTTTTTTTTTTGGTATTCAATTCATATCGAGTCGAACGCAAGAAAATTTGTATTCATTCTAATAGATCCCCTTTGAATGTGGTAGGATTTGTATTCAATACGAATGTTCCATCCCATACGAAGCTTCATACGAATATATCAAAACATTTGATTTGAATTCGAATGTCAGTCTTCAAATGTGCCAACATTCGATTCAAGTTCTAATGTCCAAATTTGCCTAAATTCATACAAATTTCGAATGTTACGAAGCGATCGTACATTTTACTTTGAGTCAGCACAGAACGTGAGGCACATCAGTAAGTTTGAGCTGTTCCATCACAGCACCCAGGTTCCAAATTTTTCGATACAGGGGGGAATGGGAGAAGAATGCAGGATGCTTTGGGATCCCAGTACCCTCAAACTGGAATGGACTCTAGAGCCGGATGTCTGGTACGCCCCCCCAAATAATTGGCCAGTCTGCTAATGTCAAAGGACTTTTTATTTTTTTATTCTTATGGAATTTCCTGGGCACATTCTTGGAAACGGGTTCATCATCCCATACGAGGTACCCAAGATTTCTTATTTCCATTTTGTGAATCGGAAGCTGGGAAGCCACACGGCCTATGTTGTGCCCCGAAACTACATTGTATACCACAAACTAGGGATGTGCACAGATATTTGAAATATTCGTTATTTGTATGGATTTGTACAAATTTGGACAATTGTATATGAATCAAATGTCTGGACATTCGAATATCCGAATTTGAATGAATACAAATACTTTGAGTTATTTGTACGAATAATTTGGACATTCATAGGCATAATTCTGGATGCGTACAGGTATGTATGAGATGCATATGAACCCACAGAGATACGAATGCCAGAATTATTCATACGAATACATACAAATGTATTCATTATTCGGATCCATTTGAATTATTGAATATCTAATTCGATATAAATCAGATTTCATTTGTGCACCCCCCCCTACTATAAACAGTTAAGCACAGGTTGGACCCCCGTTCAACTGTGCCCCCCACCCCGGAGCTGGGGCTTCTTTAATGTATGAAATGGTGTTCAAAAATCACAGTTTCACACTTGCTTTTAACAACTCCCTCGCAGTTTTGCAATGTCTGCTCTGTGGTTTTAAACCTAAGGAGGTACAGTGATGCAACAAGGGCTGTTTCCAGATGCTGGCTGAATATCATACTAATAAGCAATATTCTGGAGAGACATCCCTCCAGGAACATCAATTACTAAACAGACAGTGCAGGGATGGTGCTCCCTCTGTCCGGTGTAGGGATATGCACATCCAGGTATTTTTGGCAGCACAAAATACCCGGAAGTGTGTGATCACCACCACTGCACATGAGCAGTCTTTATTTTTGGTCTCTGTACATGCACCGTAGGCGTGACAAATATGGGGCCTATTTGCACTATGGCGTGTAGTGCATGACTAGGGAACTTCTGGGGAAGAGCATCCGCACCTTGAGGAGGCTGTTACAGCCTCCAGGCTCCCCCTGCTATTCATTCCCAGAAAAGGAAAAGGAGACCTCCAAGTTGGGTTTTCTTGAAATAGGATATTGCGGAATTCAGCAGAGTTATGAGAGGCTTGTCGCAGAGTTATGTGCAACCATAGTGCACACAAAATTCCACTATATATCCCTCATCTGGACAGGGCTTAACATTAGCATTTGGGCATTTGTTTGCTTTCCCCTTGTTTTTTTTAAAAAATAAACAAACACGCCCTCATGCCCTTGGAGGTCTCCTTTTCTGGGAATGAATAGCAGGGACTTCTTGGGGAAGGCACCCGCAGTGGATTTCTGTGACATGAGAAGAGTGGGCAATTTTAAGCAAAGGTTTTCCTGTGGTTTCTCTTTGGCTTCTGGGTTTGGAGGTGAGATGCCTTCGCCTCAGGAATCTTTGGAGACCGATGTGGGTTTGTGAGAGAAGGAATCGGTGTTCTTAATCTCTGCGCTATGGCATGAAGGGGCAGGGGGGCACGATTTCCTCTTTCTTCCGCTCTGTGGGCACCGGTTGGGCAGCAGCAAGTGCCGCTGGATGCATACCAGCTCCCTGCCGTTTGAGGAATGAGGAAGGAACGTTGCCAAATGAGGCCCCTTTCTAGTGTGTGCGCCCATGTGTCTGTGTGTGCGTGCATGCTGGGAAATCTGAGGTTCTGAAAAACAACTCCTTGCCAGATAAGGCCGGTTGCCTTGAGCAATGTGGGGGAAAAGAAAAAAAATCCTTCTTGACACTGAAAACTTTTTACAGCCAGCTGAAGAATCGCTCTCCGAAATCAGCTGAGCACAGCTGGGAGAGATTCATCTCAAAACTTTTCCTTCACCGAGGCTGCAGGGGTTGCAGAAACAAGTTTCCCAAACCCACCAGCATTTTGGTGAAACAGAGACCTCGCTGTGTAGGGTTTTCTTTTTCCCCTAAAGTGATTGCCTGCTTACATTCCTAATAGTGGAAGCAAGTTTAAACAACTCAGTTTGCGGCTCGAATGGCCGTCAGATATATTGCGGCTGAAGTTCCCTTAGATGGTAATCCCATTTGTGCTGCAACGGACCTGCCTATGAATTTGCGGTTCTGTAAGGAACCAAAAGTTGCATGTTTATAATGGACCTCCTCTTCTGCTTTCTGTGCCTTCCTGCTGCACCAGACTGGCAAGATGGAGTGAAATGTCAGCACATTAACGACTCCAGCTGTAGTCAGCTTGGAGGCGGGAAAAGAGGGGGACCCGGCATCGTTGTCTCTTTTTTCCCCTCCCGCAATGTTTCGTGTAATTTCATAGTGTATTATTTTGTTTTTATATATAATTTTATAATGTATTATTTATTTAATATATTATGTATTACTTTGTATTGTATTTTTCATGATTGCTGTAAACCGCTTTGAGTAATTTAAGTAGAAAAGCGGTATACAAATAAACGGGATGGATGGATGGATGGATGGATGGATGGATGGATGGATGGATGGATGGATGGATGGATGGATGGATGGATCTTCGGGGGGGGGCTGCCTTAGTGATAGATTAAGCCACTTTCCAGAGCGTATGGACCCACAGGTACCATCCCTGGTCTTGCTCCCCTGGAGCAGGTGCAATGACTGAGCATTGTCAGGATGAAATGACTTGTAATTTCATCTCACAGATCCCGGTCCTGCCTTCCAGCAACAGAAAACAAACCTGACTCCAATTCAGTCCCACCTCATAGCAAACCTCTGTTAGGAGCACTTTTCAGCAAAGAGCAAAACATTGCTGCTGACCAGTAGCATTTCAGAGTGGTATTTGTTTTCCCAGAATTGCCTCAGTCAATTGTTGCTGTTGGTGACTCTTGAATTGTGATCAGCTCCTGGTTGTCTGCATATACACTGCCATGGGCATCCTTCAGTTTTCTTGGCAGAGATACAGGAGTGGTTTTCCATTCCCTCATCCTGGGAAAGTCTGGAGTTTGGACCAGCAACTCTCTGCCCCCCAGGCAGTTTGCTCTAACACTGAGCAAGTCGGTAGACAGTATAAGCCAGTGAAATTTTCCCACAGGGCTGTGGCACACCTCTTGGGCCCTGGGTGTAATTTAAGACAATGTCCAGCCACCCCATGCTTAGAGATGGGTTATGTGGGGTGTGACGGTGGGTCTCAAGTGCCTGAGCAAATGGAACAGTAGAATGGTGAGAATCATAGAACTGTGGAGGTAGAAGGGACCACCAGAGTCATCTGGCCAAACGTTTGCAAACTGAGAACTGACTGTCAGGCTTCTTGAAAACCTCCAGAGATGGAGAACCTAAATAGTGTTGGAATAAGACATTGCAAGGAAGCATCTTTATTTAGTGCATGGAATACACTGAGAAAGTCCTGGCTCCTAGAGTTGTGTGTCTTGCTAGCCAGTCTTTTCTTCATGGCTTTGGAGTTTTTCTTTTGAACTAGAAGGCATGTAGGGTTGTGTCCAAGAATAGAGGATGCTCTCCAGAACGGTTTTTCTCTTAGCTCTTTACACCTCCTTTTCATATAAGTCCTCTGAAGAGCCATCGCTGGCCTGTCACAGCCAGGCAAATGGTCTTGTGGGTTGAGGAATTCACATTCGCTTGGAACAGACCCAGAGGGCAGCCCAAACCTAAACAGAACCTTGGCGGTCAGTGGCCCATCATTTGAATGGACTTGTGAAGTGACTGTTGCCACAGTGACCCATTGCAACACGGAGATCAGAATACTTGGAGTTGATGGGCAAATGTCCCAGCTGGAATGAAGGAGAAGAATGGACTTTGGAGACAAGCCAAGGAGAAGCAACTCATATTCCCCTGTGCCCTAGCTAGTGTGTGTGCTGATGCTAGATTTTCCATTAGCCTTATCACCTTAGGCTGCTTGTAAAGGGAAATGACGGACCCAAGGCTATCTGAAGGGAGTGACGTGGAAACCCCCGCCATGGCAGACCTTCAAGACTGACGTGCCAAGAACTTTGACCACTTTTTTCCAGAATGTCCAATCAAAGTTTCCTATAAGTCTTGCTTGGTTTATGAAAACTGCTTTGTGCTCCTGTCCAGAGAGGCTCTGAACTAGGGATGTGGACAAATGCTTTTTTGAGGGTATTTAATTTGTATCAAATTGAATGCAAGAAAATTTGTGTTTGTTCAAATAGATCCCCTTTGACTGTGGTTGGATTTGTATTTGGTACAAATGTTCAATCCCATACAGGTCTCATACGAATCCCATATGAATCCCACACTAATGCATACGAATCTCAAACAAATCCCATATGAATCTCATACGAAGCTTCATATGAATGTATCAAAACATTTGATTCGATTTTGAATGTCAATCTTTTGAGTGTTCCAACATTCACTTGGAATTCGAATGTCCAAATTCAGCCGAATTTGTACAAAATATTCATGCATATGGCTACTCTGAACCCAAAGATGGCTTTAAACATAGACTGAAGAGTTATAGAGGATGCAGCTCTCTTTACCAGCTCAGTGGCCATGGTCAGACCTTCACTTTAAACCTTCTTTAGTCAATCTTTGTATCGCTATGCTCACACCTTTTCATTTCAGTCCACAAACAACAGGTGTGAATCCACAAATAACAGAAATGAAAAGGTGTGAGTGTTGCGATCAGAAGATGGTCTGGAGAAGGTTTAAAAAGAAGGTGTGACCACACCCCGTGTGATAGTTTATTTTGAATCCATGATGTAGAATAGGCTGTGAGTGGAATAGTCCCATTGGCTATTTGTCCTTTGCAAGAGGGAGAGAAAGCTGTGTGTGTCCAGTGGGTCGATGGTTTTGGTTAGGCTGGACTTGAACTGCCTTGAGCTGGCTATACACTAAGGTTGGAGTGACTAAAGATCTTGGCTGGATCCAAGTTTATGAAGGAGGAAGATGAGAAAGGGATGGAAGTGCAATCATATATTTCCGATGTCCTTAGGAAAAGCGGAAATTCCAGTTGTCCCTGTAAGCAAGTGTTGGCTAATTGCATAGGGGACAACCTTTGCCTACAAGGGTTGGTCTCCTCTATCTGTCCTTTTCCTGCCAGGAGGATACATGTGATTACTTGTACCTTCTTCCTCTTGGTTTCCTGTTAATAGCACACACTCAGAGAGGCACAATTTCAGAGTGGGTGCTAACGTAATCTACCACAAAAGGGTATACCCGTAGTCAAAAGAATGACCTGCCAGAATTAATCCTTTTGTCTTGCGTCACAGGTGGGGAGAAGAATCAGCATCTGATGGATCAATTCAGAAATACTGGGTGAGTGAGTGCTTAGTCAAGAACTTCTCTCTTGCTGCTTCCTCTCTTCTGTTCTTGCTCGTGGGTTGGAGATGTTGAGGGTATCTGGACTAGGTAGTTCTTTGGGGAATAAAATCTTCTTCTCATAGACCTCAGTTCGCCCAGGCACTCTCTCCAACCAACTGAATTTGATTGTGAGTTGTGGGCTCCATCTTTACAGCCCAGAAAAAGGCCACAGCATGAATCTCATGGGTGTGCAAGGAACAACCTCTGTCCTGGTGGGAGATGGTCAGCTTAAGGTCACTTGTGGAACCAAAGCAGTTGGTCTATTTCTCGAGGCTCTTAGGACTGATAGGGATGCCAGCAGTTTTATGTGAGAGTTGCCCTAAAATAGCAGTGGTTCAAGTATAGATTTAAGGAACCAGCAAAAGAACAAGTTACTAATCCTCTGTTTGAGTCTTGCCTCTGGCAAAAGTCACCAGTGTGGCCATGGGCAGGATGATACGGATGATAGCCTGGTTTTACACAGGTTGCAGGAAGCCGTGTGATCCAGTTTGGTCTAGTGGTTAGGGAGCCGGACTCTTATCTGGGAATACAGATTTGAACCAGCACACCTCCACAAACCAGCCGGGTGACCTTGGGCTAGTCACAGCTCTCTTCTGCACTCTTACAGCCCCACCTACCTCACAGGGTGTTTGTTGTGGGGAGAAGAACAGAAGCTTTGTCAGCTACTTTGAGTCTCCTTAAATGGGTGAGGAAAGCGGGCTAGAAAAGCCAACTGTTCTTCTTCTATTGCTTCGTAGGAACTGATCATCGTTTTCTTGGGAGCCTTTTTGTGGTAATGGAATTGTCTCTATCGCCTTTTGTCTCTGGCTCCAGATTGCCGCCAACTCCTGGGGCACGGACTGGGGGGAGCACGGCTACTTCCGCATTGCCCGTGGCGTCAATGAGTGTGAGGTTGAGTCCTTTGTGGTGGGCGTCTGGGGCCGGGTTGGAACGGAAGACATGCAGCACAAGAAGTGAGAAGAGTTGAAGGCCACCTTGCGTCGGGTCAACAGAGGGGACTTTCTTTTCTACTCCGACCTTCTTCTTTGCAAAACAAGAACAAAAACTCGCTCCCCTCCCCTCCCCCCCCCCGAAGACAAAGACCAGAACAAAACAAAAATCTTCATAAAATGTGGATCAAGTGACAGGACGCTCCAGAAATGGCTCTTGTCACCGTGCCTGCCTCAAAGGCAACAGCAAACTCAGCTGCGTTCTGCAGCCAACCTAAGAGTGGGTAGGCCTCTCTCTGGCAACGTAGCTAGGAAGATACGCTGCCATTCAGTCTTGGTAGCTGCTGCAGCAAGTGGGGGAAAATAGGTGACAAGAGAAGAAAGCACTCCAGTTATGCCTTCTTCCTTCAAGAGGACTCTCCTTACTTTTATCACCATACCATACTATGCCCATAGAGAAACTACAAACAAAGCAACCTCAAAACCAGGAGTGTTGCTCCTGTATCGCCGGGTTGGGACCTGGTGCTCCACCAAACAAGCTGAACGACAGATGTATCAATGGCTACTAGAACGAATGCCTAGGTGCATCTTTCAGGCTGGGGGTGGTGGTGAGGAACCGGGGCGCTCCTAAGGCCATCTGCTGGGACTCGAGAGCAGGAGGTTTGTCCTTGTCTCTGCTTGAAATGCCCATGAGCATTTGGTGGGCCACTGTGTGCGACAGGATGCTGGACTAGATGGACTGTGGCCTGATCCAGCAAGGCTTCTCTTATGTTCTGATGTTCCAAGGATGACCAAATCAGCCTCTCCTTACATTTACGTTTGGAGACCGCATCAATACCTCAAATTGGAAAGGTTAGGGTTTGTTTATTTTGGTAGAAGTGTCCCCAGAGGTTTGGGAATGGAGTAGAACCCTTGAGAGAATTTGTTCAGTGGTAGCCAAGGCCTAGAGAATGCAAGGCCTAACTGGTTTCCATAAAGGGCAACCTCTTTCTTCTTCCCTGGTGATGCTGTATTTCGGTAACTTTACCTCAGCATATTCAAAGCACCCTAGAAGAGGAGAAATCCTGGATCTTGAGTGTAGTTAAGTCATGTCTAGACAAAAAAGAAGAGAGGAATTCAGCCCCCAGATTTGGGAGGGGATGTCTCTTTGGCAGTCCCAAATTGGACGTGGTTGTCTGGTTACCTAATGAAGAAACAGCTATGGGGATAAAATGGCCCTTTCCAAATAGATTTGCCCAGGTAGGTGACGTTTCCAGCTCATCTAGCTGTCCGATTATTACTGGTGGTCCTTAAAGGGTGGAGGCATTTAAGAAGGCTGCGGATCCTATGGCAAAGGTTTGCTTGTCTGTGATGGGCAAAATCCCATTTAATTTTGAAGAAAGGAGTTTGGCAAGTCTTTGAAACACAGCAGCAACATGGAGAATAGGGACCATATAGGAAACATCCTGCTGATGCTGAGAGCATCACATTTGAATTCAAGTAAGCTACGTTGGTTTTATATCATGAAACAAGGGAGTCAAGAATCTGGAGCATGTTAGTCCCTAAGACATATTGTTTGTCTGGATTGTACCTGTGGCCAGCAGCTGGTTCTTATAGTGCTCTCCCTGTGGGAGTTCGCCAGCAGGGCATGTTGCACGCAGCAGCCTGGCCTGATCAATGGTTCCCTAGTAGCTGAAGACAAGAATATAGAACACAAGATGTGCCCTTCTGTACTGGGCCAGTGGTCCCATCTAGAGCAGCTGCTGATTCTCGCCGGGCCAGGGGGTTGCACACAAGAGTCCCCAGGGAGGGCATAAGGACATGTCTTGCCTCACTCCACGCCTCCTGGCAGTGGGCTCGCAGACATACGCTGCCTTCACAGGGAAGGTTGGCGTGTTTATGTAAAAATGACAAGAGGGTCTTGGGTTGTGTCATTCCAGAGGAACAGCAGAATGGCCACACACTCCACTGGCGAGGACTCCATTGCTGTTAACTTTAGCCGCACGGAGGGAAAGGTGAAGGTCGAACAAGACCTTTCCCAAGTGCCTAGTGGTTAAGGAGCTGAACTCTTATCTGGGAATACCGAGTTGAACCAGCCGGGTGACCTTGGGCTAGTCACAGCTCTCTCCTCTTACAGCCCTTCTGACTCACAAGGTGTCTGTTTTGGAGAGAAGAACAGAAGGTTAGTCAGTTGCTCTGAGTCCCGTTAAACGGGCGAGAAAAGCAGAGTAGAAAAGCCAACTCTTCTTCTTCCCTGTGATCCCTTGTTTCCGTCTCTTCCAAACCACAGCCCAGAAAATCCTTCCTTTCTATCTGCCTCTTCCCCCCACTTCATTTGAAAAATCTTTGCTGCTTTCTCTCTTCCTCTCTCATGAACTCGGCCCCAGGAACAACTTTGCTGACATGAAGAATCTGGTGCATCCGCCTGTATATTATCTGCATTGAAAGCATTCATTCTCCCACCCACCCTGGCCTCACTCTACCCCATCCGTTATCCCTGTCCCTTTCTTTGGGGCTTTAACTCGTGTCCCTGAGGCTTCTGTACAGGATACTGGGGTCTTTGGGCACCTAATCCCACCCTGGCTTAGCGGCCCCTTTGTTGAATGTTCAGCACTGTTGAAAGGGCGGACTTAGCCAGACGTCGCGGCTGGTTCTGTCAGCTTTTGCAAGCTTCACAAGGGTCAGTGCAAACACCAAGTCTCCCCCGTCTGTGTGAAAGGAGCAGAGAGAAAGTGGACACTAAAACAGAAGATATTTGCACATGAGCGCAATGGCGCAGCTTTCAGATAGGTATCCAGAGAAGCCATCCTTCACATGGAGTTGAACTGGGGGGGCAGAGGCTGTTAGAAGGTTCAAGCCAGCCACAGCAAGGGGGCATAGGGAAAGAGGAAGAGTGAATTGTTTCAGAGCACAATTTTGCACTCTGAAACCCAAACACGTGTAGCTGCATTGGGATGGGATGCGGGGGGGGGGCTGGAACAGAGCCGCCCGCCCAGAGGAGCAAAGGCTCCATCCCAACGTGTTCTACACGCGTTCAAAAATCCCTTGCGTAAAAAGGCTTCTGCTGTCAACTCCCTGCAAATGGCCTTTAGGGTCGTGATTTTCTGCACCTCATCTTCCGCCTCCATCTCATAGGCCGTGTCTTCACGGCAACCCTTATTTCACTTTCCCTAAACCGAGATAACAGAGCCGGATGCAAACGCGAATTTGCCTGTTCCCGGGCCTGTTCGCACTTGGCTTTATTCTGGACTATATCTCAGGATAGGCGTCTGTTGTCAGTATGCTATTGCAGACCCTGGCAGGCCTCACTTGGGACCTGCTGTAGCCTGCACTAGCATGTGGACAGCAAGCCCCTATTCCAGGATATATTCCAGAATAAAGCCAAGTGCAAAGAGGCCCTTGGGCTTCCCTCCCTCATCTTAATTTTTTTTAAAATGTAAATGCAGCAGTTGAAGCACTCTGGCGCACATTGCATGGTTTCATCAGGCTTCTTTTGAGTCCATTGGCACCATTTTGGCCAGCAAAGAAACTCAGTGCATCCCACTACTGTAAATTTAGGAAATTCCAGATGCATTCCTGGACCATGGCCACTTCTGATCCATGTGGTTGCTTTCCTCTTTCTTGCTTTTTTATTTTTATTTCACTTCCTTTTCTTTCCTTTCCTCTTCTCCCTCCCTCCCTTCCTCTGCATGGAAGACCATCCCACCATTTGAGCTTCAGCAGCAGTCTAATGGAAGCCCCCCCCCTGCAGTCTAAGGGGGTGGAGTCTCAGGAGACAGGTGTTCCAAGACCACACCAACCTGGAGAAGGGAGATTCCTAGTGCGCTTTCTGTTCTGGTATACCCCAGCCAGTGTGGAACTGCCCCAATTTACTGAAAGTGTCTGGGGCTGCATTCAGTAAAGCCACAATTTATCAATCACCTAAGAGCAAAAACCACACTGTTAAAAAAATGGGAAATAACTTTGCACAAGGGCAGCTGCATTTTACTAACCGAAAGCAGGTGCTTTATGCAAAACGACCAGGTGAGGGGCAGTTGATATTGTGGTATTTATGTATTCCTGGATGGCTGATAGTGTCAGCTCTTCTGTGAATGGATGAAACAAGGTGGGAGAGAATCTCCCCAGATCAGAGCAGTATTTACAGTACATTCCAAAGAAATTGCTTCTGAAGAGGGCAACCACCAAATAATACTCTCAAGGACGAAGAACAACTTAATAGACTTGTCCAAGCAGAAGGTTTTGTATTTCTTATGAGCATTTTTATATTTATTTTGCTTGTTATTTGTAAATAAAGTCAAAGATGCTGACAATAACAGTGTGTAACCCACTTCTTGACTGCTACTTCGGTTCCCTGTTTGTTTCCACATTTCATCGTGAGCTGCACAAAATCTACCTTTTGATTTTGAAGTTGCCTTCTGAAAAGCTGAGCTGCAATAGTATTGCCCGAAAGTTTCATTTCTGGAGAAAGGAAGAAGTTTAGAGTTTGGGATGTAAAGACCTCTGAGAAGCAATATTGCCGAGACCTGGGCAGCAGTCGTAAAAAACGAGCTGGCATTCTCTCACCAAAAGGGGATCTTTCTCCATATTCTGTTTTTTTCCCCTGTGCTGGTGTGCTCAAATGTATTTTTGCATTCGAACGTTTAAGATCCAAATCTCAAAAAATCCCATTCGAATCCACAGCATTCAAATCCATACATTCAAAATTTTAGATTTGTGTTTAAAGATACAAATGTCAACAGCATTCGTATCTGTTATACGTATCTGTGTGCCTTCCATACACAGCCCATATTATTCGGTTTTAATCTGAATAATATTAACTCTGACTTATAAGGCCCTAAATGACTTGCCCATGTCTTAAGATCCACAGGAGAGGCCCTCCTGGTTATCCCACCACCTTCAGCGGCTAGGCGGGTGGGCACCCGGGAGAGGGCCTTCTCAGTAGTGGCCCCCAGGCTGTGGAATGGTCTCCCCTTGGAGGTGCGTCAGGCCCCTTCTCTGTTTATGTTCAGGAAGGCGGTGAAGACGCACCTCTTCACTGAGGCCTTTGGATAAATGCTCTCTACGCTTCCCCCCTTGCAAACACTACTGTTTTTTAAACTGTTTTTGTATTATTATTATTATTATTATTATTATTATTATTATTATTATTATTATTATTATTATTATTATTATTATTATTATTTTATGCTGGATTTTCAACCTTGTACTGGTTTTAGTATAGTCTGATAGTTTTAATTTGCTCATTTTTAAATGTTGTGAGCCGCCCAGAGACCCTTGGGTATGGGGCGGGATATAAATATAAATAAATAAATAATCCTGTTTTTTAAATGCAAATATGCATAGTTTTACATACGTATCTGTACATTTGAATCATTTGAACGAATGTTTTGGAAAATCTGAACTCCGTTCAAGTGTCTAGATTCAAATGTTATTCACATTCAAATGTCAACATTCGTTGGATTCGAATCGAATTTTGAAATTTTCAAATATTTCTGTGCATCACTATTAGGCTGCTCCTAAGTGGTCTTGGGTTATCTTAAAAGCTAAACCAGGGGCAATTTTGCACTTTCTGTCTGCTGGGCAGGAAAGGAGTGTAATCACCCAACACTGACTAGCACTTGCACTTGTGAATGCTGGTCACTTACAGACTAAGCCCCGCACAATGGTCACTTCCCTGTGCCCGATTCGGGGGCCAGTCCTCTTCTGAGTACCGCCATTTTGGCTGTGGCACCTTCCGTGACTGGACGTGCATCACTGCCATCACCATGGCAATGCTGATGTTCTCCGCAGTTGCGCCTATGGTTCTCCAAAGTGCCAATGCGCTTGCGTGGCATCTCAGACAACCCTGGAGCAGCTGGAGAGGTGTGAATGGCTGCCAGGTAAGCTTTCAGTTAAAGGTGTGGAGCACAATTTCATGTTCCACCCCTAGTGCATGATTAGGGAACTTCTGGGCAGGCAGGGGGCGCCTGGAGGCTGTAACAGCCTCCTCGAGGTGCTGATGATCTTCCCCAGAAGTTTCTAATGCACTATGGGCTGTAGTGCAAATAGACCTCTGGTCCAGGATTGTTAGTATTTGGATGGGGGACCACATAGAAATCTCAAGACCTGTAGTATAGATTGTAAAGTCAGATGTTGTTGCTGTCATCATCTTCATACAGGAAGGGCTGATTTTCTTTATATTTCTAGGTTATTAGACAGTTGTTATTCTTCTAGTGCAACTGCAAAGTTTCACCTTCACATTGGTCTTTCCTGCTAGTCCCAAGGTGGTTTTTAGAGGAGCAAGCCATTTTTCATCAAGGTAAGTGAGGAGTGCCTTTCTAGGTACCACTATTTGGATGAGGTTCTCAGCTGATTTCTTTATAAGTTGGAAAAAGAAGACGCAAGGGGAGATCTGCCAGACTGGTTTGGGGTTTGAATCAAACAGGACATTCCAAAGGTTTAAGTTCGGAGAATGTGCCCATTTGGAAAACCAAGCTCGAATTCACACTGAACACATGGATGTTCTAATGCATGCCCCTAAATGCAAGCAAACCTTCTTGCAATTTCTGGTGTTTGATGAAGATTTAATCCAGTTTCAGTCCACTTTCAGAATGGAAGAACACATCAGCAAAGTGACCAGTAATTTTCTTTCCACATTATCTATCCCACAGATGAATTTTCTGTTATTTAATGCTGAAAGAAAACAGATTGTCACAGGCATGCTGGAACACGTGTAAACGCATTCCTGCCTGCCTGTGTGTGAATGGGTAAAGCTTCCTGAAGTGACTTAGCGCGCGTGCACTATAGCCGTTC
Source organism: Aspidoscelis tigris stejnegeri (assembly GCA_023333525.1). Lineage (NCBI taxonomy): Eukaryota > Metazoa > Chordata > Lepidosauria > Squamata > Teiidae > Aspidoscelis > Aspidoscelis tigris. The sequence goes on from JALMGA010000023.1 coordinate 3,494,719, forward strand.
CGGACGTAGTGTGAAAAGGCCTTTTGTTTGACTTTCATGTTCAAAGACCATTTCTGAAGAGCTTGGTGGACTGAAGCTGGATTGAACCACAGCCAAGGAGACTTTGGAAGCACCCCAACCCCACTGCTGCAGATAGCCCTTAGGCAAAGCAAAGGACCCTCTGCCTGTTCCCGCCCTGACCCAACCTCAGCTCTGCTTCTTGGGGAGGGGAGGAGGCTTGGAGATGCTGTTGCTCCGGATTGTCTCAGCCCTGAAACAAATCTGAACAGCTTCCTCTCATGTTGCTGGGAGCAAGCAAGGGCGGCAGGGGGGGCGGGGGAGTTCAGCACCTGGAAAAAACTGCGCCACCGAGATAAGAGGGCCTGCCATTGTCTGGCTTCCTGTTATGCTGGGTTACATTAACCTTTGGAAAACCTTCATCAGCAGCCCTCCCGCCAGGAAAGTCCAGGCAGGGACCGGCTGAATCTGGCTGCCCAGGTCCCCAGGCCTTCTCATTCCTGTTGTAGCATCCTTTGCCCCAGTTCCGTGCTTTCCCAGCTTGATGTTTCAAGGAATGATGGACTCGGGTGTTTCCTTTCTTCTTCGTTTTTTGTTTTTTCCTGATAAAATTAGCTTGAATCCCTCAAAGCCAACAACGACAACAACAACAAAAGAACCATGGATTCTTGCAGCTGACGGCTGCTCCTCTGTTCAACTGCGCACGCGCTTTCCTGCTTGCACGCACTCGCATTCCCCGCGTATCGAAGAACCAGCATTTCGGGCAAATGATTCCATTAAAGGCCTATTTATATTCAACCCAAAAATTGATCCTTGCGTGATTGCTGCTGGAGATTTCCCTTCCCCCTGCCACAGCTTGTTCAAAGTCACACCAGCGCAAAGCCAACATAGATGGGCCGTGTCTACACGTCAACCTTATTTCGCTTTCCCTAAACCGAGATAACAGAACCGGATGCAAACGCAAATTTGCCTGTTCCCATTACTTTCAGCTTAATCGCGTTCAGTCTGGATTCTGAGGACGTACGTGACTCAAGGGGGGACTCCAGTGGCTACCTTTTAAAAGCCGCTTTTCGGGGCTGCCCTGTCCTCTTCCTCCTGGCGTGAAAGTACCACCCATAACAGACCCCTTCATGGAGCCTAGCTGGGTGGCTGCCTTGCCTGGATGGAGGAAAAATGGCACCAGCAGCCAGCGATTCTTTGCCCTCCTCTCCCCATTTCCCAGGGCACACAGCAGCAGCAGCAGCAACTCAAACCCCCTTCACAGCCACAGCCTTTAAAACAGAAACTCCAGGGGTTTCCTTTCCTTTCCCTTTTTTAAAGGTCTGAACTTTCAAAGAGCTAGAATTGCGCAAAACTGCAACATTGTTATTAAGGTGTGACGTGGCTAGATCGCTACAGTGTAGCTTTAAGGACTGGATTTTTATAGTGGCTGTTTTGAGGGTGGATTTTTTCAATGAAATCACTATCTTTGGAAGCAAGCTATTGGGGGAGGGAAACCCTAAACATGGATTCTCATCCCTTAACACGGTATGGTCCCCACAGTAAAAAATGTAAAATGTTTCAAGCACACGATCCGGAGTGAGACCTGTTGAAATCAGGATTGAGATTCACCATGCTTTGGGGTGGCTTAACATGGAGAAAGTGTGTTAAGCCAAACTGCCATGTGGACTCTGAGGATTGAAAACGTTTTGAATCCGAGATAAGGTTGCCGTGAAGATACGGCCATGGTGTGTCTCTCTCAATGTGTGTCATTCTGCCCAAACTCTGTCATGATTCCTCAAGCACCCTTTGAACTGGCAAGGGAAATCGTGTGCAAAAGACCTTCCCCTCTGCCCTGTTGGTTTGCTGAGTTTTTGGTAGCTCCTCCAATGGAATGCCAATATGGGAGGTTCTAAAATAATAATAATAATAAATCGACCATGTACTCAACTGCTGCAAAAAGCATGTGCAGACTGATTAAATATAGCGACAACACCATCGCCAAAATGATCCATCGGAATCTATGCCACAATTACCATCTGACAGTGTGACGACTGTATGTAAAGGTAAGTCATCAGTAGGTAATTTTAGCCCCATGCTATCAGCTGTTTGGTGGTTGAGGGGTGTGGCTTGCTAAGTGCTGAGGGTGGGGGAAGCTAGCTCCACGCCAGAGTCAATCAGGACTGAATGACAGCTTGGGCAAAGACTATATAAGGACCTGTAATAAGAGTGTGTGGTTCATTGCCTGGGGTGTCTCACCAAGAGGTGGGCAGGGGGAAACCGGGCTCTTAGCTTACCTGAGGGGAGCTTAGGTAAAGAGTCCTGATTACGGTGCATTCTGTTTAAGAACAGAAGGTATTTCAGAGTTCTGTGTATGAAGTTCAAGACTGTTTGCAATTTAAGAAGATTGTTACAATCCATTTGTTCTCTTTACTGGAAACAGTAACAGAGTATTCTTGTAAAGGATTACTGTGCCTTTAAGTGTGACTGAAACAACATAATGAGGCCAGCAGCCTGCAGGCAAGAAAAGCCCCTTGCTTATATTCTGAAGAAATAGGAAGGGGGGGGGGAGTGCCTGCCAATGCTGAGCCATAGTATACAGAATAAGTATGTTTCTGTGGTAAAATACTATTAGGCAGGATGGTGTTAGGTAGTGGTCGCCGCAGACAGCAACACAGAATTGGTGGGATCCTCAACCCAAAAAGTTATTTGAAATGTACCAGCGAAAATACTGTGGGACTTCAGAATACAGACTGATAAAGTGCTGAACATAACACCCCTGACATCACCATTGTTGAAAAGAAGAGGGTGTTGCTCGTTGATGTCGCTATACCAGGAGACAGCAGGATTGATGTGAAACAAACAGAGGAAATGACGAAACACAAGGACTTAAAGATCGAAGTTCAAAGACTCTGGCACAAGCCAGCAGTGGTGGTCCTGGTAGTGATCGGCACGCTGGGTGTCATTCCAAAAGGCCTTGGAGGGCACTTAAAACCGCTTAACATTGACAAGGTTACCATCCGTCTGTTGAAAAGGCCACCCTGCTGGGTTCTGCTCATATTATCTGCCGGTATGTGGCATCATCTTAGGATCTTGGGAAGATCCTGATGCGTTATGAAATATCAAAGCTGACATTTTTAGTGTTGTGTAACGTTGTGTTTCTGTATATTATGATGAAGATGATGATGTAAAAACAGCAGTTACACACAGCAAACGAGATCATTATGCTGGATTTCATATTATATCACTAGTCGGGCACTTCCCAAGCACCTAGGACTGCGTGATGTATCGGCGAATTATGCGAGCAGACCCCAGTAAAGTGACTTCTTGCAGTTGGATATTTTGTGAATGCCAATGGTTTTTAGGTGCCCGCTGAGATCTTTTGGCACTGCGCCCAGTGTGCCGAGGATGACTGGGACCACTTTCACTGGTTTTCGCCAGAGTCGCTGAAGTTCAATTCTCAGGTCCTCATATCTGGTGAGCTTCTCCAACTGTTTTTCCTCAATTCTGCTGTCACCTAGAATAGTAATCTTTCTCAACAATTGTAATATCAGGGGTGTTATGCTCCAATTTTCGGTCAGTCTGAAGCCTGAAGTCCCAAAGTAGTTTTGCCTGTTCATTTTCAACAACTTTTTCTGGCTTGTGATCCCACCAGTTCTTTGCCACCGGCAGATGATACTTTTGGCACAAGTTCCAGTGGATCATTTGTGCTACAGCATTGTGTCTCTGCTTGTAATCAGTTTGTGCGATCTTCTTGCAGCAGCTGAGTATATGGTCGATTGTTTCATCCACTTCTTTGCAGAGTTGGCACTTTGGATCTTCTACTGATTTTTCAATTCTGGCTTTGATGGCATTTGTTCTTCTTGCTTGTTCTTGTGCAACAAGAATCAGTCCTTCTGTTTCCTTTTTCAATGTTCCATTCCTAAGCCAAGCCCAGGTCTTTTCCATGTCCACTTTGCCTTCGATGTTCTCCAAGAACTGTGCATGCAGTGTTTTATTGTGCCAGCTGTCAGTTCGGCATTGAATTGCAGTTTTCCGGTACTGGTTCTTGGTTTGCTGCACTTTGAGAAGCTTCTGGTTGTTGACTTCAATCAAAGCTGATTCTTTGCTTTCTGTCACGTAATCTGCTAATGCATGCTTCTCTTCTTCCACTGTTTGCTTCATTATTATTATGTAAAAACAGTAGTTACACACAGCAAACAAGATCACTATGCTGGATTTTGTATTATTATGATTATGATTAACTTGGTATTCAAGAGGAGAGGCAGACTGGTCTGTGGTCCAGCCCACCTGGGAAGCGCCTCTAAGCTAAGATGTCTCAGAGGGACTTTTCTTGACTGTGTGTAAGTGCAGCCTAAGTCTACACCTAGTCAGAAGAGCAGTATGAGTCCAATATCACAGCATACTAAGAATCTTTCACCAAGGCCCCATGCAATTACAAAATATGGGGGGAAGTGCTTTTTGCTTCACATCCCACACAGTAGCTAAGGACAGAGTTCAGATGGCAATAGGGAAATGGCTTGCAGTCCAAAGTCATCTTCAACTTTTGAGGGGCCCTGCTGGATCAGGCTACAGCCTATCTAGTCCAGCATCCTGTCCCACACAGTGGCCCACCAATTGCCCATGGGCATCCCAAGCAGAGACAAGGGCAAACCTTCTCCTGCTCTCAAATCCCAGCAAATGGCCTTAGAGGCATCCTGCTTGTCCCCCCAGCCTGAAAGACGTACTTAGGCATCCATTCTAGTAGCCATTGATAATCTGTCATCCATGAATCTGTCTGACCCTTCATTAAAGCCATCTAGACTGGTAGCTGTCACCACCTCTTCTGGCAGCAAATTTCATAGACTGATGACCCCCTGGGAGAAGAAATCCTTCCCCTTCTCTGATCTGACTCTCCTACCCATCAGCTTCATAGATGCTCCCTTGGTTCTAGTGCTGTGTGACAGAGAAAATAAATTTTCTCTATCCACCTTCCCTATACTGTACATGGTTTTATATACTTCAATCAGCTCCTCTCTTAAATGCCATCTTTCCAGGCTGAAGAGGCCTAGACGTTACAGTCTGATTTCGTAAGGGAGGTGTTCCAGCCCTTTAATGATTCTGGCTGCCCCTTTCTGCCCCTTATTGCATGCTATGTTATCTCTTTTCAGAAATCTTGGGTGCATTCCTACAGGCGTTTAAATCCGAATTGAATCCGAATTTGCTATCCAGAGTTCCCATTCAATTTTTTATTCCCAGATTTTATGAGGACTATCCAGAAAAATCCGGAGAAAAAATGTCCTGAAGAAAACTGGACTTTCTTCCGCTTTTCTGAGTCCAGTCCCCCCCCCAAAAAAAATTGGGAATGCTCCTGGACTATTTGGGTTGGAGATCTTGCCTTCTGGCCAGTGCCTGCCAGATGTGGGTGGGATTTCACGGCCGTGAAGGCCCCCCCTCCTTTGCCATGCCTGCATTGCTAGAGCCCTGATCAAGAAAAGGGAAAGGCTTGGATTTTGGGAGCGGCTTGACTTGCAGGATTGCTTTTAAAACCGTTTTGCTTGATACATATTTATCCCTCTCTGATTGTTAGCGGCTACTAGGAATGTATCTCTCATAGCTACAATTCTAGTAGCTGCTAACAATCATCAGAGGGATACACATGTATTACCAGCAAAACCACGTTTTGCACTGGGGGGGGGGGCAGAGATTAAAAGGTCCAGTTTCTCTGTGCTGGGAACTTGGGAAGTGAGTGGGAACAGCAATATTCTGGTTCAGCCCCATTTACCTGAGAGTAGATGTCCAACAAGGACTAAAGAAGTCAAGTGGGAACGGAGACTTAGATATACTTCTGGTTCATTTTATTCTAGATAATGTAAGTGTTTGGGGTAACTAAATTTCCCCCAAGTCATCCATCTCCAGCCTTTTCTTCCATTCTCTGCTGCTCAGAGAGAGAAGAAAGGGCGCCCCCTGGTGTCATGATAGTGGGACTGCCAAAGTCCAGCCTGGGCACCACATTTTTCATTTTCATTTTGCATTTAAAATCAGAGCACAATAAAATCATTTCCCCAGGTAATACTAAACCACTAATCCTAAGGGCCCCTGGTGGTGGATATAACAACTGTAGAAATATTTCTTTTCGTGTCCTGATATTTCCAGAATCCCGCGGCATTCTAGTATTTTTGGAGTAGGTTTGTGTGTGTATCAATTTGGTACCATTAGTTCTGCCCTAGTTCTGCGACTGAAATGGCCAAATGCAGGAAAAGCGTAAAGCCTTCCATAGGGTGTTTTCCCACTGTCACTAAAAGTACTCATTAAGTACCCATTAACGGATACAAAAATGCCATTACGTACCCATTAATGAGTACTTAATGGGTACTTTTAGTGACAGTGGAAAACACCCATAGTCTGAATGCGGACAACAGATCCCAATTCTGAGTCAAGTGTGCAAGTCAAGTGTGCAAAAAACCTCAGTTAATGTGTTCAGATCACGCTAGAAATTTAAACAAGGCTTCGCCTTCCAGAATCCAAATGAGCTATCCATGATGAGGAATCATGCGTCAGTCTGGTCTAGTGGTTAGGGAGCCAGACTCTTATCTGGGAATACCAGGCTCGATTCCGCCCTCCCCCATGAAGCCAGCTGGGTGACCTTGGGCTAGTCACAGCTCTCCTCTGAGCTCTCACGGCCAAACCTACCTCACAGGGTGTCTGTTGTGGGGAGAAGAATAGAAGCTTTGTCAGCCACTTTGAATCCCCTTAAATGGGTGAGAAAAGCAGGGTGTAAAAGCCCACTCTTCTTCTTCTTCCAAATGTTTAGCAATTTCACTTTAAAAAACGGTTTCCACTGTCTGTCCTTTAACCTGATGTAAAGCTGACAGGCCTATCATTTCCTGGATCTCTCTTTGAGTCGTTTAAAAACAAAAAACACATTTCTAGTCCTGCCCTACAGAAGTTGAGCTTAGTAAACAAGTTCCCTATCGATGCTAAAAAGTCAATTTTCTTTGATTATAGTGATGGTATGAAGATGATGATAACAAAACACGCTCCTTTCAAACACTAAAACCAGAATATATATTTGGTTTTGTGTCAGACTGTTTGTTTTGTATTGTTCTTTGTGCATTTTTATCTTTCCTTTCCATGGCAACCCTTCTGCTCAGATTAACTGGGCATTTAAATGCATAAGCATTACATTGATGTAATGTTCTAATACAGGCAGTGTAGCGATATCCATCCTTTACTGATCTCACCATCTGAAAACTTTCCAGGGCAAACACGGTGGCAAAAGTCTGCTTCGTCTAGTCAATAGCTGATGCCTTCTTATTTCACTTTTTATCCAGCTCTGGACAAATGAAAGTCACTTACTTGTTTTGCTGTTGAAGCAAACAAACATTTGTTCATTTCATTGTCAAACTGCTTAACTGAAAAAAAAATGAAGTGGTTGTTTTCGTTCTCTTCCTATCAGTTTGAAAAGAAAACAAACAAACCATTTTTTTCCATTGGAAAAAGTCCTGGCTGTGGGCAACTCCCCCCAGCAAAATACAAATGTTTGATTGAATTGTTTGTGTTCCCAAGAAGGAACCTGGTTCAGTTTGATCAAATATTTGGATATCTGAACAACCGCATATATGTTTGGATGTGCATTTCTGCAAACATGAACTATTTGATCGAATTTTTGAACATGAGTGGAATTTTGCATATTTCTGCTTCCAGGCTTCAGGCTGACCTAAAAACAAAAACATAGAATATGCCATGATATATACATTACACATAGTGACCCACCTTGAGACCTCTGAGCATAGGATGGGATACAAATGCGAATAAATATTTAGTGGCCAAGGACCTCAGCTGCTTCTCCTGCCTCTGAAGGAATGGAGAGACAGAGTCAGGTGTCATCAGCACACTGATGGCACCTCACTCCAAAACTCCTCATGACCTTTCCCAGTGGCTTTGCATAGATATTAAAAAACATAGGAGACAAGATCAACCCCTGGGTAGCTCCACAAGAAAGTTCCCAGGGCATCAAACTGAAGTCTTCCATTACTACCTTCTGGGACCTGCCCTGTAGATAGGAAGAGAAACACTGTAAAACAGAGTTTCCCGATCCCAATCCCCGAAGCCGTTCCAGTAGGATTGCATGTTCAACGGTATCAAAAGCTGCTGAGAGATCAAGGAGAACCAACAAGGTATCACAGCCCCCGTCCCTCTCCCAGTAGAGACCATCCATCAGGGCGACCAAGGCAGTCTCTGTGCCAAAGCCCCGCCTGAGCCCAGATTGAAATGGACCTAGATACTCTGTTTCATCCAAACATGTCTGCAGTTGTCTAGCCACCACCTTCTCCAAGACCTTGCCCAAAAAGGGGATATTGGCTACTGGGCGGTAGTTGTTCAATACGTCTGGATCCAGGGAGGTCTTCTTAAGGAGGGGGCGCACCACAGCTTCCTCAAGAGCTTCCAGCACCTCCCCCTCCTGCAAAGAGGCATTTATCACTCCTGAGGTCCATCCAGCCATACCCACTCGGCTAGCTTTTATTAGCCATGAGGGGCAAGGAGCAAGGGGACAGGGGGTAGGGGGAACCCCTGCAAGCAGCTTGTCCACTTCCTCAGACCACAACTGATCCAAGATAATCGGACCAGATGGAGCTCTGGACACCTCTGTCAAATAAACAGATAGTAGCAAACTGAAATAAAAGTACAAAGAATCATGAGTTCTCCATTTTTAGTTGGGAGGCGCACTGGAAGCAAGGTTTTTTCGTTCTCACCCATAAGTCATCTACACGCTATGAGATGACTTGCTAAACTGCCTAGATATTAAGATCCTGGTTAAAACATACCTTTTTGGCCAGACATTGGGTGTTTAGCTTGCTCTGAATGTTTTCTTGCAAGGGAGATAAAGATACATTTCCAGATCTAAGGAATGAGTACTTCCCTTAATCTGGGTCTAGTACATCTGGATTAAGGGAAGTACCCAATGTGTTTCCATGGGTGGTCTAGCACCCAATAGCAATAAGTGCTAGCCTGCCTGCTGTAGAAACATCCGAGCACCCACATGGCAAATCTGGATTGGACCACAAGGGGTCTGCCTGTCACCTCAGGTGTTTTGGGGGACAGGGGGTGCAATCTCCAAAGTTGCCTTCGGAGATTAGCACAGGATCCGAACACAAACCCCTTACAGAGAGGTGCATATTAATTAGCTCCTTGCTTGCATCTTTCCTGTGAGCACTGATGAGTCACCTTCATTAATATGCACCTCTTTCCATGCCTGGAGACAAGGGGTTTCTCTGCTGAGGCTTTGCTAATCTCTTTGGAGGGATTTCGGAGCTGCCTTCGGAGGGACTCTGAAGTCTTGACTTTGGGGCAACCCTGCCCATGGGTGCCTCTCCCCTGAGCCTCCTCTAGACTCCATTGCTGGATTGTAGTGGAAACAGGCTCCCTACAATCCAGATTTTAAGGCTGAAGATCCCACTGTAGATCCCTTTAATGGGGTCTACACGAAATCCGGATTATATGTACTGAAGGACCCATAATGATCCGGATTTACCTAGCTGTGGTGGAAACAAATGTGTCCCTAATGGGGGTCTGTGGTGGAAATGGAGTCATCCAGCTCTCAGCCATATGGGTCCTTAATGGGTGCTTCAATGGGTACTTAGTGACAGTGGAAAAACACCCTCCATTATATTTCGTATACTGTTTGATTGATTTTATTTTTATCAAAAGTTGCAACCCACCGTAAGAGCTTTAGGGGAAGCTCTTATGGTGTATATAAATACTCGAAACAAACCTGTTCCCCCCACTGCACCCCAGCTGGAAGGCAATTTCGGGTGTTTCTGCACAGGCTGTTAGAATGCATTTAGAAACACATTCAAGACACATTGGAACTTACCTTCCACATTGGAAGCCAGATCTGGCACACCTTGAGGGCGCACAGGTTCACACGAGATCCGTCTCTAATGTGGTCTTGGTGCCGCTAAAACCGGGTCCTGGAAAGACCCGAAAAATTAGGACTTAATCCGTGCTTGCGTGGAAAATCCGCACCACAGGAGGAGGACACTTCCACACACGGACGGGAGAGGGAACGGATGTCACTCCGTCCGGCCGCCATGTTGGGAAGTGCGGAAGCAGGACGGCGCGCCGGACACCACCGGAGACGCAAAGTGACTGGCAGCTCACCGCTCTAGTCCCACCGCTCTGGGGGCGGCGTCAGCGGCGTGTGAGCCGGAGGACTTTTGGAATGGGTGCTGATGCGTCCACACAGCACCCACTCCATCCGTTCTCCAGAATCCGTCCTTCCCACATGAGTGCGGAAGCAGGGGGCCTTATTTGGATCCGTCCCTATTTCAGACGGCTCTTCCCAGAGACGGATTCGAGAAAAATGGTTTCCCTTAAACCGCCTTTCAGGAGGAATGTGCGGAAACACCTTCAATTTGTGAAAAGAAAAAGAATCTGCTCTCTGGACCCTCGATCCCATCAGCATGTTTGTCTTCCATTCCACCGTATAATTGGGCTGCAACGCGGCCCAAGCACTGCAGTTAACTGTTTCATCCATTAGGTGGTGCTGGTGACGCACTGCTGGATTGGATACCTCTCCAGGAACTGCAACCAAGATTTCTAGGCGCTCTCTTCTTTCTTCTCCTCTTCCAGGTGTGCTTCATATTAAAGGTATGAGAGAGGAGGACCTGCAGAAAAAAGTCATATTTGTTTCTTGGGCAACGAAACTCACTACCTAGTTCCACCTTAGGTGGATTTCTATCTTTATATTTCTGTTTCTTTCGGCTAAATTTGCCATTATTGGGTTTGAATTTGGTGATCGGCATTCTGAACTGTGTTCATGTGACTGGCCGATGATGAGAAGAAGCTTTTCTCACCCTTTAAGGGGACTCAAAGTGGCTGACAAAGCTTCTTCCCTCACCCAGTGAAGTAGGTGGGGCTGTGAGAGGTCAGAAGAGAGCTGTGACTAGCCCAAGGCTTCCACTCTTCTTGGAGGAGTGCAGAATCAAACCCCATGATTGAGAGATATGAGGCCAGCACTCTGACCAAAAAGACCAAACTGGCTTATTCAGCTTTCGCTTCTGCAAAGTGAAGAGCGATACTTAGTTACTAAGAGGCCCAGCATAGTTTGTTTGATGAGTTTGTTGCAAGTTTAGTTTGGTAGGTTTGTGAGGTAGGTGGGGCTGTGAGGCCTCAGAAGACAGCTGTGACTAGCCCAAGGTCACCCAGCTGGCTTCCTAGAGGAGGGTGGAATCACCCAGTATTTCCAGATAAGAGTCTGAGTGCATCCCCATGGGGCGGCCACTGCCTTGCGGTGGATTTGGGGCAGCCTTAATGTGAATCTTAAATCGCATTAAGGAGTCCCCATGGCAATGGAGGACATGGTGGGCCCAAGGCGAAACCGCCCAACCCCATGAAAACCACAGTAAATCCCTGTATCGGGCTGCCGTGGTTTTCTCCACCCCCTTTGCCTGAGCGCTTAATCACCCAGGTAAGGGCTTGATTTCCCCCCAAACAATCACCTGACAGCTGCCCTGCAGTCAGCTGAGCGACTGTCAGGCGGGTATAGGGTCTGTCAAGAGCACAAGGAGAGCTCCGTTAAGGTGACTAAAACAGACACGAAAACAGTCTGGCTCCCTAACCACTAGACCAAACTGGCTAATAAGATGCACTTTCTCCAACCGAGATGTCCTTGTGGATCAGAAAGGCTGACCAACACCCCCACCCCTGACTCTTCATTTCTTTGTAGCTTTCTGGACCTTGAATAACTCAGGAGCCCTCTAACAGGAGTGACATGTGCAGTCTTCCCTTCCTTCACTCTCTGTGGTGGCATGTGGCTTCCCATGACATCAGTAAAATAAGGATGTGTATGAAATCTCCTCCTCCTCCTCCTCCCCCGCTTCTTCTTCTTGGAATTTGGTTTGTAGCTGGACTGATTCTTAATGAGCCTCAAACCACCAGACCTACTAGCACCAAACCTGCTCTGCTGCATTCCTGGCCTCCCCTCATAGCAGACATTCTTTCCAGTAGCTGAAGAGTCAAGGGCAAAAGGGAAACAGTGAAGCACTGCAGGTACTGCTTGTGAATCTATGCACCTGGGAATTGACAAACCAGGGGAGTTTGTGTGGATCTCAGCTGGACCTCCCGTGGGTTTTGTTATTTTCTGGGGGGTTTGGTTGGAATCGTGAACCCTATGAGCCACCACCATCCCTGGCTTGCGCTGAAATGGTTCTAAATAGAACCAGCTTGGTGCTTCCCTACAGGAAAATTATTTGTTGTATTCTTTGATGCAATTGATTATTTATTGTGATTGATTTCTTGTATTGATTTCTTGTATTCTTTGTGTGTTTTTTTCTGTTTGTTGTAAACCGCTTTGGGCAAAACTTTGTTTTTGGAAAGGCGTTATACAAATAAACAAAAATGGAATGCAATGCAATGGAAAATGAACTTTGAGTGTCCGGCTTGGCACAGATGTAAGGTGGCCAACCATTCTTTGTCCAGGTGCTTCAAAATGTAGCCTTCCAGATGTCCCTGGACTGCAGCTTGGAGTGTTACAGCCCCTGGCACAAAAAGCAAGGAATAAAATGCTGGGATGTGTAACCTAGGAACATTTGGAGGGCCACAGCTTGAGAATCTGTAATGCTGTTGGGAAAACAGGACAGACCCACGCCACGTATCCCTCTTTTTTTCCTCTGCCTTTTTGATGAATCCAGTGGTCCATTTACTTGGATATCAACATCCTGCCCTTCCTCCCCGTGTGCCAAGCCAATAGCATTTCCCTTGGTTACCATTGTGTGCCCGATAGGCTTCCGTGCCACCCTTGGTGTTCTTTCAGAAGATCTTTTCACTTCTGGCTTCTGCATTTTTCCTCCAACTGTGATGTTGGGATGCTGATGTTCTGCAGAGGATTTATTGTGAAGGAGTTCCCTCTGCGCTTCCACAAGAAATTTTCCTTGAACCTGCTTGTTCTCTGGTGGTTGTGATGCTGTTCCCCTCAAGACGCGCAGAGTCTCCCTAGATGACAGTCTGCATTGACTGACACTCTAGGTAGGCTCCATAGGGGATGGCAGAAGGCTGAAGATTTTGGAAGCAAAGAAGAAGATCTGGCTTTTCTACACTGCTTTTCGCACCCATTTAAGGGGATTCAAAGTGGCTGACAAACCTTCTGTTCTTCTCCCCACAACAGAACACACTGTGAGGTAGGTGGGGCTGTAAGAGCTCAGAGAGAGAGAGCTGTGACTAGCCCAGGGTCACCCAGCTGGCTTTGTGGAGGAGTGTGGAATCAAACCTGGTATTCCCAGATAAGAGTCTGGCTCCCTAACCACTAGGTCAAACTGGCTCACACTGGGCTTTTTAAAATCATTTATGACCATGGCTACATTCACACCTGTTTTAATCCAGTTTCAGTCTACTTAGGGAATCAGAGAACTCATGAGCCAAATGACTAGCCATTTTCCTTCCACATTATCTAACCCAAGCGTAGATTTCCTGTGTTACCTCATGCCAAAAGAAACCAGCTTGTGACTTGGCTGATACATTCTCTCACCCTGAAAGTGAACTGAAACTGGATTAAAACTTAGGTGTGAATGCTGTCAGTGATGAGGGATGCCTTTGCTGTGGGATTCTCTGCTGTCGGGCACAAGGACCTCTGAGACCTCCTGGCTTTGGAGTCTTCAAAGGTTAGTTCCAGGTAGGAAACAGTCCCCAGGAATGGAAATGGCCCCAGACAGTGTTCTGAGACTCCTGGGCGTGGGCCGCCTCTGAAGACCAGGCGTCCAACTTCAGAGGTGAACTCAAAAGCTAATGGAGCGGTGGCATGAAGTTGCCGTGCCACAGGGGTGGCCCTCCATCTTGGAATGATGCTTTTGGCTGGTCAGTCACTTTTTGCACATATAACAAAGTCCCCGTTAAGGAACCCAATAGGAACCCAATTGGCACTGATCAGCTATGTACCTTCCGCACACACAACCCCATTAGGACCCCATTCTGAACACGTTGTCTGCCTGAGAGCTGTCAAAATCCAGATTTAATGGGCCCTTAAATACGGATTAATGTAAGGCCCATAGTGTCTTCGATCCGGTCTTCCGCCATTTTCATTGGGGGGGGGGACTCAGGCTCTGCCCCTCAACACACCCTCTACGTAGGCATCTAGGAAGCCGGCCTCTCCACCATGCCCACTGTAACCAGAAGTGACCCCCGATTGATGGCTACGTGGGGAGAGTCGTGCGGCACCACCAGCAGACCTTCCTGCTTGGGTCTAATTGGAGCCTCAGCATGGGTGCTACGCCATCCACACAGCAGCCCAGTTTAGCACTCATTGCCATCGGGTGCTAGATGGCCCGTGCGGAGGCCTGGGGCCCTCGTCATGATGTGGAAGTTCAAGGACCGGATTCCACGAGGACCAGATACCAAAGATCTGGATCTTCTTAATCCGGATCAAGAGAGGGACGTGCAGAAAGCCCTTTCCCGATTCAGCGTTTGCCTGATGGCCTTTGAGGCTGTTCCTCGACAGATTTTCTCGTGCCGTTCAGGACTGTCTTGGGCTTCCGAGCAGTTTCTCACCCCATCTCGCCTCCCAGGAGAAAAGCAATTTGTCCTCCTCTGACGTCCAAACTTCCTGACGCTGCTGAAATCCCCTTAAACCGCCCAGCCAAAACTGCCCGCTTTATGTCTGCTGCAAATGCAGGCCACGGCCCCAGCGCTCCCAAAATGATTACCCCATTAAGCAAAGAAGCCTGAAATCAGCAACTCTGAGCGCTTTGGCTGTGGAAGGGTGCAGAGCACATCAATTCCACCACGCTCATTCCTTCCTCTTCCTCCCTGTCCCCCTCCCTGAGCACTCACAGTTTTCGCAGCCACAGTTGTAAGCGTGAGACCCGAATGCAAGTTGGTTTGGCAAACTCTAATTTTTGCTTGGCTGGGAGGAAAAAAGAAAACGACCTAAGCAGAGCCGGGAGGAAGAGACAATAAGGAGCTACGTTCTATTAACTCCAGGAATGGGGAAAGATCTAAGCAGCGGGCAGGGAGCGAAGGTAGATATGAATGAATGAATGAATGAATGAATGACTTGAAGGAAGGAAATCTCCTTGTTTAGATGCTTTAAAAGCCTAACTGCTGAGAATAATTCAATTGCCGGGAATAATTAGGAAGAGAATAGAAAACAAGTCAGTAAGTGTCAATTTGCCTCTTTATAAATCTATGGTGAGGCCACATTGGGAATACTGTGTACAATTCTGGTCACCACACCTCAAAAAGGATATTGTGGAACTAGAGAAGGTGCAGAGAAGGGCAACCAGAATGGTTAAGGGGCTGGAACAAAATCCCTTACGAAATCAGGCTGCAACGTCTAGGCCTCTTCGGTCTGGAGAGGCGGCATTTAAGAGGGGACCTGATTGAAGTATATAAAATTATGCATGGTATAGAAAAGGTGGATAGAGAACATTTCTTTTCTCTATCACACTGCACTAGAACCAGGGGGCATCTATGAAGCTGATGGGTAGGAGAGTCGGATCAGACAAGGGGAAGGATTTCTTCACCCAGAGGCTCATCAGTTTATGGAATTTGTTGCCGGAAGAGGTGGTGACAGCTACCAGCCTAGATGGCCATAAGAAACGGTTAGACAAATTTACGGACGACAAATGTATCAATGGCTACTCGAATGGATGCCTGAGTACACCGCTGGCCCACTGGCCACTTTGGAGACCAGCGAGCATGAGGTAGGTGCCTCCCGCGTCCCTGCATCCCTGCGTTGGCCTGTGCCTAGCAGGGTTCCTGCAGACCCTAGGGGACCTGATCTGTTCCCCTAGAACAGTGGTTCTCAACCTTCCTAATGCTGCAACCCCTTAATGGAGTTCCTCATGTTGTGGAGACCCCCAACCATGGGGGCGGAGCAGCTGGGAGGTGGGAGGGAAGGGTGGTGGGAGACTTATCGCAACTCCTCTGAAAGGGTAGTTCGATCCCCAAAGGGGTCCCGACCCCCAGGTTGAGAACCACTACCCTAGAACCTGTAGGAACCCAGGGAAGGAATGTGACCAAAGGCCTGGGAGTTGTGTCCTGCCCCTGCACCAGCCATTTTGGGCTAGGCCACACGGGGATGGATTCCCCTTTTGCATGAAGGGAATCCGTGAATGGGGAATTCGTCCCCACGTCTCCTAGCCTAAGTGCACTACAGCCAAAATGTCTTCAGTCTGGAGAGATGGCGTTTAAGAGGGGACCTGATTGAAGGATATAAAATTGTGCATGGTATAGAAAAGGCGGACAGAGAACATTTCTATCACACAACACTAGAACCAGGGGGCATCTATGAAGCTAATGGGTAGGAGAGTTGGATCCAACAAGGGGAAGTATTTCTTCACCCAGAGGGTCATTGGTTTATGGAATTTGCTGCCAGAAGAGGTGGTGACATCTACCAGTCTAGATGCTTTAATGTAGGGTTAGACAAATTTATGGACGACAAACGTATCAGTGGCTACTAGAATGGATGCCTAGGTACATCTTTCAGGCTGGGGGGTGGGGGAAGCAGGATGCTTCTAAGGCCAGTTGCTGGGATTCGAGAGCAGGAAAAGGTTTGTCCTTGTCTCTGCTTGAGATG
The DNA here is from genome assembly GCA_023333525.1 of Aspidoscelis tigris stejnegeri. Classification (NCBI taxonomy): domain Eukaryota; kingdom Metazoa; phylum Chordata; class Lepidosauria; order Squamata; family Teiidae; genus Aspidoscelis; species Aspidoscelis tigris. The sequence goes on from JALMGA010000023.1 coordinate 3,511,247, forward strand.
CCCATGAGCATTTGGTGGGCCACTGTGTGCGACAGGACACTGGACTAGATGGGCTGTGGCCTGATCCAGCAGGGCTTCTCTTCTCTTGTTCTTATATTTAAAAAACAAAACATTTGTTTCAAATTCAAATCCTACCACATTTGAAAGGGATCTATTTGAACAAATGTGAATTTTTAAAAATTCTATTGGATACAAAATGAACATGAAAAAAAAATCTGTGCATATCCCTATTCCTAACACTCATACATGCAGAAAACACATTGTTCCAGTTGGACCCCTGCAAGCACTTTTGAGACCCTTCAAACTCAAACCAAACAGGGCGCGTTGGATAGATTTGTTTGAAGACCGCTTTGTTCGGTTCAAATTCAAACTCTTGTTTTTGAACAGGCAGGGTGACTGGTCTGAACATGGACCTTTTAAATACCCGCTATTTGGTTTGAACTGGTTCGAGGCCAAACCAATCTGGCACAGCTTCTTCCATCCCAGACCAATCTGGCACAGCTTCTTCCAGCCCCACTCCGCAACATGCAGCTTCTGAAGTTTGCCAGCTAAACAGCTAACCAAAGCCGCTACAATGTTTAGAAGCGCTTTTCTGCTTCTCTGCTAAACTGCCTCTAACTTCAGAAGCTGCTTGCTGGGAATTGGGGAGCGGGGGTGGAATAAGGGTTGCAGGAAGATACTCGTGGAACAACAAGGGCCAAATGACCCCCCTCATCGCTGCATCTTTACCTGTCAAACTGGGGCGATCAGTTCTTTTACGCTGTTTGATCTTTAAAAATGGCCAGCAGTTGCGTTCCCCAATGCACACGACAGGAACGGCGAGCACAAGACATGAAACCTGCCTGCTAATGATGTGAGCGTCAATTTCCTCCCTTAATAACCCAGGAGCATCCCCAAGCCTCCAAAATAGTCCGGGCTTGCCTCTCAAATTGCAGCAAGAACAGTTTGCAAGGGGAGTTTATTCACCACGGATTTGGGTGATTTGTTCTGAATGTAGCCTGGTTTGGGGGTTTTGCATGGGGATGCTCCGAGTTGAATTCAGATTCAATTCAGATTATAGAGTGCATGGGGACTCTCTGGGTCGAATTCAGATTCGATTCGGACTATAGAGTGCATGGCTGGCTTTTCACCTGGGCTGTTTTACAGTTCTCCTTGGTAAATTGATGATATTGGGTTCTTTCTATATACCAGACTGAATGAGATGCCTTCTCCAGTTTGTGGCTGGAAGGTCCTGGAGTATAATTTCTCATCAAGCTAAACCAATATTACGGATCCAGGATAATGTTAAGCTCGGTAAGAAATCATTTCCAGCAAAGATGCAAGCTGACATTCAGGCAATGTCCACAAGTAACTCATTTTGCAGAGGGATTTATTAGATGCATAAATTTTGTACTGGAAAATGTTTTAATATACTTTGGAGCAATATACCTGGATCCTGAAAATTAATGAAAGCAAAACTGGATATCCCATATCCTCCTGATAGCTAAAAAGAGGTTGCAGAATGGATTGAAGACAGAGAGGAGGAGAGAGAGGGAGAACGTAACATATTTTCTATCATATATCTTTCAGTGTTCAAGCTTTAAGAAATTAGAGACTCTCCAAAGCTACAATAAGAACTTAAGAACCTAAGAGGAGCCCTGCTGGACAGCCCATCTAGTCTGTAAGAACCTAAGGGGAGCCCTGCTGGATCAGGCAAAAGCCCATCTAGTCCATAAGAATGTAAGAGGAGCCTGCTGGATCAGGCCACAGCCCATCTAGTCCATCAGAATCTAAGAGGAACCCTGCTGGATCAGGCCACAGCCCATCCAGTCCATAAGAACCTAAGAGGAGCCCTGCTGGATCAGGTCACAGCCCATCTAGTCCATAAGAACCTAAGGGGAGCCCTGCTGGATCAGGCCACAGCCCATCTAGTCCATCAGAACCTAGGAGGAACCCTTCTGGATCAGGCTGCAGCGGCTCACCAATTGCTTATGGGCATCTTAAGCAGAAGACGAGGGCAAAACCCTCACCTGCTCTCAAATCCCAGCCAATAGCCTTAGAGGCCTCCCGCTTGTCCACCCAGCCTGGAAGATGTACCTGGGTATCCATTCTAGTAGCCATTGATACATCTGCCATCAGTAATTGCGTAACAACCTCTCTCCTCCTTCTAGGACAATCCTGATGCTGGTTGCAGCTGGCGGGATGGGCTGAGGAACTGAAGACTTTTTAAAAGTGTTTTGAGATCTGCCCAGCTAGGAGGTTCTGTAACAGATGTGATTTAGCTTCACCCCACCCCACTTTCACCCCACCTTATTTCTGCAGCTTGAAGCTAAATTCTGTCGCATGCTGCGCTAGTGTGATGGATGCACTAAATTGGTTAGGACCACCCACAGGTCACAATAGCATGGCTTATGCAGCAAAGGTGTTATTTTATTTTATATCCCCACCCCCCTATAAATAATCAAATCTGTGTGTGAGCCGCTTTAGACCCATTTGCAGACTGGGAGAAAGTAATGCAGTTCATCCCTTTTTTATTTATTTAAAGGAAATTCCTGGACACAGCTTATGAGGAAGGGGTTCTTTTTTGTTGTTGTGCTTGAGGCTTTTTTTCTGTGCAAATTGCATCATATGGAATAAGATATCCAATTTCAGGCTCCATCATGGCCTTATGATGAAGCGATAATAATGGATTTTGAGCCCATTGTATATGCTAATAATACTTGAATATAGAAAATATTCTATTATTTGTGTTCAGGCTTGCTTTTATTTTAATGAGTCTTGCCTTTTGTACAGGATTCGTTCGAACGATCATAGATAGATAGATAGATAGATAGATAGATAGATAGATAGATAGATAGATAGATAGATAGATAGATAGATAGATAGATAGATAGATAGATAGATAGATAGATAGATGGACGGACCGACGGACACATACATAACATACAGTGACCAGGTTTGGGGAATATGACTTTCAGCATTAGAACCATCGCTGTCATCCATTAGCCACTAACCAGTGGACCATTTTGGACTAGTCAATTCCCACTTCTCTTATCTGGGACTGATTGGATCTGTAGTCTGAAACTGCTAACCTGCATGCAGCTAAGCTCTTCTGCAAGGAATTAGGGAGCCCAGTGTGTTTGCAAAGGACTGATAAGAATCTGTAGATTTCAATGAGTAAACCGTCAGTGCTGGCCAGCTGCAAACTTTGTTTGTACTCTGCTTACTTTGCCTTTACTATACGTCAAAAGAGAAATCTGATATATACTACTACTCCTTATTGTGAATAAATTGGATGCAAATTAACTTTGGAAGGTTGAACGAGGCATTATTGGGTGGATTGTAAATTTCTGGCTGGGATAGGGATAAAAGTCAGGCTGTAATGTGAGAGAGTTTGGAATTTGTCTTGATGGGATGTCCGGAAGGCAGGTTTCCTGTATGGCCATACAGATAAAAGAAAATCCTTTGTCTCTAGCTTGTTTATTTCACTAAAACCCACATGGATGGAAGAAAGCTGATAGGCTAGCACATTTTCCCTAACACTTCCAATGTTACACCAATAACCCACCTTTACTTTAAACCTTCTTCAGTCCAGCTCTGACTGCTCACACCTTTTCATTTCTATCCATTTTTATTGTGGACGTTCCATTCAGAAAAGTCCAAATGGAGGGTGGAAAGTCCACAGAGAAAACGGATAGAAATGAAAATGCGTGAGCATTGCCAACTGAAGAAGGTTTGAAGTGAAGTTGTGACCATCGCCCAACTGAATCTGAGAACCACACCAGCACTCCAGAAATTAGTAGCTGTGTCCAAACTATCTCCTGGAAAAGGTCAGAGGAAGGGCTTGTTTTGAAGTATGGGGACAGAGGGAATGGGAGAGGAAAAGGAAGAACAGCAAGCTACTGCAATTCCTTAAAAAACAAAAAAAAATGTGCATCTGTGTATCCTATAAAGAAATCTATGAAGCGTGTGCAGTGCGCTAGCCAAGGCAGGGGCTTATTTCCTCCAGGCCAGTAATTCCTAAATGGTGTGCCACGAGAAATTGAGTTTATCAAGTTATTAAAGGTTCTCTGGAGCCCCAATTACTTGCTGTTTCAGAGGATCCCTGCTGTGTGCCTATTTATAATTAGCAACTACAGCCTTGTGAAAGTTGCTCCTGAGATTGAAAAAAGAGAGAGAAACCTAACAGGATAAAAATCAATACTACAATAAAAAGGAAGTGTACAAACAGAGGTATCGAAAAGGCTGAGCAACGTAGCAGAGGGAGAGAAGAATTCTGCCTCCGGACCTCCCGATCGCCTCTTGCCATATCTGGCCGGATGTGGAGTGCTGGCCCCAGCTTACTTTCATGTCTGGCGAGCTGCTTTCGTGGTTGGCTCAACTGGGGGCCCTGGAAGCCAGCCAGGCTTTCGATTGCGCTCACCAGATGTGATGGCAAGCAGAGTTATTATAAGAATCCCAGTGTTGTCGCTGGAGTTCCCATAATAGCATGGAACACACATTTTGCGCATTGCAACTGGCACACTATACTGAGCCGAGAGGCATATCTGGCATTTTCAGTATAATGCTGAGAGGATCCTGGGATAGATCTTGCATTTGGGGGCAGCAGAAGGAAGGAAGGGAGGAAGCAAGGAAATAAGGCAGGGAGGGGGAAACAGGAAAGGAGGAAGAGAGGGTGGGATGGATGGATGGATGGTTTGAGAAAGTGAGGGAGAAAGGAAGGAGGGAAGGATTTGGAAGAAGGAAGGAAGAGAGGGAAGGAGGAGGGTGGGAGGGAAGGAGGGATTGAGAAAGGGGGGCAGAAAGGAGGAAGAGGGAGGGAAAAGGAGGGAGAGAATGAGGGAAGGAGAAAGGGAGGGAGTTGGAAGAAGGAGGGAAGAGAGGAAAGGAGGGAGAGGGAGGGAAAAGGAGGGAGAGAATGAGGGAAGGAGAAAGGGAGGGAGTTGGAAGAAGGAGGGAAGAGAGGAAAGGAGGGAGAGGGAGGGAGGGAAGGGCAGATGGAGAGGAGGGAAGGAGGGAGGAAAAGAAGGAGGGAAGGAGAAAGGGAGTGAGTGAGTTGGAAGCAGTGTCTCAAATACTGTGGGGCTATGAAAACTTGTTTTTTTTCTTTTAATGGACCAGCCAAGTTAGATAAATGGCATAAACACCATATGCCGTTTTGATGTTTTATATGGTTCCCTGTATTTTGCTGTTTGACATGTTTTGGCCCTTGTACATCCTATAAACTACCCTATTTTCAGGAAGAGTGGTCCATAAGTGAGCATCTACACTGAAACTTTCTGCATTAAAGTGCCACTTTATTACCATATGCTGCGTGGTGCGATGTTTCTTCCCAGGACTGAGAGAGGTCAATTGGAATATTCCTAGGCCACATGAGACCTCTAGAGGGCAGCACTGAGAAGGGAAAGATGCTATTGCTGCCAGTCTCACTTTGCCTGGCCAGACTGTATAAAATGAGAAAACAGGTTTGTGTAACACGACTTCACTTTTCCATGGTTGGTGAAACATGGCTTTCCTCGCAGAGAAGTGCACGAACGCTAACATTGTGGTTCGATTTGAATTGAACCGGGTCAAACACGCTTAATCTGGTTTCAATTTGAACTTCAAAACAGGTTAATATTTTTCTTTTTAAAAAAAATCTTTAACAATCAATGGGAAAAGCCCCTTTAAAAGGACAATTGTGGCCAGTTGTGAACCAATCCAAATTGAACCAGGTGGCTAGATCTGTTTGGAAGAAACCACCTGGTTCGGTTCAGGTTTGAACTGAGCCCCTCAAATTGGGAGCTGGTTTTGGGTCTGAGTTTGAATCAGTCAAGTCAGCACCCTGAATTCAGTTCTAACCCCAAACCAGGGTGTATTTCACTTGAACTCAGAATGACCAAACCACCTAGTTTGAATCAAACCAGTTCTAAAACGAACTGGCTCAGCAAATCTGTAGGTACATTCTTGTATCGACAACTTCCTTTTCGATTCCATTCCTAACAGCTGCTTGACATGGAATTAGCCTTTTCCTCAGCCACAGCAAGCTGAGTGGGCATTTTCATGAAATAAGAACCTAAGAACCTAAGAGGATCCCTGCCAGATCAGGCCACAGCCCATCTAGTCCAGCAGCCTGCCTCATAACGTGGCCCACTAATTGCTTATGGGCAGATGAAGAAGGCAAAACTGTCACCTGCTCTTGAATCCCAGCAAATGTCACCCAACCCTCTCTCATTGCCTTTCAGGACACTATAGCTTGGAAGAAACTTTCTAAAAAGAAGGCGACTTGGATTTCACTAGGTAGGTAAAGGTGTTCGCAGCATGCTGCTACCAAAACTCCATCCTAGCTGGCTAGCTGACGCAGCGACATTTCAGCTGCTTTTTGCTTTATTGCATCCAAAATCAAGGAAGGAGGAAATAAAAAGCAGCCCTGCAAAGAAGTTGATTTTGATGCATGTCTGCAGGGAGGTGAAAACAAACAACTCACAGCTGGAAAGGCAACCCATAAACCATCATGAGTTCTTGGAAACGCACAAGTGGGAGCTGTTGGCTCTGTTGCAAACGCAATGATTTTATGCTGGAAGCGCCGCGTTCCGACTACAAGAAAAGCCAACTGATGCACACTGTAGCGAATGTCACACACCGTGCCTAATGAGGGAGCTGCTCATTAAGAGCAGAAAAGGTAATTAGCGGGCCAATTTTCTTCCAATGCTAAAAGTTAATTTCATCGTTTGCATGGTGGATTCCCTCTCTCCATTTCCCCCTCTTTTGTTTTTTGCAAAGAAATTACAACAGCTTAAAGCAGCTTTTTCCTGCTGTTTCTAAGACTGTGAAATCTCCTTCCAGAAGGCAGCCGACCAATCCAACATAAGTTCTTCATAATGTTCCAACTTTGGCTGCTTGGAACTCCAGATCTGCTGCCGTGATGATCTTGGCACAATCAGCAAAACAGAGAAAGAGGAGAAGCTGTTTTATGGAAGGCCTGTCTTTGCCCACCAAAGAAAGTTCCTTGTCTTCCGTTAGGTTGCAGGCACGTTGCTGGGTGTCTGGAGGTAATCAGAACACCCTTCACCTAGGTCTCTTCCGCTGCCTTATCAGCAGCCCCAGCCCTTGTGGCAGCCATTGGAAGACTTTTCCTGGGAGAACTTCATCTATTTCTTCCTTTGCCTTCTGGGCAAATAGCAGTGAGGTCATGTGGAAGGGACAGATTGCCCCAAACTCCCTGTGCACCTCCTCTGCTGGCTCATGGGCAAAATGACTTGAAACGAGGTGTCTCATTTTGGCAGAACAGTACCTAAAACAGAGGAAAGGCCAAGGAGAGACAACAGGATCACGTGGTCCTTATTGATATCCTGAGGGTGTCTAAGAACAGCTTCAGGGCCATAACCAGGGCTAGCTAATTCACTCCCTCCAAACATGCTTGTAATTGTATTGCAATCATTCTGCTCAGCACGTTGTCACTATTTTATGCACCCTGGCCAAGAAGGGGTATTGGCAACCACAGAGGAGCTGTGCAATACATCTGGGTTGAGGAAGAACTCCTGGATAGATCAACGTTCCAGCCCTGCAATCAGCTCACACATCGTTTGGCCAAGGGACTCAGACTGTGCCCCTCCAAACATTCCTGGGCTACAACTCCCAGCATTTCACTCCCAGCAATCCAGGCCAACTGACCAGCCAAGGGAACCCACCCCAGCTCCAATACCTTCTAATGCCGCCTTCAAGATTAGCCGCCATCCCAAACCTGTTTGTTTTCCTGGTCTTCTGTCACTGAGCTGATTTAGAAAGTACTCCTCCACAAGGGAATCTTCAGTGCTAATATTTGCTCCAATGGACTCTCTGACTGTTCACCTTTGGGTCAGACCCCAGGCTGGGACCTCTTCAGCCCATTGCCACAGTAAAAAGCAGATGGTACATTATTTAACACCACGAGTGAAAGGTGGTTTACACGCTTCTTTGGAAGTCCATCTGGCAGTTTCAAATGAAGCCCATGAACTGGTTTTCGGGGGGGGGGGGCATTTCTGACTGTGCTCGCCCACACTGGCCACCAGTGATTTAAGGAGTAGGTAGGAACAAGAAGCCAGATACACCAGCCACTGGATGGACCTCCAGTAGAGCAAAGCAATCTTGCAAGCACCTGTCCTTTCAAAGGGCAAAACATTAGCTACAGTTTATTCGTTTGATTTGAAGCTCAGGGAGATTTTACATAAGGCTATATCCTTTCAATTCCAGAAGGTTCATAAAGAAGATACAATAAAATAAAACCAGGAAAAGATTGATCACAGTACCTTGAGTCCTTTATTGGCATTTATCTCCAGTCACTTAATGGAGTTTACTTTATTCAGATATGATTATCCGCCATTTTGGCCCCCAAACTCAAATAGAGCAAATCACAATAACAAATTAGCAACTGCAAAGAGAAGTGTAACTGACCTTTGGCCACAGAGTCTGAGCAAAGTCTGTTGGGGAGTACAGGTTTTCCTGATCAGAGGACCAAGGTTTTTGGGGAAAACTTCTTCAGCTTAGGCCAGTGGTCCTCAACCTGGGGGTCGGGACCCCTTTGGGGGTCGCATTGCCCTTTCAAAGGGGTTGCGACGAGCCTCTCGCCATTCTGCCCTCCCACCTCCCAGCTGCTCCGCCCCTGTGGTTGGGGGTCCCCACAACATGAGGAACTCCACTAAGGGGTCACGGCATTAGGAAGGCTGAGAGCTGCTGGCTTAGGCTCAAGTTGTGAACACTCCCTAGTGGCAAAGATGGGAGCTGCAAATGGGATGGTTGCAAGAATCCTAGCCACTGTTGGCACAAAAGTACTGAAGTGCAATTCTTACTTCTTGGGATTGTTTTCTGTTTTGGCAATTCAAGTTCACTCCAGACTAATTTTTGCCACATTGTAACAAATTTTAGAAGTGCAACTCACAAGCTAGGGAGCTTGGCCCCTTGCAAACCTGCCCAGATCAGCTGAATTCTATCATGTTAAGAGCCCAGCAAACTGAACGTAATGCAGACCTGAAAAGAACAAAGCACTGGCAAGCATTTCTTTCTGCCACTAGATGGCGCTAAAACAAGGGCACCACATTAGACACTCTCTGCACACTCCCTATTGCAGGCAGCATTCAAACTGTATGGGAACTACTTTCTCTTTCCTGGGATACAGGAAAATAACCAGATGAAAAAACTGTGGCAACCAATGTGAAACAGCATGGCGTACACATTTCTTTGTGGCATTAAAGTTAAGTATAAGGTATAATTGGCTCACATCATACTCCATCCTGTAGTGCCTAAGCACATAGCTTTATACAAGACAGAGACGGGCATTTGCATTTTCCTTCATAACCCAACAACCTTTCTATAAATTAGCTATTTTTTTTCCTTCAGGGTCTTCTAATGGCACTTCCAGTAGTCTTTGGCTGGGTCACTGATCTCATCAAAAATCCCTGGTCTCTCTTCACAACATGCGGGTGGCGGACATTGTGAGAAAGTCTTCATAGCTGAGTCGCACGTTGCCTGCCATGTTGATGTCCTTTTCCCGGAAGGCTTCGGTCATGGATTGCAGGAGGGTGCAAATCTGGATGAAGCGATCCAGCTGGATGCCAGGGTTGGTGGCCTTCTGGGAGTAACGCGACAGCAGCAGCTGGCAAAACTGGGGGCTCAGGTTGTAACCCATGTGGGAGAGGGCTAGAAGAAAGGCAAAAGGACATTTAGAAGCTGGGCTTTGAGCAGGCCTGCGTGGATGTTGCCAGCAATTCACACATGTTACTGTTGACCTGTTCTAGTTATTCTGGGAACCTTTCCCGGATGAAGAGAAGGGCTGGTAGTTATTTAAAAGCATCATTTACTATGCAATTAATAATCAGAATGTGGCATCAAAAGATTATCACAGGCACCGGTCACTCATCTGGAGCTGAAGATTTAAGAGCCATTTGCTTTATTTTATATCTTGCCTCTTAGTGACAGCAAATGTGACATTCGTTCCCTCCATATTCTCCTCCAAACCACAGCTGACAGCTGTGAAGGTCCCAGGATCACCCAGTGGCCATGCAATGAATGAGCATTCATTTGAACCCCATTTCCCATGCCTTTGCCTTTCCTCTGGCTGATGCCCATCAGTTAATCTGGAGAACCCCTATTGGCCTAACCTACCTGGGAGTTTGTAGTTCAAAGCAGTTTTAAGATTGTGGGTGCTGCTTATATGATTTAAATTATTGCTATTGGTCTTCAAGGCCATGAGGTGGCAAACTCCAAGTTATCTCACCTCTTGAGTTTCTTGGTATAACCCAGCTAGAAATTTACAGTCTGTAGACCAGTGGTTCTCAACCTTCCTAATGCCGCGACCCCTTAATGGAGTTCCTCATGTTGTGGAGACCCCCAACCACGGGGTCAGAGCAGCTGGGAGGTGGGAGGGAAGGGCGGCAGGAGACTCATCGCGACCCCTCTGAAAGGGTAGTCTGACCCCCAAAGGGGTCCCGACCCCCAGGTTGAGAACCACTGCTGTAGACAAAGTGTTCTTAGTAGTTTCTCACACACATTGCAACTTCCAAACTTAGGTTAGAGGAAGATCTTGGGGTTTTTCCCACTAGCACTAAGTACCTATTAAGTACCCATTAGGGACCCATTAGGCTGAGAGCAAGAAGACCCCGTTTCCACTGCAGACCCCATTAGAGCCACATTTGTTTCCATCTGTTCTAGGGAAATCCAGATTAAATGGGTCATTCAGAACCTATAATCCAGATTTTCTGTAGACCCTCTACAATGGGGTCTTCAGGCATCAAATCCGGATTATACAGAGCATATTTCCACCGCAATCGGTCAATGGGGTCTGGGGGGGGAGCTCCCGGGGAGCACCCATGGGGGGGGGGGTGCCCTGAAACCCGAAGCTCCAAAGCCTGTGCATAATCTCTAAAGACGGCTCCGAAGGAAACTGTGGAGAATGGCACAGGCTTCAAAGATGACCTGTCAGAGCAATGTCATTTCTACAGAGTTCCAGAGATTCTCTGGAGCAATTTGCCGCAATCTTCAAAGATTCTCTGGAGGCACTCTGGAGGATCTTTGAAGAATCTCTGGAGCATCTATGGAGTTTGCCCCCCACCTGGGGTGCCCCCCCAAAAACATGGGGTGACAGGCAGGCCCCACATGAGTAGATTCGGATTCGCCACATGGGTGCTCCAGCGTTTCCACTGTGAGCACTCCTAGCACCCCTTGCTATTAGGTGCTACAACGCCCGTGGAGATGCATTGGGTACCTCCTTAGATCCAGATCTATTAAATCTGTATTAGTTGAAGGTCTCATTCCTTAGATCCAGATCATCTTAGTGGAATAAGAGCAGAGCAAAGTAGTCCCTTCAAACGGAAACGAAGCATTTGTTCCAATCAGAGGAGAAATCACAGCTCTCTTAATGGTGCCTTGGTATGACCTCTTGCACTTCAACCAACCATCCAAAGAGACCTCTAGCTAACGATGGACCTTTGCTGAGGCTCCAAAAGTAGCCAGCTCTGCAAAGCCTCACCTTGATGCAGCTCATTGTAGTTGATACAGCCTGAATGGTCTCGGTCGTACTGCTGGAAGAGATTTCTCCACTGTTGGATGAAACGCCACAGGGCTGAAAACCCGTAGAGATCCATCCGCCCAGATCTGGTTTTGTCAAACATATCTGCCGAGAGGGAAGAGAAAGATCGGATTGCTTAGCACTCATACAGAGCCGGCAGAGAAACACAACGCAGCTTGTCCCCCGCCTCATTCTCTCATCACCATCACCAAAAATCTCAAAGTGGCTTCCAAAAATAAACATTTTAAGAAAAGAGAGATGAAACGCTTAAAATGATACAGTTGACTAAAAAACACCAGAAGGGAGGGCTTTCCACTTAGTAGTAGACACTACTGCAGAAAACCTGATCATACAGGACATTTTTGGAGCATCTGTTTCCAAAGGATCGCCCCATTTGTGGCTACATGAAAAAACTCTGTGTCACACAGTTTTATTAAAAAGTCGCCCAAAGTCTCCTACCATGCTTCTTTTCTCATGGCCTTCCTCTCAAAGCATAGCAACAAAAGCTCACTACTCATCGAACATGGCTGGCTGCATTTCTGGGCGCCTAACTGTTCTGCCCCTTGAAGCTATTTCCTTTGGCTACAGGATCCTCTACTGTAGAGCTTTCTGCCCTCCCACCCACCTCAAACATGGCTCTCATCCTGAGAGCTTTTATTGTCCATTTGGAGAATACTGGATAAACAGAAGTTTGGGGTTCAGCGTTCTTTTTAAATTGTATGTGTGTCCCTAGGGCCTCAAAACTGCTCTGGGGGGAATCCAAAAAGATGTGTGCGAACAAACTCGTTATAGCAATAAATAAACCAGAAGCAAATGCTCAGCAGCAGCGTCTGAACTCACTCATCATCATCAAGCAGGTTTCATCACTGAAGGCAGACCAATTGGAATTGACCAGCGCCTGCCTGAGCTCCTTGATCGAGATGAACCCGCTGTGGTCAGTATCTACACTCTGGAACCAAGAAAAGGCTTCTGGGTCCACACCGGGAGGTATGTTTCCTGTTGAGAAAAGGCAGAATACACACTCAGGCAAGATGCACAGCCATTCATCACAGCACAGCTAGGGCTAGCTACCACCAAAGGTAGAAACCCAGCACTGCGGGTTTTTTTGGAGGCGAGAGCAAGAGGGATCAGCCTTGGGCCTGCTGAGTCAGATCTTCTTTCCTAAAAGCTTTTTTTTTTTTTTTCCAATAGCCACATTATTAATCCTTCAGAAGAAGGCTGGGCTCGGGCCAGCAGCTAGGACGTGGCGCCTTGTAAAAACAGAAGGAAAATAAATGAGAGCTCTTCAGACCGCTTGCAACGCAAACATGCGGAAGTTGTGCTATTTCAGCAGGATGCAAATGCTGCCCCGTTACGGAAGACAGATGAACAGCCATAAAGTTTTATGCCCCCCCCCCCCCCGCAGCCTGGCCACTTTGTTGCCTTTTAGCTCCACCTTGCAACCTTAAATAACACAAAGGGGGTGGGGGTGGGGTGGGGGGCTTGCTGATCACCAGTCTAAAGTGAGATGAATAATTCAATTAGCAATGGCTTTCCCAACTCTGCGGTGCTAAGCAAGACTCCAGGGCTACAACTCTGCAACTCAAGGACTTGCACAGGACAGATGTCAAACACAGATGAGCAGGATGCTTGGAGCACCTCAACGACAAAGGGAGACGCTCACAAACTCTATCTCCTTCTCCCTGCCAAAGATAGATTGCTGCAGGAATCTGGACACTTGGGGGAAGTTAATTTAGAATTCAGCCTGAATTTTTCACTAATAAAAGTATGTGGCTGGAGAGAAACCAAGATGTCTTAGATGAAGGACATCCGCCAAAGGGTCTAAAAACAAAACAGACCCACCTTGCTGAATCTCTGAATTTTGACTGCCCGTTTAATAGGGGTGTGTGAGGGTTTGCTCCCTCCCAAAACAGCAGTGCTTAATGGTGCTTTCTTTGTCACTGAAGTACAGGAAAAACAAACAAACATGGTCAAAAGAGAGAAGCAAAAAGATGCTGGAGCTTTCCTTTCAGGTAAGAAGGCACTAAAGCACAAAACTGAGTTAAGGGGTAGGTCCAAAGCCTCAGACATACATGTTGCCTTCTCTGCACTGAAGAGGGACACTAGGGCTGTTTTTGCACTTATCTCTGCTAATCCAGATTTAGAAGCTCCGGATCTTTGGTACGTGGTCCTTGTCAGAATCTGGATCTTACAATGAAGACCCCATTGGGAACTCATTAGGAATTGGTATGGATCAGCTACATATCTTCTGCACACACAATCCCTTAAGGACCCCATTCTAAACATGCTGGACCCATGAGTGATGGCAAAATCCTGATTTAATGGGGTTTTAGGGCCCTTAAATTAATGCTAGACCCCTTTAATGGTGTCTTCAGTCCAAAGCCTCAGGATGGATGAGTTATACATTACACTTGGAAACAGATCAAATAGGGCCCTATCTGTCCACAAATTGGATAATCCTATATCTGTAGAAGCTTTGGTCAAAGCTTCTATGGATACTGAATGCTCTGGGGTCTCCCTTCCCTTGGCTTCCCCCATACCCACTTACCTGCTCTGGAATGCCAAACAGACTTTCTGGAACCTGGAGACATGCCTTCCGGTTCTCCAGGTTCCAGAAAGCCTGTTTGGTGTTCCGGAGGGCCCGGAAAGACACCCAGGGCACCACTGGGGCGCTCCTGTCCACCTCCCCGACGTCCCCTTACCTTTGGGGGTGCTCAGGTGTTGCCCCAGGGCACTTTATGGGCACTCCGGAACACCAGAAGAAGGCGTCGCGGTGGTGAGGAGGTCAGGTAAGTGAGGAGGGGTTGGGAATGCAAGGGTTTTATTCAATACCCCCACATCCGCAGATACAAATACCACCACATCTGTGGGGGGTGGTATTCAGCCACAGCCAAAATTTTCCACATTCTATTCACCTTGAACAGAATGTGGAAAATGGCTCCATGCACACCCTTAATCTGGATTTCAATGGCACTCATGCGGACAACATGCTCGGAATGGGGTCATAAAGGGTTATTGTGTGCAGACGGTACGTAAAAGGTCTGTATCACTCGAGTACCTATCGGGTTCCTAAAGTGAGCCAGTTTGGTCTAGTGGTTAGGGAACTGGATTCTTATCTTGGAATACTGGGTTTGATTCTGCCCTCCTCCATGAAGCAGGCTGGGTGACCTTCAGCTAGTCACAGCTCTCTCCTGAGCTCTCACAGCCCCACCAAACTCAGGGTGTTCTGTTGAGGGGAGAAGAATGGAAAGCTCTGTCAGCCCCTTGAGTCCCCTAAATGGGTGAGAAAAGTGGGGTAGAAAAGCCATCTCTTCTTCTTTTTCTTCTAAAAGGATCTTTGTTGCTAGTACAAAATCAGCCTAAGTCACACCCTCTCTAGCATCAAGTCCTGAGCATTCTCTATGATCACGTAACAGGGCGCAACCAGCCCAAATGAAAGCACTTAAATCACGATAAAGGCCTACATTAGTTTGACACTCACCTCCAGGACCTCCTGCTCCATAGGACCCTGGCTGAGGAAGGCCGTAGGGATTAGTAGCAGGTTGGCCATATGGTCCTCCTGGTGATGAGCCTCCTGGGTACATTCCGCTTGGAGGCCCAGGAGATGGCTGGCCATAAGGTCCTCCACCACCTGATGGCCCATATGGCCCCCCAGGAGCTGGTCCACCATAGGGTCCCCCAGGAGGTAAGCCACCTCCATACTGCCCTCCAGGGTAGCTACCTTGGGGGGCTCCTGGAGCTGGCCCTGGGCCAGGGTAGCCCTGCAAGAAAAGGAAACAGTGGTTAAAGCACCACTGATGAATCAACAGGTTCACACACATTCCTTGTTAGAAACCATGGGGTTGGGCATCTCGGCATCCTCAGTACACAGTGGTCACACACAGGCATCCCAGGTACATGTATTTCCATGTGTTTCCTGTCATCAAACAGGCTATGAAGAAACCATCCTGCCTGTGGGGAGGGGAAGAGAGAAGGAAGCTGGGTGAGCACCTTCCACCAAGCTCCCAACATTGACCCCACCCTCCTAACTGTCACCACACAGGCTGTGAAAGAACCATGTTGCCTGTGGGGAATGGAGGAGAAAAAGAAAATAAAAGTATTTTACCACTGCAAGGACACTGTTGCTGCCAGAATGTCCCTGTTCCCTCCCACACCATTTTCCTCTTGTATCTTGTCTCTTTAGACTGTAAGCCTAAGGGCAGGGACCTGTCTAAGATTAGTATAATATTGTGACCCGCCCTGAAACCTTTGGGTATTGGGTGGAATAGAAATACAAACAAACAAACAAACAAAGAGCTGTGTTTGAGCAGCAGCCTTAGAATACAGCTGGGAGCCTGAGCGCCCAGATCATGACATTGGCCAAACTTTCACATTCTCCCCCCCCCCCCCGCCCAGCTAACAAGTCTGTCCACTAAATTGTTCTAATCGACAAATGAATTTTATCAGCTGTATTTTGTATTTATGATACGGTCAATGGACTAATCATTAATAATAAATGATAACAAGTCCATCCACAAGAGGAGCCTCCGTACCTGTGAGGAAAAGAGTGCACGACTTCAGCAGAGAAAGCCAATACACACCATTTTTGTGGAAGTCGTTTTGGGCCACCATATCAGGAGCGGCGAGGGATTCCTCCTGCTCCCCATTCTGGGAACAGGGCAGTGGAGCTCAGGATCCCACAGCCTGGAGTGGGCACCTCGGGCACCTGCGCCCTGGACTGCCCACCTCGGGCACCTGTGGCCTGGGCGGCCCACCTCGGGTACCTGTGGCCTGGGCGGCCCATTCTGTCGCTGGCCAGTCCCTCAGCCCTTGCCAGGGTGCCGTGGGCCGGAGGCCACGGCATGCACCTTCGCTGCCTCCCTCCAGACACCTGGGCATCAGCCAGCAGAGGGAGGGGGTTGGCAGAGAGGGGAGAGAAATCCCCTCCCCCCCCCCCCGTGGTACTAGCTTGCAGAAGCCTATGGAAGAAAGCCCCCCCCCCCCAGTCCGGGCCTCCTCCTGCTCCCCCTGCTCTCAAAGCCCCTCATGATGTGGCCACGGGCAGCCAAAGCATCGCGAGCATCTGCATCCTCCAGCTGGTCACTACTCTGCCTCCTTCCCGGAAGTGCTCCGTCGCCGAGGCAACGGGCGGGCTCCCCTCTCCCCTGTCGCCGAGGCGACGGGCGGGCTCCCTCGCTGCCGCCCGTTGGAGGCCCAGGAGATGGCCGACCTCTCCCGTCGGCCCCTGCGGCAGTCAGTCGGCCGAGGCTGCTGGCGCCGTCGCCCGCTCGCTCACCTGCCCGTACGGGTAGCTGGACGCCATGGAACCCGCACTGTGGGGCGCCTCCCGTCACTCCTTCCGGACTCGCCGCCGCCTTTCTGCCCTCGCCCCGCCCACCGGCGCGGCCTATTGGACTAAAGAGACCTAGGGGGAGCCGCGTGGGCGGGACTTGGGTACCGAGGGAGCCTATCAGGGGGAGGGTCGGGAAACTCCTTCGCCGTCATCTCTCCTTCCATAGAAGGGGCGGGAAGGGACGGACGGGGCGGTGCCGGTTTTGATTGGGCTGTAGCCTCGCCTCCTCTGGAATACAACTCCCAGCATTCCAAGGGAGGAAAGCAAGGCGTGCTGGGAGCTGTAGTGCCCATCTGGAGGGAGGGCTGGCTGCCTGGCTGAGAAGTCCTGACTCCCTCCTGGCTGCCCTATTTACCTGCCTAGAGCTGGAGGAGGGATTAGTGGTGGGGGGCCGTGCGGGGTCTTCGCGGGCTTGGTCGGTGGCCCCGTGGCTGGGAGGAGGGACCTGCTGCCCCAGACCCACCGGGGAGGCGCAGCGGACGAGCCCCAAAGGTGACCCCCAAGCCCACCCTGTTGAAGAGGGGGGTGTCACCCCCCAATTTTATTTCAGTTTTATTTGTTAACCGACTTTCCCTCCAAAATTTGCACCAGGCGGTTTACAACAGAGCGGACCCACCCACCCACCCCTGCAAATTAGGATATTATTACAAAACCACAAAGGAACTGCAAATTAAATAGGGTGTTTTTCCATTTAGCACTAGAGTACCCATTACTCTTAACTCAGGCCTTTGGTTGAATGTTCCCCACGCTTCCCCCATCATGAACACTGCTGTTTTTAAACCGTTCTGTATTTTTCTTAATGCTGGATTTTAAACTTTAACTGGTTTTAGGACTGATAGTTTTTGCTATGTTTGTTTTTAAATGTTGTGAGCCGCCCAGAGACCCTTGGGTATGGGGTGAGATATAAATATAAATATAAATAAATAATATAATTAATGGGTCCTCTAGTGCTAAGTGGAAAAACACCCATAAAGACTAAGGAGCAAAAAACGTTCATTTCATGAGGGGCCTCTAAAGAAGCCGCCAGGTGGGACTCATGCCCTCCCCCTGGGAGCCCTTAGTGGCACCTGGCAGCAGCGGCAACAGGGCTGTGGTCACACCTAAGGCTGAATCTGGTGTCAGTCCACCTTCAGAGCAAGAGAAGGGTGTTTCCGCACAGGCCATTAGAACACGTTTAGAAACACATTAAAGACACATTGGAACACACCTTATGCATTGGAGGCCGGATCCGGGACGCTTCGAGGGCGCCGCTTCCGCACAGGCTCGCGCGAGATCGGTCTCTAATGTGGTCTTGGCGCTGCTAAAACCGGTTCCTGGAAAGACGTGAAAAATTCGGTCTTAATCCGTTCTTGCGTGGAAAATCCGCATCAAAGGAGGAGGCTTCCGCACCGGGACAGGAGAGGGAATGGATATCCCTCCGGCCGCCATGTTGGGGAGGGCGGAAGCAGGCCTGCCTGCTTCCAAAGTCCCTCCCCTGCGCGTGGGGCAGCAGCTCCGGGGACGTCAGTGCAAGAGCCAGAGGACTTTTGGAATGGGTGCTGATGCGTCCGCACAGACGCGCTCCATCCGTTCTCCAGAATCCAGCCTTGCCACGCGAGTGCGGAAGCAGGGGGCCTTATTTGGATCTGTCCCTAATTCAGACGGATCTTCCCAGAGACGGATTTGAGGAAAACGGTTTCTCCTAATCTGGCTTTCAGGAGGAATGTGCGAAAACACCTGAACACGCCAGCAAAGTGGCTAGGAATTTCCTTTCCACTTTATCTATCCCAAAGGTGAATTTTCTGAGTTATTTAACACTGAAAGAAAACAGCATCTCACTTTGCTGATCTGCGCTCTCGCTCTGGAAGCGGACCGAAGCCGGATTAAACCTTAGGTGTGACAGCAGGCCCAGGTGACTAATGAAAGGAAGCAGCCAGGAGAAGAAGCCAGGCCAGGCCTCCTTCCTTCTCCCAACCAAAACGAGCCACAGATCTTACACTCTGGGCTGGGGAGGGTTGTACAGAGGCAGTAAAGCAAACCCACCCCTTATCTGTCCTGGGGTCTTGGGCTACTCCTGGCTGCTCCAGTCTCGCCTGGGGGGTATTCTCCTGTGAGGGCCTTGGACCCTTTTCCACCATAAGCTCCCCTAAGCCACTGCTGCTGCTGCTTTGGGGCTCAGTGGGCTTCCGCGACCCCTAGCTGTTGGCTTTTTGATCTGCTGGGAATTCCATTGTGAAGGCAGCCACCTGGCAGACAGCGACCCACTTGCAAAGACCAGCTGTGGGTGAGGGTGGGGGACAAATTTGAGGTTGGGTAGCAGCAGGGGAAAAACAAGGGAGATACCTTCCTTGATTCTGTGAGCCGGTTTGGTCTAGTGGTTAGGGAGCCAGACTCTTATCTGAGAACACCAGGCTCAATTCTGCCCTTCCCCATGAAGCCAGCTGGGTGACCCTGGGCTAGTCACAGCTCTCTTCTGAGCTCTTCCAGCCCCACCTACCTCACACAGTGTCTGCTGTGGGGAGAAGAACAGAAGGTTTGTCAGCTGCTTTGAGTCCCCTTAAATGGGTGAGAAAATTGGGGTAGAAAAGCCAACTCTTCTTCTTGGTTGCCTTTCCTCAGGCCCCCATGGCTAATAATAGACGCCAAGCAAGCCCTGCCACCCCCCACTCCCCCATCTTGGTAGGAGCGACTCAGAAGCAGTGATGATGGATTGGTGGTGCTAAACCCCCCAATTGGAGTTGAACTGGGTCAAACCTGAACCAAATCTCTAGTCTTGAACATGAGGTGGAACAGTCAGTGTACTTTCTCGTTCTGACATAATTTCTCCTTTAATGCCTTGATGAAATTTGCACATACAGTACACAGGACCTAACATAATATTTCACAGCAGGAGAAATGTTCTTGCCAGTCAAAATGCTTTTGTAGGCTCTTTAGGTGCGGGATTAAGATGCCTGTGATGATTGATGCTTTTGACTTGCATTTCTAGAATGGAAAAAACACTCTCAAGTTGCTGTTATTTATTCCCAGGCACCTAAAGCAGAAAATAATTAAACCATCTTGTGGTTTGCAAGTGAATGATCTGGCGACATGCAAAGCAAGTCTGGAAGTTGAGAAAATGAACTTTATAATACTCTTTTATAGCAGTGACAGATAGTGCAAGCATGAAACTCAGAATGGTATTCCTTGTTTAGAAGAATGACCTTCCCGTGATTTTTTTGCTTTTAGCTGGGAACTCTTTTGCCTGTGTTTCAAGCTCATATTTGTGGATAACTTGTTTGCATTGTTAGAAAAGGCTCAAACCAGCTGATTGGTGTTGATTGGCTGATTGCCCCTTTGCGGTACCATTGTTTGAAATTGGCAGGCCAGTTTTCTATTGTTGCAGTGCTATTGAACAACGTTGATAGACTGGGCATCCATTCATTTTTCCATCCATGGCAGTTGTTTGCACCTTAAGGCGGGTTGTGGGAACCAAGTCATAGCTTTGCGCAAAGGGAGAAGATTCTTATAGTTCTGTCACCCTTGGAAATTTGAAGGGTGGTGTCACTTGAGGTGGACTTTTCTGTGGTGGCCCCCAGATGGTGAAACAGCCTTTCTTCCTGAGGTATGAAGAACTTATTTCCTCCCACATCTTTGAGATTAAGCTTCCTCCTAAGATTGCCTTGCTTAAGAAGGGTGCATTTTAATTACATTTTATTGTGGGTTGTTTTCTGTTTTCTGCACTTGGCCTTATTCTGGAATATATCTCGGGATAGGGGTCTGTTGTCTGCATGGTAATACAGATTGTGGCAGGCCTTGTCTGGGGCCTCTCATAGTCTGCACTTGCATTCAGAGAGCAGGCTCCTGTCCTGAAACATATTCTAGAATAAGGCCAAGTGCAGAAAGTCCATACTCAGCTGAAGGGTGAGATAGAAATGGTTAGAAATAAATAAACAAACAAACAAACAAATAAACACAAACAAACAAACAAGGTGAGTCAGTAACAATTGCCCAGTTAATGAGACTTGGCAACGTACTTTCTTTCTTTAGGTGAGTCTCACATAGGGATGTACACAGATATTCAAAAACTCGAATATTCAATCCGAATCCGATGTTTTCAAACTTTTGAACTCAAATTGGATTTTTGAAAATCCGAATTTCGACATTCAAACTCGAATACCGATTTTCAAAAATCCGATACAGATTTTCGAATGATTCGAATGTGTAGATTTGTATCTGCCACATATGAATCTGCCCCAAAATTATCCATATCTTGTGCTTAAAATATGGGATTAAAATGTGATGCGTACGGGGTAATACAGGATGCCTACGGAGTTTTAAAGAATGCGTACAGATACGTATAACAGATACGAATGTTGTCGACATTTGTATCTTTAAATACGAATTGAATTGGATTTTATGACATTCTAATCTACTCGGATTCGAATGTCAAGAATACATTCGTGAACATCCCTAGTCTCTTAATACATGGTTTGACTTTGTGTACCTAATGGTTAGCATCTGGTGATAAATGCCATGTTTAAAATATTCAGATAGGGCTATGGCCATAATAAAGTTATTCATACAGGAGGAAAAGTGCTAGAGTTTGTCTTCTCCAATCACTTCCCCCTCCCTTTATCTCCCTTTTAAAATTCAAAACAATTTCATGTGGAGAATGCACCGCCGATTAACTCCCAGAGAGCATTCATCACCTGAGGCTGTTTACACTCAAGAACCTGGACATGTTTTGCCTTGAGGCAACCTATTCACAGAAATCTGATTGCAAAAGCCCAGACATTATTACTGCTTCTAATGGTTATAATGGAGAACTTGGCCAAATGGGAGATGAATGGCAGACATTTAATAAGCCTGTATACTTGCCAGAGATTCCATAAGGCTGTTTGTAGAAACTGCTGCAAAGACGTGTTCCTGAAGAGCATTTATTTTTCTGCTGTTTTCTCTGTCCTCCCAGAAGTAACTTGGCTCTAGAGGCCTTGTGTGGGAAGCCAAACTAGTAAAGTTCTTGGAAGTTTCCTGCAAAAAAATCCTCTTTGGTAATGGATAATGGCCTTCTGACCCCCCTTTTCCACACACAGTCAAAGATCTGGATCTTCAAGATCCAGATCTTTGAGATGGGATCCTCCTGGAGATCCGGAACTTGAAGATGCCTGAAGACCTCATTGTGGACACCTTTAATCAGGTCCACACAAAATCTTGATTTAAGGGCCCGAAGGACCAATTAAATATGGATTTTCCCTGCCCTTATGAGGACAGGACCTTGCAGATGGGGCCTTCAATGGGGTCCAGGTGAGGACAGGGCCTTCCCGATTGGTACCAATCAGATACTAATTGGGTTCCTAATGGGGTCTTAGAAGGGTTCTAAGCCCTGGCGGATTTGAGAATCATGGGGCCTTCTGAGATTGTTAAAGTTTGGTGTTTTCCTTCATCTGATCAAAATGATGCTTTATCAGCTGTCAATTAGCCATCTGCAAAATACTCAGGATCTGGCCGGATCTGAAAAAGACTCTGGCCAGATGCAAAAATGTCTCCTGTCAGTCTTCTTCTGGTGAACTCTTTTCTGGTGCACAGAATCCCTGTAAGTGCCATCTAAATACTACACTCCCCCTTGTTTGTTGAAATAGTAAAGAGAGAAGTTTAAGAGTGTGCTGATTAGTTTATATGAGATGGATAGGCAACCTTTGCTGGATCTACCAGACCTCAGTGAGATCACCAGCAGCAGCCAAGCCTAGCAATACGGCTCCTAATGCAGTGTCTTCAGGGCTGCATCCCCATTACAAGCTTAATCCAGTTTCCCTAAACTGAAATAATAGAACTGGATGCAAACGCGAATTTGCCTGTTCCGATTACTTTAAACTTAATCACGTTTGATCCAGATTCTTAGGATCCTATGTGGCATACGTAACTCAAGGGGGGGGGACTCAAGGGGCTGCTTTCTAAAAGCTGCTTTTCGGGGCTGCCCTGCCCTCTTCCTCCTGGCGTGAATGCACCACCCATAACGGACCCCTTCACGGAGCCTGGCTGGATGGCTGCCGCTTGCCTGGATGGAGGAAAACTGGCAGTGGGCAGCCAGCAATTCTCCCCATTGCCCAGGGCACACAGTAGCAGCGACAACTCAGGCCCCCTTGCTTTAAACATTCACACATCTCCCAAAACCTGCCCCTGCTTTCCTTTCCTTTCAGAACTCCAAAGAGCTAGAATTGTGCAAAATTGCAACATTGTTATCAGGTGTGAAGCGACTGGATTGCTACAGTGTAGCGGCTGCTGTAAGGGGTGGATTTTTACAGTAAAATCACTGTCTTTGGAAGCAAGCTATTG
Organism: Aspidoscelis tigris stejnegeri; assembly: GCA_023333525.1. Classification (NCBI taxonomy): domain Eukaryota; kingdom Metazoa; phylum Chordata; class Lepidosauria; order Squamata; family Teiidae; genus Aspidoscelis; species Aspidoscelis tigris. The sequence goes on from JALMGA010000023.1 coordinate 3,534,370, forward strand.
GGAGAGGGAAACCCTCAACATGGATTCTCATTCCTTAAAATGGTAGGGTCCCCACAGTAAAATATGTAACACGTATCAAGCGCATGATCCGGAGTGAGACCTGTTGAAATGAGGGTTAACATTTACAGTGCTTTGGGGCGATTTAACACGCGGAAAGCGTGTTAAGCCAAACTGACGGGTCTGCGAGGATTGAAAACGGGTTGAAACTGAAATAAACTTGTAATGGGGATGCGGCCCAGGAGTCCCCAAGGGTGGACCTCCCGATCCCACCATGGGAATCACTGATACAGGGACTTCTCTACTCTTCTAAACTGCTGGTTGTCAGGAGATCTGGGGTTAGTAGAGCAGCCATGATCTAGAACCCATTTGTTTCTCCACCCCATACTCACTGTCCAGAAAAGTTTATTCTTGCTTGTCTAATCTCTTTTCTTTTCTTTTTTTAACTTGACACTGTTTGTTCAGAGCATAAAGAAATATTTCAGTTCTGGCTGCAGTGCCAGTCAGCGTTAATAGCTTGTGTTTGTCTCCACCGATGTGATAGTAATTCACAGAGGCTAAACGCCAAAGTTAAAATAAGAGTTTGCTCTCCAAGAGGTCTGGTGGAGGCAAATGGTGTCTGCTTACCATTAGAGCATGGTACAGAGCCAGGGCAGATCTGTTGCCAGCCAGCAATTTCGCCTGGTGATGTCTTTAGATGAATATAGCGAGAAACATGGGCTTTAGACCATTTTCAAAGTGGTGGAGAGATGTGAAGGACAAGCCCCTTTCAAAGTGTGTCTGTCTCCCCGTGAGTCACAGGAGCATTTGGAGAAAACAGGCCCTGGACTGACTCACCTTTCTTAAGTCCTTGCTGTGGTCTTCCATGACTTGACCAAGCGGCTCCTCATCTCCTTTGCCACTCGGCCAGACAAGATGGCTACCACGAGTGGGCACACGGAACCTGCAGCGAGTGAAGAGGGAGCTAGATAGTTCAATAGGGAAGATGTGACCTGGAAAGACTTGTTTGTCCCTTTGTGGAGATGCGGCCCATATCTCATTGCACTCTCCATCTCATTTGCCCAGATGTTGCACACCCACCACGTTGCAATCTCCTCTGGCTGGGTTGCACAAACGCATTGAGGAGAGTTGGTGTGATGGCAATGTGGATTTGTCCATAGAACAGGAGTGTAGGAGGCTGCAACTGGAAACTGTGTCTATTTGCTCGAATGCCCCCTTGTTTTTTTTGTGTGTAAATATACATGGGCTCGGTCTACATGGAACTTTTTTGTTTCTCTATTGTCCCTCTATTGCAGCAGACTTTAAAAATGCTGTTCAATTCTGGAATAAGCATCCGTATGAGGCTCAGCAAAACACGTGTTTAAAATGCACGTACCATCTCCATGGAAGTGTTTTTTCTTTGCCTGCATTTTTTTCTCCCTGCCCCCTCTCTGGTTGATAGGGTGCTGGCGGGAACAGGGAGAGACTGCGCTCTGCGCGGCCACAACCAGGAAGACAACCCCCAACAAGTCCAAAAGAAAAATAGCCATGGGTATTTTCTCTCTCCTCTGCCTGCAAAACCCACCAGAAACATTTATCACTTTGTGATCCAGAGCTTGATTCCAAAGGCTGTGATTTCACTGTAAAAATCCACCCTGTACAGCAGCGGTTTCACTGTAGCAATCTACCCACTTCACACCTTATAACAATGTTGCAATTCTGCACAATTCTGGCAAGTTCTGACCTTTAGAAAGGGAAAGGAAGGGAAGGTGCTGTAGTTCTGGGAGATGTTTGAATGTTTAAGGCTGTGTGTGCAGGTGGCAGCGGCAGCAGAGCCAGGGTGCTTTTTTTTGGAGATCTTGTGAGTAACATAATGAATTGCTTCCACAAGATGTCTGTCCGCCTACTATTTTTTTGCATTCAGTATAGATCTTGAATACTGGCTGTGGATGAGAGGCAAAAAGAGAGAAAGAGAGAGATGATTTTATTTGAAGAGAAAACGAGGGAGAAGGCTGAAAGAAAGAGGAAAGATGGGACCGTGGCCAGCAATCCCCACCCCCAAATACCTCTTTTGCCACAGAGCATCTCCATGCACAATGTTGCTAGGAATTCCTGCAGCTTCCAAAAAGTGTGTTGGTAGTCTTGTTTAAAGGGGGGTCTTTCTTCTGTGCATTTTCCTCCTTTGTGGTGCTGGAAGCCCGGAGAAAAGCCGTGCATGGAGATGCTCCATGGCAAAAGAAGCTTTTTAATGGGCTTATTATTGCATGAAGACGGGGCCATGTTTTAATTTCACTACAGATGCTTTTTCATTGCATTGCCTCATGTTTTTTTCCAAACATTTTTTTTTTCCAGCTAGAAGGTTATGGAACAAATGGTTGAAATATGTTCCTGTTGCTCTTGAGAGGACATACAATCATTTTTCATTAGTGGAATTTGGAGATTGGTAACTTTATTAATGGGTACAGTAATCTTTAGCTATAGTTACTTTAGAATGCAATTGAATGTTACTATACATTAACGTTACAGCAGGACCTGAACTATTATTAGTTGCTTTACAGATGTTGTCTATTTGTCTTGTACCGTGTTTCTGTTTGTTTTAGTAAATATATATTTGCTTGCTTGCTTCTGGCAAGTTTTTAGTTGCAGGAAGGCCAATGTACCCCACAATTATTGTGCAGATTACACGGTTCCCTTTCAGTTTCCAGAATAGCTGATTAATGGGTCCACAGTGCGGCCCCTTTAGCCTATTCATGTGGCTTTGGGTGAAAGTAGGGAAGTATTACTTACATGCCGGTATGTATCGAACTGGCATTTTCATTCTGTGTCTCAGTAGCAGCCATGACTGTGGCCCCAAGCCAAATAGGCAGTGGAACAAATTGAATTGCGATCGACATCACATTTTTAAAAAGGGAGCATGATGTAAATTTCTTAAATGAATCAATTTGCTTGCTGCGCTAATTTAAGAGTTTGTGTTTGATCGCTGGCATCTCCCCAGAAGGGGTCATGGGGCACAGCTTCCATCTCTTTGGAAACAGATCCGTCCCTCAGCCCTTCGCCAGAGGAGGAGCTGGCAGGGATCGTAGAATTGCAGAACTGCCAACAGCAAGGCTCTCTTAGCCCAACCTTCCGCAGGGTTGGGGGGGGGGAAGCTGCATCATTGTTGTGATGACTGCAGTGTAAAGGTAGGTGTGTAGTTTGCAGTTTTAACCCCAGTTGTTTTGCTGGTAAGTGACTGGAGGGTGTGGCTTACATTGCCTCAGAGGGTAGGGGGAGTTTGCTCCTTACATGAGCCAATCAGGGCAAGCCTGCAGCTTGAATAGAGGCTATATAAGGCCCTGCGGCCAGGGCTCAAGGTTTTTTCCTGGGGTAACTCACTTGAGGGTGGGCAGAGAGAATTGGGCTCCTGACTATGAAACAAGTTGAGACTGTATAAGAGTTAAGTGAAAGGAACAAAGTAAGATGGACTTCTTTTGAGAACTGTATTCAAGGAAACTGTCATTCAAGTTCACTACCTCAGTCATTCATTGCTGAAGTTTTAAACCACTGGCATATGTTTGAATGCTGATACAAATAAAATCTAAAGTTATTTTTGTTGTCTCTTAAGAGTGTGGTAAAGACTGCTTTGCTTCTGAACATTTACAAAGTAACTAACTATGGTGTACTGTGCCTTTAGAGAGAGATCGATACATATCGCTACAGCCAGCAGAGTGCTGGAAGAAAAGCCTCTTGCTTAAGTTTGAGAGCAAGAGGGGGGTTGAATGTGGGTGAACTCTGCCAACTCATAGGCCTAGGTGTTTAGAATCAGGTGGATTCTGGATGAGATACCAGAGGGGCAGCGGGTCACCACAGGGGCCTTCCCAACTATTACTGAAAATCTCAGGAGATGGGGGAAAACCCTACCATCTCCACCAGTAGGCTGTCACACAGTTTATAGAATGTACCATAGTCCACCAGGCCCCAGTCTAGGCAAGGAGTCCACACAGGCACAAGTTCTGCCATAAAGTTCTTCCATTTATTGAGCTAATAACAAATGCATTCTAGCTGATGCATCCTTATCAGGTTTCCAAAGTCAAGGCTGCTGTGGTGTGTGAGCATAAGCAGTTAGGGTGGTCTCCATGGAAAAACAGGATCTAGCAGGCGGGCCAGGAGAAAGTGCGTGGTTTTGGTGAGAGAGATGAAGGTGACAGGACATTGGTCCTCACATATCAGGAGGCTGCACTTTGTACCCATTTCTGTGGCTCTTTGGCACCCTTCTATGTATCTGTAAAATGATACTGTGTCTCCTGTCAGGTGCTGGTTACATCTTTAGCTTAAGACGACTTCAGGTCGTCTTCTGGTCTTTTTACTCATATTATTTTTATCCAGTTCATTTTCCAACCTGGCCTATACCTGTCAGATCATTCTAACTGGAATCCTCTTTTCCAGAGGACTCAGCCCATCCTGGCATCCAAGGCCGTCTTCGCTTCCTCAGTGTGAGCAGCCAGGGGTGTGGGCTAAAGGAGGCTGAACTGTGCTGTGGTGGGTGGGGTCCGGTCTTTCCTTTGGCCAATTGGTATGCACGGAGTTTGTGAGGCACCTCCCCTTCTCTCCTCAGTTTATGTGTATGATTCCTCTATCTAGCATTTTTACGCAAATTTATTATTATTATTTAAAAAATCAATTGCATGGAGAAGAAAAGCACATAAAAAAAGAAGGGGTGTTTGGAGGTGGGGGAGCAGGCTTAAAAAAGAACCACAAACACACACCCTCGCCTTCCTTGAGTGACAGAATGGAGAGAAAGGAGAGAGATTTGATGCAGCAAAAGGGGTGGAGAGCCAAGAGTTCCATGGAGGAGGCTCAGGTTGATCAGCCCAAAGCGAGGACAGCCTAAGGATGCCCTATAATGATCTCGGTGTGAACAGAACTGGTACGACCTCAGCTCTTATTAAGAAAAGGAAGTCCTATCTCGTCTAGGTGTGACCAGGGCCTCGTCTTCTCCAGACTGAACATCCCACGGCCCTTCAGCCTGTCCTCATAGTCTGTCTAGCATCTTTGTCACCTTCCTTTAAATCTGTCACATGTGTTCATCCGATGCTCGTACGTGAATATACAGTAGCAGTCCCGGTGCAGTAAAGTGTAATATGGGTTCCACAACTCTTTGATTCAGTGCGTTAGCTCTTCTAGCAGCCATCTCACACTGCTGGCTCATGTTCAGCTTCTCATCAGTGATCACATCCATGTTCTTCTCTGATGTTATGGTTGACCTACCATGGTATTCTCAGTGAACATAACATAAGAAAACACAAGAGGAGCGCTGCTGGATTAGGCCACTTCCCTTCCAGTCCAGCATCCTGTCTCACACAGTGACCCACCAGTGGCAGAAGACAAAGGCAAAGCTCTCATCTGCACCTGACTACTTGCAGATGGCCTTTAGAGGCACCCTGCTTCTCTCTCCAACCTGGAGTTGGGACCTGGGTATCCAATGGAGCTTTTCTTAAGCTTGCTGTCACTGCTTCTTCTGATAGCAATTTCATAAACCAATGCCACATCGGCCCTAACTGTTTGGGCCTCTAAGTGCCCCCTGGTTCTAGTGTTGTGCAATTGAGAAGATCCTTCCCCCCCCCCCCCCCGCATCCACCTTTTCCACGCCATGCACGATTTGATGTACTTCAACCATAAACAGTATTGTGCCAACTGTGAACCAAGAGCCATTTCTGGGAGGTGAGATCCAGACTGTGCGCTTGTGTGTTTATGAGGAAACTACTCAGGATTTTACAAGTTAAACTAACACCCTTGAGTTTTGCCTGGACAACAGCACGTAGCAATTGGCACCATCCATAACAGCTATGTTTTTAGTGGAGCTTTGGATACAGTGAGGCATAAATCAGTTTCATTTCGAGATGAAGTTGTTGGAGTTTCATCCCCCCCCCCCACAGAATATGAGAATCTGTTTTGTATTCACTGCCTGCCAGCAAAAGTAATCTCCAATTAAGGAGAAGAGAGTGAGGCTTACCCAAGACATGTTAATTTGCTCACTGTTTTACTTGCCCAGAGAAAAGAACTGAGCCGCTGCTTGTGTGATAAAGTGAAGCAATGTAGATTCACTTAGTCACTGTATCTACATGGCTGGAGCCAAGATTTAGTAATTACAGCCATTATTTCTAATCACAACCTTTGTTTGCTAACAAAAGGAGCAAAACTGAAGGGCTGTTGCCATCTAGGCATGTTTGCAGCCACAGTGTCCATTTGTTAAGAAGACATTACTCAGAGAAAAACATAAAGGCCCGTTGTAGTCTGGCAGACAGGAACACAGTGAGCCCAATACTAATTAGGAAGCACACACCATTTATTTAAATAATCAGGAGGCCTAACCACTGGGAAAGGCTACCCAGTGGAGGATTGCAAAGGTGTGGGACATGTTACCTGCTACTGTCTTAAGGGGTTGACAGTCCCTCAAATACAGATTGTGCTTGTCCCCATGGCAAGGATATTGCAAGGCAAACGTTAGTCCCCATGCAAAGCCCTAATTCGGGCTATGTGAGGGACAAAATCCTGCAAAGCAAAGTAAAAAACTACCCCCTTATAACTGTCTCACCCTGAATTGCGGGGCAAGAGCGGGTTATAAAGAGGGCACGGGGACGCTCCTGGGTTACGATCGCAGCATTAGCGTGTGGGGCTTCGCTGTCCCCACCGCTAACTCTGCGATGGCAACTGTCCCCCCGCCCTTACATGGGAGCTTAGTTGCCCAGATAAGGGCTTGATTTACCCCAAACAATCTCTTCTGACAGCTGCCCTGGACAGCTGAGCAGCTGTCAGGATGCCAAGAGCAGGGCAGAACTCCAGTAAAATGATTAAAACAGACGTGAAATCATTTGCAGAGCTCTGCTTGTGCGCATGACAGCCGCTCAGCTGCTCAGGGCAGATGTCAGGCGAGTGTGTTTGGGGTAAATCAAGCCCTTACCTGGACAATTAAGCACTCAGGCAAGGTGGGTGGGTGGAGAAAGCCACGGCATCCCGATGCAGGGATTTGCTGTGGTTTTCATGGGGACGGACAGGTTCGCCTTGAACCCACTCTGTCCTCCGTTGCCATGGGGACTCCTTAATGCGAATTACGATTCGCTTTAAGGCTCCCCCAAATCCACCGCAGGGTATTGGCAGCCCCATGGGGATTCGCCCATTGTCTCAGGTCTAGAAGTAGTTGAGGGAGAAATGTCAGTGACTCTGGCAACTGTAACATTTCCGGAGACTAAAGAAAAGGACAGAGGATCTGAAAATGGGCCTTTTGAAGAAGAAGAAAGCAAATTCTGTTTGGAGATTCTACAATTTCTGTTCCATCACTGTGTTTTCATAAGAAAGCCCAAAGAAACCAGCAAGGACCTAATTGCCTCTCTTTGCTGGGTGGCCTAGGATGCAAGGAAAGACCTTTTTGAAGCATCTGGCTGGCTGGCCAAAGTTAGTACATACATATTTTTGCACTCACTACATGATCTTGACTCTCACTCTGAATTGCATGAAGGGCTCACCCTGGCTTCTCTTCTAAGGCCCTATTCTGCTTGTGGGAGGTGGAGGGATCCAGCTGGAACGATTTTGGAGCAGTTCCATGCTGGTGTGGTCCCACTGCCCTGGAAAAAGACTGTCTGCACTTGTACATGCCATTCTGAAGCCTGCATGAGCTATGACGCCTGGCAAAGGCGCTCTGATGCCCACAACTAAAGTTCCTTGCCTCAGAACCCTAGGGAGACATATTTTGGTGGCACAGCTTTACATGTTCTTGAAGTGGGTCCCCCTTCTAAATCAACCTAGGGAGGCGTGTACATTTATGCACAGTTCCTTGTGCCAGCTTAGCTGCCCTGGAACACTGGTAAATCTGTAAAAACTGGTCTTCTGGTCTCCCATTCTAGATAACCATCTTGTCCACCTAGACTGGGTTACTCTGTGGCCAGCGTGGATGCACTGTGCAAACACATGCATGACCTCTCCTGTTCTATGTCCCACTGCAGAAGGAGAGGGGCAGATCCCACACTATCATGTTCTAGCATGCCATGTGGAAAGGGCCTTGGGAATAGATTTGCTTGAGTACTATAGTTTTGAATGAAGATGTCCTGGTATTTTATGAAACACATCAGGTTGGTGTTTCAGCAACATTTAGTGAAATGCCCATTAATCCCACTTTTATGAGAGGTATTATGTCCTTCTAGAGTTTCACCTTGCTGACAATAGAGATGGAAGAAAATCAAATCATGGACACCAAGAGAAAATTATATATATATATATATTACATCGGAATACACAATAATGCCCTGCTGAGATCACATAAAATTGATTCTTCTGATATATTCTTAGATTCTGGAGCTCCTCACGGCACAGTTTTTAAAAGGTACATGTACTCACAATTTCCAGTCATTATTAAGACCTGCTTTTTTCTTTTAAGGTAAGAAACATTCCCTTTCCCTGTAAAGGTTTAAAAAGTGGCTGAATTATGCAGGCCACAAATTGCAGATTATTTGAACTTTGCTGCCTGCCTTCCATAGTCTGGGGCCATCATTGAAAAGGCTCTCTCCCAGGTGCTGACCAGCCTCACTACTGAAGGTGGTGGGACAACCAGGAGGGCCTCACCGCCAGATCTAAAGGTGTCGGTAGGTTGCTATGGGAGAAGGCATTCCTCTAGACATTTTGGTGACCGAAACTGCACCACAGCAATATCCCCTTAAAATACAGGATGTATGGACACACACACACTTACACACATATGTATTGTTGTTGTTATTATTATTTTAAAAAGCCATCATGAGATGTTGAACTCCACTGGAGGAAAAAAAAATACAGTCAAAATATTAACAACAGTGGAAAACCAAAACCAAAATTCCATTCACAACCAGCCGCGTGGCCAGAAATTCAGCGTATTCCCAATGGAGTCTTTTACGGAGAAACAAAGTCAATGTAGCTCTTCAGCCTATAGGCCCCTTCATATTTTTGGGTTGGTACATGGGTTGCTCCAGAGGCATCATGCCGAAACAGTCAGAAGGGTTACAATGACCAGTTTTTCCAGGAGGACCAATAGGTCCCGGGGGGCCTGGGATTCCTGGAATGCCCTGCTGTCCCGTAGGTCCTGGGAGACCAATCTTGCCATACCCTGGAGGCCCTTGGATCCCTGCAAAGGAGAAATTAAAAGAGAAGATGGATGGAGGGCATAAGATTCAGAACCCACTGAGATGTGGCTACTCAACTGCGACTCTCCAGCTATCCCTGAACAATAACTCCTCTTCTTCTGTGCCACATCCAGCCAGACTTCTATGGGTCCATCACACTTATATTGTTTTAACTATTATTCTTTTTTGTTATCTTGTATCAGATATGGAACTTGTGATTTATTGATGGAAGGCTAAGGCACAGCTGCCTGATCTGAAACCATTCCTCTTAGCTTGGGCTCTTCTCTCAGCCCAAGGATCATGAGGCTGGAAGTTAGTTAGATGGTATGTCTTAGACACACATTTGGGCCATGTCCCCACTTCAGGCACCTCACAGCAATTGCACCTCTCCTTTTACAGGCCCAAGAGACGTCAGAGGCGCCATGTTTGCCATGATTCTACGGTCCCAATCTGGAGTCATGGAGGAGCCTTTTCCAGTGGCAGATCAGGGTCCTTCTTTATCTACCTTGCTATGCAAGTGGAGTCTGGAGTTCAGGTAACAGCATAAAGAGAAAGTCTTTACCTGGGGGTCCTGGCAGGCCAGTCTCTCCCATGATTCCAATCCCCTTGTCTCCTTTTTCTCCCTTGATACCTGGTTCACCTGAGGCAAGAAAATGGAACAGAAGCCATAAGCCCATTTAAACCCATTGTCACCAGCTACCCCAAGGCCCTAAATGACTTGGGCCCTAAATGTCTAGAGGAACGCCTTCTCCCACATCAACCTGCCTGTGCCTTAAGATCAAGCGGTGAGGCCCTCCTAGTTGTCCCACCACCTTCAGGAGAGAGGCTGGCGGGCACCCAGGAGAGAGCCTTTTGGGGGATGGCCCCCAGACTATGGAATAGTCTCCCCTCGAGGTGCATCACGCCTCTTCCTTATATATATTTAGGAAGGCGGTGGTTGTATCGTCGCTCCCAGTACAGATACCATCATTTAAACACAGAGTGTATTGTTTAAAGTGCTTTTAAATGTATATTTTGTTTTTATTCTGTTATTTTAATGCTTGTTACCTGCCCAGAGACCTTGGGGTATGGGGTGGGATAGAAATGTAAATAATAAGTAAATAAAGGAAGGAAGGAAGGAAGGAAGGAAGGAAAAGCAGAAAACACCAAGAATGTTGAGTGAGAAGGGAATGGGGGAAGCAGACAGTTAACTATAAGCCACTGCCATAAAAATATAAAAACCAACCATAAAAACTTATTAAAATCTCTGATGACCAAATGATCTCATTTAAAACCAGCCAGTGTCACAAGAAACAAATAGGAGTTAAATGTGCGTGAAAAACTCAATAAAATGGCCTCCAAAAAAAGGCCATTGGTGCCACAGGAGGTGGAAGCCCTGCTATTGCACTAAGAGGCAAAGCGTGCGCACGGCCGGACCCTCCTGCCCTCACAGGTTTCAAGCCTGAAGAATAAAAGCAAAGTAGCTTCATAATTAAGCAATGGACAGGAAATTATTGTGGGGGCTGGACGCGTTTGGTCTCCCAAAGTGACGGAAGCAGGTTGCTGTTGTCGTTTCTTCAGGAAACTCTGAAGAGGGCAGAAGAGGGCCGAAAGTGCTACTGGGCAAGGATGTGCCAAGCGATTCAAATCAAACAGGGGTGTTTGAAAGGTTCACGTTCTGTCCAAATGTCCTGCCTGTTCGAATTTCAGCTGAACAAAGGGATGTTCTAATGAACCTAGTGAGCACACCCTGTTTGAGCGAAAGGTGTTCAAAGGTGCTTGAATCAATCCAAACATCCTGCTGTTTGAGGAACAAAAGTCTGAATCTGAACTGAACAGACGGGATGTTCTAATGACCCCAGTGAACGCGCCCTGATCGATCTGAGGTTCAAAGCTGTCAGGTCAAACTGCTGGAAGAAAGGGAGCTCAAATTCAAAATAAACAGAGGGGTGTAACCAATGGGCAGTTGCAGTGGCTGTACTTTTCTACTGTTGGAGTTGCTAGCTGAGGTTAATGGGGAGGTTTTGCCATTCTAAGTGGTCACTAATTAGAGATGTGCATGAATGAAGTTTTGGGTTCGATTCATATCAAACTGAATGCAGGAAAATTTGTATTTGTTTGAATAGATCCCCTTGGAACGTGGTAGGATTCAAATTCGATATGAATTTGATTTGAATCCTCACTATGAATCACATAAAATCCCCTGCATATCCCCTATGCATCCCCTATGAATCCAATACATACTGCTTATGTATCCGCTTTGAACACATCAAACCCACCCTGAATCCGGTTTGAATCTGCTCTCAGTCCAATTTGAATCCACTCTGGATCCACTCGCAGATGTGACTGGCACAGTGACTTTCCCACCTCCCCAGGTTCACGAATGTAATGAAGCCTCGTACAAGTGTTCCAAAGCATTTGATTCGAATTCAAATGTCCAAATTCATACGAATTTTGAATGTTATAAATATTCGTGCACAACCCTAGTCACTATACCCTAGTAATGGTAGCCTTTGTTTTGTCTGTTGGGATGCCACAAAATGGCTCTTAACGAGTTGGAGCAATGTATTACTGCAAGAAAGTCTTGCTGAAAATGGATAAATCTAAGGAAAATAAAGAAAGCTATCCTTAGCGGCTTCCAGCGAAAAGAGCAGAACCAAACTCAACCAGACTTCCCCACCCTTGCTTCCCTTGGGAGTGAAAATGAAAGCTATTACCTCGCATGCCAGGAACGCCTTGCCGTCCCTCACGACCGATTTGTCCTGGCATTCCTGGAGATCCGGGAGGTCCTGGTCGCCCAGGAGGTCCATCTTTGCCAGGAGGCCCTGGCCTTCCAGGGTGGGAAGCTAATTCCACAGGAAACTGCATCCGGGAAGTGTAATAGGCCATCCGTTCTGCATGGAGAAACAATGGCACTACAATCATTGCTTGTACAGTATGACATGATTTTGTGTTACATGGTTTTTTGACTTTGCAAATTTGATAGAATCCTGGAGATTTTCGGTTTTGAGATTTGGCTTTCAGGGTGCCACCGGCTTAAACTGGCAGACCTGAGTCCTGGTGCAATATAACATGGCTGAAGACTCATGGGGGGAGATGGCTCCATCTTTATGGCAACATTGAAGTTGGCTAAGGGGCCTCCTTTGCTCCGCCGCCATCAGGCCAGGTCACTTTTTGAAACACCTGCACCTGCACACAGAGGTTACCTTGGCTGGCACACACATGTGCATTGCCTTCTTCACGGCCACAGCAAGGTGACAGGCTGTCCCAGGATGTGAAATAATGCGCTGTGTGTTGCTTTCTAGGCCCTGATCTGAAAGTAGGTGCTACAGGCCACTGCTTCCATGTGAGCTTCAAGTGTCAGTGTACAGCCCAAGAGCACCTCCACATCACACACCTGTCCCCTCCCCCAGGGCAAAGCAATCTCACTGAGAACAGGTGGTCTTCTTTCTCCATGGAAACCATGGAAGAAGAAGAAGAAGAAGAAGAAGAAGAAGAAGAAGAAGAAGAAGAAGAAGAAGGAGGAGTTGGCTTTTCTACCCCGCTTTTCTCACCTGTTTAAGGGGAGTCAATGCTGCTGACAAAGCTTTTCTATTCTTCTTCCCACAATAGAACACCCTGTGAGGTAGGTGCGGCTGTGAGAGCTCAGAAGAGAGCTGTGACCAGCACAAGGTCACCCAGCTGGCTTCATGGGGGAGGGCGGAATCGAATTCAGTATTCCCAGAGAAGAGTCTGGCTCCCTAACCACTAGACCAAACAGAAGGTTTGTTAGTCCTCTTAAATGGGTGAGAAAAGCGGGGTAGGAAAGACAACTCTTCTTCTTCGTAACAGGTGGTCTTTTTTGGCCATCTGGATGTGGCCACAAATACCTAACGTGTCTGTTTCAAGATGCTCATTTTACCACCAACCATAAGTGGTTTCATTTACAAAAGAAAAATATGTTTCTCCCACCAGGGCAACAGTGTTCTGCTCTCCCACCCCCATGGTGACCCCATCTCAAAGCCTTTTTACCAACCGTCAAACATTTTGTGTAGCTCTTGCCTGATGAACCTCCGTATTTCATCGTAATTGACTGCATCTCCCTAGGAAGACATGGATAAAGGGGAAAAAGAAAAAAAAATACTTCTAGCCAGTCAAAATACAAACACTTAGAGCCAAGAGCATGCTGGAGGATATCTGTAGCTCTGGGTTAGAGGTTGCATTGCAGGTGTTCTCCAATCTGGATCCTGTCCACCGCTTTACAGCCCCACCCCACCCCACCTTTTAATGCTCATGGTCACACCTTCACTTTAAACCTTCTTCGGTCCATTTTCAGGTCTCACTGCTCACACCTTTTGCTCTTTCTGGCCGCGTTCCCACCTACCGCAAAAACATCGCAAACATGGATTACTCTGGCCCAGAGTAATCCGGGCTCTGCTGCGGGTTTAGCTGGAGGCCGGGAACAGCACCGATTACACACTGGGTTGTTCCCAAACCTCACCCATGAATGGCGTGGCAGGAGGCAAAGGGAGGGGAGAAGGGGACCGGCGGTGCTGGTGGTGGAACGGTGGAGAAAGAGGAGGATCGGCTTTCAGGGGCTGTTACAGGACCCACCGCTGGCTGCTGCTTGCTCACCAGCGGCCTCAATGGCCGGTCCAGTTACTTGCTCCATTCCTCAGTGCCCACTTGCCTGACAGTTGGTGCTGCCGCCGCCACCAGCCAAACGCATCCTTCGCCACCACCGCTCAGCCCCACCTGCCCTGGCCCAGCCTTGCCTCACTGCCTCCCCTGTTTTTGCCCTATGGCCGCCCTTGCGCTTCTCCTCCTTCCCAACTGGGAGGCCACCTCCCAGTCCATCTCCTCAGGGTGGGCAGGTCTTTGGTCTGGTCAGTCAGTCGCTCACCTCCTGCCCTGGCAGCTGCCCAGCCAGGTGGCACCACACCAGCCTGCCCCCTCGCTCACCTGCCTGCGTGATCCTTCACTGGTGATAGGCCAGGGGCGGGGACCTGGCCTGGTAACAAAGCCACTGCTGCCAGCTGCCCTCCTTCTCTCAACTTTAATGTTGAAACAGGGGTTTTCTTTCCCCACATTTTCCCTGGAAAATGCAGGGAAAAGAACTCGCATGGGAACAGGGGGCTAAAATCTGGAATGGATTCGAATTACTGGGGGATTTAATGGAAAGCCTCGATGGTGAATCCAAATCCATTCTGGATTTTAGCCCCTATGGGAACGTGCCCTCTATTTTTTTTTTATTTGTAGACTTTCCATTCAGAAAAAGTCCAACTGGAGAGTGGAAAGTCTACAAATAAACTGGGGTGTTTTTTCCACTGTCACTAGAAGTACCCATTAAGTACCCATTAATGGGTACAAAGATGCCATTACATACCCATTAATGGGTACTTAATGGGTACTTCTAGTGACAGTGGAAAAAACACCCCTGGATAGAAATGAAAAGGCAGACCTGAAGATGGACTGCGGAAGGTTTAAGAGGAAGGTGTGACCACAGCCATAGAAGGCCTTAGGCTGCAGGCAGATGAGTTTTTCATCCATGTTTTGCTAACTGATGGAGAACCCAAGTGTCTGTTACGTTGCCATTCAATACCACAAGCATATGACTGTGGATAAGTAATGCTTGCATTATCTTTTCTGCTTTTGGTTTTAGTTTCATCCTGAGGTCAGCATTTCAATCCATATTGCTGTACTTCTGGGCTATGACTGTGATAAAACCAGATTCACTAGGCTGTGTTGTAGAGTTCCTTACACCTAGAACATGTTCATGGTGTGTCTAAAGCTGCACCGGAAATCATGTTTTTTTAAACCTGTTTCAGGCATGATTTTTACTTTTTATCTTTGGGTATACTGATTGATCAATCCATTGATCGATCACATTGTTCCCTTGTTAGGAGTGCGCATGAATACTTAACATTCGTTATCCGTATGAATTCGTGCAAATTCGCATATTTGTATACGTATAAAATATTATGACATTCATACATTAACATTCATACGAATACAAATGTTTTGGAACATTCGTACAGATAGTTCAGACATTCCTTAAACTGGGGGTACGTATCACATACATATGCATTGGTGTAGGATATATATCCAATGTGTATGCGTTCATATAGGATACATATCTGATATGTATGCACTCATATTGGATATTCGTATGAATTCGTACAAATACATTTTTATCAAATGGAATCCTAACACATTCAAAGATCTATTTGAACAAATACGAATTTTCTAACATTCGTTACAAATCGAATGCTGGAAAACCATTTGTGCACATCCCTATCCCTTGTTATCACTTTTCCATGTTAATTCCATCCATCCATCCATCCATCCATCCATCCATCCATCCATCCATCCATCCATCCATCCATCCATCCATCCATCCATCCATCCATCCATCCATCCATCCATCCATCCATCCATCCATCCATCTTTATATCCTGCCCGATACCTGAGGGATTTTGGGTGGCTAACAACCAATGGTTGTTAATGGTACCTATCCTTGGACACGTCTTTGCAATTCCATCAGCCAACGCATCTCACCATCAGTTAGCCTTTGGTCTTCCATTCAGAACCTAGCAGATTTCATAACATAAAACGTGGAATATCTTCTGCTAGTTTTCCCATGTCTCTGGTCTCTGTTGCATGAACCTTCCTTGAATGTGCATGATGCATCTGTGAGGCTGTTCTTCAAGAGTCAGGAAACTAAATGAAATGCCTATCTTCTCTTCTGAAGCACCTGTCTGTTGTCCCTTTGTTCCTTGGGCTACCTTCATAATAATTGCAGGCCTTAGATTAATACTCTGGCTCATCCATTTGTGTATGGCTAGTAATTAGTTGCTTTGTCTTAACCTACAAGAAAATTGATAACCAAATGGTTCACTAAGGACTGAACCAGGACCCTGAATCTTGGTTAAGAACCTTTCTGATCATTTTTCATGGAGCCCATTGAACACCCACTGTGCTCTTTCTGTTCGTTACCATTGTTCCAGGCAATCCAGGGTTCCCGGGACTACCAGATGGACCGGGAGGGCCAGGCTGTCCTCTTTCTCCTGCGGGGCCGCGTGGTCCGATGGGGCCCATGGGACCACTCTTTCCCATTCCCCCAGGCATCCCGGCTCGGCCTTTCTCTCCAGGGTATCCTCTCTCTCCTACGGAACCATGTTCCCCCTGATGGAAGGGAGGGAGACGGATATTACTCATAAAGCCTTGTCAGAGACCAGTTGCCCATTCTTCATATTTCGCCATTTCCCACTTACCTTTTGTCCAGCTGGCCCTGGAGACCCCACTTTGCCAGGCGGGCCCTGGAAGAAGAAGCATGAAGACAGGTCTTTAGAAACTGAGGATTCTAGGACAGTTCTGCAAATAACCAAACACACAATGCTGTCGTTTCCCCCCTCTTCCCTAAGGAAAATGTTAGGATTTTTAAATTTCATTCTCTACTTTTTTTTCCCTCCAGAGATTTTTTACCTTTCCCTTCTTCCCAGGGTAGTGGTGGTCAAGATGGAAAGGAGAGGGGGGGGGGGAAATGGGCATAACTGCATTGTGCTCCATTTGCGCAAATTTGCTTCATTGCCTCTCAAGATCACTTACTGGTTGACAGTTGTCAAGGGAGGGGAAAAACCTGCTTGGCTAGACGAAGCTCTTGTGCTCTGACACAGCTGGTTGTTTTATTATCTATCAAGCATTTCTCTCCTTCTGCCTCCCAATGTGGAACAGGAAGGTGGAAATGCATGATACAGAAAAAGCACAGTCCCCTCCAGATGTTTCAATTTCTAGCAACATCAGGCAATGCAGCTATGCCACATGATGAGAATTAAAGTCCAAATCACAGCCAGCAGAAGACTACCCTGATACCCCCCTTAAAGGCGCTGTCATCAAGACAGCCGAGTAGGGTGGCAGCGGCAGTGGTAATCATCATCTTTCCTCCTCCCCCCCCCCCCCCGCCTCTGTCACTCTGGTTGACAACGGAGGCATGGCCATCACCTCAGGGGCATGGCTGAGGTGGCTACATCACTGTTGTCACGCCCCTGATGGGCAGAACCGCAGCAGGACTCCCTCCTGAGGGCCTGATCTGGTCCTCAGGAGGCATCCTGCGGCATCTGTATGGTGCGTTACTTAGCACTGATTGCAATCAGGTGCTAGAGCACTTGTGCGGACACATGGGGTCTTCCATAGACATCTGGATCTCAAGATCCAGATCTCCAGGAGGATCCCAACTCAATGATGCAGAACTTCAAGAACTGGATCTTTGAGGCCCCATGCAAAATTAGGGAGACACAATTCCTGCCTATTGTCAACAGACCCAAGGAAGTAGGAATGGGAGAGAAGGCGTGCAAACTAGGAATGTGCATGAATGTTTTGTTGATTTGATTAGTATTGAATAGAATGCAAGAAAATTCATATTTGTTCGAATAGATCCCCTTCTAATGTGGTCGGATTCAAATTCTATATAAATGTTCAATCCCATACGATTTCCATACGAATGCATATAAGTCCCATACAAATTCTGTCCATATCCCATATGAATCCCATATGAAGCTTCATATGAATGTATTGAAAGAGTCAGTTTGAATGACAGTCTTCAAATGTCTGAGTTCGGCCAAATTTGGCCGAATTTCAGATGTTATAACTATTCATACACATTCCTAATGGAAACCGTATAGTATGAGCCAGGAAAAAAGGAAATATGTTTAAGAAGGCCCATTGGTAATGATCACCGTACCTCTTTGCCAGCTTCTCCATCTATCCCTGGTTCACCCTAAGAATCAACAGAAAAAAGAAAAGAAAAGAAAAAGGTGGAGGGGAAGAGAACAGACAATGTTATTCTAAAGTTTTCTACTGGATCCGAGATTGTAGTTTATAATGTGTCCCCCTCTTTTTTAGAGGCCTTTTTCAAAGAGCTGGGCAGAGATGAATTAAGCTGTCTGTAGATGCTCAACCTTATTTTATTTTATTTTATTTGTATTTCTATCCTGCCCTATACTTGAAGATTTCAACATTTAAAATTGGACATATATTAAAGCAGCAGCATATATTAAAACAGTAATAGTGGCTGTAAAGTATAAAGAGACAGTATTTTCCCATTTAGCCAAAAACCAGGGCAAAGAGGTGCGTCTTCACTGCCTTCCTAAACATATACAGTGAAGGAACCTGATGCACCTCAAGGAAGAGACTTTCCCATAGCCTGGGGGCCATCACTGAGAAGGCCCTCTTCCAGATGCCCACCTCTTTTATTATTAAGGGTGGTGGGGCAACCAGGAGGGCCTCCCCTCCAGATCTTAAGGCATGGGCAGGTTGATATGGAAGAAGGCATTCCTTTAGATATTTGAGAAGGCCCTTGTAGTATAAGATAGGAAGGGCATCAGAACTGGATATTCACTAAATAAATAATTTTAAAATAAATACAAGTGATGCAAGGATATTACTAAAATTGTGAAGCCACTGAAGTTCCAGAAACCCTGTTTTTCTAGGCAGAGCCTGGGACATTTTGAAGCCTGTAATATCACACTTACCGGTGGGCCTGGGTGACCTGGTGGTCCAGGCTGGCCTGGAATTCCACTAAGGCCCCTTTCGCCAGGTGTTCCCCGTTCACCCTTCAGCCCCTAGAAAAGAGGAGGTCCAGATGTCACCTACTGCTACAGGCAACTGTGAAGGTGTGAAATGTGGACCTTTGCTAAACTCCCACCTGAAGGGGGCATTCTTGAATGTGCTCTTTCCCAAAAGGGGAGAGCTCCAATTCCGCCCCACCATGGTCTCCAGATCTTTCTGATTCTAAAAATACCCAAGACAGGGTTTTATTCTTATATATGCACCCTGTACTGCTTTATGACTCAGTAAAAGGGACAAGAGGCCTTTTTGCAGCACAGCTGGTAGTCAACAATCAGTGAACATCTGGGGGAAGAGCTTCTGCATTTGGAGGAGGCTGTTATTGGAACATAAGAGAGGCCCTGCTGGATCAGGCCACTGCCCATCTAGTCCAGTGTCCTGTCACACATGGTGGCCCCCCTAATGGTCATGGGCATCTCAAGCAGAGACAAGGACAAACCCTTTCCTGCTCTCCAATCCCAGCAAATGGCCTTAGAACAGTGGTTCTCAACCTGTGGGTCGCGACCCCTTTGGGGGTTGATCTGTTCTTTCACAGGGGCCGTTATGAAGTAGCAACAAAAATAATTTTATGGTTGGGGGTTAGGGTTAGGTTGGGGGTCACCACAACTTAAGGGACTGTATTAAAGGGTTGCAGTATTAGGAAGCTTGAGAACCACTGCCTTAGAAGCATCCTTATTCCCCCCACCCAGCCTGAAAGATGTACCTAGGCATTCATTCTAGTAGCTATCTGTCATCCATAAATTTTGCTAACCCTACCTTAAAGCCATCTAGGCTGGTAGCTGTTACCACCTCTTCCAGCAGCGAATTCCATAGACCGATGGCTCTCTGGGTGAAGAAATACTTCCCCTTGTCGGATCCGACTCTCCTACCCATCAGCTTCATAGAGTGCCCCTGTTACAGCCTCCAGGTGTGCCCTGCCTTCCCAGAAGTTCACTAATTGTTGATTAGGTTTGGAGCACGATTTTGTTAACAAACCTTAAACCTAAGCTTACCTGCATTGTCTGGCCAGCAGCCATTTGCACCTCTTCTGGTACTCCAGGGTCGTCTGAGGTGCTGCACAAACTCACTGGCACCTCAGATAACCATAGACACGACTGCATGTGTGCAGAGTCTCAGTGTCGTCATGGCTACGGCACTGAAGCACGCGCAGCCACAGAGGGCTCCGCAGACAAAATGGTGGCAGCCTGAAGAGGACTGGCCCCACATTCAAATCAGGTAAGTATTCAATCGTGGGGAGGTGGGGGCGGGCAGATAGTGTTGACTAGTGCTCCAAGTGTAAGCGCTAGTCAATTTTGGTTAATCGTGCTCCTTTCCCATCCAGCAGATGGAAGCGAAGTGCAAAATTTGCTCAAGGGCTCTACACATTGTAGTTTCAGGTCAACAACTCTTGCATGTAAGTCTACTGCCTATGCAGAGCTTCTGACATGTCGCTTCACCATAATTGTTTCCCTTACAAGTCACCTCTATGGTCCACACTACCTTGGGTTCTTTGTGTGAAAGATGAGATACAAAAACCATCAATAAATACATAAATAAATGGTGGTGGTGGTGATGGCGGTGATGTTACAGCTGACTGTTCTACACGTTGCAATACGTTTCTTATTGAGAAGTGGTAGCCAGAAAAATGATAAGGAAACTCTAGGAGGTCTCGGTCTGTGAATGCTTACAAAGGCTTTATGGTATTAGGTTTTTTCTTTTTGGGACATCTTGGCTAAAGAGCTACTAGAATACTCACAATTCCAGTTATTCCAGCTGGGCCGGGCTGGCCAGGGCTTCCTGGAGGTCCCTGGTGACGGAGAGAAGAAATGCAGCAAATTTTATAAATATCAGCCCAGGATGGCAACACAGAGATAAGGTTGTAGGTAAAAACACATCCAAGATGTTGGGTTGGTTATTCCGTTGAACTTTTCTTGGCCTTCTGTTCATACAAAGTTCCATGAACAGCTCAGCAAGTTCTAAAAATGACATACAGTGTCTTGAAAACTGGCCGTAAAGCTGCAGAAATGAATTTGGAGTTGGTGCTAAAATTCCCGGATGACAAAACAAGCAAAAGTTAAAACCTTCATCTGCCCTTCACTCCCTGCAAAAGTTCTTTAGAGGCACCATGGCGGTCTCTCCGACCTAGAGGTGATGCCTAAGCATCAATTTGTAAACACCTCTGTGTGTGGTGTGTGTGTTGGTGGCAAGCATGCATTAGCATTAAACAATTGCATGGCAGCAGGGACACTGGCCAGATTTTTTAAAAAATGAAAAATTGATGACTATACAGTATAAAAATACAAAACCGTTGTGTTACACATCCTTCAACACAGACAAAGCTTATTTCTATCCAAGTAAAATTATTTTGTCAATAGCTTTAAAATTTGAGAGACAACATCACCTACCAGATTTTTTTAAAACACATCTGGCAGCATCCTCAGAGTTTCTAAGCCATTTAAGGGCTCAAGACTGATGAAATCTTTCTGGTGGTGGTGTTAAAGCTTATAGGACAGAAAGCAATATTTTGGAGGTGAAAAAGGGGGGGGTTAAAAAAAGAAAGGACTTCTCATTCTGAAGCCTCCTTTTCACATGGAGACAGGTTTAAATAGGCATGAAAATGGGCTACATTGGATATGGATGAAGTGTCTCCCTCAGTTCTCACTCCAGATTTCCCCCTTTCTTCCTTGGTTTTGTGCTAGAATGCTGGTCTCTTATCTGGGGGTCTCCCATTTCAAGTCCGCACTCCTCCACAAAGCCAGCTGGGCGGCCTTGAGCTAGTCAGAGCTCTCTTTCTGAGCTTTCAACAGCCTCACCTCCCTCACAGGGTGTCTGTTGTGGGGAGAAGAACAGAAGGTTTGTCAGCTGCTTTGAGTCCCCTTGAGGGTGAGAAAAGCGGGGTAGAAAAGCCAACTCCCCCTCCTCTTCTTCTTTATTTGCATCTTGAGGCAACTTTACAAATGAAAAAAGTAAGTAGGTGGCAGTGGTGGAATTTATGCTGATGAGTTGCCTAACCGATAGTTTTTGGTTTAGCTCACAGGGATTCATACACTGTGGGAATCCCGCCAAGCAGGACTTGGTTTTAGTAGTGGTCCAGATGTAGAACAAACAGATTTGTGGCTACTTCAATTCAGCATCTGTATTAATGGGTGTTTTTCCACTGTCACTAGAAGTACCCATTAAGTACCCATAAATGGGTACAAAAATGCCATTACATACCCATTAATGGGTACTTTTAGTGACAGTGGAAAAACACCCAATGTCAGCAATAAGTATTTTGACTTACCACATGACCAGGAGGCCCCGGTCTGCCTTGGGGTCCCATAGGACCTGGTTCTCCCTGGAGAAGAGAGAAGAGAGAGAGAGGAAGAGAAAGTTAATGAGCACTGTGTGTCAAGGTAGAGCAAATGGGTGTCTACAATGGTGGGCAACTTAAAATCACTCATTTGGGAGGCTTTAAGAGCACTCTTGGCCACAGTTGTCCTAACTTATATTGGGTAGTGACTCCAGATTAGAGACGTGTGAAGTTCGGTTTGCCTTCAAAAATTCAATGGAACAGTTCATGTTCAAGCATCTCTGCATCAAACCAAACATGCAGTAGTTTGCATATCCTGAAATTCATTTGAACCGAACCAGTCTCCCACTTGTGAACACAAATGATTTGGTTGAACAATTAATGTCTGCTGTGTTTTTCCCCTTGAAGAAAACTGTATTTTTTTTCTTTTTGAGCAAGTTTGGAATCAAACTCAAACAACGATTTGTTCAATTAAGTGGTCCACCAGTGAAATGAACTGAGTAGTGGTTTTTGCTCACCATGCTTTTTGCTCATGCTTTCAGCAAATGACTCTTTGCAGAACACATTTGCTCACAATAAATAGCACATCATCTGGGAGGTTACTGATTAGAATCTGTCTCCAAGTGCCTTTCGTCTTTGAGAGAAAGAATGGCTATTAATTTCTAGAGCTGAAGAAAGACGCCTGTGGAGGAGGGCACCTGTCTTTTGCTTTTGTTACGGCCCTTTCATGGGTTTGTTGGTTTCTATTTCCATACTCTGCCCCGTGAATGCAATTCGGGTCTTTGGGAAGTGATCAGATGCTTCCTTCATCTTCACGGCATTATTTACAAAATGTGCATGCCGTTCAATACTGCGGTGTCTCTAAGCGGTTCACAGAGAAGATTAAAAACATAAATAAAATCCAACCTCAACTACTGTTTCCTGGTTACATGGCAGGGTGTTCAAAAGACTTTAGGTACAGAACACAGGCTGCATGGGCAAAGAATGCTTATTGATAAAGTCGGAGAAGCTTCTTTTTATGTGTTATAGCTGTGGCTCTAATCTTCCGTTTAACCCTCTTAATTCCAGGAGCACAGAGCAAAAAGGCCAAATCTTATGAGTTTTCTCCCAAAGAATTTCTAAATGCATTTCACATCCTGTTTCTCAGTATTGTTTTTAATAACTCATTGGTATTGTATTTGAATTGCTTAAGCTTTTGGTTTTTTTTTATGGGTAAGTTGATTGCAAGCAACGTTTTAAACTAAATGAGAAAGTGATGTGTAAATGTTTTAAACAAAATAATAATAAATAAGATACGCTTGCCAGTAACTTACATCAGCTCCAGTCCGGCCAGGATTGCCTGGTGGTCCCTGTTTGCCAGAATCGCCCTAGGAGGAGGTAAAATTTGTAAGTGTTTATAGGGAGTAGTTTACAAAGACAAGGATTTCTCTACGGCCTCTGTGACCCCAGCTGCCCTGCCTCCATGACCCCAGGTGCCCCACCCCCCATGACCCCAGGTGCCCCACCCCCGTGACCCCAGCTGCCCTGCCCCTGTGACCCCAGCTGCCTGCCCCCATGGTTGGTGGTCTCCACAACACGAGGAACTGCATTAAGGGGTTGTGGCATTACGAAGGTTGAGAACCACTGCTCTAGGCTATCTTGGTCAAGAAGAACATGACCTAATCGGACTTGGGCTGCTTTTGCACTTGCCTTCCCTTCTGTTGGATGGAAAAAATGTGTTAGCGACTAATGTGTACTAGTGTTCACACTTGGGAAGGCTAGTACAAGTTAGACTACACATGCCCGGAGACTTACTGGTGTCCATGTATGTGTCTGATCACCATGTATGTCACAGGGCAGTACCATCTTGATTGCAGATCTGCTGTGACAACATGTGCGCTGTTGCCGTTATTGCGGCAACAGTGATGCTCTGCCCATGCACAGTCATGTTTGGGGTCACTTGAGGTGCCAGTACACTTTCGTGGTGGTACCTCCGATGACGCCTCACACTGGAAATGGTGTGAACAGTCACAGCGTGGACACTCCTGGTAAGCTCCCAGGCAAGGTTACGTTGCATGTGGTGCACAATTTTGTGCACCAAAGCTAGTTTATAATAGGTTAACATCTGGGCAGGCAGGAGGCGTTTCTAGGCTGTACACACCTCCTGCAAGTACATATGCATCTGCCCAGATGTTCACCTATTGAACACTACCAATTTGTCTCTGCTCTATTTCACACACACACACACACACACATACACACACACACACACACACACACATAGACAGACAGACAATTTTTTCACTGTCTTCTATCAGACCCATCTGATAGAAGACTGAACCTGTCAAGTCAACCTGGTGCCTCATCCAACCCAAAGGAACCAAACTTCAGCCCTTGCCAATCTGGTGCCCTCTTGGTGCCAGGGTGTTGTAGCCAGGGTGAGGTGCCCCCTTGGCAGTGAAAGTAGGGTTGCCACCTTATACCATACAGTCTTCACCTGCCAGATGAGTATGACATCTCTAAGGAAGGCATGACTGCTGTGGTACATGCCTTCCAGTGTAAGGTGTGATTTGGTGCATTATCACAGGCCTCCACACTCCAAGAGTGGAGGTGCCTAGTGACGCAGCAGACAAGGTGATTTTGCAGAGGCAGCCTCCCACTGGTTCTCCTCCAAGCTGGAGCCACTGAGTTACTGGCAAAACGAAAGTTCAGCTGCTGTACGAATCAGATAAGCTCCAGTCAGCCTGGAAGCTGTTTTGGTTTCTGGGGACTTTTCATCTACTTGATCCTGGCAAAATCTCAGGCTCTCTCAAGGCTTGATGCAGCACTGAGGAAGGAAGCTATCTGCATAAGCAGCAGCTCCCCAAGGTATCAGGCAGGAAATGGGCTGCAGTGCAGAGTGTCCCCTAGGCACTGAGATGCTTCTCGATTCCCTCTGGCAGAACACCCAGAATTCTGAGCATTTCATTGGAACAGCTGCCTCTTCCAACAGGTCTCTTGGAGCGCTTTGAGATTATTGGACCTTTGGTCTGAATTGGGTTTCTCCTCTTTTCTCAAATAAAATAAAATAAAATTTATTTTTCCTCTTAAATAAATTTCTCTTCTTTTCTTAAATAAAGTTAAATAAATAAATTTTATTTATTTATTATTTATGTTTCTATCCCGCCCTATACCTGAAGGTTAACTGGTGCTCTTAAAGACAAAACCTACCTTTTGTCCTGGAAGGCCAGGGTGACCTGTTTTCCCTTTGAACCCCTACAGAGAAGACAGAAGAATGAGCCAAAATTACAATGTAAAGGACCAAACCTACATCCGCCTTTCATCCTATCCTCTCTTTTGAAGGTTGGCTTGAATTTCTTCTCCATCCTAATATGTCCTCTTGCTTTTTAAGAATTACTTGATCTGCAGGAATGATCTAGTGGGGTTTGCAGAATATATCAAAAGGGGTTACCACTTACTGGAGGTCCCATCATTCCTGGAGGTCCTGGAGAACCAGGGTCACCCTAGAGAGAAGCAAAAAGATGAAGCAAACAAGTCAACCCAAACTTGAACTTTCAGCTGAGATGGTTAAGTATTATCAACACAGCTTCTTGAAGAAATCCAACCTCTTCCTTCACTTTCTGGAAGATCCGCAGGGAAGGAAACCTTCAGACACATTGCTCCTCTGTTATTCTGATGACTCTGAACTCTTAACAAGAACCCTCAACAGCTTTAGTAACTTAAGCCCTTTCTACACTTGGTTTTATTCCAGATTATATCCAAGTGCAGACTTCATAAGGCCCCAAGTGGAAAGATGGAGTATCAGACAGATGGGTGTTAACCAAAATCTCCTGACTTCAATGTGGTTTCGTTCATGTTCTGCTTGGTGGAGACCAGAATCCAAGTAAATCTGGACTCATAGGAATTTATGGTACTTGTAAGTGAGAAAGTTCCGTCATCCTCTGAAGGCTATCCTTACCCGTGCTCCTGGCTTTCCATCTTTTCCTTCTAGTCCCTCCAAGCCAGGTGGACCCTAATCCAGGGGAAAAACAAGACAAAAGAAGATAAATGCAATCATTACATGCATCTTGCAAAAGACCAAGTCGGTTGGATTACATGGATAGATGATGAACTACAAACACCCAGATTTCATCTTGGTGCAAAAGGGGCAGTGAGTAAAGGCTTCGGACACTTAAATATTTGTTGACCACAGGGTGCATCCACACAAAGAGAACAGGATGCCGGTGACAGTCCCTGACGCATGGCAACCATGCATCACCTCCCTGCTGCAACTTGCAATAAAGATATGCATGAATATTCGTAACAATCAAAATTTGTACGAATTTTGCCAAACTTGAACATTTGTATTCAAATCTAATGTTGGCAACAATCAAATGTTTCAATACATTTGTATGAAGCTCCTTATGGAATTCGTATCGGAATTGTGTGGGATATGTACAGGATTCATATGGAATTCATATGCATTCATATGGGATGCATATGGGATTGAACATTCGTATTGAATTCAAATCCAACTACATTCGAAGGGGATCTATTCAAACGAATACAAATTTTCTTGCCTTCAGTTCAATATGAATTGAACATACACAAAAAATACATTTCTTCACATCTCTAGCTTACAGCACTTGAGCATAGAGAGTGATAAATGACTCTGAGATTTAATTGTGTTGCCCTCACCCCTTCCATCTGGGGACATGGAAGTGGCAGAAGACATGTACCAGGGCTACTCCTTGCTCAGCATGATTTAGCGCCAGATGGAAAATGGCCAACCAAGACTGTTTAGGATTAAACTAACCTGGGCAGAATCACCAAAACTGCAGAACTCAGCCTTGATGACTCTGAGGTGGAGATGCCTACAAGCCTAAATTGGCTTTTTGGTTCAGATCAAACTAAACAGCCCTCTGTCTGGTTTCGACTTCTTTCTTCAAGTAGGCCAGGTGCTCAGTTTGAATGCAAACCTTTTGAACATCTTGAACTGAACCGGGTGTGTTCCCTAGGTTCATCTGAACACCCCTTGGTCAGTTCAGATTTGAACTCTATTTTCAAACAGGCAGGTTGCTCGGTTCGGACTCAAACTTTTGAACAACCACTGTTCGATTCAAAGAGGTTCAAAACCAAACCGGTTTGGTTCAGCCCTACTCTGAGGATGGGTGGGGTGGGGATTGCCAGCCATGTGCAAGGAGCTCCCACCAGCTCAGCAGTGGGATCAAAGTGTTGGAATTATACTGCAAAGATGGCTCCATTTTGCGACTGTCAGAATGCTGCCTAGATTTACAGTAGGACGTACCAACTGGTTTATAAATCTCAGGATTTGGGAAAACTTCTTTTCCTTTTGAATGACTGCTTAGATTCTTATTTACAGGGCCCAGTGATGACAGTGGCTGAGATCCATGGGAACCCATTATCTGAACTTGGCTTACAAACCACAGTTTGTGCCAAGTTTTGTTTGGTGTGATGCTGTAATTGATAAATTGTTCTACCTTCAAAGACTGCTGCCTCATCATGAGCAAAGTCATCATTGTATGACTCTGAAAGCTGGAGATGCTTGCAAAACAAAACACAATATTTCCCTTCCTCGGAATGGTAACAGTTTAATCAGTTTGGATACACAGAAAAGCAAACAGTGGCTTGAGTTGTTTCTGCCCTTACCTTTGCCCAGTCAAATCTGCAGTGGATTCAGAGTGGATTTGAAGTGGATTGAGAGCAGATTTGTGGTAGATTCAGGGTGGATTTCACACTTTCAAAGAGGATACGTAGTGGTTATGTATGGGATTCTTATGGGATTCATATAGAACATTCGTATCGAATTTGAATCCTACGACATTTGAAGGGAGTCTTGTTTGAATGAATACTAGGGATCTGCACAAATTGTTTATTTTTGCATTAAATTCAAATCAAATGTAAGAAAATTCATATATCCAATACAAACACATAGATATCTGAAGAAGAAGAGTTGCCTTTTCTACCTTGGTTTTCTCACCCATTTAAGGGGACTCAAAGAGGCTGAGAAAGCTTTTCTTATTCTTCTCCCCACAACAGAACACTCTGTGAGGTAGGTGGGGCTGTGAGAGCTCAGAAGAGAGCTGTGACTGGCCCAAGGTCACCCAGCTGGCTTCACGGGGGAGGGCGGAATCAAACCCTGTACTTCCAGATAAGAGTCTGGCTCCCTCACCACTAGACCAAACTGACTCACAAACCATCTGATACAGATCCAATATGTATCCTGCAACATATCTGCTTTGAAAGCGTCAAATCTGCCCTGAATCTGTTCTCAATCAATGTTGAATGAAGTCTGGATCTGTTGCAGATGTGACGGCTGCAGCCGCTTTCCCTCTTCCCCGGCTCGGTTCACGAATGTCCCGAAGGGTTGATAGAAATACGAATGTCAATGGGCGAATGTCTTAACATTCGATTTGGATACGAATGTATGAATTCGTCCGAAAACCAAGTTGTTACGAATATCCGAGGACATCCGAAATGAATACAGATTTTCTTGCGTTCAATTCGATATGAATCGGGGAAGAAAAAAAGACATTCGTGCACATCCCTACAATGGCAGAAGAGGAAATGGACTGTTTCCTCATTCGTTACCACTGAGTCAGGTTGGACTTCTGATGGCCGCACAGGCAAGTGTTTGGCCCCTGGAACAGTTTCCTCTAATGTGCGCCACTGTACACACAGCTGGAGGGAAAGAGGTCTATACTTAAGCCATCAGCGCCTATGTGCACTTCCTCTTTTGCTGGTGATATTATTCAGCTGCTTTTTAATCCCCTCTCTCCTGCTCCCCTCACCAGCTGCCTATTCAGAAGCTCGCCTGCATTGGAGGATTTTGACAGCAAGCTTGTGAATAGGCAGCTGGCGAGGCAACAGCAATGGAGGCGAGAGGGGAGATAATTAGGAAACTGCTGAATAAAAGTACTCCAAAAGGGAAGGCATGGCAATGGGCTACCAGCTTAAGACTAGATTTCATTCCTTCCGGCCACACCTTCATTGAGCGGATGTTGATCCAGGTCTGTCTTTGGTAAGATCCTGTGATTTCTTCGAAGGAGTCCTTTTGAGCCCGTCTACATGAAAGAGGACATCTGCCCTTCATTCTGGGGGCTGATAAAAGAAAAGCAGAGATCTATTTTTCCAAATATGGCCCCATTTTCTCCTCTACCCTCTTCTGAGCCACAAAGACTCTTCCGTTGACATGGGAATTTGAACATTTCTCTCTGAACAGGCAGGGCGTTCCGTTTGATTTAAACAGGCCTCTTCTTCTCTTGAACATCTCTCTGTTAGGTTCAAACTCAAACTCTGCTTTTGAGCAGGCAGGGTGTTCGCTTTGGACTTGAACCACTTTGGCATGGTTTAGGGAATCCTGCATTGAGCCGGGGGTTGGACTCGGTGACCTTAGAGGTCCCTTCCAGCTCTATGATTCTATGGCACAGCTCTTTCTCTTTAAGCCTCAAGTTTCCTTAATTCAGGATTGAATCAAATGCAAAATTATTTGTATTTGTTCGAATAGATCCTCTTTGAATGTGGTAGGATTTGAATTTGATACGAATGTTCAATCCCATATGAATCCATTGGAATGCATACAAATAGCATAAGAATCCTATACAAATCCTATATCAATGCATACAAATAGCATACAGATCCCATAAGAATCCAGTATGAATGCATACAGATAGCATACAAATCCCATGCGAAGCTTCATACAAATGTATCAAAAGATTCAATTTGAATTTGGCCAAATTCATACTAATTTTGAATTTGTGCACATCTTTAGCTGGGCATTTTTTTTTAATTGCCTGTTGCAGCACTTCATCATGATCTTGCTGGTTGTTTTTGCACATCAAATAATAGCATATCATCACGTTTACTGATACCGTAAATTCAGTGTCTTCTCCCCACCACAGACACCCTGTGAGGTGGTTGGGGCTGTGAGAGCTCAGAAAGAGAGCTGTGACTAAGAAATAGCAACAATAACTGGTATGACCCTCCCTCTAGATCCACAGATCTATCTTTTGCAAAAGCTTAATACAATTCAAACTTCTTCTTCCGACCTTAAAACTCTCTTGCATTTCATGATTCATGCAACAAACATAATAACAGCTAAACAATGGAAGCAAGCACAATCACTGAATATAAGAGAACGGTATGCACAACTTTGGGATATTGCAATGAATGAGTTTGTGACTATCTTAAAAAACAAGATGTTGGGAGAAGGACGACAAGAGGTGTGGAAGAAAGCCTGGATTCCTTTTATCATGGCTGCGCAAAACAATAACAACATCAGCATACCTGACAAAGCTCATTTCCTGAGAATTGTAAACTAAAATTGTACTGTAACAAACACATCCATGTCCCGGAAAGGAGGGGGAGGGTAGAAGGGGAGGGTGAAGGGTGGGTTGAAAAATGTAAATGTATAATCTCTTTAAGTGTATTGACTTATTATTAAAATAAAATAAAAAAAGAGAGAAAGAGAGCTGTGACTAGCCCAAGGTCACCCAGCTGGCTTCATGGAGGAGGGTGGAATCAAAGCGGGAATTCCCAGAAAAGAGTCCAGCATCCTAACCACAAGACCAAACTGGCTCACTTTTCAGCCTGCTTGTCACCTTCAAACCAGTGCTACTTCCAGAATACCCACTTGTATGCCAGGAGGGCCTGGTGGTCCTGGTGGTCCAGCCATTCCTGGAGCTCCACGCATCCCTTCGCTGCCCTGGAAAAAAAGACAACCCAACAATTAAACTGTTAGTGATGGTCAGAGATTTTTTTATTTATTTATTGTTATTTACTTTTGCCTTCCTGTTTTCTCTTGAAATCACAGCAACAGGGCAATGTAAAAAGCCAATAAATAGAGAAAAGGGCCTCAGATGCAGATGATTTCAGGAAGAACTGGCCATTCATTAGAGTGAGAATGCATCTCAGAAACTTTTCTCCTACTGAATTTTGCAACAGTACAATCTGAGTAAAAGGCTTTGCAGTGTAGATGGAACAATTATTTGCATACACAAAAATTACAATTGAACCCAAAATAACACTCATGATATAATTACAGTACTAGAGGAAGGCCAAAAACCAGAATCTAAGTAGTGAATTTTAAATGAGGAAAAATAGAAGTCAAGGTACGGTTATAGAAAGAAGACTCAAATGAGGGTTTTGCTCTAAGGGCTCATCCCCATGGGCTTGCCAATATGTCGGGGTGGATTCGGGGCAGCCTTAATGCGAATCTTAATGGGGATGAGCCCTAAGTGACATGTTTGATGTAGCTTTCTCCCTGTTAACTAATTCCCCTCCATAGAAAAAGTAATAATCCAGAAAGCGGGATGGACAAGCTGGAACATTCTTCTTTCTCACAGTTCCTCATAGCTGTAACCTAGAGTTCAGCTTGTAATTTGATCTACTTCTGCAAGTTGCGTTTCTTTCCTCATTTTAAAGGTCCCTTTTAAAAAGGGCAAAGATCCTGACGGATGTGTTTTGTTACTCAGCTTATCTTTGGCAGTCCACACCTAAATGTGACAGAGTTGAACAGCACGTTATTAGAGCAGGACTTCTTAGATGCCCTTTTGGCTCTGGGCACACTTAAGGCTTAATCCAACTTCAGTCCGCTTTCAGAGTGAGAGAACACACCAGCAAAGTGACAAGCCGTTTTCTTTCAGTGTTAAATAACTCAGAAAATTTGCCTTTGGGACAGATAATGTGGAAAGAAAATTCCTGGTCACTTTGGTGGTGTTTTCTCTCGCTCTGAAGGTGGGCCGAAGCTGGATTAAACCTTAGGTGTGACCGCAGCCCCAGATACAGTAGCCTTCCAGGAACGTCTTAGTGGGAAAGGACAAAATTTCTCCCTCCTGCCTCATCACTCCCAGGGTCAGCCTGCAAGCATTTCTGGATTAGATTAGGGGAAGCAGGAATGCATGGTTTATTCTTGGCTTCTCTGAATGTTGGAGAGAGAAGGGAAACTAGAAACGGAACCATAATCTGTTTTCATTCCATTTGTCTTTACTCCTGACCGAATGCATTAACCGGAGGCTTTTCCGCACTGCAACGTGTTCCAAACGGAACGCGTTCAGGTGGGAAGCTTAAGACAGCTCCGGGCGCTTTCACCGTTCACAAACAGGCGCGCCGGAACGCGTTCCGGCGCGCCTGTGTGTGAACGGTAAAAGCGCCCGGAACTGTCTTGGCCGGCAAAGGCCGGCCAGGGGCGCAGAGACAGCTGCGGAGGCAGATCGGCAATCAGCTGATTGTCAAACAGCTGATTGCCAAACCTGCGCCGGCGGGGGAGGCGGGCCCGCGGTTGTTCGGGAGCGAGAATCAAGCGCGAATCCTTCTCCTCCCGAACGCCTGCGGGCAGTTCGTCCGCGCCCGAACGCATGTAGAGCACTTCAAAGTGCTCTACATTTGGAACGCGCGAGAGACAGCTCCGGATACGTCGGATCACAAGCCCCGCGGCGGCAATGCGTTTGCCGCGTTCCGGGCTGTCTCCCGCGCGTTCCAAACACCCCCGTGCGAAAACGTCTCGGATTGGGACACTGTTTCCCTGGATTTGGTCCAATCCTTCATGCAATCTTGATGCGAATTCGACCATTATAAACAGAGGCGGCATACAAAGGCAGTCTATGAACTCTGCAGAAATGGGCAAGGCCTGCTTCTCCAAGGGCTTGTTGACCTTCCCTGAAGTCCTGAATGTACCTCAGATATGTTTGTTTGTTTTTTTAAATCTGATGTGCTCGGAACTGAACTCTTTAGCATCAGGGGTAAAGCAGCAGAGCTGCATTTGACTGCCCTGGTCATGTTCAGAGTTTCATTCAAAAATAAATTCATGTATAAAAACTAAAAGAAAAAACAGCTTGAGTCTGAGAAAGAACTGAATGTTTGATCTCCAAGGCCTTTCATCCAGAGATTCATTCATTCATTTGCATTTTTATCCCTCCCTATATCCAAGGGGCTCGGGGCGGGTTCACAACATATAAAATGAGCAAATTAAAACCAATGACATATTAAACGTATTAAAACCATGGCAGTGTTTGAGTGTGGGGATGAAAAGGATGTTCCTTTACTTAGCCAAAGGCCAGGGTAAAAAGGTGTGTCTCCACAGCTTGTCTAAACACATAGAGAGAAGGTGCCTATTCCACAATCTGGGAGCCACCACTAAAAAAGCCCTGACCCTTCGCTGCTGTGAGTGGTGGTGGTACAACCAGGAGGGCCTCCCCACCAGATCTTAGGGCACAAGCAGGTCAATATGGAAGAAGGCGTTCCTTAATATATTTGGGGCCCATGTCATTTAGGGCCTTATAAGTCAAAGTTAACACATTGGAGTGGGCTCGGGAGTGAATTGACATATCCCATAGCCCAGAGAAGCAAGAAGAAGAAGAATTGTCTTTTATACCCTGCTTTTCTCACGTATTTAAGGGGACTCAAAGCTGCTGACAAACCTTCTGTTCTTCTCCTCACAACAGATGCCACCCTCTGCAGTTACTAATGCCAGATAGCCTGTCTTAACGGTAGCCAAACAGATATATAAGACAGATGCTACTCTTGTCTGTCAAACAAGAGGACAGGGGTAGTTGTTCGCCTCCAAGGCTTTAATTCCTCTGTTCACTGGAAGAAGTACAGAAAAATGACCTGTTATCTTCTGGGAACTTAGCTTGCATAGAATAGACCCAAATCTTCAAAGGAGGGCCGTTTCTCTGGGAACAGACTCCATAACGGGTCCCTGAAAGTTACGCTGAATATTCAGCCTCTCTTGGGAACTGACAATCCATGAGAGCGCGCATGGAGAACATGCGATTAGTGATTACGGTAATGGAGGCTTGCAGACCTGAGGTTCTAGTTAAGGTACATTTGCTGCTTAATGGAGACACAGCCATGCTCTGGCTTCAGACCCCATCACGCTCCCCATGGGGCCACTTGAAGGTTACAGGCTTGCTTTCCTGTTGCTTACAGAAACAGCACATGGCAGTTCCCAGTAGCATCAACTCATTACAGGCACTGCCAGATCCCCCTTAGAGCTCTGAGTTGTCTCTGCATCTCAGACTGTGTCACTGTCCGCATTATCATTTTGACTAGGGATGTTCATGAATGGGGTCTTTTGCAGTGATTCGTATCAAATCGAATGTTAGAAAATTCATATTTGTTTCAACAGATCCCCTTTGAATGCGGTACGATTCTATTTGATACGAATGTATTTATATGAATTTCTATCAATATCTGATACGAAGGCATGTGTATCCAATATGTATCCCATAACATATATCAAATCTGCCCTGAATCCACTTTGAATCCCCTCTCAACCCATGTCAGGTGGACTGGTGCAGTCGCTTTCCCACCTCCCCAGGTCACAAATGTTCCAAAACATTTGTACGAATATGAATGTCAATGTATGAATGTCGTAACATTTGATTTGTACACAAATGTCTGAACTTGTACAAATTTGTATGATTATCAAATGTTACGAATATTCATGCACATCCTTCATTTTGACAGCTGTGCGCTCTGAGCACAAACTTCACCACTGCAGATCAGTGGTGCAAGACCTGTGTGACTCTCACACTGGCACACTTAATATGCTTGTTTCTGGATTGTTTGAATCCTTTACCCTCTGTGCTATTTCTTTTGTGTGTCTGCATTTCAAGGGAAGCGTCCCCATGTGGAACCAGAAAGGCTACAATGCCACTTGAAAGCACAAACAGAACAAATCAGAGTGACAGTTATCACAGCCATATGCTGTGTTTGTTCCAAGGAAAAAGAAGCAGATGAACGTACATTTGCGCACCCTCAACAGGTGTTCCCATAATGCATGCATGAGGAAGTGTATGCTGGTCATGTAGAAGTGTTGTTTCAGCCCATTCTGCTTTTATTTGGCTTCAGCAATCCCCCCCCTCGTTATTTGGAAAACATTGCTTTTAAATGGCCAGTGGCACATAAATGTTTACCATAGAGAAAGGTCTTCAGGCAGCACAAGCGTGCTTGAATAAACGTGGCAGAAGCAGTACTTTTCCTATGCAAGAGGTTGTAGAGCTTCCCACAGTTTGCATTTCAAACAGAGACGAAGCTGAGATTTGATAGAATTTTAAATCGGGCCAAATCATGCAAAATTCAAAAATTGCAACACTGAGACACTCACTCGGGGGTTGGGCCCACCTCTAAGTTGAAACTGCATTTTCCAGGAGAGATTCTAAAGCCCTTGCAGTTCTGGCATTTAGCTGCAGGTGTCAGCAGAGGCCAGAAAGCAGTGGCGTTTCCTTATTTACTTCTGTCTCTTGCTTCTCATCACTTTTCCGCTGCAACCCAACAGTTACCTTCTCCTTGGCGTTGCCTGGGCATGAGCAGGGTGGCTTCCTTGTTGGAGCCATGAATGACTCTTTCCTCTTATTAGGAAGCCTCTGGAATAGCCACACTCCATTCTGAAATCAACATCTGGACGCATCCCCACAGAGACAGGAGGCAGTTTGGAGACGAGGCAACCTGTGTGAGCCATCTGTGAGCTGCCCCTAAGGCTGCAGGCACATCAGACAAACATCACATCCACCACGGCTCCCAAAGCCTCAGAGCTGCAAGGTTCCTGGCTGGGCCATCTTTGCTCAAGGCCAGAAATGGCATGAATGGTTTTGTGTGTGTTTGATTCAAATTGGATGCAACCAAATTCACATTCGTTCAAACAGAGCCCCTTCAAGTGGGGTAGGATTCAAATGCGATAAGAATGTTATTTGAATGCTATTCGAATCGGATTCGAATCCCTGGGGTGGAAATGCATTGCCTCAAGGTTGTTCAGATATTAGAACACTCTGCTTTAGGGATAGCTGAAAATCCAAAAATGCAATTCCAATTTGATGAATATCGAAATTCGTCAAATTCAAATTGGATTTCTGAAAATCCGAATTTCCAAATTCAGATTGAATATGGATTTTCAGAAATCCGGTGCAGATTTTTTAATGATTCGACTGGATTTGACGTCATATGTAGCACCCAAGTATCGGGTCTATTTGCGCATATAATGCAAGATGTACACAGGATGCAAATGGAATGCAAATGTGAAAAAAAAGGGATGCGAACAGATTTGAAAATGTGATACAAATGTTCCCAACATTCATATCGTTCTATTTGAATCTGATTTCCGAAATACGGATCTGGATAATCCGGATTAAAATTGGATTTTTGAAAATCTCGATTTTTGAATTTCGATTTGAATAGAATATTCAAATAT
The DNA here is from genome assembly GCA_023333525.1 of Aspidoscelis tigris stejnegeri. Lineage (NCBI taxonomy): Eukaryota > Metazoa > Chordata > Lepidosauria > Squamata > Teiidae > Aspidoscelis > Aspidoscelis tigris. Next base: position 3,570,494 of record JALMGA010000023.1, read on the forward strand.
TCTATTTGAATCTAATTTGAATGCAAAAAATGTATTCGTGCACTTTTCTACTCCGCCCATGGTGCCTGTGCGGATCTATCAGTCATGATGTCGTGAAGATAACTGTCTTCTCCTACTCCTGTGACCATAAAGTCTCACGGAGTCTGTCCTATCCACTTAAAGGACGCCACAGTCGGGAAACCGATGGATAAAATGCCCTTGCTTTATGGCTCCTTCTTCCACTTAGGCGTTTAGCACTTTCCCAATATTAGGGACTCAATTGTGGGAGCAGGTCTTTTAAAATGAGTGCACATAAAAGTGTTTATGAACTGGGTCCGCTTCTCCTAACGCTCCCTTTTGAACTGCTGAAATGGTCCCAAAATTTATCTGCCAATAATGGAGTGCCAGCAAGGCTCTTCTGTCCCTCCCTTCTCACCCAATGCTCTCTTTGCTGGGGGGCGAGGGGGGTGTCAATAAAAAGGAAAAAAAAATTGAACACATAGTTCTCCAAGGACCCTGAAAGACAGTTTCACCCAAAGAAGAAGAGTTCGCTTTTCTGCCCCGCTTTTCTCACCCATTTTATCAAGTAGCTGACAAACCTTCTGTTCGTCTCCCCACAACAGACACCCTGTGAGGTAGGTGGGGCTGTGGGAGCTCAGAAGAGAGCTGTGACTCACCCAAGGTCACCCAGCTGGTGTCGTGGAGGAGTGTGGAATCAAATCCAGTATTCCCAGATAGGAGTCTGGCTCCCTAACCACTAGACCAAACTGGCTCACAAACCTGCTTGTGTAGTGGGTAACCTCTGAGGCAGTTCTTTTAGGTACCTTGATAGAGGGATGGGAAGATAGATCAAGACTGACACTCGTTTGCTGCCGTGCAGATTTGGGAGTGAGGAGAGAAGCAGCAAGGGTGGAAAGGGATTGGTAAGGAAAAGTGACAGAGCGAATGGCAGTCAGTATCAGGGTGCAGAACTGGTTTGAAGGGACTCTGTGTTCCCCACAGTGAACCCAAATGGTGCTTAATCATTTCCCCTTGGTTTGGAATCCACTACGGATCATGGTAGCTACAGGAATAGGTTTCCTTTCTGTAGGGATGTCGGAAGAGCTCTGGCAAGGATCCTTGGTTTGGTCCCATGTCCACCTTGCTGCCTTTCTCACAGTCAACAGGACAAGGAACAGTTCCTTCTGAGCCCAGGTTCCGCTACTCACCTTTTCTGCTGGGGGACCGGGAGGCCCAGGTGATCCCGCTTTTCCTGGAAACCCTGGTGCCCCCTGAAATACAGAGAGAGAGACACCAAGGAATAAGGAGGCATTTTGGTTTGGTCAAGGCTTCCTGATCCAGCACTAAACTCCTTCTGTGAGTTTCTCTTGAGGGCAGCCCTCAGGCTAAGGGGTGCTGCTTATCTGCGCTAACTGAGAAGTAAAGGCGATCACATTCTTATGCTGAACAGATCTCATTTTGGGTCTTGTGGCAGGATGAAACAAAGGGCTTCTCACTTCCTCCCTCTCATCTCATCCCAGCTGGTGTCTCCACCAGAAGGTTCAGTCTGGATCACCTTGCAAGGAGGCCTCATCAACCGGTAATATCAAAGATCACTGTTATCCTTAAAACTTTGAGCCCAAAGTGCATAGTAAGCCCAGTCCTGGGAGGTAGTTCTAAATTATAAAACCTGGACCATCTCTGGACCTGTACTGAATCACGCCTTTATTAGCTTTCTCCTCAAACGGAGTCAGTCGGTTACCTAATGTATTCTCTCGTAACTTGGCTAAATGGAGCAAACTGAGTGGGATCATGATTTTCATAGAATCATCGGGATCCTTCCTCTCTCTGCACTGAGCTACTCCCAGCCGCAATGCATTCTCCATTTCTCAACCCTGACTGAAGAGCTCCTAACACAGCAAAGTCTCTCTTCGTTTCAACAGACAAGAAGTCTTCTCCCCTGAATTGGAGAAGAGATTGCCCTAAGCTTTCTCTTCCATGATGCTGCTCCACCAAAGCCAACCAAAAACTTGTGTTTTTTAAAATCACCCAGGAGATAGAGAGATGCCAAGGTGTCTCCTATCTTTGCACAAGGATCCACTTTGTAGGGGATCTGAAGCACTTGAGAAACTGCAGGGTCTTCTAGGATGTGCAAAACTTACCGGAGGTCCTGGGAAACCGGGTTGGCCTTGAAACCCCTAGAAACAAAGGAAATCCAGATCAATTGGAAATGAAGCCATGGTGCATGATGAAAACCTAAAAAAGACTCAAGGGGAAATCTTGGGTCTTCTACAAATAGCACCCAGATGTTGGGCAGCCATGACCAAGAGAATAAGATGAACAATGGCTCCTCTGGTCCTAAAAGGACACACAAGCTTTCTGAAAGTAATCAGAATATTGTATGGAGGACACGACATGGAATATCTGATAAATGAGGAACTGGTAAAGAGATCACCCTTGCGACCAATTACGGAGGACCAAAATGGGTCCAAAAACACATGGGAAAAGGGATGTTTCTTTCCACAGTTTTCGAGAAAACCCACAGTTGTTTTTATTTTGGAAAATAAGAGGAGCCAGAACAAGGGAAAGGATGGAACATAGAGCAAGTGAGGAGGCTCTGGTTTGGATTTTCTCCACCACTTGATCAGGACAGTATAAGGGTTTAGACACCTGGACCGGGCACTTGGGGAGACTGAGCTTCCAATCCCCACTTGACCAATCGTTCCTTCTCAGCCTGATCTGCTTTGGCAGAAACAGAGGTGAATAAAATAATGTTCCTCAGAGGAATTTGGGGCACCGGCAAGACCAATGTGCAAATTAAGTCAGTAGGGATGTTCACAAATGGTTTTTTGGGTTCAATTTGTATTGAATTGAATGCAAGAAGATGCGTCTTCATTCGAACAGATCCCCTTCGAATGTGTATGGATTTGAATTCGATACGAATGTTTGATACGAATTGCATACAAATCCCCTATGAATCTCATATACAAATGTGTCAAATCTGCCCCGAATCCACTTTGAATCCACTCTCAATCCACTTTGAATCCACTCTGGATCTGTTGCAAATGTGACTGGCACAGCTTGCTTTCCCACCTCCACAGGTTCATGAATGTAACAAAGCTTCGTACAAATGTTCTGAATCCTTTGATTCAAATTCAGATGGCGATCTCTGAATATGCCAACATTAGATTCCAATTCGAATATCAGAATTCGTACGAATTTCAAATGCTACTAATATTCGTGCACATCCCTAGTATGCAGCTTTTGGCCGGCTTCTTTCCTGAATCATCCTGCCTTTTAGGTTTAATATGGGGACTGGGGTGGAAAGGATCATGATGCACAGCTGCAAGTAACAGAATGAGCCGGATTTGTATTCAGAGCTGCAGGGAATCTGTCAGCTTCTCCCGTTAAGTTGGTTCAGTTTCATCCCTAAAGTGGCCTAAAGAGGTTTTTTGGGGAGGGGTGGACAAGGGCAGCAGGATCATAACCATTTTCAAAAGTCTCTAAAATGATTCTGTGTTTAGTGTTTTCCCCCGGCAGACCTTTCTTCTTGTCACTACGTAGTATTTTACTTTTTTATGTCGCTTAATGGCGTTAGCTGCCTTGGACATTTTTACGGCAAGACGGGATGCATTTTTAATAATAATAAAAAAGGTAAATAAATATTAATACACATGGCTCTTTTCCATTCCCATAACTGCACAGCGTGGGTCAAATGGCACCATCCCTCCAGCTTTAGATCAGCCACGCGTTGGCACACCAGGGTACTAGAATGAAAAGACGTCCCAGGCACTCAAAGCCATGAATTATTTTTCAGAGTCAAGAATAACAGGGAAGGAAGGAAGCACAGCATGACATTGTCGCCTTCCCAGCGGGAATTTGGCTGGCAAAGAAGATCAGGCAGTTTATCCACAAAGTAAAGAAGTTATTGGGCTCTGACAGGTTGGAAGGAAAACCTTGAAGGAAATTCCAGCTAATAAAAGGGCCAACTGTTTTAGCTGCATATCTCTGGCTGTCTCTAGACGGGAGATAAAGCCCTCAAACACAAACATAACACCAGTGTTGCACTGGGAAAGAGATGCTGAACTGGTTCATTTTCAATCGGTTTGAAGTGGACTGGGTGTTGTTCCTGTTTTTTCAAACTGGTCAAAACACCCAGTTTGATTCAAATCAGGCCACATGTGGCTCCAACTGCCCTTATAATGATGATGAGGAGGAGGAGGCACAAAGCTTGTTCATACTGCAAAGCAGGATGGCACGATAGAACGCAGTGAGGCTTGGCTAGGGGCACATTTGCCAACAAAAGGGCTGTCACAGAATATCACAATGCCACAACAGCAACTTACTGTGTCTCCTTTCTCCCCCGCGCTTCCCGGCAGCCCTCTCTCTCCTCTGGGACCCTAAGGAGACAATGAAGGTAAAAGGAAAGTCTCCTTATCCTGTCGCAGCAAAAGAACTCAGTGCAACTTCCCTCGGAACACAGAAACAGAAGCAGATGAAGAAGAAGAAGAGAGAAAATCCTCTCCTTGGGATGAGGGATTCTGGCTGGAGAGCGTCTTGGTGTGCAAAGTAGAATTCAGGCACTGTGAATCGTGCCAGCCCCAACCTGCTGCCTTTTCATTAATTATAATTACAATCCCCATCCAACTCAACCCACAAAGGCCCCAAAGAACCCCCCTCCCATGAGAGAATTCTGTCCCTCCTCCCAAGTTTCTGTTACTAAAAACATTTTTGGAAGATCCCACTTTCTCAGCATTAGAACATGAAGTACAAAGAGGCTAACTGTAAGCTCTTCATGAAAGGGCCCAATTCCTGCCCTACTGATACTTCAAAGCTGCTCTAGAAAGTGAGGCTCAGTACCTATCTACTATCTGTCTAATCCACCCACCCACCCACCTATGCACCCTCCTACCCATCCACACAGCTAGTCTATCTATCCACTTGCCTACCTCTCTGTCATAGGATTTTCAATACTGCCTTGTACTGTAGTTTCAGGACAGTGTGTAAAATAAATCAGCAAGACAATAAAACAGAGCCAGAGAATGAAACAATTAAAATAACAACTCAAATACTAAAGTAAACAATAATAAAGAAGGAACATGTGGACACGAAATGAAATAAAGCAAAAGTAAATCAGTGCAGAAATCATCTCGTGCTCCTGCCTCTGAAGCACCATGACCCCAACTCTGTGCTAAAATCAGCCGCTAGCAAGGGCTTCAAAGGGAAACTTTCCACCCCTTTTTGAGCTTCACCCTCTGCCACATCCTTTAAAGGCAAAGACGGTGTAGATGGCGTGGCAGGACATTTGGGGGACCCTCGGGAAGAGCGGAGCCCTTTAGGTGGTCTACAGGTCACAGTCTACAGGTAACTACTATTGGATACTGTCTCCATCCCTCTGTGTTTATTTTTCAATGAATGGCTCCATGGGGAAGCAATCAAGCTATACCAATTCTCTGCACAACATCATAGGAATGGTAACAACTATGTCCACTTAAACAGCAGGCTGACAAATGGTCAGTTCTCCTGTGGATGATCCATGGCCCCCGGAGCAAAAGGTTGGATTAGCTTGTTCACGATTTACAGCCAGATTCTGAGCAGGAAGGGGCCATCCGTCAAATGCTCTTTTCCAGTAAGCTTTGTGGGTTTTTCCCCATTCTTTTTCACTCTCAGGTTTAGTTCAGTCTATTTCTAGGCACCTTTGAAAATAAATATGAACGTCTCGGTACATCTTTCAGGCTGGGGAGGGACAAGCAGGTCATTTCTAAGGCTATTTGCTGGGATTCAAGAGCAAGAAAAGGTTTGTCCTTGTTTCTGCTTGAGATGCTGGAGGGCCACCGTGTGAGACGGGACACTGGACTAGATGGGCTGCGGCCTGATCCAGCAGGGCTTCTCTTACGTTCTTAAATAAATGCCCAGATGTGCTTTTTTTGGCATGCAGTTTTGTCTGTATTACATATTTCCATGCATAGTTATTTTCATTAATGCTTACAGTTTTCATCCATCTCTTTCCCTAACCTAGGAGCAGAAGAGAAGGGCTGCCCAAAATTCAGCCAACCATGAATTTTCAAAGAATATCCTCATTTCTGTTCTCATGTGGATTTTTCTGAGATGCAGATCCACTGAGTTCGCATTTATAATGCAAAGCGAAGAACTTTTTCCCCATCCCTAATCATGGTCTTACCGGTGGCCCCATTGGACCTGCAGGACCATCTAAACCTGGCGGACCCTGGAGAAGAAGTGGGGGAGGGAGAAAAACAAGATATTTATATTGCAAAAGTCTGGGAAATTGCTGCCTGTGTGAATCAGGATGCCTCCAAGCAGCAAGAGGCAATCGTGGCACTTGAAGAAAGTCTCATGATTGCTTCTTCTTGACTCAGGAAGCAACTGCAGGCTTTTGCCTCTCGCAGGAAGGTAGCCAAGCACCTGCTTGCTTCTCTGTTATTTCCTGGTAGGGATCTGCACAATTTTTTTTTTTGTTTTGAATTCATATCGAATTGAATGCAAGAAAATTTGTATTCACTCGAATAGATCCCTTACGAATGTGGTAGGATTTGTATTCGATACGAATATTCAATCCCATATGAATCCCATACAAACGCATATGAATCCCATACAAATCTCATGTGTCTGATAGGAATCCCACAGGAATGCATACAAAATGTGAATGTCCAAATTTGGCTGAATTCAGCCTAATTTTGAATGTTATGGTTATTCATGCACATCCCTATTTCCTGTGCTCGGCTGGATTGTGAATATTTACAAGAGACTGATAATGAAAGGAGCCAACAGACTAGAGATAAGTCATTGCTGTTACAGGAAACCTTGCATTGTTGTTAGATTTCCCATAACAGAAGGAGGAGGAGGAGGAGGAGGAGGAGAGTTGGCTTTTCTACCACACTTTCCTCACCCATTTAGGGGGCCTCAAAGCTGCTGACAAACCTTCTGTTCTTCACTCCCACAACAAACACCCTGTGAGGTAGGTGGGGAGAGCTGTGTGACTGGCCCATGTTCAACCAGCTGGCTTTCTGGAGTCAAACCCCATGACTATAAATATGAGTCCAGCATGGTAACCACAAGACCAAGCTGGCGCATAGAGACATTATGGGGTTTATTCTGCGCCTGGAAGCACCCTAAAGAAAGCACATCCAGTTATCCCCATGGTGGTCAGTCACATTTCTTACCTAAAGGAACTTTCAGAAAGTTCATGCCTATTCCTGACCTACAAAGTTGCGCTGGATTGGCCTATCCATTGGACACAAGCCTTAGTGCAAGGCAGCCCATTCCCACTGTGGGCCAGGCTGTTTGCACTGGGTCAGAGTGATATGGGATTGCCCATTCCATGAGGAAACAGCCATAGATTCCATGTACGCTGGATCAGCACCTGGAACACTTCCATGGAAGTGTTGGTATAGAGCAGTGTTTCCCAAAGTGTGGTACGCGTACCCCCAGGGGTACGGGAAGAGTTTGGTGGGGGTACGCGTTGCACTGGAGTTTGGTGGGGATCACGTGGGAATATCCACTGCACCGTGCTTAGCTGCGCCCACAGAACAAGGAAAAAAATAGGCGCGTATTGCAGTTTTTACACGGGAACTGGGGCCATCGTACATCATATCACAACTCATTATGGCGGGAACTTCTGCGCATCCTTCACGCAGCTCGGGTTCTGCCATTTTTAAACTGCGGGAACATTAACAGATGACGTTGAGCTGTGGAGCTGTTTAAACGCCAGAGAATTGCAGTGTTATCTAATGGTCTTGTGAGGCGTGACACGGCGTGGATATACTGCACTTCGTTACAGAGACAACTTACTTCTTTAATAGTTAGTTCCGGGCGCCTGTTATCGTGCTTTAGTAAGTTCCACTGATTTTGATTATTTTTATAAAATAAAATTTTTATCCCTAATGTTTTTATGAGGGGTACTCAGCGTTACAAAAATTATAGAAGGGGTACACATATGTTTGGGAAACACTGGTATAGAGAGAGGCTGCAAATGGGTGCCTCCTTTGAGCTGGATTAAAATATAGTTTGTGGTGTTCAAAAGCAGTAGGGAGGTGCATGAATGGGTTTTCTTGCATTTGATTCATATCAGAACGAACATAAAATTCGTATTCGGTCAAATAGATCCCCTTCGAATGTGGTAGGATTCTATTCGATATAAATGCATCTGTACGTATCCATACGAGTACCCAATACGAGCACGTATGTATCCAATACATATCCAAATGTATCCCATAACATATCCGCTCTGAAAGGGTCAAATCCACTGTGAGTCCACTTTGAATCCACTCTCAATTCATGTCAAATGCACTCTGGATCCGTTGCAGATGGGACTGGAGCAGCCGCTGTCCCACCTCCCAGGTTCACAAATGTTCTGAAGAATGTCAATGTATGAATGTTGTAGAGTTTGATTTGTGTGTGAACGTCCCAATTTGTATGAATTGTAACAATTATCAAATGTTAAAAATATTCACTCACATCCCTTAAAAAGGAGGCTCCCCATTGGCTTCTTTCCCATCACCCTATAAGTCCTCATCCCTCCTGCCATTGGTGCAAGAAAGTAACTGAGGCACCCAAAAGCAAAGGTCGATTTACCAAGCACCTTTAACTTTGTGCTCAAGATACTTAGGCCGTGTCCCCATGCAACTTTGGTATGGTTCCAAGCACAGGTTCGTCAAGCTTTGTCCCCATAGGTTTTGGATTTTGTCCGTGAAAATCGTACCAACCCCCCCCCCCCAAACCGTGCCAGAAGGGTGCCAAATTTGATACCTGAAAAAACAAGTCTCGGCATGCTTTGAGGGACCAGTACACATTGCTTGGCAAGCTGGGAATACACATGGCGATGCTAGTGGGCTAACAGGGAGATTTGAGCTCGCATCATGGGGAGGTGGGCTGGGCTTGCTGTCCCTGCCCTGTCCATTGAAGATTGAGGCTGCTGACTTTTTTAAAATGCCGATCACAAAGGCAGGCTGGAGAACGGCTTGGTTTTTTAATTTTCTGCCACACCCACGGAGGTAATTCCAACCCCGTTTCAAGAATGCCAAGACAGCCTGCATAATGGCTTGATTTTTGTTCCATTTGTAACCCCTGTTTCCCCGATGTGCACGGTAATCATAAATAAAAGCTTGATTTTCAGTTTACGGCTGTTCTCACGGTTCCTGGTGAAGCAGAGGTGCGCAAAACTGCTCAAGCGCCTATTGCCGCTAAACCTCGCAGTGGCTTTTTAAAAAAGTTATTATTATGAATGAAGCTTTATTTTTACTTGTTTCCATGCCTCCCACCCCAGTCGTGGTTGTCAGTGCCGCTAAGGGAGGGGGGAATGCAGCACAGGGGTGGGCTGACATCAACCCAGCTTCCAACGAGGATAGAGCGGGTGGAGAGGAGGTGGCATTGCTCCCCCGTACCAGAGTTTGGCGCGGTTCTCATGGGGATGCCACCATCCATGCCCAACTCATACCTGTCCCACGTTGCCGGGAGTGACATGGGGATGCCCGAAATGCATTCCCAGTCCCATGCCTGGCCCATGCGTGCCCAAACAGAGCCCAAAGTGTGCCAGACAGCTTGCATGGAGATGGGGCTCTAGAGAAGGTCCTCAAAAGACTGGACAGCAAGCTTCCATAGATGAAAGACTTCCGGTACTTACTGATTCCCCTTTCTCTCCAGGAGGTCCTGCATACCCTCGTTCTCCTTTAGCACCCTGGGTGTCATATGCAAGTAGAAAAAAGGAAGAAAAAAGATTCATATCAGAAGATGGTAGTTCAGCTCAGAGAGGACTGTCTGTGAACAGCAAGCCCTTTTAGTAGTCTCGAAGAACTGAAAAACAGGATGATTTCACATCTCTATTTAAGAAATTCCCCCCCCCCCTTCCTAAAATGAACATTAAACATTAGCTTGGCAAATGATTTCTCCAAACAATTCAAAATCAGTAGGGTTCTTAATAAAGTATGTTGTGGGAAGAATCAGATGCAAAGAAAAAGCACACAAAGCTTGGAGAGCAAAATTTAGATACGGGATTAGCTGGCCATCGTCAGAGGTCTTTGAATTGTGTTTCTCCAGATATTCCTGAACAGCTCCCAGAATTCCATCGGGGTGGACATAACGGTGGGAGCTGTTCAGTAACATCTGGGGCAGGACCCTCAAGATATGGGCTACAAGGAGTCCTTGTGGATTTTACCTATCTAATCAGGATTTTCAGTTCCCTCTTCCAAGACATACTCACAGGAAGCCCAGGGGGGCCCATTGCTCCAGGATATCCAGGTTGGCCTGGAGGACCCTGTAGAAAAGGATGATGGAGAAAGTTCAAGACCTGCTCATCTTGAAGGCTGAAATAACCACACTTGTTTCACCCATGCCTGAAGGCATTTAGAGCTCTGCCATGTTAATGAATTCCACTCTAATACCTCCTAAAAGAGCAAGAGAACATCTCTTGTCCCTTCCAGCCTTTGTGAGGTACAGCATCCATGTCTACACCTCTTTAACACAGGTGTCTCCTTACAAGACTGAGCCCACCACCAAAGAATGTCAGAAGAGTGAATTCCCACTTTTCTTTGATAAAGTCCAAGAGGTTTCATGAGTGAAGAGTCTAACTCATGGTTTTGAATATGAAGCCAGAACAGCATTGTTGCAATGCTTGTAAAGTGCAGGATTGTGGCCATGGGGAAATGACAAGAAAGAGGAGACTCTAAACAACGTAGGATCCGCCCCCTTCACCACCCCCATTCTCCTGCTCAGTTTTTCTAGGGTGGACTTGCCTCCTCCTGACCAGCAGCGGACAAATCTTCTGATCTTCTTCCCACAACAGACACCCTGTGAGGTAGGTGGGGCTGTGAGAGCTCAGCTGTGACTAATCAAAGGTCACCCAGCTGGTTTCATGGAGGAGTGTGGAATCAAACCCGGTATTCCCAGATAAGAGTCCAGCTCCTTAACCACTAGACCAAACTGGCTCACAGAATGAAATAATCACTTTAGATATGAAATTTGAGTTCCACAGGCAGGGAGAAATTGGTTGACTCTATTATTTATGGAAAGGAGCACACCTTTTTAATTTCTCCCACAGGCATAGGAGCATTTGGAAGTGAGTCAAACTTTCAGGCTCGTGATCACACTAGAAGAAACTCAATGATAATCACCCACATTACCTCCCTTCCATTTGAAAAGCCAATATTCTCCATGCATCTTAAGCAGCAATGTTGATGCTTAGTATCTGGAAGTTCAACTTACTGGTTCTCCCTTGGATCCAGGGAGCCCAGCTGATCCACGCTCACCTTGGAGGCCCTTTGGAAAGAAAGAAAAAGCAGACACAGGATGCATTTCATATTTCTCTTGCACACTCTCGGTTCAGTTGCTTCTGAGGGTGGGTGGAATGCTTCAAGCAGTGTAACTTAAAAGAATGAGTAGTTGTAGAACTTAGAGCATGGGAACACAAAGGATGAGAAAGCTCAAAGCAATCAACTACCACTTCTGCAGAGGGTTGGATGTTGTCTGCTGGATGAAGATATTTGGAACCGGGTTCTCCACAATTAACTTTTCTTTCAATTATATGAGGACTTACAGAGCAATATGTTTTGCTCAGGGTTTTATCGGCCATCCATCCAATTGTATGTGGCATAAAGTGAAAGGTCAATTCATTCATGCCTACCTGCAAATGCTTCTGAAAAGCCTCCTTTATGCAGGCCCTGTCAGGATCCACCCTGACTCAACAAATGGTGAATTCCCATTACAAGCTTAAAACGGTTTTGAAACGGTTTCGATCCTCGCGGTCCCCACGTCAGGTTGGCTTAACATGCTTTCCACATGTTAAATTGCCCCAAAGCGTTGTAAATGTTAACACTCATTTCAACAGGTCTCGCTCTGTTTTGTGCATTTGAAACATTTTACATTTCTTACTATGGGAACGGTACAGTTTTAGTGGGATGAGAATGCATGTTTAGGGTTTCCCTCCCCCAATAGCTTGCTTCCAAAGATAGTGATTTTACTGTAAAAATCCGCAGCCGCTACACTGTAGCAATCCAGCCACTTCACACCTGATAACAATGTTGCAATTTTGCACAATTCTGAAAGTTCTGACCTTTAGAAAGGGAAAAGAAAGGAAAGCAGCTGCAGGTTCAGGGAGATGTGTGAATGTTTCAAGGCTGTGGAGGTAAGCGGGCAAAGGGGGCTTGAGTTGCTGCTGCTGCTGTGTGCCCTGGGCAATGGGGAGAGGAGGGGAAAGAATCGCTGGCTGCCCGGTGCTGTTTTTCCTCCATCCAGGCAAGCGACAGACACCCAGCCACCCAGCTAGGCTCCGTGAAGGGGTCCATTATGGATGGCACGTTCACGCCAGGAGGAAGAGGGCAGGGCAGCCCCGAAAAGTGGCTTTTAGAAAGTAGCCACTTGAGTCCCCAAGTAGCCACTTGGGTGCTCTTCCCCGGATGTTCCCTAATTGTGCACTATGGCTGTAGTGCGAATAGGCCTCTGTTCTGTTTTCCAAGCATGAGACACCCTTGGCAATTTCAAGAGGAGGGGTGGGAAGGGAACCAACACAGAAAGTTCCCTTCCAAAGGAAAACCAGAATTGTGACAGGGGAGAGAAAGCAGAATGGCACCTAATTTGGCAATTAGGGTACTTTGAACCCTGTTTCCATTCTGAGTAAACAGAATAAGGGAAACAGTATCCTAATAAGAGTTTTTACCCTTTTTTACCCTCACGTTGGTTCTTATTTCTAGATGACAAAGAGAAGAAAGGACCTAAAATAATCCCCCCCCCAAAAAAAGAACCAATGAAATCTAAAGTGCCAGACGTGTAAAACAAAATAATCGGTTTGTGCAGAAGAAATGAAGGTTTTGTAGCCCCTGGGTTTTCTGGACCATGATTGCATCAAGAGGGATTTTGGTATTGTTCCATTAATACCTCAGTTTCCTGAGTGCATCTCTCAGGGCTTGTCACACTTTATGTTTACTTGTTTCACACATGTGGAACACCATGTTTTCCCAGCATCTGCAGGAAAGGTTAAGACGTGCTACACATTCCCTTATGCATATGTTGTACAATAAACCTCAAGGTTTGCACAATTTTCCATGCAAACTTCTTCTTGATGTAGAAACCACCCATGAAAGACTGAGAGTATGAAACTTGTAATGTTGAGATCTTTTGCTGGCTGTCTTGTGCAAGCATCTCAGAAGCAGAATATACCCAAGCTCTTAAAATAAATGTCCTTGCCGTCTTCACTAGGTTGTTGATTTTTCTTTTATAAATCATGGGTGGCACCTGTTTCTTTCCCCCCCCCACATGAGTAGATGGTGTGACACCAGAGCCCATGTCAAATTAAGAGTGGCAAGTTGTGTCTGGTGACAGGCCACTTTCTGCTCTTTTATTAAGCCACTAGGAAATGAGGTATTTTCCTCATGGTCCTTGCTTTCTCCCTTATGTTCTGGGAAATCAGAACAACAGAAAATTAAGATAATTCCAGTTCTGAAATGTAAAACTAAAATCTCCTTATTGCTCAAATACCAACATGCTTCTCTACTGCTCTGTTATAGAACATGCATTAAATAGAATATTGCATTCACTTTACCTGATTAATTCACAACTCACAAGTGCAGATGTGCCAAACTGGTTCCTTTGGTTCTCAGTGAACTGGGATATTCACGTGGCTCACATGTGAACCAAGCCACCTTGTTGTTCAAAAACTAAGAATTGAATCGAATCGAATCCGAACCAAGGGATAGTCTAACAAACCAAGCAGGTGGTTCACCATGGTTTGGATGAAAACTGAACCGCTCTGTTTGCAAAAAAAAAAAAAAGTTCAAAACAAACCTGAACGAGGATAGCTTGGTTTGATTCAAATTGAACAACTAATTTTCAGTTTGTGCACATTTTTACTTGTTTGCTGTGAGAGATCCTGTCAGCAGGTGTTCACTTTCCAGAAGGCACCATGTCATAAGGAACATCCAACAGGGTTTTGCATTCAACCATCAAAGCTACACAACATGGAGTGTGAAAGGGTTTTTTCCGTTAATTGCTGTGTCACCCGGAAGAGCGTGGTGGCTTTCTTCTGCTAACAATGAGGTGTGGTTAGTTAGGGTTAACATGATGATGTTGGGCCAGGTAATTGTTTTACTGGGCACCCTGTGGACGCCAGCACAGGCCCACAGCGCATAGCGATATTAATCACACAGACTGTGGGAGTTAGGGTGCTATTAGTCAGATGAGCTGCCGCTGGGGTATGCGATTAAGAAATTAATAATGGTGCTGGTGCTGGTGGTCAGGTGGTGGTGGAATGATTACTTTGGAACCAGAGACACAAACCACATCCACGGCATAGAGGGTTCATTGGGTCGGGGCGATGGCATCCTTCCAGAGTGTGTTAACACTCCCCTCTGTGTATCTGCCATGGGTGCACAACTAAGTGGGACTGAAAAGGATTCAGCTGATGACTGGCATCACGGCCTGTGCCTGCTCGACAAACTATGTGTCTAGTAAGGTGGCTGGTGGTGCTATTAGGTGCAGAGCCTGGAGAAGGAGGGAGGAGGAGGCATGAGAAGCCAGACAAGCGGCAGCAACAAAGGACTGCACAGAACACGTACTGTACTGAGTTCTTACAGGTAATCCAGGTGCGCCAGGCGTTCCAGGAAAACCTGGGGGGCCCTAAGAGAAGAAACAGTGAAGTCATACCTTGGCAATCACATAGGCTAAGCTCAGGGAAGCGGGTGGAGGTAAACGGGGAGGAAACAGGGAGGGACGATCTGGTTTGGAAGACTTTCAAGGTGATTTTGCACAGACTGGCGTACCAGACCAGCAAATGTACTAGGAGTCTCCTTGGGGGTGGGACCTCCCTTAGACCACATTGCCAGTGCCCTGGATTTCTTATGTCACAGGAACAGTGGAATGATCTTGCCCTTCCAAGGAAACCATTACCTGGTTTTTGAAGAACAAGTCAACTTACAGGCCCGTCTAATTCTTCTCCCCACTGCTATCTGAGCATTTTGGGGATCAGAATGGCCTACAGCTAAGGAGAACAAGCATCAGCCCCATGTCTGGATGTCAAAGGTCAAACACATGCCACTCATTAGGCACCAGAGGAGGAAGGTTGGAGATAAATGGCTTCTCTCTCTTTCTGGATTTTGAGGTAGGCACCAACTTGTAGTAAAAGGAGGCTATTCTAATTGTTAAAGGTTTCATGGAGAATGCAAAAGTGAGATCTGAAAGAGGTACTTACACTTGGTCCAGGAGGTCCTGGGGGACCCCTCAAACCTGGTGGGCCCTGAACAGAAAGGAGAAGACAAGAGTATGAGATCGTTTCTGAGGTCAGAACTCTATTCCACCACCTGGTGTCACCTGGTAGCCTTACCTGCTCCCCCCTTTCTCCAGGAACACCAGGGATTCCAGGATGACCCGGAGTTCCAGCACAATCCCGGCCATTGTCATTATCACCCTAGAATGGAAGGCAAATGGCCATGAGTGAATCCCAATCTTTCCACCAGAAGATAAACAAGAAGATTATAATTTCCCTGCTTGCTCAAAAGGCAAAGAGTAAGAACAAGCCTAAAGCTGGAAGGATGGGAAGGTCCCAGGCTGTTCCTGGGTTCTAATTTATTCTGGGTCATGGGAGAGATTCGGAAATTCTGGATGTGCTAAAGCCCTGAAAAAAGCTTGAGTATTTCCCCCCCAGCTTGACTGCTGATGGGAGTCTCTGGCTGGACTCACATCACACCGGTCTTAAAGGATCTGCACTGGTTGCCGATTCACTACCGAGCCCAATTCAAGGTGTCGACACTAACATTTAAAAACCAAAACATCTTGGGGGCTGGGTATCTGAAGGAGCGCCTTCTCCCATATAGACCTGCCCAGGCATTGAGATCTCAAGGAGAGGACCACCTTGGAGTTCCTTCAGAAGTATGAGGTTTAGGGAAGTGCAGGAGGGCCTTTTCTGTTGTGGCCCCTAGATTCTGGAACAGCCTCCCTCTTGAGGCTCGCCAGGTGCCTACACTGTATAGTTCTCAGGGCCTGGTGAAAATGTATCTTTTTACCAAGGCTTTTGCTGTTTAAATAGCTTTCTCAGGGTGCTGTCCTGCTAGGGAGGGCGGGGGATAATAATTTTAATTATGATTTAATATTTTACTTGTTTTATTTTTATTGTTACCTGCTCTAGGACCATGTGGTGAAGGATGGGATATATATATTTTTTTAAATAAATGATAAATAACATCTTTTCTTTTTTTTTAATAACCCATAACAGGTTGAAAGTCTATCTGGCTTGCCTTTTTGTGGGATCAGGGTCACAGTTCCAGGAAGAGTACAAACAAATCGTTTCTATGTTTAGATTCATTCTAATGGCTGGGCTAACTGGGTCCCTGGGAAATTGACCATTGGGTATTTTTGAAATGGCGTTTTTTAAAACAATGAAGCGGCTGCAGAGATTTTTTGATTCTGAGCAGAATGGCACCGTGGGGGAAAAAGATTTTGTTCCTTTTATACTTTGTTCCCATGTAATTCACTGGGACTGAACAGAGGAGAGCCATTAAAACTGGTACAGCTCTGAGGTTTTCCTACTTAGAAGCAAGCTTATGTACAATCTTGGCCTCTAAGGGTGGAAAGAAAACATTTTGCTGTGTTCAGCAGTGCCTGTCTTTTGGAGAGACACTGACAAATCTGCCTTCTGCTCTTCCAGATGTGTTCCTAAATGCCAGCCACTCCTGGCTATACTCCCAACGCATTCTGTAGAAGTTGCACAGATTCTGCAAAACAGAGTCTGTCCAAGCACTTTAGCTAAAGAGCCAAGCGGCTCAGATCATGCAGAAATCCCACATCCCTTTGACATAGAGTGATGCTTAGTTGTGGCACGGGTGGTAACGTGTTATTAGAAAAATCACAAAAGGGATTTTAAAATAGTCTCTCTCGTTTGCTCTCTTTTTAAAGCCTCTCAATTTAAAATTATGTAACCTATACATTAGCATGCCCTGTAAGTGGTAAAATAGATTAAAATAAGCGCTTACAGACACCAGACACTGATTTGAAAAACATGTTAACAAAGGCCATATGTTAAAAGACTGCATCTGCATTTCCTTAATATTTATTGTTCTTTATGTAGATGGCCAGCATGTTTAAGAGGGGGCCTGATTGAAGGATATAAAATAACGCATGGTATAGAAAAGGTGGATAGAGAAAATCTCTTTTCTCTATGACACAACACTAGAACCAGGAGGCATCTATGAAGATGATGGGTAGGAGAATCGGACCGGACACGGGGAAGTATTTCTTCAGCCAGAGAGTCATTGCCCTATGGAATTTGCTGCCAAAAGAGGTGGAAACAGCAGCCAGCCTAGATGGCTTTACGGAAGATTTAGACAAATTTATGGATGGCAGATGTATCAGTGACTACTAGAATGAATGCCTAGATACATCTTTCAGGCTGGGGGGGGGGGATGTGGGACACTTCTAAGGCCATTTGCTGGGATTTGAGAGCAGGAGAAGGTTTGCCCTTGTCTCTGCTTGAGATGCCCATGGGCAATTGGTGGGCCACTATGTGAGACAGGATGCTGGACTAGATGGGCTGCGGCCTGATTCAGCAGAGCTTCTCTTATGTTCTTATGTTCCCTCTTATGTTCACCCCCATCCTTTCAGGGAGAACTCGATCACAGTGTTGCCATTTGTATCAACTGCGCAATGTTGACTTTGCAATGCTCATTTGGTTGAATGATTATTTAACCTCAACATTCCAAGCATTTTTATTTATATTATATCTTAGCACAGAGATATCTGTGTCCATCGTTTGATTCTACAAATCCCAGAGAGAGAGGCAGAGAGGCCCAATGCTTGTCACAGAAATGCAGACTTATTTCTTGGTTTTGCTGGCTCTGGCTAAGTGAAGGATTTCCCATACTTGCATGGAAAACCTGCTTTTTCTTGCTTTGAGCCATAATTCCCCTGCACCCCTGGCCAGCAAACATCTTGCTTGATGGGCCATATTTTCAGCCAAAAAGGGTGGTGCATGGCTGGAAAATATGGCAAAAATTGGGGCCAGGCAGTCTGACAGTCTTTCAGGAGTCTTAAATGAGAACTGCCAGTTTTTCCAGAACTTGGCATTTCCTCTTTGTCGCTAAGGCTGCGTTCAGACATGACAAAAGGGGGTGCCTCAGAGTCACTTCAGAGAGAGACAGTGTGTGGCCCTCATGTTCCCAAAGCTTTTCTAATCCACCTTTTTAACCACAGAGAGGGAAGGGGCAGAATGGTGTGCGAGCAATCCCATCTCAGAGGCTTTTCAGACTGAGATCAGACAGAGTATAAGGGGTGCCCCACAGGCACCTCAGAGAGACAGTGTTTGGACCTCATCCTCCCAATGCTTCTCTATGGGCGCATTCCCACTTACTTGTGAAAACGGATTACTCCCAAGTAATCCAGGTTCTGCTGCAGGTTTAGCTGGAGGTCGGGAACAGCACCGAGAGCACATTGGGCTGTTCCCAAAACTCACCCGCAAGTGCACATAAACAAAAGTGGTGGTTTTTGGACACTGCCGCTGCCGCTGCCACTGTCGGTCTCCTCCTCCTCCTTCTAATCCGAAGGGAAGCCACGGCCTGGCCATGCTCAGCCCCGCAGCCTGCAGCCCTTCAGAATGCCCAGCTGGCACAAAAGAGGTGCAAAGCTCAGCTCCGGAGGTGGAGGCGTCAGTGACGGTGGTAGAGGCAGTAGTGGCAGCGGCATACCAGCGATGGCAGCAGATCCTGCTTTTCTCCCATGCCCACCTTCAAGGGGAAGTAGGCATCTGAGGGGCAGCCTCTCCTCCCCACACTTCCCTGCTCGTTTGTTTGCTCGCCGCTCACTCGCTCCCCCCTGCCGCCGGTTATCCTCCTTTGCTTGCTTTTAGGTTTGTCCTCCTTCGCTCAGCACTAAAATCCGGACTGGATTGAAAAGTCCTCTTTCCAGCAGGGCTCTGCCCCCCTGCCCCCCGGATGTATGCAGGGGTTTCTGCAGAAAATCCAGGGGAAAAGAACTGGCATGGGAACGGCCCTTCCCAGATTCAGACTACTGGAAAATTTAATGGAAATGCTGGAAATCCAGTCTGTATGTTAGTGCTTTAGGGAACGGGGCCTATTTGAACTTTTCTGACACAGAATGTTCGGGAAAAGGGGGCTGGGCAGATTGGTTTGGTGTGTGAACAACCCCACCTTAAAGCCTCTCTATCTGGGATGGTTTAGTAAATCTTGCATTGAGCAGGGGGTTGGACTCAAGGATCCTAGAGCACCTTCCAGGTCTATAATTCTATGATAAATTCTAAGCCATCTCAGAGGCGACTCAGAAATGCTTCATTCTTTTCTGTATCTGATCACCGCCTAAGACAAGATTACACCACCCCGCCATAGATTTTGCAACAGCCTCCGTACAAAGGCATCACTGAGCTGGAGAATATACCTGTGTTGGTAGAAAAGACATGGTAATTGGCCTTCATCAATCAGTTTATATTAGCCTTTTAGACTGCAGGCTTCTGGGTGACAGCAAAGCGATATATGCATATGGCATTTACAATGCTTTCATTTTTCTTGCGTTTCCCTTCAATACATACCGAGTCAGTAGTTACTCACCCGCGCCTCTTCCCTGGGGAACTGAGCAAAACACTGGAAACAAAAGAATGTGGAACATTTAATGTCCAACCCCAGACCTTCAGGCCTGTAAAAGTATTTAAAGTGCGGTTAACTGCAGGCTCCACTGCAAAAGGGACTTGAACAGCAAGTTTAGGGGCTCCAGCTGTGCAGTAGCTTGAAGTACATTTGCAGAACCCAGACCAAGGTTCCAGTGGTTTTTAGGCCATAAACCTTGAACTGAATGTGGCTCTGAGTGGATTGTCAGAGGCCACAGGTCTCAAGTGCGCCAAGAGCACCATGGGCATATAATTGGATTCCATGAGACTATGGCAATTGATACAGAGCTGTGCTGAAGACAACTTAGCCAGTTTGGCCTAGTGGTTAGGGAGCCAGACTCATATATGGGGATAACGAGTTCGATTCAGCACTCCCCCATGAAGCCAGCTGGGTGACCTTGGGCTAGTCACAGCCCTCTTCTGAGCATTCACAGCCCCACCCACCTTGAAGGGTTTTCTGTTGTGAGGAGAGTAGAAGGCTTTGTCAGCTGCTTTGAGTCCCCTTAAATGGGTGAGAAAAGCGGGGTAGAAAAGCCAACTCTTCTTCTTAACGTCAACTCTTCTTACAGACAGGTCTTCCCTACTGCTTCCCCCAGATGTTCTCAGACTTCCTTAAAATCACTGGCACAGCACCGGTTCCAGTGCTACATGGAATGATTTGTGCCAAATCAATATCTGGGCCCTTCTTAAGCCTGAAGAAAATAAAAGGAAAAGAGGTGGGGACACCCCTTTCTCCTAGGATTTACAGAGTTCTAGGCAACTGCAGGGGGTCGAGAGAGATGATCTACTTACCCGCGCGCAGTTATCGACTCCAGGGGCACCAGGCATACCCTGGTCCCCCTTCTCCCCCTTTTCACCACTGGAGACTTGCATTTGGAAGGCAGGCAGGTGCGGACAATCTGCACAAATGTTCTGGCGAAACCAAAGAAAGCAAACCAAGGGAAAAAAAAATGAAATATTACACTCTGCTTGGCCTAGGGGAATATTGCAAATTCTGCCCACCGCATAATTGGAAACATTTGGGTTCTGTTATGCCTTGGGGTTTGGATAAACAGCTTTTTTGTTCCTTGAGTAAGGCAGAGGGCCCAAGCACTGATCAGGCTGGGGACCTTCAAGGGAACAGGGAAGGGTTGGTGCTGAGACCAGGTTGCCCCAGCCAGGGCAGAGAAACTGTTCGTGTCACTTGATGCTCCAGATTCCAGCCAGGCCAGTGGGATTTCCTGCCCCAGGAGTGTCCTGTCCCATCCAAACTTCCTCTGGGATCACTTGTTCAGTCATGCCAACCCACAGTTACCTCTGTTCACGTATTTATATTTTTATCCTGCTTTATACCCGTTGAAAAACATTAACAGCACCTGAAAGCGAGGAAGGCTAGCTCTTTCCTCACCCAAAGGCTGAGGTAAATAGCCATGTCTTCATTGGCTTCCTAAAAGAATATAGTGGAAGTTTCTGGCCTGCCTCACTGGGTCCTTAACTTGAACATCTTTACAGTGTTCATTTACAGGCGGGGCTCCAAGGAGCGTTTGGCATGTTTTGTTAGGACAATAGGTCCAATAACTGACAAGAATCTCTTTCTAATCAAAGCTGTGGGTTGCCAAGGCTGAATCCAGACCTTGCTTACTTATTTCACTAGATCTGGATATTTTGGAATGTCCAAATATCGTGGAATAAGTAACTGATGTCTGGATACAGCTGAAATCAAGTGATAGATACAACACACTATAAGTATAGGATAAGTGCCCCCTATTAGACACAAAGTTTTTTTGGTATTTGATTCATATCAAATTGAATGCAAGAAAATTTGTATGCATTTTTAATAGATCCCCTTCAAATGTGGTGGGATTTGTATTTGGTAGGAGTGTTCAGTCCTATACACATCCCATATGAATGCATATGAATAGCATATGAATCCCATATGAAGCTTCATACAAATGTATCAAAACATTCAATTCATAGAATCATAGAGTTAGAAGGGACCCTCTAGGGTTAACCAGTCCAACCCCCTGCTCAATGCAGGATTTCCTAAACCATCCCAGAAAGATGTAGATCCAACCTCTGCTTGAGGACCTCCAGTGAAGGAGAACTAACCACCTCCCTTGGCGACCTATTCCACTGACTGATCACCCTCACTGTCACAAAGTTTATCCTGATATCTAATCCATATTGACTCCCTTGAAGTTTCATCCCATTGTTTCTAGTCCTGCCATCTTGTGCAAGTGAGAATAAGGATGATCCCTCTGCACTGTGACAGCCCTTCAGATACTTGAAGACTGTGATCATGTCTCCTCTCAGTCTTCTCTTCTGTAGGCTAAACATTCCTAGATTCTTCAGCCGTTCCTTGTAGGATATGCTTTCCAGACCACTAACTATTTTGGTAGCCTTCCTTTGGACAAAATTCATACGAATTTTGAATGTTACAAATATTCATCCACAACCCTACCCCCTATTGCTTATATCCACCAGCAATGGATCATGGGGGGCAGAGAAGATCTGTGGGCACCATCAATGGATATCAATATGTCCTCAGGTGCCACATTGGCAACCCTGGCATTGGGCAACCAAGAAAGTAGAGTCAGAAGATAGCATTTTAGACTTGGAAATCCCACTATATCTCGCTTACAAGGCCCATAAAGAAAGGTATCGATGCCTCTTATAGGATTTCAGCAGTTGGCACTGCATTTCTTGCTCAGACCCTGGCTAATGAGGTTCTCCAACTACCTACCTGCATCCCAGGAGCTCCTGGTGGTCCCGGTGGTCCTGGAGCCCCTGGCGGTCCCTGCAAGACCACAAAGAAAGAATAAGGGGGAAATGGTCAACAATTGTCAGACTGAATGACGCAGACAGAAGACATGAGGTTGCCATGCATGAAAGAGCAAGCCTGCGCCTACACACACCCACACACACCTGAGGGCCCGGCTGAGGTTGCCAGGATGTCCCGATCCACAGTCCTGGGGCGCCCTGTGGGTCCAAAAGGGGAGAGCATTTAGCAAAGGCTAAGCAGCACATGGGTGTTCAAGCCTCCAGAGGAGCAATGGCATCGAGCGGCTGAGCGGAGGATGGGGAGAGTCGGGTGGCTTGAACCATCATCCAGCCTGGCAGCAAAACCCAAAGGTTATGGGGACAAGAGAATGGGAAACGGGGCTTACCGGCAGACCAACAAAGTTTGGGTCTACACGAGATCCGGGCTGGCAGGTGCATTCACCAGGATCTCCCTGAAGAGACAAAAGGTGAGGAGATGGAGTGAGATCTTGGAGAACCATGAATTATAAAGGCCAAGGAGAGGGGTATAGGTGAGAGTCGGCTGAATTCCTGTTCAGCCTGTAGATTGATGTGCCTGAATTCATGTTCTGCCTATTGATATATCCACCTAAATTCACGTTCTGTCTATTGACAACTATGAGTAAAGGATACTAGGTGCAGCAGATAAACATTTGGTCCAATCTAGGAGTGTTTTCCCCCCCTGTATTATGACAGACATCCTGTTTGGTTGCCTAGTCTAGAGGCAGAGCCATCACTCCATGAACAAATAATGCCAAGCTGGTTGGGCTATTCCACCCCTCTTGGCTTGAGAAACTGTGAGTTCAAACCCCAGAAAGCCCAAAACAGTGAACAGGATATACGCATTCTGACCAAATAGCAAACAAGCACCTGTGGAGGAAGCCTGAAGAGAAAACATGTGTCACCACATCTGGGATGGGGGAAAATGCTGACCTACCTTTTCACCTCTGGCTCCTTTTTCACCCTAGAGAGAGAGAAGGAAGGAAGGAAGGAAGGAAGGAAGGAAGGAAGGAAGGAAGGAAGGAAGGAAGGAAGGAAGGAAGGAAGGAAGAGAAAATGTTTAATAAACAACAGCATGATGGGCAGGTCTAATTTTGGCTATTGAAATCAACCCAGATGTACATCTAAGAATGTTTAATCTACCAAACTCATTTGATCAGCCCTGCCTCGGTTGCTTTTCTCATGCCATTTTTCAAGTTGCTGGATCATTGCCTACCACAACTTGCCTTCACCAACCTAACCTTTAGCCCTTTCCCCTTCTTGAGAAATCATATAAAGTTATATTACCCTCAGTATGTATGTATGTATGTATGTATGTATGTATGTATGTATGTATGTATGTATGTATGTATGCAAAAGGTCCCAGGGCAGGTCACAAAACAACAATAGTAATCCATAAAAATATTCTTAAAACATTTTTAAAATATAGATTTTCCATCTTCCCTGACAGGATTGCACCCAGAGGGAGCCAAAAATCAATTGCCTCGGTGAACAGGTGTGTTTCTAACTAGGTATCTAGTGCCCAGAGGTATCTGCCATCTTCCAGGTGCTTCCAAACTACAATTCCCATGAACTCCAGACAGCATGGATGGATGGCCAGAGTAGATGCAGCTCAACATTAGCATAGCTGTTTCCCTCTCTCTCTCTCTCTCTTTGTGTGTGTATGTGTGCACAAGTGCTTGTGTGTTTTGACCGGCTACATCTTTTTGGATTTTCAATCAAAAGCAGCCATGTGTCCGCCTGCTTGCTGACACATTCATCTACCACTTGATTAAGTTTATGGAGAACTCAAAGCGGCTGACCATAATAAGGTCAAATAATTCACTGAACAGAAGCCTGATACTGGAAAACTTTAACAAGGGTGGAAAGTGGGCAAAGATTGAAACCGGAAGCCGAGCAGTAAAATAAGAATAATTTTCTCACTTTGTTACCTTAAAGCCTCCAACTGAACATGCTAAAAGGCGAATCCTGGGCTTGCTAAATAGAAAACACGGGCTTTACCCCCCAAGTGGCTTTCATTTCATTTATTTGTATGCCACCTTTTCAAGACAAAAGAATACAAGGAGGGAAGAGCACCCAATTACCGCATGTACTATACAGGTAACACTTGCAAGGTTACTTCTACCTTTGGAGACCTAGCGACCAGGGGGAGACCTGAATGCACTTTGAATCCACTTTCAAACCATGTCAAATGCGTTCTGGGTCTGTTGCAGATACGACTGGTGCAGCCGCTTTCCCACCGCCTGTTTCATGAATGTTCCAAAGCTTTCCTACAAATACGAATGTCAATTTATGAACGTCGTAACGTTCGATTGTATATGAATTTCCAAATTCGTACAAGTATCAAATGCTACGACTATTCACATCCCTACAACAGAGAATGGCGCTGCGTAGAAAACATCCATGGTGCTGCTGGGCACTAGCATATGACTCCTGAGGTTGCACATGGAAAGCACCCAGTAACGCACATGGATTTATTGAGCTTCTTTGAAATCCAAAAACACATAGGGAGTTCCTTTCTGATCTTGCTGCACATTTTGGACTTCCAGGAATCCTGAGGGAGCGGGACCTATGGGAGAAACATCTTGATGTCTCCTGGTTTGGCCCTGTGGAGACAGACACTACTGGCAGTGGGGATAGAGCAAGGCTCCAGTTAGAAGTAGAGATGTCCACAGACTCAAAAATTGGGGCTGACTTTGACATGAACCAAACCAAATTAGGTTGAAGAGTCTCAACTTGGTTTCAATTTGAACCTTGACCAGGTTTGAACCTGTTCGTTTTTTTAAAAAAAAAATTAAATCCCCGAGAAAGGCCCCTTTTTAAGGGCAACTATAGCCAAACTCAAACCAGTTTAAATTGATCGGCTGGTTCAACACATTCAAATGACCCTGCCCCTTTCAAATTGGGTGGTTTCATTTGATTCAGGCTGGGTTGAACCAAAACCTACTCAACGTATTTCCAGTTCATAGCCTCCACATGGGCCTTCTCCGTGGATCCTGATGATAACAAGTTCACTAGACAGAAAAACATTGCTTGCTGGAAACTCCATGCAAAAAGGAATTGGAGCCACTTGAGAACTCATGAGCCACATAATGAGCTTTATGCTGTGTGACCTAGATTTGAATAATTAAAGGTTTTCGCTCAAAAGCAGAAACACATAATCTCTTTATCTCTACTACTCATCACGCTGTAAGTTATTAAAAGAAGAAAATGTTTCCCAAATCCAATTTGTTTCCCATGCCATCCACTGGCTTTGCGGGAGCTGCTTGTCTGATTGCACTTTTTACACATTGCCTTGTAGTCACTGCAGAATGAACCTTCTTATTCTGTAAGCAGGAACACAGGTTCTGCACCCCGAACCCTTGCTGACTTTCTGCTTCCTGTGTCACCTTTAGTCAATATTATTCGGTTGTGGAAATAAGGTGGTTATAGGCAACATCCACACTAGCGATGTGCCTGCATGAATATTTACCACATTCGATATTCATGCAAATTCGGATGAATTTGTGCATTCGGTTCTGAATTGAATATTGGTACGTTCAACGACCGACATTTGGATTTGATTCGTGAACCTAGGGAGGCGGTAAAGCAGCTGCCCCCAGCTATATCTGCAATTGATCCAGTGGATTCAAAGCAGATTATTTGTATCGAATTTGAATCCTACCACATTCAAAGGGATCTATTTGAAAGAATATGATTTTTTTTGCATTTGATTCGATACAAATTGAACACACACAAAAACATTCATACACATCCCTAATCCTCATATTAGGCAAGTCAAAGTTAATCATATTTAGGAAGCCAGGGCCCTTTCTGCACTTGGCCTTATTTTGGAATATATCTTGGGATAGGGATCTGCTGTCCACATGCTAATGTAGACTATGGGAGGCCTCACCTGTGATCTGCCATAGAATGCACTAGGAAACAGATAGCAGGCCCCTATTCTAGGATATATTCCAGAATAAGGCCAAGTGCAGAAAGGCCCCCGGTTGTTACTGTTTTCAATCCAGAGCTTAAATGAAATGAATGTGGGGGTTGGGCCCAGGTGGGTAAACATCCTGATTCACAGTAGCGGTTGACAATAGCACACGGACGGACACTTGCAGATTTCTCTGGTCCTTTGACGCCTACGTCTTGTTGCAAATCCCTCTTTGATCTGCCAAAGCCCAATGAATCTGGAAATTCTTCTTTTTGTATTGTGCATGAAAGCAAACTCAAGAGATTCAACACCTGATGCATCCTACTGATCACGCGATCCTGTTAATTGCCACATAACATTTCCTTTAAAGAAGCACATTGCAGCTGCTCTGCCATTGTGCCACTGGAACTGGAAATTCCTGGGAGATTCTGGTGGACAGCAATGGAGTTACAAAGCCCTCTTGGCTGGCATGCTAGACCAAAGCAATCAGGCACTTACCACTGTTCCAGGTATGCCAATACCTGGAGGCCCAGGAGGTCCAATGGCACCTTTAATTCCTGGGGGGCCCTATGAAGAAAAGGAGAAATGTTAGCTCTGTGCTGACAACATTCTGCAGACACACCTAAACCAAGCCAGTTTGACTATTCAAGTTCCTTTTCCCCCCCTTCTCTTTAGAACAAGAGTCTATTGTATGTAATAACTTATATACATATAAGTTATATATGTATAACTTAAAATACAAGGCTCCCATTTCATTGAATAAAATATTAAAACCATGTCATAAGTTATAACCAGCAAAAATACAGCTGCAAAATTGTTTGACAACAGAAGATTTAAAAGAACACTCAAAGGCTGATGTGCCAATTATTTGAGGCCTTGCTAGCAACCGGCACTGAATTTGTCTGTATTTTTCAATAATATTTATATGTTGTTCTGCTAACAATAAAATGGCATAAAAATCCCCTGACCTAACAGGAAATTGCATTATTATGAGGAGAACAGGCTGGGCTGGAATATCCTTGCAGTGGGAACAGTAAAGAAACACACAGTTTAATGTTCCTACCCCCTCTTGACAAGGGCATAAACAATCTTTAAGGAGGATTCTATTGCATTTACCATATAATAATGCTGATGACAGGACATTGAGCCTAGCGAGTGCAAAAGGTCTTTATTGTTTAGGAATATGTAATAAACTTAAATAGTAGGCTGGGGTATACTGTCAGTGTATTTCCTAGTAACTTGATTTGCTGAGGGGGGCGGGTAGGGGTGATTTTTTTGTTTTTTGTTTTTTTGCCTGTCCAAATCCCAGATGTGCATCTTGGCTATTAAGTTAGCTTTAGTTTGTACCATTGAGAGGAAAGGCCAATAAGGCAATAGTTTTATTCCTACAGCTTTTAACTGGTTGGGATAATGGCCATCAGTGAGGAAACAACTTATGTGATGTTAAAATTAATGTAAGCCAGAAGCTTCTCTTTTTCAGGGTATCTCCACAAGAAGGTCTTTTGAAAGAGTTTGGGGAAAGAAGATCATGGTTGAAATATGATGATATTTTATATAAAAGAGACGATATCAATGAATATGAAACTAAGACAAGAGACCAGTTAAATTTAGAAGGAAAAAACATACAGTGGTTTGCATATGGGCAACTTGCAGATATCTTTAGAAAAGATAAGGGAATAGAAATTTTGAGTGGGAGAAGCAAGATTGGGAGGAAAAACTGATTAAAGCAGAAAGGGGGATGATAGGTTTGTTGTACAAAGTCTTAGTACAAATTGAAATGGAACATGAACAGGTTAAATATTGTATGATTACATGGGCAAGAAACTTTGGATACAATAATCCAAATGGACCAATGGGAGAGATTGTGGGTAAAAGATATGAAATGTACGGCCTGTATGTCACTGAAAGAGAATGTATACAAGATGATGTATAGATGGTATTTAACACCACATAAGTTGGAAAAATGTATCAAAATATGTCAACGAGGTGTTGGAAATGTAAAAAAGTAGAGGGCACTTTTTATCATATGTGGTGGACATGTGAAAAAGCAAGGAAGTATTGGACGACTATAGGTAATTTGATGAGACAAATCTGTAAAAATAATATTATGTTTAAACCAGAACTGTTTTTGTTGGGAATAGTAGATGAGAACTTAAATAGCATAAAGATTTTGATATTGTATATGGTTACTGCAGCCAGGCTGTTATATGCACAGAAATGGAAGGAGGAGGAATTACCAACAGAGGAAGATTGGCTAATTAAACTGATTGAGATGGCTGAAATGGATAAACTGACGAATTTGTTAAAGGACAGAACTGTGAATAAGTTTTTGGAAGTTTGGAGCCCCCTTATCGAATTTCTGCAGGACTTGGAGGTCATGACCGAAGGTTTTGGCTAACATATTGAAAAGAACTTAAGATGTATATGAGGAGCATAGAATTCAAACAGACTGAAGAAGAGGAGTCGGAAGAACGGAGGAAGTCATGTATAAAATTGTTAAAGATGTCTAATAATGAGATGTGGATAACATTCTTGTTGTAATGATGGGGAAAAAAAAGAATATCCAGTTCTGGGCACTCTCTCTTTTTTAAACTCATTGTGAAACTGGAAGAAATTCAAAGGAAACTACAGATGTCCATGAATATTCATAACATTCAAAATTCGTATGAATTCATCCGAATTTGGACATTTGTGTTTCAGTCGAATGTTGGCACATTCAAGATTTGACATTCAAAGTCATATCAAATGCTTTGGAACATTCATGAACCGGGGGAGGTGGGAAAGTGGCTGCACTAGTCACAACTGCAATGGTTCCAGAGTGGATTCAAAGTGGATTGAGAGTGGGTTCAAAGTGGATTCAGGGCAGGTTTTATGCATACAGAGTGGATACAAAGGGGATACATATCAGATACGTATGGGATACGTATGAGATACCTAGGAGACTTGTCTGCAATTTGTATAGAAGATTGTCTCAAATTCGTATTAAACACTCGGATCGAATTTGAATCCTACCACATTCGAAGGGGATCTGTTCAAATGAATACAAATTTTCTTGCATTTGATTTGATATGAAAAAATATTTCTGCATATTCCTAAGAGCTTCCAAAATGGTGTGTGGTCTGAGAACCATGCCCTATGAGGAATGGTTGAATGTAGGGATGTGGACTTCTTTGTACTAGATTCATATCAAATAAAATGCAAGAAAATTAATATTCGTTCAAATAAATCCCTCTGAATATTCAAATTTGATATGAATGTTCCATATGGATTTGATACAAATGTTAGGTACGAATCCGGTATGAATCGGTAACGAAGTTTCGTACAAATGTATCAAAACATTCAATTTGAATGGCAATCTTCAAATGTGCCAACATTTAATTCACATTTGAATGTCTGAATTGGGCCAAATTTGTACAAATTTCAAATGTCATGAATATTCATACACATTAGGGATGTGCACGAATTTTTTTTGTATTGAATTGAATGCAAGAAAATTTGTATTCGTTTAAATAGATCCCCTTCAAATGCAGTGGGATTTGAGTTCAACACGAATGTTCAATCCCATACAGATCCCATATGAATGTATATGCATCCCATATATACCCCGTATGAATCCCATACGAAGCTTCATATGAATGTATCAAAACATTTGATTCAAATTTGAATGTCAGTCTTTGAATATGCCAACATTTGATTTGAATATGGATGTCCAAATATGGCCAAATGTTACAAATATTTGTGCACATCCATGGATCTAGGAATGCTTAGCCTGCCAAAGGGAAGACTGAGAGGAGACGTGATAGCTGTTTTCACTTCTTTGAAGGGACTACAAATAATGGGATGAAACTGCTGTCACAATTTAGATATTAGGTGGGGGGGGGGAAATCTGACAGCAAGGCTATTGGTGAGTGGAATAGGTGGCTGGAGGTCTTCAAACAGATGCTGGACAGACATCTGTTTGGGGGTGATTTAGTGAATCCTGCACTGACCAGGTGCTTGGACTGGATGACCAACTGCCATCCCAAGGCTGTTAACCATCTTGCCTGAGAGGGGTGGAGAAGAGGCAGCAGGCTGGGCTCTGCCATCTTGCCCCCAGCAGTGCCCCTCCTTACTCGAACTGCTCCCATCACAAGATGGCAAAGAGACTATGGCAGCGGATCCACCAGTTGAGGAAACGTCTGGTTCTGAGACCGAGCAAGGTGGGGCTGAGTAGATGCCAGCTGACCATGTCTACCATTTTTTGGTTTGTCATCAATGAAGAGAAAATTCAAAGTAAAGAGAATAGGAAAATTCCAGCAATAAGAAACAGACAGAAGAATTAGAACTGAAGACCTCAAGTACTGCTTTTTGCTCTTCCCTGTTCCCTCCCCACACCATTTTCCTTTTGTTTCTTGTCTCTTTAGATTGTAAGCCTGAGGGCAGGGACCTGTCTAAGATTCATATAATATTGTACAGTGCTGAGTACATGTATAGCGCTTTAGAAATAAACTATAATAATAATAATAATAATAATGACCCTGGAGGTCCCTTCCAAGTCTATGATTCTAAGGACTCAGATGACACTCGCAGCTTGCAGCCACAAAGAAGCCTTGGGGTGCAAGGTCTCCTGGTCAAGTGGAGATTCAGACTCAGGGACTGTTAGCAGATCCTAATGCAAAGGTCTAGCCCTTATACTAGGCTGGCAAAGGAATGGAAGTTTAAACAGAAGCTTCTTTGCAGAATATCAAACAACTTTCCTCTCCTGGGCCAACAAATTATGCAATCCAAATGAAATTACCTAGACTTATTCATATTTATTTGGTGATGGAGAAGGGCTTCTTCTCAAAATGCTAATCCAAAATGTTAAATGTGGCGATAAGGAAGATGGAGGCTTTTTAGCAATAGTTCTGCTGTGAAGAATGGAGAATCCTGTTTGTGCAAGATGCATTTGGCCTTTCAGGATCACCCCTCAGTATCTGCACAAGGTTCATGCATCGAGTGTAAACAGTACTGTGAAATAAAAAATCTATTTCACCTTTTCACCTTTCTCCCCAACATTTCCTGATGGGCCCTGAGGTCCTGGTGGTCCCTGTGGAGCAGGAAAAGAGAATTACAGGACAAGTAAATGGGCCTTAGAGGACAGATCCAGAGGCCTATTCAGACTACAGTCTTTAGTGCACAATTAGTGAACTTCTGGTGAAAAGTATACACACGTGGAACATGAATTCATCCTCTGTAAGTTAACCAGCATTAACCAGAGAATTACCTTAAGTGTCTGGACAGTGATAATTTGCTCTTCTGGCACTCCAAGGTCATCTGAGGTGCCATGCAAGCATGCTAGCACCTCAGCTGACCATAGACACCACTGCGTGTGTGCAGACCATCCACATTGTTAAGGTAATGGCACTGATCCATGCGCAGTCAGTGCCACAACTCAGATGGCGGTACCTTGAAGAGGACTGGTCCCGCAACCGAATCAGGTAAGTATTTGATCCCAGGGGGAGGGAATGGTCAAAGTTGACTAGTGCTCCAAGTGCGAGCGCTAGTCAATGTTGGTTAATCATGCTCCTTTCCCATCCAGCAGATGGAAAGGGAAGTGCGAAAATGCCCCAGGGCCTGAAAAAAGAGAGGCTGTCCTAAAGTTTAAGTCAGTTCCATGCCGAAATAGGCTTCTTTGTTAAACTGGAACATGGGCATGTGTGCCTGCCTTCCACATTGTTCCATGGTCCAGTTTATGAGATGCTAGTACATTAGTAGACCAATGTGGATGAAGTAAACTAGCAGGAGTTAGGCTTCTCTTATACCAAATCAAGGTGAGGAAGAGAGGCTCTTTGACTCCTTGGTAACCTGGTTTATAGGTAAATGCAGAAATCTTAGGAGTCAGCGGAAAGACCTTTGCCAGGGACTTACTATTCACTAAGAGGTACTTTACCTTGGCAATGGTTTCCTTTGGGAAACTCCAGCTGATAGTTCTGGCATACTGGCAGCTGGAATTGCTACTTCTAGTCGCCTTTGGTAGGTTCACCTTTCCATCTGCCCCACTCCACCACCTGATCCTTTCCACACCAAACTGACGGTATCAGCTGTGGCATTGTGGACCCTCCGAGGCCACAGGTCTCAGGGAAGTCCATTTTATTTTGGGTATAGCCTTGAGGTTTAAATTGGGCGTCCCCCATATCTACGTCTGATCTTCAGTGAAGGAAGCATGACAGTAGTCCCTGCTTGGATGGCCAGTCAGGTCAGGGCGGTATGATACTTACAGGATTGCCTGGTGATCCTTTCTGGCCAGGTTCTCCCTGAGAAGCAAGAGAGAAGTTATGGAGTTTTGCTGCAACTGTAGTGCATGATAGGACAAATGCTACTGCTTTAAAAGCAGCCATACTCACTTCTGGACCTTGAATTCCTATCCCAGAGGGCCCTGGTTCTCCCTAGAAAGAAGCAAGAGACACATCAGCAGAAGCATGGCTGCCCTAACGCTCAACCACAAATGCAAAGTCCAGAGCTATTTCCCACTCTGAAATCCTCCTCCCATTGGACTCACTGCTCCCTCTCCCTTCCCCTTGCTGGAATCTGTCACTTTCCAGCTCTTCATCTCTGTCCTAACTAGGTCTGTGCAAAACAGTGCCTCAATACCCAAAATGGCACTGACCTTCTACCTTCGGGCTGAGTTTCCTGGAACGAAGGCCTAGCAAACACACTCTAGGCACCAGGTAAACATTTTGAAGCTCAGCTTGCTTCGTTGCTGCTCCTCTTGGCCTTCTCAGGCCCATGTAGACATACAACAAATGTTTCACACAACATTCAACTGAAGCCCTTCCCACTGTTCACCATCCTGACTTTTGAGGTGGTGACCTGTTGCCACAGAGACAGGTACACCACACTTTTTCTGACTGCCAATCAAAACAGACTTTTTGATAGCTTGCATCTATCTATCTATCTATCTATCTATCTATCTATCTATCTATCTATCTATCTATCTATCTATCTATCTATCTATCTATCTATCTATCTATCTATCTATCTATCTATCTATCTATCTATCTATCTATCTATCTATCTATCCTGCCCTATAACCAAAGGTCTCAGGGTGGGTTACAATATTATATTAATCTTAGACAGGTCCCTACTCTTAGCAAAGATTTTAAGCAATGCTTGAGAGAGGACAAACCCATCTGTCTCCCCAAACAAGTCACTCTTAAAGTGCCATACAACAGCAATTCTTTCTTTCTTACCTGAAGACCCTTCAAACCAGGGGGTCCCTGGATTCCTGGAAGTCCTGGTTTTCCCTGGCAGATGGAAGAGGGAACATACTAAAATGAGTTTAAATTCTTTTAAAATCCCAACTGCAAAAAAAAAAAAACCCCAAAACAAAACAAACAAACAAAAAAACCATTGGGTTTTTTTTCCACTGGCAGTAAGTACCAATTTTAGCACCCATTAAGGACCCATTTGGCTGAGAGCCGGATGACCCCATTTCCACTACAGACCTCATTAGAGACACATCTGTTTCCACCACAGCTAGGGAAATCCAAATCATATGGGTCCTTCAGTTCCTATAATGTGGACTTCCTGTAGACCATACTGTATTAAAGGGGTCTACAATGGGGTCTTCAGTCATCAGATCCAGATTATAGGGAGCCTATTTCCACTAGAGGTGTTTTTCTGCTGAGCTCCTTTAATCCAGATCTAAGGAATAGGTACTTCCCTTAATCCGGATCTAGAAGAAGTACCCAATGTGTCTCCATGGGTGGTCTAGCAACCAATAGCAATGGGTGCTAGCCTGCCTGCTGTGGAAACACTGGAGCACCCATTTGCAAATCCGGATCTACCCAATTCTAGTGGAAACAGGCTCCCTATAATCTGGATTTTATGGCTGAAGACCCCATTGTAGACCCCTTTAATGGGGTCTACAGGAAATCCAGATTATAGGTCCTGAAGGACCCATATGATCTGGATTTCCCTAGGTGTGGTGGAAACAGATGTGTCTCTAATGGGGTCTGTAGTGGAAATGGGGTCATCCGGCTCTCAGCCAAATGGGTCCTTAATGGGTCCTTCAAAAGGTACTTAGTGCTAGTGGAAAAACACCCTAGAATTTGGCAATGGGGTCTAGAGGAGGCTCAGGGGGAAAGGCACTCATGGAGGGTGCCCCAAACTCAAGACTTTGAAGTCCCTCCAAAGCTGGCTCTGAAGTCCCTCCAAAGTTGCCTTCGGAGCTTGCACTAATCTCCAAATGCAACTTCGGAGATTGTACTCCCTGTCCCCCCAAACACCTGGGGTGACAGGCAGACCCCTTGTGGGTACATCCGGATTTCAAATGGGTGCTAGACCACCCATGGAAATATATTGGGTACTTCCTTTAATCTGGATCTACTAGATCCGGATTAAGGGAAGTACCCATTCTTTAGATCTGGATCTTCTTAGATCCAGATTAAAGGAGCGCAGTGGAAAAACACTCCTGTTCAGTAATCTGAGTCAAAATTCAACAAACATTATTCTGTTTTTTTCTGAGATTTCCCAATGGGTTTCTAGTCCTCACACTAACTGTGCACTCGAAAGCTATTGATCTGTGGGAGCTGAAAAGTGAGAATTTGTTCCTACTTAGATGCAAACATAAGAGCTCAAACTAAGTTCTTAGCTTCAAGTTGGTGATTGATCATCCTGACCTTTTAGTGTGAAGCTTCTTGAAACTGATCTTTATTTTTACTTTTTTTTTAAGTATACACAGGCCAATAAGGAGCTTTCTGGAGGAATCAAGAACAGAACTCATACTTCTAGCTCAAGAATGGTGAAAATGGTGGCTGTATCCACACCATTGAATAAGGCCACCTAACACACTTCTCTGAGTTCCACCAGCCCATTGACTCACCACCTGTCAGCTTACAGGCTGCCTCTGAGCAACATGAATGATCTCCAGAGTTGTCCTATCCCTAAGGTGGGATAAAACAACTCTGGAGATGGTTTGAAAGCCAATCTGCAACCTTCTACTCCATGAGAGATGTGGGAGAAGGTAAATTAACAAGCCAATTTCCACCTGGGCTGATTTTGAGCAGACCTCTGGGGACCATTTCCAGTGCATCAGAAAAGTGGCACAGATGGAAATGCTATAGCTGTGAGACTTCTGTTCCACAGCCGTGAGGATTTCAGAGGCTGCCATCTGCACAGCTGAGGATAGTTGTTTAGTAGGGATGCGGGTGTTTGTTGCATTTGATTCATATTGAATCGAACACAAGAAAATCTGTATTTGTTTGAATAGATTGCCTTCGAATGTGGTAGGATTTATATTCGATATGACCGTTCAATCCCATATGAATCCCATATGAAGCTTCACACGAATGTATCAAAATATTTTATTTGAATTCAAATGTGCCATCTTCAACATTTGATTCAAATTTGAATGCCCGAATTTGGCTAAATTCATATGAAAGATGCAGTCATCTCTTTCTGTCTTCTACTGCTGAACTAGAGTCTGGAATCATGAGCAAATGTTGCAATATTTGTTTTTCTGCTTGAATCTTATTGTGAAATAAATATCGAGCAGGTTCTGCCCATCTCTTGATGTTGCCAGTATGAGTGTGTACTAATACAGATGTGTTTGAGGAGCATCTGAATACAAGAACAGAATTAAGGAGGGTCAAGGTCAGTTCTTTTTCAAATTACCAGAGTCAGAAACATAATCATATTAGAGAGCACGAATTGCTTTGCACATAACAAAGACAGTTTTCTTTTCTCTTACCAATGAATGATAGCATTTACAATTATAATTATTTGACCTTCTTATACTTAACAGAAATAGTCACCTTTATTCAGAGATAATTCTTTTTGAAGGTCCTTTATGGAGGTGTAACGGTATGCAAATGGAGCCAGTTAATTACAGGAATAAAAACTAAGCATTTAACATCATGCTATCAAATAAAATTAAGTAGCAGCAGGTTGTGGGAGGAGGGACAAATCAAAGGAAGTATTTTTGCACAGAAGACATATGTACCTTTTGGAATTACTTTGCAAATGTTGCTTTCTTCTCTCGTGCCCTTCATCATAAAGTTGGAAAGGGTGGGTGGTGCTGCTCAGAAAAATTATGGGTCCCATGACAAATTTTGATCCTGGGTCCATCTTTCCTTATATCAGTGCCCTCTCCTTTTTAGGCTGCCTAAGATAACAGATTCTGACATGTCCCCTGGCCCCATTGTGGGTGCAGTCTAGAATTTGCAACCAAATTTCCTCATAATTTGCTTTCTTCTGTCTTTTTAGTGGGGGGGGGGAGTAAAACCCAACATAACAGCTGATAAATGTGTAGATGATCTACCACTGTCCACTTAGCAGGTTTTTCCATTGGTTGAGATCTATATAGATGATCTTTTGCTTTGGGGAGTCTATACCTGACCTTTTGCTATCTCTTTCTTTGTGTCAGGTGTATATCAGGTCTCCTTAGGAATGATCTCTATCACTTCACTGATCTCCTCTCTTCCATAGCCTTTTTGTTAGTTAATTTTATCTCCCCAATAAGCTGAGGGAAGTCTTGTAGGACACCTCCAAAGGATGATAGTGGCATGCTCAGGCTACACTGGGACCCTTTCTTTAGCCTTTTCCCAATCTGTCTTTTGATCAAAACACTGGTTGGGGTGATCAAAGGGAAACTTCCAACCAGTGCCTTGCCCCACAATCATTGGTCTTTGAGGACTAGATAAATTTTTCTATTTTCCATTCCCCCCATCTTACACTTTCAGGCTCCCCAGCTGGCATAGAAGAACTGTCACACTGCTCAACACATACAGCCACACTGAGTCTCCTAGTGCATTTTGGGTGCCAATTTTAACCAGATAAAAGCTACTTACAGGTTTCCCTGGCTGTCCTGTACCTGGAAGGCCACGGTCTCCTTTTGGACCAGGTTTCCCTGGGATTCCAATCTTACCAGAAGCATCTCCTTTGAGGACAGGACAGGAGTCACAAGCATCCCCCTGTAGGATGGGCATATTTGGATGGGAAGAACGCAGAGGCAGGAGCATCACCAAAGAGTAGGAAGCACCAAGACTGCCCTAGCCCTCAAAAGACTATAGACCATACAATTGAGGCTGTGTGTATTTATTGTACAAAGTAATGTCCTCTGCTCTTGTCCCCAGTTTTGATGCAATCAAAATTCTGTTCATAAGAACATAAGAGAAGGCCTGCTGGATCAGGCCACAGCCCATCTAGTCTAGCATCCTGTCGCACACAGTGGCCCACCAAATGCGCATCTCAGGGCATTGACAAGGACAAACCTTCACCTGCTTTTGAATCCCAGCAAATGGCCTTAGATGTGCCCCTCCCCCCCGCCTGAAAGATGCACCTAGGCATTCATTCTAGTAGCCATTGGTACATCTGTCATCCATAAATTTGTCTAACCCTACCTTAAAGCCATCTAGACATTGACCTACATGTAGACACCCCACAAAACTCGGCACAGGAGGCCTATGGATGTTCAGTAAAAGTGGCAGGCTGAACTTATTTCCTGACAACTGCAGGGACAAATCCATGCTGTGTTCAGCAATACACAACTGATTTACTGCTGGCCCTCCTGCAAGACATTTTAGTCTCATCCACTGGAGGGTCTGATCAAGAACACAGGACGCACACCTTCCATGTTCACGCTAGTGGGGGATGCCTTTCAGTGGTGTGCCAGAGCATGCTGCTGAAACATGTCCCCCAGTGCCACCACCAAAGTTACAACCCAGTATGTGTAGCTCACAGACAAGCCAGAGAGATGCAATTGTCTTTGCTGCCAAACAGATGTCTCATCTGGATGCCTTCTTTCCACCAAAATGAAGAACCTCTAGCTGTTATATGTTTTGCTGGGGGGAAAAAAAGGACACTCACCTTTTCACCTTTGGGTCCTGATGGTCCTCTGGTTCCAGGCTCCCCAGGAAGGCCAGGTAAACCTGCTAAGCCTGGGGTTCCAGCATCCCCTTGGTTCCCTGCACTGCCCTAAACAGGATAAAGAAAAGTTCAGAGACTGCTGATCCTAAATATATGCCTTGAAGTGTCCCATACAATGGAGATAATTCTGGAACTTTGGCCCATGAAGGGTTTGCAGTTACTGATAAGGCCAGATGACCCAGTGGAAATGAAAGCAATGAGTCAGAATTAAGGAGGCCTTTGACATGGTAACTGTGGGATAACACAAAGGTATGATACTTCAAACATTTCATAATAAAGGGATGCTCACAAGGATGGGAGTTGTAGTTCATGAAAATCTGGAAGGCTGCAGAAGAGCAGATCTGGCCCAAAATAATTTATTTATCCCTCTATCCTAGAATATAGATAAATATCCTAAAAAGCTATTAGAATAGATAACACAAACATTAAAAAGATATTTTTAAAAAGAAGTTGGGAAACTAGTGACCAGCAATCTTAAACATGGCAAGTAACAAGGGGGAATATCCATCTAGGTAACTAGGCAACAATATCCATAACACGTTGACCATGGTCACAACATGAGCACAACACAGTCTCGGCCCATTATTGGCCTGATCATACCCATCACTTTGTTTCTTAATCCACACTTTTTAGGTTGTGATCAGAGACAGCAAACAAAGAGGGTGAATCTCTGAGGAAGCTTAGAGATAGCAATGTTCACACAGCAATCTGCCCCTCCCTCACCCCTCTCCTAAATGTTCTGTACTAGAAAAGGTGGATTTGGGAAGGCTTGGGGATACGAGGGCCACACACTGTTTCTCTGAGGTGGACCTGAGACACTTCTTTTGTATTATGTCTAAACACAGCCTCAGACTGCCCAGTGAAGGAGAACTTTCCAGCACTAGTGGCAACCAATTCCATGGGCGATTGCCACTGAATGATCATTACAACCAGTATCTCTTTCTCTCCTTCTTACCTTCTGCCCTTTCATTCCGGGTTCTCCTGGTTTTCCCTAAGAAAGCAGGAAAAAATAAACATATGAAATGAACAGGTTTCTGGCCCAGCTTAGTTACTTACATTAGGTCCTCTATCCTTGCTAAAAAAATAAACAAAGACCACACTTAATGAATCCAGTTGGTCAGATAACTTAATCACAGAGGACCTACAAGGTTTTAGTTGTCATTTTTTCTTTGCATGAATGCTGCTCAGCTTTTACACTGAATATTTGTCTCCACACACTCATTTTAAGGTTGTAGGCAGGCTATTGAAAATGAATGGCCTCTGGAGCCTGGCAGACAAATGCGCCTGTCTGTATCAGACCTGCAGGCCACCAGAAGGTTCTAAAATCCACCTTTTGAAGAAGGAACCCTGGGTTGAAGCACCCTTTCAGTCCCCGCTTCTCTTCCATGCAGAGTGATGGCAACAGAGGAGACAAACTACTGGGGTCAATTTCTGCACAATGCAGTTTGGGATCATTTCTTGTCTGGGTCTAATCCACACATTACAGAAACCTTGCACCTGTGGAACTCCCATTCTGCAGCTACAGAATTTTGGAAGTTGGAAGGTTCTGGCCATATGGATGCCATGCCTCCTTCTGAAGCAGGATCAGAAGTTCCCACCATGGAGATGGACCCTTTCCTGTCCATCTGGATGGAGACTGAGAAGCATATGCAGTTATCCCTTGCAGAGGCCAGAATTATTTTATGTTATTTTGGTGAAATGAGAGTTTCCTTGCATCATGCAATCCAGGGAATGTTCAATAAAAATATATATATTTTTTGTGTTTGGCTTTTGAGGTACCATTGACTTTCACTGGTAGATTAGGTCCCCTTTTCACTGTGCCACTGACACATGGGTCTACTATTTCCAGCACCATTGACATTATTAATCTGGGTCTCCCCTTTTCAGTGCCATTGAATTACATTGGTATACGGGGCCTCTGTAGTTCTCCTAACCCCCAAATTCCCTTAGGAGTCAATACCATGCATAATATGCTTTTGCACTATCCAATGGTCTCTGGGAAAGAAACAATTGACAACAGCATCTTACTTCACACTGGAAAGCCTTCGGCCTCCCTTGGGCTATTTCTTTTTGAATTAAGCAGCATTCAGGAGTCACTTGTTCGTCAAGCTATGTGGTCCTATCCCTAGTCCTCTCTACTTCCGCAGCTGGAACACCACAGCACAGCAAGCCAACTCACTGATTTCCCAGGACTCCCCATTCCAGGCTCTCCTGGCTCTCCTTTCTGTCCTGGAGGCCCTGGTACAGCAATCACAGTCTTTCCACCCTCCAGAAAGGCAGAACACTCAGTGCATGGCTCTCCCTGCAAGAGTAAAATGCATAAATAAGTAAACAAACAAACAAACAAACAAACAAAGGGTGGTGATGGCAAAGTTGGAGTCAGAACAGGGGGCAAATGAAGACAGAAGTCCGTGCCCTCCTTAGAAACTAAATCGCTCACCTTCTCTCCTTTTATTCCCAATCCAGGATCCCCTTTGTCCCCCCGGACACCCTAGAATTAAAGGAGGAGTTCATTTGAGACATGGCTGGGCTTGGAACATAAGACCATAAGAACTGAGCTGCTGGACTGAATCAATGACCTTCTTAGACCATTGGCCCCTTCTGACAGTGGCCCACAAATTCCATATGGAAGCTGGGGACAGAATTTGAACACAGCACTGTTCTTTGCTCTTGCTCAGAAAGTGCAAACAGAGGATGTGATCAAAAGAGGAAGGAAAAATGCAGATTATGATGGTGGAAACACATGTGCACGCGGACACACACAATTCTGCACCAGCCATTAATGGCAATTAGACAACAATGGGTAAACTGAACGCAGTTATATAATTCTTCCTTTGTAAAACAGAACCTTTGTCTTCCAGTAACAACAAGACGAAGGTGCTAACACTTTGCAATCTAGAAACATAGTAGGGTTCAGTTTGCCAGGGTGCACAAGGAAGACAAAAGACTCAACAACCAACATCATAAACAGCTTCGTATTGAAGGAAGGCAAGGCCCCCGTTATGGCACTGCTACTATCATTATTGTGGTGAAAATATGACTTTAAGAATAACCTGATTTATAATCCAGCAGGTGAAGCTGAAGGTCACAATTGATTTATTCTGCTACAGCACCACCCTGCAAAAGTGATTTTGCTCTGGTTTCCACAGCACCTTCCCACACCTGCAAAAGACAGCACCCTGTGGCATGCAACACCTTTTAAACTATACAACACGGAGGCTTCTTCGTACTTACAGGTTTCCCCTCTGGTCCTATAGTTCCGGTATCTCCCTAGAGCACAAAGAATAATATCTGAGTTGTGAAGGAAAGCAAAGGTGCTGCAAGTGAAGCTCACCATGGTTGGTGCTTGGGGAACACCAGCAGAGGAGAACAGGGATTCACCGTTCACCTTTGATGCCTATTAAGTGAGACACATCAGCCTTTGATCTCAAGGGGAAATGCTTACTTCTGATCATATCAAAGACTGGTTTGCTGCCCTTTACAGGTATCAAACACGCACATCAAAACTCGGTTCACCTTTGTAGGTTTGGCCCTGCGTGACAGCCGTGGAAGCTGTCCTGTAATATCTTGTGAGTTGCGGTCTGAGCAATCCAACTTTACACTAATATGCAGATGACCTTTCACAGCATCCTGTCTCACCCAGTAGCCTACCGATTGGTTCTGAGTATTCTCAAGCAGAAGATGAAGGAAAAGGCTTCATCTGTTCTCAAATCCCTGCAAATGGCCTTGAGTCATCCTATCTTTCTCTCCAATCTAGAGGCAGTACCTAGGCATCAATACTAGTAGCCATTGATATACCTGACCATCAGGAATTTGTCTATAGGAATATAAGGGGAGCCCTGCTGGATCGGCCACAGCCCATCTAGTCTAGTTGTTTCTGGGCATCTCATGCAGAAGACAAGAACAAACCCTTCGCTTGCTCTCAAATCCCTGCAAATGGCCTTGAGAGTCATCCTGCCTGCCTCTCCAGCCTGGAGGTAGTACCTAGGCATCCATTCTAGATACCAACATAAGAGGAGCCCTACTGGGTCGGGTCACAGTCCATCTAATCCAGCATCCTGTCTCACTCAGCGACCCACCAACTGCTTCTGGGCATCTCAAGCAGAAGACAAAGGCAAGACCTTCATCTTCTTGCTTTACACAGTCCAAGATCCTGCGCCTATTGATGGAGACAACATCTCAAGGCAATGACATAGTGTTTCATATTCTGTCTGGTTGTACTTATGTGGGAACAGAGGCATTCTAGAATAACTGTCAGAGGCTGGTCTTAAAATAGGCTCTTACCTTTTCTCCTTTGGCACCAGCTTGGCCAGGAATACCAGGCTTGCCCTGTGAAAGGAGAAGGGAATACTGTTTGTAAAAGTTCAGAAGTACGCTCTGGGGAAAAAAAAGTTCTACCCATAGATCTAATCTGGAATGTATCTTAAAAACATGATAACATGACATCCATTGATTTCCACCACTTCTTTTTATCCAAGGCGGCAAAGAATCATAAATAAAATAAAAAGACAAGCAAGGCTATGTGCTGACATAACCACAGGAGGACATCTTCAAACTTCATGGGCAGTAATATGATCATCCACCCTGGGGCTTCCTGAAGGTGTCCTGGGAGGGGTCAGGAAGAATGAATACCAGAGCAGGATTTCTACATTCTGAAACAGTCTTATCACCTTGATTTGCCTTGCACAGCCATTACTATTGGTGCAATCTGAATTAAGGGGCTGTGGTGTGTATCACTTGCAATGCATAGCCAGGTATGGACAACCTCTGAACCGCATGGGAAAGCAGCTGTGAAAATGGCTTCCTCTGTTGGCCAGGCCATGTTTAGTTCAACTTTTG
The DNA here is from genome assembly GCA_023333525.1 of Aspidoscelis tigris stejnegeri. NCBI lineage: Eukaryota > Metazoa > Chordata > Lepidosauria > Squamata > Teiidae > Aspidoscelis > Aspidoscelis tigris. The sequence continues at coordinate 3,613,486 of JALMGA010000023.1, forward strand.
GCTGTAGGTGTGCTAAGGTGAGTGATCTTTGCACACAGCCTGGTTCAGTTCAATTTCTGGATACCTGCATAACTGGATAAGAACATAAGAAACTAAGAGGATTCCTGCTAGATCAGGCCACAGCCCATCTAGTCCAGCATCTCATCTCAACAGTGATCCACCACATGGGCATCTTGTCTTCTGGGCATCTCAAGGAGAAGACAAAGGCAAAACATTCACCTGCTCTCGAATCCTTGCAAATGGCCTTTAGAGGCCAGCTACCTGCTTCTCCAACCAGGAGGTGGTACCTGGGCATCCATTCTGGTAGCCATTGATGCACCTGTCACCCATGAATTTATCTAACCCTTGATGTGAACACCTTCAAGCACATTCAATCAAAATTTTGAATACAAATTGAGCTTTGCACATCTCTAAAGATGGCCCAGTACGCACCGGGAGTCCAGGTTGTCCGACCCCTAGAGGCTGTGGTACCCCTTTGATGGCTGCAGGACTGCATGAGAGGCATGGCTCCCCCTAGATGGAGAAAGCAGAAATCCAAGCATTAAGACCAAGCGGCTCACCTCATTTAACCTACGGCACCATAAAGGAAATTCCAAGTCATTTCAATGGGGAAAATGCGCGGCTGTCTCTCCTTTCACAGATAATTGGCAGAAACAGATCTCATGGTTCAGGATAAGCAACTTTGGGGGTAGGGAATAAGCCTCAAGTGCATCTGATTATTTGCTTGCTTGCTTTTTCTTTCTTTCTGCATGAATCTTTGAGGGTCCCTGCCTCATGAAGTATTTTATATTAGACATAGGTGTCTAGCAGACATGAAAATAATGAGAGAGGGAGGGGGAGAGAGGGGAAAATAGAGAAAGAGAGACTCTCAAGGGACATGAAAATAATATAAATATTTATTATAGCCCAACATATTTCAGCCAAGATCCTTCTTCAAGGGCTGCACAAAATTAAAATGAAAATAATAAAAAACAAAGCCAAACCCTATAGACTGTTCATTAAATATTTAAAATAGTAGGACAAAAGAAAAGAAAAATTCAGTCTTTTCATTATTTATTCATTATAGTTTCCCTTTAATCCATTATTATCCCTCACACGGTAGGCTGTACACCTTCTTAGCATGGAGCGCCCACAAATTACTTGGAATTTTAGCATTACCGGATTCTAAGGATGGGCACCAAATGTTTTTTGTATTTGACTCGTATCACATCGAAGGCAAGAAAATTAATATTCATTTGAATAACTCCCTTCGAATGTGGTAGGATTCGAATTTGATATGAATGTTTCATACAAATTCAGTATGAATATTAGACACAACCCCGCACAAATCCCATAGGCGTCCATAAGAAAGCTTCATACGAATGTATCAAAACATTCTCTTTGAATCTGAATGCCCAAATTTGGCCGCATTTTGAATGTTACAATCATTTGTGCACAGCAGGTAACGGAAGTTCCTGCTTGCCTAGGGAAAACTAGAAATCCTGCTGCCCTCTGCATTTGGAAGTGAAACTGGAGCAAGAGTTAACGGGAGGTTTTAAATTAATCAGTCACCTACCTTTTCCCCTTTAGTTCCACTGGTCCCAGATTCCCCCTGAAGAGAAATATTTGGAAAAAGGAGGAATAAATTAAGGGCAGAATGCTAAAAGGATATTGATGTGATGAGCAAGTGGGAAAGGCAGCCGTCTGGGGTGGGGCTAAAGAAACCTCGGTATAATAAAGAACTTGATCTGCCTTGATTTGCCTCCAGCTCCAGAGAATTTTGCCCCAGTTCAAGCAAGCTGGGAATAGAGGTGCAATTTGGGATTGAATTGGTTCTGATTAGGGATGTGCACAAATGGGTTTTTTTTTAAATTCAATTCATATCTAATCCAAGGTAAGAAAATTAGTATTCATTCAAGTAGATCCCCTTCAAATGTGGTAGCATTCCATTTGATATGAATTTACTCATACAAATTCAGTACAAATGTATATGTATCCCATACATATCTCGTATGTATCCCTTAACACATCTGCTCTGAAACCATCAAATCCACCCTGCATCCAGTTTGCATCTGCTCTCAATCCATGGGTGTTTTTCCACTGTCACTAGAAGTACCCATTAAGTACCCATTAATGGGTACTTAATGGGTACTTTTAGTGACAGTGGAAAAACACCCCATTTCCAATGCACTCTGGATCCGGTTGCAGATGTGATTGGCAGAGCTGCTATTCTACCTCCCTGGTTCACAAAAATTCCAAAGCATTGGTACAAATATTTTTAAAAACATTTGTACGAATACAAACGCCAATGTTCGAATGTCGTGACATTCGATTGTATATGAATGTCCGAATTTATCTGAATTGTCAGAATATCGAATGTTATGAATATCTGTGCACATCCCGAGCTCAAATGGAACAGGTGCGTTCACAAAGTCTGAGTTCGAACTGAACACCCTCCTAGTTCAAATTCAGGCTGTACAAAGGGGTTCTATAACAAATTCAGCCACTGAATCCAAACTATTCAAGCAGCTCCAGGCTACTGTTTGACCAGGACAGGAGCCAGAGAGTCAGGGAGTGACACTTCATCTCCTCCTGCCCCCATCCCAAATTGTGCCTGCATTTTTTAAGCTCTCAGGAGAGCTCCTCTGACCCTCCCGGCCCTTCTGTTTTGGCAGTGTGTTGTGCATCATACAAACACACTCAGCTGAAAAAGGCCCCCAAAACCTCTCCTTGCAGATTACGCCTGGAAGCCCGAATGCGCACAGGAAGCTGTCTCTGTGGCTAGGCTCTTTGCCCAAGAAGTCTAGTTCCTGGGCTATCTGTAACATGCCAAGGATTCTAGCAAAGATGGAAGCAAGGCAGTCTTCTCCCAGGATGCACCCTTGCTCTGTTCTCCTCCAACAAGAAAAGCAGCCAACCCTTACCTTTTCACCTTTGGGGCCAGGTCTGTCCTGAAAGAGAGGCAGAAGGCACTTCAGGTTCAATGACCTCAACAAGACAATCTGGCTTTTTGTGGCTCTTTCAGCACAATATCCCCAAAGGCCAAACTTCATCTGGGGTTCTGAGACTCACTGATTTTCCTGGTTTGCCCGGAGGTCCAGGTTCCCCCTTAGGACCAACTTTTCCAGTAGCAGCGAAGTCCGAAGTAGTTGGGCAAACTTCACATGGGTCACCCTGTTGAGAGACATGCCAAGACGTTTTGAGGGGAAAATATTGAAAAGCAGGGCAACTCCAGCACAGGAACATGATCTCCTGAGAAACTAGCAAACCTAACGACTTAAATTGGAGATGTTGAATGAATACTTTGAGAGAAATGGAGGGGGGAAGGAGCAGAAGAAGAGTTGGCTTTTATACCCCGCTTTTCTCACCCTTAAGTGTAGTAACGAATGAAGACTCACACGCAGGATGGTTGCCAAGTGAAAGGGTAAAGTTTACTGAAGATTTAGGGGTTTTTATGCCCAGTTACACAGAACACATTTCTCAATGGAAAATTTTCCCCAGGGTGCCCATATTTGGCATAACCGGATAAGATGTCACTATCTGTACATTGTTTACATGTACTGTAGGTTTGTGCTGAGGATGTTATGACTTCATGAGACCTTCTCTGAGAGAGATATAGCAAAGTTACTGTGACCTAGGAATTTATCCTTTAGCCTAGTAACTTCAGCTTAACAACTGTTACTTTTTAGCCAGAATGGGCAAATTGCACCCCCATATTTCCTCTCTCTCTTATTATTTTATGAAGGGGTGTCTTCCCGCAGAAACTCATCTGGCCAGGGAGGAGGGAGAGCTGAGATGTCATTCAGTCTAGGGCACAGAGTCTCCATGAATCAATTCACAAGCAACCAAATAGATGAGTCTACTCCTTAACTGTGATGCATGCTTAAATTTAAGAAAAACTAGGGTAAGTGCATGCACAAAAGCCTCCTCCTCTAGGGGTTTTCCTCTCCATGGGTCAGAGACCATTCTGCACCCCCACACTTAAGGGGCCTCAAAGCAGCTGACAAACTTTCTGTTCTTCTCCCCACACCAGACACCCTGTGAGGCAGGTGGGGCTTTGAGAGCTCGGAAGAGAGCTGTGACTAGTCCAAGGTCACCTAGCTGGTTTCATGGAGGAGTGTAGAATGAAACCCAGTATCCCCACATAAGAGTCCTGCTTGGCTAGCCACTAGACCAAACTGGCTCACAAGAAGAAGAAGAAGAAGAAGAAGAAGAAGAAGAAGAAGAAGAAGAAGAAGAAGAAGAAGAAGAAGAAGAAGAAGAAGAAGAAGAAGAAGAAGAAGAAGAAGAAGAAGATCTGGATCTTCTAGGACAGACAATGGAACACAGTATTATCAAACCTAGGACCAACATCAAGAGCTCAAATGCATGTGTGTAAGTTGTGGCCTGAATGAATGAAATTGTAGTTCCATGAGAAAGAGCTGATTTCATCAAGTTTTTGTCACATCTGAAATCAGATATGCGTATAACCCAGGAATTTGCCTGTATTTCCTCTCCTTGTATTCCTGTATTATTTATTGTCTGCTGTGGCTCAGGCAGAAAACGTCCCTAGCTGTTAACGGAGATGTTGAGGCTGAACCTTGACTCTTCTGTATGTAATCCATCAGCTCTACAAACAGTTTGGAGATGTTATATTTTTTATTTCCAATATTTTTATCACGTGCTTCATCCAAAGTGTTCAAGGTGAGTCATACTATTCCACAGAAAAAAATATGGAAGAAGAAGAAGAGTTGGCTTTTATTCCCCACCATTAAGGGCACACTCAAGGCAGCTGACAAATCTTCTGTTCTTCTCCCCACAACAGACACTCTGTGAGGTAAATGGGCCTGTGAGAGCTCAGAAAGAGAGCTATGACTAGCCCAAGGACACCCAGCTGACTTCATGGAGGAGAAGGAAGAAGATTTGGCTTTTATACCCCACTTTTCTCACCCTTTTAAGGGGACTCAAAGCAACTGACAAGTCTTCTTCTCCCCGCAACAGAACACCTGTGAGACAGGTGGGGTTGTGAGACCTCAAAAAAGGAGCTGTGACTTGTCCAAGGCCACCCACCTGACTTTGTGGAGGAGTGTGGAATTGAACCAAGAGACTTCCAGTTAGGAGTCTGGCACCCTAACCACAAGACTAAACTAAAAACATGAATAAAATTAATGCAACTATATGAAACAAAATCAAAACAATTGATAAATGCGCAAAATCAGATATTGAACTGTAACCCATCCTCCTCTTCTTCTCCTCCTGCTTTCATAGCTAAGGATCATGGGAGTCCAAACGAGCCAGTTTCCTAATCCCTGCTTTGCTTCTGACCTCCCTGTGCCTTAAGATCTGGAGGGGAGGCCCTCCTGGTTGCTCCACCACCCTCATTAGCAAAAGGGGTCGGCACCCAGGAGAGGGCCTTCTCAGTGTTGGCCCCTAGGCTATGGAATAGTTTCCCCCTTAAGGTGTGTTTATCTTCACTGTAGGGAGGCAGTGAAGACATACTTCTTTGCCCTGGCCTTTAGTTAAATGGGGATACACTTTCCCTTCCCACCTGCAGACATGTTTTATTGCTTTAATATGTTTTATTTTGTTGTTACCCTAACCCACCCCCAGGTATAGGACAAGATAAAAATGTAAATAGATCATATCTTGAGGGCTGCTGTCTCCAAAGTGAGAACCTCTATTAACACTTCACACTTGAGGCGCAAATGAGGTGCAAACTCCACACTGTACGTGTTTCACGCGTACTGTCAAGAGTTTCCCCAGATTGTAGAGCTTTGGATGTTGATGCAACTTGACAACAAGGCTTTTCAAAAGGATCCGTGGAGAAGTGTGAAGTCCACAGCTTTTGCAGACCTCAGAAGTGCCATCTTCAATAACCACATTATGGGAACTGCATGAATTTGGACCACAATACAATGCAATAGCATCATAGCAACCTAAAATAAAATGGAGTGTGTTGCGCATGTGTGTTTACTTGTTTACAGTAAACATGTGCATGACTAAAAAAATTCACGTTTGGTTCAAAATTGACAGCAGACAGTTTATTTGAACAAACAGCTGTTTGCATTTGGTTTCAAACAATTAAGATGCCTGTTTGTGCCAGAATTAAACCTGATTTCCCCCTACGCACCTTTTCTCCTTTGAGGCCTGGAGTTCCTGGTTTCCCCTACAGAAGAAGAGGAAATATTTATTTTAGTAATGATGCTTAAATGCAGTGAGAAACTCATGTGTAAGTGTATGTGTTAGAGATTTCGTGAATGGGTTTTTGTATATGTGTTTGATCAAATAGGGTCAGATTCTTGGAGGCCCTGCATGTCCGCAGACGTGCGGGGTGGCAGCGGCAGGGCCGGATAGGGAAACGTATTGGGGCCCTGCCAGCGCATGCCCAGCTGTCACAGAGGCAGAGCATGCGCTCTACCTCTTTGCAAGCTGGGCATGCGCCGGCAATCCGGCTTTTTCTCCGCCGGTGTGGAAGAGTTCACTTTCGAACCGGTTTAAGGGGAAAAGCCAGATGTAAGACCTGATTTTTCCGGTCATATATCTGGGTCAGATTTCGGTGGCAAAACTGGTTTAAGCAACCGGTTTCGCGCGCTGACGTGTGGACGTGGCGTCCTCAAAGGGGCCCTAATTCTGCTTCCTGTGCAGATGCCACGTCCTAATCCTTCCCGCATCTGGCTCTAAATCCGTTTTTGGAGCCTGTGCGGAAAGGCCTATAGATGCCCTTCAAATGTGGTAGGATTCTATTCGATATGAACGTATTTGTACAAATCTGAATGAAAATCCGATATGACCAAGTTCGTATCCAATACGTTTCCCGTAACATATCCATACGTACCCGATATGTATCCAATATGCTTCTTGTAACATATCCACTCTGAAAGTATCAAATCCACCCTGAATCCGGTTTGAATCCACTCTCAAACCAAGTTGAATGCTCTCTGGATCTGTTGCAGCCGTGACTAGGGCAGCCGTGTTCCCACCTCCCCATTTCATGAATGTTCCAAACCATTTGTACAAATATGAATGTCAATGTATGAATGTTGTAACATTTGATTTGCGCACAGATGTCCACATTCATCCAAATTCGTCCGAATATCAAATGTTACGAATGTTCATGCACATTCCTAGTACATAAGAGCATAAGAGAAGTCCCTGCTGGATCAGGCCACAGCCCATCCAGTCCAGCATCCTGTTTCACACAGTGGCCCACCAAATGCTCAAGGGCATCTCAAGCAGAGGCAAGGATGAACCTTTGCCTGCTCTCAAATCCCAGCAAATGGCCTTAGAAGCACCCCACTTCCTCCCCCCAGTCTAAAAGATGCACCTAGGCATTCATTCTAGTAGCTATTGATACATCTGTCATCCATAAATTTGTCTAACCCTACCTTAAAGCCATCTAGACTGGTAGATGTCACCACCTCTTCCGGCAGCACATTCCATAAACCGATGACCCTCCTATGCATGGATACCTGATGTACATACAGGTATCCATGCATATGAGCGGGAAAGTTCTCTCTCTCTCTCTTTTGGGGAGAACACCATTTCCACAATCCACTTTAACGCCCACTTCCAAATTCTGGGGCAGGACAGAATGATTTTTGTGGGCATGTTTGAGCAGATCTTGGGGTTTCCCTGAGTCTTCTGATGTATTGTTAGTTCTTTAGCACGAATGGATATGATGAACATATCAATATATAGAATAAATAAACACAGTGACTCCCAAGTCAGCAAAATCCATGCAGGGTCTTTTTGAAATAAGCATCCGATGTCTGCATGTAGATGCAGATTTTGGCAGACCTCTTCTGGGTTCTTCCACAGCCTGCACCAGCATGTGGCTTGCAGGTTCCTGGTCTAGGGTATAATCCAGAATAAGGCCCAGTGCTGAAAGAGTCAAAGATTTGCTGGGGCCGTGTGGATTTTCAACCAGACCCTCAACCCGGCATGAACTGGTGGGAGAAACTTCTTCTGCTTGTTGGACCACCCCCAGGTTAAGGTCTGATCCAGCCCAGCAGAGATACAAGGAGCCACTGTTCCTGTTTCTACACAGAATGGTTTTCATTTTCTGGTTCTGAAGGAATGTAAATACAATTAAATACATTTTTTGCAAGAGGGTAGTCAGTTCAAAATGTGCGCGCACACACATTTACACACAAACACAAGGTAGACACAAACTATGTTTCCGGATTGTGTGTAAACTAGAAAAAAATGAATTTGCATTCTGTACACTTGAATGTGACCAGAAACTAAAAATCCTTAGGCACAGAAGTTTGTGTAAAGCATTCAAACCCCCAGCATAAACTGAGTTTCCCGCCCTTCCCAAACTTACTGGCTTTCCAGTTGAGCCACTGAGACCCGGTGGTCCTGTTCCTCCCTGGAAACAGATATCAGTATCAATGTGATGGAAAAAGGAAAATGAGATCCACTGGATTCCAGGGTTGCTGTTACCTTCAGGCTACCCACAAAGGGATGGCTTACCTTTTCTCCTTTCTCTCCTGGAGGGCCACCTGGCTCACCCTGGAATGGAAGCAGAGTTGTAAAGCTAAATGATGTGCTAACATCACTATATAACCAAGGACTCTGCAGGTACTGCTTTTTAGCAAATACGATCCCCTATGTTCTATTCTGGGTAATTTTTGAATCCACGACTATGAAAAAATATAGGTAGTGAAAGTTGCTGTCTTCCAAAACTTCCTTTCCTTTGCAAAAGTAAAAAGGTGAAGATTCCACAATGTTGAGCTTACAGACACACCTGTCTCATGAGCTCAGCATAGGGTGCTTCTGTATTGACCCTTTAACACCCATTAAGAACACATTTTAAACACTTGGGAAAACCCTGTCCGCACAGCAGCACCCATTAGAGACACATTGGGAAAGCTGCTTCTGCATTGATGTGTCTCTAATGGGTGTTAAGCGGCCCTTAAACCGGTTTCCGGGAAGATCACCTTGAAGGTAGTCTTAATGGGTACTTGTGCTCTAAATCTGCATTAACAGAGGACGCGTCTGCACACGGATGGGAGAGAGAACACATGGGGTGGGACATGAGGCAGGATGGGATTCGCATTGGGCAGGCGCCCAGCTACAGCGGCAGAGAGACAGCAAGTCTGAATGTAGCAATTCCATGCACAAAAAGGCGGCTTCAGCGCCAGGTGGGCACTGGGTCTTGGACACGTCACTGATTGCTCCACGCACGGCAGGAAAGGAGCGGTGGCTGACGGCTGAAGGCTCCAAACACGCGGCTCCTGGGGCAGCTGTCTTGAAATCTGTGCTACTGCGTCCGCACGGCGAAGGCAGAATCTGTTCCTCGCAATCCGTCCTTCCCACGCATGCGCGGAAGCATGGGGCCTTATTAGATCCGTATTTGTTTGAGACAGATCTTGCTAGAGACACATTTATAAAAACGGATTCTTGGCTAGAGACACATTTCATAAAAACAGATCTACTTAACCCGGATTTCAAGCGGTAAGTGCGGAAGCACCCATAGTGACATCTTCACCTTCTTCTGGGATAGGTTTCAGCTTTTCATTCTGGTCCAGAGAATCTCATGCCCCCTAGTGATCTCCCCTCCTTGATGTTGGTGCAACCATGCTTAGCTCTGAGATAAGACTCCATTTCCTATTAACAAAGTGTAACCTTTCCATCCACTAGGGATATCTGGCTACAATTTTGTCTAATTATGTTAACAAGGAGCTAATTTAGCATTGCTAAACATGCAATTATCCTTTTCAGGCCAGTATCAACCCAGTTCATTGTCAGAAGCAATGTGGAGAAATTCTACAGACAGCTTCTCTCATTAAGGGTGTGATGCACCTTTAGAAGGACCCCCCCTCCTTCTAAGTAAGAATGGAGTAGTCCATGGTCAAATCCTGCTTCTTACAAGTACTGCTAAGCCATAAGGACTAGGGATATGCACAATATATATAAATATTTGCATTCAATTTGTATCAAATCAAATGTAAGAAAATTTGTGTTCATTCAAATAGATCCCTTTCGAATGTGGTGGGATTCTATTTGATACAAATGTATTTGTACGGATTCGTACGAATATCCAATATGAATGCGTACGTATCCCATACATATTCCATACGTATCCACTCTGGAAGTGTCAAAACTGCCCTGAATCCACTTTGAATCTGCTCTCAATCCATGTCGAACACACTCTGGATCCATTGCAGCCACTTTCCCGCCTCCCCATTTCACAAATGTTCCAAAGCATCGTATGAATGTTCCGAAACATTCATATTTGTAAATGAATGTCAATGTACCAATGTCATAAGACTCAACTGGAAGGAATTCCTGCTTGGGTGTGGTTTCCAAATTCTCCAGCCCCAAATCACCCTCCAAGCCCTGTATGCCACCATTAGAAAGCCTGTAGCTTCCCAGATGTTGTGGATGCAAATTTCTGTCTATGTTGGACAGGTCCAACGGCAAGTAGAACCTGCCCCACTATCTGCTATCCTGCTTGCACGTCTGTTATCTTAGCTATGCTTGCTGCACTTGGGCATGCATCAGTAAATACAGCTAGCAGATATTTTGTCTGTCTGCTCCCTATAGCACCTGAAATGGATGGAAGTGTATTAGAAACAGAGGCTTGATGTTTGTACACCATATGTTTCCAGCTTGGAAAACATCTCCATTAACCAAAAATGTTAGCAAACAGAACTTGTGTTCCTGGCAGATGGAAGTGTGTAGTTGTCAGAAGCAAACACAAACACAGGTCTTACTGGTTTTCCAGGGACACCAATCCCAGGTGGACCAGGCTTCCCTGGAGGTCCTGGTTCCCCTGCAAGCCCTTCAGGTCCGACAGATCCCGGAGTACCCTAAAATGTAGAGACAGCTGTTGTTTATCATGATCCCTTCAGAAAGAGGGCCACCTCCCTTATTTCTGACATCACTTCCAGTATTCAGATGCAAGGAACACAGTACCTTCTGACCTTTGGGTCCCACGACACAAATTTCTCCAGGCCGACCCTGGGAAGGTGGGGAAACAACCACAGTTTAGCAGAAGGTTTGGTGAGTGAAGGTGTGTTCACAGACAGCAAACAAAAACGAAATGAAACAAAGACCCCTAGAAGGCAGCTGAGTAGAAGATGTGCAAATTGGGTTCAAATCTGAATGGTTCAAGTTGAACCAATTGGTTTGAACTAGTTTGATTCCAGGTGAAGCAACCCCTGTTAAGACCTTCATTGCAATCAATGGAATAGTGGAAAAGAGGAAGGTTGATGTGTCCAAAGCTAGTAAGGTTGACAAAAGTAGCACACAGAAAGTGCCATACAGAGCTAATGTTAAAGGTGGATGTGGGAAACGGAACCAGAATTGGTCTTGTAGATGGTCACACAGACTCCAAGTCAAAGAATCACAAAGGAAAGAGACGTTACGTTGGTTTCCTAACAGAGGATGTGAATTCCTTGGGGGGTCTTTGTGGCGGATAGAATAACACTGTTCTTATCAGAAGGCTGTATCTCCAGGAATTTTAAAAAAAGGGAGGGGGAGAAAATTTACTGAGGTCTTCATCAAACCTCAGTGCAATGCCTTATAAATCCTTGATCTATGAACACTGCTGCACCATGAGTTTCAGGCTGCTGTTTGGAGGACATCTTGATACACTCCATGGCAACTTCCATGGCAACAATTATAAATGAGAACATGAGAGTTTTGCCCTCCTGCTACATTTTCTTTGCAAATGACGACACTGATGGAAGAAGAGAAGAGGAGTGAACATGAAATCAGTGGAAGTACTTGCCAACAGTTTGGTTTTTATTCTTCTTCTGTGCTGTTACATAATGGGGCTTTGTCTCCAAATGGAAGCTGTTTTGGTAGATAATGATTTTGAGAGGATGCTGGAATAGGGATATGCATGGATTGAAATGTAATTGTTTGGTTCAAATTGAACCAAACTAACCAGATTTGGTTTGATTTAATTTTTTTTAATGACAGGGTGACTCATTTTGCATTTGAACCAAGAAGTTACCTGTGAGCCACCTTTGGTTCTCATTGGGTCACTTGATCTATTAGACCACCCCTTGGCTAAAGTTCAGTTCCAACCACGTTTTTCAAACACATTTTGCATGTTTTACCTTGAAGAAATACTTTTGTTCATTTCTTTCTACTCCTGAGAAGCAATCTGTGTGCGTACACATGCATGAAGCATAAAATTAAACTAAAATAGAAGAAGGAAGGAAGGAAGGAAGGAAGGAAGGAAGGAAGGAAGGAAGGAAGGAAGGAAGGAAGGAAGGAAGGAAGGAAGGAAGGAAGGAAGGAAGGAAGGAAGGAAGGAAGGAAGTGTTAAAGAAATTATGCTTGACCCAGATGAACCACAGAATAGATCATTTATTTGCACTTTCAATAAGTATTGCAATACTGAAGTCTCTCTTAATCAAATTCAAAATGCAGTACGCTTAAATAACATAGATCATTTCACAATAGTTTGTCACCAGCTAAAACCACAAACTTGCTAAATTCATTTAGACAAGGTTCCTCTTTCCTCTGGTAGACTGAGGAGGTGAATCAGTTATTACAAATTTTCCTGTAAAGCTGAATAACCTTTAAGATTAAGCTTTAGCAGTATTATTATGTCTGATTAAATATGGCTACACTCTGGCTCATCTGGAAACCTTAGATTTCATCTTTCTCAGTAGGTAGGTAGGTAGGTAGGTAGGTAGGTAGGTAGGAAGGAAGGAAGGAAGGAAGGAAGGAAGGAAGGAAGGAAGGAAGTGTCAGTGTTCTTGCCTGCTCCAAACCATGTAATGTAGAATGGGAACTCTAGAATGGTGCAAAACTGCCTTGATATCACCTCTTAAGTGCCTTTTCAAGCATTTTTTTTCCAACCGCACATGAATATCCCATCTTTTTTTAAAAAGAAAACAAAGCTACTCTCCCCCCCCCCCCCCCCGCTTTAGATCATACAATCCAACACTGGTATTTTAGAAAGAAATAATAAATAAACTTACATCACGCCCTGGCGTCCCTGGTTTTCCTTGAAAACCAAAGTCACCTTTCTCACCTTTCTGCCCCTGTAGAATGGAAACAGACACATTTTAGTCACTGGCAAAGTTTCCCCTCCTTTCCTCATCTTCTAGAATCAGTTTTGGTGCCACAACCGAGGCTGTGTCCACACGTGCAAAGAAGATACCTATGTCCACCATGGGAGAAGCACCCAGGGTAGGGGGTTTATAAGATCCTCTACCCTGGGGCATCTTGAAGATACTGTGGGAGAAAATAGGGTCCATGAAGCTCAGAGTAGACTTGACCTGTTGGTGTTGTTCATGGAGGAGCCATATTACAGCTCTGGCCTGAAGCAAGAGGCTGTGGAGCGTGCACCATGTGGTTAGACAGAGTCAGTCACTGACAACCTATGAGCTGCCTTGGGAAGTGACCATGTAAATGCCTCCCCCAATAGCCTTTGCTGTGATTCTCCCCTAAGGACATCTTGAAGAACGGTTAAGTGAAACCCAGTAGGGATGTGCACAAATATTCATAACATTGGAAGTTTGTTGGCACTTTTGAAGATTGACAAAAAACAAAGCTACCCTATAGCCGCGTTCCCATAGGAGCTAAAATCTGGACTGGATTTGGACTCGGAAACAATTGTTCCCATTAAATTGACCAGAAGTCTGGAACTGGGAAGCCCTGTTCCCATGCCAGTTCTTTCCCCCCAGATTTTCTGCAGAAACCCTGCAGAAATTTGGGAGAAAAAGACTCCTGGTGAATTGTGGACTTTCTAATCCAGTCTGGATTTTAGAGAATGCGAGCTGCACAAATCCAGTCCAAGAGCCTCTTTGGATGGGGTGGTCCCTGCCTGCCTGTCCTCCCTCTTCTTGTCAATAGGGAGCCGCGGGGCACCCACGTGGTGTGCGCTCCCGGCATCCTTGGCTCATTCTGAGCCCAGACACTGATGAGGTAAGTTTGCGTGCATGCCACGTGTCCCCGGCCCCTGGTGGTGGTGGTGGTGGGTCATCTGCAGGGCCTAGGCGCCTTGATCCAGGCACCGACACCCTGCAGAGGGTCGCAATCGGGCGGGGGGGGGGAGCCTTGGCTGACTGGAAAACGCGGTCCGGTCGACCAAGGGGTCCCTCAGCCCCTCACCCATAGCTGGCCAGAGATCGGCCTCCTCCCACCCCGGAATGGAGTGAGAGGAAACCGATCTCGGTGCCTCCCCGACTCTGGCAGCCACAATGGGGCTGCCGGGGCCAGGAAGGATCCACCTCCCCCCACGCAAGTTTGTCACCTACCTTGCTGGGCTGCGGTGGCATTTGGCAGGCACGCCGACCCTGGTAGACATCAGAGGGACCCACCGACTTGCAAGTCTACCTGGAGCGTGTGCGCTTGCGCGGCTGCAACCGCACACGCTCCCGGTAAATGGGGCCTGCATGTCCGTGGGTTTCTCTGACGTCTACCAGGGTCGGTGCGCCTGCCGATTGCCACCACAGCCCAGCAAGGTGGGTAATTAGCCGACCCCTGTCACCAACTGGCCAGGGATGCTTTGAACACTTTTAAGTGCTCTACATCTCGAACGCGTGGAGAGCAGTTGGAGGCGCGCTGGGGCAGCTTAGCCGTCCCGGCAGTGCAAATGCTGCGTCTCCGACTGCTCTTCCCACGTTCAAAAACCCCGTGTGAAAAAAGGCCTCAGGTCGGAGAGACAGGCAGGAGGCTTCTAAAGGCTATTTACAGGGAGTTGAGGGCAAGTGAAGGTTTTGCCCTTGTCTTCTGCTTGAGATGCCCAAAAACAACTGGAAGGCCACTGTGTGAGATGGGATGCTGGACTAGATGGGCTGTGGTCTGATCCAGCAGGGCTTCTCTTATGGTCTTATTCTTTAGGATTTGTTTTTCATTTTTTTTTTTAAAGTAGGGAAACGTGAGAAACCCAAATTAACAAGTTTGTTTGTCTCTGTGACTATCACCTTCAAACATAACTCAGTTCTGTGGTATCATTTCATAACTTCCTTCTATATGTTACCAAATCTCTTACTGATTTTCCAAAGCTGGGAGCTTACCTTTTGCCCAACTGTTCCGGTCAGTCCTGGAGGTCCCTGTTAGCAACAAAATTACTAATTAATTAATAGTTTTACTGTACTTACCCAAATACCTAGAGTTGGCTGCAACAACTAAACCAATACGATATACCTAGTGACTTCATGTTTGCTGCATGGAGTTGACTGTCAGAGACCATAGGGATGAAGAACCAGCATTAGACCCATTCCAAATCCAAAGCACAGATTTAAAGATCCCATGGAAGCCTTTCCCCCATTTCCAATCCTTTCCAGCTCCCAGGCCTGTCCCTGCAGAGGCAGTGGTCCAAAGAATACTTCTGCAGACACAGTGAAGACCATGGCAGTAAGGTCACACTTGGAAGCCTGCCTTTTCTCATACCATATTCTCATCTGACGGGTCTGTGGTGTTCAATGAGGGGTTGAGGAGTGTAGCACCGAAATCCAGGCTTCTCCTCCCATGGTACAACCCTGGAACCAGGGAACACTCTATGAGGTTGATGGCCAGGAGACTTAGGACTGAGAAGGGAAAGGATTTTTTTCACCCAGAGGGTCATCGGTCTATGGAATTTACTACAAGAATAAGTGGCGATGGCAACCAGCCTAGATGGCTTTAAGAAAGGGTTAGAAAATTCATGAAGGACAGCTGCGAAGGCTACTAGAATGGATGCCTAGGTACAGCCTTCATCTAGGGGGATGGGCAGGATGCCTCTAGAAGGCACTTGTAGGGAACTGAGAGCAGGTAAAGGTTTTGCCCTTGACTTCTCCTTGAGATGCCCAGGTGGGTCATTGTGAGCAACTGGATGCTGGACTAGATGGTCTGTGGACAGAGCTCCTCTTATGTCCTTATGTTCATAATAGCCCACAAAATGAGTGCCATATTTTTGTAGGGGTGACTACAGTCCAGATCAGTGTATGAGTTTGACCTCTCATTCAACACCACCTGTAAGGTGTACTCGTGAGGAATCCAGAACTGGTGGAGGCTTTGCCCTTGTCTTCTACTTGAGATGCCCGGAAGCAATTGAGTCAGCACTGTTTGAGATAGATACTGGAGTAGATGGTCTGTGGCCGCATCTTATAGGGCTCCTCTTCTATTCTCTATTCTTTGAGTGTAAACTTTAGTTATTGGCTACTTGAGGAACCAGAGCAACATCTGGCAATGGCCTCCCCATGGGTTTTGTCTGCCAACGGCTGAGCTAAGCCAAGCTGTTCTTGCATGGAGGACTGGTGTATGTTAAGGGGAAAGCAGTGAATTCCTAATTTTTTAAGAAATTGAAATAGCTCTTTCCCTCAATGACAGACTGAAATTTGCTCTTGCAAAATAGAAAGCTATGGTTATGGCATTTCTTCTCATCCTCAAGGGAAAAAAGCACAGGAAACAGCTGGCCAGATCCAGACAGACACACATGTGGTGTCACAGGGTGCTGTTAACTAAATATTTATCAGTCACAGCATAAACCTTTGAGGCTGTGCTCCCTCTCTTTCTTCAAATCATTAGCTTTTCCTGGCAAATGAGGGGGACAAGGCCTTCAAAACTGTGCAAGGGAGAACAAAATGCACCCCTTAGCTAGTCAAGCGAGATCCTTAGCAAATATGCAATAATACAAGTGGAACATTATCTTACTTCTCAGCTGGGAAGCCAAGGAATGGGGCAGCAGGAGTTATGCAAATTCACATACCATGTGGTGCTGTGATTCCATAGCCTCATGCTTACCTGTACACCTCTTTCTCCTTTCTCCCCTTTTGGGCCTTCTGCACACTTCAGGAAAGAACAACAACAACAACAAAAGGCAGGCAGGTGAGAAATTTTAGGTAGCAAAGGTGGTCATGGGGAATACAGGGAGAAATGAAGAATGCCTCTGGAGTTAAGCAGCAGCTCACCTGTAATGGTGCTTCAGGTGAGATCCGGACACAGTCAGCACCCTGGAAGGTGAGAAAAAGCATCCTTAGGCCAAGCCAAAAGTAGTTCTCATTTTGGGATTTGGATTTGCCACTTGTCCCCATTGTGGATCAAGAGCAGGGATTTGAGAGCAGGTGAAGGTGTTGCCCTCACCTTCTGCTTGAGATGCCCATAAGCAACTGGTGGGTCACTATGTGGGACAGGATGCTAGACTAGACACACTGTAGCCTGATCCAGCAGGGATCCTCTTAGGTTCTTATGGGGTTGGAGAAATTCACGGAGGGCAGATGTATCAATGGCTACTATATAACAGAAGCCTAGGTACTGCAAGCAGTTTGGAAAGGTAGGCAGGATGCCTCTGAAGGCCATTTGCAGGAAGTGAAGAGCAGGTGAAGGTTTTCCTTCCGTCTTCTGCTTGAGATTCCCAGAAGCATCTGGTGGGCTACTGTGTGTGGGACGGGATGCTAGACTAGATGGGCTGTGGCCTGATCCAGCAGGACTCCTCTTTGGTTCTTAGGTTCTTAAGTCCACGAGGGCAAACTGGGAGAGCATTTAGTTGAAAACTTCCCTTTGGTCTCCTGGGTCAAAGTGTAGCTCGGGATGGCGGGATTTCATCCAGAACTTTGCTTCTTCCAGAGACCTCAGAAAAGTAAGTGCTAAATCAGTTACCACTGATCTACATGGCATTTTGGGGACATTGCATTGCTGGGAATTGTCCAGATTTGCTCTGCAAAGTCATGCAAATTCTACTTCAGAAGTCTGTGATATGGGTGAAATGCTGGGGAATGTGGACGCTAAGAGCAAAATAGGCAGAAACCCCCCAGAGTTCCCTCCCCCTCTCCCCTTCTGCATATATTTGAATGCAGGTTTGGCTCATGTGGGCCAGTCTGCTACGGCCAGTGAAGTCAACTTTAATGCCAGGCTAAACTGGTTGGCATCTTTATTCTGATCTCTGGCCCTACTTCCCTTTAGCTCCCTTGCCCTCTTCCTTGGGGCATTGTTCAGCACTGGTGAAATGATGTCAGACAGCTCATGAGAATTCATTCCATCTGTGGAAGCACTGCCTGGATGGCCCCTGTGTTTACAAAAATGTTGAACAATTCATTTGGACGTCACACTAATGTCACACAATGAGTGGACAAAGGAACACAGAGCGGGGCTTTGTAGCATTAGAAATTAGTCCGAATTTGGACATTTAAATCTGAATCAAACGTTGGCACATTTAAGATTGGCATTCGAATTTGAATTGAATGCTTTGGAACATTTGTCTGAAGCTTTGTTACATTTGTGAACATGGGGGGGGGGAATGGCTGCACCAGTCACATCTACAGTGGATCCAAAGTGGATTGAGAGTGGATCCAAAGTGGATTTGAGGCGTTCAGAATGGATATGTAGAGGAATGTTAGGGGATACATAGGGGGTTCATATGTGATTTGCAGTTCAAATCAAAATTCATGTCAAACATCCGTATTGAATTTGAATCCTATCACATTCGAAGGGAATCTATTCAAATGAATATGAATTTTCTTGCATCTGATTCAATACGAATCAAGCCCTCCCTAAAATTCATGCATATCCCTAACAAAGAGCATTTGAAAAGCCTGGATAACATTAGCACAGGTTGCAGCTAGTGTGAATGGGTCCTGAGTCCATTTTGCGGAGACTTTTTAAAGGAGAAGAGAGGAGGGGTAGAAAAAAAACTTACCCGGTCACCTTTCTCCCCTTTGGATCCATGTACTCCTGATAGTCCTCGTTCTCCTTTCTCTCCCTGCACAGGAGCAGAATAAATCATGAGAAAAGATCCGTCCACATGGCAGTGAAAAGAAACGGGACTGCACAGAGGATCACCTAAATGCCAGGCCCCAAGTGAAGACAAGAAGGCTGCATGTGACTTATCCAAATAGCATGTAATGGAAAATATGGCCACACTAGAGGTCCTCATGAAAACATTTACACTAGGCTATAGATTCCATACAGGGATATACCATTCCCAAGCCTGACTTTGGGTTTATTGGCTGTTCCACCAACGTGCACAGCCACCTCAAGGCTGTGAGCCTTTCAAGACCTGGCCTAAACTTGTGGAACAGTCTTTGTGTTGACCTGTGGCTGGAGGAGGATCTCCTCTGCTTCTGGAAGGGGTTGAAAATCTTTCTTGACGAGTCACCGAGAGTTAGGGGAGGCAGAGGGAGGAAAGCTGAGTGAATGGAAGTTGAGGTTCTGGAGTACTGTGCAAGACTCCTTTTGGTGACACTCCGGAAGCGCCACCAGAAACTCCAGAGGCTAGGGATTAAGGTTCCCACCCATTGGAGCCTTGACGCTGCTTCCAAGTGTTGGCTGGAGGCAGTGGTGAGGGCTGGTGGACCACTGTGTAAGACACAATGGTGCACTAGATGGGCTCTGGCCTGATCCAGCAGGGCCCCTCTTAGGTTCTTATATTGCTATGAAGATGGTGTTGGTGGCTGTAGGGCCACCACTGAGAGACAAAAACAGGAAGGAGAGCTTTCAGAGCACTTCATCTTGCCCAGAGGCCTATTTGCACTATAGCCTGTGGTGCATGGTTAGAGAACTCCTGGGGAAGAGCATCTGCACCTTGAGGAGGGTGTTACAGCCTCCAGGTTCCCCCTGCCTTCCCAGAAGTTCCCTAATCATGCACTAAGGGTGGAGCACAAAATTGTGCTCCACACCTTTACTAACCTTACCCAATCACTTACTTGGTGCATCCGGGCAGTGGCTATTTGCATCTCTTCCGGCGCTCCAGGGTCATCTGAGGTGCCTTGCAAGCATGCCGGCACCTCAGACAACCATAAACACGACCTTGCAGAGCATCAGCGTCATCGTGGCAAAGGGGCAGATGCATGCACAGCCAAAATGGCGACACACTGCAGAGGACCAGCCCCACAACTGAATCAAGGCAAGTATTTGATCATGGAGGGTGGAACAGGTAATGTTGACTAGCGCTCCAGCTGCAAGTGCTAGTCAACATTGGTTCGTCGTGCTCCTTTCCTGTCCAGTGGATCGGAAGGGAAGTGCAAAATCACCACTGCTCTTAAAAAGGATCTTAAGGGGAACTTAGGACTGCAGATCCATGCGAACGCCACACTAATCTGGCGCAGCAATGCACCATGGGAAAGCAAGATTCTGTGGACTCTGCAGGTCTTTCCACATTGGGACTTAACATGGATTAAGGACCCATTAAAGACGGATATTAAACACTTTGGAAGTCTCATTCCGCATAGCAGCACACATTAGAGATACTTCGCGGAGCCTGCTTCCGCATTTGCTCGCGCAGGAAGGAGGGGATTGCATGCACCCAACCCGGGCTGGGTAGTGGGGGTGTAGAGTGAAGCGCCCCCTGGCTCGAGAAGCCACAATTCTGGCTTCTGGGGCAAGGGGGAGCCCAGAGAACAGAGGCCCCCGGTTCCCCATGGCTGGCTCCAGAGGAGCCAATCAGGGAAGCCAGGGGAAGGGCCTTGGAAGGACTGATTGAGGTGGGTGCTGTGCAACCGCACTGCGCCCACCTCAAATCCATTTCCCAATCCATCCTCCCCGTGCGTGTGCGGACGCAAGGGGTCTGGGAGATCCATCACAAATTGTGGCGGATCTACCAGAAAGAACAGATTGCCGAAAAGCAGATCTAATGGATCTGTTTTTCGGCGGGCCAATGCAGAAAGATGCTGCCTCTTCTTGGTATGGTCATAGTGCCACAAAAGCATCATGTGAATCCTGCTACAGTTACACAAGGGAAAGACTTACCTTGAGGCCAGGGGGACCCAGGGTAAACTAGAAAAATAAAATAGAAAAAAAAATGAAATCTATGCATCTCCTAGAGACATTGGCGAGTGTTTTGCAGGCAAAGAGCAAGTAGACTAATGAATGGAGAGAGGAAGCAAAAACCCAAGAAGCAAAGTACTATTGATGATAAAAGATGAAAACTCTAAAGGGGATGGGAAAAATTTATCTTGGAGAAGAAGAGATTAAAAAGCAACATAACAGTCCTCAGATCTAAAAAGGTGCCATAAAGAAGATGGAGGGAAACTCTTTTCTGTTTCCCCCAAGGGATGAGTAAGTGGGAAAGTGAATGAAGTTTCCAGAGGAGACCGTAGGTGCATTATCAAGGGCAAAAATGCCTCTCTGTATGAGCCATTCTTCGGTACAGAAATAATCCATGAGGAGTTCTGGCCCCTGGTCACACCTTTAGTTTAAGACGACTTCAGGTCGCCTTCTGGTTACGTTACTCTCATTATTTTTATTCAATTCATTTTCCAAGCTGGCTTATCCTCGTTAGATCGTTGTAACAGGGGGTTCAGCCTGTTCTGGCATCCCAGGCTAGGCCGCCTTTGCTTTCTCTGTGTGAGTGGAGGGGGGGGGGGGCTAAAGGAGGCTCAACCGTGGTGTGGTGGGTGGGATCCAGACTTTCCTTTTGGCCAATGTGCATGCACAGAGTTCATGAGGCGCCTCATCTTCTCTCCTCAGTTTATGTGTATGATTCCTCTTTCTATCTAGCCTAGGAGTTCCTGCTCCAAAGAGTTTTCCAGCGAAGTTGGCAGCAGCATTCATGAGGAGAATTGTCACCAGGCCCAGTGATCTCATGCCTCTGATATGGGTGTTTACACTGGTAAACTGATGACGCGTTCTCGGCTGCAGACCCAGGACTCCCTTTTCTGTTCTGACCCATTTCCCTGAACTTCCTTCTTTTGGCCAGGATGAGCAACACTGATGGCATCAAGCTGGCTGCTTAACTGATATCCATAATAAGATAAATTAGAAGATATTGCAAGAGCTTTGGGGCATTCAAGATTCATCTTCCGTCTTTCCTCCCTCCCTCCAGAGACCACCCATCAATTTAATTTCAGGAAGATGGTAGTATGATTTTCCTTAACAAAAAAATGACTGTGTTCAGTTGCACTCATACCTTGCCTATTTTCCAAAGTAGAATGTTTGCTTGCCTTCATTATATCAGAACAATGCCACAAGAAGCCATGAGAATCCCAAGGACACTCACTGTATTTCCATGGCAGAGGTCATAATCTAATCCTTAAGCTTTGGGTGCTTTAGATCGTACCTTGGCATGCTTAGATTCTTCTTAAGCAAACAAAAACTTTTCCCCACTCCCTCTTTTTTGGGTGGTGGGGAATATATCAGAGCAAGTGTGACGGCAGGATTTGGCTCCGTGTTCGAAAGGCACTAATGGAACATTGATGGCTGCCTAGATGAATGAACTGTCCTTGTCAAAAGCTACTATTCTGCAGCTGTGCTGTTCTTTGACTCAGCAGGACGCACTTGCCAGGAGCCAGAGATACAATCATCTTGGCCTGCACTGATGAGTAAAAGTCACATGGAGCAGATGCGGCTTTGAGCATCATTTGTAATTCAGCTGGACTGCAGTGAAGCTAGAGCACCGTCAGACTAGGAGGTACCCAAGGGCTTTTTTTCTCCCCACTGTCACTAGAAGTACCCATTAAGTACCCATTAATGGGTACTTCCAGTGACAGTGGGAAAAAACCCAAGATCTACTCTCAGTTTCGGGCTACAAGACTCATCTGGTGCCCCAGGCAGAGGAGGTTCAAGGTATAGTCCAAAAAGCACTGATGATTAGGTTCAGCAGGTTTGTGGTTTGCAACTAGGTACCTGTATATTTCAGCATATAAGACGACTGGGCGTATAAGATGACCCCCAACTTTTCCCGTTAAAATATAGAGTTTGGGATATACTCGCCATCTAAGAAGACGACACCCGGCAAATAAGGTGGCCCCCGACTTTTGAGAAGATTTCCCTGGGTTAAAAAGTAGTCTTATATGCCAGAATATACTGTATGTGCACAAATATCACTAACATTCGATATTCAAATGACTTTGGACATTTGTATACGGACAGAATGTTATGACATTTGTACACTGTCATTCATATTCGTACGAACGTTTCAGAACATTTGTACGAAGCTTTGGAACATTCTTGAGCTGGGAAGGTGGGAAAGCAACTGTGCCAGTCACATCTGCAATGGATCCAGAGTGCATCTGATATGGATTGAAAATGGAATCAAAGTGGATTCAAGGCGGATTTGACGCTTTCAGAGCAGATAGGTTAGGGGATACGTATTGGATACAGATGCATACATATCAGGTATAGATATGAATTTGCATGAATACATTTGTATAGAATAGAATCCTACCATACGTGAAGGGGATCTATTCAAACTAATGCAAATTTTCTTACATTCGATTTGATATGAAATGAATGAAAAAAAAAAACCATTCGTGCAAATCCCTATTCGCAACCAACCAGCTAGATTGCGGATGTCTGTATTGAACCGAACATACAGCTGTTCAAATATCCAAATATTCAGTCAAGCAAATCCAGCTCCCCCCCAGCAAACACAAACTATTTGACTGAACAGTTTGCATTCACTGTGGCTTTGCCCTCTAAAAGGGCTTTTTCATTGGAATAAAATTGCTACGTCTTGTTTTTGAACCTGTGTGAATTTGAACACCAAGAACTGTTTGTTCAGTTAAACAGTTTGCCACTGAACCAAACAAATATGTTTCTAATAGTGATGGCTGGGGCCAGTTGTAATAATTGAAAGAGGCTGAGAATCCAAAGTCAGCAGATGTTGTGCTGAAAGACAGGTCACTAGCAAGAAAAAAAAATCCTCAGAGCATGTGCAGAGTGCCTTTGCCACTCAGGGACAAACTCATGACCCTGGCATCAAAAGAACATGCAGGTGTGACCGAACCCAAACCAGTTTGGCATCATCTCTAAATGAATGAACGTTCTTCTGAGTTTCATGTATATGTAGACCTGAATTTGTTAAGAGAGATGATAGCTGGAGGGCTGGAATGAATAATGACTGAAGAAACTGAAATGCAGAAAAGTACAGATGGTGCTTAATATGTAATTAACCGGAGTAATTCACAAGACAAGACGTTTGTTGATGATAATTAGCTTATCAATGCCGAGGGGTCTGCGTTGTAATATTCAATTGTTCAGTGGATTGCTCTTGTGAATTTCGTGACTATTGCTGTCTGCCTTTCTGCTTTGCCCTTCCCACTTCCCTTCCTGTCTCTGAATCCTTTCCGTATCCACAGCTTAAGTCTAGGCAGCCGTTAGTGATTTCCTTCCTTCCTTCCTTCCTTCCTTCCTTCCTTCCTTCCTTCCTTCCTTCCTTCCTTCCTTCCGTCCTTCCGTCCTTCCGTCCTTCCATCCTTCCGTCCTTCCATCCTTCCTTCGGCCACCATAACTTCCGGTTTTGCTGTGGTGACAAAGAAATCTCCACTGTTATTTTTTGCAGCCCTTGAAGATCTTGCCTGCCATTCTGGAAATGTTCAGCAAGGCAGGAAGGAATTTATTTACGGGAATGTCTGCACCTTCACCACACAAACAGGGATATCAGATATCTCTTCACTCCTCCTTCCCAGCTTCCATGTTAAGTGCCAAAGGAAACAGTGAGAAGGTGTCAGAAAGCATCCTGTTGGGTCTTCCCCAGTGACAGGTAGTTTGCATTAGGAGTAAATTAGATTGTTTGGATTAGAAGAAGTGGCAGTTCTATGTAGGTTTGGAGACCTGCTAGGATTAGGGACTTGAAAGGCATCTAAGCAAATCCAACCTTCTGGCAAAGATTGTTTTGCACTAACAAATAATGAATTGGAGAAGGGTACATGCAGATTATAGCCCCATTCTTCACTTCCAGATTTATACATATATACACATATAATTGCTTCTGGTGTTACTGTTCTTGTAAGTTGCATTTTAGATAAAGCAGAATGGGACAAGAGGAAGGAGAAGAACGAAGAACAAAGCTTATAGTTTTTCTCATCCACATGACCAGAGGACAGCAATGGGATTTATAGAACCAGCTGCCTGCAATAGATGGTTAAGAGCACAAGAAAAGTCTTCCTGATTTAATAATATAGATGTATGCTATCTAGTATTTGCTCCCTTCATTGGTTAACTAGATGGTCAGATGACCTAGAGAGTCATCGGTCTATGGTATTTGCTGCCAGATGAGGTGGTAACAGCAACCAGGCTAGAAGGCTTTAAGGAAGGGTTAGACAAATTCATGGATGACAGATGTATCAATGGCTAGCAGAATGGATGCCTAGGTGTATCTTTCAGGCTGGGCTGATGGGCAGGATGCCTCTATGGCCCTTTGCTGTGATTTGAGAGCAGGAGAAGGTTTGCCCTTGTCTCTGCTTGAGATGCCCATGGGCAATTGGTGGGCCCCTGTGTGGGACAGGATGCTGGACTTAGATGGGCTCTGGCCTGATCCAGCAGGGCTCCTCTTATGTTCTAGATGCTTATCTAGTGTTGAATCTTCTGACCTTTAATATGGGTTGGAGATGGAATGGATACAGTCACTGCTGTATGATACCAGCTCTAAGTGACTTTTGAGCTACTTCTTTGCAACTTAGAAATCCAAAAGCAAGACCTCTCTTAACTCATGCCTCCAGTTTCCTCACCTTCATTCCTAGGGTTCTGGAGGAAGTTCATAGCCACCCTGATTAGACAGGAAGGGCCGCCCCATTAGGGCAAAGAGGGTGGTCTCCTATCATCTTCAGGATCTCTGGGCTTTATTGTACTCTGCCTTGTATGTTTGAAGCCGGGTGTGACAATCATTTGTGTTCAATTTTCATTCACGTTTGCAAAAAAGCCACAGCCCCCACATTGTGTATCTGGTGTGTAATTCAGAGAATTCCTCCTGGGCTGAATGAAGCGATTTGGGAGAGACATGGAAGAGGCACCATGGATCATGCCAGCAGCCATCTCCTCCCTGACAAGAGGCCTTTTTGCATTAGGCCTTTTGGAATGTGTGGAGGACATGCCGGCATGGAGCATTTGCTCCTCTGGGCCGGTAGTTCCATTTGGAACTGCCTCAGCCCATCCCAGAGCGCCATCCACATGTTCCACATGTAATTGTGCTCAACACACAGCCCAGCCATCCAGTTTTAAGTGTTTCACCTTTGAAACACTCCCAGATGAAGGCTTTACACTGGGCTCAAGCAGGCAGTGTGCTTCCCAGGAGGCCCCTGGGGAAACCCCTAATACGTGGCCTCCATTGTTTCCCACTAACTAGTTTAGTCTCAGTAGACCATCCAGAAGTCGCCTTAGTGTACCCCTGACTATTAGCCCCAAATGCTCTGGCTCCACCACCACTTCCTGGCCTTCTATTTCTGTTCCAATGGGCCCAAAATCGCATTGACTATGAACAATTGCCACATTTGTCTTCCATTATTTTCTGTATCTCCCTACTAGTATCCATGGGCCAAACCTCACTTGAGTAAGACAAAAAGATTTTTCAACTTATTAAAGCCCATTTCTTGCTAACAAATTTTATACCTGAAAACTGCAGGTTCAGTGTATCTGGGTTGTGCTCATAGGTACTACTCTCTGAAAACGTAGAAAGATTCTCAGTCAAAAAACGAGATGAACTGGTTTTGAATCCTCCCTCCCTCCTTTTTCTTCCTTCCTTCTTCCCCCTCCCTCCCTCCCTCCCTCCCTCCCTCCCTCCCTCCTTCCTTCCTTCCTTCCTTCCTTCCTTCCTTCCTTCCTTCCTTCCTTCCTTCCTTCCTATCTTCCTTCCTTTCTCTTCCTTTCTCTTTCTTTCTTTCTTTCTTTCTTTCTTTCTTTCTTTCTACCTACCTATCTACCTACCTGCTTCTCCCTCCTTTTTCTTCTTCCTTCCTTCCTTCCTTCCTTCCTTCCTTCCTTCCTTCCTTCCCCTCCCTCTTTTTCTTCCCTTCCCACTCATATTAAAGTTAAGGTTCATGTCTTTATGCCAAACAGAGTGCAGAGAGAGCGATGCTTAACATAGATTCTGGCCAGGATGGAAAGGTATAACTCTACAGTTTTCCTTCAGCTTTGGCTCTTTGCCCGAAAATTCCTGTTCAAGTACTTGGAAGCTCAAGTGAATGGTCCTGCTTAGCTGCTGCGTGGTTGGCAAGGGAAGGGAGAAAGCGCAGGAGGCTTTCTGATGCAACCTCTCTCTCCACCCTCAATTGTTCCATGTGCCAAAGTAGTTGCCATGGCAACCTCTGCAGCATCTGGAAACCATCAGAGCTTTTTCAGCAGATGTTCCGGTGGATACAAGCTGGGGGGGGGGGAGAAAATAGTAGGAGGAGCAGAGGATGACAAGACAACAGAGATGAATCTTTGCGTAAAGCCTAGATATAGACCAAGTTGGAAAATCAGGCAAAAGGACTTACGGGGAAGAATGAGAATAGAGATCCAGGTTCTGGAGAAAGGATATGCCGCTGGGAGGGATGGATGGATGGATGGATGGATTAAAAAAATCACCCTGCTCTTATATTTCTGCAGCTGCAATTAGGCTTTTGAATCAAGAGTTTGGCTTCCAAATCTGGAATGATTTGGGATCGAGCCTCATGCTATTAGAGGCCCTCTGTGTATGGGAATGAAACGGTCAGGGCTGATTTCAGTCTTTCACTGGGAGTAGTGAAGTCACATTCTGAGTCCCACTGAAAGGCTCAATCTCTTTCAATATCTGAGTCCTGACAAGTGTTTACAGGACTTGCAAGCTGGAGGAAATGCCATCCAAACAGTCCATCACAATCAGCATGCATCAGCCCAAGCCCCTGAGGAAATTAAGGGTGATTTTACATCAGCCCTTTGGACTTACGTTTGCAGGTGTTGACCTCTGGAGGCAAGGGGGGCACTGCAAAAGGAAACAAAAGTGAGAAAACTGAAAAGGAAGGGGAAACGTCTTAAATAAAGACCTGGAAAATAACTCTCTCTGGCTCAAATTAATTTGGATCTTATCTCAAGAGCAATGAACTCTGGGAACATCTTTGGTTTCCTTGGAAAATGAGCAGGATGAACCTCCTTCGGTTTTGATGATTGATGGGTTGCCAGATTTGTCAAAAAAGAAGCCAGCAAGTAAGATACACTTGGCTTTTTTAGGTAAGGTTGTTTGTAAGGAATAATTAGGCCAGATGAGGAATCCGGCCAGGTTGCATTGGATTCTGTTGCCGAGAGCATCCCCAGCAGTTTCCTAAAGGGGCAGGGAATTCTGCAGCCCAGAATTTGCTGCTTAAAAAGCAAGCATCTGCAACCTTTTTTGCCCGGCGAAGTTCTTTGCAAGACTACAGGCATAAACGGCACTGGAGGGCTTGTGGCTTGACCACCGTTTTCCCTGGACAAACCAGTTAAGTGTGAGTGGCTTCCTGTGGGAAGGTCAACTTGAAAGAAGCCAAAACCCATTCAGATTGAGGGAGATTCATGTGGTTTCCTTGCAGCAAGAGCAACTTAAGGGAAAGTTTGTATACACTGTTTACAGAACGTAGATAGAAATTCCAGACATCCATAGGAATTGAAGGGACGGTTTCCAAGCCATCAGAAAGTTACACAGTTGGAGAATGTTACCCCCCTCTCTCTTTTTCTGCACTGAGCTTTCTGTTTATTGGATCCAAGGTTTTTCATAGAAATTCTGCACACAACCTTGTATTCTCCGTGTTTTTAAACTGAACATGAATTGGGTACATGCATACGCTGCTCTGATTCAGTTTTTCACCCACCCAAGAATCGACTGAAGAGTTTGATGCCAGCTGTCTTTGCTGGTTTGGAGGTTACGGAAGCTGCTGAATCAGTTTTCTATTTGTCCTCTGGCTCAAAATGTGGAGTAACTAACCCACACAGATGTACAACAAGGTTGAAATTTGGATATGCAACCAAACGTATGGGTGTTTCTTCACTTGGTTTCTTCATATGCAATAGGTTAACATCTGGGCAAGTGCATCTGCACTTGCAGGGGGTATTCACAGCCTACAAATGCCCCTGCTAGCCCAGATGTTATTAGCTAATTGCAAACTAGCTGTGATGCATGAAATGATGCACCATAAGCAACTCAACCGTCCCCAGTTGCAACCAGGAACTTACCTGTAGTTTCCACATGGCGAACCATTCACACCATTTCTGGTGTGAGGGGTCATCTGAGGTACAATGCAACCATGCTGGTGCCTCAGATGATCCCTGACCTGACTGTGCATGCACAGAGCATCATCATTGCCATAGCAACAATGACTGTGCATGCACAGTCATGTAAGGCGCCACAATAAAAATGGTGATACTCTGCAGAGGATTGGACATGTGATGGGATGCAGGTAAGTGCCCACTTGTGCAGGGCTTAGGTTATCATGTACTAGCATTCCCTAGTGTGAACACGAGTACATGTTAGTCCCTTCTTCGCCTTTCCCATCCAGCAGACAGGAAGGCAAATGCAGAAATGCCCTATATTTGAATTTCATTATTTTAATTGAAAAGCCATCAAAATACAAGGCCTCTCCATATTTTTTCCTGGTGGAGAGCAACTGTTCAGGTTTCCGGAGAAACAGTGGGCAGTGTTCATGCCCTGCTGGATAACATTTTAGGTAAATTCTGAATGTGGTAGTGTGGCATGCTTGAAAAAGCAACTTTCCATGCTATAAAGGGGAAATGTTCCACCTACGCCTATCTAGAGAAGGTCTGGCTAAACCCCCGTGATGCTTGTGGTTTCTCCATTGACTTCTGTGCCAACTGCTTGCCTGGAAAAGACCTTGTCTGGATCTCCACTTACCAGAGAAGCCAGTGCCTATGCTGGCATTGGAGGGAAGGATGATGACCACCCGTGGGGAAAGAATGCAGAGACTCCATTTCAAGTGAGGATCAGTGGCTCCTCTTTCAAGGGTGAAAAATTGTTCCCTGTGCAGCCAGTGCTCATAGACGTAGTCTGTGGTCACACCTTTACTTTAAACCTTATTCAGTCCATCTTCTGACCGCAATGCTCACAAATAATTTTTCATTGCTATTCATTCTATTTGTGGACTTTCCACCCTGTGATCAGAAGATGGACTGAAGAAGGCTTAAAGTGAAGGTGTGACCAGAGCCACAAATGGAGTTGCAGTGGAGACACTTTATAGGTATCCATACAAGTAAGTGGAGATGAGATCCTTGGCAGGAAGCAATTGAGCAGGTATAAGCTTGAGCTGAGCACGTAGCTAAAGAGATTGGGAAAGCAGTTGCCAGAAAGAACCAGGGAAACCGTCAGCCGTAGGACTAGTTCCCAACCTGTGTGTAGAACCTTGTTTGTTCCTCTTCCATTCCCTTACATAGGCTGTGGCCACATGTATGGCTTAATCCATCTTCAGTCCACTTTCAGAGTGAGGGAAGACATCTGCAATGCAGCTAGTAGAATTCTTTCCACATTGTCTAACCCAAAGGGGAATTTTCTGAGTTATTTAACACTGCAAGAAAACAGCCTGTCACTTTGCTGATGTCTTCTCTCACTCTGAAAGTGGACTGAAGATGGATTAAATCTTAAGTGTTAACAGGGCCACTGTTCCAGTACATAGGCTAAATGCTGTGCATCCCTTGCAGGGAAAGGGCACTCTCTACCTGTCTTCAGGTTTCCACCAGGAAGAATTCTGTTTCCACCTATTCAGTGTAAAAGGGCAATGGGGCTCTGCAAGGCATTTAATGGGAGATGAATGAGAGAAGAATATTAGGGACTTTAGATCTCTTATTTAGGGGGTGCACAATTTTTTTTTGGTATTTGATTCATATTGAATTGAACGCAAGACAATTCGTATTCATTCAAACAGATCCCCTTCGAACGTAGTGGGATTCGAATCCGATACAAATATTCAATCCCCTACAAATCCCATACGAATGCATAGGAATCCCATATGAAGCTTCATATGAATGTACTGAAACACTCAGTTCAGATTTGAATGTCAATCTTTGAATGTGCCAACATTCAATGCAAATATGATTATCTGAGTTTGGCCAAATTCATACAAATTTCAAATATCCGTGCACCTCCCTACTCCTATTTCGTATGAGAAAGGTTTTAAGGAGCCCCAGAGCTCTTTCTCTTGATTGCTGACATAACTGGGCAAGCAACTGAGGACAATTCTTAGCATCAGGGAGGTACAGGATCTATGTGAACAGCTGACCGGCTGGACAAGTCCAGCGGGCAAGTTGGGCATTGCAAAACTGATGGTGGGTTTACAAAGGCTATAATTTCTGGATGTGTAAATGAGACCCACGGCGGAGAAAGTTTTGCTTGCGTCCTTTCAGGCACTGGGAGTTTAAAAGTCAGACATCCACAATGGTGCCTTGAATTCAAGCAGCTTACTGGGAGATTTCCAGGAATAGATTAGTGTCAATGAAGTCTTAAGTGTTATGTGCCGAGCATGGAACAAGAGGGGTTTTGATTCTGAGCCTTTGCAGGTCTGGAATGAGACCGGAATACATTCCTGGGGAAACGCCTTCAAATAAAAACATTTTAACTAAAGATTTAAAAAGAAGTCCAAACGTCTTATAAGATGATAGCCAATTAAGAGCATTCAATTATTTCAAAGAAACCTATTCATAGCCCAATGTGAAAATTTCAACATTTCTGAGTGAATTTAAAGAACTGAATATAGTGCAGTTCAGTTCAAATAATTTACTCTCTCCATGGCTGTCTCCAGATGGTGGCTGAATAATATGGGATCTAGATCCCTCACCATTATTCCTTGCTAGCCTAACATGTACGTCCGCGTATTTGGCCAGCACCGAATACCAGGATATAACATTCATAACATTCGATATTCATACAAATTCGGACAAATTCGAACGTTCATATACAAATCAAATGTTATGACATCCGTACATTGTCGTACAAATGCGAATGTTTTGGAATATTCATGAGAAGCTTTGGAACATTCATGAAACAGGGAGGTGGGAAAGTGGCTGCACCAGTCACATCTGCAATGGATCCAGAGTGCATTTGACATGGTTTGGGAGCGGATTCAAAGTGGATTCAGGGTGGATTTGATGCTTTCAGAGCAGATATGTTATGGGATGCATATTGGATACATATCGGATATGTATGCGTTCAAATCAGATATTTGTATGAATACATTTGTATCGAATAAATTCCTATCACATTCGAAGGGGATCTATTTGAAAAAATATGAATTTTCTTACATTCAATTCAATACTAATTGAACGGGGGGGGGGGGGGACCATTTGTGCATATCCCTAGCATACATGGATGTGTGTTTTTGCCTTCATGCATGCTGTGTGGTTGGGGCTGTGATGGAAAAGTTGGGATGGAGGTGTCCCCATAGTGTGCAAATAGATTGTCCCAGTGCGTGCAAGAGCATCCTGAACTGGTGAGTGTGAAAAGGCTCAAAGGTCTTGCGTAAGGTGACCTGGAAAATTCAAAGCAGCAGAGAGGTTTGGGCACATCTTCCGGACTGAGAGTACAGTAGGAGGTGGTTCATAGAATACTTGGACGGCAAGCGTAAAGCCGTAATTAGAATCTCCTTTTTGATATTCCCAGGCTGTATTTTGATCCATAGTGGATCAAAATGTAGTTTGGGAAGATCTAAAGGAGGTTTCCAAAGGCTATACAACTTCTCTTGCCTATATAATACCATGAATTTAGGTCTCCAGTCTTTCAAAAATTTGTCTATTGTTTTATCTTTTAGTAAATTTGTCCATTTGTTCATTTCGGCCAAGTCTATCAATTTGATTAACCATTCTTCTCCTGTAGGTATCTCGTCTTCCTTCCATTTCTGTGCATATAATAGTCTAGCTGCTGTCACCGTATAAAAGATCAAAGAATTTACGCTATCCAAACTGTTATCTACAACTCCCAACGAAAATAATTCTGGTTTAAACATAATGTTTCTCTTTAAGATTTGTCTCATCAGATTGTATATTAATGCCCAGCACTTTCTTGCTTTTTCGCACATCCACCTCTTATGGTAAAAGGTTCCCTCAACTTTTTTACTTTTCCAACATTTCATGGACATATTTTGATAATTTCCCCCAATTTATGAGGTGACAGGTACCACCTATACATCGTCTTATACATATTTTCTTTCAATACCATACAGGATGTGGATTTCAAATCTTTTGCCCACAATTTCTCCCTTTTCTGAGGTGCATGAAGCACCGCAACTCCGCACATCAGGAGAGCGGGGAAAATGTACCTCTTTACCAATAGCACTTTCTCTTTTCTTCTCTGCACCACACGGATTTTTAAAAATCTATTTTTAATTTTGTGTTTATATATTCCAGTTGTTGCAACCTTCCCTGCGACTTGAAGGTATAGAGTGGGATAGAAATATAAAGGATAAAGTAACAAGCATCTGGTTGCCTGTAAACCTTGTCCCAAATGACTTACCGTTTCTCCTTGTTCGCCTTTCATGACAACCGTTCCAGATCTTACTTCTCCCTGGGCGTAAAAAACAGAGAAGACACTTCTGAGTTGCTCTGTGAAAAGTGTGTGTAGATGCAGCCTGTGTTTGTAGGCACACATCCAGCAACAGAGGCATATTTATTTCTATCTCTGCTCTGCCCCACGTCCTTTATCTACCTGGACCATCCCTGCTAGGGATGTTCACGGATATTGATAACATTCAAAATGTGTATGAATTCATCTGAATTTGGACATTCAAATTCTAATGGAATGTTGGCCCACTGGAAGACGGACATCCAAATCTGAATCAAATGCTTTGGAACATTCACAGGAAGCTTCGTTACATTCGTGAGCCCGGGGAGGTGGGAAAGCGACCACACCACTCACATCTGCAAGAGATCCAGTTTGGATTTGAAGTGGATTGAGAGCAGATTCAAAGTGGATTCAGGACAAATTTGATGCGTTCAGAAGGGTACATATGTAGGAGATTCATATGCCATTCGTATCAAATTTGAATCCTACCACATTTGAAGGGGATCTATCCCAAAACATTCACGTACATCCCAAATCCCTGCAGCCCAGCCCCTCCCTCCCTCAGCTCTACAGGCCCTTATCAGGACCAGCCTCTGCCAGGGGTTTTCCCTTCCCTTCCTACTTATCCTGGCCTTGATGAGCGGTTGTTCTTTACCCTGTCCTCTGACTGCTTTAGCCAGGATTCCCACCATTAAGTCTTTGCAACTTCTGGAAAAAGTGAAGCAGGTCTGGTGTGGTCCCAGGAGATGAATGAATGAGCCTGTGTTCTCTCTGGCAAGAGAGTCTGGGAGGCTCGAGAGCAACTGGGAAAGGGGCCACAGTTTGCAATGAAGTTGGACCAAGTCAAATAAGCAAAGTCCTTCTTTTGCACATAGGTCAAGGCTCCACATCACAGGGACACTTTTATTTAGGATTAGTGAAAATGTAATGGGTATTGAGTATAGAAGCAAATTAGGAGTTCCTACAGCTCAAGGGTTTTTTTTTTTCTTTCAGAAGCTTAGAGAGTGTGGCAATTGGTCCCAACTAGGGATGCACATGAATGTGGTTTTTTTATATCATTCATATCAAATCAAATGCAAAAAAAAACCCCCCTTGTATTCATTTGCATAGATCCCCTTCGAATCTGGTAGGATTCATATTCAGTATGACTATTCAATCCCATACGAAGCTTCATGTGAATGTATTATTCGAATTTGACTCTCCAAATTTGGCCAAATTTTGTATGAATTTAGAATGCTATGAATATCCATGCATATCCCTAGACCCAACTGTTCCCGGCAAACAGAAGAGGAAGAAAGGGAAGTGATGTCTGATTTAATCTCCTTGGGCTCAGAGATCTCTGCAGATGGTGACTTGTACGCAAGGGATGGAAAGCCGCTAGCGCCTTCGGAGGGAACGGCAGACAAGGAGTGGAGACATCGACTTGCCAACAAAGAGCTGCATAGTCAAAGCTATGGTTTTCCCACCAGGAAGGGATGGCTGTGACAGCTGGACCATAAGGAAGGCCGAGCAATGCCTTTGAATTGATCTCCTTGAGCAAATGACTTAGGCCCTTTGCACATGGGCCCCTAATCTGAATTAAGGGTCTGTGTAGTAAGCTTCTGGAAACCTAGATCCACACACTAATGTGAATCCATGAGGCCCCGTCCTCTTTTGGTATGTCTCTGTCTGCTTTAAAGGCCTCGACTGGGATATGGATTTGCATGAATAGGGTCCTTTGCACGCAATCCGTATCAAATCAAATGTAAGAAAGTTCATATTCATTCTAATAGATCCCCTTTGAATGCGGTAAGGTTCTATCTGATACAAATTCTATTTGATACAAATTCGTGTTCGTATGCATTTGTTCAAATATCTGATACGAATGCATATGTATCTGATATGTATCTGATACATATCCTGTAACATAACCGCTCTGAACTGTTGTGAAATCATGGTCTATAAAAACGCACTGCATTCTATATCAGATTAAGAAAACCTTTGGTTTCTCTTCAGTATCGATACTTCATTGAAAGCGCTATTGAAAGAAGGAACTTCCCCTTCTAGTATGTTTTATTGTGTACAATAAACAGAAGATCTAAACTGAAGCTGAACTGGTCCGAGATTTATTTCACAGAATGCGTCAAATCTGCCCTGAATCCACTTTGAATCTGCTCTCAAACCATGTTGAATGCACTTTGGTTCTGTTGCAGGTGTGACTGGCACAGCTGCTTTCCCACCTCCCCATTTCACGAATGTTCCGAAGCTTCATACGAATGTTCCAAACATCCATATTCATTCAAATGTCAATGTGTGAATGCCGTAACGTTCCATTCATATATGAATGTCTGAATTCATACCAATTTGTATGAATATAGGATTACGAATATTTATTATTCTTTATTATGAACTGAGACTTTTTATAGTTTTAAACCTTTGACTGATGCGTTCTGTTGAAAGGTGAGTTCACACCGTTTTCTGCTATCTGCCATTTTTAAAAGCTGCTAAGTCTCCTTAAAATTATGCTGGAGTAAAAAAACTTTCCATATTCTATCTTGGGGCATCTCTCTCCATTGAAAGCTAGCGATTGTTTTAGATGGTTTAGACTGCTCTCATTTCCTTTCCTTCCCACTTCCACCTCTCCTTTGTCTGATCTATGTTTCTTCTCAGTTGGACTCAACAGCAAAAGATTTTCTAACATCTGTAAATTGGTAACAGACGTAGGTAGTTAATTCTGCCTATACACTTTCTCCGCCTTCAACAATTTGCTGAATTGCAGCACTCATGGAAGAAAGCAAAATTTATTTCCGTCTGACGGGCGATTAAATTTAAACTTACCCAGGAGGAGATAAGGGTGGGATCGAACATTACCCATTTTTATTTTGGGATCAAAGCTAGCATTTTCGACAGAGCAAATTAATTCCTCCTTGTTCCCCTACGATTCTGTTTTCTTTCCATATTAATCCTGTTTCGCATAATTCCGTTCTCTTTCCTTCCTACATTTATCGCCTGAGCAATCCTATCCCATCAAGAAGCGCACGGGAAATGGGGAGCCATCAGCATAGCGCATTCAGGGCAATCACGTATGTCACAAGCAAATAAAGCCATATCGTGTGGTTTAATGCAAATAGTTATATCTGGTTGCATTCTCTGTTATTAAACATCCCCCCCCCTTGAAATATTGATCAATTTCTATCCCTTCCTCCTCCTGTTGTTCAGACTGGTTCCCAACAGCGCAGACAGACTGGCTGATGGCAAGGAATGATATCACAGATTGGCCCACATGGTCATATTTTAGATAACATGGCTCTGCTTTTACCTGCTTGGTTCAATGCAACTTCCTTAATTTGATGCAATTGATGCACTGACACCCTGGCAAACTATTCCTGCATTCAGAAGGCTCAGAGGGCCACCTGGTAAGTGCCCCAAAGGCCTGCAGCTGGCCCTGGGTTGATGAAAACCACTACAGAGATGCCCTGCTGGGTAAACCTTGCCTAGAGGGACAGTAGCAGTGGGTGCAATGTCCATTGCTGTTTTCCAACTGGTGGAATTTTTTTATGATGATGATGATGATGTAAAAACAGCAGTTACACACAGCAAACAAGATCACTATGCTGGATTTTGTATTATATCACTAGTCGGGCACTTCCCAAGCACCTAGGACTGTGTGATGTATCGGCAAATTATGCGAGCAGACCCCAGTAAAGTGGCTTTTTGTAGCTGGCAAATGGGTATTTTGTCAATGCCAATGGTTTTTAGGTGCCCGCTGAGATCTTTTGGCACCGCGCCCAGTGTGCCGAGGATGACTGGGACCACTTTCACTGGTTTTCGCCAGAGTCACTGAAGTTCAGTTCTCAGGTCTGAATATCTGGTGAGCTTCTCCAACTGTTTCTCCTCAATTCTGCTGTCACCTGGAATAGCAACGTCGATGATCCACACCTTCTCTTTCTCAACAATTGTAATGTCAGGGGTGTTATGCTCCAGTTTTCTGTCAGTCTGAAGCCTGAAGTCCCAAAGTAGTTTTGCCTGTTCATTTTCAACCACTTT
Source organism: Aspidoscelis tigris stejnegeri (assembly GCA_023333525.1). Lineage (NCBI taxonomy): Eukaryota > Metazoa > Chordata > Lepidosauria > Squamata > Teiidae > Aspidoscelis > Aspidoscelis tigris. The sequence goes on from JALMGA010000023.1 coordinate 3,650,564, forward strand.
TTCTGGCTTGTGATCCCACCAGTTCTTTGCCACTGGCAGATGATACTTTTGGCACAAGTTCCAGTCGATCATTTGTGCTACAGCATTGTGTCTCTGCTTGTAATCAGTTTGTGCGATCTTCTTGCAGCAGCTGAGTATATGGTCGATGGTTTCATCCACTTCTTTGCAGAGTTGGCACTTTGGATCTTCTCCTGATTTTTCAATTCTGGCTTTGATAGCATTTGTTCTTCTTGCTTGTTCTTGTGCAGCAAGAATCAGTCCTTCTGTTTCCTTTTTCAATGTTATTCAATTATTATTATTATTATTATTATTATTATTATTATTATTATTATTATTATTATTATTATTATTATTATTATTATTATTATTATTATTATTATTATTATTATTATTATTATTAGTAGTAGTAGTAGTAGTAGTAGTAGTAGTAGTAGTAGTAGTAGTAGTAGTAGTACTGACAGAGACATAACAATATACCTCAACACCAAACATGTCAACTGATATTTCATAACGCAGAACCCAGCAGGGTGGCCTTTCACAATTGGTAGATGGTAACATTGTCAGTGTTAAGCTGTTTCAAGTGCCCTCCAAGGTATTTTGGAATGGCACCCATGTGCCAATCATGAGTGGGACCACCACTGCTGGCTTGTGCCAGAGAGTCTTTGAACTTTGATTTTAAAGTCCTTGTATTTTGTAATTTTCTGTTTGTTTCACATCAGTCCCGTTGTCTCCTGGTATAATGACATCAAGGAGCCAAACCCTCTTCTTTTCAACAATGGTGATGTCAGGGTGTTATGTTCCAAAACTTTATCAGTTTGTATTCTGAAGTCCCATAATACTTTCACCTGTTCATTTCCAACCACTTTTTGGGGGTTTATGGTCCCACCAGTTCTGTGCTGCTGGCAGATGGTATGTGTGGCATAGATTCCAAATCTTCTCCTCCTCCTCCTCCTCCTCCTCCTCCTCCTCCTCCTCCTCCTCCTTCTCCTTCTTCTATTATTATTATTAAATACCCCTCATTTCCAGCTCCAGGAAACTCAAGGTGGTTAAGCACAATGAGAAAATGTCTGATTTGTTCTTCAGCCTCAAACTTTACAAGAGAAAAGTCACCAGTTTTGCAAGCATCATGCTCTTAGGATGGTGGTGGGATTACCACCCATCCAATAACCCTCTCTCCTTTGGGCCATGAAGATGCCACCCAGGTCTCCCCTCTAAAAGGCTAACAGATTATATTAATTGAATCCCACTGACTTATGCTGGTAGATTGGGCCCCCATGGTTCTCTTAATCATCAGTTTTCCATATGCTGCAATTATTTGTGCAATGCTGCTCTGCCCTGCATGGTGATTCATACTATGGACAGAACCATAGCATTAAGTAGCAAATGGCAGCTTACTCCAGTTTACCAGCCCACGCCCCTGTGTCTGAAGCCGGAAGTTCTACTTCCTTGCTGATACTGTTGGCCGCTGTTCCAGAGGAGCGTGTTCAAGCACAAGGACATATTGTGGCCAACCACATCAGCGACCAGGGGCGTGATCTAACATGGCAGTGCCCACTACTCTGTTGCTGATCAAACGTCCCTCTCACGGTCCCAGGGATCGGAGGTCTGGTCATGTCAGAAGTCAGCGATCAAACATGGCCACCACTGCAACCACACCAGCATGCATGCTGCCTCCCCTGCTCACCAACCACAGCGAACTGGAAATAGAAGAAACGATCATACTGGTGGATGCTCCAGGTAAGCTTTTAATAATGTTGGTAAAGGTGTGGAACACAATTTCATGTTCCACACCTAATCAATAATTGAGCAACTTTTGGGAAGGCAGGGAACGCTTGAGGCTGTCGCAGCCTCCTCTATGTGCAGATCCTTTTTCCCAGAAGCTGCCTAATTATTGACTACCAGTCAAAGTGCAAATAGGCCTAAGTTTTCAGAGCCAGCTGAGCAACCATTTTTGAACACAGGCCTTTGCTGCCCACTAACCAGATTCCTTGGGTGATCCAGGGTAAACGTTTTCACCAGACCTTAATTTAACCTGTTTCAGAAATTGCAGTGATTTTGAATTTTGTTTGTCAACCACCCTGGGCATTTTTTTATTTTTTTTTTAAATGGAAGGGTTTTATATAAATGTTTGAAATGAATCACATATTGTGAAAGGCTTTTGACAGGGCTGAGAAACAACCTTCTGATCAGTCACCATACACAATGAGAACGCGAGTAGACTGTTCCTCACCTGTCTGCTCTGCGTCTCCTCCAAACAGAAGCAGCGAGTGTAGACTTTGCCGTCAGTCTGGGGGTTGATCTCTATCAGCTCATTGCTCTGCATGACTTCCACATCCCGGCGTGTTTTTGAGGCTTCAGGAAAACACTGTCACAAGAGAGAAACAGTACTATAATAATTCCAGGGTGGAATTCTCTTTAGAAGAGGATGTGGTCATGACCTTACAAAATGGTGCTGGAATGAGAGATCAAACTCACCGACTGTTCTGAACTGCAGTCAGCCCTACAAAGACATGGCACTCAGGGTTTTTTTGTGGGCTTTTACGATGAACATAAGAACATAAGAGGGGTCCTGCTGGATCAGGCCACAGCATCCCATCTCATCCAGAGCCCCCCCCCACTTGATTCTGGGCATCCTCAAGAAGAAGATAAAGGCAAAACATTCACCAGTTCTGGATTCCCTGGATTATGCTTTTGAGGTCTCCTGCCTGTCTCCCCAGCCTGGATAATGTACCAAGGCATCAATTCTAGTAGCCATTAATGCACCTGGCCTCCAAAATGTGATAAGAACCTAAGAAGAGCCCTGCTGGATCAGGCCACAGCCCATCTAATCCAGCCTCCTCTCTCACACAGTGACCCACCAGCTTCTTCTGGGCATCTCAAGCAGAAGGCAAAGACAAAACCTTCACTTGCTCTCGAATCCCAGCAAATGACTTTTAGAGGCATCCTGTCTGTCTTCCCAGGTTGGAGGACATACCTGGTTTTCACCAGGTAGTCATTGCTACTCCTGTCCTCCATGAATTTGTCTAACCCTTCCTTAAAACCATCTAGGTTGGTTGCTGTTGCTACCTCTCCAGGCAGTAAATTCCTCAGACTGATGACCCTCTGGATGAAGAAATTCTCTCCCTTGTCTGATCTGACTCTCCTATCCATGAATATCAAGCACATCATAATAGCTGTCCAATTCTATTCATGACTACTCAGACAACTTTCTTCTGGGCAAATGAATATACTCCCTAGAAATGTCCTGAACTAGTTCAGTGAGTTTGTGGTCCGCAGTGAATCCCACGTGCACCAAACCTTCCTGGTACCTGGAACAAAACGCTTGTTCGAATCAAACCTGAGCGAAGGGTATCCTTCTAATGAACCAAGCGCACTACCATCTACGATCTAGAACACTGTCGTTTGAACAGAACATGGTTTGAATCAAATCTGAACCAATGTCATTTGGCTTGATTCAAACCAAACCAATAAATTTCAGTTTGTTTGTGCATGTCTCTAATATCTCCCAGCCTATTCCCAGAACTGTGGTCACTTTCCTTCACGAGCTGCATTAATTTTTACTATGCTTGAGGTTTTAAACGGGACATGACGCACAGTTTCAAGCAATGCTGATCTGCAATCCAAGAAAGCAATTGTTTTGACCTGGAAAAAAGTGTCTTATTATTAACTACCTCCTTTTGACAGCTTCCAGTAACACAAAATGCAGAAAAGCATGGATAAACATGTGTCATTTTTTCCAATATTTTCAGTGTTACTCACCCCATTATCTGAAATCTCACAACAGCCCTCATGCATTGCCATGGCTGGGTCACAGTAGATGTGGAGCTGCTGAATATCAAACTGTAAAGAAATTCAATTGCGAGACAGAAATTCAACCTGGATGATCCAGAAACAAACGCCTTCAATTCTGGGGCTTAAGTCAGGAGGAGGAGGAGGAGGAGGAAGGAGAAGGAGAAGGAGAAGGAGAAGGAGAAGGAGAAGGAGAAGGAGAAGGAGAAGGAGAAGGAGAAGGAGAAGGAGAAGGAGAAGGAGAAGGAGAAGAAGAAGAGAGTTGGCCTTTCTACCCCACTTTTCTCACCCATTTAAGGGGACTCAAAGAGGCTGATAAACTTTCTCTTCTTCTCCCCACCACAGACACCCTGTGAGGTGTCTAAGAAGATCCGGATCTAAGGAATGGGTACTTCCCTTAATCCGGATCTAGTAGATCCAGATTAAGAAAAGTACCCAATGTGTTTCCATGGGTGGTCTAGCACCCAATAGCAATGGGTGCTAGCCTCCCTGCTGTGGAAACACCGGAGCGCCCATTGGCAAATCTGGATTGACCCATAAGCGGTCTGCCTGTCACCCCAGGTGTTTTGGGGGACAGGGGGTGCAATCTCTGAAGTTGCCTTCTGAGGTTAGCAAAGGCAAGAGATGTGCATATTAATTAGCTCCTTGTGAGCACAGATGAGTCAGCCTCATTAATATGCACCTCTTTCCATGCCTGAAGGTGACAGGATGAGTCAGCCTCATTAATATACACCTCTTTCCATGCCTGAAGATAACAGGCAGCTCCCAGCCCCATTGCTCTCACAAGGGGTTTGTCTTCTGAGCCTTTGCTAATCTCCGAAGGCAACTTCGGAGGGATTTTGGAGCTGCCTTCAGAGGGACTCCAAAGTCTTGACTTTGGGGCACCCCCCCCCCATGGGTGCATCCCCGCTGAGCCTCCTCTAGACCCCATTGCCAGATTGTAGTGGTAATTTTCAGGCTGAAGACCCCATTGTAGACCCCATTAAAGGGGTCTACATGAAATCTGGATTATAGTTCCTGAAGGACCCATTATGATCCAGATTTCCCTAGCTGTGGTAGAAGCAAATGTGTCCCTAATGGGGTCTGTGGTGGAAATAGGGTCATCCGGCTCTTAGCCAAATGGGTCCTTAATGGGTGCTAAAATGGGTACTTAGTGACAGTGGAAAAACACCCAATGTCCACATATTACACTGGCCCCACCCAGGGTGTCTGGATCTCCTGTTGATAAAGTCCAGTCCACCAATGTGAATGGTGGACCAATCCATGTATGAGAAGAAAGCTTCAAAACTGCAGCATAGGCAAAGGAGAAAACTTGTGTTGCTTTCTCATCAATTATTGCCCATTAATGAATACCTGGAAAAAGTGCAGAGCAGAATGATCAGCAATTCGGTCACCCAGGTGCAAGGTGGCATAGTTCCTCTTTCCTTATAGGAACATACCAGTTTTCACCAGTATGTATAAATAAGCACATGCAAATGTTATGCAAATATATGAGGTGCTCTGCGTCAACATAGAAACGATCATCACGTTCTGTTCTTTACTGTGAACTGCTAGAGTTTTACCAAGCTAAGACAGGCCTGGCAGACACCCAGATGGGGCTGCTGTTAGGAAGAGGCCTGAAATTCATCACACATTCAGATTCAACAAATCTGAAAATTCAGTGCCTTGATCAGGTTTTCCTTCTGTCTACACTTCTATTGGCTTTGAACGTTGTTTCCTGAGACCTGTTCAAACACACTTACTGAGTTCAAACGATGCTTTGACTGTCTTTGTGCACTGTGTAATCATTGTACATAAAACGGCTTCGGGAAGTGGTGCAGTCAGAAACTACAGAATCCATAGACAAAACTCTGTGGCTGTGATCTCACTTGGATCATTTAAAGTGGAATGGATAAAAACGGATGTGAAAGTGCATTATGCGCATTCCTTGGTGTGTTTTTTTTTTTTTTTTTGTAATTCTGCTTTGAAAGTGGAGCATGGCAGTGGTGCAGCAGCAGCAGCTGAAAGGGAGGGGGGAAGAGGCCAGGGCTTGCTCGCTCACTTGCTCACTTGCTCACCTGCCCGCCACCTGGCATTCCTGCTCCCTATGCCTTGGGAATCATGACTGCTTGGCAAGAAGCTGAGTGAGCAAGGCAGCAGCAATGGCGCACCACAGCCCGAAAGGCTGGTGGCAGCCAAAATGGCAGGTGGGCAAGGCAAGGCGGGTGGTGGCAGAGGCCGAAATAGCAGGCAGCCAGTATGCTAGGCAAGCAACTGGGTGGGCAAGGCAGTGGCAGTGGTGGCGAAGCCCGAAAGGGCAGGCAGGCAGGTGGACAGACAGGCGGGTGAGGAGATGATGGCCGAAAGGGATACTGATTGTACCATTCCCAAAGGGAAAACAAAGTGTTTTAGTGGTGGGGACAGTGAAACCCCACCCACTAATGCTGCGATTGTAACCCAGGAGTGTCCCCATGCCCCCAGTTCTTGCCCCCCCCCTAATTAGGGCTTTGCATGGGGACTCTCCTGAGGCGAAATCACATTCACCTCGGAGTATCCTTACCATGGGGACACAGCCACAATGATTCCAGACTGCCTACACACAGGTCCTATGAAAGGCAAAATCTGCCTCCAGAAAGGAGTTGATGGTGGTAAAGTCTTTTCTGAGTTGGTCCCTAGGATCCTGCTGTAGAGAACATTTGGCTTACAATTAGTCCTCACCATTGCTCCTGTGGCTGGAAAGTCTAAGAGCTCTGTTAGAACACCCAAGAGCCCCATCAGCCCCACCAACTGTCCTGGAGAACACAGAAAATGTTTCCAGAGTTTCCAAAACTCTCACAACAGTGTTCTACACGTGGCCCTATGCTATACTGACCAAAACTAGTCAAAAGGTGTATTACTTTTCTACAGCCGTGGCTACAGCAATAAAGTACTGCCAATGCTCGAACTCATCCAAATTGTTTGATGGTAGTGGAAGAAATGTAACACCTTCCTTGCCCAGCTGCAATCAGAAGGCCCTAGTAGCTCCATTTTGTCCAATGTGAACCTTCTCCATCCCTTCCCAACAGTAGATGTTCCATCGCCCAGCTCCACATCTAAAGGAAAGTGGATTTGCTTATTGCAGTTTTGTTATTGTTGCTTAATAAAATATGCATAAGGACCGGTAACAAACACACAAGCAAGCCCAGTATAAACAGGCTACACAGAGGGCCCGCGCCTTTGGCAATGTCCAAAGCCCTGGAGGAATGTCAACCTGGCCTATCTTGACAGAGGGTTTTTTTTTCACTAGCACTAAGTACCCATTAGGGACCCATTAGGCTCAGGGCAGGAAAACCCCATTTCCACTGCAGAACCCATGAGAGCCACATTTGTTTCCACCTGCTCTAGGGAAATGGGTCCTTCAGGACCCATAATCCAGATTTCCTGTAGACCCCATTAAAGGGGTCTACAATGGGGTCTTCAGGCATCTGGATTATTCGGAGTGTGTTTCCACTGTGATCGGGCAACAGGGTCTAGGGGTGGGCTCCAGGGGTGGGCACCCATGGGGGGGGGATGCCCCCAAACCCAAAGCCTGTCCATAATCTCCGAAGATGGCTCTGAAGGAAACTCCAGAGAATGGCACAGTCTTTGAAGATGACCTGTCAGGGCAATGCCATTTCTACGGAGCTTTGTCCAAAGCTCCAGAGAATCTCTGGAGCAATGTGCAGCAATCTTAGAAGATTCTCTGGACTCGCTCTGGAGGATCTTCGAAGAATCTCTGGAGTACCTATGGAGTTTGCACACACACCTGTGCCCCCCCAAAAAAAACATGGGGTATGGGCAGGCCCCATGTGGTCAGATCCGGATTTGCCACATGGGTGTTCCAACATTTTCACTGCAAGCACGCTAGCACCCATTGCTATTGGGTGCTACACTGCCCACGGACACGCATCTGGTACCTCCTTAGATCCGGATCTACTAAATCCAGATTAGTTGAAGGACCCATTCCTTAGATCTGGACCATATTAGATCTGGATTAAGGGAAGTAAGTGGAATAAAACCCCTGAGACTTACTGAAACAGATGCGCCTCGCACAGTGTCCAGTCCAATGAACGCGTTGCCTTCGCTGACCAGTCGCTGATAGAGCTGCAGTGGCTTGGAGGAGATGTAGCTGCAATCAATGTGGACTGAAACCACCTGCGTTTGGACACTGATGGTCATCTTGTGCCACTTCAAGTCGAAAAGGGAGGAGACACCTTTGCCTGAAAAGACGGCACTGATGGGCTCACCGTCTTGTCCTTTCACTTGGAACTCCAGGCTTCTCTCTTTGCTGTTGATCCCCAGGGAGAGCTGAGGAGGTGAAAGGAGACGTCACTAAGAACATTTTCTAGAAAGAGAGGCAGAAAGGAAAGATATGAGGGGGAACAGAGTGACAGAAAGACCAGGACAGTGAACTAAATAGGAAGCGCCCAGGATTGTGACAGTAGCAAGATACATCAGGAGAAGGCAGCAGGGTCGTAATCATTATTATTATGGGAATCCCTGATCTGGCACACACAATCTGTTTGAAAACGGATGGCTCTGGTAGGAAGGACATCGTATCCCTTGCCAAATAATTTACTGTAATATAAAACACTTTCCACTCGAATTGCAGTTTATCAAATGAGCAGAGGCAATAACAAACTTGTAAAGAACATCACAAGGTAGGATTCTGTGGCGTTTCATAGAATATTATAGAGAAATACTTCATTTTTTATCCCCTGGTCAGACTGTGAGAAATACTCATTTAGTCACAAAAGATACTTTTCAGAGTTTCCAAATATGCTCTGAAGCAGATGGTGCCATCTGTGTCCTTTTTCTCCTGCTCTGGCACCCTTGTCCATTGTTGGACTTCAGGTCCCAACAGCTCCTGCCAGCATCACCATTTTGGATCTCCTATCCCGCTTGTGTCAGAGTCAGGATGTAGGCAGCAATCTGGAGGCTTGGAAACAGATGGGCTAGGACCAGTATGCTAGGAAGCAGCAAGTGCGAGCCCTGATGTAGAGGAGACTGAAGCTAGGAGCAAGACTAAGGACCTCTATTTATCAAAGGATCCTGATACTGAAGTTCCAGTATGGCAGCTTTGAGTCTAGAGTGTAACTGAGTCCTGATAAGCTGCTGCTTATACACAAGACCACTAGGTGGAGCTTCTGGTCATGAACAGCCCAGTTTGCTGTGAGCTGTGAACCAACCACACCAGAGACCTTTTCACACAAGGGGTTTTCGAACACATGGGGAGCACGTTGGGACGCAGCATTCACTCTTGCGGGTGGCAGGATCCATTCCAGGCCGCCCGCAAGCATCCCAACTTGCCCTCCATGTGTTCGAGTTTCAGAGCACTAAAAAGTGCTCTGAAACCGTCTCCGCACGTTCCGAACTGTCTCAGAGAGAAAGCATTCGCACGCTCCCTCCCTGTGACAGCTTGGCCCCTCCCCCGGGCTGCTCCCATTGGCTCCTATGGACCCAGTGTGGGCAGCCCAGGTGCCTTCTTTCCCTGAGTTCCTGCTCACTCCTGAACCCCAGATTGGGCTCCCGGGGTGGGCAGGAATGCCAGCCAAAAGCCCCCAACCCATCCCCAGGGTCGTGCACGCGTGTGTGAATGGGGCTTACCTTCTGCAGGCCCGATTCTGTGCAGTCTAGGCCGGGCTGTTCTGAGCATGCTCGAGGGGGTGGCCCCTCATTGGCTGGGCACCTGCCTGGTCTCAACTGGCCATCTGAGCATTCCTGCCCACCCCGGGAACCCGGTCTGGGGTTCGGGAGCGAGCAGGAACACAGGGAAAGAAGGCACCCGGGCTGCCCACACTGGGTCCATAGGAGCCAATGGGAGCAGCCTGGGGGAGGGTCTCCCCCCCCGCCCTGAACGGGTTGAGAACACTTTCCCATTTGCACTGGCAGGTAAGGGAACTGCTCTCAAAGCATTCCTTACTTGACCTCATGCGAACGGGAAAGTGTTCTCAACCCGTTCAGGGGGAAGCGTTCTGAGGCGTCTTCGCCTTGGTGCGAAAACACCTCAGTTTTGCACATCTCTAATATATTGCAAGGACCCATCTACAACAAAGTTTTTATCTACCTTCAATCCACTTTCAGAGTGAGAGAACACAGCAGTAAAGCAACAAGCCATTTTCCTTCCACATAATCCAAAAAAACCACCTTTGGGTTTGGCAAAATAACGGAGCAGGAAAACTGCTCATCACTTTGTTGATCTGCTCGCTTCACTCCAGAGGGTGTCTGAAGCCGGGTTAAGACTTAGTTATAGCTGGGTCTTAGTTTTTGAATTGTGTTCAGAGAATACATCTATACATTCCCTTGCACAGAGTACAAATGGAGTGTAATTTTTCTCCCATACTGGAGAGGATTCAAATGCCCTTTCACTCCTCTGCTGCAATGGTGCACAGTCTGTGTCCATACGCACACACTCATACATACATTCATATGCAGCTGTGTCCACTGGAGACAAACTGGACTCAAATTTTAGATATTCACAAGACCCGTGAACATCAGACTGTACAAAGAGAGTTCCACCCAAATGGAATCAAAAGCATCTATCAATTGCCATGAACAGAGCACAAAATTCAGTTCTTTCCTGACTGGTCCTAAGTAAGTGGGAGGGAATCTGAAAAAAAATATTGGGGAATAGCAATACAATATTTGTTTTTAATAGGGGCGTGCACAAATATTCAAAGGTATTCAAAATTTGATTGAATCTGCCTGAATTTTAACATTCAAACTTGAATTGAATGCCCATAAATTGAACAAATTTTGAATTTCAGATCTATCCATTTGAATTATCCGGACATTCACATCTGTACGGGTTCTTACATGATGTGTACTTGTAGATGTGCATCTTTCCTGCGTCTGTACTCATTTGTATGGATCCGTACAGGATGAAAATGGGTTGCATATGGGATAACTACGGGATGCATACAGATGTGTAACAATGCCTAATGGCTCATATGAATGTTGTTGACATTCATAAGTGCAAATTCAAACTGAAAATTCAAACAAATCGATTCAGATTGGCTTAGTTGAAATCAAATTTGGTTAAATTCAGATTTTAAAGATTAGAATCGAATTGAACTTTCGGGTACTTGATTCTATTCAAATTGATTCAAATCGAATTGAATCCCAAAAATTTACATTCATACACGCCCCAAGTTTTTTTTTTTTTATGTCCTTCAGCTTAAGCTTTCTGGTCCTATTACTCAGAAGATAAGTTCTAGTTATCTGCTCATGCCTGCTAAACATTTATTTAAGACATTTTTGCACCATTTTCTTTCCTCCCTTTTTTAATTCAAAGCTATTTACAAAGCCTTAAAAGCAAGGGTAGAAACAGAGTAAAGACAGCAATTAAAACATGTTAAATCCTGTGTGGGCAACAGAGAATGAGAATGACTGCATAAAAAGAAAGGGCTTGAACAGATGTCTTAAGTTGTAAGTACGGGTGCCTCATGAACAACAGAGAGGGCATTCCAAAGGGAAGGGGCCACCACCAAGGAGGCCCAGCTGTAAGCTACTATAAGAGGGTATTCTGTATTATGAGAATGCAGAACAAAAGCAGGAAGTAAGTGGTGGTTTTGGAAACAGCAAGTAAAGGCATGTTACAGGATGGAAGAAAGACCTGAGGGCATCAAAGGGAAAACACTCTGCTCGGCTGACATACCTGGGGGTATCCCTGCCGATCTGTGACCTGAAAAATGTACCAGTTCTCTTTGCTGGTCTGCTTCTTCAAGAGCAGGGTGATGACCAAGGTGAACTCATCCGGCAAGCCGAGTGGGAACAACTGCCTGAAGCAAAGAGAATGGGAGAGAAGTGAATAAAGAGGATAGGAGAGCAGCTGAAGGAGGGCCTTAAACCAACAGGCCATGCGACAGAGAGATATCTGTAACTTTGGTTTCTCACTACATACCTATTCCTTGCTCCAACTCTGGGCTGTTCTGATTTGGAATGGAGATTTCCAGGCTCGGAATGGAAAAATCTCCCTGCATTGACCGATACTGTAGACCTGCAAGGGGTACCAGAAGCCTCCCTTCCACACCAGCACATGGAAGGGAGGCTCCTAGTATGCTTGCTAGTCTGGTCTACCAGCCCATGTTGAATTGCCCTTAGGACCTTTTTGCATGTACCTCTCTTAATCCAGATTAAGAAGATCCGGATCTTTGGTATTCAATCCTTGTGGAATCCAGTCCAAGTACTTCTGCATCATGTCGAGGACCTCATGCATCTTCAGGGGCCATCTAGCTCCCAATGGCAGTGGGTGCTAAAAAGGCATGCCTTGCGGCCACCATAGCACCCACCCCAAGGCTCCCATTAAGCCCGATTAGGCAGGAAGGTCCGCTGGTGGTGCAGCATGATTGGAACGCTTAGCTGTCGATCAGGAGTCACTTCCAGTTACAGTGGGTGGGGGGAAACACAGCTTCGTAGCTGCCTATGTAGCCACTATGAAGCTTGTGCTCAGCTTTGTAGAATGCTCTGAAGGATGTACAGGCCTACATAGCATGTGTGTTGAGGGGCAGAGGCAGACACTGCTGAAAATGGTGGCCTCTAGGCCCACCCTGGGCCCCTTTGCTGTGGTATACATGCAGAAGCTTTAAAGGTGGCCCCTTTAAAGAGTGCAAGTGCGCACACCCACCCTATATTCACGAGGGGAGAAGAAAATCCTATTGAGAAAGTAGAGATTGTTCCACCCATCAGGGCTTGGTAATTTAAAGCCGTGTTTAAGCCCTTTTTATTTCTTGTACTAAATGAGTACTTTTTTCTTACAATTATTATTAAAAATTAATAGGCATGTAGGCATAATTGCAAAATAAAATATTACAAAAGTTTTTATTATGCATTTATCGTATTACAGTGTATTATTGTTGCAACGAATAAAATGTTTCTTTTATTTACGATATTGATTTCTTCAATTTATTTTTGCCCTGCTTTTCATTGTAAAACAGTTGGTCACCTTAATAACTGAGAGGTACCAATTGCGTACCTATAGGGTTCCTAATGGGGTCGTTCACCGCACATGCCAAAAGGGCCTTAGACAATGCTTGTTTTAGTAAAGAAGAGCTGTTGCTCAGAGTTGGGCTTTCACATTCTAGGAATTCTCGAAAACACAGCTTATTGCTGGAGCTGTTTTGCCACAAGACTAGGTAGCAAGGGCACCCAAGACTTTTCTGGGCTGGGCCTTATTCTGGATTGTGTTCCAAAATAGGAACCTGAAATCCATATACTGGTGCAGAGTATGGCAAGTTACTGGTTTTGGAGTCCTGCCGCTGTCTGCAACAGCATGCAGATAGCAGGTACCTGTTCTGGGGTATAATCCAGAAAAGGGCCCAGTGTAGAAAGGGCCCCAGTGAGTTTCCATGGCAAAATGAAGATCTGAACCCAGAGACTCCTAAAAATGAACTCCACACTCTAACCACTACACTATGCTGATTAGAGCCTGGGTGGTATTCCCTTTCATCTCAGTGGAGAATGACCGCCAAACTAGATTGCACTTCTCTTCCTGGCTTATCCCTTCCTTTCTTCTTTTGCCACACTCCTAGAAGAACATCAGAGGAATCCTGCTGGATCAGACTACAGCCCACCTAGTCCAGCGTCCTGCCTCACCCAGTGGCCCCAAAGTTGCTTCTGGGTGTCTCAAGCAGAAGACAAAGGAAAATCTTTCACCTGCTCTCAAATGCCTGCAAATGGCCTTGAGAGGTCTCCTGCCTGTCTCCCCAGCCTGGAGGAAGTACCTGGGCTACTGATACACCTGTCCTCCATGAATCTGTCTATCCCTTTCTTAAAGCTATTCAGGCTGGTTGCTGCCACCACCTCTTCCCCTTGCCTGTCCCAACTTTCCTGCCCATCAGCTTCAAACTCCATATGATTGCAAGCTCAGTTGAAACTGTGAACCATTTGAGTATGTTGTAGGGATGTACAGAGTTCATATTTGTTTGAAAGATCTCCTTTGAATGTGGTAGGATTTGTATTCGATACAAATGTTCAATCCCATACAAATGCATAAGAATCCCATACGAAGCTTTACACTGATCAGTCTTTGAATGTGCCAACATTCGGTGTGGATTCAAATGTCCGAATTCAGCCGAATTCATACTGATTTCAAATGTTATGAATATTCATCCACACCCCTAATATGCTGTAAAACTTCCCTTGTCTTTATAACATTCTCTAGCAAGTATGACATGAAATGACCCTCCACTTTGGCTCCAAAGCACAGAGCTTCCAGCAGAAAGAAAAGCCAGTAATCCCAAAAACCGTTTTAGAAATGTCCTTTAGGTTCACTCCCAAAACAAACAGAATTTTTTAGAAGCTACTATAATGAGTTCATGATGGACCCAGTTTTTAGTTATGAGTCCAACTGCTTTGTTACAGTAGCAGTAGTAGTCACAACATCTGTGTTTGCTTCTTCTTCTTCTCAATTTCAAAATATCTGTACCAGACAGAAATGAGATCTGGAAACTGATTTGAACAGGAATTGGTTTCGTCTGTGGAATCGTTCCTGCAATTGCAAAATTGTCCACTAATGACCCAATCAAGTGCTTGAGCACCACTCTATATTTATTCCAACTTCTTACGTGATTGATTTCACTGCAGATCACATGGTATTTGCAGATGTAAATGGCCACGAGAAGGACTTTGGAATGCAAAATTGGGGCCATTTTGGACATGCCAGGCTGCTGTTTATGCAAGGTGTGAACTAGGTTTGGGGTATAGTTTATAGCATAGTATCCACTACATGCAGAATACCTGTTTGCCCTTGGCTTTATTTTTGAATAGATTTTGGAATAGGGATCTGCTGTCCACCTGCTACTGGAAACTACAGTAGGCTGCAAGTGAGACCTGATGGAGTCTGCATTAGCATGTGGACAACAGCCCCCTATACTGTTTTAGATTCCAAAATACAGTCAAGCGTGAACAGCCCCCTGGTCTCACCCTCACTTCCCAGCTGAAAGTTATTATGATGTAACCTAATCCGACTGATCAGGAAACTGGGGTTACCTTTGAAGATGACTTGGAAGCTTTTGTTGGTTCAAGATGCAGATGCCTATGAACTAACTAATCCTATGAACTATAGTATGGTGACTCCGGCAGTCTGTTCACTGCATTGGTCATGAGCCTGTTTCCAAGAATTGGTGAATCTATTGGGTTCACCACCTGTGTGTATCAGAGCCTGCCCCTCATGCCCAGTTAAGTTACTGCCCATCCTATGTGCTTGGCTTATTCATTAGATGTTAAAATTCCTGGCCTGTGGGAGGTACAATAAGCCAAGGCCTTTTCAGCTGTGGCCCCCTCTCCCTGGAAACTCTCTTCCAGGTGAGATCTGTGTAGCTCTCTCACTGATAACATTTTTAACTGTTTAAAATCGTATCTTTTTGACACTTGCCTTTGGTAAAACGATTGAAGGGGTGATCATCAATGGGTGGGTTATATTCTAAGTATGTTTTAGTGTGCTGTGTATTATTATATGCTGTGATCCATCCTGGGACCCATGGTGAAAAGTAGGAAAATGGAATGTATGAATGAATGAATGAATGAAGCCATCATCAATAAAGCCGCCATCACTGGCCCTGTGTTCATTTCTTCTGGCTTTATATTTTATCTTCATGAAATCTGTGGTACATAAGTGCAATAAATGCTCAGGCTGTTTGAAAGAGCACTGGTATGGTAGCATTCTTATCTCCTCCTTTCAGAAGTTGAGGTGGAGAAGAGGTATCAGAGTTAACCCTTTGGAGACCAGTGGCAGTGAACATAAGAACCTAGGAGGAGCCCTGCTGGAGCCTAGGAGGAGCCCATCTAGTCCAGCATCCTGTTCCACACAGTGGCCCATCAATTGCTTCTGGGCATTCAAGCAGAAGATGAGGGCAAAACCTTCACCTGCTGTTGGTTCCCTACAAAGGCCCTCTAAAGGCATCCTGCCTATTTTCCCAGCCTGGAAGATGGATCTAGGCTTCCATTTGAGTAGCCATTGATGCACCTGTCCTCCATGAATTTGTCTATCCCTTCCTTATAACCATCCAGACTGGCTGCTGTCACCACCTCTTCTGGCAGCAAACTCCATTGACTGATGACCCTCTGGGTGAAGTAATCCTTCCCCTAAGGCCTTGAAGAAGAGTGACATTTCTGAGTAGCTTTGGATGGGTAAAAGGAGAAATTCAACTTTTCTTTTTGCATTCTCAGGGCCCAAATGTTTCCTTCATGCCTCTTAGAATTCACCTTGGTTGTCCCCACCACCACTTTATTGTCAGTTTTGGGAATGGGTGTGTTTGGTGAAACATTTGGCTGGCCATGGAGAATTTGTTAAGATCTCCTTCCCCTGGTTCTTGTTTTTCTGGTATGATTCATGTGCTAGGCATGACCCAAGAAAACAGAGAGAGAAACACATGGAAGATGGATGACCTGGTGCAAATCTCCAAGAAGATGACAAAGATATCAGTTTGCATCCGGTAGAACAGATATGTCGGGGGCTTAAGGGCCAAAATGCATCAGTTCTGGATTGACTTCTTCTTTTTTTTCAACCAGGGAAGGGAGAAAACAAATCTCTCCTCCCACACACTGATGAGGAAACCATCTGAACACTGATAACTTTTGCAAAAGGAATGCTTCTATCTTAAGACACTGTTGAAGGCTGACTTCAGACAAGTGAGAGCAGGAGGTGGAGACATGGAGAAAGACCTGCTCCTGCTCTCACCCCACAAATGCCTTCCTCCACTCCCCCGTGGAGCCTTCGCATCTGAAGACAACCAGAATCCAGTTTTAGAAAGAAGATGATGTGGTGGAGGGGAATGAAGGACATTGCAAGTGGAGCAGAGGAGGCGGAAGGTGGTAGCTGTGGTAGGCAGGTTGAACCGAATGTGGAGCAGAATGATTTTGGAATAAGGTTTGAGGGATTGGGCGAGGGGTGAGGACATCCGGGGCAGTGTCTCTACAGCATGGGAGAAAACCGGTTCCAGATAGAGATGTACGAAGTGGGCATGCGCACGGATATTTGAATTCAAATTGAATGTTTCTATACATTCGTATGAAGCTTTGTTACATTCATGAACCTGGGGAG
Organism: Aspidoscelis tigris stejnegeri; assembly: GCA_023333525.1. Classification (NCBI taxonomy): domain Eukaryota; kingdom Metazoa; phylum Chordata; class Lepidosauria; order Squamata; family Teiidae; genus Aspidoscelis; species Aspidoscelis tigris. The sequence goes on from JALMGA010000023.1 coordinate 3,667,392, forward strand.
GTGGGAAAGCGGCTGCCCCAGTCGCATCTGCAATGAAACCAGAGTGGATTCAAAACGGATTCAAAGCTGTTCAAAATGGATTGAGAGCAGATTTGATGCATTCAGAATGGATATGTGGCGGAAACATAGGGGATTTGTAGGGATTTATAAGCAATTCATAGCAGGGATTCGAATTGGATTCATATTGGACATTCGTATCGAATTCAAACCCTGCCATAATCGATGGGGGGTCTATTGGATGAATATGATTTCTTTTGCATTCAATTCCATATGAATCAATCACACACAAAAACTGTGCATATCCCTAGTCTCTACAGCATAGTAGAAAAAGAATTCCAGATAAGAGTTGCACAAAGTCTGGTTCGCACTTGAAAATTCAATGAACATTTCTCATTTGCATTGAATTTTGCAATCATTTGAATATCTGGAAATCGGACCAAACCAAACCAGTCTCCGCTTGTAAACATGAACTATTCAATCAAACAGTTTGTGTTTGCTGCATTTTTGCCCTTGAAAAGGGCTTTTTGTTAATAGAAAAACTGAGTTTTGTTGTTGTTAATGAACAAATTCTAAACAGAATGTGAACATTTAGATGATCAAACAGTTCACCAATGAGCCAAACAAACCAATGTTTGGTTCGATGGTGAACCAAATACGTGTTGTTTGTTATGCACACCTCTCATTCTAGTACCTCAAGGGCCAATTACTGGTCCTAGGTATGTGCACAAATGCTTTTTAAAATTCGATTCGTATTGAATCAAATGCAAGAAAATTTGTATTCGTTCAGATAGATCATCTTTGAATGTAGTGGAATTCAAATTCGATACAGATATTTAATTCCATATGAATCCCATACAAATGCATATGCATCTCATCCATATCCCATATATATCTCATATGAATCCCATACAAAGCTTCATATAAATGTATCAAAATATTTGATTCAAATTTGAATGTCCATATTCAAATGTGCCAACATCTGATTTGAATAAGAATGTCCAAATTCAGTCAAATTCATGTGAATTTTGAATGTTATGAATATTCATGTACCATCTTGCCTTGGGAGAGGGAGAGAGAAGGAAGCTGGGTGAGCACCTTCCATCAAG